>CM043699.1:120267035-121737035 GCA_023935145.1 Bretschneidera sinensis
CCACATCCGGTTCCCAGGTTGTAGGCAGTACAGCCTAATACAAACAAATGCAGAATAAGATTGTCATCAATTTCTCAAAAGATTATGCATATGTAGAAAAAGCCCTCAGCCTAAAAGGTTCAAATGATCTTCATAACAGTTAACAAGGTGACAGCCAGTTCATCGACATGTAAAAAATTTGACTGTACCAAAAAAATAAAAAAAACAAAACTTTGCAACGATGAGTACCTATATTTGGATCTGCAAAAAGCTTCCTAAGGGCAGCGATATGACCGTCTGCTAAGTCCATAACATCGATGTAGTCTCGGACCTGTTCATAAATAATAATGAGAATTTCAGAAGAGGTCAAATCATGTGGTTTTTAGTAACTTGTGTTTATTGCGCACAAAAGTAACTACATTATGTCCATGTAAAAAAGGCTCAGGGAAAGAAAAACTAAATGGATTTCACTACTCAATTTATTTACTGCAAAAAGAAAATTGTTTTTCTACCATACATACCACACTACCATCCTTTGTGGGATAATCATGGCCATACACATTAAGTTCAGGCAGTCTGCCGACAGCCACTTGTTGTATGTAGGGCATGAGATTGTTTGGGATGCCCTTGGGATCTTCACCCAATTTACCACTCTCATGAGCCCCAACAGGATTGAAGTACCTCAGTAAAATAATTTTCCATTCTGGTTCTGCCTTTTGAATATCTCGAGCAATTTCTTCAAGGAAAAACTAGTAAAACAATTTACAAAAAGAATATTAAACTCTGAACTCAAATACAGAAATTACAACTTCAGGGGAATATGAACTTAAAAAATAACCATTTTCAAGGGAACATATACCTTTGTCCGTCCATAGGGACTAATAGCCTTCAAATCAAAATCCTCGATGCAAGGAATCTTTTCAGGTTGGCCATAAACAGTTGCAGATGATGAAAATACCATCTATTTTTCAAAAAAGAAAGTAAAGAAGAAGAAAAGAATTTACGTGAGTGGTGATCAATGCATGACTATCTTTCTTCCTTTTGAACATTTAACATAAAAACCATCACAATACATAAACAATTACATTAGTGAGAAGAATCATTTTACAGAAACCTAATAGCAGAGCCTTTAGGCATAAGATGAGCAACTAATTTATGCTACATAAAAAGCAACAGAAAATTAGACCCATGTATACACTCCTCCCAAGGCTGAAGCTAATATTGATGAGAAGTATAATGCCAATTTTGTTTACAAGTGGTTTCTCTCAAGTCAATACTTGAAAACCGATTTGGAGGCAAAACCAGTTCATTTTAACAGAACTAAGGTCAAAAACCACTGCTTAGTGCTTAGTAGTCAGGTAGTGACACTATAAGAAGCTTCTAATTACAGACTCCTTCAAATGATGTAAAAATTGCTATTCATAGAAATAAAGAGGAGTACTAGTGGTTTGATTTGATTTGATTATTTTTTTAGAAATTATAAAAATTAAACATTGGCTTAAAGTTGGCTTTAATCACCACCCAAACAAATCCAATGGGTGTTGAAGTAATCAACTAGCAGTTCTGTAGATTTTAATGCTTTTGGATCAATATCATTGCTTTTCTGATAATTTAGTCATTCTGCTTCTTTCTAACATGACTTGCACATGCTACCATTAGAAGCTTAAAACATAATTTAAACCTTTGCTGTACCTTTTTACAATTGTATTTTGACATGATCTCATACAGGTTGATGGTGCCAACCAAATTATTGTCAAAGTAACGAAGAGGATTTCCAACAATCTCCCCAACAGCTTTCAGGCCAGCAAAGTGGATCACAGCATCAAATCTGTCATATTTTTCAAACACAAAAAGCCAATTCCACAACATTAAAAAAAAAACATTTCCATAGATCACAAAGAAAATTATGCAAAATCTCAGATGACATTTTCGGCTCCCATTTCTTTTATATCAGAAAAATATCACATTGATGGAAGGAAAATTACAAAAGAAATCAAGGAAAACAAAATGGTTAAAGAAATCTTGATGCAAGCTAGTTTATCTACAATGTGGAGATCACAAGTCATAACAAAGTTGAAAATCATCAAATTTCAAGAATTTTAATTTTCACACACTTTGTTCTAGAAAAGAGTTTCTCCAAGTCCTCATGTTTCTGAGATCACACTGCAATCAACCAAACCAACAAATTCAAAACCAAACCAAATAATGCTCCCGATCTGTGCAATGGGACATATGTGTCTATTATCCATCTTTTGACTCGAAATTGAATTTTTAGGAAAAAACCACGCTGAACTTTTGCGAGATTTTGAAATTTATTGTTTCAAAACGACGAAACTCGAGAGACTTTTCACTTATATTTTTCTAAATTAGGTTTCTCATAATTCAAACCCAACAAGACAAAACCCATCATCCAACTGTACTTAAATACAATACCAGATTCCACATAAGATCCAAGGATTCTAATTTCCTCAAAATTTTCTACTCAATCAAACAGAAAAAAGTTTGAATATGGGTCTCATACCAAATTGAATTCCAGCTTCTTGGAAAGCTCAGTATCCACCAGCTCTCTAACACGATTGACAGCTTCAATGACGGAGTTGCAAAGATTGTCAATGATTGAGACCCAGAGACCCGCATTGAGTAGCTGAACCACTGTGTGAGTCCCAATGACCCCAGCCCCACCAGTCACAAGAATTTTCTTCTGTGAGTCCATTGGAAGTCAATACACAGAAAATAGAAATGATAAGAAAGTAACTTTTTTTGGTGTCAACAGAGAAAAAAGATGCTACTTTACTTTTTGTTTCGATTTTGGATAAACGAAGTGGTATTAGACTATTAGTAGAAGAAGACGTTTGACCAAATCAAGGAGACTTCTTTCTAGGCTGGATAAGAATTCAAAAAAGGTTACGGTCCAGGCAGATAAAGCCCCCAGTCTGTTTTGCATAATCAAACAAAAATCGAGAAAATCAGACTGAGACGTTCAAGTTCTTGTTTTGGGTTTTCTCAGCTTTTTTCGTTTGTTTGTTGGCAAGGCTTTTAATTTGTTCATTGTCTTATGCCTTTAGGCATTTCTCGATTTCAGCGAAATTGATTTATTTCGATGATTTCTAGCCTTAATTTCTTTGGCATGATTTTGATATGACGAGATTGTTCACGAAAATATATCTGATTGGATTAAAAGGAGATGCTACCGCTGACGACAGTCACTATAGCCAGCCATACCGCAAGTGGATTAATTGGAATCCGTCGTGCAAACATAAATTACTTTTTATTTATTTATTTATTTAGTTTTGCGTATTACTAGTTAATTTTAAAGTTTAAATTCTAAATAAAAATAAATAAATTTAACACAACTAAAAATATGTTTTAATCCTTTCAAAAAAAAAAAGTTTTAATCTTTTTTTTTCTCTACTTAAAAAATTTGTAACTAAATTTTTTATTCTTTTCACAGATTAAATTTTACTTGTGTGTGGTTTAATTTATGTGCAGAGAAAATACAAAGGTATGCTTAATTGTGGAAAATGCTTTCCATTTGTTAATGTTATGTTGAAAAGAAAAGTGTTGATTTCAAATTATATTAATTAAATATATGTAAATTATTTAAAAAATATTTTAAAATAATGATAAAAAAAAACATTTCCCACATCTTTTACCGCAAACTATTTCATAAAGGGGCGCTAAATGCATAAAGGTGTTTACTTTGATCCATGATATTTTTATCGTTTTTTTAAAAATAATAAAATAGCAAAAGACCCCTAACTTGGCATTTATTATAATTCCACCCACATAGTTAAAAAAATTGTCTAATTATAACAATGATAATGCTTGTAATGCTTGTGCACGCCAGTGCGTGTCTAGAGTCTTCCCCTTGTGACCTAATGAGCTAAATGCAAGCTTATATGTACCCCTTACGCCTAAGTATTCACCCCTTGCAACCACTTTGCATTGATGCGATACATGGACTACATGTAACAAAATAATGAGAAATGCCAGCACTCGCATTGACTATTAAGATTTTATCATGGAATACATATACACAATTAAAAATATAAGTCATGCATGTGTATTTTATAAGAAAATTTTAAAAATTTCAATTATCATTGGAAATTTAGTTAAATTTATGTTTAAAATCTAAAAAAGACAGGTTATTTCAACCAATGGTAAAAATTTTGTTGTCACAGCTATACTTATTCTAATCTAAAACAAATAAATTAAATGCACCATCACATATATTTCATATTAATTTATATTGTTTGGGTAATTATTTAATAATTTTTTGACTTGTTCCGTTTTGGACTCTGTTGTTGTTATTTGCGTTAGCTTGAGAGGAATATGAAGTGTAATTTATGGTTTGTTGATATTAAAAATAGGTCAGATTTAAATACATCAATCTAAATTAAGTTGGATCAAGTTTATCCAAATCGGTGAAATTTTGTCTCTGAGAAAAGCCTTTGGATGAAAAAAAAAAAAGAAAAAAATTTAAGAAAATGTGTAACGAATAAATAGTGAGTCTGAAATAATGTCTTAGGGGTTTATAAAATTAATGCAACTACTTGAATTTTTACTTCCTGTAGCAGTTAATACGACTGCTTGAATTTTTACCCGGATAGGATAAATTAACAGGTAGTGTTGATACAAACCGCTTATAGCATCATCTTGAGTGTAACTATAAACATCTTAATGTCACTTGCCCATGTTACTTTCTGCCCATGAGAGTGAGAAACTCTTTCTTTCCTTGGCGAGAATTGAGATATTACATAAGAAAAGGCTCTCACATTGAATTTTTCATTTACAATTGGTCCCAAAACTTTAATTTAGTGAGTTTTTTAAATAAATTTTCACAAAAAAAAAAATCACAATAACGTAATATTATGGGACATAGATCTTAAATTGATTAAATAAACCTCATTACCTTAATTATATAACCATATATGATTTCTTTGTACAATTTATATTATGATGTTCATTCTAATAATATCTTATTTGTGTTTCGTTATTATAGTCAAAAGATCACGTAAATAAGCATAGAAGTTTTATCTAACGTTGATTTGCTAGTGAAATTGATCATACAGCTTGTGTTTCAAAGGTTAAATTAAAATAGAACCAAACATAATCTAAGAAATATATTCATAGTGTGGTAATTACTTCAACACATGACATAAATGGAAACTCAAATTCCCAATTCAAAAGATATCTTTATTTCAAACCGATTTGACCCAAGGTCCAAACGACCCGAGACTGGCATGACCCAAAAGTTGATTGACTTGTACCAAAATTATATGACCCAAAACCTGAGCCACCCATGATCCGATTAACCCAAGGCCTATATGACCCGAAACCTGAATAACCAAAAACCATAGCGATTCGTGACTTGAAAAATGTGTGACCTAAACTACTCGTGACCCAAACAACTCGAAACCCGAAATGAGCCAACCCAAATCCGACCCGACCCACTCGTTTATCATCTCTAGGAATATTGTGCACATGGGAGACAGAGGGATTAAAGAGAAAAAAGAGGAAAGAAAAAGAAAATAATGATGGAAGGGGCGGTTCATAGCTCCCAAATGCTTTCTCAATTCTCTTTGTGATTACATGGTCTATTATTATTATAAAAAATAATTAAATTGAAATTTTAAAAAATGATAAAATTAAGTTAAATGCTCAATACAGGTGGTCAAGTACTATAGTTAAACAGCTCGAACTGAACCTAATTTGTACATGAATAAAATTTAAAATAGTAAACTAGATTTTAGCATGATTCCTTTTTTAAAAAAAAAAACTTTTTTTTAAAAGAAATGATAATGAGTTGATATAAATATGATGGGTAAACCCGAATCCATCTGAAACCTGACTTGAGCCGAGGTCTAAACGACCTGAGACCCACATGACCCAAAACCCGATTGACCTGAAACTTGAGCCACTCGTGACCCGATTAACCCAATACCCTCATGACCCGATTAACCTAAGACACACATGACCCAAAACCCAAGCGATTCGTGACTCGAACGACCCATGACTCGAAACATGTGTGACCTGAACTACCTGTGATCCAAATGACTCAAAATCCGAAATGACCCAATCCAAACCCGACCCAACCCACTCGTTTCTCTAGGAATATTCTGTACATGGGAGACAAGGAGACATAGAGAATAACAAGAAAAAAATAAGAGTAAAGAGAAATTAAAGAAAAAGAAAGAAATAGTGGTGGGGGCGATTTATAGCTCTCAAGTGCTCTCTTAATTCTTTTTGTGATTACATGGGTTTAGCTTCCATCATTTACCCATAATCAAAGGACATATTATTTTTATAATCACAAGAAAACACATTAGAATTTAAAAAATCAGTGGTTGAGTTCTATCCAAATATGAGTGTAATTTGATAAATGAACAAAACTATTTGTGACCAAAACGACCCGAAACCTGAAATAATCCAACTTAAATCCGACTTGACCCCCTCATTTGCCACCTCTAGGAATATTGTGCACACGAGAGACAAGGAGACAAAGGAAATAAAGAGAAAAACTAAAAAGATAAAGCAAAAAAAATGAAAAAAAAATGATGGAGGGGGTGGTTCAAAGCTCCTAAATGCTTTCTCCATTCTCTTTGTGATTACATGGTCTCTTGTTATTATAAAAAAATTAATTAAATTGAAATTAATAAGAAGAAAAAAACATAAAATTAAGTTAAATGCCCAATATAGGTAGCCAAGTACTATAGTTAAACAATTCAAATTGAACCTAATTTGTATCTAAATAAAATTTACAATGGTAAACTAGATTTTAGCATGATTCTTTTTTTTTTGAAAAAAAAAAAGATTATGAGTTGATATGAACATGATGGGTCAACCCGAATTTAGTCTGAAACCAAACTTGACCCGGGTTCCAAATGACCCAAGACCTACATGATCCAAAACCCAATTGACTTGAAACTTGAGCCACCCGTGACCCACATAACTCGAAACTCGATTAACCTGAAACCCAAGCGATCCGTGACCCGAATAATCCATGACCCAAAAAATCTGTGACTTGAACTACTTGTGATCTAAACGACTCGAAACTTGAAATGACCCACCCCAAACCTGACCCACTCGTTTGCTACCTTTAGGAATATTGTGGACATGAGAGACAATGAGACAAAGGCAATAAAGAGATAAGAAGAAGTAAAACAAAAAAGAAAAGAAAAATGATGGAGGGGCTGGTTCATAGCTCCCAAATGCTCTCTCTATTGGAATTTTGGGTTCAGATATATTATAACATTGTACATGTAGACCCGTTATCTAATAAAGGACCCAATTAAGTGATATAAGTTTTATGGGTATCCAAAGTATCAAGATTCTTTAGTATGGGTCACCTTATGTGTAAAAGCCCGATGTAGTATGGGTCTTTGTTAATGGGCCAAAGACCCAATGCACATGTGTGAGGATGGTCCCTAAGGCACAGGGATATAAATAGACATCAGGGGACAATGTTTAGTGTGTGTTAAAAATTTATTGAAACAAAAAATTCTTCTCCCTCCCCTTTAACATTCAGTTGATTTGTTCCCATACCAAAGGTGGTTCTCCCTATAGTCTTAGAAGATCAATCCAAGGAGGCTTGCTCACAATGGATTCCTGTTTGTTTCTAACTCATCTTTTCAATATGTGTATATATGAATTCTTGATAAGTTTAACATGAGATCTTGGCTGTATTATTGATGATTATGTATTAGTATCAAGATTAAAATCTAACAAGTGGTATCAGAGCCTTTCATGTTAGATTGTTAAGATTCGTATGAAAATATTAAATTTTGGTGATTTTTAGCAATTGTTTTCGTAATTGCAAATTGTAGTTTATCAAACCGATGCTGGGTTTAGGCTTTATTTTTTGGCTAATTTCTATAACAAGTGGTATAAAATTACAGATCAGTATAACTACATGAGATAGATCCATCTTACAGCTATAGTTTCCGGTCTCCCATGTTCTTGAGTTTACATTTTTTCAATAAAATAAAATAAAAAATAAAAAAATGGGAGTGAATCCACTGGGCACAAGATTTCATGCCCAATTAATCTATGCACAGAATGTATAGTAAAGTGGAAAATAATTAAATCATTTTTTTTTTGTCATGACAGCTTGCCAATTGCAAGTATATTATTTTAGTATTCATTGTAAAGGACCACTAGATTCGGTCATAAAATCCAGAGAATTGGCGCTGCAGCACCAGTGATCTGTCCCTCGAGTAGATTGCTAGTGCCGCGGCGCTAAGGGCTGGCACCGGTCAAGGTAAAGGATAAATTTTTTTTTAAGGATTTTGTTCCGAATTTTATGTTTAATGTTTTTGAGATGAACGAATTGAAATATTATGTTGCCAAAGCAATCTCTAATATGTAAATTTATTTATTTTAAGACATGTAAACATGCTATTAATATGTGAAAATAATCAGCCCAAAGGAAGGTTATTTTTGCATATTAATAGATTAAAATAGTTGTGAATATGTGACAAATAAAGGTTGCCATGCGAATAATGTGTCGGTCTAAAGAAAGGCACATTATTTGGTAGGATGGGTTGTCAATATTCATGAACTATATTTACGACATGTAACCATGCTATTAATATGTGAAAAATAATCGACCCAAAAGAAGGTTATTTTTGCATTGTTAATAGATTAAAATAGTTGTGAATATGTGAAAAATAACGGTTGCCATGCGAATAATGTGTCGGTCCAAAGAAAGGCACATTATTTGGCAGGTTGGGTTGTCAATATTCATGAACTATATTTGAGATACCACTTACAAGTAGATATTTCTGTCTAAAGACTAAGTATTAATGTTGTGCTAGGTATCTTGTTATGGGCCAACATGCATGTATATATGTATACAGTTTTGTTTTGATTTATATATACATAAGCTGTTACTAATTGTGAGCTTTTGTTCTTGTTTATAGCAACATCGATTTCTGCTAACATCAACAGCATTCACATGCTTAACGGCATGAATTTCAAGAAATGGCAAGATCGTGTTATGATCGTGTTGGGGTGCATGGAATTAGACTATGTATTGAGGGTCGATCGCCCCGTACCTTTGACCAGCGATAGTACCGCTGAGCAAAAGGTTGTATATAAAAAGTGGGAGCGAACAAACCGCATAAGCCTAATAATTATAAAGCACTCGATTCCGGATACCATCAGGGGTTCTATTCCTGATGAAAATGATGCTAAGAAATTATTCTCCCAAATAGCAGACCGATTCGCCACAAACGAAAAGGTCGAGACTAGCACCATCTTGACCAAGCTTGTCTCAATGCGGTACAAAGGGAAGGGGAATATAAGAAAGAACATCATGGAGATGTCAAACCTTGTGACAAGACTAAAAGCATTCAAGCTGGAATTGCCAGAAAACATTCTGGTGCACTTAGTCTTGATCTCTCTTCTTACATAATTCAGTCCTTTCAAAATCAGTTACAATACTCAAAAAGAGAAATAGACTTTGAATGAGCTGATTGTTCAATGTGTACAAGAGAAAGAGAGACTTAATCATGAAAAGGTTGAAAGCGCTCATTTAGCATCAACTTATCAGGACCCCAGTTCCAACAAGAAAAGAAAGAGGAACATTAAAGGAAAGGAAACTATAGAGTCTGGAAATTCACACCACAAGGGACAACAGAAACAAGATAAAGGTATAACTTGTTTCTTTTTCCACAAAGCTGGTCATGTGAAGAAAAACTGCACAAAATATGCCAAGTATGTTACCTGGCGTGAAAAGAAGGGTAAACTTCTAAACTTTGTTTGTTCAGAAGTTAATTTGGCCTTAGTACCTAAGAACACTTGATGGATAGATACATGTGCAACTACTCACATAACTGTTTCTATGTAGGGGTGTATAAGGAGCCGAACGCCAACTGATGCTGAAAGATTCATCTATGTAGGAAATAGCGAAAGAGCTCCTGTGGAGGCAGTCTGTTTATTTAGATTACAATTAGAATCTGGTTGTAATTTGGATTTGGATTAGACTTTTTATGTACTATCTTTTAGACAGAATTTGGTTTCTATTTCATGTTTGGACAAATCAAGTTTTTCTTGTTCATTTGGAAATAGAAAGTTTAGTCTATTTCAGAATTCAAATTTGTTTGGTACCGGGTCTTTAATTGATAATTTATATAAACTGGATATGATTGCCTCCAAAGAAAACGAATCGTTGCGTACCAATAATGTTGGTATTAAGCGCAGATTAACAAATGATAATTCATTAATGTTATGACACAAGTATTTAGGACATATTTCTAAACAAAGGATTCAAAGACTTGTGTCAGAAGGAATTCTTGATCACTTAGATTTGTTAGATTTTGAAGTCTGCATTGAGTGCATTAAGGGAAAACAAACAAATGTTAAAAATAAAGGTGCTAATAGGAGTAATAGTGTCTTAGAATTGATACATACGGATATTTGTGGTCCATTCCCTACAGCTTCTTGGAATGGACAACAATATTTTATCACTTTCATAGATGACTACTTCAGGTATGGCTATCTTTATTTAATTCATAAGAAGTCTCAATCTATACACATGTTCAAGAATTTCAAAGCTGAAGTTGAAAATTAATTAGGCAAGAAAATTAAGGCTGTCAAATCTGACCGTGGACCATTAGCTGCTATTTTGTTGGATACTCTGAAAGATCAAGGGGTTTCAAATTTCATGATTCCTCTAATAGATCCTTTTTTTGAAACGGGCAATGCCAAGTTCATTGAGGATGTTGTGTTAAGTAGGAGAGACCAACTCAGGCAAGTCAATTTTGAGGAGGAATATGTTTGCATTCCTATTGTTGCAATTGAAAACGTTCAGGTATCCATACCTGATGTTATTCAAAATGCAAATCTAGAGATCCAGCGCATTGATGACGAATCTGAATTACCGCCCGCTCAAAATCAGGAATCGAATAATCCATGACCCAAAAAATCTGTGACTTGAACTACTCGTGATCTAAACGACCTGAAAATTGAAATGACCCACCCCAAACCTGGCCCACTCGTTTGCTACCTTTAGGAATATTGTGCACATGAGAGATAAGGAGACAAAGGGAATAAAAAGAAAAGAAGAAGTAAAAAAAAAAGAAAAATAAATAAAAATGATGGAAAGGCTAGTTCATAGCTCCCAAATGCTCTCTCTGTTGGAATTTTGGGTTCAAATATGTTGTAACATTGTACATATAGACCCGTTATCTAATAAAGGACCCAATTAGGTGAAAAAAGTTTTATGGGTCTCCAAAGTATCAAGGTTCTTTAGTATGGGCCACCTTATGTGTAGAAGCCCGATGTGGTATGGGTCTTTGTTAATGGGCCAAAGACCCAATGCACATGTGTGAGGTAACTATTAGAGTTATGGTCCCTAAGGCACAGGGATATAAATAAACATCAGGGGGGGTGTTTAGTGTGTGTTAAAATTTTTTTATTGAAACAGACAGTTGTTCTCCCTCCCCTTTAACATTCAGTTGATTGGTTCCCATACCAAAAGTGGTTCTCCCTGTAGTCTTAGAAGATCAATCCAAAGAGGCTTGCTTACAATGGATACCGGTTTGTTTCTAACTCATCTTTTCAATATGTGTATATATGAATTCTTGATAAGTTTAACATGAGATCTTGGTTGTATTATTGATGATTATGTATTAGTATCAAGATTAAAATCTAACAAGTGGTATCAGAGCCTTTCATGTTAGATTGTTAAGTTTCGTATGAAAATATTAAATTTTGGTGATTTTTAGCAATTGTTTTCGTAACTGCAAATTGCAGTTTATCAAAACGACGCTGGCTTTGGGCTTTATTTTTTGGCTAATTTCTATAACAAGTTGTATAGAATTACAGATCAATATAACTACATGAGATAGATCCATCTTACAGCTATAGTTTTCGGTCTCCCATGTTCTTGAGTTTACTTTACTCAATAAAATAAAAAAAGGAGTGAATCCACTGGGCACAAGATTTCCTGCCCAATTAATCTATGCACAGAATGTATAGTAAAGTGGAAAATAATTAAATCATTTTTTTTTTGTCATGACAGCTTGCCAATTGCAAGCATATTATTTTAGTATTCATTGTAGAAGACCACTACAGTCGGTCCCAAAATCCAGAGAATTGGCGCTGCAGCACCAGTGATCTATCCCTCAGGTAGATTGTTGGCACCTCGGCGCCAAGGGCTGGCATCATGGCACCGGTCAAGGTAAAGGACACAATTTTTTTTAAGGATTTTGTTCCGAATTTTATGTTTAATGTTTTTAAGATGGAGAAATTGAAATATTATGTTGCCAAAGCAATCTCTAATATGTAAATTTATTTATTTTAAGACATGTAAACATGCTATTAATATGTGAAAATAATCAGCCCAAAGGAAGGTTATTTTTGCATATTAATAGATTAAAATAGTTGTGAATATGTGACAAATAAAGGTTGTCATGCGAATAATGTGTTGGTCCAAAGAAAGGCACATTATTTGGCAAGTTGGGTTGTCAATATTCATGAACTATATTTAAGACATGTAAACATGCTATTAATATGTGAAAAATAATAGGCCCAAAAGAAGATTATTTTGCCATTGTTAGTAAATTAAAATACTTGTAAATATGTGAAAAATAAAGGTTGTCATACGAATAATGTGTCGGTCCAAAGAAAGGCACATTATTTGGCAGGTTGGGTTGTCAATATTCATGAACTATATTTGAGATACCACTTACAAGTTGATATTTCTGTCCAAAGACTAAGTATTAATGTTGTGCTAGGTATCTTGTTATGGGCCTACATGCATGTATATATGTATACAGTTTTGTTTTGATTCATATATACATGAATTGTTACTAATTGTGAGCTTTTGTTCTTGTTTAAAGCAATATCGATTTCTGCTAACATCAACAACATTCCCATGCTTAACGGCACGAATTTCAAGAAGTGGCAAGATCATGTTATGATCGTGCTAGGGTGCATGAAATTAGACTATGCATTAAGGGTCGATCGCCCTGCACCTTTGACTAGCGATAGTACCGCTGAGCAAAAGGTTGTATATGAATAGTGAGAGCGAACAAACCGCATGAGCCTAATGATTATGAAGCACTCGATTCCGGATACCATCATGGGTTCTATTCCTGATGAAAATGATGCTAAGAAATTCTTCTCCCAAATAGCAGACCGATTCGTCGTAAACAAAAAGGTCGAGACTAGCACCATCTTGACCAAGCTTGTCTCAATGTGGTACAAAGGGAAGGGGAATATAAGAGAGTACATCATGGAGATGTCAAACCTTGTGACAAGACTAAAGGCATTCAAGCTGGAATTGCCAGAAGACATTCTGGTGCACTTAGTTTTGATCACTCTTCCTACACAATTCAGTCCTTTCAAAATCAGTTACAATACTCAAAAAAAGAAATGGACTTTGAATGAGCTGATTGTTCAATGTGAACAAGAGGAAGAGAGACTTAATCATGAAAATGTTGAAAGTGCTCATTTAGCATCAACTTATCAGGACCCCAGTTCCAACAAGAAAAGAAAGAGGAACATTAAAGGAAAGGAAACTGTAGAGTCTGGAAATTCACACCACAAAGGACAACATAAACAAGATAAAGATATAACTTGTTTTTTTTTGCCACAAAGCTGGTCATGTGAAGAAAGATTGTACAAAATATGCCAAGTATGTGACCTGGCGTGAGAAGAAGGGTAAACTTCTAAACTTTGTTTGTTCAGAAGTTAATTTGGCCTTAGTACCTAAGAACACTTGGTGGATAGATATAGGTGCAACTACTCACATAAGTGTTTCTATGCAGGGGTGCATAAGGAGCCGAGCGCCAACTGATGCTAAAAGATTCATCTATGTAGGAAATGGCGAAAGAGCTCATGTGGAGGCTGTTTGTTTATTTAGATTACAATTAGAATCTGGTTGTAATTTGGATTTGGATGAGACTTTTTATGTACCGTCTTTTAGACGAAATTTGGTTTCTATTTCATGTTTGGACAAATCAGGTTTTTCTTGTTCATTTGGAAATATAAAGTTTAGTCTATTTCATAATTCAAATTTGTTTGGTACCAGTTCTTTAATTGATAATTTATATAAACTGGATATGATTACCTCCAAAGAAAACGAATCCTTGCATACCAGTAATGTTGGTATTAAGCGCAGATTAACAAATGAGAATTCATTAATGTTATGGCACAATCGTTTATGACATATTTCTAAACAAATGATTCAAAGACTTGTGTCTAAAGGAATTCTTGATCCCTTAGATTTGTCAGATTTTGAAGTCTGCATTGAGTGCATTAAGGGAAAACAAACAAATGTGAAAAATAAAAGTGCTAATAGGAGTAATAGTGTCTTAGAATTAATACATACGGATATTTGTGGTCCATTCCCTACAGCTTCTTGGAATGGACAACAATATTTTATCACTTTCATAGATGAATACTCCAGGTATGGCTATCTTTATTTAATTCACGAGAAGTCTCAATCTATAGACGTGTTCAAGAATTTCAAAGCCAAAGTTGAAAATCAATTAGGAAAGAAAATTAAGGCCGTCAAATTTGACCGTGGAGGTGAATACTACGGTAGATATGATGGATCAGGTGAACAACTTCCCGGACCCTTGGCCAAATTTTTGATGGAATGTGGGATTGTTCCTCAATACACCATGCCAGGGACTTCTAGTCAAAATGGTGTAGCTGAGAGACGAAACCGAACCTTAAAGGATATGGTAAGAAGTATGATTAGTCATTCTGTTTCGCCAGAATCGCTTTGGGGTGAAGCAATCAAGATTGCAGTTTATATCCTTAACAGAGTTCCAAGTAAAGCAGTAGCTAAAACCTCATACGAGTTATGGATAGGCAAAAAGCCTAGCATTAGGCATTTGCATGTTTGGGGATGTCCAGCTAAGGCTCGGTCTTATAAGCCAAATGAGAAGAAGCTAGACTCAAAGACCATTAGCTGTTATTTTGTTGGATACTCTAAAAGATCAAGGGGTTTCAAATTTTATGATTCATCTAATAGATCATTTTTCGAAATGGGCAGTGCCAAGTTCATTAAGGATGTTGAGTTAAGTGGGAGAGACCAACTCCGGCAAGTCAATTTTGAGGAGGAATATGTTTACATTCCTGTTGTTGCAACTGAAAACGTTCAGGTATCCATACCTGATGTTATTCAAAATGCAAATCCGGAGATCCAACGCATTGATGATGAATCTGAATTACTGCCCGCTCAAAATCAGGAACCGCCTGAGGTTCATCAAGAGGTACCTCAACAACCTCAAGTGGAAGTGTCATTAAGGAGATCCACTAGAGAAAGGAGAAACGCGATTTCAACTAATTACGTCGTGTATCTCCAGGAACATGAGTTTGATATGGGTCTGAAAGATGATCCGACTTCTTTTAGTCAAGTCACACAATGTTCTAATTTTGAAAAGTGGATTTAAGCCATGAAAGATGAGATGAAATCAATAGATGACAACGGTGTTTGGGACTTAGTAGAGTTGCCCAAAGATGTGAAACCGATTGGTTGCAAATGGATATTTAAAACCAAACAGGATTCGAAAGGCAACATTGAAAGGTATAAGGCCCGCTTCGGCGCCAAAGGTTTCACTCAAAAGGAAGGCATTGATTATAAAGAGATTTTTTCGCCGGTTTCGATGAAAGATTCCTTTAGAATCATTATGGCACTTGTAGCTTATTATGATTTGGAGCTACATCAAATGGACGTTAAAACAGTGATTCTCAATGGAAACATTGAAGAACAATATACATGGTGCAACTGGAGAACTTTGAGTCCAAAGATTCAAAGTATCTTGTATGCAAGCTTAAGAAGTCCATTTATGGCTTAAAACAGGCATCCCGGCAGTGGTATCGGAAATTTGATCAGGTGATTACATCCTTTGGATTTATGGAAAACACTGTTGATCAATGCATATATCTCAAGTTCAGTGGGAGCAAATTTATTATCCTGGTGCTATATGTTGACGACAATCTATTGGCAAGCAGTGATATAGGCCTATTGCATGAAACCAAGAGATTTGTATCAAGTAAATTTGAAATGAAAGATCTTGGTAATGAGTCCTTTGTTTTGGGTATACAGATCCATAGAGATCGTTCCAAAGGTATACTTGGACGGTCACAGAAGGCCTATATTGATAAAGTGCTAAGTAGATTTGGCATGAGTGGTTGCACACCAGGAAACACACCCATGACAAAGGGTGATAAGTTCAGTTTGCTCCAATGTCTGAAAAATGAACTTGAGAAGAAGGAAATGGAGAAATATCTCTATGCTTCGGCTATTGGAAGTCTCATGTATGCAAAAGTATGGACGCGACCGGACATTGCGTACATTGTTGGAATGTTAGGCAGATATTTGAGTAACCCGTGCGTGGATCATTGGAAAGTAGCTAAACGGGTTATGAGATATCTACGGAGAACGAAGGATTATATGCTCACATATCGGAGATCGGATCTTTTGGAGATCGTTGGGTATTCAGACTCCGATTTTGCTGGGTGTCTCGATAGCAAGAGATCCACTTATGGCTATGTCTTTATGTTACCTGGAGGAGCTATATCATGGAAGAGTGTGAAACAATCACTCGTAGCTACTTCCACCATGGAGGCATAGTTCATAGCTTGCCATAAGGCATCAAATCAGGAAATTTGGCTGCGAAATTTTATCACTGGGTTGCGCACGGTTGATGGCATTGATAGACCATTAATGATTTATTGTGATTATAAGGTTGCTGAGTTGTATTCCAAGAAAAACCGAAGCTCATCGAGGTCAAAGCATATTGACATCAAGTTTCTGGTTGTCAAATAGAGAGTTCAAAATTCTCAAGTGTCAACTGAGCATATCAATACAAACACTATGATTGCGGATCCGCTTACTAAGGGTTTGCCACCCATAGTGTTTCATGAGCATGCTGCTCACATAGGTGTTGTTCTTTTGGACCATATGCCCGTATAGTGGGAGTTTGTTTTTGGCCTTTTACTTTTGCTTAATTGACATGGTTATTACTCTATGATGATTTTCATTGCAATTTTACATTTAATGTTTGAAAATATTTCATATGATTCTTTTGAGTCATATGGAGGACCAATTGGAAATTGATATGTTTAAGATCATGTTTTATATAATTTTCATGCTACACATCCATACTAGATCTATGTCATTAATTGTGTTAGTGTTGTGACCATTGATGGTTTTTGTTACGATAAATGTGATAAAAGCCGCTTTGATCCTACATTGATATGGTTAATGGACCAGATTGTTGTTGGATATTTTGATTTAGATAGCACAAATGAGCTCAATTAAGGTTATCTTCATGTACAATATAAAGAATAACATATGTAACCTAAGTGGGAGATTGTTGGAATTTTGGGTTCAGATATGTTATAACATTGTACATGTAGACCCGTTATCTAATAAATGACCTAATTAAGTGATATAAGTTTTATGGGTCTTCAAAGTATCAAGGTTCTTTAGTATGTGCCACTTTATATGTAGAAGCCCGATGTGGTATGGGTCTTTGTTAATGGGCCAAAGACACAATGCACATGTGTAAGGTAACTATTAGGGTTATGGTCCCTAAGGCACAGAGATATAAATAGACATCAAGGAAGGGTGTTTAGTGTGTGTTAAAATTTTTATTGAAACAAACCTCCTCTTTAACATTCAGTTGATTGGTTCCCATACCAAAAGTGGTTCTCCTGTAGTCTTAGAAGATCAACCCAAGGAGGCTTGCTTATAATGGATTCCAGTTTGTTTCTAACTCATCTTTTCCATAGGTATATATATGTTTAACATGAGATCTTGGCTGTATTATTGATGATTATGCATTAGTATCAAGATTAAAATCTAACACTCTCAATTCTCTTTGTGATTACATAGGTTCAGTTCCCATCATTTACCTTATTCAAATGACGTATCATTTTTTTAATCACAATAAAACACATCAACATTTGAAAAATCAATGGTTGAGATCTATACAAATAAGAGGGTAATTCGGTAAAAGAACAAAACTACCTGTGACCCAAATGACCCAAAACCCGAAATAACCCAAGCCAACTCAAACCCGACTTGACCCACTCATTTGCCACCTCTAGGAATATTGTGCACATAGGAGACAAGGAGACAAAGAGGAAAGAAAAAGTAAAAAGAAAAAGTAAAGAACAAGAAAAAATGGAGGGTTCATAGCTCGCTGTTAGGACCTAATAAATTGTGGTCATATGTCTAACTCTGAAATGGAAATACTTAGAAGAGGAAAAAAGAAAAAAAAAGTGGGAGCTTGATTTTCTCACCTAAACCAGTATCATCATCATGGTATGCTTTGTATTCTTCAGAGAATATTGCTGCATGAGGCTGCAAAATAGAAACACAAATTTAGCCCAGAAAAGAAACTAACATTTATAAAACTTAATTAATTCTGTACTGGTAGAAATGTTACAGGATTTAGGAGGGCCTTGTATGGCTCATCATCAATTAACAAAGTGTTTGACGAAGAATATTGCTCCTTGTGCCACAGAAGATTAGCGTGGTTTCTCTCCCAAACTTTCTTCAAATCCTTTAAGAAGATAGGCTTTTCTTTCTTCTCCAAGGTACTGAACCCAGAATCAGTATATTGATTTTGGTCCTACAAAAAGCAAAATCACATTAGCCAGCTTTTTTTTAGAAGTTGCGAAATGAAATATGCAATGTAATCCTTCATATTATGAACTTAAAAGCAAGCATTCGCTTAGAACATGACATATTTTACCCAAGCAAACAACAGCTTGCTTTTCAGTCCTCCCATTACACAATCCAAGGCACTGTTCAAATACCATCTGTTTATGAAACATATTAAAAATGACTGCATTAGTTATGGATTAAATTCAACAAGAATAGGACATAGAGGTCAATTAAGTAGCTAAGTTTATTGTATTAACTCCCTTGCAGATGACCAAACTCCCACTTCAAACCTCTCAAGGCAGAATCTCATGAAGTCTTCACAGTAGGGCCTCTTGTAAACTGCATGTGTAGGAGAGACAGAAAGTTAACTGCAAGTAAAAGCTGTACAAATTATATTTTGGCTAACATGGTATCCGGGCTTTTGTCCCGATTAATCTCAGGTACATGCAAACCATTTTTGTGCACACATACTAGTTAAAATTCAGAATAAATTCTATGGATATGACTCAAAGAAATTATTTTCATTTAGTGGAGAATCCGAACTCAAGGCCGCCCCTACGCTTGTGATAGGTGCTTATCTTTGAGTTATACAATTATATATGCAAAGGAAAAGGAAAGAACAATATGATGATTCACCCTTTATGCTTCCGTAAGCGGCATCAGGACTGCGATATATTGGGATGTTGGAATTGTGTTTGCGGCAGACCCTGTGACATAGCAACCCTCCTAGGCAAAGTATAAGGAGTTTCTTTCTTGGAGCTTGATTGGGTTTCACAAGTGGGTGGCCAAGATAATTTTTCCCATTCTCCTCTTCAGAACTGCTTTTTTGCTTCAAACTGCTCCCTGCCATTTTTTGTATGCTTAGTAAGTAGTACTTGGTAAGACAACAAGTACTGGGGTTTTAACTTACATAGCTTGTAGAATTGCCAGCTTTTCAACTTCTTTATAATTAATTAGTAACTGAAAAGAATGGGATTCAAAAGGTTGGTTAATGTATTTTAGGCTTTAAACAAGGAGAAATTCTAAAACAAGGATGCTTGATAATTAATTGGTGCAAATGAAGGGTAATTTTTAGGGCTTTTCAAATTAGCTGTTACTTATCTTGGATCCTCTTATGAATCAAAAGCATTTTTCAATAAATTGGGTATTAAAAATGTGCTACTCCAAAAGAGAATTAGTACGGAGAAATTCTTGTCTACGTGCATCTCATCCAAAAAAATTTATCTCACGCTGGGTACAACCCAGTTACCAACTTTGTACAGAGTTCATCCCACTTAATTACATGGGCTTCAATGGTGGTAAATCTTTTTTTCTAAAAAAAAAATCCTTCAAAATTAAATTTAAATTAAGTACAAATAAAACTTTAAAATAAAATAAAAGATTTTAAATTAAAATTGTAACGAAATTGGAATTTTGTTTACCATTCAAAGAAAATTAATAAATAATATAAGACATCTATTTTAAAAAATGAAGTAAATATATAAGACAAAAAAATATACAATGACCCATTAAAACTTATGGTACCGTGGTTTTTGTTTATGACTGTTAAAATAGATTTTAGTAAAAAAAAAAAGTGTTAAAAACTGTTTTGTGTTATGTAGTTTTAAATTTTGATATAAATTTTGTTTTTAATAAATTCTTTTTCAATCTTGGATTCATTTTTTAAACAATTTTTTTTTAATATTTAGTTTCACTTCTATTTATAATAAATATAAATCAATTCATAAACTCTTCTAAATAGAATTTAAGTAGCCTATCGAGAGCAGTAGAAATGAGTATGTAAATAGATAGACTCGTAGACTCGACCCAAATCGGGTATAATAAGTTGATGTTTTCAAAATTTGAGTTGGGTTTAGGTTGAAAAGTTTCTGAATCTAATGTATTGGGTTTGATTGAATCACGGGTTAAAAATATTTCGGCATGACCAAAACCGATGACCCGATTATTATATGATCATATTTAATATATATTTAAAATATACTTACTCTAAAAATTGATGGATGTACTACATTAGTATTTTGGTAAATTAGTTTGGATTGCAGTATATATTTTTTTTGTGTATTTGATGGCTGTATTCATATTTTGATAAATGGGTTTGATATATATATATATATATAATGAAAAAAATATTTTAAAATTTTAAATATGTGGGAGCATTTTTATACAGTAGAAAAGGTTGCTGAGATTTCAATATTCGAAGTCGGTGTGATATGATTTGGTTTCATAATTAAGTAGGATTTGATTTTCCCATCTGAACCTATTGTTGTGGCCATGAATTTTGTGTAGATTTTAATGTACAGGCTGTTTGGCTGTTATTGGATGATGGACCTCACACGTGTATCAATTGTGCCGTTGATTTTAATCATATTGAAGAGAGAAAGGTGAAATCTTTTTCAAAAGGGTAAACTTTTCAAAAAAATCTTTATAATAAAATATTTTATTAATTAAATGTGTTTTTTAGTCTAAAAAAGTAAGTGATTAAAGATTTTTTATAGTTTTTTTTTCACGGATTTCTTATAGTTGATATTTACTTATGACTACCAATTAGTTACAAGAAGATGCATAATTGATTGTGTCTTAATTTAGCATCAACTATATATCTTTTCTATAATTAAAATTCTCCATTTTTTAAAGTTAAAAAATGCTTAACCATATTAAAGATAACATACATAAAACTCTAGAAAATGAAGTTAACATTAGATTTGAAAATACAAAAGTCTGAGCGTAATTAAAACATTGGTTCCAAACTTGGTACTATTTGTTTTCGAAAATGAAAAGTGTAAAAAGAAAAGGAAAAGTGCAAAAACCATGCCAGCACTTTCTAAGGAAAATGAAGATTGCATAGTACTGCATACCTTTTTGGCTTTCTCTCACCAAACTTCACATTCGCCACTTGAGTTTCTTTCAAGAGAAAACGATAGCCTCACAGCCCCCACAAAGAAACAAAGAAATAGATAATGAGAAGAGTGAAATTCTCAATCAGAGATGCTAGGTTTAGTGAATTGTAATTTCTTTTTCCCAAAATACCCATCATTCTATTATCTAATTACAACAAGCTATGCCCTGTTTGGCTGTTTAGATTTGGATGGTGCTACATATAATTTTACTCATTCATTATACTATAATTATTTAAACACAATTTTTATATATATATTTGACCGGGTTATCAGTTTGGATCAGTTTGAAATTTTTGAACCCATGACCCAACCCAACTCATCTGGTTCAAAAAAAATTCAACTCAACCCAACCCATTGTATCGGTTTGGGTCGAATCCACGGTTCAACCGGGTTCTGTGCTCACCCCTAGAAATGAGTATGTAAATAGATAGACTCGCAGACTCGACCCAAATCGGGTATAATAAGTTGATATTTTCAAAATATGAGTTGGGTTTGGGTTGAAATTTTTTTGAACCCAATAGATTAGATTGGATTGAGTCACGGGTTAAAAATATTTCGGCATGACCAAAACCGATGACCTGATTATTATATGATCATATTTAATATATATTTAAAATATACTTACTCTAAAAATTGATGGATGTATTACATTTGTATTTTGGTAAATTAGTTTGGATTGCAATATATATTTTTTTTTTGTATTTGATGGTTGTATTTATATTTTGATAAATGAGTTTGATATATATATATATATATATATATATATATATATATATAAACTAAAAAAAATCTAATTTTCATAATAAAAAAATATTTAAAAATTTTAAATATGTGGGAGCGTTTTTATACAGTAGAAAAGTTTGCTGAGATTTCAATATTCGAAGTCGGTGTGATATGATTTGGTTTCATAATTACGTAGGATTTGATTTTCCCATTTGAACCTATTGTTGTGGCCATGAATTTTGTGTAGATTTTAATGTACAGACTGTTTGGCTGTCATTGGATGATGGACCTCACACGTGTATCAATTGTGCCGTTGATTTTAATCATATTGAAGAGAGAAAGGTTTTTTATTTTTTATTTTTTTATTATGGGTAGATGACAGCAGAGGACGTGGAATTATGTCTGTGTTTGGTTACAATAATAGCTCCATTTGTTGTTTCTTGGGTCACCATGACACCATCCCTTTCTGTGGATCTAATTATATGTTTGAGCATAGATTTATGTCAGTAACTAAAACGGGGATAATTATTAGGGTAAATTCCATGAAAAACTCGTGGTTCGGTAAGGAAAACAGTGAATATTGGAACTAAAAATACTTTCCAAAACAAAAACAGCTCCAGTGAGATACAAAAATTACAGGCACCCTTTCCTTTTTCTTATCAGCAACCAAAAAACTTAAGTTATTGGCCAAATTCATTTCCATTTCTTCGTTAGTTTGAATCAGACAAAAAAAAAAACAGAAATTAGAATGTAGAATTTTCATTTCCTTTATCAACCGACCCTCATTACCAAAACGTTGGAAAGTACGGTCTATGGTCACTAAGATGATTGTGCAAATTCCAGAATTACATGTACAGATCAGATAATACAATTTTATTTTGATTAAAATTCTTCACTAATAACTTAGATCTCGAAAAAACAAAAGCAGAGCAAAATTTGAGCATGATTGGAGCATTTTGTCGAACAGTTTCTGTTGTAATCTTTAACGTAGGGATGATAAAGCAAAAACCTTGATTTCTTCCAATTCTAGCTTTGCTTTCTGACAGCAATGAAGTTGACACTGATTACCCTGTTTGACACGACTGAATAAGGTTATCGTTGTGATGAGATCCCATTATCCGTCTTAAAGAAGAATAAAAAAAGAACCTTCTTGCCGCCTAATAATACTGATGTGTCAGGTGAAGTTTCTTTGTTTTTCCTTATCCTTACTGCTATATAAAAACGACACTTTAATTCCTACATCCGCCTTCGTTTTGTCGCCTGAGTAAAATATACTTAAACCAGGCGCGGTGGTGAGGGAGGAGGAAGAAGAGAGAGGAGAGGAGAAGAAGAAGAAGAAGGGAGGAAGAAGGTGGCAAGCGGCTGGGGCAGAGACAGAGAGTCGTGGGAGAGATGGAGAGAGATCAGTGTTTAAAAAAAATGTTAAATTACAATTAAAAAAATCTTATTATTTTGCGTACTTCAGTAATAAACTCAAAGTTAACATTTTTAAATTTTGTATTAATGATGTTAATAATAAAGTTTAGTATAAATTAAAACAAACTTCAATGTTTATTATAAAATTAAAGCAAATTACGTGGTTTTTCATGGAATTTTAATTTAATTATTAGAGGTAAGATTTTTAGTTCGTACTCATTTTTATTTGTTATCCATTAGCATAAAAAAATAAAATTTATTAAGAAACATATATTTTTAATCTATATTCATTTTTAACTTACTATTCGCCCGTTAAAATATGGGTATAGACATAAAAAATAAGATTAATTAGAAAACATATTTTTAACCTGTATCTGTTACTCATAAGACTTGGTCCGTATTCGACCCAAGTCGTCAATTTTTCACCTGAATAGAAGAATTTTTGTCAACACTTGTTTTTGACCAATTAATCATCTGTTATAACATAGGCATAAACATTAAAAAAAAAAGATTTTTAGTCTGTAGCCATTGATTTTGTATCGTTAAAACCCAATCAATCGGTTTCTAACCTCTAATAATTATGCTTATCAGTTTATTATTTAATTTTTATAATTGAAATTATAATTATATAACGCATGTGCGATTATTAAACTTTAAATTCACAAAAATAACTAATAAATAAATGAATACAATATTTTCCTTAAGAGTTCCTTGCATATATGCATCATCATTACATCATGTGCTTCTATTATTGTGACTGAGATGCGGTCGTTAAAATTTGGGAATCAATTATTTAGAATTTATGTTTCCATTTCACATCTGTTAAACCTCAGAAGCTAACAACACACGATTAGAACGTTTTTTTTATTTGCCATTAATTAGTTAATTGAGATAACAAAGGGGGAGAGGGAATCTCGGTAAAGGAATACATAAAAGTTTGTGTTATACTCCCTCAAACTCAATTCATATGTCCTGGTGTACAAATCATTTAATAAATAAATAATTTTAAAATTTTAAATTAAAAAAATAACTAAAATTTTACATATATAGTTTCATAAAATTCATAAGTATTTTAAAATTATTTTTTTATAATTTAAATCAATAATACATTCAAAAATTAAAATTAAAATTGTTTCAAAAAATCAACCGTTACATATAAATTGAGATAAAAAAAATATATTTTAATAAAAAATAATTAAATATAATTGCTTTAGATGACTAGTCAAACTAGTCATTGGTTTATTATAAACTAATTATAATACTAGCCGTTAGGCCATAATTTAATACTTTTATGTCATTGTGTTAAGGGGCTTATAACTTTTAAGTCCAGTTTTTTTATTTATTTATAAAAAAACTCACAATTCACCAACACAAAGCACTTCATTTTCATTCTTCTTCTTCCATTTTAATCCTCACCTTATGTACTCTAAATATATAGAGTACTATTTTTATTTTAGTTTATTAGGCTTTTGGGCTACAGAACAAGAGATATGATGCGTTTGGAAAACCTTTTACTCACAGAAAAACGGTTGGTGAGAATAAATTTGGTAACTTTTTCTAAAATTGTTGTTTGGTAAAATTTGACTATTATAGCTTTTTCAAATAGAGCTGTAAGGAAAAGCTAAAAATCCACTTTTCATGTTATTTAGTTAAATTTTTTATTCCTCTTCCAATATTTGTTGCGTTCTGTAAAATTCAGAGATAATTGGTTGTCAAAATGAATATCTTATTAATTATTTGTTTTGATTTAATAGAGATTACGAATTCGATTTAGGAGAAATTTATAGGTATTTTCGGTGTTAAAGAAAAGAAAGAATTTATTGCATCTTCTCTACTCATCAACAATAGTAACTAATCTTATTATAAGAATTTCTTTTAATAAAAAATACCCAATTTGGTGATGACCTAAGTTTGAAAATTTTGAAGCTTGGCAATGATAAGAATCCAAGGGAAGGTGCTAATGATGGAAAAGATACTAAAATAGTAGTGCTAAGAAATAGTAATGATGCTAGTTTGATGAGGACACTAAATTAAATTAAACGAAAATTTCAAATTACATAAACTTGATATTGTTAAATCATTTAATCACAATTGTATATGCTTTTTATTTTATTATTAACTAATAAATGATTTTATTAGTATAAAGTTGTTGATTATTATTAACTAATGAATGATTTTATTTTTGTTGTTAATAAGAAAATACCTCTTTAGTTAATAAAATTATTTAATAAAATTGTATACCTTTGAACCATGTCTATTTTGGTTATTTATAATTTCATAGCACCATTAAGGTTACAATTACCAAGCATTATTATTGATCACAACACACTTTTACAGTATTTTTGCTAGATAGTTTACCAAACGTTATATTGAGTTTTTAACAACAACACTTTTCACAGCTCTTTTGATGCCAGCACTCTTACAACCCTTTTGACACCAGCACAGTACTCCCAAACGCACCCATAGTCATCTCTCATCTTTAGTGTGAGTGGATTTTGATTCATAGTCTCTTATGTGATGACAAGTGACTCTACCAATTAAGCAAGCAGACATCGAATAAACATATATTATTTTTCTACTACTAGTTTAAGTAATTGTATCTTGGTGATGACTCGACCATACTATTCACAACACAAGTAGAATTTACTTTCGCGATGGCAAGAAACGTTTTAAAGAGAGCAATCTATTAGTGCTTCAAACGTCCATCGTTTTTGCATGATAAGTGATATCAGTTTATTATTTTATTTTTATAATTTAAAATTTAGTTATTTTTATGCTATGATATATATTTTCTATGAGTGGTGATATGATGAGAACAAGGGCAGCAAACAATTTTTGATAACATGATCATTTGGAAGCTTGGGATGTAATTATGACGAAATTGAGTTGTAACGAGCAGTTTGGATATGATCAAAAACGAAAATCTCACTATCTTTATGTCATGTAACACTTTTTCATTGACTCGATATATTGATTGAAATTATTGATTGTTTTTATTGTTCACTTATCATTATTCATTTTCTAAATACGAGATGGATGAAATGAATGCATCAAGAACCAAAATCCTCAATACTCGAGTGTTAAGTTATTAGCTTTGGCCAGCAAAAGTAAGTGTCAAGTCATTAACTTGCTGATAGTTTGCAATGTTGATGAGATTTGAACTTGACCCGTCTCTCTCTCACGCAAAAGCATTAATAGTACAAGCAAAAAAGAAAATTAAAACACTATTTGACTTTGGATTTTCAAATAATCAATGATTAATTGATTATAGGAATGATTAGGAATAGCAGAACACCAATATTGGGAAAGGTTCAAAAGAATCCAATGTGAAACCCGCAATTCAATTCGAAAAGGGTTCAACCAAACAATTTTGACATTCATTGCAATCTCTTGGGTCCCCAAGAAACGGTAAAAAAAAGGTGAGCTGGGGATATGTTAATTAGAATTATATGTGGATCTTTCTTGGGTTGATTTGAACCATTTTGTTTTAGTTTGAGGTTAAATGAAGTTGGCCTAATTGTTTTAAAACCAAATAAAATGAACAATATATATAAGGGAGCCATATAATCATCTTTTTTTTATAGAAAAAGAAATGCATTAATCAAGGCTTAAAATTCCAATTTGCATACTTAGTTCAGGCAGCAGTCAAAATATAAGCTTCATTAACAACAGACCTATGAACCTTAGTAATAAGACAGTAGTTAAACTTAGTGCCAAGAATAGCAATATCATACAAAATATGTCTAAATATAGAAGGCATATCCATATCCTTAGATAACAAAAAGGAATGGAGCATTTGCATAGAATCCGGCTGAATGGTGAGCTGCTGAAGATCATTCTCTTAAGCCCATAGGATAGTTGACAAAATGGACAGGGCTTCAACCTGAAGTGCAGATACAGCTCTAACGGACTGAGCCTTCCTAAAAATGCATTTGTGTTGGGTGGTCCCTCATGTGGAGACTACATTAAATAAATTAGAAAAAGTTGTGCTGGAATTAATCAATTGCAGACTTGTTATTTCCCATGCAAATTGAGAATATTGAACCCATTGACTTGTAGTTTTCAAATCTTTGAAAATCATGGTTCTTTTTCCAAGTGACATTGAAACTTCAAAAACCCATCAAGAGGGCTACTTATTTCCAATGGTTGATGGATATTTATATACCCATAAGTGGTTAGCAAATTTAAGAGGTATAGAGAAAGAAAAGGTATATAAAAATAGAGTGTTTTGTTTGGAGAACAAAAATGGCAGCTACTTTATTAACATGATCCGGTGGATGATCTGTGGTTTGATTTTGATATGTTGTTTCCAAAAAAGTACATTTTTATTGGTGTCAATCATCGATTGACATTCTTATTCCTGTGTGTTTCACTACTAACTTGGTGAGCTCTTTCCTATATCTTTTGTTGTTATCCACTTTTTGATAATGATATATTATTGTTATCCAAGAAATTAGTGTTCTTGATGTATTAGTGATTGGTTATCTTTAGTATGGCTAGAAAGACTTGTATTGTGTACCCCATTATTTTACATAATGGAAGTTTGACTGAACTAGGTCCGGTAGTTTTCCACGTAAAAGTTTTGGTGTTATATATAATAGGTTGATTTATTTGGCATTATTTTCTACTACTATTATTGTGGTGATTTATTTAATTAGTGGTTTATTTTCGCGTCCTATTTTAATCACACGAAGAAGGAAGAATTTTTCCAGGCACTTTATTTGTTATATTATTTGTGATTCTTCCTAACAAAATGGTATCAAAGCACTTGGTTTGATTGGATTGTTAATTCTTGTGTGGATTAAAATGGAGGAGACTTCAAGTTAAGGTTTTATGAATAAATTCACTGCCACTAATTATTCAGTTTGGAAGCTCGGGATATTGGATTTGTTATATTGTAAGGATTTGCATGAACCTATTGAAGGAACTAAACCAACAGACAAAACTGGCAAAAAGTGCGAAGTCTTGTAGAGAAAAGTTGTCGAGGTGATTCGACAATGGATTGACTATAGTGTATTTCACCATGTGGCCACCTAGACTAATGTCGACGCACTTTGGAAGAAGTTATAAGCGATGTATGAGAGAAAATATGCCCAGAATAAGGCTTTCATCATCATAAAGTTTGTAAATCTGAAATACAAGAGGGTCGCTCAGTTGCAGAACACTTGAATTATTTTTAGAGTTTGTTGAATAAGTTCACAAACTTGAAGGCTGTATTTGATGATGAAGTGCAAGCTTTGTTTTTGTTGAGTTCATTATTAGATAGCTGAGATACATTGGTGGTATTAATTAGCAATTCAATTATGATGGAATGTTGACATTAGCTAGAGTGAAAGATAAGATGTTTAATGAGGAAACCAAAAGAAAAAAGCAAGGAATCTATTATGAGGCTTAGGCAGGGAAAAGTAAAAGCAGAAATCATCCTTATTATCGTGACAAGTCAGGAGACAGGTCAAGGGGAATATCAAAGTCAAGGAAAATGGGAATTAATTGTTATCATTGTGGAACCCCGAGACATTATAAGAATGAATGTAAAAAGTGGAAAAGAGAGCACAAAAATGACAAAGGCGGAGAGCAGAATGAAGAAAAAGGCACTGTTGCAGTTGTATTTGATGAGAATGTTATGATTGTCTGTGATGATGCTCTTGTGAACCTCACATGCTAGAATTCTACCTAGGTTGCTAATATTGGTGCTTAATTCCATGTCACTTATTGTAGAGATTTTTTCTTATCTTACAATGGTTGTAATTTTGGCTTTGTGAAGATAAGAAATGGTGTTCCGTGAAAAATTGTAGGCATGTGATATCTGGTTAAAAACCGGTGTCGGGTACAAGTTATTTTTGAAAGATGTCAAACATGTTCTTGACCTTCGCTTCAATATGATCTCTACTAGTCAGTTTGATGATGAAGGCTATCATAATGAATTTGGTTGTGAAAAGTGGAAGCTCTTTAGAGGTTCTTTGATTATGTCCAGAGGAAAGAAATTTGAGACTTTGTATAGACTACAAGTAAAGTTGAGTCAGTGTCAAGTGGATGTTTCTCAAGATGATTCCATTGAAGTCTGGCATAAACGACTTGGCTACATGAGTGAGAAGGGACTTTCAGTACTAACAAAGAAGCAGCATCTATCATCCATGCAAAGTACGCCCCTTAAGACTTGTTCTCATTGTTTAGCTGGTAAGCAAAGTATAGTTTCATTTCGTAGAACTCCTCCATCTAAACGTAGTAAAACCCTAGATTTGTTTCATACTGATGTTTGTTCTGTGAAAGATAGAAGTATTGGTGGTGCTATCAACTTTGTTACCTTTATTCATGATCACTCTAAAAAAAGTGGAATCCACAGATTGAGACCCAATAATGAAAGGAATCTGGATAAGGAACTGCATACCCTCCATTGGGGGGGTCTTTTACTACCAGAAATTGATCATGTAGCCTCAACTGGGAGGCATGTACAATGGGGATCTACATGCCTGCCATGTTGTCTTCATGCAGAGATTTAGAGTTTTAAGTTTGGAAGGACCGCTACGAGCCTGCGCAGGCCTTGAACTGGAAGAACTCACCTTTAAAAATTTCGTGGCCTCTTTCCGACAGAGATGGTGGAAGTGCTTAATCCAAGAACCTTACTCCTTGTGAATCATTTCCAATGCACTTTCAACCTTGTAGTTATGTAAGAAAGCTTTGTTCTGTGCACTATATTCTTTTTAGAATACATATCCTTGTCTTTGTAAATCCTGAAATCTTGAAAGTCTTTGTGATAGAGATGAACCATAAGATTTTACAGCTCATGCTCGCACAATTAATCAACTCTCAAACAAATTTCCTTAATGTGACCAATACAACCACACTTGTGACAGACTTTATATAGTCTTTCATATGCAACATCAATCATGCATTCCTTAAAACTGGTTAAAATGACTACCACACTTGACAAGAATGGCTTGTGTGGATTAATCTTGACTTAAGCTCTGATGAAATCTTTCTCAAAGATACTGTTGAAGTTCCAATCGATCTTCTCTGGCTCTCCAACAACATTAATATGTTGAAAAGCCACTGACTGAGTGAAATACTCCGGAGGTAACCTATGAAATTTAACCCCAACCGGAATACTGTCAAACTGAAGTTTTGAAAGAGGTTGCTAATGTTCCCAAGCTTTGAACAAAGGTAAGCCCCAATAAGGGACCACGGGCTTCCATTCATAACATCCAACCTATCTTGAGGGGTTGTAAAATGAAACATGAAAGTATTATCTCTTTTGGCTACCCTCAAGAATCCTTGAACTTATTCCAAAGCCAAAACTCGTGTAAACCTGTGAGAATCAATGAGTGCTCCAACCAAACAGATTTGGAGTACTATTCGATTCTTATCCACTTCATCATGATTGGAATGATTGCAAGATCTCTCTAGTATGGAAGATGATTATATCGAGAAGACCTAATTGAACGCCCATTCGAATCTAGACTATGGAGACTATCAATCATGATCCGAATTGACATTCTATCCTCTCCAAGTTTCAATAGAGGGTGCCTTTCCTCTCTGAGGAACATTACCTCTTTGCATGTTTGAAAAAGAAACTGATTCACAAAGAAAAGATAGAAGGAAAAGGAAATACAAACGAAAAGTAGTCAGTTTCATCATAGATCAAGGAAAACAACTCGAACACATGTCTCAATATGAGGAAATGAGCTCTAAGAGCAAAGGATTCTTAGAGAGATAAGATCTCAAGTTAGAGAGAAGTTCCTCTATATGATCATCTCATGGCACCCTAAAAAATCGCATGCACGATAGAGTTACAATAAACTTAGTTAAACTATTGCACGTGGGATAATGGAAATAATATTTTGGTCTCCATTCAGATAATCACTACTTCAAAAAAAAAAAATCAGACATTATTTTGGTAATTATATTCTTAATTAATATTCAACAAACAAATAAGTAATTAACATGGATAGTTGTATTGTTGATATGAACATGACTTTTATGTTATGATTGGTAGAGAAAAAAAAAATAAAAGAAAGAAAAATGAATGAGAACACTTTTCTATCATTTCATATGAAACAAAAATATGAGAATTAATGTTTTTCTTTTTACATATATAACTATTTAAGTGGTTTGCGTATAATTAATGAATTTTCTTAATTTTTGAATGATAAAATCGATATTTTAATACTCATATTAAGTTGCTTGCATGCAATTCATAATGTACTTTTTTAAATCTTTGAGGTTTTTCAAAGAATGTCTATTATGAAGGGAGGAAGTATTTTTCTTTATCTTCAGACTCTCACGTTTATTCTCTAATGAGCTAATTCATGAATGGGCCAATAAAAGGAAAAGAAATTGTATGTGGCAGAACAATGTTAAATGAGAATAGAACACTTGCACATTACTGACAAGTCACAACAAGCTTAGATAAGTGTATCACATGGTCCATCACCCTATGTCCAAGTATATATGAAAGAAGTGAAGAATACAACTACCATGAATTGTAAATTTATTTATTTCTATTAACTTTCTATCTTTCTCTATAACAAAGAAGTTGAATGAGGACATCCTTAGACTTAAATGGTTAACCAATGGGGGACGGTGAGGTATGGCGTCATGTTCAACAGAGACAGCTAACAGATATGCCACATTACAAGAGTTCAAAGAATAAAATGAGAGTTTCACAAGTTGATCATGCCTCATGATGTCATGAACTTTAAATAATTTAGTAAAGGTTTGAGAGACAAGTTAGATGGTAAATCATATCCATGTGCGACATAGGCCTTGAAGCAGACCAACCAGCTTTTCCCCTAAAACATACTTCTCAATACTTTTGACTTAGAAAAAAAATATTTGAAAAAGATTATTATATAGAGAATGAGGAGATCCTTGTAAACATATATACTAATATGCCATACAATATTTTATATAGAGAAGAAAAAATTTAAAGAAAAAGGTTATTCCACTACAATTACCCTAATTATCTTATTTATTGTAATATTCCCAAATGGTGTAGCTAGTGTTATGTGCATACTTCACGGGGCCAAATCTATAGATCAATTTGTACACGTTTTGGAGCTGAGTTTTACGCTTGACGGCTTGGATTTGAATTCATGAATAGTCGCGGTTTTGCAACATAACGGAAACTCTAATTAGAATGTCTTAATTTGTTTGTAAATACTCTCTATGTACTTAGGTTGTTTATAAATACTTTCTATGTACTTAGTGCATATTGTAGAGAGATTTGTGAGACTGATTATAGTGAAACTTCTTGCAGGATGTAACCCTATTTTGAGGTGAACTTGGGTATATCGTATCTTATTATTTTTTTTTGTTTATTTTTCATTATTCATGTGATTGACATATCTCAAATCGTTCAGCTAATAAACTTCTTGTTTTTGTTAACAAATTATTAAAGCAAAAAAACAAAGAGATCGAGGGAAAACTAGTACTATATCAACTAACATTTCTTATTTTATTTTTTAACATTATAATTAAGAAAAATGTATATATACAATATATATGTGTGTCATACATTTTCTTAAGTTTATGTATATAATTTGGATATGGACACAATTCGATGTGAGGATATTATTCACAATTTGAAGTTCAATTGAATAATAATATTAGATAAGATGCTATTCTTGTGTGGTCATTAATTTACTATTGACTAACATAACAGCATTAGGTGATGATTGAGAAAGATTAGAAAATAATAGACATTGAGACTAAGTTTATATATATATACAATTCAAGCACTTCATGATTTGGTGGGGCATTTTATTCTGATGCACATTGAGACTAAACTTTTGATACCAAGTTTAGATAAAGTGAAGTTACAATGCAAGTTTCAGTGCACTACAACAAAATCGATTACCACCAACGGATTTTTACGTGGGTGAAAGATACTCTATCGTCGGTAATATTTATCATCAAGGGTCAAATTATTCTCTCGGTGTTAAGCTCTTCGGTAATACTTTTTTTATCGATGGTCAAATTATTCTCTCGGTGATAAGTTGTCACCGATGGCTATCACCGAGTCATTCAGTGATAATGTTTAAAAAAAATTATTTTTTGGTCGATTTTAAAATAATAATAAAATAATCTGACCAACAGCGAGGGATGGTCCGTCGGCAATAATAGTACTTATCACCAAGGGATTCATCCTTTGGTAAAGAGTTGTTTTTTTTTATAAAAAAAATTAAAAAATAGACTAAGCTCAACACCGACGGATGTGTCCCTCGGTGATAATTATTATCATCGATGGCAACAATCCATTGGTATTAATGTGCAATACTATCATCAAGGGATTGATCCCTCAGTCATAGTAATTAATTTCTAAATATTTTTTATTTTTTTTTCCAATTTTCCCTGTTAAAACATATTCAACATACTTCAAATATTTTTTAAAAATACAGAATGCAACGAAATCAAGAAAACAAAATATTCCGTAAATTAATAAAATATAATATACGAATGAAATTACAATCAATAACTGAATGTTTCCCTTCAAAAAAATATTCGAATATTTCAAAAATTCTAAATGTAAATGTCTAAAAATATATATAGCAGATAACATGGCCAAATATATACGTAAACCAAAACAGAAACTAAATAATTTATGAAAATAAAACCACTAAGTTATATGCTTTGTGAGTCTGCCTCATCCATTACATTCTACTAAACGTTCATAATAGTAAACCCTCCTCGTCCGTTACCTAAATTATCTACTTTTTTTACCTTCAAACTGCTAAGTTATATACTTTTTAAGTCTGAAACCTCTTAGGTTTGTAAACAATGATCCGAAATGGATTTTATTTGTTCCTACAAGTTACATTCTACCAAACGGACGTGACAGTAAACCTGCCTCATTCGTTACCTAAGCTATCTACTTTTTGTGCATACTTTTTCATACAGAAACCTCTTGGGTTTGTAACCGGTGATCCGAAATGGATTTCTTTTGTTCCAACAAGTTACATTCTACTAAACAGCATGATGGTAAACCCACCTCGTCCGTTACCTAAGTTATCTACTTTTCTTTTTACCTTAAAACCGCTAAGTTATATACTTTTTTAGTTCGAAACCTCTCGGGTTTGTAACTGGAGATCCAAAATGGATTTCATTTATTCTCACAGGTTACATTCTACCAAACAGGCGTGACGGTAAACCCACCTCGTCTGTTACCTAAGTTATCTACTTTTTTACCTTAAAATCGTTAAGTTATATACTTTTTAAGTCTGAAATCTCTCGGGTTTGTAATCGGTGATCCGAAATGGTTTTCGATTGTTCCCACAAGTTACATTCTACTAAACGGATGTGACAGTAAACCCATCCCATATGTTTCCTAAGTTATCTATTTTTTCTACCTTAAAACCATCACGGTTGGTAACTAATAATGCAAAAAAGTTCAATGTGTTTTACTTACATCGGGTCATGTGGTAGGATCTGTCCTAGAACCTCTCGGGATCGACATCTGTTGTAATATCTGCTCCATGGACTCGAGACATGAATGTATGTCATCCGCCCTAGTGTTCACCCACGCCAGCTTTGACTAAAGCTCCTCGATTCTTGACCTATCATCATCCATTTGTTGTTGCATTGCACTAAAATCAACAATAGGTCTGAACCATGATGTAATGTATCTGACAGAGGAACTGATGCTACCTAGAGAGCTAGTAACAAAGGGGAAATCGTCTATCATGCCCTAGAATCCATAAAATTGCCTCTTCTTCAGCCCACCTGATGCATGCAATCACTCGTCGATCTCAAGCTGTGAGGATAATCAATCTGGCCACCACTCTTATCTCGAACACACTAGTCATATGTTTCCTATATTACAAACAAATGTATATAAAAAATAATTTGTTTCCCAAACTATATTAAAACCAACAATTATTTTGCATATAAGTAAAAAATATATTTTATACATACCATCGTGTCCTTGGACTTGTTATCGACGTAATCATCTGTCCCTGATTGGTGCTTGTGCATCCTATTAAACACCTTAACAGGTGTGGCATCTCTGCCAAACTTTTGGATCTACATATTACAAACAAATATATTTTATATATACTCGTGTGGATGTCTGTGTTTATGGACCCCTTCCAACATTATGAAAATGCCAACCATCACCCGACCTTCTATTCACTGACACAACATTAGAGCGATAAGTCCACGTCTCTGATGCCCATAAACTAACCAAAACATCCCAGTGCTCAGTGGGGATCTTGTGGCCTCTTCCCCCGTCATCCCCACTCCAACCATACCAGTTTGCTTTGTCCTTTTCTTTCTGCTGCTTACCTTTATTCCATAACTTATTCATCCAGTCGGTGTGGCCAGTGCAACAATCTTATCATGGACAGACCTAGCAGACTCAAGCTCTTTGAGGGTTGCAAAAGTGTAGTGCATTTAAGAAACAATCAAAATATGATTAGTTTTCGATTATTTTATATATTGTACAATCATAAAATATATTATTGTTGACCCGTATTTGATTTTAATAATGACAAAACACTAATTAAATGACACTAATAGTTTTATCTAAGTGTTTATGTGGTAAAAACATTCAGTATAGAAACAATATGCAAGAACTCAACACGTTCAGACACCAAAAGAAGACATAAGACCTAGAATAAGCACTAAGTTAATTGAATCACTTTGTAAATCTCTAAATTCAATTACTTAGCTTGATCTATGGCTCAATTTACAAAAAGCTTTGACAAAACTAAAATATAAAAATGTTTCTAAGTCAAAAACTGCTTTGAAACATAAGAACTGGGTTTAAAGACAACCCAGTCGATTAGGAAAAAGGATAATAAGTTCCCAATCGACTGGTAATAAGAACCTAGTCAATTGGTAACTTTACTCAGTCGACTAGTCTTATGACTCAGTCGATTGGTACTTTCTATAAGCCATTTCACTTAACTCAGTCGACTGGTAATTCGAAAATATGATTATTTGAGATGCGGGATTTGAGCATTTAATGCCCCAAACCTACTAAGTCAGTGTCAAATGGCCATATAAGTTCAAGGCTATATAAACCTACTTTAATGAGCATTTAAATCAGGATGAGAGCACATTCAATTCATCATATAGCTCATTAATTCTCAAAAGCTTTGAAAAATTCATTGTGAGCTATTCTTCGAGCTTGTTCTTGAAAGAGAGATATTCTTCATTTCTAAAAAGCATTCATTGCTATCTCTCTACCATTTACTTTACAGTTAATACAATTTATTGTAAAGGGAAAGAGTTAGTCTAACTCTTAGAGTGTTTAGGATTAAACACTTCATTGTAACTTCCGTGAGGAAGTGATTGTTTGTAAGGTTTGTGCAACACATATGAAGTTGCTCGACTAACAATTAGTGGATTACTTAAAGGAGGTCTCTTGAAAAGAGTGGACGTAGGGTCGGAGAGATTTCGATATTGCCGAACCACTATAAACGAAGTTTATATATTCTCTTCCTTAACTCCTTTACTTACAACCATATTATTTGATTATGTGCTTTACTTATTAAACTGATTTTAAAAACTTGCAAGTTAATTATCAAAAAGTTTTTAAAACCCAACTCACCCCCCTCTTAGGTTTGAACATCGGTTTACAACTGGTATCAGAGCTTCGTACTCAATTTCAAGCTTAAAATCCTTGAGTTGATCTGATGGCATCTAATAGCTATACAGAAGAACATTCATATACTAGGCCTCCTATGTTCAATGGCTCCAACTATAACTACTGGAAAAATAGAATGAAAATCTTTGTCGAATGACAAGATTACAATCTATAGAGAGTCATTGAAGAATGACCTAGAATTTCTACAAAGGAAATAACCATTAGAGAGATCAATCATACAATGCCTAAACTCAAAACAGAGTTTAATGAAGAGGATTGTAGAATGATGTCTCAGAATAGTAAAACAACTAACATGTTACATCGCCCTCTAGATATCTCTCAATATAATAAAATTTTTGCATCTATTCAGCTAAAGAAATTTGAGATAAATTACAAGTTATATATGAAGGGACTAGCGAAGTGGAAAAGTCAAAAATTTATATGCTAGTATTCGAATATGAATCTTTCAAAATGTCTCCCAGTGAAACTATTTCTCAAATGCACTCACGTTTTACTACTATTGTTAATGGTATAAAGCTTTTTGGTAGGAACATTGAGGAATTTGAACTAACGAGGAAGGTCTTAAGGTCTTTGCCATCCACTTGGAAAGCAAAGAAGACGACCATAACGGAGGCCAAAGATCTCGACAAACTTGATGTTGAAACACTCCTCGGATCACTATTGACATACAAGATGGAAGAAATAAATCTTGTTGTCAATGATGATGAGAAGAAGAAAAATGTGATTTCTCTCAAAGTCTTTACAAGCAACAAAGAGGAAGAAAATGAAAAAGAGAATGAGAGCAGCGAAGGAGATGGTGAGATAGCATTAATCACCAAAAGGTTTCACAAGTTCTTGAAAATAGCAAGAAATCTTGCACAAAGGATTCCACTCCAAAAAAGGAACCTTTTGTGTGTTTCGATTACAAGAAGCTCGGTCACATCAATGACGATTGTCCAGCAACAAACAACCATATAAGAGCTTCAAAAAGAAAGCAATGATTGTAACCACATGGAGTGATGACAAAAAAGAAGAATCTTCAGACAATGAATGATGTTAGACACGAGGAGATTGCCAACCTATGCTTGATGGCAATCGATGATGAAAATGAGGTATCAAATTCTTCCCCTTCTAATAATAACATTATTAGTAGTAGAGAATAATTAATTAAGGTTATAAATGAAATACATGAAAAATTGAAAATTTTGATTATAAGAATGTGGTCCTCAAGAAGGAAGTCTTATCTCTTTCTAAAGAGATGAAAGGCTTAAAGGAAGAAAAAGAAAAAACTATCTTCCATGCTTTATAACTCTTTACAGGATTTTCTAAAAAATGAAAATTATTGACCCGTATTTGATTTTAATAATGACAAAACACTACTTGAATTATACTAACAGTTTTATCTAAGTATTTAAGCGGTAAAAACATTTAGTTTAGAAATAAAATGCAAGAAGTCAACACGTTCAGACACCAAAAGAAGACAGAAGACCTAGAATAGGCATTAAGGTAATTGAATCACTTTGTAAATCTCTAAATTCAATTACTTAGCTTGATCTATGGCTCAATTTACAAAAGGATTTGACAAAACTAAAATACAAAAAGTTTCTAAGTTAAAAAATGTTTTGAAACATAAAAACTGGGTTGAAGAACAACCTAGTCGATTGGGTCTATATACCAGTCGACTAGGAAATGGAACAGTAAGTTTCTAGTCGATTGGTAACTTCACCCAGTCGATTGGTCTTATGACCCAGTCGACTAGTACTCTACCTAAGCCTAAAAGTGAACATTTTTCACTTGACCCAATCGATTAGTAATTTGAAAATATGACCGTTTGAGATGCGAAACTTGAGCATTTAATGCCTCAAACCTACTAAGTCAATGTCAAACAACCATATTAGTTAAAGGCTATATAAACTCACTTCAATGAGCATTTAAACAATGAAGATAGCACATTCAATTCATAATATAGCTCATTAATTCTTAAAAGCTTAGAAAAAATTCATTATGAGCCATTCTGCAAGCTTATTCTTGAAAGAGAGATATTATTCAGTTGTAAAATGAATTCATTACTGTAACGACCCATCCCAGATTGGCCACCCCCGAGACAGTGTTGTCACATTTTGAAAATCTCAGCACGACACATATATGCAACAAGAAAATAACACCAATAGAAATTTTTACATCATTCCTCAACCCTCAACAGGGGAGATACATTATTCTGATCTTTACTTAAACATTATATATAACGTAAAATGCATAAATATTTACAAATAAATTTTTATTTTATTTTCTCATTAGTCTGAGGATGTGGACACGTATGTGGCTTACTGATAATGATTTCGTCTGAACCTCAACTCACCAAACTATTTGTCATGCCTGCTACCTGAAATCATTGTACACTGAGGGATGAGCTTCACAAACTCAGTGAATTAAATTTACTAGAAGTATTCAATTTGTATAAATAGTCCTTTAATATTTAAACATCAATATCTCATATAACTTGATAATAGCATTCTACTATCATTACACATATCATAAATCTCATTCTCTATCAATCTCTTCTTCTTATATATTTGTTCACCTTAAGACCATCAATTATCTCATAATTACCTCATAATGAGGTTCACAGCATAAAGTCTACCATTTAGATGGTTTTTATCATATCATACTTCTATGTTTCTTTCTCACCATAACTGTCTCTCTGTGGGACTCATTCATTTATAAATAAATGTACAATAACAGACAACAATTCAGCATTTTAGTAATACAATCAATATTTAAAACAGATGCAATGCATGAATTATTATTAGGGAACGTCTTCCCACATGTCGACATGTTTTTATCTTAGACCGACCCCCTCCCGGTTCTTTTATTTCCAGCATATACCGGCTTTCACGGTTTTTCATTTAGACCAGCCCCCTCTCAGTTCTTTTATTTCATGTATATCCATATGAACAATGATATGAAATATGCATATGAACAGTAATGTAAAAACAAACATATATTCAGACATTAAATTTAGCTATCCTGCATTTTCTTAAATTCTTTTTGATGAATTTTACTAATTTCTTCTCTTCATATATCACATCAATTTATTAACCATAACTCATCAAGAATTTCACTTATCGCTTTTATTATTAAATCAACTCATAATTCCAATAATATTATTTCTCATAAAATAAATCTCTACACATCCATTATTCCTATCACACCTATCAACCAATTTTAATTTATCACAAAAGCATAAGTTAATAATTTATTCTAATATTATCACTAGATATTTCATATTTATCTTGATTACTTAAAGTAAATCTAACTCACCACGTAGCACTTAGACCCGTGGATCACCTCATTGCCTTTCCTGTTCTTCTTAGCAATTTGTCCCGGTTGCTGATTGTCAACACCTGACATAATATTTATATTAAAATTTTTAATTTTTTCTTTAATTCTTCCACAATTCACGCCCTTTGAAAATTCCCACTTTGAATTCCGAAAAATTTCATGTATGCTAGATTTCAAAAATAAAACTTATGTAATTACCTTCTGCTTTTCTTAGAGCTTCACATGGTTCTATATAAATTTCTCCCGTAAACCCCTTCAAAATTTTGCTCTTTCAACCTTTCATTCGGTCCACAAGTGTTTAGAGAAATAAAGTAGTTTGAATTGTAAAAGGAAGAAACCACGATTTTTTTTTTCTATTTTCTTTGAAACTACGCCCTACACGTTCATTTTTTATTCAAATAATAAACCTTGCACATATATATTATTTTAATTCCATGTTATATTTATTAAATTAATTTTTTCTAACTTTACTTTACGAATACGAGTATTACAATTCTACATACCTTCTAAAATTTCGTCCATGAAATTTTCTTACCTAATTCATGAAAGAGTAGGGGGTATTCTTTTCTCATTCTTGTTTAATGCTCCCAAATAATTTCTTCAACATCTTTGCTTCACTATAATACTTAAATCAATTGAATAACTTTATTACGCAAGACTTGTTCGTTTCTTTCTAGAATTCTGACCGATACTTGCATAAAGGTCAAATCTTCCTAAAGTTTTATCCCTTGATTCGAGATACTATGGGATTCATCGTGTAAGTATTTTCTCAATAGTGACACATGAAATACATTTTGTAACTGCTCCCATGTTTGAGGAAATTCCAAGCTATACGCGATTATCCCAACTGTCTCAACAACCTCATAGGGTCCCATATACCTCGGACTCAACTTTTCTTTCCTGTTTAAATCTCAATACACCTTTTCATTGAGATATTTTTCAATACACCCAATCATCTACTTGAAACTCAAGAGGTCTTCTTTTATTATTAGCATAGCTATTCGATCTAATCTGTGCTTCTTTATGGTTCTCTCTAGCCAATTTGATCATCTCAGTTGTTAACTCAATAATTGATGGACCGGATATATTTCTCTCTCCCATTTCTTCCCAACATATAAGAGTTCTACACCTCCTACCATACAATGTCTCAATCAGTGCCATCCCAATACTAGTTTGATATTGATTATTATAAGCAATTTCAATCGATAGCATGTAAGCATCCCAACTTACTGAGAAACTCATCACATTTTCCCTTAACATATCTTCTAATACTATAATAATCCTTTCTGTCTGAGAATGAAAAATTATATTAAATTGTAACTGTGTATCCGTGGCTTTCTGAAAGCCTCTCCAAAACCAAAATGTAAATCTAGGATCTCTATTTAACACTATGCTTAATGGTGCTCCATACAGTCTCACAATCTCAGCTACATCCCTCTTTAATACTGACCACCAGAATTTCTCTCTTAATCTTTTATACATTTTATTGTTACTCGGATGCATCGAATATACATCATCATTTACCTTTCTCAACTCTGCATCATTGGGAACACAAATCTATGTTCCAATACCAAAATACCCTCATTTCAAAATTTTGAACTTATATTGCTTTCTACTAAGCATTTAATGCTTAATCTTTTCTATCTCTTCATCTCTACCTTGCATCTCTAAGGCATTTTACTATGGATGACTGTACAACCATATTCGTTTACCATGATCTTCTATCACATATATTCAACTTCATTCTTATCTCTCTAAATTTATCATCAGTTACACATCATGACTTTCAATAGCAGACAATCTTCTTGTAGATTTTTCTACTAAATGCATCAGCTACCACCTTCACCTTTTTCTAGATGATAGGGAATTGTACAATCATAGTAACTAATCAACTCCATCCACCATCTTTGCCTTAAATTTAACTCTCTCTAGGTAGGTAAGTATGTTAAACTCTTATGGTCAATGGATATCTCACAAGTGGCTCCATACAGAAGTTGTCTTCAACCTTTAAAGTAATCACTATGGTAGCCAACTCTAAGCTATGGGTACAGTAATTTCTCTCATGATTCCTTAATTACCTAGAAGCTGTTGGAAATCACCTTAGCAAGATGCCCAGGTGGTGATCTTCCAAACACCCAAGTCTTGAATAACTTGTAAAAAGAAAATAGCAATCGAACACAAGAACAGAAAATTAAGAAAGAAATGAAGACAAGCAATTGTTATTGAGGTTCAGCAATTTGAGCTTGCGTCCCCATGAGTTTCTCTGAACTTTCTGCACTAATCAATGGTTCTTACAAAGTTACAACACTCACCATCAAGAATCCAAGTTCTTGAAGAACCAAGAAGAGAACTAGAAAGTGATAGACCTATTACAAAGTTTTCTATCAATTCTATACTACCCTTTCTTCCTTAAAACCAGCCTAACAAAGAATCCCTCTTGTGATCTACACAATTCTCTCTAAGTGTTTACAATGATCTCAAAATGTCACAAACCTCTCTTGTATTTTACCTCTTGTTATGTGTTGTATGTATTATGAAATGAGGCTTGAGAACCCATTTTATAGCCTCTCAATTCTTGGACATTCTTGTGGATCAATTCATACCCTTTGATCATGTTCTTCCTTGAATCTTAGCCCTTCATCACTCTCCAAGTGATGTTGTGCGTTTTGGTGTTGTACACACATCATTGGAGAGGTCTTATACATGCTGGCTTTGTGTGCAGCATCTTGCCTGGGCAGTGCGGCGCTCAGCAGGGCATGGTGCGGCGCTGAGGCAGAGCATGATGCATGACTCTCTAGAGGGCGCGACACTGATGCTGCGCGGCGTGGCGCTGGGGCGTGTGCGCACTGGGCGCTGCGGTGCAGCGCTGACCCGGTCCTAGAGTGTGCCTTTCTAGAAGGCGCGGTGCTGATGCTGCGTGGCGCAATGCACACACCTGATGCTGCTGGCCTGATGCTGTGCACACACTTTCTGCCTGTGTGCAGAAACTTGCACAGCAGTATGCATGGCCTTCCCATGCTCAAAACTTAAGCACACATATGTGTGCAACCGTTAGACTTGTTGAACTTTGATACTCCATTGTTGGTTTGAATTTTAACCATCCTTAGACCATGTTTGGACATATTTGAAACTTAGACAAATAACAATAATCTTTACCTTTGTCTAAGTGTTCAAAAACCTGAACCATTGTGCAGAAAGCTTCGGGATCCAAACTCATCTTGAGTCATCAATCAACCGAATCTGATCCTAAGTAATTCAAGGTAATGATTGAACTTACTTAGAGGTATGACTTTAGTACCCAAGTCCGCAGGATTTTATTCCGTGGCAATCTTATCCACATGCATGCATCCTTTCGTAACATTTTTCCAAATGAAATGATACCGAACATCCATATGCTTTGTCCTCTCATGGAACACTAGATTTTTACACAAGTACAAGGTACTTTGACTATCCGAAAATACCACAACCTGCTCATCCAGTACCTTCAACTTTTCAAGCAACTCTTTGCACCACATAGCTTCCTTAATGGCCTCCGTGGCTGCTATGTATTCTGCCTCAGTTGTTGAGAGTGCTACCACTGGCTGCAACTGAACCTTCCAACTTACACAACATCCGTTTAAGTTGAACAAGTAAGAGGTAATAGATCTCATTTTATCCCGGTCTACTCTATAGTCCGAATCTACAAACCCTTCAAGGCAGATTGCATTACCCCTCTTCTCATACACCAGCCCTACTTTTGGGCTTCCCTTCAAGAATCTCAGCAACCACTTCATCCCAAGCCAATACTCCTTTCTGGGATTACTCATAAACCTGCTGAGAACACTCATTGCATGAGCAATGTCTGGTCTAGTGCTCACTATGGTGTACATAACATAACCAACTGCACTAGAGTAGGGGACTTTCTCCATTTCCTTCTTCTCCGCCTCTGATCTTGGACATTGATCGCTGGAGAATTTGAAATGACCAGTAAGTGGAACCTTTACTGATTTGATATCTTCCATAGAGAATTTAAATATCATCTTCTCTGTGTAAAAAGTTTGAGAGATCTTCAATCTGTTTTTCTCCCTTTCCTGGATGATGGACATCACAAGGATCTTCTTTGCATGACCAAGATCCTTCATCTCAAACTCCACACTGAGTTGAGCCTTTAATTTCTTTATCCTCTCCATGCTGCTCCCAACCAGTAACATGTCATCAACATAAATGAGGATGATCACCATCTCCTCAACTTTCTGCCCCTTATAGTACAAGCAAGAGTCATAGTAGCTCCTCATGAAACCCAAACTAATTACAAAGGAATCAAACCTTTTGTTCCATTTCCGAGGTGATTGCTTCAGGTCATAGAGAGACTTCTTCAATTTGCACATTAACTTTTCCTGCATTCCTTCCTCATAGCCTTCGGGTTGCCTCATGAAAATGGTCTCATCGAGCTCTCTATGCAAGAATGCAGTCTTCACATCTATTTGCTCGATTTTCCAATCAAATTGGACCACTAATGCTAACATTATCCATATTGTCTTGTACTTCATAACCGGTGAGAAGATTTCGGTGAAATCTATGCTTTCTTTTTATGTGAACCCCTTCGCCACCAGCCTGGCCTTATATCAGACTTCATCCCCTAGAGTATTCCCTTCTTTGATATTGAAGAGCCATCTACAATCCACCACTCTCTGTTTTTTTTGGTTTAGGCACCAGCTCCCAAGAGTTGTTCTTCATCAAAGAATTCATTTCTTCATCCATAGTCAGCTGCCACTTTGATGAATCCTTACACTCCATGGCATTCGTGTAAGTTTCTGGTTCAGCCATCCCTCATTCTATCGAAGAAGCTGCTGCATCTGCAGTATTTGCAAATCTATATCTCAAGGGTGGTCTAACCACTCTCCTTCGTCGGTCTCTTGTGAGCTGGTAATTATTTACTGCATCAATCTCTTCTTGTTCAGCCTCTTCTTGAGTTTCTTGAGCTTCTTGGCCTTCATTCAAGGGCTCTACCTGGTTTGAACCCTCTTACCTCCTCTGCTCTACCTGAACCGAGTGCTCTTTGATGTGATGCTCAACAATTTCCAGACTGGTTTGCTCACTAGCCCCTGCAGGGCTAGTTTTTTCCAAGTAGGGAAATAATAATTCATTAAAGACAACATCCCTACTTATAATTAGTTTCGTGCCCTTCTTTTCTAAGGACCATAACCTATATCCCTTAACCCCATCACCATGTCCTAGAAATACACATTTTCTAGATCTAGGGCCAAGTTTATCCTCCTTTTGATGTGCATATGCTGCACACCTAAAAGTTCTAAGGTTATTTAATTCAGGGGATTTTCCACTCCACATCTCCATGGGAGTCTTGAGCTCTATTGCTCTAGAGGGTGATCATTCACCAAGTATGCAGCTGTTGCTACAGCTTCTCTCCAAAAATATTTTGGTAACCCGGATCCTATTAGCATGCACCTAACTTTTTCCATAAGGGTTCAATTGATTCTTTCAGCAACTCCATTTTGCTGGGGTGTTTTTACAATCGTCCTATGTCTTAGAATGCCATTTAATTCACAGAATTTATCAAAATCCTTATTGCAAAATTCTAAGCCATTATCGGTTCGTAAAGCTTTAATTACCCTACCAGTTTGGGTTTCCAACAATTTCTTCCCCACAACAAATTTATTCAAGGCATCAGATTTATTCCTAAGCAAATAAACCCACACTCTTCTGGAATAATCATCAATTAAAGACAGAAAGTAAAAGTTACCTTCATGTGTTGGTGTTCTTGCTGGTCCCCAAAGGTCCGAATGAATGTAATCAAGGATCCCCTTAGACTTGTGCACTCCGGTGTTGAAGTTGACCCGGTGTTGCTTCCCAAGAATGCAACTCTCACAGAAATCAAGTTTTTCTACTTTGTCACCACCAAGTAAACATTCCTTGCTAAGCACTTGCAGGCCCTTTTCTCTCATGTGTCCCAAGCGAGTGTGCCAAAGGGATGCCTTGTCCAGCTCAGCCATCAAGCTTGCTGCTTGATCATTGGTTTCTGTTTCTCCGATCATCTCATAGAGTCCATCGTTTCTTGCTGCCTTAATCAATACCAAAGACCCCTTGGCCACCTTGATCTTTTCTCCCTCTAATTTGTATGTGTACCCCATGGAATCTAGCTGCCCCAATGAGATCAAGTTCCTCTTTAAATCTGGAAGATATCTTATATTTCACATCAGCCTTGTGACTCCATCAAACATCCTCAATTGGATGTCTCCAATCCCTCTCACTTGTCAAGAATTGTCATTCCCCAAGAAAACTCTTCCTTTATTGATCTCCTTAAAATTCTTGAACCATTCTTTGTGAGGGCACATATGGTAGGTGCACCCAGAATCAAGAATCTATTTCCCGCTGCCTTGCCTCCTGCTCACATTTGAGCACACAACAAGAACATCATCTTGCTTTTCTCCCTTAGTAACCGAAGCCTCTCCATTGTTGGTATTGCTTCTCCTCTCATCCTATATCCTCTTCTTGCAATCTTTCTTGAAATGGCCCTCCTTATTGTAGTAGAAGCATCTCCTTCCTCCTCCATGTCTTGTCTTGGAGTGGGATCTCCCATGGCTCTGCCCTCTACCTCTTGATATTTTTCGGTAGCTGCCATGGTTGCTGCTGCCATTCCGAGCTGTTGGCCTTCCTCTTACGAACAGCTCTTCACCACTTGATGTCTCCTTCATCCTGGCTTTGAAATCATGTGCCCTTATGGCATTGATCACAATCTCTTTTGTCAAGGAATCCCTTCCATACTCAATTGCATTAATCAAATTATCAAAGCAATTTGGAAATGAATTTAATAAAATGACAGCCAATTTTTCATCCGGAAAAGTAATGCTACAGCTATTCAAATCTTGAACTAGCTTATTAAAGACATCAAGATTATCTTGCAACTCTTTACTATGGTCCATTTTTAAAGCAAAGATTATTTTAAGAAGATAAATTTTGTTAGGGAGAGTTTTGGTAAGAAACAACTCATCTAGTTTCTTCCATATGACAGCCGGATCCTTCGAGTCTCCGCACTCCCTTGTGACACTATCCGACATGTGCAAGAAAATGGTGTTGTAAGCCATCTTCTTCATCTCAGTCCGCTGGTCCTCCGTGACACTTGCTGGAAAAGCCTCATCTTCTCCAAGAGCTAAGTCCACTTTCTGTTGCATTAGAATAGCCTTGATATTCCGCTTCCATAGGGCAAAGTCTCCCTTTCCATCAAACTTCTCAACACAGAAATTTGAAGCCATCTTTGCGGACAAGATCCCAGATTTGTGCACTAACCACAACTACTTTCTTCAACCTCAAGAACACAGATCGAAGATGGATCTTAACACTGTTCTTGAATTAACCTTCAAGAACACGATCGGATCTTGATCTTTACACCGTTCTTGAATCACCCAAGAAACTAATCTTTGATTTTTGGAGTCTTGGCTCCGTTACCTTCTACTTCTTGCTCCGATAACCAGCTGTGCAGCTTTGATACTACTGTTGAAAGCTCTGATGCCACTGTTGGTATCTCTTTTAGCTCTGATACCACTGTTGGAAATCATCTTAGCAAGATGCCTAGGTGGTGATCTTCCAAACACCCAAGTCTTAAATGATTTGTAAAAAGAAAACAACAATCGAACACAAGAACAGAAAATCAAGAAAGAAAGGAAGACAAGCAATTGTTATCGAGGTTCAGGAATTTGAGCCTACGTCCCCGTGAGTTCTTCCGAACTCTCTGCACTAATCAATGGTTCTTACAAAGTTACAGCACTCATCTTCAAGAATCCAAGTTCTTGAAGAACTAAGAAGAGAACCAGAAAGTGATAGACCTATTACAAAGTTTTCTATCAACTCTATACTACCCTCTCTTCCTTACAACCAGCCTAACAAAGAGTCCCTCTTGTGATCTACACAATTCTCTCTAAGTGTTTACAATGATCCCACAATGTCACAAACCTCTCTTGTTATGTGTTGTATATATATTGTGAAATGAGGCTTGAGAACCCTTTTTATAGCCTCTCAATTCTTAGACATTCTTGTGGATCAATTCATACCCTTTGATCATGTTCTTCCTTGAATCTTAGCCCTTCATCACTCTCCAAGTGATGTTGTACGTTTTGGTGTTGCGCACACATCATTGGAGAGGTCTTATGCATGTTGGCTTTGTGTGCAACATCTTTCCTAGGCGATGCGGCGCTCAGCAGGGCGCGGTGCGGCACTGAGGCAGGGCGTGATGCATGACTCTCTGGAGGGTGCGGCGATGATGCTGCGCTGTGCAGTGCGGCGCTGGGGCGTGTCCGCACTGGGGGCTACGGTGCTGATGCTGCACGGTGCGGCGCTAAACCAGTCATGGCGTGTGCCTTTCTGGAAGGCGTGGTACTGATGCTACGCGGTGCAACGCGCACACCTAATGCTGCTGGCCTGATGTTGTGCACACACTTTCTACCTGTGTGCAGAAACTTGCACAGCAGTGTGCATGGCCTTCCCATGCTCAAAACTTAAACACACACATGTGTGCAACCATTAGACTTGCTAAACTTTGATACTCCATTGTTGGTTTGGATTTTAACCATCCTTAGACCATGTTTGGACATGTTTGAAACTTAGACAAATAACAACAGAAGCATATGCTATTACCTTCTCATGTTGCATTAACACATATCCCAACTCTTGATGGGATGCATCACTATACACCACAAATTCTTCATCAACAGAAGGAAGCACCAATACTGGAGCTGTAGTTAATTTCTCCTTTAGTAATTAAAAAAATTTCTCACACTCCCCAATAAATTTATCTCATTCAGCTAAACTTCACATTTAGAAAATCATAGCATACAATATCTCTTTCATTAAAATTTTCAACACAATTTCTAAATGTTTTACATGTTCTTCCTTAGTATTAGAATACACTAAGATGTTATCAATGAACACAACCACAAGATTATCAAGAAATGGTTTAAACATTTTATTCATTAAATCCATAAAGGCTTTTGGAACATTAGTTAATCCAAATGATATCACAAGAAACTTATGACCATAACGTGTCCTAAAATCATTCTTAGGCACGTTTCCCTCCTTTATCCTTAACTGGTGATAACCTGATCTCAGGTTTATCTTAGAAAATACTCTTGCTCCTTGCAACTGCTCAAAAAATTCATTTATCCTGGTTAAAAGATATTTGTTCTTAATGGTTAGCTTATTCAATTATTTGTAGTCTATACACAATCTCATTATTTCATCTTTCTTTCTCACAAACACTATGTGGGCTCCTCATGGTGACACACCAAATCAAATAAATTGTTTATCTAACAACTCTTGAACTTTTAATTCTCTTAACCCAGTGGGTGTCACTCTGTAGGGTGCCACAGATATATATGTTGAACTCAAAATCACATCTATAGGAAACTAAATCTCCTTACTGGGAGACAATCTGGACAACTCTTCACGAAACACATCATGAAAATCTTTCACTACCAAGATTTCTTCTAACTTCTTATTTTCCTATCTAGAATCTATTATGTATGCTAAATATTCCTTACATCCTTTCTTCAACCATCTCTTAGTGGTCAGAGCAAAATAAGATAGTTCGAGAGTATCTTATGTTCTCCATGAAAGTTAAACTCCTCGTATCCATATCTTGAACACTACCTTCTTTCTGGAACAATCAACCCAAACATAATACGTCGATAACCAATTCTTTCCCAAAATCGAATGAAGATCTATCATATTAAAAGGTAATAAATCAACTTCAAATTCTTTATCATTGATATGAATCACACAATCTTTGTAAACATTTATGATTACCGCTTTATCTCTAGTGGGAACTTTAACAATAATATTATGCATCAAAGGACTAATACACACATCAATAAACTTCATATGAATACTAGATGCAAAAGAATGGGTTGCAACAGGATCAACCAACATTGATATATCTACCTTTTCTACATATAAAGCACTTCAAATTAGGACAATTCTAGGATAAACCTCTTATTTGAATACATCTATAATAAAGTTTTGTCTCTCGATCATACATCAGATTACCACTTCCCCTTGGTGTCATACTTTCTTCCTCTACCATGACTCCTAGTTCCCATAACCTGTCTCCCAAATCTAAGGGTCCCATTGATATAAATCTAAGCTACAGAAACAACAGATCCTACTTATCTCTGACTCCGTACTACAGTTCCCTGTGACAAGACTCAACACGTTCAAACACCAAAAAATGATAGAAGACCTAGGATAGGCACTAAGGTAATTGAATCACTTTGTAAATCTCTAAATTCAATTACTTAGCTTGATCTATGGCTTTACAAAAGGTTTTGACAAAACTAAAATATAAAAATGTTTCTAAGTAAAAAACTGTTTTGAAACATAAAAATTGGGTTTAAGGACAACCCAATCGACTGGGTCTCTATACCAGTCGATTGGGAAAAGGGACAGTAAGTTCCCAGTTGACTGGTCCTATGACCCATTCGACTAGTACTTTCTCTAAGCCTAAAAGTGAACATTTTTTACTTAACCCAGTCGATTGGTACAAGGACCTTATCGACTGGTAATTCAAAAATATGACCGTTTGAGATGCAAGACTTGAGCATTTAATAGCCCAAACTTACAAAGTCATTGTCAAATGACCATATAAGTTCAAAACTATATAAACCCACTTCAATGAGCATTTAAATAAGGAAGAGAGCACATTCAATTCATCATATAGCTCATTAATTCTCAAAAGCTTTGAAAATTTCATTGTGAGTCATTCTTCAAGCTTGTTCTTGAAAGAGATATATTCTTCATTTGTAAAAAGTATTCATTGCTATCTCCCTACCATTTACTTTACAGTTAATACAATTTATTGTAAAAAGAAAGAGTCGGTGTAACTCTTAGAGTGTTTAGGATTAAACATTTCGTTGTAACTTCCGTGAAGAAGAGATTATTTGTAAGGTTTGTGCAATACCCGTGAAGTTACTCGACTAACAATTAGTGGATTACTTCAAGGAGGTTTCTTTAAGAGAGTGAACGTAGGGTCGGACAGATTTCGATATTGCCAAACCACTATAAACGAAGTTTGCATATTCTCTTCCTTAACTCCTTTACTTACAAGCATATTATTTGACTATGTGCTTTGCTTATTAAACTGTTTTTAAAAACTTGCAAGTTAATTATCAAAAAGTTTTTAAAACTCAATTCACCCCCTCTTGGGTTTGAGCCTCGGCTTACAATTATAACAGTAAAACTAAAACAAATTAATTGAGAAAAAGGTAATACCAGAAAATTATCCCAAATAGAGTTCTGGATGTCGACGGTGTATTAATAGTAACTGTTCCATGGGCCATTCATGTGCTTCCTCACTTGAGTTGAAATGTTTTTGGAAATATCTTTGCACCCATGGAATTTACTACATTCATAAACAAATAAGTACATTAATCGATATGTGACATATATTAATGTAATTAATGACATGAATAATATACAATGAACATGTATAAACACCTATCGCGCAATATAGTCAAAAGCTTTTTTTGAGTTGACAAAGGCTTCTCTTTGTTTGGTCCTCTGACCCGACGGGTGACTAGAGGGGTCTAAGAAAGCCCGACTTCCACTCCTACATAAGAGAATGTATAATCGCATATTAAATAATATATTATTTAAGAATTACTTTAAATTAACAGAATGATTCATAATTAAATAATAACACAAAAGTGGATCCTACCCTCTGGCATAGTAGCGTTTAGTGGCATAGCCAGACTTGTGGGACCACATCCATGACCCTTACCTTTTGCAACTTTAAGTGCTCGACCTCTGCCTCGTGGCATCCTATTTTCCAAGAAAAGTTAGAAATGTGACTACATGAAAATTGATACAATCTGTTTAAAAACTAGCTCATGCAAATGACAATAAAGAAATCACACAATGTATACAATTTATGAGTCATGCAACCCATAATATTCTCATCATCCATGAAAAAAAAATTATTTTTCCATTAACTAATCAACATCCATGTTAGTATTAGAGTCATCATCATCATCATCATCATCGTCGTCGTCGTCGTCGTCGTTATCGTCCATTTTTATCTTGTCCTTCCTCTCCTCCTCCTCCTCCTCTTTCTTTTTCTTCTTCTTCTTATCTTTCTTCTTCTCCTAAAAAATTATCTTTCCATTAACTAATCAACATCCATCTTAGTACTAGAGTCATCGTCGTCATCATCATCATCATCATCATCATTATCATCATTGTTGTCATTGTCGTCGTCGTCGTCATCCATCTTCTTGTCCTTCCTCTTCTTGTCCTTCCTCTCCTCCTCCTCCTCCTCTTTCTTTTTCTTCTTCTTCTTATCTTTCTTCTTCTCCTCCTTCTTCTCCTCATTCTTCTCCTTTTCCTTCTCCTTCTTCTCCTCCTTCTTCCCATTCTTCTCCTTCTTCTCCGTCTTCTTCTCTTTTTTCTTCTTTTTCTTCTTCTTTTTCTTCTTCTTCTTCTTCCTCTTTTTCTTTTTCTTCCTCTTCTTCTTCTTCTTCTTCTTCTTTGTGAAAGCACGTATATCAGATGGATTTACTTCTTTCGTTATAGTGCCACCATTTTCTTCTTCCTCCTCTTCATTTATGGTAGCATATATATCGGATGGATCTTTTTCTTTATTTTCTTCTTCTTTTATGGGAGCACGTATATCTGATGGATTTACCTCTTTCATCATAGCACTAATCTCATAAATGATACCCAGTATATCTATATCATTATCTAAGACTCTACATGGAATGAATGGTTCATCCTTTTGGAAGTAATCTGCAACTATAGCCATAATGTCATCGTCTAGATCTCGATACAATGGAAATTTGGCATTGCTGATAAGTGCTTAAATATTTGTATTTAAGCCCCTTAATTTATAGTTGTTAGGCACTTTGTTTATACATTTTAGTATATTCTACTTCACTTTTTATGTTTTCTGTGTTTTTTATAAGTTTTTGAAGAAAAGATAGCATTTTGGAGCTCTAAGGAAGAAAACTGAAGATCTGGAACCTGATAGGTGCAATCGAGCGCAAAGTAGCTGTGATCGAGTGCACGCACAGAAGACTCGAGCACAACCTTGCGGTTGAGCGCACACGTACAGTAAAACGGTAGAACCTGTTTTGAAAATAAGGGTTAAGACCTTGTTTTGGAAATTAGGGTTTTGAGGTGTCCTTAGAACCCTATAAATAGACTTGTAAAACACAGAAATAGTATCTCTCTTTTTAGTTTTATTTTTTTTTTGGGGAGGCCGGAGGCCGGATTAGCCCGAAGAAGAGATTGTGGAGACAAACTGACGACTTTTCTCCATAATGTTTTCGAGTTTCTTCTTTCCTTTATTATTACTTTATGATGTTGTTTAGCATCACAACTATGTGTAACTAATTGTCTAGTAAGGGCTTGATTGAAGCCCTAATTATGTTTACTCCATAATTCAGTATAGTGCCTTTGCGATATTTATGTTGTGTTACTTAACTTAATGCTTGTTTTTATTTAAATTCCTCATATGTGTGTGTCTGATCAACGTATGCATGTGGTATGGATTAGTTAGTTGGATCAATTTGGATGACCAAGTCTTGGGTTTGACAATAGTAACAAAAGAAATCCACGCTGGATTCTTTGGTTAATCAACATGGAAAACCGGGAGTAGATACCATGCCATAGGTCTCGTATGGTTATCGATTTCCATAAATCTTACGCTCTCTTAAAGAACAACTCAATATACACCATGCTGAATCCCTTAAGAAAGAAAAGAGCTAAAGTAGATACCATGCCTAACTCATTGCTTAGGGAAATCAATAGCCTAAGGAGTGGACCAAACCCTTAGGTTGACAACCAATAGGTATTCATAGCATAAATAGAGCATTGGCATATTGTTTTGTTGGGGTAGCATGATTAGTGGTGGATTCCAAGTCCCTACATCTTTATCATTATTATCTAGACTTAATATTTATTTTTATCAATTTTTACATTATGAAACTGATTCTAAAACGAAATTCACCAGTCTCTGTGGAGATGATCTCACATTTGCACACTATGCTACTATTGAACTTGTGCACATGCAAGTAAAACTGTACAATTATATGCTTATTAATTTAGGTAGATAAATGCACAACAAGTTTTTGGCGCCGTTGTCATGGATTGCGCTAATTTTTTTTGGAATTATTTTTGTTAATTTTATTTTATTCTATTTCTTTACTCTGTTATGTTTATATTTTCTTTATTAAAAACCTAATTTTTCTTCTTTTCATTTTTTGTTTCCTTATGTTTCAGGTCTGTAGCAGTGTTGTTTCTGGCATTGCGATCGACCGCAAGCTCAAGTGAGATCGAGTGCACTGTTGTGATTGAGTGCAGAACCTTGTGCGCTCAAGTGCAAATAGTCCAGAGACTACCCGAGCAACAGTACTGAAGCTGCTACACCAAAGTCTTCCAGCTGATTCATGCAAAGGCTTCGATCTAAGAACCCTACCATCATTCCACTCGACATAGAGATTGAGTGAACCATTCGACAGAGGCCAAGAAACAACTTTGAGGAGAATGAAGAAGAATTCGAGGAAGAAGCATCGATAGCGGAACAGATCAAAAATCAACAATCACCTGAGCAAAGACCGATGAAGCAATCCTTCATCCCACGAAACCTCGACCAGAAATCTTGCATTGCTTATCAACCTGAGGCGGAAGACAACTACTATATATCTCCACAAAAACTTAGTGCATTGACTCACTTTAAGGGTACACCTAGTGAGGATCCATGCTTACACCTTCGAGAGTTCTTCGATCTCTGCAAGTTCCAGCATATCCGAGGCCTAGACCAAAAAGGAATCAGGTTAATTCTTTTCCCTTTTTCCTTAAAAGATAATGCTAAACTATGGTACAATTCATTGCCTGCATTTTCGATCCATACTTGGGAAGAGTTGGCCTGTAAGTTCCTAAGGAAGTTTTTCCCAACTCAAAGGATAAGACAAATGAGGAAGGAGATTCAATCTTTCCAACAGAGGGATGAAGACCTTTTCTTTGAAGCATGGGGACACTTTAATGAGCTGCTTCTTAAATGTCCACATCATAACCTACCTCAAGATGAGCTGGTACTAGCCTTTTATGAAGATCTAAATGACATGAATAAATGAATAATTGATTCAAGTTGTGGAGGTGTTGATTATGCCCAAAGTATAACGCGGTTGTTTGTAGACAGCTTTGGGGTGTCGATTCCACAGGGAAACAAGTTAATTACAAAAGAATGTGTAAACTTGAACACAAACGATAAAAGATTGATTGAAAGAATTTGAATTATGTGAAAATAGTGTGAAAGAAATTATGTAAATATATTTAATAAGAAATAACAAGGTTCTGGAAATCCTCCCTAGGTTCGTTGTTCTAATCCTAACTTGATTCAGTTTTTTTTATCTCGATTGCAAGTTTCACATCCCAAACAGGCAATCGGCAAATATTCAATTAAAGCGCATGTATAAACCCTAATGTAATTGATATGAATTATTCTTTACTTTCAAGCACACATGACCTAACTTATAAATTATCAAGAGACGACGATATATCTAAACGACAATACCACAGCAATGGACAAATCTATAAAAGAGATCTACCGGACTCAATCACACCCAAACAGGTACACATAAGAAAAGCATGACTGAACTTATATGGAAAAGAAGCATGCAATCATCGGAGTAATAATAAATCTACTAATTAAATTAAGAATAAAAGATAACAATGTTTAACAAAAATAATATCCAACTACAACCGAATCAAATAAAGAAAAATAAGAACAACTACACCTAGGGATTCATCCCTTCGCCTTGCTTGGAGACTAGCCAGCCATGGAGCTCATGCTTCCTTGAGTTGCCTCCGACCTCTCAATGATCATCTCCTCCTTAGTAGCGAAAGCTTTGGTGATTTCTCAGCTTGCCCTCCAAATTTATACTTTCGGATTGCTCCTAAAGGCCTTCTGGAGTCACTCTTTGATGATTTCAGATGAGCTCTGATTGATCCTCAAAGCTAAAGTGGAGTGGATCTTATATAGGCAAATACCAAGATTGCAATGTGTTTCCCATCCGATGTAGGATGTGGGATATAGAAATGCGTTTTCCAACTGATGTGGGATGTGGGATTTAAGCCCAAAATCACGCTGAAATCCCGCACAGCCTAACCTTTGTCTACTAAAACTACCATAACTTTCTCTAAAAAAATCCTTTTGATGAACCATAAAATTCTCCAGAAAATAGACTTCTGGATCTTTCTAAGCTTATATGGCTCATCTCCTGATTCTTCTTATATCAATATAGTTTAATTTTCAAAGATGATTGATTTGTACGGGCAATTCTCGCAATTTAGTGAAACTCCTTTCCAATGCGAGCAGTAGCTGTTGCTCTTTTAAGCCCTCCATCTTGTCCTTCCGGAAGTATTCTTTCACTCCAATATGCCTCGAGTCTTTATGCTTCAAGCAATGATAACTTTTCCTCCTCTTTTGAGCTTAAAGTACCTGAAAATGCACTGAAGTAGATCAATGAGCCAAGAATGATACTTTAGAGTTGTTAACGTATAAAAGTGCAATTAAAACCTAGATCAACCCTAAATGTTAACAATTAAGTACTGTTAAGATACATTTTATGACTCTCATCAGGTGTGCTGATGAAAAAAAAGTAGTGAAGAAGCCATGGAGCTTTTTGAGACCTTAAGCGAGCACACACAACAATTCTCATCCAGAGGTAGACAAGGTACGAAAAAGAGCAAGTATGAGTTGAACCTAAATGGTGGATCTTCAAATCAGATGGCTGCTATGGAGAGGAAGCTAGATATGCTTATAAAATCCATGACTACTCAGAACATCTCATCTTGACCATAAGCTACACAACTCCAGGTATGTGCTTTATGTTCTCAATTTGATCACACGACTAAGACTTACCATTTATATTCATCTATAGATCCCGAGCAAACAAACTATGTAGGACCAAACAGTACGTATGCAAATACCTACAATCAAGGAGAGCGAAATCACCCCAACCTCTCATGGAGCAATGATCAAAATGCCTTGAACTTTTAAAGGCAATAAAAGAATTCACAACCAGCGGCCCAATCAGTTTCAGAATCAAAGCAAAGTGACCTAGAGAGTCTTGTGAGGCAGTTGATGACCTCATAAGATCAGTTCATAGCAGAAACAAGACAATTCTAAACTGAGCAAAGGCAAACCACTGCAAAGCATAAGCAAGCCATTCAAAGACTCAAAGTACAAATAGGGTAATTGGCCAAAGTGATAAGTGAAAGAAAGCGGGATGAACTTCCAGGCTAAGCATTACCTAATCCAAGAAGACAACAACAAGTAAATGCCATGATAACTCTCAGAAATGGTAAGATCATAGGCACTGATGAGCCCGCACAAGCATCTCCACATAAAGCATCCACGTCAAAGGTAAGTGAAATAGAGAAGCGGAATGCACCACCCTTCCCCCAAAGGTTAGTAAAGCCAACAAAAGAAAGTAAAATGCATAATATCTTTAAAACTTTGAGAAAAGTAGAAAATAATATTCCTTTATTAGATGTAATTAAACAAATTTCTACATATGCTAAATTTTTAAAAGATAGTTACACTAATAAAATAAAGTTTCAGGAGCATTAAACAGTGGCTTTAACCAAATAGGTGAGTGCGGTATTGTAAAGAAAACTACCACCCAAGCTAAAAGATCTAGGTAGTTTTACAATTCCTTGCAGGATAGATAACCAGATTTTTGAGCATGTATTACTAGATCTAGGAGCTTGAGTCAACTTACTGCCATAAACTGTATTCAAGACACTAGGTTTGGGGGAGCTTCAACCAACTTCCATCACTTTGCAACTAGCAGACAATCAAAAGACCTAAAGGTATTCTTGAGGATATCTTGGTAAAGGTATGTCCATTTATTTTACCTGCTGATTTTATTGTATTAGATATGGAAAAATGCCCTGTGCCATTACCTCTACCCATCATCTTAGGAAGACCCTTTATGCGAACTACTAATACAAAATTTTTTATCAAAAAAGGTGTAGTAAGTATGAAAGTAAATGGTGAAAAGGTTGAATTCAACATATTTGACACTTTAAAATTACCCCAAGATAATATGGAATGTTCTAATGTATGCTTGATGCAAGGTGTTGTTGAGTAAGTTTTTCAGGTCCATCCCATTGCTCCATTGGAGGCCACCCTCACCCATGGGTTAACAAGATCAGGTATTAAGCCAGAGTTTACAAATGTTACTGATGACATCATTAAAGCTGTGCACCTCCTTGCAATCTCTCCAAAGCATCCAAGCACAAAATTTGGCATTAAAGCAGTTGTTGATGCATTAAATCTATGTTTTTCTGGGAGGGAATAAGAGTGTTTGGCTGAAGACGTTAAACTTAGCACTCATGGGAGGCACCCCATAGCTTATCCTTTTATTTTTATTATTTTTTTCATATTTATTGTTATTTATTTATCTTTAGTACTTTTTGTTTTCCTGTATTACGTTAATTATTCTTTTTTAGGGACAATGTGTGCATCCGTTCAAGTTTGGGGGTGTGCTATGAGCCATGCCGGCCCATCTAGGTCTTCATCTCCTAGTTCAGATCTTTCCATGTTATTCTCACATTGGGGACAATGTGTAATTTAAGTTTGGGGGTATGAGACACATTCACACACTTTGTCCCAGTTTTTTTTTTTAAAAAGATAAATGCATGTTCATATTGTGTTGAAAATTTTGGTTGATCTAAACAAATATTGTGATAAGATTTCATTAGTAAGCTTAAAATATTGAACACATGGTCTAAATAATAAAGTTTTAAAAGGCTAAATTACTTACTGCAAAGCATTTAAGAATTCACAAATTTGATCTAAATCTGACACGAGCACATTAGCACGTAATTGTGTGGGGTTTGACATATAATTTTTATATATATGTTTCCATGACCTAACTGTAATCTGATAACTTATTAGAATATCACTTTGGCATAGAAAAATAGAGAAAATGTTCATTGTCCAAAAAGAGAAAATAAAATGCTCCTAATGATCATTAAAAAACTTTCCACTGAGTAACTGGACCTCTTGCCTCAGTAAGTAGTGAGTGTTCACCTCAAAATATGAGAATTATGCATATAATGATCATTAAATAAAGCTTTCATTGAGTAATTGGACCTCTTGCCTTAGTAAGCAGTGAGTGTTCACGTCAAAAGGTGAGAATTTTGCTTGGCAACATTAATACCAGTTAGTTTCGTAGCTTTTTTTACTCGAGTTAGTAACTCCTTAGGGGTGTCTTTACACTTAATGCCCTAAAACCATCTGGTTTGGGAGTCACTGGCTAAACACTCGCCATATGGGTCAATTAGAAAGCTTAAGGGAACCCAACATGGAAAAAATCTCATAATAAAAGAAAAAGAAAGAAATAAAAACTATGCTATTATTTCTCATTCTGATAGGAAATTCGATGAATGTTGAGATACCGAAACACTACACATTTGAGTTATTTGGAAGCTTAATCTTTTATGTGCTAATTCACCACACACTAAGTCAAACTTGTAATGCCTTAAACCAGCCTTGTGTAAGTAATTAAAATTTAAAACCCTTATTCATTGCGAAAATGTGTTTATGTTTTTAAGCCTACTCATGAACAAAAATAATGGTTTTATGTGCAACCCAAATTTTTAGATATCATGAATGATGAATTTATCTTTGATTTTGCTTTTTCAATTAGTTTTTCATTTTGTATTGCTAAGGAACTAGCAATATATAAGTTTGGTGGTGTGATAAGTGCTTAAATATTCGCATTTAAGCCCTTTTAATTTACAGTTGTTAGGCTATTTGTTTATATATTTTAGTATATTCTACTTCACTTTTATGTTTTCTGTGTTTTTTATAGGTCTTTGAAGAAAAGATAGCATTTTGGAGCTCAAAGGAAGAAAACTGAAGATCTGGAACCTGATAAGTGCGATCGAGTGCAAAGTAGCTGTGATCGAGCGCACAAGCACTCGTGTGCACACATAAAAGGTTCGAGCGCAACCTTGCACTCGAGTGCACAAGCATACGATCAAGCGCACATGTACAGTAAAACGAAAGAACATGTTTTGGAAGTAAGGGTTAGGACCCTGTTTTGGAAATTAGGGTTTCGAGGTGTCCTTAGAACCCTATAAATAGACTTGTAAAACACAGAAATAGTATCTCCCTTTTTAGTTTTAGTTTTTTTTGTTCGGGGAGGCTGGAGGCCGGATGAGCCCGAAGAAGAGATTGTGGAGACAAATTAATGACTTTTCTCCATAGTGTTTTTGGGTTTTTTCTTTCCTTTATTATTACTTTATGATGTTGTTTAGCATCACAACTATCTGTAACTAATTTTCTAGTAAGGGCTTAGTTGAAGCCCTAATTATGTTTACTCCATAATTCAGTATTGGTGCCTTTGCGATATTTATGTTATGTTGCTTAACTTGATTAATGTCTGTTTTTATTTAAATTCCTCATATGTGTGTGTCTGATCAACGTATGCATGTGGTATAGATTAGTTAGTTAGATCAATTTGGATGACTAAGTCCTGGGTCTGACAATAGTAACAAAAGAAATCCATGTCGGATTCTTGAGTTAATCAACATGAAAAACCAGGAGTAGATACAATGCCCTAGGTCTCATGTGGTTATCAATTTCCACAAATCATATGCTCTCTTAAGGAACAACTCAGTATACACCATGCTGAATCCCTTAAGAAAGAAAAGAGTTAGAGTAGATACCATGCCTAACTCGTTGTTAGGGAAATCAATAGTCTAAGGAGTGGACCAAGCCCTTAGGTTGACAACCAGTAGGTATTCATAGCATAAGTAGAGCATTGGCATATTGTTTTCTTGGGGTAGCATGATTAGTGGTGGATACCAAGTCCCTACGTCTTTTCATTATTATCTAGACTTAATATTTATTTCTATCAATTTTTACATTATGAAACTGATTCTAAAATAAAATTCACCAATCCGTGTGGAGATGATCTCGCATTTGCACACTATGCTGCTGTTGACCTTGTGCACTTGCAAGTATAACTGCATGATTATTTGCTTATTAATTTAGGTAGATAAATGCACAACAATTTCCCTTATCCTTCATTTTACACACTGCCCACCAATCATTTCTTCATTTCTTATTGAAAGGGTAAATGTAATAATATACTTGTATTGCTTGTGAAGCAAACATGAATGATTCGTCTAAGTTAAGCCTAAATTTATACTTAATATCTATGAGACCGTGTTGATCTATTTGAATTCCATTCTCAGAATCAAACCAATCATATTTGAACAATACAAAAATATTATTAATCTTTATATATTGGAGCTCTATAACTTCTGTCAACATCTCGTAGAAGTCACGCTCATATTCATTGTAAGAACTACCTTTAAAAAGTACACCATTGTTCATTGTTTTCTTATGTTGTTCATACTCCTTGGTGTGAAACTTGAATTCATTGACATAATATTTAGGATAACACTTCACATGATTCATCAAGCCAACGTCTATCCTTCGTATTTACTTGTCAATTGTTTTATCTTTAGTGACCTATGATTAAAATATATAATTCAATGATACTTATTATATAATAAATATATGCTAACAATGTTTTTAATATATCATCTAGTATGGCTTACAAGATGCTGAAGCCATTTTGCGAAGTTCTTCTCACGAAGCTTCTCAATTTGTTCGTTAGTTATGCCTCGGTGCGCACTCCTCAAGAATTCGTCATATTTTCTACAACAATGGTGATGAAGAATTAATTATTATCTAAGATATGCATATGTGGTGAGAGAATACATTAGATTTAAAAATGACAATAACACTCAGTCAACATATGGTATAACTTCAGTGCAATTAAGGAGAACATAGATCTCTGCGGCCTTCAGCTCTTTGTCATCCAAGACTCTAATAGTCTCATGACCAAAAGCACGATCTAGATAACTGAAAATAAATAGGCGCTCTCCTTGATCAACATTCCCCCTGTCATTGTTCTGATCAACTCGATTCAATTTTGTTTGAACATTTGGTTGAAAATATTCAGCATAAAAATTTTAGATCTCTTGTATGATGTATGCCTCAACCATAGAACCTTCAACGCAAGCTTTATTTCGAGCCTTTTTCTTTAGGTTGTGCATACACCTATTTTGCATGCATATACAAATGTATTGATATTGAATTCAATTATATGAAGTGAGAAAACCCTAACAATTAGCAAAATTATTGATATTACCTCTCAAATGGATACATCCATTGATATTGCACAGGGCCACAGACTTTAGCTTCATAAGCTAAGTGAATCGGCAAATTATCCATTGAATTGAAAAATTCAAAAGGGAAAATCTTCTCAAGCTTGTATAGGATGATGAGAATATTTTTATCAAGCCACTCCACATGCTCAACGCACAATTCAATTGCGTATATGTCCCTGAATATGTTACTTAGGTATGTCAACACATCCCACATAAGGTCAGGTAAAAAGTTACCAAACACTAGGGGAATTAAGCTTGCCATGAACACGTGATAATTGTGCTAAATTTAACACATCGTGCTAAATTTAAGGCATACCCGTCTGGGAACTTCAAAATTGAAATTCATTCGTAAAGTACCTTTATCTGGGACTTGTTTAATATGTATGTTGCTTTGGTTTTATATTTAGGTTTACCATTGACTTCAACCAGCTCCAATTGAGGACGCCTATAAAACTTTACTATATCTAAACGAGCCTTAGCATTGTCTTTGGTTTTACCCTTAATATCCATAAACAATATTGAAGATGTTGTCAAACACATTTTTCTCAATATACATAACGTCTGAATTATAGTGAACAACTCCTCTTTGTCCATTTATGATCCTTCCCAAATCCACATATTTCTTGTTTTCTACTATTGATACTAAATGTGATCTGTTTGAAAGACATCACTTTAGCTTTCACATCTACCCCCGACAACCGTGGTGGCGGCAGGCCACTCTCAGATCTATTCTTTATGAAACCTTGTTTTTACCTTCTAAAAGCATGATCTTATGGTAAGAACTAACGGTGACAGTTGAACCAAGAATTTTTATGACCATGTGGCAGTCAAAACGATTTTGTATACTCCATATAGTAAGGATAAGCTTGTAGACCATGAGTACTCCACCCAGAAAGCATATCATATGCAGGAAAGTCACTGATCGTCCATAGAAGTACAACCTTCATATTAAAGTTTATTTCTTAGCTGCATCGTAAGTAGGAACTCCATCCATCCACAACATCTTCAACTCGTCTATTAATGGACGTAAATAGATATCTAAATTCTTATCAGGGTTGTTTAGGCCAAGAATTTCCAGTGATAAGAACATATTATGCTATTTCATGCATATACCATGAGGTAAATTATAAGGAGTGACAAATACCATCCAACAAGAGTACGGGGACGTCGAATGGTCAAACAGAGTGAAACCGTCAATTGAGAGTCCCAACCTAACATTACGTGGTTCATTGGCAAACTCAGGGTGAGTATCACCAAAATGTTTCCAGACCATCCCATCTGCCAAGTGGATGACCATGTCTGGCTTACTACATTTGCCATTTTTGTGCCATCTCATGTGTCCGAAAGTGTTTTTCGACAAATAAAGCCTTTGAAGTCTAGGTGTCAACTGAAGGTAACGCAACACCTTATATGTTATGTCTTTTAGCTTCTTATTACCACTATGCCTAGGTTTAAACTAAGGATTTCCACACATTTTCTTGTCTTTTTCTTCCTTATAATACAACATACAATCATTCGGGCATGAATATATCTTCTCATACCCAAGTCCTAACTCTTTCACTATCTTCTTGGACTTGTAAAAGTTTTCAAGCAACTTCTCATCCTTGGGCAACATACTCTTAATTATTGTCAATAATCGATCGAAATAGTTCCCAGACATGTCAAAATTAGATTTACAATTCAATAATTGTGAGATCGTCGATAACTTTGTGTGTTTCTTACAACCCTCCCACAAGGGCTCATCAGTATCTCTCAACTTCGTAGCTTGAGGATTCGGATCCTCTTTTCCATCCAAGTTGAATTATGGGCCAGCAACATCCATTACCATCTCCTCTATGCAATTAATTTCTACAAAACCTTCCTCTACATGGTGATATGATTGGGGCGTCAACCGTTCACGTCTCAAGTAACTCTCACCGTGAAAAATCAACCTCTTATAATTAGGAGTAAAACTTTTCCTATATAGGTGCAAGATAATTGTTTCTTGGTTTAAAAATCTTAAATTATAGCATAGAAAACAAGGACATTGAATAGTTCCATCGTTATACACAAACAATGGATTACTATATGCAAAGTCAAGAAAAACCTCCACCTTTTCTAAAAATTGTGTAGATAGGGCATGATTGATAACTCGATGATCCATCCAGCTACGGTCAATTGCCATCATTCTAATCACTAAAATAATAAAGAATATATTGTCAAGAAGTTATTTTAAATATATAGTATTCTTTCAATTATGCATATTGTTTTTTTACATATCAAAATATATGGATTGAAATAGCATGATACAATAGCAATCATATATTTTGTTATCACTTTTCTATCTTCCAAATATTATTTATTAAATACATGTGGTTTCTAATGATGCTAACTCATAATAACAATTTGACATAACAATCTAAAGCTAACTTTTAAAAAAAAAAAAACTAAAAAGATAAACTAATTACTATCAGGTATTTCCATTTAATCGACTGGATGGTTTCATTCAATCGATTGAATGAATGAAGGACAGAAAGTATCCTTCATTCAGTTTATTGAACCTTATTAAGTCGATTGATTAGACAACTGAATGAAACCATTCAGTATACTAAATGAAGGACAGAAAGTTTCCTTCCTTCATTCAGTCAACTGAATGAAACCATTCAATCGACTGGATGTCCTGAAACAAAATCTTCTGTTTTGAAAAGGTTTTTCTAGTCAAAATAATTTTTCATCAAAAACATTTCAATCAAAATGAGCCATAATGAAAAGCAAAATACTTGTTAGTAGAGATTTACAGATTTTAACTACCCTAGAACCTATTCTAGGTCTTTGATTTTGATCTAATATCTCTCAAGTAAACAGTATTCGTCACATATGCTTGAGTTGTGAAAAGACTGAAATTACCATTTTATCTTAGAGGTTTTTAACTTGAGTCTCTCTTGTAGGACCATAAAAGATCAATATGATTTTGAGAATTTTGCTAATTTTCACCACATTATCCAGCTTATTGGATTATGATTCTTGAACAAACAAATGGTGAGGAGTTTTAAGAATTATATATACTCCTATCAGAATTTCTTTTTTTTTTTCATTGAAATATTATTATATTTTTGAGGTATACAAAAGAGAAAGTCATCTCTTTTTCTTTATCTACTCAATTATTGATGTAAGTAGAATTTGATCTCAAATTTCTAATGGGATGGCAAGTTATTTTACTATCTAAACTAGTTAATACTCACTTTATCATTCTTCATATGTAAACATCCATGAATAATTATTACCATAGTGGGATATGACCAAACTCAGGAATTTGGATCGAGGGAGAGGAAAGGAGAAGAATTACTTCTCTAATTTCTCCTATACTCAATTTGGTATGCTTTACTCTTTTTATAAAACTCTCAAACGAGTGAACATTAAATGTTCAGAGTTTTGAAAGATTTGGAGAGATAAATATACTCTTCTGTATACTCTCATGCATGTAACACTTTGTTTTCTCTCATTCCATATAAAAAAATTAACACTGTAAAAAAGCACAAAAAAAAAACCTAGAAATATATACACAAATATATGCAAATAAATTCAAATAAAAACATTCAATAGATTAACAAATGTAACTAAAAATATATATATGTATATGTAATACCCGTATTCGTAAAAAAATCGTAAAGAATTAATTTAATAGATATAACATGGAGTTAAAATAATATATATTTATGCAAAAGATTTAATTAAACAATTCTTAAAAAAACGGATGCGTAGTGGTGTAAAGAAAAAAAAAAGAGGTGGCAGCGTGCAACACCTAGAAGTCCAAGTGTTTCATCAACACCAAAACCATGGACACTAATTGTTGACCCGCACATATTTTAATGATGGCAAAATAGAACCTTAATTATACTAACAGTACTATCTAAGTGCATTAAGCGAAAAAAGCATTCAGCCAAGGATCAAGGTGCATGAACTCAACCCGAATCAAACATCAACTCAAGACAGAAGATCTGGTATATGTTAAGGTATTGAAACAAGTTATAAATCTCACTCGTTAAGGTAAAAAGCTTGTTTTATGGCTCTTTTTGAAAAAGTATTTTAACAGAACTTTTCAATCAAAGGTTTTTAAGTTAAAAACGTTTCAAAACATGAAAAATGGGTTGTTAAGCAACCCAGTTGACTGGGTACTTATGCCAGAAGACTAGTATATGGGACAGCATGTCCCCAGTCGACTGGGTCACACATACCGGTCGATTGGTACTTTGGGCAGAAGGTTCGCAGTCGACTGGTAAGTCATACCCAGTCAACTAGTACCTTCAATAGCCTTAAAAATGGTTTCTTTTAAGTTGACCCAATCTATTGTTATTAAAACCCAGTCGACTAGTAATTCAAAAAATATGACCGTTGAGACGCAAGATTTCAGCACAAATTATACCAAAACGTACCAATCTGTTAAGAACGGGCATATTACATCAAGGCTATATAAAACCCACTCTATTGATCATTTCAAAAGAGAGAGAGAGATTACACATTCAATCAAGTTTTTACTCATTGATACACAAAATGTTTGAAAAATTGATTGTTGAGCCATTCTTTAATATTTACCTAGAAAGAGAGATATTATTCAGTTTTATAAGCTTTCATTGTAGTCTCTTTATTATTTACTTTACAGCATTGATTGTAAAGGGATTAGCTTCCGAAAGGAAGAGATTAGCTTTTGAGAGGAAGGGATTCTTGCTTTCGAGAGGAAGGGATTTGCTTTCGAGAGGAAATGATTGATTGTAAGGTTTGTGCAATATCCGTGAAGTTGCACGATTAAGTTTCTTAGTGGATTACTTCAAGGAGGTTCCTTGAAGAGAGTGGACGTAGGGTCGGAACGAATCTGATATTGTCGAACCACTATAAACTGAGTTTGCATCCTCTATTCCTTAAACTCTTTATTTACAACACAAATTACTTGTTTATATGCTTGTGGTGTTATCTGTTTTATAAACTTGTGTTTAATTAGCAAAAGTTTTTTAAAAAAACCCAATTCACCCCCCCTTCTTGGGTTGAAACCTCAGTCTACAATTAGTATCAGAGCCTCGTTCTTAATTTTAAGCTTAATATCTTTGAGTTGATCCGATGGCAGCAAAGAGCTATTCTAAGGGACACTCATAGGTCTCCTTTGTTCAATGGCTCCAACTATAACTATTCGAAAAATAGAATGAAAATATTTTTCAAAAGAAAAGATTATAATCTGTGGAGAGTCATTGAAGAAGGACTTAGAGTTCCATCAAAGGAAATAACTATTAGAGAAATCAATTATACAATGCCTAAACTCAAAACTGAGTACAATGATGAGGATTGTAGAATGGTGTCTCTCAATAGTAGAGCCACAAGTATTTTACATTGTGCTTTAGATATATCTGAATACAATAAAAATCTCTGCATGTGTTTCGACTAAGGAGATATGGGATAAATTGTAAGTTTCATATGAAGGAACTAGTGAGGTTAAAAAATCAAAAATCTATATGCTAGTATCTAAATACGAATCTTTTAAAATGCCTCCTAACGAAACAATTTCTCAAATGCACTCACATTTCACAACTATTGTTAATGGTTTGAAGCTTCTTGGTAGGAACATTGAGGAGTTTGAACTAACAAAAAAAATCTTAAGATCTTTGTCACCCACTTGGAAAGCAAAGAAGACAGCCATCACAGAGGCCAAAGATCTCGACAAACTTGATGTTGAAACACTTCTTGGGTCATTGTTGACATATGAGATGGAAGAAATGAATCCCATTGTCAATGATGATGAGAAAGAGAAAAATGTGATTGCTCTCAAAGCCTCTACATACAACAGAGAAGAGGAATCGGAAGAAGAGGCGGAGAGCAGTGAAGAAGATGGTGAGATGGCTTTAATCACTAAATAGTTTCATAGGTTCTTCAAGAAAAGCAAGAAACCTTACACAAAGGATCTCACTTCAAAAAGGGAACAACTTGTGTGCTATGGATGCAAGAAACCTGGTCACATCTACTTGGAGCTCAAATCATAGCTTTCTTCTTGAAGCTCCTCGAATAAAGAAGTTGGATATGAAGAAATTACCAACCTATGCCTTATGGCAATTGATGATGAAAATGAGGTATTATCTTCTCCCTCTTTTAAAAATAACACTATTAGTAATGGTGAAGAATTATTGGAAGTCATAAATGAAGTACATGATGAATTGAAGAAATGCAATTCTAGGAACTCAACTCTTAATAAAGATGTATCATCTCTTTCTAAAGAAATGATAAGTTTAAGAGAAGAAAAAGATAAACTATCTTCATTGCTTTATGATTCTTCTCAAGATTTCCTAAAAGATGAAAATGAAAAATTAAAGAATAAAATATTAGAATTGAATAGCACTAGATCTAGACTCATGCTTAGAAAAGAAAAGCTTGATGAAGTGCTTTCTTGCCAAAGATTAAGTGGAGGAAAATCCGGATTAGGATACTCTCCATTAGACAAGCAAAAATCAAAAGAGAGTTTATTCATGAAAGCCTATTATGTGAATGAAGCCTCTACTTCAAAGATAACTAGCAAGGTCAAAAACACACCTCAATGAATGCTAGCATGTCTAGAAATTCAAATTTGAATTCATATACAAAAATGAAAAATCCTAGAAATACTTATGCTTATATGTATGCTCATTCAAGAAATGCTTATACACATTCTAGGAATAACCATCATGTGCATCCTAGAAACAAAATGCATAATCAAAACTTGTATCCTACACAAGTATATCATAGGAATTACTGTCACGGTTATTCTAGAAATAATATGCATACTCATGAAAATGCAAGCATGTATCTTAGAAATCATCTTCATACATTTTCTGGAAATGACATGTATATTCATATTCCTCACAATAGAAACATGTATCCTAGGAACTCATATCCTAAGCATTATAGGCATGCACAACTAATTACTCCTACAAATTTCAATAACTATCATCCTAGTATTGTGCATTATCAACATGTCTATAGATCACCATATGCTGTTAAGAAAGTATGGGTCCCAAAAGGAACTGTATTTTCAAGGACTTAACCCCAAAGGACCCAAGAAATTTTAGGTACCTAAAAATGCCATTGTGTATCCTTGTGTGATATAGATATGTCTCCACACCAAGGAAAAAGGTAATTGTTGGTACCTTGATAGTGGATACTCAAAACACATAACCGGTGATAAAAGTGTATTCAAGGAGCTAACCCTAAGAGATGGTGGACTTGTCACCATTGGAGACAATACAAAAATAAAGATCATCGGGCATGGAAAAGTTGGTAATGATTTCTCAACCATAGATAATGTATTGCTAGTACAAGGCCTTAAGCCAAATCTACTAAGTATTAGTCAACTATGTGACAAAGGCAACAAAGTCATATTTGAAATCTCTCATTGTCTAGTTATAGACATCAAGAGTAACAAGATCAAATTTGTTGGTCATAGACATGAAAATTTCTCTATAGTTGATTTAAAATCCTTGCATTCCGAAAATGAAAAATGTTTTCCCGCATTTAGTGAAAATCCATGGCCATGGCATAGAAGGCTTGGTCATGTGAACATAAATTTGCTTAAAATCATTTCTAGAAAAGATTTAGTCATTGGACTTCCCAAAATCAATTTTGAAAAAGACAAAGTATGCGATGCTTGTCAAATGGGAAAACAAACTAGGATTTCTTTTAAATTAAATAATGTAGTCTCAACTATTAGACCATTGGAACTTTCGCATATGAACTTATTTGTTCTAATAAGTACCATTAGTCTAGGTGGCCATCAATATACTCTTATTATTGTTGATGACTATTCAAGATATACCTTTGTTATTTTTATTGCTTATAATGATGAAGCTTTCAAAGGATTTGAAAATTTTTGCAAAAAGGTTCAAACTGAAAAAGGAATTTGTATATCAAGCATTAAAAGTGATCATGGAAAAGAATTCGAAAACCAAATTTTTTCAAAATTTTGTGATGAAAATGGAATTGATCACAACTTTTTAGCTCCTAGAACTCCTCAACAAAATAGAGTTGTTGAGAGGAAAAATAGAGCTCTAGAAGAATTTGCAAGAATAATGCTTTGTGAAAATAGTTATCCAAAATACTTTTGGGCTGAAGCAGTAAACACCTCTTGCTATATCTTGAATAGAATTTTAATTAGGCCTATGCTTGACAAAACTCTGTATGAATTATGGAAAGGTAGAAAGCCTAATATCTCATATTTTCGTACTTTTGGTTGTAAATGCTTCATCCTAAATAACAATCAAACTAACTTGGGTAAATTTGACTCTAAGACCGATAAAGGGATCTTTTTATGATATTCAACCTTTAGCAAGGCTTATAGAGTCTTCAATAAAAGAACTCTAGTGGTAGAAGAATCCGTACATGTAACTCTTGATGAGTCTAACCCAATTAGTAGTAGAGTTTCTTTTAATGATGATGCAAATTTTATTCCAAGAACAGAAATACCTACTCCCATTGTTGACCCAAAGGAAAGTCCACCTCAAACAAATGAAGAGATGGAAACTCTCAAATTGGACCAACTATCTACAAGCTGACAAGAGGATAGTCTTTCCAAAGATTGGAGGTATGTAAATTATCACCCGATTGATCAAGTGATTGGTGATCCTTCACGAGGGGTAAGAACTCGTTCCTTTATTAGAAATATTTGCAATTAAGTAGCTTATTTGTCTCAAATTGAACCTAACACATTTATTGAAGTCGAAAAAGATAATGACTAGATATATGCCATGAAAGAAAAAATAAATCAATTTGAAAGAAACAAAGTTTGGAATCTAGTTCCTAGACCTAAGAATCATACAATAATTGGAACTAAATAAATATTTAGAAATAAGATGGATGAAAATGGAAGAGTGACTAGAAACAAGGCTAGACTAGTTGCTAAGGGATATAATCAAGAAGAAGAAATAGACTTTGATGAGGTCTATGCTCCCGTAGCTAGATTAGAAGCTATTCGAATGTTATTAGCCTTTGCATGCTTTAATAAGTTTAAGTTATTTCAAATGGATCTAAAAAGTGCATTTTTAAATGGCTTTATAGAAGAAGAGGTTTATGTTGAGCAACCTCTTGGATTTGAGAATCCTAGTCTTCCAAATCATGTCTACAAGCTCTCTAAGGCTCTATATGGGTTGAAGCAAGCTCCAAAGGCATGGTATGAAAGACTAAGTAAATTCTTAATAGACAATAATTTTATAAGAGGTAAAGTAGACATAACCCTCTTCACTAAAACTCACATAAATAACACTCTACTAGTCCAAATATATGTTGATGATATTATATTTGGTGCTACTAATGAATCTGTGTCAAGAGTTTGCAAAGTGCATGCAAGGTGAATTTGAGATGAGCATGATGGGAGAGCTTACCTACTTTTTTGGACTTCAAATCGAACAATTGAAATGAGGCATCTTCATCAATCAATCAAAATACAGTAAGGACCTACTAAAGAGGTTCAGGATGGAAAGCTCAAAGCCACTTGGTACACCTATGAGCACATCTACAAAACTTGATCTTGATGAAGGAGGTAAGTGTGTAGACACTAAATATTATAGAAGTGTGATAGGAGCTTTATTTTATTTAACTGCAAGCAGACTTGATATAATGTTCAGTGTATGCATGTGTGCTAGATTTCAGGCTAATCCTAAGGAATCACATGTAGTTGCTGTAAAAAGAATCCTTAGATATCTACAAGGAACTCAAACCATAGGATAATGGTACTCTAGAGATTCATCTTTTGAGCTTGTAGGATATTCAAATGCTGATTTTGCTGGATGTAGGTTAGATAAAAAAAGCACAAGTGGAACATGCCAATTCTTAGGTGCAATGTTAACCTCTTGATTTTCCAAGAAACAAAACTTCGTTGCACTATCAACCGTCGATGCGGAATATGTAGCAACTGGAAGTTGTTGTGCCCAAGTGTTATGGATAAAACAACAACTAGAAGACTATGGCATGAACTTTAAAAGTATCCCTATACATTGTTATAATATTAGTGCTATCAACCTAACCAAGAACCCTATTCAGCACTTTAGAACTAAACACATAGAAATTAGACATCATTTCTTAAGAGACCATGCTCAAAAATGTGATATAAGACTAGAATTCATACCTTCAAAAGATCAAATAGCTGAAATTCTTACAAAACCTCTAAGTGAAGCTAATTTCTGCAAAATTAGACTGTTAATGGGATTGTTAGATTATGATAAACTGTATGTCTGATTGCTTCTTCTTTCATCATAATGCATACTTGATATCTAGTGAAAGAGTATTAATTCGCATTTAATATCTCCCTCACTCAAGATGGCATAGAAAAACAAATTTCGTGCTAAGACTTAAAGACTAAAAATTTTCTTAAGGGTCCAGTCGACTGGTAAATCTATCCTAGTCGACTGGTAAGTCTATCTCAGTCGACTGGTAAGTCTCTGCCTATTCTTCCAGTTGACTGGTAAGGATACCAGTTGACTAGACCTTGTTTGGAGCCATTTTTTGAAAGTCAATTATCAACCCAGTCGACTGGTATAAACTACCCAATCGACTGGTATCTGTCTGTCAGTTTATCCAGTCGACTGGTACTTTGATCCAGTCGATTAGTATCCAAAATTCTTTATCTCTGCAAAGGACCCAGTCAACTAGTACCCTAACCCCAATTAACTGGTATCACGACTCTAAAAATAGGCTCTTCATTTTTTCCAGATTTTTACACCATTTTCAAAAACTCTAGCTTTCTCTCTCTACAAAATCTCGTCATCTTGATAAAAAAAAAAAACCTTCAAAACACTTCCTAAACACCTCGATCTACTCATCCACACCATCCATTTCAACTTTCTACGATTGAAATCTCCAATTTCCCCCAAAACTCTTTTTTTTTCAAAAATGTTCGAAAGAATCCGTATTAAAACCACCGTTGGGGGACCACATGCGCCTACGAGACCAAGGTCCACCAAATCCACAGCTCCGAATTCACGGGGGAAGGGCATGGCTGGATCATCAAGTAAGAAGCCCAGAACAGAGCTTGATGATTCTCTGTTTTCCAGCCCAGTAACGAATGACATGTATACCTCTATCATTTGGCACAAGAAAATCATGGCGGGTAGAGTTGTCGACTTCGACTCTATTTGTCATGGTAATTTTGATATATTACCTGCATTCGAGGCAATAAACTTGACCCCACTGGTTAAGATACATGAAAAGTACTACCCGAGATTGATTCACCAGTTCTATGTGAACTTGGTGAAACCCAGTCCACTGGCTCTGAGATTCATAACCAGTGTTATGGGTGTGGAGTTTGAGGTCACTACTGACCTCTTGATGAGCATCTTGAGGATCCTTGTGGGAGGGATCCAATAGAGTCTAGATAGATGGCCAAACAATTTCGAGGTTGATGAGGCATGTTAGATAGTTAGAGGCGACCCTAACTATGTGTTTCGACCCACTAAATTTCACACATGTAGTAACATGCACCTAGACTCGAAATTGTTCAACCTCATTGTGAGTTGGACCATCCACCCGAGACTAGGGAGTCAGGGGTATCTATCTAAGATATATATCGTATTGATTTGGTGCCTTAAAACTGAGCATCACTTTAATATCTACCCCCTGCTGCTCGCCAACATGACTAATGGCGAAGTGAGCAACTCTAAATGCCTTCCCTACGGGATGCTCATCATGCTTATGCTCCAGCATTTCCGGGTGCCTCTCCTCGCCTTCGAGGCTCAGAACATTGGCTTTAAGGACATCATCAATATCTCCTCACTGAAGAAGATGGGATGCATAGTCTGAGACAACTTCATCTACTCCGAGACCGGGAAGCACATTCGGATTGGAGAGGACGACAATAGTGATGATAAGGACGAGGGTCCAGATGTTGTTACTATGGATATGGATGATCGAGCACCTCCTATAGGTGCCTCAACTGCTGGTCAGGCTAGATATGGCGATCTCTTTCAGGATATCATGAGCCTCCAGCTGATCATGCAATCCAGTTTCTAGAGTTTGAGCTCTACAGTCGAGAGCATGTATCACGACCTCCGCTCTCTCCGGGATGACTTCGAGTTGCACCGTGAGCATACCGAGGGCTTTTTGGCTAAGCTTTAAGATCTCACTCATGGTGGCTCTGACTCTCTTGCTACCTGAGTCATTTTTTTATCCACCTTTGATGTACATAGTGCTATAGTTTCTCATTGTCTTAGCACGGACATATTTTTCATCTTTTCTTATATCTGTACTTCTGTTTCGGTTGTACGAAGCCTAGTTTGTATAGACTATTGTTATATATGACAATGGTTCATGCTTAGACTTATTTAATATACTTGTTTTACATATGTGCAATATGTTTACATGCTTTAAATCTTTTTTTATTCGGATAAATGCTTTGAAACTGCTTCTGCATGTATAAAAACTTCCAGTTCTTCTCGGGAAGGCTTTTGAACTCCGAATGATGCCAAATTTTTATACACAAGTTTTTTTATGCATGCTCTTCATGTATATGCAGCTAAATAGCTTATTTTTTAGTTTACTATCCCATTTTCTGCTGTTATCAAAATAGGGAAGAAAAATGAGAAATTGTGAAAACCTACTATAAACTCAAACTAGTGCATTGATTTAGGGGGAGCATTGCTCCAAAGAACTTGGTATATGTTTATAAATGTTGAGTTGATTGGTTTGGGTGTATATAAACTACTTTTGATCCTTTTACAGGTTGGTTTTATTCAAAAAACAAAGGAGACTCTGCTCGATTTTTTTCAAAAAATCTAACACTTAGGTTTTTCAACGGTTTTCTCTCATTAGTTTTGTCATCATCAAAAAGGAGGAGATTGTTGACCCTCACCTATATTTTAATAATGACAAAATATAATATTAATTATACTAATAGTGCTATCTGAGTGTATTAAATGAGAAAATCATTCAGCCAAGGATCAAGGTGCACGAACTCAACCCGAATCAAACATTAACTCAAGACAGAAGATCTAGTATAGGTTAAGGTATTGAAACAAGTTGTAAATCTCACTTGTTAAGGTAAAAAGCTTGTTTTATGACTTCTTTTGAAAAAGCATTTTAACAAAACTTTTCAATCAAACATTTTTAAGTTAAAAACATTTCAAAACATGAAAACTGGGTTGTTAAGCAACCCAGTCGACTAGGTACTTATACCAGAAGACTGGTATATAGGACTGTATGTTCCCAATCGATTAAGTCACATATACCAGTCGACTGGTACTTTAGGGAGAAGGTTCCCAGTCGACCGGTAAGTCATACCCAGTCTATCGGTACCTCTAATAGCCTTAAAAATGGTTTCTTTTAAGTTGACCCAGTCGACTGGTTTTTCAAAAAATATGACCGTTGAGACGGGAGATTTCAGCACAAATTGTACCAAAACATACCAAATCTGTTAAGAATTAGCAAATTACATCAAGGCTATATAAACCCACTATATTGAGCATTTCAAAAGAGAGAGAGATTACACATTCAATCAAGTTTTTACTCATTGATACATAAAAGCTTTGAAAAATTAATTGTTGAGCCATTCTTCAAGCTTTACCTAGAAAGAGAGATATTGTTTAGTTGTATAAGCTTTCATTATAGTCTCTCTACTATTTACTTTACAGTATTGATTGTAAAGGGATTAGCTTTCGAAAGGAAGAGATTAGCTTCCGAGAGGAAGGGATTGATTGTAAGGTTTGTGCAACACCCGTGAAGTTGCACAACTAAGTTTCTTAGTGGATTACTTCAAGGAGGTTCCTTGAAGAGAATGGACGTAGGGTTGAAACGAATCTGATATTGCCGAACCACTATAAACTGAGTTTGCATTCTCTATTCCTTAAACTCTTTATTTACAACACATATTACTTGTTTATATGCTTATGGTATTATCTGTTTTATAAAATTGTGTTTAATTAACAAAAGTTTTTTATATAAAAAAACCCAATTCACCCCTCCTCTTGGGTTGAAACCTCAATCTACACTAATCAGTTGTGGGTAGGAGCAAAACGGTGGAAAGTGATGAACAGTGCCGTGAAATTTTATTATTTATATTGAATTGTTTTATTAGTTTTACCAAATCTTATTTGGTTTTCTTCAATCTAAAATCTAAAGTACTCTATTTCTTTAAACACTTGAGGACCAAAAAGAAAGATTAAAAGAGTAAAATTTTGAAGAGGTTTACGGGAGAATTTTATAGAGAATCATGGGAAGCTCTAAGAGAAATAGAAGGTAATAAAGTGAAATCTATTTTTGAAATTTAGCATACATGAAATTTTTTGGAATTCAAAGTGGGAATTTTCAAATGGTGTGAATTACGGAAGAATTAAAGAATAAATTAGAATTTAATATGAATATTATGTCAGATGTTGACGATCAGAAACTGGGAGAAATGTTGAGCGATTATCTACCTAAATAAATATGCAAATAATCGCACTCGTTTTACTTGCAAGTGCACAAGGTTAATAGTGTAGTATAGTGTGCAAATGCAACTCCACAGGGATTGGTGAATTTCGATTTAGAATTAGTTTCTTCAAAGTAAAAAGAAATAATTGTTGAATGTGAATTAATAATAATAAAGACATAGGGCTTTGATATCCACCACTAATCATACTTTCCCAATGTGTAATGTGTCAATGCACTAGCCTTATCATGTATACCAAATGGTCGTCAACCTAAGGGCATTGTATCTACTCCTTAAGCTATTGATTTCCCTAAGCAACGAGTTAGGCATGGTATCTACTCTAACTCTTTTCTTTCTTAAGGGATTCAGCATGGTATCTACTGAATTGTTCCTTAAGAAAGCATAAGATTTGTGGAAATCGACAACCACATGAGACCTAGGGCATGGTATCTACTCCCAGTTTTCCATGTTGATTAATCTAAGAATCCGGTGTGGATATCTTTTGTTACTATTGTTAGATCCAGGACTAGGTCATCCAAATTGATCTAACTAACTAATCCATACCACATACATACGTTGATCAGACACATATATATGAGGAATTTAAATAAACACAGGCTTTAATCAAGTTAAGTAACATAATAAAGGCTATTGGCAAAGATAATCAATGAATATATATATGGGAAAACATAACTAGGGCTTCAATCGAGCCCTATAATAAAGTTAGTTACACATGTTGTTTATGATAAACATCATCATAACATAAAAATAAAGGGAAGAATAAACCCGAAAGAAGAGGCGTCAATTCTCTCCCAAAGCTTACAACTCCAAGTTAAAGCAAAAGATAAAAGAAAGGATGTTTTATTTGGGTGTTTTACAAGTGTATTTATAGGGGTTGAACAATCCTAGAAGGCTCAGGAAACCCTAAATTTCCTAAAACATAAAAACTCCTTTATTTCCAAAATCGGTTCTGCCATTTTACTGTTCACGCCCGTACATGTGCGCTCGATCGCATACGTGGTGCGCTCAATCGGAATGTTGCACTCTATCCTTCTTTGTGTGCACATGATCACTGGTGCGCTCGAGCGCACAGAGGAGTGCGCTCGATCGCACTCTAGCCAGTAGCTGCTCCAGGATTTCCAGTTTTCTTCCTTTAAGTGCCAAAAATGCTTCTTTTTCTCCAAGACCCTATAAAAACGTGTAAAACACAAAAGTGAAGTAAAATAGACTAAAATATATAAACAAAGAGCTTAACAAATGTAAATTAAGGGGCTTAAATAATATTTAAGCCCCTATCATACCCCCAAACTTACATATTGCTAGTCCCTTAGCAATACAAAACAAAAAACTCAAATGAAAAATAACGACACACAGATAAATCCAATATTCTTGGTGTCCACAAAAGTTTAGGTCTCAAACAAAACTATGATGTGCATTCATTAGCAAGCTTAACAAATATAAACACATCTTGCAATGAATAAGAGTTTTGAACGCTAATCACCTTCATGAGGCTGGTTAAGACATCACAAGCTTGATTTTTGTGTGTGGTGAACTAGCACCTAAAAGATTAGGCTTCCAAATAATTCTAATGTGTACTGTTTCGATGTCTCAAGATTCACCCAATTTCCTATTAGAACGAACAAAATTGGCATAGTTTTTTCTTTTTTTCTTTTATTGTGAGATTTTTGTCAAGATTAGTTCCCTTAAGCTTTCTATTTGACTCATGTAGCGAGTGTTTAGCCAATGATTCCCAAACCAAATGGTTCTATGGCATTAGGTGTAGAGACACCCCTAAGGACTTACTAACTCAAGCCAAAAAGGCTACGAAACTAACTAGTCTTAATGCTACCCATCAGAATTCCCACCTTTTGACGTGACACTCACTGTTTACTAAGGCAAGAGGGCCAGTTACTCAGTGAAAACTTTTATTTAATGATCATTATATGCATCATTCTCACCTTTTGATGTGAACACTCACTGCTTACTGAGGCAAGAAGTCCAGTTACTCAATGAAAACTTTTATTTAGTGATCATTAGGAGCATTTTATTTTTTGAGTAATCACAATTTTTTTTTCCTATGCCAAAGAAACTTACAAACTAAAATTTCATGTCATTCCCCACACAATTATGTACTAATGTGCTCGAGTTAGTTTAGGTCAAACTTGTGAATCCTTAAATGCCTAAAAGTAAGTGATTAAGGTTTAAAACTTAATTATTAGCCCAAATGTTCAAGGTTTAAAGCTCACTAATGAAGTCAAATCATATTGTTTTGTTTAGATCACCCAAAAATTTTAGAACAGTATGAACATGCATTTATCTATAAAAACAAAAAATTGGAACATCATGGGTGTGTGAGTGTGTGCCCATACCCCCAAACTTAAATTGCACATTGTACTCAATGTGTGAATAGCATGGAATGATTTGACCTGGGAGATGGAGAACTATATGGCTGGCATGACTCGTAGCACGCCCCCAAACTTCAACTGAATGAACTCACTTTGTCCTTGAAAAAGAAGAAACAAACATAAAATCGAAAAACAAGGAATATGAATACGAAACAGTAAATACTAACTATAAATGAAAGACAATACGAGAAATAAAAAAAGGATATTTTATGTGGTGCCTCCCATGAGCGTTAAGTTTAACGTCTTCAGCCAGACAGGGTACCCTATCAACTTTAGTCTTTTGGCAGGGATTACTTAAAGTCCACTTCATGTGGCTCAAGTACTCTTGGTGGTGTTACACATTCATCATGACTCAATCTTTTCAGCTTATTCAAATGCGATTTCTTCTTATCACCCAGTCTTGGATGCATAGGATAGACTTCAGGGAGGTGCATAGGTTCAAAGATGTCATCAGGGACAGTTTCTTATGCAGGCTCAATATCCGATCTTTTAAAGCTATGGCTAAGGGTGGCCTTCAATAGATCAGTGTGATGGACCTGTAAAGCTTGCTTGACAGCACTTTGCATCATACATTCATTAAAACATTCATCATCATTATCATCTTGGGGTAATTTCATTGCATCAAATATCTTAAATTCTATTGTCTCACCATTTACCATCATACTTACAATACCTTTTTTCACATTAATTATTGTATCAACAGTTCTCATAAAGGGTCTTCATAAGATGAGGGGCAGACGTAATGGCATAGGACATTCTTTCATATCTAACACAATAAAGTCAGCAGGCAAAATAAACTCACATACTTTTACCAGGATATCCTCAAGTATACCTTTAGATCTTTTGATGCTTCTATCTGCCAATTACAAAGTGACGGAGGTTGGTTGAAGCTCCCCCAAACCTAGCTTTTCAACTACTGTGTATGGTAGCAAATTGACATTTGCTCCTAAATCTAGTAATGCTCACTTAAACAACTGATCACCTATCCTACAGGGAATAGTAAAACTACTCGGATCTTTCAGTTTTGGTGGCAGTTTTCTTAACAATACCACACTTGCCTCTTCAGTTAGAGCCACTATTTCATATTCCTGAAACTTTCTTTTATTAGTGCAATAATCTTTTAAAAATTTAGCATAAGCAAGAATTTGTTTAATTGCATCTAATAAGGGAATGTTAATTTCTACTTTTCTAAAAGTTTCAAAAATATCAAGCAATTTATCTTTCTTTGGCGTTATTAACCTTTGAGGGAAGGGTGGTGCATTCCACTTCTCTACTTCACTTAACTTGGATGTGGATGGCTTAGCTGGAGATGCTTGAGCTGGATCATTAACTCTTATGATCTTACCATTTCGGAGAGTTGCAACGGCTTTCAACTGTTGATATCCTCTTGGATTTGGTAGTGTTTGTGCAGGGAGTTCACCTTGTTTTTTTTTCACTTAGCTCCTTAGCCAATTGCCCCATTTATACCTCTAACCTTTGAATTGCTTGTTCATGTGTTGCAGTGATTTGTTTTTGCTGAGTCATAAACTGATCTTGTGAAGTCATCAATGTTGTCATTAGTTGCTGCTGTTGAGTGGCCAATTGCTTTACAAGACTTTCTATATCATTCTTCTTAGGTTCTGGAACTGGTTAGGCTGCTTGATGAAAGTTCTTTTTTTGCCTTTGAAGGTTTAAGATGTTTTGATTGTTGCTCCATGAGAGGTTGGGGTGGTTTCACCATCCTGGATTGTAGGTATGTGCATATGCATCGTCCTTGGAAGCATAGTTGTTTGGTCCCACATAGTTTGCTTGCTCTAGATCTGCAGATGAATATAAATAGCAAGTCTCAGTAGTGTGATCAAATTGAGAACATATAGCACATACCTGGAGAGATGTAGTTTGTGGACTCGGTGAGGCGTTCTGAGCAGTCATGGATTTTACAATCATATCTAGCTTCCTCTCTAGAGTAGCTATTTGGGTAGAGGATCCACCATTTAAAGTCATCTCATATATACCTTTGTTTTTGACTCATTATCTACCTCTAGAGGAGAATTGTTAGGTGTGCTCACTCAATGCCTCAAACAGCTCCATGGCTTCTTCACTGCTCTTCTCCATCGGCACACCCCCACAACTGGAATCCGTAATACCTTTATTCATGTCATTTAGACCTTCATAAAAGGCTAGCACTAGCTCATCTTGAGGTAGGCTATGGTGTGGGCATTTGAGTAGTAGCTCATTGAAGTGTCCTCATGCCTCAAAGAACAGATCTCCATCCCTTTCTTGGAAGGATTGGATCTCCTTCCTCATTTGCCTCGTCTTCTGGGCTGGGAAGAACTTCCTTAAGAATTTGCTAGCCAACTCCTCCTAAGTGTGGATTGAAACTGCAGGCAAAGAATTGTACCACAGTTTAGCATTATCTTTTAAGGAAAAGGGAAATATAATTAACCTTATTCTTTCTTGGTCTAAGCCTCGAATGTGCTGGAACTTGCAAAGATCAAAAAATTCCCGAAGGTACAAGTGTGGATCTTCGTTAGGTGTACCCCAAAAGTGAGTTAGTGCACTTAGTATTTGCGGAGATATGTAGTAGTTGCCTTCCGCTTTAGGTTGATATGCAATGCACGATGGCTGATCAAGGTTCCGTGGGATGAAGGATTGTTTCATCGGTATTCATGCAGGTGGTTGCTGGTTTTGTAGCTGTTTTGCCATTGGTACTTCTTCCATGAATTCCTCTTCTTCCTTCTCAAAGTTGTCTCTAAGATTTTTTTGGATGGTCAGCTCAAGCTCAGGATCAAGAGGAAAGACTGTTGGATGTCGGGATTGAAGTCTATGCATGAATCAGGTAAAACAGCTTCAGTGCAGCAATTCAACACTGCTGCTCGGGTGACTCTCTACCTTAATTGTGCTCGATGGCACAGGAGGTTGCGCTCGATTGCAAGTGGCACAAAAAGCTTCTCTTGGAGTACCTGTAACAGAAAACAGAAAGAATTTGATTAGGTTTTTTGATGGAGTAAAAATAAAGTATGAAAAACAGAACTTAAAGTTTGAGATTTTGATAAAATAAAACAGAATAAAATAAAGTAAAATTACTAAACGAAAATAACTATAAAATAAATTTAAGCGCAATCCCCAACAACGGCGCCAAAAACTTGTTGAGTGATTATCTACCTAAATAAATATGCAAATAATAGCACTCATTTTACTTGCAAGTGCACAAGGTCAACAGTGTAGTATAGTGTGCAAATGCAAGATCATCTCCACAGGGATTGGTGAATTTCGATTTAGAATTAGTTTCTTCAAAGTAAAAAGAAATAACTGTTGAATGTGAATTAATAATAATAAAGACATAGGGCTTTGATATCCACCATTAATCATACTTTCCCAATGTGTAATGTGTCAATGCACTAGCCTTATCATGTATACCTAATGGTCACCAACCTAAAGGCATGGTATCTACTCCTTAATCTATTGATTTCCCTAAGCAACGAGTTAGGCATGGTATCTACTCTAACTCTTTTCTTTCTTAAGGGATTCAGCATGGTATCTACTAAGTTGTTCCTTAAGAAAGCATAAGATTTGTGAAAATCGACAACCATATGAGACCTAGGGCATGGTATCTACTCCTGGTTTCCCATGTTGATTAATCCAAGAATTTGGTGTGGATATCTTTTGTTATTATTGTTAGACCCAGGACTCGGTCATCCAAATTGATCTAACTAACCAATTTATACCACATGCATACGTTGATCAGACACATACATATGAGGAATTTAAATAAACACAGGCTTTAATCAAGTTAAGTAACATAATAAAGGCTATTGGCAAAGATAATCAATTAATATATACGGGAAAGCATAACTAGGGCTTTAATCGAGCCCTATAAGAAAGTTAGTTACACATGTTGTTTATGATAAACATCATCATAACATAAAAATAAAGGGAAGAATAAACCCGAGAGAAGAGTTGTCAATTCTCTCCCAAAGCTTACAACTCCAAGTTAAAGAAAAAGATAAAAGAAGGGATGTTTTTTTTGTGTGTTTTACAAATGTATTTATAGGGGTTGAATAATCCTAGAAGACTCAGGAAACCCTAAATTTCCTAAAACATAAAAACTCCTTTATTTCCAAAACCGGTTCTGCCGTTTTACTGTTCATTCCCGTACATGTGCGCTCGATCGCATACGTGGTGCACTCGATCGGAATGTTGCGCTTGATCCTTCTTTATGTGCTCACGATCGCTGGTGCACTCGATCGCACTCTAGCCAGTAGCTGCTCCAGGATTTCCAGTTTTCTTCCTTTAAGTGCCAAAAATGCTTCTTTTTCTCCAAGACCCTATAAAAACGTGTAAACACAAAAGTGAAGTAAAATAGACTAAAATATATAGACAAAGATCTTAACAAATGTAAATTAAGGGGCTTAAATATGAATATTTGAGCTCCTATCAAGAAATTGCTGAGAGGAGCAGGAAAGACAAAGAGGTGATCCACAGGTAGCTTTAAGTGCTACGTGGTGAGTTAGATTTACATTAAGTAATCAAGATAAATATAAAATATGTAGTGATAATATTTGAATAACTTATTAACCTATGATTTGATAATAGATGAAAGTTGTTTGATGGGTATGATAGGTATAATTGATATATGGAAAGTTATTATATGAGAAGTAATATTATTGGAATAATGAGTCGATTTAATAATGAATATGATAAATGAAATTCTTGATGAGTTATGGTTAATAAATTGATGTGATATATGAGGAGAATAAATTAGTGAAATTGATCAAATAGTAATTTGAGAAAAGACATGATAGCTAAATTTAATGTCTGAATACATGATTGTTGTTATATTATTGTTTATATGCATATTTCATATCATCGTTCATATGCATATGCATGAAATAAAAGAACTGGGAGGGGGCCGGTCTAAATGAAAAACCGTGACAATCGATATATACTGGAAATAAATGAAAACTGTGACAGCCGGTATATGCTAAAAATAAATGAAAATCATGACAGTCGGTATATGCTAGAAATAAAAGAACCGGGAAAGAGCTGGTCTTAATGAAACAAAAGAACCAGGAAGGCAGCCAGTCTAAGATAAAAACATGTTGACATGTGAGAAGACGTTCCCTAATAATAATTCATGCATTGCATCTGTTTTAAATATTGATTTTATTACCAAAATGCTAAAGTGTTGTTTTGTTATTGTAAATTTATTTATAGATGAATGAGTCTCACAGAGAGACAGTTATGGTAAGAAAGAAACATGGAAGTATAATATGATAAGAACTATCAAAATGGTACACTATAATCTGTGAACCTCATAACGAGGTAATTATGAAATAATTGATGGTCTTAAGGTGAACAAATATATAAGAAGAAGAAATTGATAGAGAATGGGACTTATGATATGTGTAGTGATAGTAGAATGTTATTATCAAGTTATATGAGATATAAATGATTAAATATTAAAAGACTGTTTATACACATTGAATACTTCTAGTAAATTTAATTCACTAAGCTTGTTGTTGACGTAAGGCATAACAAAAGCTTGAAAATTATCAAGGCTTTTTTCAGTTGATTTATAATGTGTGTTTGGCTAGTAAAATAGTGAATCCCTTAGGGAAATATTGCAAAACCTGAGCATAACATTTTTTTATCTTCCGTTTATCAATGCCTTGACTGGATTGTTAGATGAGAAAATTATCTAGGAACCGAAACAAAGAGAGTCTCATACCCAACCCAAATGTTTGCTAATTTGCCTTTTAGACATAAACTTTAATTTCCTCTTTGACTTAATTTTTACTAAAATTACTTTCACACTTTTTCTTCCAAATTCATCTTCAAGATTCCTCACATTGCATTCCATTTTATTTGTTTTATCTCTCATAGTCAATATGTTTTTTCACAACAAAATTTCACAAATGTTTTGATAATCCTTTTGTCCCTATGGAATACGATCCTGGACTTATCCTTGATACAACTTCACACTTCTACACTTTGAAGCACAATTGAGACCGAGTCAAGTTTTTGGTGCCGTTGTCGTGGATAACTGGTGTTTATTATAGCATTCTCTTATTACCGAGAGGATGTTTGTAGTGCTGTGAACCTCTTCACAACTTGGGTGATATCTTTTCCTCTCATTTTACTTGTTTGATTTTATTTTATTTTGGTTTATTTTCTTTTATTTTATTTTGGTTGCTGAATTTGCATGTCTGGTTGGGCTAGAGATAGCACATATAGACTTGTTAGGACTGAATCATCAATCTCATCCTCGGGTGCATTCGTTTATCTTAATCCAGCATTTGAATCATCATTTGACATTCATAGCAACATGGCTGAACATGAAGAAAACAATAATAGGGAAATGGTAAATCCTAACAAGACACTTAGAGAATATTTGCAGCCTGTTAGGACCAGCCCACCCTCTTGTATCATTCAACCTTTGAATGCAAATAATTTTAATTTCAAACCTGGGATGATTGCACTGCTGCCACATTTTCATGGCATGGAATCAAAAAACCCTTATTTGCACATCAAAGAGTTTGAAGAGGTTTGCTCAACTTTCATGGATAGAATATGCACTAAAGAAGTCATTAGGTTAAAACTGTTCCCATTTTCCCTAAAGGACAAGGCTAAAACCTGGTTGAACTCCTTAAAACTAAGGTTTATTGGGACTTGGCAAGAAATGTAAACTGGTTTTTAAAAAAAAATCTCAATGCATAGGACCAATGCCTAAAAAAGACAAATTATGAATTTTGGTCAAAAGGATGTAGAAACATTTTATCACTACTCGGAATGTTTTAAAGACTTATTAAATGCATGTCCTCATCATGGATATGAGAACTGGAGGGTCATAAGTTTTTTTTATGAGGGTTTGCAACCAAAAATAAGGCAATTTGTTGAAACCATGTGCAATGGTGAATTTTTCAACAAAGGGCCCGAGGAAGCCTTTGAATATTTTGACTACTTGGCAGAAAATGCCCAATCTTGGGACACAACTGATGTGTATGATAGGTCTAAGAAAGTTGATTCTGGTCATGAAAAGTATACTTTAAAGGAAGATGATGATTTGTATGCTAAGTTAACTTTGTTGTCAAGAAAAATGGAAGCCATAGAATTGAAAAAAGTAAATGAAGTGCATATTGTCCCTAAAATTTCTGATAAGTGTGGTATATGTGAGGATCATGGGTATCCAACCCCAATGAATGTGCCACAATCTTTGCTTTCAAAGAAGTATTGTTGGACCAATCTAATGCTGTAAACATGATACATAAACCATATTCTAGTCCTTACTCTAATTCTTACAATCCAGGATGGAGGAATCACCCAAATTTCAGTTGGAGGGGTGACCAGCATGTAGCTCCAACAACCTTGGCTCCAAGTCCCTCTCAACTCACAATTCAAGCTCATCTAATGCAAAAGAAGGGACTTGAGGAGACAGTACGGCAGCTGTCCAACACTTTGCAGCAGTATATACAAGGTCAAGCAATAATCAACAATCAAAATTCCCAAGCAATAAACGACATCCGGAGCACACTTACAAAGATGACTACAGCATGGATCTTCCAAGAAAAAGGAAAATTTCCTGCACAACCCCAACCTAATCCACAAAGTTAGCCACTTCAAGAAGGAGTTGGGAGTTCAAATGTAAGGCAAGTGAAATCAGTCACTACTTTGAGAAATGGTAGGGTGGTGAACATTCTAGCTCAAGGTTCAGACAAGGCTGGTAAGGTCTCTAAACTTGATCAAAATGAGGCTGAAAAGAGTGAGGTTAAACAAGTTGAAACTAAAAATGAAAAGATTATATGTCCTGTACCTGCTCCCTTTCCTCAAAGATTGGCCCCCTGCACAAAGATAAACACCAATATGAAATTTTAGAAATATTCAAGCAAGTTAGGATTAACATCCCTTTGTTGGATGTTATTCAACAAATTCCTACCTGTGCTAAGTTTTTAAAAGATTTGTGTACTGTTAAAAGAAATTTAAATGTGCAAAAGAAAGCCTTTCTTACTGAGCAGGTTAATGCCATAATTCAGAGTAATACCCCACCAAAATATAAAGACCCTGGTTCACCTACAATTGCTTGTGTTGTAAGAAGTTCAAAAATTGGTCAAGCTTTGTTAGATCTTGGTTCAAGTGTGAATTTGCTGCCTTATAATGTATATAAATAGCTTGGTTTAGGGGAATTAAAACCAACTTCAGTCATTTTACAACTAGCTGACAGATCAATTAAAATGCCAATGGGAGTTGTTGAGGATGTTTTAGTTCAAGTGGATAAATTTTTTTTCCTCGTAGATTTTGTTTTGTTGGATGTTCATTGACACCAAAATCTTCTTTTCAAGCACCTGTGATTCTTAGGAGACCTTTTTCTTGCTACTTCAAATACATTGATAAATTGTAGGAGTGGTGTTTTAAAGCTGATTTTTGGGAACATAACCCTCGAACTGAATATTTTTAACATTTGTAGGCAACTTCAAGATTTGGAAACTGCACAAAAGGTCAATTTGCTGGAAAGATCCTTGAGGAAGAAGCTTATTTGGCATACCAGCCCACTGACCTGCCATTTGAGTTAGAAAATATTTGTGACCTCATCATGGATGATAGCCCTATTGATGCTTCTCTTGTTTTTAATGCAGAAAATAAATTTGAAGCTAAATTGAGGCCTAAAACTGAGCAGCTCCCACCATTGACAGCAAGTTTGAAGCCTTCAGCAGATGAAATCCCGACACTAGAGCTGAAACCATTGCTGACTGACCTAAAATATGTATTTTTGGGCCCAGACAGCACATTCCCAATGGTGATTTCAACCCAGCTCACTCATGACCAAGAAGGTAAACTAATGAGAGTCCTAAGGCAGCACAAAGGTGCTATTGGATGGACAATTGCGGATATAAAACGTATAAATCCTCTTGTATGCACTCATAGGACTTATTTAGAAGAAAATACCAAAGTTTCTAAGGAGATGCAAAGGATACTAAATCCTACCATGAAAGAGGTAGTAAAAACAGAGGTTTTGAAACTACTTGATGTGGGGATTATATACCCTATCGCGGACAGCAAGTGGGTAAGTCCTATTCATGTAGTTCCAAAAAAATTTGGGCTTATTATTGTGAAAAATGAACTAATTCCTACTAGGATTTCTACTGGTTGGTGAATGTGCATAGATTATAGGAAGTTGAATGTCGCCACTAGGAAAGATCATTTCTCTTTGCCATTCCTTGATCAAGTGTTAGAAAAAGTTGTTGGCCATGATTTTTATTCCTTTCTTTATGGATTTTCTTGTTACTACCAAATAGAGATAGCACCTGAGGATCAGGAGAAAACAACTTTTACTTGCCCGTTTGGCACTTTTGCATTTAGAAGAATGCCTTTTGGACTATATAATGCTCCAGCTGCTTTCCAAATATGTATGCTTAGTATTTTGCAGCGACATGATTGAAAACAGTTTGGATTCGTGGATGATTTTTCATTGTTTGGTAGTTCTTTTGATGCATGTTTGACTAACTTACAAGTTGTTTTAGCCAGATGTGAAGAGAAGCATTTGCTTTTTAATTAGGAAAAGTGCCACTTCATGGTTCAACAAGGCATAGTTATTGGTCACATTGTCTCATCCCGAGGTATTGAGGTTGATAAGCTAAGATTGAGCTTATCTCCAAGCTTCCTATACCCAAAACAGTAAAGGAAATCAGATCTTTTCTTGAGCATGTTAGGTTCTATAGGAGGTTCATTCAAAATCTTAGTTCTATCTCTAAGCCTTGTATGAGTTACTTATGCATGATGTAGCTTTTGAATGGACCCTTTCTTGTCAAAATGCTTTTGATAAGCTGAAAAATTTGCTTACTACAGCCCCTATCATGCAGCCCCCTATTTGGTCTATTCCTTTTGAGATAATCTATGATGCTAGCGATGTAGCCATAGGAGCTGTACTTGGATAGCGTAGAAATAAGTTCCCACATGTCATTTCTTATGCAAGTAGAACTCTAAATGAAGCCCAAAGAAATTATTCTACCACGAAAAAAGAGTTGCTTGCTGTAGTTTTTGCATTAGACAAGTTTCGAACTTATATTCTTGGCTCTCCTGTGTTCATTTTCACTGACCATGCAGCATTAAAGTATCTATTGTCGAAGAAGGATGCTAAACCACAATTGATCCGATGGATTCTTCTTCTTTAAGAATTTGACCTAATCATCAAGGACAAAGAGGGTGCTGAAAATGTAGTTGCCAACCACTTGTCTCGGCTTACAATTGCTGAAAATGAGCACAACATCCCTATCCTTGACTATTTTCCTGATAAATAATTGATGTTAGTTGAAAATTTGCCTTGGCTTGCTGACATAGTTAATTTTTTGGTGATAGGACAAACTCCACCTCATTGGAGTGCTCATGACATACGAAAATTCAAGCATAAGGTAAAGTCATTCTTCTATGATGATCTTTATTTGTTCAAATATTGTTCTGATCAAATCATAAGGAAATGTGTGCCTAATCATGAAATACAAGTTGTTCTTTCCTTTTGTCATACTGAGGCTTGTGGGGGACATTTTTCTGCACATAAAACCGTTGCAAAAATTTTGCAATGTGGTTTTCATTGGCCTCGTATGTTTAAAGATGCGTATAATTTTGCAAGACTTGTGAGCTATGTCAAAAATTAGGCACAGTCATTAAGAGGAACATGATGCCTTTACAGCCCATTTTTGTAATAGAAATTTTTTATTGTTGGGCGATTGATTTTATGGGGCCATTTCCATCTTCCTTTGGTTATTTATATATCCTAGTGGCGGCTGACTATGTTTCTAAGTGGATTAAAGCCATTCCATGTGAAACATATGACCACAAGGTTGTGCTTAAGTTCTTGAAAGAAAACATTTTTGCTAGATTTGGCATGGCTAGAGCTATCATTAATGATAATGGAACCCATTTTTTGCAAAAAAAAACCTTTTGCTGCCTTCATGAAAAAATATAGTATACACCATAAGGTTTCTACTACATATCACCCTCAAACAAATGGGCAAGCTGAATTAACTAATAGGGAGCTTAAGCACATCTTAGAAAAAACAATCAACCCCAGCAGAAAAGATTGGTCTTTAAGACTAACTGATGCACTTTGAGCATATAGGGCAGCCTTTAAAACCTATCTTAACATGCCTCCTTATCACTTGGTATATGGAAAAGCATGTCATCTTCTCGTTGAGCTTAAACATAAGGTATATTGGGTCGTTAAACAATTCAATTTTCCCATTGACCATGCTGGTTCTGTGAGAAAGTTTCAGATTTCAGAGTTAGATGAGCTTAGGTGAGATGCATATGAAAATTCGAAATTGTCAAAGGAGTACATGAAGGTGTTACATGACAAGCACATCCAGAGAAAAAAAATTTCAGCCTAATGAAAAAGTCTTACTTTACAATTCCCACCTCCATCTATTTCCAAGCAAATTAAGATCGAGGTGGAGTGGTCCTTATTTAGTTAAGACCGTGTTTCCATATGGAACTGTTAAGATTACTAATCCTCAAAATGGAAATACTTTCAAAGTCAATGGCCAACGACTTAAACATATTTGGGCAAAATTTTCGCATGAGGATACTTCCATTCCTTTGGAAGATCCGACTTATTCTCATGATCCTTAGCTCATTTTTGTTTTAATTTTTTTTCTCTTTTTCTGCTTTTGCTTATTTCACTTCTATGTTTTGTTCTTTCCTTTGTTTTCTTTTTTACTTTTCTGCATTCTATCTTTTCAGGTTCAGCGCTGTTTATTTTTTCTGGTTTCATTTTTACCTTTATGATCCTTTCATCCATTTCAGGTATTTTTCTTCGGCCCTACTCTCTTTCATGCCTTGTTTATTCATGATTTGCAATGAGGGCACTGCCCATTTTTATTTGGGGGGTAAGGAGAGTATTCTACCACTTAGTCTCTCATGATTTAGAATTGTGGGGTCTCATGATTTATAATTATGGGGTTTGAATTTTTTTTTTCTTGCTGCCAAGTTACTAATTTCACATTTCTCTACTTAAGATCAAATAGTTGCAGTCTTGGGCTATACTAATTCTCACTAGTTTAGGTTTAAGTTCAACACAGGACCTTGTGATAAGTCTTAGCAACTCAAACTTAGGAAATGTATTTCTAAGCTATTTATTGATGACCCTAATGGACACAAGACAGATATTTTTGTTGTTTGTTTGATGTCAATCAGTGATTTTCATCTAAGCAACTTGCAAGAACTACAATAAACCATATCTTAATGGCCGAGGAAAAGTGAATGAGAAACTCCATACAAAAAAAAAATGGAGGTAAAAATGCATGAGAAAAGGGACAGGCCAGAGATCAAAAAAAAATGTTGCAAGTACATTAGAAAAGGCCGCCTATCATCGAGATATGTTTTTTTTTATAAAAAAAAAATCCTTTTGGTAGTCTAGTGGTAAGGGCTGACTTGTGGAGGTGTGGGTAGGCACATGGTCATGGGTCTGATTCCCCCTAGAAAACCAAGAGGTGCGAAAAAAAAGGGTCTTTCAAAGTGTGATAGCGTGAAAGCCGTCAATGTAATGGTTTTGAATTGGAGTAAAGACCTTTTGGTTATTCTTGAAAAAGTTGCTTGGCTGAAACTATAGTGAGACATCTTGAAACCAACAAATGACAATCTGTTCACACACTTGATGCATTCAAAGATCTACAACTTAAATACATTTCCCTTGTTTGAGTTCTTGAGAATTTTAAAAGCCTTTGTGTTGAGCTATAACCTGACATGACTACATTCTAATGCCCAGGATTTCAATATGAGTTTATCTTTTGTAGAGATTTTTGAGTTCAGTAGCCCACTCTTGGATCTTTCATTCTTTGATCGCATTATTTGCTAGAGACTAACAATAAGCTAGTTGGGGGTGTGATAAAGTGTTAAAAACTGCATGATTAGGTTGCTAAATTGAATAAATTGTTTAACCAAAAATGAATTAAGCACTTAATTATGCAGTGATTTTTAGTACTTGACTCATTGATAAATTCAGATATTTTGCACCTAAAATGATTTATAATGCAGTTTGTAAAACCACATTAGACTTAATATCTCAGTTTAGCCCTTCATTGTAAACACTTAATCCTAATTGCTCAAGGTCATTCTTGGAAAAGAGCTACCAGTTAGACTTGCAGCATAGAGGCAGAGCATATAACACACGGGCTGGAAAAAAAAAAGTGGTTTACACAAAGGAGCAGGGGCAGCAATTCACGCGCATCGTGGCCTCACAAGCAGTTCACGTAGAGGAGAATACGGAGCAGTTCACGTGGGAGAGGAAAGGAACGGATGAATATAAAGCCTCCAGGGGTCTCTCTCACGGGAGTTGGCTGGATTTATTTTTATTTTCTTAGTCTTTTTCCTGCAGCACAGTTCATTCAGTTTTCGCTTTTCGTGTACTGGACATCGTTTTAGTTTTCATTTCTCCTAGATTTTCTTGCTGAACGATGGCCTCTCATTTACATTTGGCCTTCTTCATTTTTATTTCTAGAGTTTTTGTTTTATCAAGTGCGGTTTTATTTTTATTTTGATTTCTTTTGCTCTTAGATTTGGTAATGGCTCTACTTAGATTTATTTTTGTTATTAGAAATATTATGTGTAGCTAATTTATTAAGCTTGGGTTGTGGAATGAGATTCAATTTATTTTAGATTCTAGTTTAATGCAATATTTTGTTAATAAATGTTGATTTCACTCTTTTGCTAGTCAGATTCGAATTGAAAATAGATTGCAGCTCTTGCTCTTGATTTGTTGACGATGTAAGGCACAACAAACGCTCGAAAATTATCAAGGCTTCTTTCAGTTGATTTATAGTGTGTGTTTGGTTAGTAAAGTAGTGAATCCTTTAGGGAAATATTGCAAAACCTGAGCATAACATTTTTTTATCTTCTGTTTATCAATGCCTTGACTGGATTGGTAGATGAGAAAATTATCTAGGAATCGAAACAAAGAGAGTCTCATACCCAACTCAAGTGTTTGCTAATTTGCCTTTTAGACATAAACTTTAATTTTCTCTTTGACTTAATTTTTACTAAAATTACTTTCACACTTTTTCTTCCAAATTCATCTTCAAGATTCCTCACATTGCATTCCATTTTATTTGTTTTATCTCTCATAGTCAATATATTTTTTTATAACAAAATTTCACAAATGTTTTGATAATCCTTTATCCCTGCGGAATATGATCTTGGACTTATCCTTGATACAACTTGACACTTCTACACTTGGAAGCACATTTGAGACCGAGTCATTCACCAATAAAAGACTCATAGAGTCTTATTTATAATAATTAGTACCCACATTCTTTTGACATGAGACAATGTAAGACTGTGACTGTTTACAATAGGACTTCTCTCTAATGTGAGAATTAAGGAGTATCCCAACAAATGTCTCTCTCGACTCAAATCCTCAAACACTTCGACCACTTGAGTGAACCTCACACGCATGTTAGTCTTCTTGTGAATAAACAATATTTTTTAGGTCCACTAACTTTACCACCTCCAAGCTTTCCACTAACAAAATGACCATCCAAGATGCAAATATGCCTCGCGTCCTTTTTGCCTTGAATAATCACCTCATCATGCTTCTACACCTTGCGCCAATCTCCATGACCCGAATATGCATACCACGTGAAGCTAACTCACCCAAAAAAATTATTGTGTAGTCGTATATAGGTACATACCTTACATTAGGAAGAATTTTGACAGCACCATCGTGGAGCTTGAGGCGAACTCTCCCAACGCCTTCAATCTCCATTTTCTCTTTGTTCCTCATAGTGATGTTGCCTAAATTTTCACCTTTCTTCAAGGTGTCAAAGCAACCCTCATCCTTGCCTATGTGCATGAAAGCAGCAGAATCCAAAACCCAACTATTTTCACTCTCATAAGAGTTTCCTCCTTTCACATCATCTTTATATATAAGTACAACTTGTCTTCATCATCTTCAAAAACTAAATTTGCATAAAAGTCATCATTCTCTTTCTTCTTATTGAGTTTCTCTCGAAACTTTTTGAAGTTAGCCATGTCCTCCCTGAATTGTTTACAAGAATATTGGATGTGTCCCATCTTTCCATAGTTGTAACATCCTTTTTCACTATTGTTTCTAGGCCTAAATTTAGATCTCTCATTTGAGATATTGTTCTTTCTCCATTGACTCATCACTCAATTATAACTCTCCATAGCTAGTTCTTGATCACCACTAGACAAGCTCTTATTTCTCATCAACCTGTCATTCTCACTTAGGAGTGCAGTCGCATAATCTAATCTTAATGTCAACTTACCCATCAACATTGTTTGCACCAATGGTTTGTAAGATTTTTGCAAAGATGATAACAAGAGCAATGTCTTCTCCTCGTTCTTCAATGTTTCTTATGCATTCAACAATTGAAAAACTAGTTTGTTAAATTCATTCAAGTGATCATAAAAACTTGTACTTTCTTCCATCTTTAGAGAGTAGAGGTCTATCTTAAGGTACAATCTGTTGGTCAAAGACTTTGACGCATAGATGTTCTTCAGCTTATCCCACAAACCATTAGGTTTAGTTTCCTTTAACATATTATACTTGATCTCATGAGCAAAAACCAATCTGATTGTGCTCACAGTCTTCCTCCGAATCGACCGTCACTTTCTATCAATCATCCATTCTGGCTTTTCTTCCTCTAAAGTTTGATCAAGATCTTTTTACATCAAAAATCTTGAATTATACTCTATCACAAAGTAAAATTGTTTTTTTCATCAAATAAATGAATCTCAAATTTACTTATACTTGTCGACATGGTGCCACAAACACAACAAATAGCAGTGACGTGAGCAACTTCTCCAAACAGATCTAATGATTAGATTTCGGCAACGAATAGAACTAAGTTCTTATATCACTTGTTAAGATTTAATCTACACACCCACAAGAAATAAAATCACACTAAAATTTACGTGATTTGACCTCAACAGACCTACATCTACGGAAACAAACTATACTAATAAATCATAGTACAAATTTTTCGATGATAAAAAAATTATAAAACTCTCCTAACCCCACTATCTCAAAGTCCTGTTTACATCCTTTCAAATATAATTAATCTTTTTACTTTAATATTACTGAAGACTTGAGATAGCTCACCAATCAACAAAACCTCCTAAAACAATACTTATAATAATTAATACTTGTTTTTTTTTTCAAAACATAAGACTATGTCGGAATAAAACTGTTTATTACAAGACTTCTGATGGGATTTTAGATGTTTCCCACCGACATATAGTAGCAATCCGTTTACTAAAAACAAATAAAGAGAAATTTCTTACTTACTCAAAAGGCATAGCAAACGAGAAGCATCTTAGCAGACTGACCTGTAAATATCGATTGGGACGATACCAAAGGCATTTTCATCTATATAAATAAAAATTATAACTACCTCGGTCTATTTCCCTTTTTCTCCCTTTTTGTTTGTTTTTGACAAATATATTTGCATTATTTTGTAAAAGAAAAAAAAAGTACTGATACAATGCTCTACTTTTGTGTGCTGATCACCAACGATTGAATAGTAGATTTGCTTTTTAAGTTCAAAATTTTTTTATTAATTCGAATTTAAATTTAATAGATTAAATTAATTAAAAAATTTATTAGTAATTTTAAAAAATTGTTTTGACAAGGTCAATAAAATCCAAAAATTAATATTATTAAAAAAATTCAATTATTTAAATTCAAACCAATCAAAAAATATTCCTTTTAAATTTTCATAATTATGAACTAGATGACTAAATGAAAAAAAAGATGTAGACCAATATTGACAGAAAAATGACGTCAGTTGACGGATATTGCCGCCATCAACTGATTCAACTTTCTACCCTATTGTTGTTACTCGCTTTATATTAGCCGTACATTTTTGTAGTTGAAACAGTTTGGGTTTTATGGTTTTCAGAATGCCAAAGCAAAAATTATAAAAAAAAAAAAAACAGACCACCCAAACAGAGTTCTTATATAAGACATTGTTTTCTTTCTTTTTTTCTTGCGCTTCATTTGTGTTTTTCATTTTTCTCTCTTCTTGTTAAGCTTGTATATGAATTGTTCTGCTTCTGTTTTCCTCTTATAACAGAAGCAGAAAAAGATCTAGATTTTCTTTAGTTTGTTTTTCTTGATCCACCTTCATTTCTTTGAGGGTTTTTTTTTTTGTATAATGTATATGAGATTTCTTGTTGGTTTGATAGATTAAGATCTATAGGAGTTCTCTTGTTGTGGCTGTCTGCAAATATAGTGGGGTTTTGAGCCAGTGACTGACATTCCAGCCCTGCCTCCTTTGTTTTGCGTAACCCAGAAGCAAAATCACCAAAAAAGGAGAAAAAGAAAGAAATACTCTTGCTCATTTGGCAAAGAAGGTCCTTTAAATTCATGCAGATCTAGTGGATTTTCTCCAAAACCTGTTTACAATCTTCTTTTTACTCTTGTTTCCGAGCTTCCCATTACCTTCTCCTCTGTTTTGTAGTATTTTTCAATAAATAACAGAGAAACAAAAAAAAAGCCATATATGGATCGGCTTTCTTCTACAACTCTTCTTCCTGAGACATTTCAGGGGGCGAGAGATGATATTTCATTGCAAATTGGATTAATTTGGGGTCAGATCAAAGCACCACTGATCGTGCCTGTGCTAAGAATCACTCTTTTTCTTTGCTTGATCATGTCCTTGATGCTTTTCATCGAAAGGGTTTACATGTGTATTGTCATTATTCTGGTGAAGCTCTTTGGTCGAAAACCAGAGATCCGATACAAATGGGAGCCAATAAAAGACGACGTTGAACTCGGCAACTCGGCTTATCCCATGGTTCTGGTTCAAATCCCAATGTTCAACGAAAGAGAGGTCCTTTTTATTTTCTTTTTTTGTGTTTCAACGTTGCATTTTAACACCTTATTATTTTTGGGTTTTATGTTTTTATGTTACATTTTTCTATTCAGGTTTATCAGCTCTCGATTGGAGCAGTTTGTGGGTTATCATGGCCATCTGATCGAATCATCATACAAGTCCTTGATGATTCAACAGACCAAACAATCAAGGTAAGGTACCCAAATGTAGAAAAAGTCCATTTTTTCAACCAAAAAAAAAAAGAAAATCAAATCAAATCATTAATTTAATGATCTGGGTTTTTAATTGATTATTGCATGGAAAATGAAAAAAAAAAATTGCAGGGAATGGTAGAGCTAGAGTGCCAAAGATGGGCAAGCAAAGGGATAAACATAAAGTATGAGATAAGAGACAACAGGAGTGGGTACAAAGCAGGGGCTCTCAAGGAAGGCTTGAAGAAAAGCTACGTGAAGCACTGCGATTACGTAGCCATATTTGACGCTGATTTCCAGCCCGAGCCTGATTTTCTATGGCGCACCATCCCTTTCCTTGTCAACAACTCTGAGTTGGCTCTGGTTCAGGCTCGTTGGAAATTCGGTAATCTCGCGTAATCAACCAAATTAATTAACCGAAAAACACACCCTCCGAAGTTAATCTGGTTCAGGCTTGTTTGCGAACACAAATGACACACACCTTAAATTATAGATGGTTTAATGGTTTTTAAAGCTTTTGAAATATTAGAACAGAACAGATACTATTTTTAAAGCTGTCGGTGGGGAGAGGTGGGTCCAAACTAGTGGAAATGTCACGGTTTCGTCCTAACTGACTCTCCCTAGTTTTGACACGTTGCCATGCTTTTTATCTTGATGTTGGTTTTCGAAGAAAGTGCTATACTGCTATCTCCGGTTGTCGTTTTGTTGTTCTGTTCTTAGTAGAATCTTATTAATTAAACGGTTGATTATTTCGAATTGAATTAAATAAAATGATATAATTAATCAATTAAATTATATAAAATTAATTAATTAAATAAAATATATTGATTTATTAATCGGTTAACTTTAAATAATTTAGATCATTTAATTTATTAAAAAAATAATTTATATTAATATTAATAATATATTAAATATAAATATAATATATATAAAATTAAATATAAATTAAATATATAATATAAAATAAATTTGACGAAAAAAAAACTATTAAAATTTGTATCCCATCCAATCAACTAAAAATGGATTTGAATAAAAAAAAATACTTTGGCCAAGTTTTTAGCAACCGTTTCGTAATACGGAGTAACAAGTTTTGCTGAACAAAAGCTGCCCTGATAGTACCATCAAATTTTTTTGCTTGGTTATAAGGGAGTGCTAGATTTTGGGTTGACCTTCATCTACACAGCAATCTTTCCCATAAATGCTGAGAACTGCTGGGGAAGGCTTGTTTGGACGTAGAGAATATCTCTAGGGGCTTGTTCTCTATTATACCCAGCAACTGCATGTGCAATCTTAATGGTGGACCTCATGCTCTAGCCACTGTCCATCTCTGCTACCCCACATTTTAGTTTTAATTCTGCTGATATCATCATTAAATTGTCTCCATTTTTATTTTTTAAAATTAAATGAAAAATGAGTCTTGTCAGCTAAGGTGGTTTCCTGGTTGTTTTGCAGTGAATGCTGATGAGTGCCTGATGACAAAACTGCAAGAAATGTCACTAAATTACCATTTTACTGTGGAACAAGAAGTTGGGTCCTCTACCTATGCCTTTTTTGGCTTCAATGGTAATCCTTTTTACTTGAAATTAAATTGCTTCTGTTAAGTAATGAGATAATAGTAGAAATTAATAGCAAATCTTAACATTGTTACAATATTGATTTAGGGACCGCCGGTGTATGGAAAATTGCTGCTCTGAATGAGGCAGGAGGGTGGAAGGATAGGACCACAGTGGAAGATATGGATTTAGCAGTCCGAGCAAGTCTCAAAGGCTGGAAATTCTTGTACCTTGGTAGCCTCAAGGTACCTAATATAGATTGTCACATGCAAATACCAAGGTGGAATTGAACTACTAATTAATCTAATCTGTGTCCGTGTCTGTGTCCTTGTGTTTGGTTGGAATTAGTACCACGACAAAATTAATTCCAGTATTTCAGTAATGTGACAAATGGAATTATTGTTTTGTTAATTTTTTTTGTTTTTGTTGGTTGATGTGTGTATACTGCAGGTTAAGAATGAATTGCCTAGTACTTTCAAGGCTTACCGCTATCAACAGCATCGATGGTCATGTGGTCCTGCTAACCTTTGCAGGAAAATGTTGATGGAAATTGTTAGAAACAAGGTTAGTCTGTTTTCAATCTCCAACTTAAGATTGACTAATTGTAGAGTTCAATGAAAAAAAAAAGTTACTCCTGTTAAGCTCACTCTTGTTTTTGTTTTCCTTCAAAATTTTACTGCAGAAAGTATCTTTATGGAAGAAAGTACATGTAATCTACAGCTTCTTCTTCGTTAGGAAGATCATAGCACACATTGTTACATTTGTCTTTTACTGTGTTGTATTGCCTGCAACTGTTCTGGTACCTGAAGTTGAGGTTCCAAAGTGGGGAGCAGTTTATATTCCTACCATTATTACTCTTCTCAATGCAATTGGAACTCCAAGGTCTGCTTCTATTGCCACTTCATTTTCCTTTTTTTAGTAAAATTTTATATTGTTATCTTCTGATAAGTTCAATTTGCCGGATAGTACACAATTTTAAGTAGTACCCAATTCTGTTTCCATGTTGTTCTCACAGGTCAATGCACCTAATGGTTTTCTGGATCCTTTTCGAGAATGTTATGTCGCTGCACAGGACTAAAGCTACCTTCATTGGACTGCTAGAGGCTGGTAGAGTTAATGAATGGATTGTGACTGAGAAACTAGGAGATGCGCTCAAGGGTAAAACACCCACCAAAGCACCCAGGAAACCTCGTTTCAAGCTCGGGGAAAGGTACCAATCAATTTTCTATTTGAAACGATGATACTATCTGGCAAACATATATGTCTAACTTTGCATTTAAATGTGGACAGAATTCATTTTTTAGAGCTTGAAGTTGGAGCTTATCTCTTCTTCTGTGGTTGCTATGATGTTGCGTTCGGGAAGAATCACTACTTCCTATACCTTTATGTCCAAGCTATCGCCTTCTTCATCATGGGATTTGGCTATGTAGGCATTTTTGTCCCCCACGCTTAATGGAGGTAGCTATTTGGCTACTTCTTTGATATGGCTATTCATCAAAATGTGGCTGGGGTCTTTCTCTTCTTCAGCAACATAAGATGTGACATATTTATAGAGATCACATTGTCCTGCAATGATAATACTCCACAACGATAAAAACAGTCATTCTTTTGGGTTGATCATAAGAATTCAAGTGGATGACTCAAAAACAAGTTAGTTAATTTCTCTTGTGAATATCCAAAAGTTACGGAATTTATAAAACAAATTGTAATGGTAATGTAGTATAGAGAGAAGATAAGCAGCAATTCAAGGCAGCTTATATGTAAATTACCCCAAGTAGATAGAGTAAACACTTTGGATTGGATTACTTGTAGCTGTAAGTTTTTACAATTTTCGTCTACAGCCTCTTGGCCTAGGAGTCACTTTTGGATCCTCTATTTGGGGGATTCAAGTTCCATCTCCTTTCCACTGTAAGGTTTTACAATTTTTTTGTATCTTTCTTGTTTTGTTCTGGCTGAAGTTTGTTTGAGAGGGAACAATAAACCAGTGGGAAATGGGAAAATTTTTACGGTTGAGGCATCATGTTCTCTCTCTCTCTCTCTGTGGAAATATAATTATAAACTGATGCACGGCAAGACATTGAATGCAGGGTAGATGGGGACCTAATAAAGATATAAATCAGCTGAAGACAATAAATGGTTGGACACAAATTGTTCATAGTCTTTAATGCTAGCTAGTATTATAGATTACACATATTCAAAGATCATATGGGCAGAATGCGAAGGATGCCATGAGGTTTTGGAATAAAAGAATTGTATTTTTGTGTATGTTTTGATTTCTAATTATACAGTAATATATAGTGATATATAGAATTATATATGATAAATATAAATTAAATAAATAATCAAAACTTAACTAAACAAATAATTTAATATATTCTAACACATAAAATCTCAATTTTGATATCATTTTAATATCGATAAGTTATACCAAAAGCTTAATAAGGTGAAAAATTATCTGATTATTCTTTTATATTTTAATTATAAAAAAAAACGATACCATCAGCATTAATGATCTAACAATCCCTATGATGAGGCCTATCTTATGCACAACCTCTAGTCTAGTATCATACTATCACTGCCAGCTAACCTAATTTAACATTATTACTAGCAATATTGCAAAGTCTAGCAAATCCTCTTAAGCCAGATAACACCACACCACTTCTACCAATTCTATGTGGTCCAGAGATTGTATCATTAATTTGTACTGTATACGTTTTCTGATTCAGAGAGAGTTCCCTTCTCAACTAATTAGCAAGGCAGTTTTACCAACTTGTTCGTCCTTAGAGAACCATTAGCTACAGAACTAGTTACTAGTCACATTCATCATCAATGGTGACAACAAATTAGTGCAACCCTAGCTGCTGTATTGATTATATAGTTAAATGATATCTCTGTGGTAGCATGGCTGCACTTGTTGCATAAACCTAACTTTCTGTTCTTCTTAAAATAAGCATTAATGTATCTATCAGCTGGAGAAGAAAGGGACTTTTTTTTTTTAAAGAAAGGGAAATGAAGTAATTATAAAATCTAAGGGACGATCAACATTGATTTTTTTTTTTTCTTCCATTGCTTTTACTTTAACAAATATAGTAAGTGGTTTAAGATAAATTTGAAAGTTTACGGACAATATTTTCTTTAAGGAGAACGAAAGAATGATTAAGAAGCAATCAATGAGTATATTTCTTTTAGAGGAATGTAAGGAGATCAAGACACTGCATTTAAAAATAAAAAATAAATAAAAAAAAAGAACTAGAGAAAATACGATTAATTAACGCACCATCTAAATGAGACCATCACCATATTTGCATAAGCAATCACTCTACTTTAAATTAACATAATCGGAACATATTTTTGACGTGTTTTGGGTAATATTTTAAGTGAAGAATAAAACAATTTTTTTTTATGTATATTGAAAATTTAAGATTAACTAAATCAAAACCCAAACAAATATACATAAACAAAAATAATATATTTTTTATAAGTAAATGAATTATATAAATATCAAAAGGGTACCAAGAAAGTGCCACCTATGTATAAGTAGAGCTATCTAAAAGATATAAATAATATCTATAAAATCTAAAAGTTGTATTTAATTTACAAAAACCTCTCTCTAGCTAAAATACAAGGGTATTAAGCCACCCATCTTTGAGGGACTCAATCGACTTTTTTACCTCGTCAAAAACTCTCTTATTCCTTTCCTCCCAATTTAACCACCAAATAGACAGAGAAATCAAATTAATAATCTTCTTTTTTTCTCTAGAAGCTTGAATTCCGAACATTCCAAGCCCAAACCTCCTCCAAAACGGATCCGTTACTCACTCAACAAAGGCCTATAACATGAAGAGCCATATTCCATAATTGACTCATCAAAAAACAAGTTATCAATAAATGATGCACGGACTCACTCTCCTCTTTGCGTTGGTAACACATATAAACAAACATTTTTCCTCTCTATTTTAGGTTATCAATAGTCCATTTTAGTGGGAGCACACGACCTCCATATGGGTTTCCAAAGAAAATTGGAGATCCTCTCCACAAGAGGAAGATAAGACTTATAATAAGAGTCGACATCAAATTTACCATTCCGAGTAAGACTCCACTTCATTCTATTGTCCATATGTAAGTCAATTTTCACCTTATAAATTCGATAAAAAAGTCTTTAAATGCATTGAAGTTCTCAATCATAAGCATTGCGAACAATAGGAATATCCCAAAAAATCTTGCCACTAACCAAAGATGCACACTTACTGATTAAAGCATTTGACTTCTTTAGTAATCCATCCACAACGATCGATGCCAAATTTTGCATTGACAACTTTTCGTTACAAGTGATTATTTTCATTTGCAAATTTTAATATCCAATTGTCAAGCAAATCCTTATTGAAAGAGGTAAGAGATTTAAACCCCAAACCACCTCTCTCAATTGGTTGAGTGATGATGCTCCATTTTACTAAGTAATATTTGAAATCGTCTCCAAAACTACCCTAAAAGAACCTCCTTTGAATACTTTTCAACCACTTAGCAACCGCACACGGGATAGGGAATAGAGATATAAAATAGATTAAAAGGCTAGAAAGAGTATTTTTAATCAGCGTCAATCTTCCCCTTTAATCAGATTATGCCTCTTCCAACTGGTCAACTTCTTTTCAAACCTCATAACAATGGGATCTCATATCCTATCATCTATAAATCGAGCCCCCAAAGAAAGGCCCAAGTAGATAATAGGAAGAGAATCAGTTATGCACCTCAACAAGCTTGCCAAATAGTCCCCATAGATGCCCTCCCCAAGAGAAATTAAAGAACTTTTGCTTAAATTAAATTTAAGTCCGGAAACCGCTTCAAAGCAAATGAGAACACACCGAACATTGAAAATTTCCTCTCTTACCACCCCATAAAAGACAATGGTATCGTTGGCAAAGAGAATATGTGACACCTCAATTTCATCCCTATTCCCCCCCCCCCCACTTTGAAACCATGCAAAAGGCCTCCTTCTACTGCTCTCAATAATATTTTGCTAAAAGCCTCTATAACAAGAGTAAACAAAAAAAGGAGAGAAAGGTCACCTTGACGAAAACCCTAGAAGCTTTAAAACACCAAATGGACAGCCATACTAAAATAGAAAAGGTAGCCGAAGAGATGCATTTTCTTATCCACTTACACCAAGACACACAAAACACATTTTCTTAAGTAAAAACAAAACAAAATCTCAACTAACATGGTCGTAGGCTTTTTTTCATATCTAACTTGCAAAGCACTCCTTATCTTTCGGATTTTAACTGAGAATCCACCACCTCATTTGCTATCAATGTGGCATCCAAAATTTAACTTCCCTCAGTAAATGCATTTTAATGTGTATCCACCACCTGCCCAATAACTCTTTTCGAACAAAAAGTAAGAACAGAAGAAATAAGCTTGTAAACTCCTCCCACAAGGTTTATAGGCCTAAAGTCTTTAATACAAGAGGCTTCACCACTTGTCCAATAATTCTTTTCAAACAAAAAGTAAGAACTAAAGAAATAAGCTTGTAAACTCCTCCCACAAGGCTTATAGGCCTAAAGTCTTTAATACAAGAGGCACAAATCTTATTGGGATGAGAACCACTAAAGTATAGTTAAGGCTATTGACAAACTCTTCCGAACCACAAAAGCAGAGTTAAAGATATCTTCTTTCGTCACTTCCCAATTAGCTTGAAAGAAAATCATAATAAATCATCGGGGTCCGAAACTTTGTCCATCTTTACAATTATTAAAAGCAAAGAAGAATCTCTTCCTTCTCAAACAATCTTTCAATCTATTTAGTTGACTCCTTATCAACGCTATCAAATGTCAACCCATCAAGATTAAGCCTCCATTCACAAGGTTCGCTATAAAGCTTCTTGTAATACCCGCTAATAGCTTCCTTTATCTCTTCTTTGTCCTCCAACAAAACACCATCAACTTCAATGTTGCTCAAAATTAAGGAAAGTACACAAGTTATATGTTAAGTTATATCAAGGTACTTCATTGTCATGGTTTTGTTATATGTTAAGTTATATCAAGGTACTCGATTGTCATGGATTAAACAACGGGATCTTATCTTACAAACATACAAACCACAGGGCACTTAATTGTATTTTAAATAAATAAAAATACATAGTAAAGTTTAACTGAAAAAAAGGAGGAATGTAACAGAAGTATAAAGAGGGAGTTACAAAATCAAAGTTAAACATTGTCAAAAATGTTACAAAATCAATGCTAACTAAATATAAGCGGAGCTATAACAGGCAACTGTACAGCTCTTATGTCCAAGACTTTGAAACACTGGTCTTGACAGAAAAGAAACCCAAATTTAACCTCAACTCACACCCAACTCTAGTATCTTCTACAGGAACTGCATCCCTGCAAGCCAATCAAACAAATGGAATTGCTAAATTAGCATTCCTATTAGTGCAGATTGTATGGACAAGAGCAGCTGTTATCTTACTTAAAATGAGGATTCAAAGATGTGTAAGTCAGTGTTACCAACTTATCACAGACTGCATGGCTCTGCATCTGCATGCTTTCAGATTTCAGGTTAACGACTCATTGTAGCATTAATCTCAAATAGCAAGGATAATTAAAGTTACCTCATTTCGAGAGACCATTTCATCAATGCATCAATAATGTCCATAAAATTGTCATGCTATGCACCAATGCTTGAGAAGGCATCTAAATTTCATGGTGACTAACTGCCATAATAGCATTTCAAGTGAGAATATTACTGCCATATCACACTTCTGTTTAAGAATTTGTTTGCGCTCTTTAACTCTGCAATTTCAAAAGGCAACCAACAACTGTATTTTCAAGTTGGTCATCTTTCCCTCTAATAAATAAATTTATTATCTCAAACAGACAAACAAACAAAAGCAGAAAAGAAACAAGTTTGTTTTGCTGATATGTAATTCTCAGTGCTCGAGAGCTTAAAAAGTGACAAATGCATATTTCCAATAACATTTATCTCAGCAGATAAACCCAAAAAAGAAAAAGAAAAAAGCATAGAGTTCCCTCAGAATGCAAGAAAAAAAATTTCGGTCAAGTAATTATCAGCATTAGCATGGTTCCATTTGAAACATCATGGTGAACAATTCTTCCTTAAACAGAGCATAATACATACATTTAAATGTAACAGTATACATAAGAATTAACAAAACAAACAGGTCTCCTATCTGCTTTGGAGCATTGGTAAATACACCTCCCTGTCCACTGTTCAACGCATATGCATTTTAATAATTAAAAAAAGAAAAAAAAACAAACAGGTTATTTCCCTTGAGATGCGTTGGATAGCACAACGTAATTTAGAAAAAAGGAAGATGCAACAAAAAAATTGAGCCTTCTTTAAATTTCAAATCAATTCAGATCGAATAAAGAAATATAATTTTTTTCCAATTAATTATAAAGAAAAGAGCTCCCTCAGAAAATGAGGTTTCAATGAAAGAAATTATCAGCAATATATTAGAATGATTTTGATTCAAATCATCATATGGAACAAATATATTTGTATGTACAACAGCAAACACTGCTACCACTTTATTAATACATTAAAGCATGAAAAATTGAACCACAAAACAGAGAATTGATGAGCTTAGAAATCAGAGTCTTTGTTGACAAAAACATCATATACCCATTTGAAATAAGATATTTTAAAAGACAACTTTAAAGACTTTACAGATTGTGATATGCAGTATGTACAAAAGATTACATTGGGGTAAAACAATATATAAAAGCAAAAAGAGAGAGAGAGGGAGACAGAGGTAAAAAAACTGAATTTGGCTCAGATAATTGAGAACTGATTATTTCCAGACCTTTTTTTTTTCGGATCCCAACAGAAAATACATCATTATTTTTTTTTATTACCACGTCAAATTATATTCCCCAGACCATGAAAGGTCTCATAGAGCTGGGATTAAACATTTATCATCATTACAAACATACCATCGGTAAAACACTGCATGATCCCAAATCAAAATAAAAAACCTATTACGCTATTGAGTATTATCAGGCATTTGACACAACAAAACCATCTGCAAAATATGACAACCCAGATCAACAACAAACAATCAACAAGTCAACGATCCCGGAAAACAGTAGCAGCAGCTAAATTTGAAAGATAGCAATACCAACCCCAAAAACACAGAGAGAGAGAGAGAGAGATCATAATAACTTGCCCAGATTGACAGGACAGGTAGAGTGGTGTTCAGATTTTTTTAGAAGAGAAGAGACTGCCAATGAAAGACGTTGAGAGAGCTGGGAGCTCACTGTGTCAATGAGAGAGCTGAGAGGATTAGGGCAAAATAAAGATATTTATATGGGTTGATTGATATTTCGGATTTTGGTCAAGTTTCTTTTGTCAGAACAAGAAAAAAAATATTAATGCAGGGATCCGCTCCCCTCAAATCCTCCCAATCTGGAGGAATTAAAAAAAATGGATGTTTTCAGGGAAATAAGGGGTTATGAGTATCCCTCCATTCCCTTTCCCTTCATTATTAAAAACTCCCAATTCATTTCCTTTGGCTTGATTTCCTTTCATTCTACTCAATCCAGACACTGTTATAATGAGTTTCTATCTAAAAAAGCATTATCTCAGTTACACGTACAAGTTTCTATTCATATGACTCAGCTAGAAGGTTTATGATGATCGCCCACTGAACTCGAAACAACCCTTCCTTCTTCAACCTTGGGTCCAATTCTATTTGGGATGGGGGAGAAGTTAAACATAAGTTTTGCACTTTTTCTTGACATCTAATAAACTAGAATGTGTATTTAGTGATTATGATTCATGATTCATGATTCAAATTTTATGACTACATTACTCGATTCCTCATTATTCTTCATTTCCCACCTCAGCTTCATTCCCCTTTTTATCCTCGACAACGTAGTGAAGGCCAATGCCAAGTAGACGACAATTGGCATAGAAACACTAACACCAATTTTTGCAAGAAAACTATAAGCGTTCCGGTTAACTTCATTCAAAGGTTGTGAAGATATTCTTACATGAAAGCACTTAGATCAAGACAAACAAGAATATATAAACAATTAAAAAATTTGTGATGCAATGTCCTTCAATCAAACATAAAACATTAAATCGGAGCCTGCTTTGCTCAGTAGAAAATAGTGAAATGTTGAAGAGGTAGCTAAGTGTAACGATCCATCCCGGGTTGGTCACTCCCGAGATTGTGTTATCACATTTTTTAGAATCTCAGCACGACACATATATGCAACAAATATTAATAAGAATTTTTTTTTTTAAAATTCTCAACCCTCAATAGGGGAGATCCGTAAATCTAATATTAATTTACATATAATATACAACTTAAGATGCATGAATATTTACAAATAAAATATTTACTTCATTTGCTCAATAATCTGAGGATATTGACACATACCTGACTTACAGAGAATGAATCCATCTAACCCTTAACCTCACCAGATTACTTGTCCTGTTTGCTACCTGAAATCTTTGTACAATAAAGGGTGAGTTTCACAAACTCAGTGAATTAAATTTACTAAAAGTATTCCATTTTCATAAATAGTTCTTAAATATTTAATACTTTATTTCCCCTAAAACTGGATAATAGCATAATGTCTAACATTTAAATAATCACCATATTATCATATTTTGAGTCTTTTTTTTCTTTTTCTCATTGTAACTGTCTCTCCCTAGGAGACTCAATAATTAAAACAGATGTAATACATGAATGCATATCATGGGAACGTCTTCCCACCTGTCGACAGGTTATTATTATCTTAGATCGACCCCTTCCAAGTTCTTTACAGCTTATCTCGACTGTCGCGAAATTTATTTTCAGCATATACCGGCTGTCACGGTGTTCCTTTTTATTTCCAGCATATACCAGTTGTCACGGTTGTTCCATTAGACCGGCTCATTCTCGGTTCTTTCGGTTATATTATTAAATGCATATGATCAATAATATGAAATATGCATATTAACAGTAACATAAACATCAAACGAATTCAAAGTATTTAAATCAACTTTCTGGTCTTTCCTCCACTTTCTGCTTAATAAATTTCAATTTTCTTCTCCTCATATAACTCATCAATTTATTCACCAACTCGTCAAAATCTCTTTATCACCATCATTAGTATGTCAACTCATTATTCTAATAATATTTCTTTTCACATACTAATTTTTTACGTATCCAACATTCATATCATACATATCAATTAAATTTTTCATCTACCACCAAGCATAAACTAATAAATTAATTTTAACATTATTACTAAATATTTGATTTTTACTTGGATTACTTAAAGTAAATTCAATTCACCAAGTAGCACTTAAAGCTACTCGTGGATCACTTCCTTGCCTTTCCAGTTCCCCTCAGGAATTTCCTCCGGTCGCTGTTCGTCAACACCTGACATAATATTAGTATTAAATTTCTAATTATTTCTTAAATTCTTCATAAACCACACCCTTTGCAAATTTTCACTTTGACTTTCGGAAAATTTCATAAATACTAAATTTCAAAAATAAATATTACGTTATTACCTTCTAATTTTCCAATAGCTTCTTGTAAAATTTCTACTATAAACCCCTTCAAAATTTTGCTACTTCAATTTTTCTTTCGATCCCCAAATGTTTAGAGAAACATAGTAGTAGAAAAAAAACTCAACAGTGTGATATGTGTTACTATTTAGTTCACGGCAGTGTACATATCAAGTTGCTGCCTAAAAAAATCTCTGCAGCACAGTCCTTGTAAACATTGGCAATCTTCCTAAACTTGCCACCTTAGGGACACTTGTTAGGCCTTACCTTGTCTTCCTTTACACTCCTTAACAAGAAATCAAATTGGCAACAGGTGGCTGCCACCTGCTGCCACGTTTTATAATTCATTCCCTTTACTTTTTTTTCTACCTTATGGAATAGTAACGTCCAGAAAGGTTTTTTTGTTTTGTTTTATTTTATTTTATTTTATTATTGTTATTTTTTTTTTGAAAAAAACTTTCTTCAACTTGTTTCATTCAAATACTTACTAAACCCTTCACATAGATTTTTATTTTTACTTTCATATCATATTTATTAAATTATTTTTTTTCCTTTACTTTGGGTATTACGTTAAGGCTGTTTAATACTGTTTAATACGGTAACCTACCCCTGCATCAAGGTGCTTCAGTGTTTTAGAGTTTCAACCAAGCAGTCAAATGAATTGCAACGAATTGCACCTGATAGCATTCCTAAACTCTACCTTTACCCCTAAATTCACTCAAATCCATGCAGAGCATATCTTTACACCCATAACAGAACACTACAAGTACTGCTAACTGTTTCATTCCTAGAAGAAATACTTTCAACTTTTTCAAAATCAGGAAAGCCATTCTCATGATTTATTCAATGAAACAAGGGGAGGAAAGGGAAGAAAAGTAACTTATCATGCTACCAACCACACCTACTGAGTGTAAACAAAAGACAGGAACCTAACACCGATAAACCTGTCTTACCACATCAAACAGCAATGCTTCATACACATTCCAACCAAGCAAAAAGGGTTGGCATTGCAACTATCCATCAGGTTAAGCAATCAATTCACAAACATAAGAAAGGGAAAACAAACAGTCAAAACATTAAATTTAACACCTAAATATTTTCTATTTCCAGAAATTCAGAAAATGATGCTCGATGTTCCATCAATTTTATTAACAAAACTAGGCCCGTTCTCAGAGTCAAACAACATTGAGAATATCCTCTGCGCCACTGAAGGTAAAAGCCCCACCTTCCTCCAAATTGAGGACCTTAACGACCCCATCCTCTGCCAAGAGCGCGTACCTTCTGGACCTGACCCCCAACCCCACAGGCTTATCGCTGAGGTCCAGCTCGCACCCGATCTTCTTCGTAAACTCCCCGTTCCCATCCGATAACAGCAGCACCTCGTCCTTAATCTCCAGGTTCTCCTTCCACTCCTTCATCACGAAGGCGTCGTTCACGGAGATGCACGCGATGGTGTCCACCCCCTTCGCCTTGATCTCCGCTGATTTCTCCACGAATCCCGGAAGGTGCTTCTGGGAGCAGGTAGGGGTGAAGGCACCTGGAACGGCAAAGAGGATAGCCTTCTTGCCGGAGGTGAGGGCGGAGATGGTGGTTGTCTGAAGCTCGTCGGATGGATCGAAGTAGGAGAGCGTGGCGTCGGGGAGCTTGTCGCCAACGGAGATGGTGGCGGATATCCTGTTGGTTTTGGTGGACATAGAGAGTGGCTTTTGATGGTGGCGGGTGAGTTTGAGGGGGAGAGGGGAGAGAGAGAGATTGGAGGAGAGAGATTTGGAAGAGGATAGGAAGGAAATGGTGGTTGAGGAGAAAGAGAGGGAGGCAGTGGGGGAGGACAAGAGTAGTCTTGAGATAGAGAGAGAAGCTGCCATTGTTTGTTGCTCAGTCGACTCCTCAGCGAGAGAGAAAGAGGACTCCACAAACAGAGAAAGAGGAAGTGAATGATCTGGGTGGTTAGAAGACTATTATTAGAAAGAGATTGGATATTTGGGCGGAGGGAACAATGAAGGGCGACAAAGGGTCAGGGAAGTTGTTTTGGAAGCTTTTGTTGGGCTTATGGGATTCTTTTCAGTGATGATCTTTAGGTGTTCTGTTGGATTTTTGTCAAGTCACTAAAAGATTGCTAAAGTAACAAAAATCCTTTCCAAGTATTGAGAAGCCAGTTAGTGAAGAAGAGCCGGGGTCAATGCTAAAAAAAATAAAATAAAACAAAATGGTTATAATAATCAAAAGGCTGACCAAGAAAATCGAAGGAATTATCAATCTTATTCAAATCGATGTAACATGTTAAATTGGTTTTGTTTTTTTAAAGTTGAGTTGCAAAATTATTAAATTTATCGGATTAAGTTGAGTTATCAGTTTAAAAAATTTTAGTTTGATTTAAATTGGTAATTGATCATTATATAATAATATTTATTATACACACTCAATATGTGAGATATTTTTTAGTTGTGCTATATTAGCGTTGAACCTTTGAAAAAATTGATTCATTAATCAATTTCAAAATATAATATTGTATTTGTTTTGTTTTGTATTTTGTATTAAATTAAAATTATTTGTATTTTATGTTAAGTGATTCATATTACTTTAAGAACCTTTTCAAAAAATATATTATTTTGTGAGTGATAAATTTGTAAAATTTAATGGATTTTTTTATAAGTTTGATTGATGATGAATTGTTGTAATAAATTATTTTTTTATTTAATATGTTTGAATTAATTTTAAACGAAAAATAAAATTAAACGGAAGACTCACCTATCCAAATCGATTTGATCGGATTAAATTAAGTTAAATTGTAGTTCGAGTTAAAAAAATTTCCAACTTTATATGATCGATTTCGGTCATTCCAATCCAACTGAGTTGATGCTCATCTTTGGATGGCAATGTCAGCAATCTCAAGTTAGGAGTATTGGGCTCAAATTACACAATAACTAAATCTCAAGTTGGGTCATTGGTCCAGTGGCTGGTTCCTGCGCTAGATACCTTGTAAAAAAGTATAGTTGCTCTTGCTCTCAACCCAGGAGTTGAGATGTTGGAGTTATAGCTACTGCCTTGATGGCTTTGCTTGTATTTTAGCCCATGGCATTGACTGGCTGCATAGGAATCCACGGTCTAAAGAAAGCAACACCATTGTCGCCTTTTATAGGGTTGTTTGTTCTTGGGGATGAAAACAAAATAGTCCTTTGCAAGCATATACAAGGAAACAAATTGTTGCCCAACAAAATATCCTAAAGAATCACAACCAAAATTCAATTCAAAAATTTGTAAAACACAGGCTTGCCCATCTTATCTTCTCTTCCCATTTTTCTTTCATCCACTTTTTATTTCATCTCAAATTTTTCCCATATCAATCATATACAGGTCTTGTTTGAGTACTACTTAAACGGTGATTAAATTAAATTTTTTTAAAAATACATTGAAAATTTAAATAAATTCGATTGTTTGAGCAATATGATTAAATGGAGTTTTTAATTATCAAATAACAAAAAAAAACAATTTAAATAGATCATATAAAAGATACTGGTGGATATGTAAGGCTTTGTAATTATCTGGATCTATGAAAAATAAATAAGTCTTTTTTCGGTTTGCATTAAAAAACAACTTAAATAAAAAAATTTAATACTAAATTGATTTAAATTAAATTAAAGAGGTTACCAGACATAGTTATAAAGTATTCAAACTCTCTTACTCGTTAAGAAGAAGAAAAATGGTTGATAGATGTTGACACTCTTACCACATTAATGCATGATCATTGCAATGAAACATGTATTGACTAGCAGGTGGGAGAGCTACATGTGCAACTACTTTGATACTCTTGGACCATACTCGGTTTACACAAAGATGAAGTGAAAACGAAATATAATTAATACTTTGAGAGTGATTGAAGGAAGAAGAGCTTTTATTTTTATTAATAAAATATATTTTCCCATATCAGTAAAGAATATGATTAACATGTTAAATTTGATAATTATAATCATTTTTTTATAACATAAGATAACATACTTTACTAAATTATTTCATATTTCCTCAATCTCACTCTAGCTTTATTTTTATTACATTACATTTCATTCATTATTCAAGTCGAACAAATATATAAACAACAAAAAGTTGCATGGTCCATGAGATATATCAAGATTCCAATGGAATATGACTTGTTAAGATAAATTACGTTAATTTATTTGAGTTTAGTTTATGTTTATACTTATATTACTTAGTTTTTAAAATATTTATTTACTTATTTGTCGTAAACTTTCTGTTAGTCAACTATTCAAAATCCAATCAAATCTTGTGTCAACTCACAAAAACTTATTGAAAGCCTAATTTTACTCATAATTATTTCAAAATTGAATCAAATTTTTTACCTAAGTAGCACCTAAAGCTTAACTATTTTTTAAAAATTATTAAAGGTAAAATCAAGTTTTCAATAAATATTGATGAATTGACGAAATATTGTATATTTTAATATGTAATTGATATAAATATAAATATAAACTAACCTCAAGTAAGTTAATATGATTTACATTACCTAAAAAGTTATCCCGCTAATGAAATCATCATGACTTCACCATTCACACTTGGGGTATTAATAATTTTTATGCACACTTGAGGTATTAAATTATTAATTAAAAGTTAGTAATAAATAAACAAATGGTACTTAGCATATATTATTAATTTGTTTAATATAATGTTATGGTTAATTAGTATATAATAAAGTTCCTTAGGAGTGATGTCAACATGCATACTTTCTTCTTTTTATTTTATTTTAATTAGATTTTCTTTATTCCTGAAAATCAACTTGATTCAGATCTATATGTTATGGATCTTAAATGTTGAAGTGATTTTACGATTTTCGATTACTGGACGTGGGATTTAAGAATTCTTATGCCTTCTAGCTACCATACGATTATGGCTCTGTTTGGATCCCTTCTAAAATTGGATTAAAACAATCTTACTTTAAGTAGATCCAAAGGACGCCTATAAATTTATATTTGTAGTAAAAGTTAAAATTACTTCATGCTACTTTTTCGTATAATATAATTTTAATGATGCAAGCTCAATGATCACATGATGTCACGTGTGACTTTCTTACGTGTTATAATTGTACTTAATTTTTAAAGTATTTTTACGTTAAAAGGGATGTCTAAAAGATTACTTAGAGACATGTGATTAAAATTAATGTAATTGAAAATGCATGCTATAAATTGAGACTAATCATAAGACAAATTAAGGGTATATTTGGATAGAGTTTTTGAATTTTTTTTTTTTATGTTTGGCAAATAATTTTTAAAGGTAATTTTCTAAAACACTTTTTAAAAACTGTTTTTTAAAAACTCTAAATTAGTGTTTTCTGACATAATTTTCGAAAAATAGTCTTAAAATCAGTGTTCATTTTTCTGTTTTATTCTTCTTCCATGGTATATAAAAAATGATAAATATTTTGAAAATAAAATAATATTAATTATTTTTAAGTATTTAATAAATATGAGAAATAAAATTAATATAGATTTTAAATTTAAACTCAAAACTAAAAATAATTACAAAGTGTATCAAAACAGTTTTAAAAATAAAATTATCCAAACAACATTTCATTGTTTTCTGTTTTGGAAACAGTTTTCGAATTACAGTTATCTAAATATGTTTTCTTTATAAAACATTAGAAAACTGTTTTCAGTTTTCATATTTTAAGACAATTTTCGAAAACCAAAAACAGAAAATTGTTACTCAAACAGTTTTCAATGCCTTTTTTTAGAAAAATGTAAGGTTTTTCATTGTTTCTAATTATATATTTTCTTTAAAAAAATCAAATAAAACTCATAAAACATATGAATATAAAATGATAATAAATTGTATGGCTATATAACCAGTTGTTAATAGATTTATTATATAAATTCAATTTTTTTTTAAATTTAGTAGTTATTTTTTAGTCTTTTATATAAAAAAAAAAGATTATATTCAATCATTGATGTAAATTTTTTTTATAATAGATCCATTGTTACACGTGAACTATTATGTCGTTTGAAGGAGATTTAGGCAGTTTAAATTAGATTTTACTTCAAAGATATTTAAATAAATTGATTTAAATTTTTTTAAATCTCCTTCAGACAATACATGTATATATATGGAAAATGAAAAATTTATTATTTAGCTCGAGTCAATGAAAGATACGCGATACAAATATCTATCTCACTTTTGAATGAAAATAAAATATATATATATATTTTATCTTTTCATGTCATTTAACGGTGAAATAAACTCTTATACTATGTATTTCTCGTACACCTTTGTTAGGAAATAACTTTCATAGAAAGTGATACTTATAGCAAGCAAATCTCGCACCTATGACTCCCACCATGCCGAAAAATTATTGTCTAATACAAATTTATTATCTAACACAGATTTATAAGATAAATGACAAAAATTTATTTTATTTTTAAAAGAAAATATTTTTTTTTATTTTCATGCTATTTAATGATACCAAGCCATGGCGTTTGACAAAGCCAATCAGTGAACCATGCCAAAATAAAAAAACCGATGCCCACAGTAAAAATATTACACGACATTTAGCACATTGTTTGTTGAGAAACCTAAAACCTAATCGTACGGTTTAATCTCAACATTTTCTCTATATAACCACGCATTTCTCTGCTCTCTCAATTCTATACAGCTAATCTCCTCACTCTCTCTTAACCCTCTCTATTTCTCTCTCTAGATCTACGTGCTGCAGCTATGGCTACGATCGTCGCCGTCAAGGCAAGACAGATCTTTGACAGTCGTGGAAACCCAACGGTCGAGGTTTGATTCCCGCTTACTTTCGATACTTTCTATGTAACCGATCTGTTTGTTCAGTGTCCCCGATTTAATATTCCGATCTTTTTTTTTTCTTTTGTAATTTATTTCTTGAAATGATTTATGATTCTGTCTGTGAATAAAAACGATTCAGTTTGTGTTAAGGGCTAAATTGAGTAAAAGAGTAGTTGCCATCAGCTTTTGCTTTGAGATTGGTACCTAACTCTGTCGAAGCCGTTATCGAGTGATGCACCGTGCACACTTTTGTTACTACTACAAAACTCATTACTGTTATAAATCTTCCTTTTTCTACTAATTTGGTTTTACCGGTATTTATCGACTGTTGTTGATACGCTGTCTCTCTTTTGTTTTAAAAGAATAAAAACAAAGAAGAAAATTGGATTAAGTTCTTGTTAGGAGGTGGTTGGTTGGCTTATATATTCTTGGTCAAGCTTTTGGGTTCTTTTTTCTTTTAAAAAATATTTTGAGGTTATGAAAATGTCAAATGCCTCCCTAATTAATTGACTTGATGTGGTTTATTGTAGGTGGATGTGACCACATCAAATGGTATTGAAGCTAGAGCTGCTGTTCCAAGTGGTGCATCCACTGGTATGCTACATTGATTCTCTAATAGTATACTACATCTCAGCTCTTTTGAATCATGTTAGTATTTGGATTTTGGGTAGTATTGAATTTCGTAGTTCATGGTTATTTTATTATTATATTACGCGGAAGATGCTAAACATTTATAAAATTTTCTCAATTTTGCCAAAATAGTTTCATGGGGTCGAGAGATGTTATTGGAGTGGGGAATGTGGATTAATCTGTTGTCTTACTTGAATTAAGCGTCGATGGTGTTCCTACAATATTTTTTTTTGATAAGTGGTGTTCATGCAATAATTGTTGTTTGGCTTTTCTTCTTTGCGTTTAGGAATTTATGAGGCCCTTGAATTAAGAGACGGAGGGTCAGACTATCTTGGAAAAGGTGTTTTGAAGGTGGGTTGATCACTTACCCATCCATTCTGCTTACCCAGATTGGAGATTTTACGGCTTCACTAATGTACTGTTCCTGTTGTTTATAGGCTGTTGAGAATGTCAACGCAATTATTGGCCCCGCATTGATTGGCAAGGTTAGTTGCTTTATCTATCACAGTCTCATTCTTAAAAGATATCACTAGTTGGGTTATCCCTTGACATCATGTTCGCATTGTTAAGGATACAATTTGAATTGGCAATTGAATGGATCTGATCTAAAAGCAGCCTTAAGTTAATTACTCATAATAACATAGGAGTAATTCATTTCTTTAAATGTGTTACGTTACTTCTTCTGAAGTGCAATCTTCTATTGCTTTGGCCAGGACCCAACGGACCAGACTGCTATTGACAATTTCATGGTTCAACAACTCGATGGAACTCTGAACGAGTGGGGTTGGTGCAAACAGAAGGTGCCTAACCAGACTTTTTTTCTTTTTACTTCATGTATAATTGCATATTATGATGGAGCATATAGAATTATTGATCGCTGCACTTAATGTGCTTTTTTTTAGCTTGGAGCAAATGCCATCCTGGCTGTGTCTCTTGCAGTTTGCAAAGCTGGGGCTGCTGTCAAAAAAATTCCACTTTACAAGGTAGAACATGCTCAATTCTGTGTCATGTAATTGAATTTTCTAGAGATCTGATGAAATTGTTTGGGATTAATGCTTAGTTGAGTTATGCAATGAAATTGTTTCTTTTTGTTGATTGTGGAATTGTCTACATAAACAATAAATGAGTCCCTCCCCCGGCCCAAAAAAATGTATGATAATATAATGTTTTCTGGATGCAGCATATTGCCAACCTTGCTGGTAATAAGAACTTGGTGCTGCCAGTTCCTGCTTTCAATGTCATCAATGGTGGATCACATGCAGGAAATAAGCTTGCCATGCAGGCATGGTCTTTTGAAATTTTCTTTTCTAATATTTGTTATTTAAAGACGCTCCACAATGTTGAGTTTCTGATCCATTTATGACTTATATCTGCAGGAATTCATGATTCTTCCCGTAGGTGCTTCATCTTTCAGAGAGGCAATGAAAATGGGTGTGGAAGTATACCACAATTTGAAGGTGTGTTGCAAATCAGCTTCCTTTCCATTGTATTTTTTTTATTAATTTGTTTATTTTGTGGGGTTAGATATTGCACTAGAAACCCCCCGCCCCCCGTAATTGTCTATATTTTCAAATGAATTTATATTATGTAGATATTTTCCTGTGCTTTCTTATGTATTGTCAGGCTTTGACCTTCTGGAAACTATTATAGAGTTCTCTCTTTTTTGTCTACTTAGTGAATGTTGACTTTCTTCTTGTTTTCTTCTTAGGCTGTGATTAAAAAGAAGTATGGTCAGGATGCCACAAATGTTGGTGATGAAGGTGGCTTTGCTCCTAATATCCAGGTCAATCATTTTTTGTTGTTTTTGGTACTATTTTAATTTTTTTTTATTGTTAGTTTTCTCATTTCATTTTTCATGATAGTTCAGGAGAACAAGGAAGGACTTGAGTTGCTCAAGACAGCCATTGCCAAAGCTGGCTACACAGACAAAGTTGGTTTTTATCTTTGATCACCTTCATGATTTTCTTCATAGTGTGATATTTATCGATCACAAGAGATGATGGACTGAGATTTTCTTTTTTATTTTTTTTTTCTAGGTTGTTATTGGAATGGATGTTGCTGCATCTGAATTTTACGGACAAGATAAAACCTATGACCTGAACTTCAAAGAAGAGGTGAGTTTTCTGTTGCACAGTAACCCAAAAAATGTGATATCAGCAATTTGGATTTCTTGTGCAATAGTGAGAACTCAAAGTTGAAGGCTAGGACCGTATATACCATTCCTAGGGTTATGTCACGGACCACTTTTATAAAATATGTACCTAGATCCACGGATAAAATTATCATTCTTAGAATATTGTCAAGAATTTTAATTTATCTCATTCACTTGTCATCATTCCTTTTCACTTTTATTGCTATGTTTGTAATGCCACCATATTAAATTTGTTCTAGACTGGTATGCTTCTCTTTTGGAGTTCAGAAAGTGCCAGTAGGTCAAAAATGTGATATCAGAGATTTGTTTCTGTTGTTTCTTTGTGCAGAACAATGATGGTTCTCAAAAGATCTCAGGGGATGCTCTGAAAGATCTATACAAGTCATTCGTTTCCGAGTATCCTATTGTATCAATTGAGGATCCATTTGACCAAGATGACTGGGATACCTACTCCAAGCTAACCAGTGAAATTGGACAACAAGTTCAGATTGTTGGAGATGATCTCTTGGTTACTAATCCTAAGGTTTTGATGGATTTTAGCTTTTTTGTTTTGGAAGGGGGGGTCTGGTTCTGGTTCTTTTGAACTGCATTTTCAGTTTATTTAATAGTAAATCATGCATGATTGTGTGAACTCTATTAACTGATGAAATGTGATTATCATTATCTAGCTTATCCTCTCTCTCTCTCTCTCTCTCAGCATATCCTGTTCATGTTTGCAGAGAGTTGCGAAGGCAATCAAGGAAAAAACTTGCAACGCTCTTCTTCTAAAGGTAGTGTTTGAATCTTTCTTTTGACAAATAATTGGAGCTTTCAGGCCATACTTAACAATTAGATTTACATCTGGATGACCTTTTGATGTATTTCATGAACAGGTTAACCAAATTGGATCTGTAACTGAGAGCATTGAAGCTGTTAAAATGTCCAAGCAAGCTGGCTGGGGTGTGATGGCCAGCCATCGCAGGTTTGGAAGTCAACCTTAAAACACAATAGAATTTAAAATTATTTCTTTTTCTTTCTTTCTTCTATTAAGTTCTAAATGATTTGTATTAACTGTTTACATTATTTGCTCAGTGGTGAGACTGAGGATACTTTCATTGCCGATCTTTCAGTGGGCTTGGCTACGGTAATCTTTTAAGCTTTGAAATCTGAATCTAATACCAAGATTTTCCAGTTTGATTTGGTTTCTAACGGAATATTACTTATAATCAGGGTCAAATCAAGACGGGAGCACCATGCAGGTCTGAGCGACTTGCAAAGTACAATCAGGTTTGACATCCTGGCCAATGAAATAGGAATTATGTTCTTTAGTTTGGAAATTTCTATTATCTTCTCTAAGTTGGGCATGATGTGTCTAACCATATTGATTTTCTTGTGTGCATGTAGCTCTTGCGAATTGAGGAGGAGCTTGGTGCACAAGCAGTTTATGCTGGAGCAAATTTCCGCACACCTGTTGAACCGTATTAGAATTGGCAAGTTTTGAAGGATCAGTTGTGAAGCCAGCTGTAACGGGTTTTTTACTTCTAGGAAATAAAAGTTTTCAAGTTGGATCTTTCCTCAATAATTTTGACAGAAGTTTTGTTTACAGTGCCATATTGAGATTCTTCTTGTTAAGTTAGAGAGCCTATTTATCTGAACTTGCTTTGAGTTGCTTCTTATTATCAAGAAATGGCAGATTGGTTGCTCTTTTTTCTTTTGTGAATGGTTTTCTAGTGCATTTGAGATGGTTTATGCTCCCTGTTTCATGCCTTCATCAGTGAATTTTTGCTTGTAGTACATGCAGCAGGGTGAAATATAGCTGGTGTGGCTCTATTTATTTATTTGTTTTAGAATCTTCAGCAGGTCATGCTCAGGGTTTGCCATCGTCGTATACTCTTGTCCGATGATGTTAAGGTTGTGCACTAGAGCATTTATTAGATTTGCCTTTTTCCCTGGGTTACTGGGAGCGTTGCCACTGTTGTTAGCAATACAAGTCTTAGGTGGTACAAACTTTGTTTTAGCCTATGCTCAGGATTGAATGAAGACTTAGGTGCCAGCTAGTATTGCTTATCATGGCACAAAAGGATCAAATATTGTTATTAGAAATTAGGGGAAGGGAAAGTGTTATCTCGCACCCAAACATTTTTTAAAGAGCTTGTTACTGCCAAAACAATCAATGGAGGGGTTCCTGATGCTCCCTGAATTTCCTGATCCTAGTTGATCTTACAAGTCTCAAATAGCTTAACAGAAAATCCTTAGTTAGGCATTTCATTTATTGAGTAGTCTCTAACCCCCTTTCTTTTTGTTTGTCTCGTTTAGAATCTATTTTGATTCTTCATTCTGATCTAGTTGTTGAGACAATTGAAAATGGTATTTCCTTGTTCCAGGATCCTTTATTGTGGCTTTGAATCATTGGGTTTAGACGTTACTTCGGTGATTTTTTATCATTTTAAAAATGGCAGCAACATGCCCTTTTTTTATTTCTTTCTATCAAAGAATCATACGAACGCTTGATTCACGCATGATACACTTTTGAGCGAAAGAGTTTTTCCAATTTCAACAAATTTTATTTAAAATTGCTTGAAATGGATCCTTTCTATTTCTATATCAAACATATACTTACGAAGTTGTTCCAACTTATTGATTGGCACTAACCCTATTAAAACTATCTAAAAATATTTTTTGACTTAATAGAAATTCCTTACACAAAAAATATTTATTGATCTTTGTTATAATTATTATGTCTATTTTATATATTTTACATAACTATAACACTTTCGTTATTAATTTTACTAGGGGTGAGCATGAGTCGGTTTGGGTCGGTTTAGTTTAAAAATTCAACCTAACCCATTCATACCGGGTTGGAAAAATCTCAACCCAACCCAACCCATGAACCCATCCAACCCCAACTCAACCCATGAACCCATCCAACCCCAACTCAACCCAACCCATTCTAATCGGTTTGGGTCATCGGGTTGATATATTTTTTCTACTAAAAAATTAAATCATACATATTACATAACAAAAAAATATTATACTAAATCCAAAATCAAATCCATACATATTTTAAGTAATAGTTGTGTGCATCAGCTTTATATAAACTAATATTCAATACTTTTGTTAACATATTGGATATTGTTATCAAAATAAGTATTAACAGATACCCTTTCCAACGTACAATACACCAAAATTCGCCAACCAAACGAGATGACTAGAAGCACAACAAACTCTGTGTTCTTTACTTTCTCAAATGGGTCAATAATTTTCAATGCTAAATTCATGAAATTGACTATACATTGTTTTAGTGCAGAAGAGAAGGCAACACTGAAGGTGAAAATCAAATGAATTTCTATAAGCCCGAGGAAAAGTAATTTAATTTTTTTTATATCAATATGATATTTTAAGGAGCGTTTTGTTTGTTTATGGAAAATTAATTATTATGTTTTACATCTATCTTTGTGATATGTGAACCGTACATCCATGTAATGTTAAAAAAACAATTTAAAGATCAACAATCAAGATTCATCACATGATTCATGAGTAAAGTTTAATTAAAGTTTAACTTATTAATAGTCGGTGGGAATCTTTTTCAAAATGGTAAACCTTTCAAAAAATCTTCGTAATAAAATATATATTTTTCATAATAAAATATATTATTAACTAAATGTGCTTTCTAATCCAAAAAAGGCAAGTGATTAAAGATTTCTTATAATTTTTTTTTCCAATGATTTCTTATAGTTGATATTTACTTATTACTACCAATTAGTTACAAGGAGATACATAATTGATTATGTCTTAATTTAGCATCAGCTATATATCCTTTCTATAATTAAAATTCCTCATTTTTTAAAGCTAAAGAATGCTTAACCATATTAAAGAGAACAGATATAAAACTCTAGAAAATGAAAGTTAACATTAGATTTGAAAATACAAAAGCCTGAGCGCAATTAAAACATTGGTTCCAAACTTGGTACTATTTGTTTTCGAAAAAGAAAAGTGTAAAAATAAAAGGAAAAATGCAAAAACCAGGCCAGCACTTTCTAAGGAAAATGAAGATTGCACAGTACTGCATACCTTTTTGGCTTTCTCTCACCAAACTTCACATTCATCACTTGGGTTTCTTTCAAGAGAAAACAATAGCCCTACAGCCTCCACAAAGAAACAAAGTAAAAGATAATGAGAAGACTGAAATTCTCAATCAGAGAGGCTAGGTTTAGTGAATTGTATTTTTTACCCAAAATACTCATCATTCTATTATCTAATTACAACAAGCTATACCTTGATTGGCTATTTGGATTTGGACTGTACTACATATAATTTTACTCATTCATTATACTATAATTATTTAAACACAATTTTATATGTATAATATATATATATATATATATATATATATATATATATATATATATATATATTTGACCGGGTTACCGGTTTGGGTCGGTTTGAAATTTTTAAATCCATGACCCAACCCAACCCATTAGATTCAAAAAAATTTCAACCCAACCCAACCCAACTTCTAAAAAGACCTAACCCAACCCATTGTATCGGTTTGAATCGGGTCCACGATTCAACCGGGTTCTATGCTCACCCATAAATTTTACCAATCATTTTAACTATTGAAACTAACTAGAAAAATGCAATATACCAAACACTACATTATGTTTGTCCTACAATACTTTTATCACGGTATTTTTATCACCATTCTCTTGAAAACACTACTACAATTCCAAACTCAACTTACATTGCTAAATGAAAGAGGAGGCAAAAAAAATAAAAATTTCTCTCTCTATAAACGGCGAAAAATTTATATAATTCAAAAAATTATAAAGCAAAAATCTCTATTTTTATAGATTAACAGATTAACATTAATGTCATGTGGGCAGGATTCAGTTTGTTTTCTGACATCCTTTGTTTTCTAACACGAGAGGTGCTTAAACCAATCTACTAGCACTTCTCAACATGTTGAATTGGCATTAGTAATCCCTAAACTGTCAAGTCATTGCAATCAACTCCCTAACACCACTTTCCATCCAAATCTGTTAAGGGTATCGACTATTTCCACACAAGGGCATCATGGGCTGCTCATGTGAGGTTTTTTGTCCTGCCTCGCTCTGGCACCAAAGGGACATCCCTAGTTCTCTGAATCCCAATCCCCAAATTCCAAAAGTAAATATCTATTTACATAAAAACCAAGCCAAAGTTGCGTTTGATATCCCCAAATTGAACCATAGGAAGTTTTTAAAAAAAATTGGTGAAGGAAACCGAGGTATGAAACCAAACATTCTTGTCCTCAATTTCTTCAGTAAATCTTTTCCTTGCAACTGATCAGTAAAGCCAATCCCAAATTCAAAAGCAACAGCAAAACCAATCCCTAGAAAACAACAAAAGTCTACCTTTTTAATTATCAACTCAGATATTCCAAACAATTCCTCAACATTGGGAATACTATTATGCAACAAATTAGGGAATTTTAACAACAAAACAACACAATACATACACATTTAAGGTTAGTTTTACACCATTTTCTGAATTTCATTCAATTCAAACATGAGTTCCCATGTGATTCTCATGTGAAGTTTATGCAGAAGAATTTATATTGCTTTTGATCCAAGTGACTAAGAATTTTAGTCAATCCATCAACTTAGGTGGTAATAATTAACAGAAGTAAAAGAGTTAACAGGAAATTTAATTGAACCAAATTGAAACTTGAAAAACTTATTCGATTAAATTAAAACTTTAAAGATTTAATTGAAGAAACTTTAAACTTTGGGAATTTATTTAGCCAAATCAAAATTTTAAAAATTAATTTCACCAAAAAACCAAACTAAGATAATCAACGTTGTATTTCAACCTAATTTATTTCATGAAAACTGTATACCGATATATGATTTGGCTTTATAAGTATTAGTTAAGAGATAATTTAAATATTTTAATATCAAAATTTAAAAAATAATAATTTAAATTATACTTAAACCACCTCCAAACAAAGCCATAATAGATTAAATGAGAATTTATAAAACAGCATAGCAAGACTTGGGGAAGAAAATGTTGCCACCTGCCACATGGCTTTCTTGAGAGTTAAAAGGTTTTGATTGACTCTTTGTCCTTTCCTTTTATGATGTTTTGCCGGATTTTATGCCACGTTTCTCTGATTTTTTTACCTCGTTTTCTTTTGTCTTTTCTCTTTCCTATTCGTTCACTTTATTTGCCAAAGATTTAGCCACTTATGCCTCGTCATTTTCCCTTCTCAAATGAATAGTTAAAAAGATAATTTTGTGGTTTTTTCTATAAGCATAAAAAATAAGAAAGATGATAGTTACCATTAAGGTTTTGTTGACACCTTGATTTTGCCCGCTCTTGATTGATTAATAAAGTGGTACATTTTGCTTGAGTACGAGATTGAACTTGTTTTATGTCTCAGTCTTATTCTTCATATCGATTTTATTCTTGACATCAGTCTCATTTCTTGTATCGGTTTCATGCGAGGGATTTGCAAGCTCAGACTCAAGTTAAGATTGTAAAAGAGTTGGATGCGTGAAAGTCAAGGATAAAGCAGTTATTAGTTAATTACTTAACAGTTTTTTTTTCTTATAAATATTATACAGTTTTCATTAATGAAAGATATACAGACAATTAAACAAGAATTTATTCTTCTATCTAGGAGTAGCAATAACCTAACTAGGAGTAGTAGTAACATAGAAATTAAATCCTCGTTGCTAGTATTTTGTATTATGACATGCAGACCCGAAAAGGAGACACTAAATACGGTGAATCGTTTTCATTCGACTTACCACCAAGTTAGAAACATTGAATAAGGTGAATTTTTCTCATAATCGTATGATCAATTTGGGTGCATAACAACATTCAATTTTATCTTGGCATGCTCATGCAACTTACCAAAATATTTGTATCAACAATTTGGCATACCCAATGGAACATTGGGTAATTTGATTGCAAATGGTTCGCAAAAAGAAAGTTACTTATGATGAAGGCCCAAGTCATGGCCAAGAGGGTGAATATACCCATCCACCAACCGGAAACAATGCTGATAATTCTTATCCATAGGATAAACATCCTGCAGTGGCAGATTTTATGTCAATGACTCTAGCACTTGATCTGCTTTTGGTAAATCAAGTTCCTGCACCTCAACCAGAACCCATAGTAGGGATTCAAGTTTAGGTCCCTATGGCATTACCAGTTCATATGGAGACAATTTCTCCAACCAGGAAACCACCACAGGTATATATGTAATACACGTATTCGTAAAGTAAGGGTAACGAAGTAATTTAATAAATATGACATGGAATTAAAATAATATATATGTGAAAGATTTATTATTGAATAAAATAATTCTTTTAAAAAAATTGAAATGTCCAGGAGGACAAAGGAAAAAGAAAAAGAAAAAACAAAGGTTTTAGTTTTAGAAGGAAAAAAAAAGAGAAAAAAAAATAAAAAGGCAAGTGTTGAGGGGCAGTAAGAAGAAGGAAAATAAAATAAAATAAAATAAAAAATGAAGTGTCTAGGGGCAGTAAGAAAGAAGAAAAAAACGTGGACAACACTTAGAGTCCAGATGTTAGCACAAAGGCATGCAATTTCTTGCATGTGAAACAATTGTCAAATAAACAACAGGAACAGAGACATGCAACGGTTTTGTGTGTGTGTGTGTGTCTATATATATATATATATATATATATATATATATATATATATATATATATATGTGTGTGTGTGTGTGTGTGTGTGTGTATGTGTGTGTGTATGTATACATATGTATATATGTATGTATGTATATACATACATACATATATACATATATATATATATATGTACTTTATTTTATTTAAATCTTACCAAATCCGGTTTGGTTTTCTTCTTTCTTAAATACAAACTACTCCATTTCTTTAAACACTTGGGGACCGAAAGAAAAGTTGAAAAATTAAAATTTTGAAGGTGTTTACGGGAGAATTTTACAAAGAGTCACAGAAAGCTCTCAGAAAAATAAAAGGTAATAATATAATTTTTTTTTGAAATTTAGCATACATGAAATTTTTCAGAATTCAATGTGGGGATTTTCAAAGGATATAAATTATGGAAGAATTAAAGAATAAATTATAAATTTTAATATAAATATTATGTCAGGTGTTGACGATCAGCAATCGGGTGAAACTGTTGAAAGGAATAAGAAAGGCAAGAAGGTGATCCACGGGTAGCTCTAAATGCTACGTGGTGAGTTAGATTTACTTTAAGTAATCAAGAAATATATAGTGATAATATTAGAATAAATTATTAACTTATAATTTGATGGTAGATTAAAATTGGTTGATAGGTATGATAGGAATAATTGATGTGTAGAAAATTATTATATGAGAAGTAATATTGTTAGAATAATGAGTCGATTTAATAATAAATGTGATAAATGAAATTCTTGACGAGTTATGGTTGATGATTTGATATGATTTATGTGAAAAAGAATTTAGTGGAATTTTTTCAAATAATAATTTGAGAATAATCATGATAGCTAATTTAAATGTTTGAATACATGTTTGTTTCTATATTATTGTTCATATGCATATTTCATGTCATTATTCATATGCATATATATGAAAATAAAATAACTGAGAAGACATCTGGTCTAAATGAAAATAAAATAACCGAGAAGGCAGTCGGTCTAAATGAAAATAAAAAAACCGAGATGGCAACCAATCTAAATGAAATAAAAGAATCGGGAAGGCAGTCTGTCTGAATGAGAATAAAAGAACCAGGAAGGCAGTCGGTATAAGATAAACATGTCCACATGTGGGAATACATTCCCAATAATAATAACATTTAAATTCATGCATTGCATTTGCTTAAATATTGATTGTAAATTTATTGATAGATGAATGAATCACACAGAAAGACAATTATACTGAGAAGAAATATGGAAATATGAAATGATGAGAATTATCTGGATGACTGATTATATGATATGAACCTCATAATGAGGTAATTATATGATAGAATTGATAATCTCAAGATGATGATTAACTATATGAGAAGATGAGATTTATAAAGGATGAGGATTTAATATAAGCAGTGATAATAGAATGTTATTATCAAAATATATGATATATAGATGAATGAATATTGGAAGACTAATTATATAAATTGAATACTTCTAGTAAGTTTAATTCATTGAGCTTGTGAAGCTCATTCCTTATTGTACAATGATTTCAGGTAGCAGGCATGACATATAGTTTGGTGAGCTGAAATATCGACAAAGTCATTATCTGTAAGTCACATGGTCTACATCATCAGACTAACGGAAAGAAAAAAAAATTTGTAAATATTCATGCATATTGTGTTGTATAAAATGTTTAAGTCGATATCTGAATAATGTATCTCCCCTGTTAAGGGTTGAGGAATGATGTAAATAATTGCAATTACTATATTTTTATTGTTTCATAAATGTGTCGTACTGTGATTTTCAAAATGTGACAACACCGTCTCGGGGGTGACCAACTCGGGATGGGTTGTTACAATATACTATTGACACTTTCATGGGACAAGTTCTCCCAAGTTTGATTCTGTCGATTGTAAAATGGTTCCAGAGTGGTATCGATTCTAATAGAACTCAAACCCGTGCAACAATAGATCTTTTGATCTTAAATAACTAAAACAATATGACTAAATGGGTGTTACCACAACACATTAATATACCAAACAAAGCACAACTAGTGCAGAATATAAAATGTAAATATCCCTGCTGCTATGATACATATGGATACCATGGATCGCTCCAGTCACATATTCACTTGGAGGTCTGATCTTTCTATCTTTTTTCGAGGGTTAATACTTAAAGAGACGATTCCAAAGGGATAGATTGAAAGGGACAATTTGAAAGGACATAACATTTCCTTAAAGGATTATCCAAAAGGTAACTGTAGACTGAGGTACAAACCTAAGACGGGGGTGAATAAAACTTTTTGCAATTAACAAACAAGTTTCAACAATTTAATTTAGTAAAGCATACAATAAATAAATTGCTTGAAATTAAAAGAGTAAAGGAAAAGAATATGCAAACTTCGTTTATAGTGGTTCAGCAATATCAGAATCACCCCGACCCTACGCCCACTCTCTTCAAGGAACCTCCTTGAAACAATCCACTAAGAATCGTCAAGCTACTTCACGGGTATTGTCCAAACCTTACAAATATCTCTTCCATAAGAAAGTGTTTAATGCCTAAACACTCTAAGAGTTATACCAACTTTTTTTTCACTTTGAGAAGGAATGAAATAGATTGGAACAAGAGAGAATGTACAATAAATGCTTACAACTCATAAAATTTCTCTCTCTAAAGCTTAAAGCTCAACAATAGCTCAAGAATAAAATTGGAAGCTTGGTTCTTGCAATAAAATTAAATGTAGCTGACTCATGCAAGATTTTATGCAAAATAGTCATCACTAGACCTGGTGTAGTCGACTACAGCCTTTTGAGAATGAGAATTAAACAGTAGGAAGGTCTTGTAGTCGACTACATAAAGGTGTAGTCGACTATAGCTTTGTTTGAATCCAAAAAGGACCATGTAGTCGACTACACATTGCTTAGTCGACAACAGCAAGGTTCTGTGCCCTTTTTGTAGACCATGTAGTTGAATAAGAAGTGTGTAGTCAACTACAACAAGATTCTATAGTTAACTACAGAAATCTGTAGTTGGCTATACCAAATGGTGTCGTCGACTACAGCAAGGTTCTGTAGTTAACTACAGAATTATGTAGTTGGCTACAGCAAAGTATAGTTGGCTATGGTTTTTTGTAGTTGACTACGACTTGAAGAAGAACTTTGTTTTTGCTTAAAATCATTTAAAAACATTTTAATCTTTGAGCCAAAATTGATCTAGGAGCATAGAGAGATATTTACAAGGAATTTAATCTTTACTAGACTAGTAATCTCTTACTTTGCTTCTAATTCTTCAGAAATACTTCAAGGTTCTATTGATCGCGCATTTCTTCTAACATGCATTCCTTTATCCTTAAAATCAAAATAAGACTATATAAAGAGAATTAGCACAATAATATGTTTTGTCATTATCAAAATAAATATGGGGTTAACAATAACATTTTAAGGGACATGCCAATGACGTAAAGTCATTAGAGGATTTTGACAAGTCATCACTTGGTTTTAGGGATCAATAAATCTCATAGCCACTAGTTATTTATAAGATAGATATTCATGTTCAAATATTGCATATATATTGGGAAGGTCATGGATGACATAGTTGGCCGTTGAGCCTGTGATGAGTGGGCCAATGAATCACTATATAAAGGCATGGCTAGGTCTCCCTTCCTATTATAATTCAGAACAATTTTTTGTATTCTCCTAAGTATAGAAAATGTAGTCTCTCTCTCATAAGATAGCTAGCATTCCGAAGAATTTGGAAAGGGAAGTACCCATGCCAATTAAGAAAATTCGACAATGTGATTCCTCTGTGGAATCAGATAGATCACAAACAAGGTACGTTCCTAATTTTTTGTCAAATCATATTTAGGTATTCTATATTCTTCTATGGTGACCCTTATGGATTATGTGAATTCTTTATGAAATTCTAACATGTGGTATCAGAGCCACCATAGATTGAATTTGGAATCTCTATTCAAGTTTAGATTCCTGTGAGATTTGGGATTTGATAAAATAGTTTCTAAGATTCTTTATTTTATTTATTCAATTCAAGATTTACTAGTTATACACTGGATTAAGATTAATTGAATGAATCAATAGTGTTAGTAAGGCTTTAAACACATAAAAGGATAGATTAAAACCCTTAAAAGTTGATAAAGTATAAAAGAAATTTGAATTTGGGCATAAAAAATAATTAAAATTAAAGAAAATATGTCAAGCATCGAGAATACAGTCGATTACCCTAGGGGCAGAATGTTTGTACAATCAATTTATGGTTTACTACAGTCGACTGTCTTTCGGAAAGAAACTTTTCACAGTCGACTGTCTCTAGTGTAGTCGACTGTGATTAAAGTTTTTTTTTCTTCTGTTTTTTCACATATAATTTACCCAAATTTGCATTAAATTCAACTTAAAAGCACTGAAAAACTAAAATTGTGAGCAAAATACACTTTTTGACTTATCCACATGTTACACCATGTTCACGTAGCCAATAGGGGGTATTAGCCCCCAGTACCCCCTATTGAGGCGCTGACATGAACCCCGTATTTAAAAGGTGGACATTGTCTATGCTTCAAAAAGAAATTAACAATGTAATTAGCATAAAAATTATGACATTGTAATAGAAGAGCATCTAGTTGTTCATTTAATAAGGCTAATGTCATGTAATTAAGTTATGATCTTAGAGACAAAGTTAGCCCCAAATCTATAAGGATAAGATTATATTAAGAAATCAATATTGTGCAAATTAAAGTATATCCCAGTATGGGAGAGTTTCATAGATTTAGTTTAAACTATAGCGGCGAAAGTGGTATTTTTCGATTGGATTTATGGAATATTGGTCATGTATTGTAGTAGGATGTCTCTAGTTCTAGTATAGCCCTGTTTGGGTTCTTTTTTAAGATGGATTTAAGTAACTTTACTTAAATTAAATTTGTCTTTAGGCCATTTTTTAGACCAATTCTTCATTATGGATTTAAGTAAAGTTGATGAACAAAAAGGAAAGCACTATTGTAAATGGCACGATTCGTACACACATCAGACTAATAATTGTAATACATTAAAAAATGTGTTACAAGATCCCATAGAGAATGGACGAATTAGGTTCCCTGACAAAGAGGAAACAATGTACATTTTCCCCTTGATTCAATACACTTATGGTAGGACCTTGAACGTCTATTTCACGAGCAATTATATAAGGCCAAGTCTGATGTCTATATAACAGATTTAGCAAGAGTGAACCAACAGCCTAATGAATCTATAGAGCAATATATTGCTCAATTTCATAAAGCACGAAATAAGTGTTTTGCTATGTAACCAGAAAAAAATAATTATGAAAATGGTCCATAATGGATTGATTTATCCATTGCAAAAGAAATTTGAAGATGAAATATTCATGGACCTTTGCCAATTGGTTACTCGTGTAATCAAGTATGAGAAGATTTTAAAAGAAAAGAAAAAAATTAAGAATTCGTCTAGTGGAACTTACTATAAGAGTCATAACTTAATGCTTAATTCTACTTAACCCATTTATGAATCTAACTCAGATATTGAGTGCGAAGTGGACCTTTCCAAGTTAATTCTAGGGGATGCTTATATTCTTCAAGTGTTTGGGATTGGTTTGTTGAAAGAAAAGAATTATTGCGGTTACCAATTATTGATGATGTAGAGAAAGAAATTGAAGATCAAAATTTGCAGAATAGTTACTAGTGATCTGTCTTCAATGAATGTGTTTCTTACACCTACAAATTCATCTAGTCATCAACAATGTCAACATTGTTTTCCTACACGTTTTTAGGACCATGTGGTTAGCAATAGAATTGATTTAGTTGATAATGAAGACATGTTAAATTTTACTTTTTTGTAGAGTATAATCCTTTGACATATGAGGAAATTGTAAATTTTACTTTTTTTGTAGAGTATAATCCTTTAAAATATGAAGAAGATACTTGTGATGATCATTGGGTTCATGCAATGGATGCAAAAATTCATGCAATTGAGAAAAATAACACTTGTGAGTTCATTACTCATCCAAGTGATAAGAAGACAATTGATGTCAAATGGAGTTTACAAGAAGTCGAGTGGAGAGGTGAATCGTTTCAAAGTTCGATTAGTAGCCAAACAATATAAGCAATAGTCAAATATTAATTATTTTGAGGTGTTTGCTCTTGTTTCTAGACTCGATACTATGGGTATGATTATTTCTTTTGTCACCCAAAATAATTTGAAAAGTTTTCAAATGGATGTGAAGTATGCTTTCTTGAATGGTACGCAAGAGAAATGTATGTTGAGCAACTTGCAGGTTATGTAAATAAAAAAAAAGACAAAAAAATTTATATGTTGAAAAGGGCTTTGAATGGTTTAAAACAAGTTCCTAGAACGTGGTATATAAGCATTGATTCTTACTTTCTTGAGAATAAATTTCATAGATGACTCTATGAGCATACTTTGTATGTCAAGTCAAACTTATAAAGAAGTATTCTAATTGTGTGCTTATATGTGGATGATTTGATTTTTACTTGCAATAACCTAAAGTTGATGGCAAAATTTAGGGATGCTATGATTAGTCAGTTTGAGATGACAGATATAAGTTTGATATTGTTGACCTATATTTGATATTAATAATGACAAAACACTACTTTAAAAACATAAGAACTAGGTTTTTGGACAACATAATCGATTGGGTCTCTGAACCATTCGTTTAGTAAAAAGGGCAGTAAGTTCCCAATTGATTGGTAATAGGACCTAGTCAACTGGTAACTTCACCCAATAGATTGGTCCTATGACCCAGTCGACTGTTACTCTCCTTAAGCCTAAAATGAACTTTTTTCCACTTGACCTAGTCGATTGGTATAAGGATCTAGTCGACTAGCAATTCAAAAAAATGACTATTTAAGACTTGAGACTTGAGCATTTAAGTCTTCAAACCTTCCAAATCAGTGTCTAACGACCTTATAAGTCCAAGGCTATAAAAACCCTCTTCAATGAGCATTTAAATAACAAGATAGAACATTGAATTCATCTGATAACTCATTAATACTCTCAAAAGCCTTGAAAAATTTATTGTGAGCCATTCTTTAAGCTTGTTCTTGAAAGAGAGATAATTTCCATTTTGTAAAGAATTCATTGCTATCTCTCTACCATTCTTTTACATTTACTACTATTCATTGTAAAGAGAAAAAAGTTGGTGTAACTCTGAGAGCGTTTAGGATTAAATACTTCGTTGTAACTTCCTTAAGGAAGAGATTGTTTGTAAGGTTTTTGCAACACTTGTGAAGTTGCTCGACTACATTTAGTGGATTACTTCAAAGAGGTTCCTTGAAGAGAGTGGACATAGGGTCGAAGAGATTTCGATATTGTCAAACCACTTTAAACGGAGTTTGCATATTCTCTTCCTAAACTTTTTTACTTTCAAGCATATTATTTGTTGTGTGCCTTACTTGATTGAACTGTTAAAAACTTGTGAGTTAATTAGAAAAAAGTTTTTAAAACCCAATTCACCCCCCTCTTAGGTTTGTACCTCGGTTTACAAATGGTATCAGAGCTTTGTACTCAATTTCAGGCTTAAAATCCTTGAGTTGATCTGATAGCATCAAATAGCTATACCGAATGACATTCCTATACTAGACCTCCTTTGTTCAATGGCTCAAACTATAATTACTGAAAAACATAATGAAAATCTTTGTCGAATGACGAGATTATAATTTATGGAGAGTCATTGAGGAAGGACCTAGAGTTCTTACAAAGAAAATAACTACTTGAGAAATCAGTCATATAATGCCTAAACTCAAAACTAAGTTTAATGAAAATGATTGTAAAATGATGTCTCTAAATAGTAGAGCCACTAGTATGTTACATTGTGCTTTAGATATTTCTGAGTACAATAAAGTTTCTACATGTGTTTCAGCTAAGGAAATTTAGGAAATTTCTGAGTACAATAAAGTTGAGTTGAGGAAAATCCAGCTTGGGTTATTCTCCATTAGGAAAACAAAAGACAAAAGAGAATTTGTTCATGAAAGCAATATATGTGGATGAATCCTCCACCTCTAAGGCCACTAGCAAGATTAAAAGTACTCTTTCAATATATGCTAATAGGCCTAAGAATGTAAATTTAAATTCAAATGCTAAGAATTCTAATGCATATGCTATAGGTAAAAATCCTAGAAATTCATATGCTTATATGTATGCTCATTCAAGACATGCAAATGCTAGGAATAATCATTCAAAGAATGCATATACTAGAAATATACATCCTAGAAATTACCATCATACATATCTAGAGATAACATGTATGTTCATAACTCACATGCTACAAATACACATCCTAAAAATTGTCATTATGCATATCCTAGAGATAACATGCATGTTCATAAATCTCATACTAGAAACAAGTATCCTAGGAACGCTTATCCAATGAAATATAGGCATACATACTCAAGAAATCCTAGAAACTTCAAAAACTATCATCCTAGTATCATGCATCATCAACATATCTACAATTGTAAAGCACCTTACAATGTTAAAAAAGTATGGGTCCCTAACGGAGCCGTATTTTCTAGGACTAACCCCAAAGGACCCAAGAAATTTTGGTTACCTAAAGTGCAACTGTATATCTTTGTGTAATGTAGATATGTCTCCACACCAAGGAAAAATGTAACTATTGGTACCTTGACAGTGGATGCTCAAGCACATGACCAGTGATCAAAGTATATTCAAAGAGCTAACTCTAAGAGATGGCAGACACGTCATCATTGGAGAAAATACAAAGATAAAGATTATCAGGCATGGCAAAGTTGGTAATGATTCCCCAACCATTGACTATATTTTATATGTGCAAGGCTTTAAGCCAAATTTACTTAGTATTAGTCAACTATGTGACAAATGCAACAAAGTCATATTTTAATCCTCTCATTGTCTAGTAATAAACATTAAGAGTAACATGATCAAGTTTGTTGGCCATAGACATGACAATGTCTATCTAGTTGATTTAAAATCTTTGCATTCGAAAAATGAAAAATGTTTTCCCGCATTTAGTGAAGACCCATGGCTATGGCATAGAAGACTTAGCCATGTAAACATGGATTTGCTTAGAATTCTTTCAAGAAAAGATTTAGTTGTTGGACTTCCCAAAATCAAATTTGAAAAAGACAAGGTTTGTGATGCTTGTCAAATGGGAAAACAAACTAGAATTTCTTTTAAATGAAAAAATATAATCTCAACCTCTAGACCATTGGAACTTTTACATATGGACTTGTTTTGTCCAATAAGCACCATTAGTCTAGGTGGCCATCAATATGCTCTTGCTATTGTTGATGATTATACAAGATATAACTTTTTCATTTTTATTACTTACAAGGAAGAAGCCTATAAAGGATTTGTGAACGTTTGCAAGAAGGTTTAAAATGAAAAAAAAAAGGATTTCTATTTCAAGTATTATAAGTGATCATGGAAAAAAATTTGAAAAACAAAGTTTTCAAAATTTTGTGATGAAAATAGAATTGATCACAATTTTTTAGCACCTAGAACTCCTCAACAAAATGAAGTTGTTAAGAGGAAAAACAGAGTTCTAGAAGAATTTTCTAGAACCATGCTTTGTGAAAATAGTTTACCAAAATATTTTTTAGTGGAAGCCATAGACACTTTTTGCTATGTTTTAAATAGAGTATTAATTAGGCATGTGCTTGATAAAACTCCATATGAACTATGGAAATGTAGAAAGCCTAATATCTCTTATTTTTGTGCTTTTGGTTATAAGTGTTTTATCCTAAATAACAATAAAACTAATTTAGGTAAATTTGACTCAAAGACCGATGAAGAGATATTCAATCTTTAGTAAAGCTTATAGAGTCTTTGAAAAAAGAACTCTAGTGGTTGAAGAATTCGTACATGTTGCATTTGATGACTCTAACCCAATTAGTAGTAGAGTAGTATCTTTTAATAATGATGCAGATTTTATTCTAATAATGGATACATCTACTCCTATTATTGACCCCAAGGAGAGCCAACCTCAAACAAATCAAAAGGTAGATGCTCTCAATCTTGATCAACCATCTACAAGTCAATAAGAGGATGGTCTTCCCAAATATTGGAAGTATGTGAATTATCATCCAATCGATCAAGATCCTTCACAAGGAGTAAGAACTCGATCCTCTATAAGAAACATTTGCAATTGTGTAGCTTACTTATCTCAAGTAGAACCTAAAACTTTTGTAGAAGTCGAAAAAGATGTTGATTGGATAAGTGTTATGCAAGAAGAATTAAATCAATTTGAAAGGAATAAAGTATGGACTCTAGTTCCTAGACCAAAGAATCACACAATTATAGGAACTAAATGGGTATATAGAAATAAAATGGATGAAAATGGAATAGAAAATAGGAATAGGGCAAGACTATTTGTTAAGGGTTACAATCAAGAAGAAGGAATAGACTTTGATGAGACTTATGCTCCCGTAACCAGATTAGAAGGCATTTGTATGTTATTAGCCTTTGCATTCTTTAATAAGTTTAAGCTATTTCAAATGGATGTGAAAAGTACCTTTTTAAATAGTTTTATAGGAGAAGAGGTGTATGTTGAGCAACCTCTTGGATTTGAAAATCCTAGTCTTCCAAACCGTGTCTAAAAGCTTTTTAAAGCTCTTTATGGGTTGAAGTAAGCTCCAAGAGCATGGTATGAAAGACTAAGTAAGTTTTTATTTGAAAATGGTTTTACAAAATGAAAAATAGATACAACTCTCTTTACAAAAACTCACAAAAAAGACACACTATTAGTCCAAATATATGTTGATGATATTATATTTGGTGCTTCTAATGAAACAATGTGTCAAGATTTTGCTAATTGTATGCAAGGTAAATTTGCAATGAGTATGATGGGAGAGTTTACTTACTTCCTTGGACTCTAAATCAAACAACTGAAATGAGACATTTTCATTAATCAATCAAAATATACCAAGGACCTATTAAAGAGGTTTGAGATGGAAAACTCAAAGTCAATTAGTACTCCTATGAGTATCTCTACAAAACTTGACCTAGATGAGGGAGGTAAGTGTGTAGATACTAAAACTTATAGAAGCATGATAGGAGCTTTACTATATCTAACTGAAAGTATACCAGATATAATGTTCAATGTATGCATGTGTACTAGGTTTCAAGCTAATCCTAAGGAAGCACATACAGTTGCTGTAAAAAGAATCCAAAGATAATTACAAGGCACTCAAAATTTAGGTTAATGGTATTCTAGAAAATCAACTTTTGAGCTTGTTGGATACTCGGATGCTGATTTTGCGAGTTGTAAGATAGATAGAAAAAGCACTAGTGGAACACACCAATTTTAAGTGCAATGTTAACCTCTTGGTTCTCTGAAAAATAGAAATCAGTTGCACTATTAACCGTCGAAGTGGAATATATAGCCGATGGAAGTTGTTGTGCACAAGTTTTGTGGATGAAGCAACAACTAGAAGACTATGGCATGAATTTTAAAATATATCAATTCATTTTGATAACACTAATGCTATCAACTTGATAAAAAAAAAAACTCAATTTAACATTCGAGAACCAAACACATAGAGATAAAACATCACGGAAGCCCTCGGCTCTAGACTCGAGAGGTAAAGGGATAATTGGTTCCTCGAGCAAGCAAGCGAGGACCGAGCTCGATGACTAGCTTTTCTAGAATCTTGCCGTCAAAAGCAGGTATAACACTGTGATTAGACATAAGAAAATCAGGTAAATTTGTAGACTTTGATTCTATCATCATGTTAATTTCGATATACTTCTTGCTTTTGAGGCGATAGGCCTAACCCCACTTGTTAATATCCACCGTAAATACTACCCCTACCTTATATATTTTATACCAATATTGTCAAACCCAGTCCCCTAGTTCTTAGGTTTAAGACTAGTGTGATGAGTATAGACTTTGAGGTCAACACTGACCTATTGGTCAGCTTGCTGAGAATCCCAATGGCTGGGATCTCATGGAGTCTGGATCAATGGCCAGACAATTTTGATTACGAGGAGGCATGTCAGATAGTTAGGGGAGATCCTAACTATGTTTTTCGGCCCACTACATTTCATCAGTGTAGTGACATACCCCTCGACTCAAAATTGTTTAACCTCTTCATGAGTTGAACCATCCACCCATGACTCGGGAGTCGGGGTTACATGTCAAAAATTGACACAGTTTTGATATGGTGTCTCAAAACTGGACACCATTTCAATATCTATCCCCTCTTGCTGGCCAATATTCTCAATGGTGAGGCTCATGACTCGGGGTGCCTCCCTTATGGCATGCTCATCACTCTAATATTGCAACACTTCAAAGTTCTCTTGCCTGCCTCCAAAGCTTAAGACATCGGCCCCAAAAACATCATCAATGTCTCTTCATTGAAGAAGATGGGGTTCATGATCCGGAATGGAATGGTTCATTCCAAGCCAAGAAAGAACATTTGCATTGGAGATGATGATGACAGCGATGAGGATGATGATGTGCCTGATGATGCAGCTCCTCCCACCTCTATGGACACTTACGAGTAAGCACCTAGTCTACAACATGCTGGACATGGTGGCTCTACTGCTGGTTAAGCCGGACAGATGATAACAAGCCTCCAGATGTCCATGCAGTCTGGATTCCAGAGCTTGAGCTCTTCCGTCCACCAGAGCCTCTAGATGGTGCGGACCGATATCGATCACATGCGTCACAACATCAGCACACTATGGGATGATTTTGAGTTACTTCGAGAGCACTTGGAAGGCTGTTTGGCAGATATTCGAGATATTCTCTGAGACTGCTCTGACTCTCTGTCTCACTGAGTTATCGATCTTTATCATTTTTCCGTGTTATGTACTTTTTTAGCTCCATGGATGTTTAGCAAGAACATTACTTTTCTTTTTATTCTTCATACATTCATTTGGTTGGTTTTTATCAAACAACTTACTTTAGCTCAGTGATGTATGGACTTTGTATATGACTGTTTATTTTTCATTTATATAGCTTTTTAGCTCATGTACATGATTTCTTTTAGCTATATGGTTGCCTAGTTTGAGCCTTTAGAGCTCTTCAATATGCTTTACAAGTTTCAAGCTTCTGTGCAAACTTCTTATTCTTCCCGAGAGGTCTTACCAACTTCGGTTTATACTTACTTTTGGCACACAAGTTTTTTTATGCCTTATCTTACTGCCTGTGGTGTTTGATTCGTCCCCCCCCCCCCCCCCCCCCCCCCCCCCCCCCCCCTCTTTTGTTGTTGTCAAAATAAAGGAGAAAAAGAGAAAAATCTATGTAAACTGATATAAAGTATAGTTTTAGGGTGAGCATTGCTCCAAACAAATTAAAATGTTTAAAACAGTCTTGCATTAATTGGTTGGAACGATTATTTTCATTGAATGTTTGCAGGTTGGTTTTTGTCATAAAAACAAAGGAAACTCTGTCCAATTTTTTCAAAAAACCCAACACTTAGTTTTTAAAACTGTTTTTTCTCTCTATGGTTTTGTTATTATCAAAAAGGAGGAGATTGTTGACCCATATTTGATTTTAATAATGACAAAACACTACTTAAATTGCACTAATAGTTTTATCTACAGAAACAACACACAAGAAAACAACACGTTCAAATACCAAAAGAAGACAGAAGATCTAGAATAGGCTCTAAGGTAATTGAATCACATTGTAAATCTCTATTTTTAGTTACCTAGCTTGAACTATGACTCATTTTGCAAAAGGCTTTGACAAAACAAAATACAAAAAATGGTTCTAAGTCAAAAACTGTTTTAAAAACATAAAAACTGGGTTTTTAGACAACCCAGTCGACTGGGTCTCTGAACCAGTCGACTAATAAAAGGGACAGTAAATTTTCAATCGACTGGTAATAGGATCTAGTCGATTGGTAACTTCACCCAGTCGACTGGTCCTATGACCCAGTTGACTGGTACACTCCCTAAGCTTAAAAGTGAACTTTTTTTACTTGACCCGGTCGAGTAATAATGCAAAAATATGACCGTTTGAGATGCGGGACTTGAGCATTTAATGCTCCAAACCTACCAAATCAGTGTTTAATGGCCATATAAGTATAAAAACCCTCTTTAATGAACATTTAAATAACAAGATAAAACATTGAATTCATCTCATAGCTCATTAATACTCTCAAAAGCCTTGTGAGCCATTTCTTAAGCTTATTCTTGAAAGATAGATAATTTCTATTTTGTAAAGCATTCATTGCTATCTCTCTATCATTCTTTTACATTTACTACCATTCATTGTAAAGAGAATGAGTTGGTGTAACTCTTAGAGTGTTTAGGATTAAACACTTCGTTGTAACTTCCTTGAGGAAGAGATTGTTTGTAAGGTTTGTGAAACACCCGTGAAGTTGTTCGACTACATTTAGTGGAATACTTCAAGGAGGTTCCTTGAAGAGAATGGACGTAGGGTCAAGGACGTAGGGTCGGAGAGATTCCGATATTGCCGAACCACTATAAACGGAGTTTGCATATTCTCTTCCTAAACTCCTTTGTTTTCAAGCATATTATTTGTTGTGTGCCTTGCTTGATTGAACTGTTAAAAACTTATGAGTTAATTAGCAAACAAAATTTAAAACCCAGTTCACCCCCCTCTTGGGTTTGTACCTCGGTTTACAGATATCTTACTTCCTTGGCATTAGGTGACTTAGAGAGAAGATGACATTTATTTTGCAAATAAATATGCTAGTGATATTTTGAAGAGATTTAAAATTGAATCAGACAAACCAAGTTTAACTCCAATTGGAGAAAGACTAAAACTTGCTAATGATACCAATTTTAAAAGATTGGTGGGAAGTTGCCATAATTAACTTTTACTCAACTTGATATTGTCTATGGTGTTGGAATTATAGTAGGTTTATGGAGTTGCTGTGTCAATCTCACTTGCAGGCCGCAAAGTATATTCTGAGATACGTCAAAAATATGGAAAGCAATAGTATTATTTATTCTTGGTGAGATGCATAATGAACAAAACGTTCCTACAAGGGATTTTATGTGATTATCCAGTTTTCCATGATAGAAGTAAGCACATTAATATCAAATATTTTTGTATTCGTGACATGATGAAAGACAAAGAAATTGTGTTTGATTTTTATTCGTCTAAAGATCAAGTTGCTGATATTTTTACAAAGTCATTCAAGAAGACAATGGGAATACTCAAGCTTGAGACTTGATTTAAGAGACGCAATGTTGGAATTCTAAACAAAATAGAACTAGTTATTTTAATAGTTGTTTTTATTTGCAGTAGGATTAGTTATGTTATCCTTATTAGTAGTTGTATTTGAAACCTATGAGAAGCTTATATAAAAGTTGGCACATGAGGTTCTTCTTCTCTCAGATCTAATCAATTTGTGTGTGTTATGTATGTTTTTCATTTCCGCGGCTAACAATCTCCAAAATTTAAATGAAAGTAATTAAGCAAAGACGTAAGTTCACTTATATAGGAAAATGAGACCCATATAACCCTAAAAAAAAAATAGAAACCAGGTCTGATAAGGTCGGAATAAATATAAGAAAAAATATAAGTTTAAAAATATGCAGGCTGTGGGGTTCGAACCCACGCGCACTTATGTGCAGAAGATCTTAAGTCTTCCCCCTTAACCACTCGGGCAAACCTGCCGTGTGTGCCTATTTATCCTATGTTATATTACTAACCAATATTAATTAAGTCGTGATTACTTGTTTGTCAAACCAGCAATTCGCACGGGACGAACAGCATTGGTGTTTCCTCGATTAGGCAATGACAAGATTGTATAATATTGTATAACCAACCATGATAACTAAAATATCATTATTTTAAATTTAAATTAAAGTTCATCCAAAATCTATATTTATTATTAATAAAGCTCGAATACTTGTTTGGTATACATCTCTCAAAAATTTTAATAAACTCTTGTATAAATATATGATTAACATATTTAAATAAGATTATATATGTAATTCAATTGATTTCAATTTATTACATTTCTCATAATTTTCTGTCATAGTATCCTACTCATACTTAACTTCTTCACTTTCCTTCTCTCCCAAATATTCAACCCACGTTGATTTTTTTCATTCATCTTTTATATTCCCCACATTTTTAATTGTTTTTATTTTTTTTAGTAATTCTAATATAAAATAATATACTTAAAAAAAGCAGTTGTTTTTCATCTCATTATTAATTTAATAGTGGTGATACCACGAACTCGATTCCGTAGGAGTTACAATGGAATCGAGAAAATCCACTAATAATCATAGAGAAATTGAATAGTAATTTCATTATTTAAATTTTATTCAAGAATTTTCTTCATTTTCATTAAAAAAAAAAAAAAACAAAGGATTTCCCAGATTTCTCAAAAACACTCTAAAATTCCCTGTCAAATTTTAAGATTCTGAGTTGTAAGGGTTTGCAAGAGTGCATATTTGTATATCAATTTTATGACTCCAAACATCAGTAGTATCATAAGTGAAAATTTATATCAATTCAAACAGAGCACATTTTTATTTTAATTTATTTCTTAATAATGAAATGTAGATGATTTGAACCTGAAGCTCCTCTTTACCAATCGGATAAAACCCAAACAATTATGGCCTCCTATTCTAAAATATCGTCAATTAAAGGTAAGTTATTTTGATATGTGTTTAGTTAAAATATAAAGTTTTCGATTTTAATAGATTAAAAGTATAAAAACACTTTCAAAAGAAATAATTTTAAAACGCTTTCAAAATAAGAGGACAAAAACATTTCCACTACAACAAACCTTTAACGCTAAAATGTCCTATTCTATTCCCCTTTCTTTTGCTTCGCCTTCTCTAAAACAAATCCCACTATGAAAAGTACAACGTTATAATAACAAAAATATTAATCAGAAAATGAAACATTTTTGTTTGCATTTGATGACAGATTGCATTGAATGAAAACTTTATTAATAATTTTAAAAAACTTCGTAAAAATCTAATTAAAAACACCTAACATTAAAAGACAAAGATCTCAAAAATTACCAGTGAAATTTTCCCAGACTTGTGACAGTGCAAGCAATAACCTACCGTTGAGCTAAGATTCCCTCCTTCAGCTGATTACAACGGGCAATTTTACAATGACCCAAAAACCAAGCTTTTAACCACCAGCTGATTAAAATCTCCTACGTAGCTGTAATTTCAGCATGGCTAAGGAATGGAAGATTCTAAACAAAGGCCAGGTAACCAAAAGGAAAATGTTATTAGCCAAATTAGAGGATGACAAGCGCAATAGGCCCATGAGGCCAGAGAAAGCTTCCAGCAAAAGAATCGTCTGTCAAATTTCTCAAATGTGACGGCAAAGATCCGCAATACCTTACTGAAAGCATAACCACAACTATCGAGTAAAATACTTGACCTTGAGTCAGCTGTTGCCAAGACACTGCTTATATAATTCACAAATATTAAATTTTCATTGATTCCCCAAATCAATCATCACAATTTCATGTCAACAATAAGTTTGAACAAAACATCCAACAGACAGCAACAGACCCTAAACCAGACAGTTTAATCGAGATATCAAAGCAGATAATAATTACTAGACTAATCTCTCAATTAACATCTACTTAAGCCTAGATAGTTTTTGCTTTTTCCTCTAAACAAAAATCACCAAAGTAACCAAAATTCAAGCAGAGAGCTAGCTATTTGACTAGACTGAGCCCTTTATGCTGCGGTACCATGTTTCGCCTTCGTATGAGACTGCAACCCAGTTTCAGATGTAAACGACCTGTTGCATGTCTTGCATGAGTGTGAGCCTGCTGATTTTGGAGTCTGTTGCTTTGTCTGTTCACTGTTGGCAGGTTTTTTCCCAGCCTGCTTCGAAGGATGAGGAGTTGCAATATGGCCACCACCTTTCTTGCCATCTGCTGCATGTTTATGAATAATTCAGCAATAATATAAACGAACATAGCAACAATATATCACCCATACATAGTTTGCTTTCTGAAAGGGTTGCCAGTACTAGTTGTCAGACATAGGTTGATGCAACAAATTAAACAAACACTAACCCCCTTATAATATTGAGGGGGAATCAAAAGGAAAGAAAACCGAGAGGCACATGTACACTAGTTGGGTTGATGGTACAAAATTAAATAAACATTAACCCCTAAACATATTGAAGGGAAACGAGAAAGAAAGGAAACAGAGATAAATGTAAGCACCCTAAACATATTGAGGGGAATGAAGAGAAACAAGAAGAAAGGAAACAGAAAAGTAAATGAATTTTTTTGTTTGGGAGCTTTTCAATGGAAAAAGTGGGTTTGGAGGGGTACTTTATCCCTCCAAATCCCCTTAACACAACATATATTTAATCCTCCTTTGTTTGAGAGTTTGAAGAGGGAGATGAAATGACTAGAGAGAAAATACCTCTTCTTTCCATTTCTTCTACCTTGATAAAAACTTAGCCTAAACAATAAAACAGATGACTTCTTTTTATTAGAGGGATGTTGTTACCAATTGAACAATGCCCAAGCCACAAACAATAAACAGATGTTAATGCATAAACAAATGACCCTCATTGCAAGAATACAAATCAAGTTAAGGGATCACCTGTCTTATGAGGAGTAGATAATTTCGCCTTCTTATCAGCAACAGGTGTCTTCACAGCAGACTCCACAGGCCTCTTCTTGCTTGATTCAGGCTTCAAAATGTCAGAAAGAAAGCAAATTTGTTCAATAATTTTCATCTAAACGAAGCCACTCAAAAGTAGATAATTGCATAAAGAACGTCAGATTATGAATATAATTGCTCATACCTTCTTTGGGGTCTCATCATCTGAACTTTCACTATCATCATCTTCATCACTGCTTTCAGCACTTTCATCTCCACCATTGGCCATAGGAGACTGAAACACCACACCATGCAGAGTCTATAATCTTAGGCTTCTTCTCTAAAGCAAGTCATAAATTGTTATAGTACAATTATGACTAGTAGTAAAATGACTTTGACTAGGAATAGCCCCTAGGTTCAAATCCAAAGTTCCAAAAAGTTAAGCCACACATATGATGAAGTCAAATGCATAAAGTAACAACATTAATAGTCAGACTTCACACTATAACTGTCAGTTCTCACTGTCACAGATCATGCATATAAAAAGAGACATCAAAGAACTCGGAACAAGAGAAATAGCAGAACTTCGAAAAAGTGAAAAAAAAGCACTGAATTACAAATGAATAAAGAAACTCGTAAATAGCTTCAGAGTTGTAGCTACGGTAAACAAAATCAGTCAACGAGCAGCAAAAAGGGACAATTATTGGCATTGTTGGATTCAAAAGAGATAATAAAAAAAAATTCTTAACAAATGTGTATAATATAATTCTACAGTTCTCTGATTAAACACATTAAGCATTTATTGAATAGTTCTCCAATGGAACACTAGTCATTCCTCCACTTCCATCCTTAAAGTAAGCCAAATAACTATTTTGACACAAGGAAGAAACACAAGGAATCATATCAATATATATAGATTAATCATGACATGAACGTCCAAGATCACTTATAAAAAAAGGAACAACATCCAAGATCAATTCCGGAATTTACAAAATGAGGATTGTGTGTACACAACTAATCTGATTATTGCTACTGTTGACACTTAAGAACCAAATTGATAGAATATCGATATTTTGGGGTGATTATTCCAGATTTCGATGCAAAATTAGTTTTGACCAATTTGTTGTTTGGTTGCAAGCCATTTATGGACTTCTCACAAGTCAATCAAACCTGACTTGTCGTCAGCTTTATCCAAAACAACTTACAGAAGTCTTCCTTTTAAAAGAACTTGTATAAATCAGAAATCCAAAAGCGCAAACAGATTGCTTCTATCCCTAGAGTAAACTTTTAAATTTCATAAAGAGAAGGCAGAACAATCAATTTTCCAGGAGAGTGAGAATACCTTATCGTCACTAGACTCTTCATCAGATGACATATCTTCATCCTCGTCGTCATCCTCATCTTCATCACTACTGTCATCATCCTGTTTGGTTTTAGCATCTTTGCTTGGTTCCTTGAAATTTACCTGCTTCACTGCAGTACCACATTTTGCAGCCCCAGCCTTCTCCGCATCAGCCTTAGCTTGCTCTGGCTTACCTCTTACTACAAAATAAAAAAATATTTTTAAAACCTGGAACATATAGGAGTTTTGAAAAGGGAAATTAAATTAATGAGGCCTGGCAGTGATTTCTATACAAATGTCCAAGGTAGGTTGTTCCTCCTCCTCTTCGAAATCATCATCAGAATATTCAGTGGGGGCAATACCAAATACAGTCAAGGAGATATCAAACAGTAACAATATAATTTCAGTAACTAATTCAATACATATCATTAGAATAAATAAGTTCAAACACAACATATTTAAAGAAAAATAGATGATGATCAAGGATATTCATCAACTTCAATTTTATATCCAGAAAAGTAAACACTGCCATTCTTCCAACTATGAGACAGCTCAGAATCTTTTTCTAGCACCACATCCAAATTTGCCTGAGGAAAATTCTCATGAGACAATGTTGCAAGGACAAACTTCTGATCCTTGAAGTTCATATACAAGTATATAGGTTCACTTCCTTTATCCTTCTTGACCTCACCGAGGGCAGCCTGCATCACAATATAGTTAAACTTCAGAAAAACAATAGAAAGCAAATATGGTAAACACACAAGTAAATCCAATTCATGTCTTAAGCAATTAATTATTACCTGCGAAATATGCAAGATCTTGTTAGCTCCAGGCCCAACCTTAAGGGACTCGCCATTCTTTACCTCAACACCTGGATGTTTAATATTTTAACAAACATAGGACTACGCTGATAATGGCTAAAAATAAGGCATCAAGATTAAAATAAACATGGCACGCAAGCATAATTAACAAATCAATAATAACAAATGCATGGAACGGTACACAACAGCCTGCAGGAGTTACTTTGTACATTCTCTTGAAGCTGGCCTTGGAGGATTTGGGTATGAAATCAAGACTAGTTTAAGCTTAGATACAAGATAACAGAAAACCTCATTGATAGAACATGACAATGAGAATTTACTATTGAGTCCCAATCCAACTATAGGTTAAATCCTAATTTGGATTATAACTTATAGATTTTAATTTTTAAAAAAATTAGGCAACAACATTCATTAGTTAGTATTGATCGGCTAATACTATTCTCAATAACAAGTTTTTGTTGGTACAGTATGTTATTTGATAAGCATGCGAAACTAACACATCAACTTGCAGAAAATTTTCAAGTAAAATTTGATAGTGAGAATAACATTGCCCTTACAGACGTTACAAACCAACAAAAAAAAAATGAAAAAGATTCCCGAGATGTTCCTAACCCAACTACTTGCCTATCGTTTAGTATATTGTTGAAAAACACCAACAAAGATAAACAACAGGCTTAGACCATCCATTTTTCTCTTCGGTTTATCAGCATCCAAACAAAATGCATACACAAAATGCAGCAACAGTCTCTACAAGATCCAAACCCAAGAGTGTAGAAAGAATACTAAATACATTGTAATCAGAAAAGGAAAATAATCAGGACCTGAGAACCAAAGCATTAAATTTTTTTTTACCGAAAATAGTTACTACAAGAACGAAAGCCAGTAAAAGGAAAAACTAACACCCGTTTGATTCACCACGAAAATAAAAGAAACGGCTAAACTATAGTATCAAGTCGCTTGTTTCTCTTAGTGTTTTCTCATTAAAATCATTAAACTCGACTACACCAAACCAAACAACTTTGTCAGTACAGATCAAGCGGAGATTTAGTTTCATCATAGGCAAATAAAACAAGTAAAGCTTAAGGTCTCAAATATCTAAGCACAACCATTTTTCCTACGATTTCTCGGCAACCTAACAGAGAAACAGAATCCAGAAGAAAAAGGCAGGACGACATATAAAAGAGCATGAGCATACAAAGCCCTAATCAAATGGTGATAGTGAATAAAATGAGCAATAAAAGATGAGAAAATTACCCCAAAACTCCATTTCTAATGCTGTCAGAGACTGCAGACAATAGAGCAAAGGCTTTTGTAAAGGTAATAATACGGGAGAAATTGAACCGTTTAGGGTTCCATGAGGGTGATACATAGGAGATGGGTGTGAGGAGCTCTGATTCGGTGCCGCGTGTACCATTGTAATATTTTGGGATTGCGTTTGGCGCAATCCAGCTGTATGGATTTAATTAATTTGTATAAACAAAAACGTTTCAAAATTTATGGACCTTATCATTAAATTTTAACTACTAGTGACCCTTTTGTAGGGAAGCCCAAAATCAGACCCAAAGCCTAAGAACCCGCATGGGTTAGTTAGCTCTAGGCCGATTTTTGCTATGTTTTCCAAATCTCTATGTAGTAATGAGTTATGTGATAAAAGGCTGTGAATTTAGTTATAGAGGAGAGGATTTGAGAACGATGAAAAAAGATAATATCAGTTTAGAACCCTAACATATTAGTGGGGAAAATGATAAGAGATGAGAAGAATATAAATTAATTAACGTGAACTCTAAAGAGGAAAAGGAATCTAGAGTACTATTTTATTTTTATTTGTTACTTGAATTAGTAAATATTAATATTTCTTATATTTATTTTTAAGGATTTGAAAAAGTTTAACTTACAATAAAAATGATGTGTCAGCATATGGTTCATTGATAGTGTATATAATCTATACATCGTCAATGGATCAAATAAAAAACTCTTTATAAAAATAGGAGAGAATATCATATATTAGCTATAATTTTAATAAAGTAAATGCATTTTTTTATTAATTTAATTTAATTTCATGAACCAAATATACCGTAAAAAAGTGTTTGTTATCTTTGTGATGGATGTTATTTGAGCCTTGGACTCTTGGCCCTAACGAGTAGGAGCTCCAAGAATTGATACTTGATAGGCATTCTCAGCTTTATAAAAATGGGCATAGAGCTAACTAATCCATGTGGCATATTAGGTTTTGGGTCTGATTTTGGGCTTCCCTACTAAAGGACTGCTACAGTACTTCAAATTTAATGATAAGGTCCATAAAGGAGCAAAAGCAAACACCAGGAATGGCAGATTTTAGCTCCCCTATTCTAATAGACAAAACGGAATATTCATTTTATGGGTTCGGTTTCATCATCGTCCGATAACTTTTCATGTTTTAAACGAATCTATAAATTTATATAATATGTGTGATTTTTACGACCAAAATATCTGGAAGCTACCAGTCCAGGGTGTGATGCTATTACTGTATCCAGTCGTGTTATCCAAAGAAGAATCAACTGATAATCGTATAGAGACGTATACAAAGAAAGAATGGATCTGGGTTTCCTTCTACACGCCCTAATACCCTCATGGAACTCTGTGAGTTCTCTCCCGTTAACCAATTACACTCATTTATTGGAATTTTTCATCGACCCATCAATGTTATGATCCTTTTCTAGTTTAGTACTTGTTTGGACATTTGATTTCTTATACGTGCCTAGTTATTGAAATTTGACTTATCCTTTTTTTTTGGGTGATTAGGTTGTTATACTAGGTACATTCTTTACTTACTTGGCGATTGCTGGATCTGTTCTACCCGGAAAAGTTGTTCCTGGGGTTATATTACCTGACGGGACTCGTCTTCATTATTGCTGCAATGGTTTGTTTTCGTTTTGATGCATATACTCATGGCATTCAGTTTGATGTACTGTATCTTGTTCTATAAAGCTTCAAACTGGAATGCGGTTTATAAAGTCCAGCTTTTTACCCTGCAGGACTGATTTCACTTGTATTGCTGGTTGCGCTTTTTGGGATCGGTGCAAAGACAAATTTCATATCGCCCACTGTATGTATTCACTGATTTTATGATTGATTTACTTATCTGAATCCAATGCATTTGTTCATTATATCTTTCTGCGTGGAGATCATACCCAGATAAACATCTGATTGCATTTAGTCACTGTTCCTATTACACGGAACGGAGCAAAGTGATTCATGCAACTGAACCTCACTACTATGAAAGTAAGGCTTAATTGAGTTGATCTATGCATTAGGACTGCGAGCATTTGGGTGAGCTTTAAATAATTGTAAACACCTAATTTTACATTTTTCAACAAAATATATTGTGGAGTCGCCAGGAGACCAATTGGTAAAATCCGCAAATCAATTTCCGAAAATATTGTTGAGTAGAGATTCTGGGCAAGGAAGAAAGAATTTGCTTTTGTATTGGCGAGTAAAGATATAGGAAATTAAAGGCTTAAAGAAGTAAAATAGAAATAGATATTATTAATTTTTTTTACTATTAATGGGAGATTACAAGGATTTTATAAACTCTCTATGAGTAATGCTCTCTTAATTGCTCTTCTGTATTTTTCTCTTTCTATCTTATTTTTCTTCTTTCTTTTTTTTTGAAAAGATGCTTGAATATATGTGTGAGATACTTAGATGTTGTGTAATTTTTTTATGATCTAAAATGGAAGAATGGAGGGGTATTTATAGTAGAATTTGGAATGTAAAAATCATTAAAATAATTGGTAAAATGGAAAAAATTAGGCGAAGTGGAAAAAGTTGGGTGAAGTGGAAGAAGTTACGTAAAGTGGAAGAAATGGGTATCTTAGAAAGAAAAAAAGACAAGATTTGGTAATTGTACATTTTTCATATCTATAATAATGTACTTGATTGACTATATGCGTATGTCAGTTGGAAACTAAAAATGTTGTCTATCATAGAAGGAATGTTTTTAAAGCTCAAAATCGATAATAACCTATAAAACTGGCTTGGGCCTAGCATTATTTATGAATTCTTAGGTAAACCTGAAATGTTTGCTTGGAAGTTGAAGGGAAGGAATTTAGCCTTGTTAACATTACCATCACTATCCTAGAAGCCAAATTATGATGCTGTGCCATGAATTTTAGGGGTAAGTTACTTACCTGGATAATATTCTTGGGATCAAATACAGCTTGACCCTACAACTATCATGCGTGCTAGTCATCACGTTACCTTTTTTCTTCTTGTAGTTGTTGTGAATTTCACATATAAGAAGATTAAAGTGATCCAAATCTTAACATCAGTTGATAGCTTGTGTCTGCATCTGAGTGTACCTGTCTTTGCACTAATGGCATGATAATGTTTGCAGGTGATAGCAGATAGAGGACTTGAGCTGCTATCAGCAACTTTTTTGTTCAGTTTTCTGGTAAGTGATGCGTGGATTTTGCCACTAAAGTTTTGGCCATGTAGTAGCCTGTTCTGTAATGGTAACACCCAATAACTGAAGTATGCATTAGCATGGTAAATCATCTTCTTGAGTGCATGCTCACGCATTTGTTGGCATATTTCTCCAGGACACATCATCACAATCTAGAGTAGAAAATGTATTTTAGACATTTTTAAAACGTCGTTGAACTGTTTTTCAGCTGTATTGGTCTGGTTCTGACATTGAAGAAACTCCAAAGGGGCATCACATGAACCATACAAATAATTAGCCATGAAAATCTTCCTTTTTCAGAATTTAAGGATCAATACAGACATTGTTACCAAAATGGTGACATGGGGAGATTAAAATGTAGGGCGCCCTGTTGATCGCTATAGAGACCACTTATAGCAAAGAAAGGAACTCATTGGACTTTTTGTCTTTCGTTCTTTTTTATTATCTTCTTTCATTTTTCTGTGAGGGCTACTTATCAAAAAACAGTTGTGTAAGGGTTGGAGGTTAAGGGCTTGATCTAGTTCCACTCCACCAAGGTAAATACACTCTGCAGTTGTTTTCAATCATGTTGGCCATTTGACAATTGAAAGGGAGAATACCCCACCCCTCTTTTTTCCTTATCAAGTCCTTAACTTGTTCAGACATAATTGCGCTTTTTACTGATAATAATATTGGTAATTTTACCCCTTTCATCTTTTTGAATTTGACAATTTTTATCTATATTTTCTCTTTCAAACTAAAGCAGTTTTACAATTTGAGGTCTAATCTGTATGTGTTCTGATCACTAGATTAGATTCTGGTAGATTAGTTCTAGCTTGTACAGATGTACTATTATTGACTTAATCATATTTATTTCTCTCTTAACTTCTTTTTGCACTTTCCTTTCCCGATGACAGGTAGCATGGATCCTCTATGCCGCTGGTTGCAAGTCCTCCAATCAGAGTTCTTCCCTAAAGCATCATGTCACAAGGAACCTGATACAGGACTGGTACTTTTGACATATATCCCGAACTTAAAGTGATGTCCATTTAGTAAATTATCAGACTAACTTTTAGGAGTTGAATTTTAAAGGGAAATGGGATTGTGGAAGTAATTTGTATAAATATCCTCCAGCCTATCTTGTAACAATGTTAACCTATGTTGGTGGTGTGAGTGTCGGGTGTGGTTCGGTATCTAAGCATCTGACTCGGGAGTTTCTCTAAGTTTAAGACACGGGGATATGTCTTAAAATGGTCCAAAAAGCGGATACAGTTGCACCGATTCATCATATATTTGATAGAAATAAGACCTAAATAATTAAGGAAGCAATATGAATGCATATTTTAATATTAGCCTCAATAATGCTGTAGCAAGTCAACAACCAATAATAATGGGCCAAAAAAACTATAAATAGCTTAAGAAGAGTCAGCCTAGTTCACCTAACACCACCTCGTTTCTTTGAGCTAAGAATGAAAAGTGTCCAGGGTTTTAAGGGGAGTGCCGGACAAAGATTACGTACCTGCACCAGGATCATGTCATGTCGCTGCATCGCAGAAATGGAGAGTCCGAGCAACGTAGTAGTTAACTATCATAAAAAGAGTATCAGTTAACCTCATCAGATAAAAATGAATGAGAAATAGAGCCCTGCTACCTGTTGATAATCCTCTAAATCTTCCGTAACTGACCCTTGAATCTTATTTTCTTGACTAACTACTTCACTTTTGAGTATAGTTTAAATATTTTTGTACTTAAAAATTGAAGATTAAATTCTGAGCAACATAGGGCTTGTTTGGTACCTACTTAAAGTGGGTACCAAACAACGACATAGTAGTTAACTATCATAAAAAGGAGTATCAGTTAACTTCATCAGATAAAAATGAATGAGAAGAATGAAGTAAATAGAGCCCTGCTACCTGTTGAATTAGACCTCCAAATCTTTTGTAACTGACCCTTGAATCTTATTTTCTTGACTAGCTACTTCATTACTTGAAAATAGAAGATTAAATTTTTGTGTTGTTTGCTTCCTTCTAATAATTGGCCTTTTATCCTAATATTGCTACCATTTATCTCATTTTCTAGGTGGTTTGGAGTACAACTGAATCCTCAGTTTATGGGTGTTGATCTCAAGTAAGTGGTTTCACCCACCTTTTCTGGGCAAATCTAAAGTATGTAATACAGTCTATCATTTTCTCAACATGTTTTCCCTTTGTTTGTCAATAAGAATCTTATAGTACGTCTGTACATTTGAGTAATTATGTGATAAGAATTTTTTGACAATGCTTGAGTGATGAGGATTGTTAACTTCGAATTACATGGTAAATGTAACTGTGATCAAGAACACATTGTTTCTGACAATCATGGAAATTTCTTCTGTAGGTTTTTCTTTGTTAGAGCTGGAATGATGGGATGGCTACTTATCAACCTGTCAGTTCTAGTGAAAAGTGTTCAAGATGGCTCCTTGAACAGATCAATGATTCTCTACCAGATATTCTGTGCGGTAATCTGGTCTTGCTGATTAAAGGCCTTCCCTTTTTCGGTGTTTTCTGTCACACGCAATTGCTGAATAATGTTTCTGCCTAACATTCTTTCCAGCTCTACATTCTGGACTACTTTGTGTATGAGGAGTACATGACCTCTACGTAAGTGCAGTACCTGTATCTCTTCCGTGATCAGAAAGCAAACTTGTTTAAATAGCTTCTAATGGATTGCTCCTTTTTTTTGGTCATACGGTTATACCATGCTATATAATTTTCATATTTTTATAAGAAGCAGGTATGGCCATCTTTTTTTACCAGGGTTCCTATCATTGGTACTGTTATTGGTGTTGGCAGTCTCTGGTGCAAGTAGTTATTCACTTTACAATGTGATATCGACTTACATGCTGCCCTACCCAGAAAGGAACTCATATGGGAACAAAAGGAGTAAATGGGACAAGAGAAACATGAAGAACTATAATAATAGGGAGCACAGTGAAAAATAAAAATGATGAAATAAATTATGTCCGGGAAAAGCTTTGCAGATCATTGAGCTAAGGTTCCCCCAGGGTCTACCTGGAGTTTGGATACCTTTCCTACACTCAAGCATGATAATTGGTATATCCCTTCAAAATATGGATTTGATTAAAAGGTTTTCCACCTTAAGTTGTTAAAAACATATGGGGATGGCAATATGAGGCAATTGAAGGTTTGAGCTTAGATTAAGTTCTTGAAGAGCTTTGCAGCTGTGCATGTAATACCCCACTTTAAAATTCAGAAATCTCTATGCTTTTATTTTCTTTTATTTAATTTTTTTTTTGGGGGGGTGGGGGCAAAGTATTGCTGACATATCTTGAGAGTTATAGCTTGATATTTCTGTCATATAATAAAACACACAATTTAATGTGAACAATCCAAGCTGAGGCCAAGCTACTTAAAGAAAACCAAGATGAATTCAACCCTATGGTATCTGAGCCGAGCTTAAGCTAGTAAATGGTTGCGTTAGCTTGCCTCAATTACCGCATACTGGTCAAATTAGGGTTTTGAGCCAAGGTCTAGAAGTTCCTGTAGCTGGTCTAGATTTGACCAGCACAAAAACTGAACTTGTGGTTAATGTCCGGTTTTTGTTTCTGTTTTTTTTAATGCATCTGCATTTGAATATTGCAAGTCCTTTCGTTTTTCCTTTTCTGGTAAATATTATAGTTACACACACCTGAAAACTATATCACTTGTTTCTCTCTTCATGCACTCTTGTCCCTCATCTTTAACAGAATTATTGCGAAGATGTCAGTCTGGTCATTTCTATTTGATCTGATTTACATATCTGACTCATCTTGGGTCTTGATGCATTTTGCAGATGGGACATAATTGCGGAGAGATTGGGCTTCATGTTGGTATTTGGAGATCTAGTGTGGATTCCTTTCACTTTTAGCATCCAGGCATGTAATTGTGAACTAGAAAGTAGATGAAATGAATGCACTATAAATTGATGTTTGTATGATTGGTTAATCTTTTGATTAGGAACAGAATCAGAGCATATCTAAAACTAGGAGATATAAAATGGACTCTGAAAGCCTTTTCAAAGTAAAGGAATGATTCCATTTCAGTGCGGTGCACAAAACCAAGCCTTTTTAATACAAACTTTACCAGTGTTCTATCTTGAGGCTGCCTTCTCCATGCTTTGATCTCTATATGCAAATTATATTAAGGTCATAGCAGATCATCTTACATAAGTTCTCAAATATGTTCAGAAGCTATTCAAGCAAAGCTTCACTCTGGAGTTTTACTGGTGTTTATATTGAGTTAAGTCCTACATGTTTTCAGAACCAAATAAATTTTCGTGACGTCTTCATCTTCATAAAACTGATGCACCATGTTGGGGACTTCACCACATTATAAACCTGACGCTATATCATTTCTAACTTCCTTGCTTGTATAAGGTTTCTGAGAGCTTGTTCAGTGGATCCCTATTTAGGTTGGGTTTGTGATGTGTTAGAAGATGCTGGACTTGACTCTTTTATGAGGTTCCATCATAGAATTATTAGTAAACCCCCTTTGCTTTCGTAGTTTTATAGCCTTCTTGGAAATTTGACCAACTCATACAGCTTCTCATGCTATTTGTTAAAAAAAAAAAAAAAAACCCAGCATAATGGTACTAAAATGGAATTTTTACCGGCATCTTTTTGTTCAATTTAAGGTGGTTTTTTGTTTTTCCTTGCTAGATTAATAATGTTCAATCCAGAGTCTTGGAGTAGCATGAACCCGTTTTAACTTCTATGCATGCTTTAAGCACGCTGCTACCCGCTTTGTGGAAAACTAGGCCCATTTTTACTAAACACACCTGTAATTGTTGACTGTTGATTAGTTTTGATTGGATCATCTTTGCCTTTGTTATAGGGTTGGTGGCTTTTAAGAAACAAGGTGGAGCTAACAACAGCTGCAGTTATAGCAAATTGCTTTGTCTTTCTGATTGGGTAAGTTTCTATCAATGTATAATTGCTACTTGGCTGTGTTAACTTGAATTTTTAAGTGCATTTGCTGAGACTAAATTGATGACAATAAAACTTGGCAGATATATGGTATTTAGAGGAGCTAACAAACAAAAGCATGTGTTCAAGAAAAATCCAAAAGCACATATATGGGGTAAGGCTCCGAAGGTTGTTGGAGGCAAGTTACTTGCTTCGGGTTATTGGTAAGATACCCATATCTAATCATATTCCTTATAAGTGTCTTCCTTTTTTCGCATTGTCAACATAATTATTATTATTATTTAATCATATAAGTGTAAAATTTTGATTGATGAGGTCCAAAATGAATTCAGAAATGAGAACAATAGGGAGACATATGCCTTTATCTGGGGAGGATAGAGTCAAGTGATCTTTGAAGTGGGATGGGTGTTTTGATGTGAGATCATTGTACTTGCTTTATTGCGAGAACCCCATGGCCGAGGGTATCGCCTGATTTCCCTTGGAGAGAAATTTGGAAATCCTGTGCTGCTTCTGAAGTCTCATTTTTTTTGTTTGGGAGGCTTCATGGGAGAGAATTTTGACTATTGACAAATTTAAAAAGTGGGAGAGGATTCTTGTAAATCGCTGTTACCTTTGCAAGGAAGAGGTTGAGCCCGTCTCCCATCGTTTGCTTTGGTGCCCTTGGACTAAATAGTTATGGAATTGGTTTTAGCGGTTTTGGGCTTAAGTTGGGTGGTGGCAAGGTCGGGGGAGATTTGTATGTGGAAAAGTCTTAGAAACCCCAAAGAAAAGAGGAAAGCTTATGGTTTAATCCCTCTTTCTATATTTTGGATTGTTTGTACCGAGAGAAATAGGAGGGCTTTAGATAGGGTGAAGAAGCCTATAAGTGTGATTAAAGATAGATGGTTTCACACCCTTACTTTTTGGTTTAGTGGCATTTCTTTGTCAACGAGGAAGAGCTTTTAGAGTTTTTAAGTGTGATTAAAGATAGATGGCTTCACACCCTTAAGTTTTGGTTTAGTGGGCATTTCTTTATCAATGAGGATGAGCTTTTAGAGTTTATAGATTATCTGTCTTGTAAATGATTTTGTTGTCTGGGTTTGCACCACCTTGGTGCGCTTTTGGTATTAATATATTTTACTCATAAAAAAATATCGATTGTCAAAATTTATGATCTTTCTATCAGCATCATTATTAACAGGTTTCTCCACCACTATTCCATAGTTAACAGTGAATTAGCAACCCATTTACTGGGATCTGATATGGCTTGGTTGGAGCATCTGCCTGGGTATGAACCAGTGTCTGACAATAATCTCTAACAGGCCCATGGTCCTTTCTCTACTGACTGAGGGTGTGATTCTTATTCACGATGAAGTGGCCCATGACTCAAGAGTGCCATGTAACATTGACTAGTGACTCATATCAGTTTGTCAAATATCATAACAAATGAGATGTAAAGCATCCCTGCCCCTCCAGACATTCACGTGTATACACACACACATGTAGAGACACTTCCCACCCTTGGAACAGGCATTGGGTGAGAGCAGAGGGGAAATGGGCTAGTCGTTTTCAAACGTGCATTATGAAATAACTAATATCTGTGGAATTTCCATTTTGGAGATCTTTAGGTGGTTCAGGAACCAGTGGTGTCCCATTGTCTGTCTCTAGATGTGTGACATAACTTCTGCTATATTGCTTGATCGTAGATAATCATCCTTTATGCTTAGTCTTTCTTTTTTGCCTCATTTGTTCGTCTACGGTTGGTGTTTATTTTCCCACTGTCCTCAGAATAGACTATAGAGGGAGGGGTGACATTGAAGGATAACATGCATGATATTGAACCTTATGCCACTCTATCATCAACCCTTTTGACTTCCTATTACTCCAGACCACTTGCCCTAAGATTATGATGCTATACCAATTTGACTAAGATATGGCAAAGCTGTCTCCTGTATGTTGATGCTTCATTTTGGCAGCTTCTTAACATTATGATCTTTTTATTGAAGGGGAATTGCGAGGCACTGTAATTACCTTGGTGACTTGTTGCTGGCAATGTCCTTCAGTTTACCTTGTGGGATAAGGTAGCTCCCAGTTTCTTCTACTATGCTCGATATTTTTCGCATTTTACTGGTAAACAAGTTGCATCCTGAGAATTCACTCTTTGCAGTTCCCCGGTCCCATACTTCTACCCCATCTATCTTCTTATTCTGCTAATATGGAGAGAAAGAAGAGATGAAGCTCGCTGTGCAGAGAAGTACAGAGAAGTATGGGGAGAATACCGTAGACTTGTTCCATGGAGAATATTACCATACGCTTATTAGCAAACAACAAACAAGGTTCTGAGTGACTGCTGGAGACCATATGTAGGAGAATCTCATGGTTGCTTGTACACTACATTTGTACTTTCTATTCATAGTTCTTGCCATTACATAGAGAACCATTTTCGTTGATCCTTCGTAAAACACTATAGTGCAAACTTTCTAGGCTCCACATCAACAGTTTTGTAATTTAGTTTATCTTGTACGGTAAACATTGAACAATCGCTGAGGTGACTCGAATTGGGAAATCTGTGTTCACTATCTATTTCAATGTATGCTTCTAGGTTTGGAATTTTCTTCTCTGTTCCTCATTAGGATAAACAAAAGCCGGGCCTATGCAATTGTGTGGGTTTTGCACCTCTCTTCCTCCTGGGAAATACTTGATATCACCCAGTGCAAGCAATGTCCATTTGCACCGGGTGCATTCATTATTTGAACCGGGTTCTTTTGATAGTCTGTGATGTACTTGGTGCAAATAAACAGTGTTTGCATGGGATACAGGTACGAATTTCTCCTTCCTCCCTTATGTAAATCTAAAGGGTGCCACATTGCTTGCAGCTTAGGAGCTGCTGCTATAGGGTACAATCTATGGGTTAATGTTAACTCTGTTCTGAATTCCGTTATTGGCAATCCTGCCAATTCTATGATGTTAGATTTGGGCCATATAGAGTCCGAATCTTCCTTGGGCCCATCAGTTCTATTTGCTCCATGATGACTTCTGGGCAAGAATTGGTAATAGTTGACTTTGGAATTATATATACGCATAAACAGAACCGAGTGTAATACTCACTTTTAAGTGGAAATTAACGTAGTGCTAGTATTCTTGTTCGTATATGCTGCTTTATATAATTCATGATCATTAATGAAATTAATCAGAAACTTAACTGAAATCCAAGACGCCCACTTATTATAAGCCTTCTTATTTTAGGCGTTGTGGTTTGCTCGATTGGTGAGAAAGCTTTGTAAATTAGTACTCCACTTTGTTCGTGGTACATAGTTTTTCGCTTTAGTCTAATGCAGAGACAAAACGAGTAAAGAAGGTGGTGATGGGTTTTTGGCATTAGTCAAATGCAGAGACAAAACGAGTAAAGAAGGTGGTGATGGTGGTCCTTCTGTCACCCTCTTTGTCTCTTTTATCAATGGTTTCTCGTCCTTATCAATATCATACAGGGGAAATAGAAAAAAGAAAAGAAAAAGAAAGGAAGGCATGCCTCTTTTTCTCTGCTTTTTGGCCTGCATTATGCAGGGAAATTATGCTGTAAATACAATAATTATACATGTATTCACCACGAGAGAGAGAGAGACTCTGATAGCTGTTCAATGAATTCATGAGTTGAGTGGTCCCCTTCAATACATTGGAAGAGTAAAAGGGATACTTTATGTGCGTATGGTTGTGGACTCGATTGATGGTTGCGTGCAGCCTCTGGGGATGAGGGTCCTACTAAAATAATGAGGTTTTTGGATTATTTATGAATTCTCACTCGTAGCAATCCCTTAGACCGGAGAAACAACAATACTGCCTAACCTTTTATGGATCACTGAGGAACTCGTTTTTGTCATTTTTTTTTATAGTTTGGGACAGTCAATTAGCAATTTAACCAACCACGTAAAAATTTGATTGATAAATTATTATTTTAATAATTTTAATAAATTGTTGAAAGTTCCTATATCTTTGCTGTCTTTTACATGTACTGACAAGTTACGGTAGAAATGAGATTTTTACGGCAGTTTTGATCACATTACCACCTCATAAAGAAAAAGAATAAAAGATTTTTTCTGCACATTCCATGTTAGAATCTACAGCGACTTATAAATTTGCAAAACCCCTTTAATATAACAATTATAAATACTTGGTAGTAAATTTTTTATTTAAATAATTGAATATTATTAACATTTAGAGAGTATTTAAACCATTTTAATAACAATTAATTAATTTTTTATTATTATTTAAAAAAAAATCGGGATGTACAATAGAAGATAATCTCCTCTCATTTCTGATTTCTGTGAGTCGAATTTGATCCTTAATTTCTTGTGCGATAACAATTGATACTATCAATTAAATTAATTGTCACATATCCAACAAGTGTACGGTGAAAAAATAAAAAATCTACCACATTAATTTTGGTTGTTTGGAATTAGAATTAAGGTGAATTCATACATTTTTTTTCTAACATAAAAAACTATAATTTCATCTCAATTCCGATTTCAAACTTCAATTTTAAACAATCCAACGTAACATTAAAGAAAATAGCAGTGACCCCAACAATTATTCTTTTCTTCCCACAACTACTCCATCTATGTTATAAGCATGTGGAGATAAAAACACATTTTCAGTTTGCCAAGCTCAAGAGTGGAGTAAGAAATTAGCTCTAACCATTTGGTGGCGAACTTACAAAGCAAGAAATCCCCCCCCCCCCCCCCCCCCCCCCCCAAAAAAAAAAATACTAGTAAGATTATGAAATAAAGTGAGGTGACTAACAGCTCGAGAGAAGGAAGGAAGAACACTGAAGAACTCAATTGTAATATGTTTTCCGCTGCTTGCTTAGCTGTGGAGGATGGTTGTAGAACACTTGCAGAGAGTACACAAGGTTTGGAACCTCCAATTACACTGCATGTATGCTTAATCTCTAAACATGTTGAGGTTTGGGTCTGTTCTGAGTGAAATAGTGAACATTGACGTGAGGACCGAGAATCATTTCCAAGAACTTGATCAAAAGAGAAGCGAAGCACTTTCAAAGTACTTTAGTACAATGACAATCACCTTCACACTGTATATAATTAGTTAGAGAGTTCAAATCCCAAAAACGCACCGTGCTAAGAGCATTATCATTTTACGAGCAACGAAAAGAAGTTTATAGTAAGTACATGAGGATTTGAGCTTAATGACACATGTAATGTGCTGCTGTTGAGCCCATTCTTCATGAAGCCCATGGGCCATGGTTGACTGAGAGGCAATCGATAATGATCCTTGTGTTTCATCTTCTAATCTAAAATCTTTCAAAAAAATAATATATAAATTTTAGGGTTATTATTATCAAACTCTTTATATTTTGCTATGTGTTTTGATGTTTTTACATTTTAAAAGTGATCAATTTATCGTTTACATTTTAAGTATGTGTCAAATAAGCTCTTCTAATAATAATTCCAACGAAATTGATATTGTTTTTGCCTTGTTTCAATAGTCTGGATTTTTGTGTGTGTCAGTATTAATTTTGTCGGAATTATCATGAAAATAGTTATTGAACATATGCTTAAAATGTAAGAGATAAATTGATTGTTTTTAAAATGTAAGAGCGATATTAAAATACATTGCAAAAATATAAGAGTATTTGGGAAATATGATGGCTCTTGTCATTTTGGATCACGTATCTTCACCTGGATGCTTCAGATTTCATTGTCAAGAGAATCCAAGCAAAATTGCAATATTTCTTTGGGAAATGGCTGAAGCTGCAGTTGCTTTCATTGTACTTTTCATAGTTACGCTCGAATAACTTTAAACTTTTCGGTATTATGTTGGTTTTCAATTTTTGTTTGAGTAGTGATACTACAAATCCTGTTTCATGAAAGTTATTATTGAATCAGAGAAGGTCTCATAGAGGACTTTAAAACACATTCTCCCATAACATTACTCTCTCTGCCTTCGCTTCAGCACTTTACTTCATATCTCAAGATACTTACGGGATCGTGGCTTAAGTATTGAAGCATCTTCCCCAGAGAACAAAACTCCGGATAGCTTTCTTTTTCAAGTAATTGCATGCTCCGCTGATGTGGACTTATCCAAAATAGACATTAACAATTCATATCATCGTTTCTTAGATCAAACTTGCCTGAAGTACTCTTTGACTTCTTTTGAAATCACCACCAGACATATTAATTAATTTATTTGAAATATGTTTGTTTTAATTATAAGGAGTGGATTAGTACATATTTCTCAAATAATCATCTTATGGTACGTTAAATAAGCAATCGTAACTTATTTCAAATTATTAAGCAAAACAAACTCGTATATTTTTTAAGCGGGGAGCTTATAAATTGGAATAAAGAATCATTTGTAGTATTGTTGTCTTACTTTAAGTAATGAAAAAATGCTTTTTTCACAGTAATAGGGTTTAGAAGGTCAAAACGACCTCGTTTTCAACTAAACAAAATGCAGTTACAAGAGCTAAATTAAGTGGAGCAACGATCAGAACATTCGTTGGCAATGTTTTACTTTCTTCTATGAATTAGTGACGTTCACTATCATTATGATCGATTATAGTCTTTAACATCATTACCATTTATCAAATTTAATTTTTTTTAATATATTTTTATGATAACCTTACCCAACACGTAATGCTTATTTACTGTCAAAATGCATCATCTGCTTGTCAAAGAAGGGTTTTGCCGCTGCATTTAAGTGGCTCCCATAGTAACCGACTCATCCAGGCATGGGCTACCACATGCATGAAAAGTATGTGTTAGCTACTCTGTTCCCTAGATAAAGATAGTCCTCAAAGCATCTCTCATCTAAATTGATATTACCCATATGCCCGGCCATATCACAATTTCTAGAGAGAGAAGAAGAGAGGAGAGAGAGAGGTGGTAGTTTGATGTACTTGTCAAACTTTGCTTTACTAAATGGATTCTCAATGGTCTCGATTTTCTCTCCTCCTCACATAAAACAAGCAAAATGATTCCTTCCTTGACATATTATCTCTTAGTCTTCTACAACCTTATCTTTTGATTTCTTTTTCGTATACTACAAATTGAGAAGTTTGACCATACTATATATTTTATGGAATATTCATGTGGCATTCAATTTGTGAATGAATGACAAACGAGGAACACCTGCCGGCTTGCATGATCAGTTTAATTCCAACTACTACAAATGTCATTATTGATGGCCCAACCCTTAAAAGCACTATTTCTTGTAATTAGTTTGAAACCAAACAGCAATACCATTCAATTTTCAGTTAGAGTTAATTAATCCAAGAAGCACCTTATAAAGTGTTAAATTTTGTGCGGAGGTAAATTTCTTATTAATATTTAGTTGTGTGTATAGGGGGAAATTTTGGTAGAACGTACTGTCCAATCATGCCCACCCTGTAGTCTTTATTTCATTTTTTTGCAAACGTGATAGATTGTGATTGAACAAGACCTCGTACCCAAAGATTTTTGTCACAGAACCCCACACCATCTTTTGTCAGTTAACTTACCATTACTAGAAAAAAATGTCTCTCAAGGTTGGCATGATGCTTTTATGGTTTTCTATGGATATACAGATGACGTATTACTTTGTTTTATCTAAGAATTTCAATGGTCATATTTACCAATTTAAATAAGGAAGTAGGTTTTGAAAAACTATTTTTTTAAAAAAAGTTGCTCAATATGAATGAATTCACTGACAATTTTTAAATGTTTTACTCATTTAAAGTTTTTATCCCACTGTCAACCTAGAAACATGTTAAAATATCTAGTGTCATAATCAAAGGGTCACATGAGGAGAATATTTGAAATTGCGATTCTCTTTTCATCTTATTTTATATGTAATTTTGTTTTAAGATGTCTCAAATTAAATGTCAATAGGTTATTAATAAAATATTCAAAGAATTAAAATGATATAATATTGACACTAAAAAATAACCTATGATTGATTTGGTTATTTTCATCTTGGTTAATGAAGACAAAACATTTCCAATAGCACTTACATATTGATAAAGGCAAATTAAGACATGTTGGATACAAGAGTACAAGTGGAGGAGACCATGTCAATGATTTGCAAGAATGATTATGGGGAGTTATTTGTCTTGTGATATCTTTTAGGAGTTATGTGCTATGTAACATGTTACTATTAGTCTAGGAGGTTATAGGATGTTAGAAGTGGTTACTTGCCTTATTGTTTCATATAAATATGTCATTTGTAATGAAATAAACACTACAAAAAAAAAAAGACGTACCAACGGTTTTAAAAAGCATAGCAAGATAAAGCATAGTTAGAGGGATATACTGACGGTTTTTTGTCCATCGGTATAGGAAATAGAGCTATACTTATAGTTTGAACTTCCGTCGGTATAGGTAATGGAGATTTACTTACGGTAGTAAAACCGTCGGTATAGATTCTACACCAATGAAAATTATAACCGTTGGTATAGTCTATACTTATGATTTTAAGTCGTTAGTGTTGACCCGCATTTGATTTTAATAATGACAAAACTCTATTCTAAGTTTACATACAGTTTTCTCTTATAGATTGATTTTTCTTTTTTTTCTCCCTTGTTTTGACAACAGCATAAAAAGGGGTGTAAACTCGAAAAATAAGCAAAATAAACACCACAACCATGAAGATAAGGCAAAAACAAACTTGTATGCAAAAATTATGTATTATTTGGAATTGGGAAGACTTCCCAGAAAAAATCAAAGTTTCCATACTAGTCTTAACAGTTAAAGCATATAGTTGAGTATGAATAGCTTAAACCAAGTAACCATATAGCGTAAAATTAAAGCAAGTATATGAATTAAAAGCTAAATAACTGTAAAGTAGGCAACTACATACAAGCACCAATACATCATAAGCTTACAGAGGCTGAACATCGAGTACAAACAAATGAATGTATAATAAGAAAAGAAATGTTCTTGCTGAATATCCATGGAGCTACATGTACATATCAAAAGGATAAAACAAAAGAAATCTCAATGACCGAGGGAATCAGAGCCGTCTCGAAGAAGATCTCAAAGCTCAGCCAAAGAGCTCTCTATGTGCTCCTGGTACAGCTCGAAATCGTCTCTGAGTGTGCGAAGGTCGCGATGCAAATGATCGACTGAAGAGCTCAAGCTCTGGAACCCAGACTGCATGGACAGTTGGAGGCTCGCCATAGCCTGAAATATGTCATTGTATCCAGCTTGACCAATACTAAAGCCATTGTGCTGTGGACTAGGTGTTCATGCGTCAGTGTCTATAACAGTGGGAGGAATTGTATCACCAGGAACCTCATCATCCTCCTCACTGTTGTCACCCTTTCCAATCCTAATATTCCTCCCGGAGTTGGAGTAGTTCGTGCACCCCATATTCTTCAGAGAAGATACATTGATGATGTCCTTGGGGTCGATGTCTTGAGCCTTTGAGGCGGGTAGAGGGACTTGAAAATGCTGGAGAATCATGGTGATGAATATCCCGTAAGGGAGGCACCCGGAGTCACTCACTTCGCCATTAATCATGTTGGCAAGCAGTAAGGGATAGATATTGAAATGGTATCTTATTTTGAGACACCAAATCAATACCACATATATCTTGGAAAGATAGCCCTGACTCCCGAGTTTCGGGTGGATGGTCCAACTCATAATAAGATTGAACAATTTTGAGTCGAGGGGCATATCACTATATTGGTGAAATATAGTGGGCCTAAAGATGTAGTTAGGGTTGCCCCTAACAATTTGGCATGCCTCATCGTAATCAAAGTTGTTTAGCTATCCATCCAGACTCCATTGGACCCATCCCATAGGGATCCTCAAAATATTGACCAGTAGGTCAGTATTCACCTTGAATTCTACAACCACAACGCTGGTTTTAAACCTAAGAGCCATTGGACTCGGTTTAACCAGATTGGTGTAAAATTGGTGAATCAAGCGAGGGTAATATTTCTGGTTGATCTTGACAAGTGGTGTTAAGTATATCACCTCAAAAGCAAGTAATATATCGAAATTTGCATGGTGGATAGAATCGAAATCGATGAATCTACCCATCATGATTTTCTTGTTACGGATGACGGAGTTATAACTGCTTTTAGCGGTAGGGCTCCAAAAGAGCAAGTCATCGAGCTCAGTCCGTGCTTTCTTGCTCGATGAACCAGAAACCCCTTTCCCTTAGCATATGATGCCGAGGATTTTGTAGACCGAGGCCTTGTAAGCGTGTGAGGTCCTCCACCGGTGGTTTTGATGGGTATTCTTTCAGACATTTTGTGGAAATGTGGAGATTTCAACCGTGAATATTTGAAATGGATGTGATTTGGGGTTTGATTGAAGGTGTTATATGTTGTTTTTGATAGACTTTGGACTGAAATAAAGGTTTTTTTTAGAGAGAGAAAGCTTAGAGCTTTTCAAAAATAGTGTGAAAATTGAAAAATCTGAATGCACAAAAGGCATGAAATATTTTAAAGACATTATCTTCCAAAAATAGTGTAAAATTTAACACAATTTTACTAAATATTTTACTAATATGAAGATAATGTCTTTAGAATTGTGTACTTTGATGCCTATTTCAGCTGATGTAAAGACCATTCAAAAAAACCAGGAGCAAGTCGAGGTACTCACATTCCTGGCTGGCCTCAAACCTGAGTATGAATCGGTTCTATTCCAAATACTATGAGAGCCAGAACTTCTTACATGGTCTGAGAGCTATAATCATGTGCTACGTGCAGTTTTTCAAACTAGTAACAATGGATCTTTGGTTGACAAATCTATCTTGGTTTCTCAAGCTTGGTGTGGTGTCCAAACGGATGGTACTGATACTAGTAGATGTTGTGGTTCTAATAATATAAGTAGTTGTGATGGAAGAGGATGAGGTCGTGGTTTATTTGGTCATGGTAGTAACTCTATTGGTTGTGGTGGTGGTCAAGATTCACTTCGTCAATCTACAGACTGCCATCGTTCTTGGTATACTCGGGATACGTGTTGAAAATTAGTTGGTCGTCCCATGGTTGCTACTGTTATGACTTCTGGTTTTACTGAGTATGGATCTACCTCAAATTTCATGCCTTCAACTTCTATGATAATTTTCGAATATGAGTATGATAAACTCTTACAGTATAAGACATCTAGCCAAACATCTTCCTCAAATGCCCTTTCCTCCAAAAGCTTGTCTTTCCTTTAGTAACTCTTCATCTAGACCTTCATTGACTCTACAATTACTAATCATTTGTCAGGTATTGCTAATTTTTTCTCTAGTTTTTATCACTCTTCATTTTTGCCTAATATTACTCTTACATATGGATCTAAAACCACTGCTAGTGGCATTGTCATTGTGCACCCTAGTTCATCTATGTCTTTATCATCTATCCTTTATGCTCCATTTTCTCAGTATAATTTGATATCTGTTAGTCAGCTTACAAAACATCTTAATTATTCTGTTATCTTTCTTCTTGATTATGTTCTTATCCAGGATTTGAAGACAAAGAAGACAATTAGGGAAGGACATTAATCGGACGACTTGTATTACTTTGATCCTATCCCATCACTCATTACTTACTCAATTGACTTGTCCCCACTGCAGGTATATTGTTGTTTTGGTAATTCGTCTTTAGAGAAGCTGAAAAAGTTAGTTTCTACTTTGAATTACGTTTCGTCTTTAGAATATGAGTCGTGTCAACTGGGTACGCATCATTGTATGTCGTTTCCTTCCCAAATTAATAATCATGTGTCTAGTCCTTTTATGTTAGTACATATTGATATTTAAGGTCTAAGTTGTGTGAATTCTAAACTTGGATTTCGGTATTTCATTACCTTTGTGGATATTATTCCAGGCTTACTTGGCTTTATTTAATGAAAAATTATTTTGAGTTATTTTCTGTTTTTTGTGCCTTTTGTGCTAAAATAAAAACCCAATTTAACATATCAATTAAGATTCTCCGTAATGACAATGCTTATGAAAAGCTCTAAGCTTTCTCTCTCTAAAAATATTTAGAATTCCATGACAATTCTAAAGACATTATCTTCATATTAGTAAAATATTTAGTAACATCTCAATCACCTTGCTAGCCATGAAAGAACTTGTCATTCACATCATACACTTGATTAAGATTGCTAGAATATAATAGACGAACATATTCCTAAACTTTCTTACAAGTTTCAAGTTGTGTACAAAAGTCAACAATTTGGGGTTCCATGGAATTCCATAATAAAGTGATGAGTAAGGAATCATCTTGTTCCTATGTATCAAACAATTTTGGATCAGCAGGCAGATCATTAGTAAGAAATTTTCGTTTACCCTGACCAGTGACAAACTTATATACTGGCTAGGACCATGAACATAATAATTACTATTCAAATTTTGAGTAGTAATAATATGAGGACTTGGATGAGAAAACACATCAAAGATAGTCTTGGATTCCATAGTGAATTCCTAAAAAGAGGTTAACCAAAAAAGCTTCCACACAGAAGATAAATTAAAAGGAAAGAGAAACGAACATATTTTTTTTACAAATCTAACAAACTTTTGCTGCTACTTGTGAGCAATACTGGAAAATAATACTGATGAACAATGACGGATGAACTATGTCAGATGAACATTACTTATCTAACTTTGCTTATTTTTTGTTCTTTACTCTGCAGATTCTTAACACTTTTAAAGGAGGTTGTTTGTTGCTTCTTATTTTCTTGGCTCCACTTCTCTGATATTTTTTTCTTCTGATCTACTTAAGACATCTTGAGTCTTAGAAAACTTCGTTTAATCTAGTCAAGTACTTTTATCTTTCCATTCCAATTTGTTAACAAAAATGTTTGTGTTTTCCTTTCTTTCATGCTGATTTGATTATGTTCTTTGCTCAGTTTTTCTTCTTTTGTGATTTTTTCTATTACTTATACTAATCTTTGCAATAATTGAATATACCATTACTACTGGTGTACATAAAATTTGATAGATTAAGCCAGTAAAAAAAAAGCTTGATAATAGTACACTATTTAAAAAAATTAGGGTAAATTACATTTAGTCACCTGTAGTTTGGCCTAATCTACACATAAGGACTCATAATTTTAAAATATATAGATACTCCCTGGATAAGCATATTCTAGAGGGGAATCTATATTCTTATATCAAAAAATGCATATTCTAAGCTATGTGATTGAACATAAGAGATTTACAATTGTTTCAATTACCTTAATGCCTATTCTAGATCTTCTGTCTTGTTTTAGTGTCTGAATCGTATTGAGTTCTTGCATCTTGTTTCCATACTGAATGCTTTTACTGCTTAAACATTCAGATAAAACTGTTAGTGCAATTAGAATAGTGTTTTGATATTATTAAAATCAAATGCGGGTCAACAATCTCCCTCTTTTTGATGATGACAAAACTAAAGAGAGAAAAACAGTTTTACAAATTAAGTGTTGGCTTTTAGAAAAATTTGGGTAGTGTTTCCTCTGCTTTTCTGATAAAAACCAACCTGTTAAGCATTCAAACACAGCTTAAATACATTTATATCAACCCAATCAAGTAATGTAAGACAATATAACATTTGTCAACATGTTCGGAGTAAAGCTCTTCCTAAATATATACTCTGCATTTGATTTTAATAATGACAAAACACTACTCTAATTGCACTAACAGTTTTATCTAAGTATTTAAGTGGTAAAAACATTTAGTATGGAAACAAGATGCAATAACTCAACGTGAGTCAGACACCAAAACAAGATATAAGATCTACAATGGGCATTAAGGTAATTGAAACAATTATAAATCTCTTATATTCAATTACATAGCTTGATTTGTGGCTCAATTTATAAAAGACTTTGACAAAACTAAAATATAAAAAGTTTCTAATTCAAAACTTTTTTTAAAAAGGTAAACTGAGTTAAAGGACAACCTAATCGACTGGATCCATATACTAGTCGACTGGGATATGGGACAGAAAGTTTCCAGTCGACTGGTGTTAAGGACTCAGTCGATTGGTACTCTCCCTTAGCCTAAAAAGTGAAAATTTTTCACTTGACCCAATCGACTGGTACAAGGACCCAGTCGACTGGTAATTCAAAAATATGACCATTTAAGACGCGAGACTTGAGCATTTAATACTCTCGACCTACCAAGTCTGTGTCAAATGACCATATTGATTCAAAGCTATATAAACCCACTTCAATGAGCATTTAAAAGAATAAGAAAACACATTCAATTCATAAGATAGCTCATTAATTCTCAAAAGCTTTGAAAAATTTGTTGTTGTGCCATTCTTCAAGTTTGTTCTTGAAAAAAAGATACTATTCATTTGTAAAAGCACTTATTGTTGTCTCTCCACTATTCACTTTACAACAAATTTCATTTATTGTAAAGGGAAAGAGTCAGTACAACTCTTAGAATGTTTAGGATTAAACATTTCATTGTAGCTTCCGTGAGGAAGAGATCGGTTGTAAGGTTTGTGCAACACCCGTGAAGTTGTACGATTAAAGTTTACGTGGATTATTTCAAGGAGGTTCCTTGAAGAGAGTGGACGTAAGGTCAGAAGGAATATGATATTGCCGAACCACTATAAACAAAGTTTGCATCTTCTCTTCCTTAAACTTATTTACTTTCAAGCATATTATTTGTTTGTGTGCTTTGTGCATTTAACAGATTGAAAACTTGCAAAGTAATTGGCAAAAGTTTTTAAAACCCAATTCACCTCTTTCTTGAGTTTGAACCTCAATTTACAATTGGTATCAGAGCTTCATACTCAATTTCAGGCTTAAAATCCTTGAATTAATCCGATGGCATCAAATAACTATACCGAAGGCCATTCCTATACTAGGCCTCTTTTGTTCAATGGCTCTAACTATAACTACTAGAAAAATATAATGAAAATCTTTGTCAAAGAACATGATTACAATCTATGGAGAGTCATTGAGAAAGGACTTAGAATTCTTACAAAGAAAATAACTATTGGAGAAATCAATCATACAATGCCTAAACTCAAAACTAAGTTCAATGAAGAGGATTGTAGAATGATATCTCTAAATAGTAGAGCCATTAGTATTTTACATTGTGCTTTAGATATTTCTGAGTATAATAAAGTTTCTACGTGTGTTTCAGCTAAAGAGATTTAGGACAAACTACAAGTCATATATGAGAGCATTAGCGAAGTTAAAAAATAAAAAATCTATATGCTAGAGTCCAAGTATGAATCTTTTAAAATGTCTCCTAACGAAATAATTTCTTAAATGCACTCACACTTCACAACTATTGTTAATGGCTTAAAGCTTCTTGGTAGGAACGTTGAGGAGTTTGAACTAACAAGGAAGATCTTAAGGTCTTTGCCATCCACTTGAAAAACAAAGAAGACGACCATCATTTAGGCCAAAGATCTCGACAAACTTGATAGTGAGATGGCCTTAATCACCAAAAGGTTTCAAAAGTTCTTGAAAAAGAGCAAAAAACCTTACACAAGGGATTCCACTCTAAAAATGGAACCTCTTAAGAGTTACAATTGCAAGAAGCCCGGTCATGTCAAGGCCGACTGTACAATAACAAGCAAACCATATAAGAGCTTCAAAAAGAAAGCTATGATTGCAACCACATGGAGTGATGACGAAGAGAAAGAAACTTCGGACAATGAAGTTGGATACGAAGAGATTGCTAACCTATGCTTAATGACAATCGACAATAAGAATGAGATATCAGCTTCTTCCCCTTCTAATAATAACACTATTAGTAGTAGTGAAGAGTTAATTAAAGTTATAAATGAGATACATTAAGAATTGAAGAAATTAATTTCTAGAAATGTGGCTCTCAAGAAAGAAGTTTCATCTCTTTCTAAAGAGATAGGGGGCTTAAAGGAAGAAAAAGAAAAACTATCTTCCATGCTTTATAACTCTTCACAAGATTTTCTAAAAAATGAAAATGAAAATTTAAAGAAGAAAATATTGGAATTGAATAGCATCATATCTAGAATTATGATTGGAAAAGAAAAGCTAGAGAAGTACTATCTAGCCAAAGGTTAAATAGAGGAAAATCTGGCTATACCTTTGTTATTTTTATTGCTTACAAGGATGAAGCTTACAAAGGATTTGTGAACTTTTGTAAAAAGGTTTAAAATGAAAAATGAATTTTTATTTCTAGTATAAGAAGTGATCATAGAAAGGAATTTGAAAACCAAAGCTTTTCAAAATTTTGTGATGAAAATGGAATTAATCACAATTTTTCAGCACCTAGAACTTCTCAACAAAATGGAGTTGTTGAGAGGAAAAATAGAGTTGTAAAAGAGTTTGCGAGAACAATACTTTGTGAAAATAGTTTGCCAAAATACTTTTGGGGGGAAGCCGTAAACACTTATTGCTATGTTTTAAATAGAGTTTTAATTAGGCCTATACTTAACAAAACTCCATATGAATTATGGAAAGGTAGAAAGCTTAATATCTCTTATTTTCGTGCCTTTGGTTGTAAATGCTTTATCCTAAATAACAATAAAACTAACTTGGGTAAATTTAACTCAAAGACCAATAAGGAAAAATTCTTAGGATATTCAACCTCTAGTAAAGCTTATAGAGTTTTTAACAAGAGAACTCTAGTGGTTAAAGAATCCGTACATGTAGCCTTTGATAAGTCTAACCCAATTAGTAGTAAAGTAGGTTCTTTTAATGATGATGCAGATTTCATTCCAATGACAGAAACATCTACTCCCATTGTTGACCCGAAAGAGAGTGAACCTCAATTAAATCAAGAGGTAAACACTCACAATCTTGATCAACCATCTACAAGTCAATAAGAGGATAATCTTTCCAAAGATTGGATGTATGTGAATTATCATCCAATCTATCAAGTGATTGGTGATCCTTCACAAGGGGTAAGAATTCGTTCCTCTATTAGAAATATTTGCAATTGTGTAGCTTATTTATCTCAAGTAGAACTTAAAACGTTTGTAGAAGCTAAGAAGGATGTTGATTGGATAAATGCTATGCAAGAAGAAACAAATCAATTTGAAATACACAAAGTATAGAATCTAGTTCCTAGACCAAAGAATCACACTATAATAGGAACTAAATGGGTATTTAGAAATAAGATGGATGAAAATGGAATAGTAACTAGGAACAAGGCTAGACTAGTTGCTAAGGGATATAATCAAGAAGAAGTAATAGATTTTGATAAGACCTATGCTCCCGTAGCTAGATTAAAAGCTATTCGTATGCTATTAACCTTTACTGCTTTAATAAGTTTAATCTATTTCAAGTGGATGTAAAAAGCACATTTTTAAATGGATTTATAGAAGAAGAGATGTATGTTGAGCAACCTCTTGGATTTGAAAATCCTAGTCTTCCAAACCATGTTTATAAGCTTTCTAAAGCTCTCTATGGGTTGAAGCAAGCTCCAAGAGCATGGCATAAAATACTAAGTTTTTGCTTGAAAATGATTTTACAAGAGGAAAAATAGACACAACTCTCTTCATAAAAACTCACAAAAATGATACACTACAAGTCCAAATATATGTTGATTATATTATATTTGGTGCTACTAATGAATCTATGTGTCAAAAGTTTGCTAAGTGCATGCAAGATGAATTTGAAATAAGTATGATGGGAGAGCTTACCTACTTTCTTGGACTTCAAACCAAACAATTGAAAGAAGGTATCCTCATCAATCAATAAAAGTACACTAAGGACCCATTAAAAAGGTTCAAGATGGAAAGCTCAAAGTCAATTGGCAATCTTATGAGCACCTCTACAAAACTGAACCTAAATGAATAAGGAAAGTGTGTATATACTAAAACTTATAGAAGCATGATAGGAGCTTTACTTTATTTAACTATAAGTAGACCTGATATAATGTTCAGTGTATGTATGTGTGCTAGATTTCAAGCTAATCCTAAGGAATCACATGTAATTGTAGTAAAAATAATCCTTAGATATCTACAAGGAACTCAAAACCTAGGGCTATGGTATTCTAGAAAATCAACTTTTGAGCTTGTAGGATATTTAGATGTTGATTTGTGGGTTGTAGACTAGATAGAAAAAGCACTAGTGGAACATGTCAATTTTTAGGTGCAATGTTAACCTCTTGGTTTTCTAAGAAACAAAATTCGATTGCACTATCAACCGTCGAAGCGGAATATGTAGCAGTTGAAAGTTGTTGTGCACAAGTGTTGTGGATGAAACAATAATTAGAAGACTATGGCATGAACTTTAAGGATATACAAATTCATTGTGATAACACTAGTACTATCAACTTGACCAAAAACTCTATTCAGCATTCTAGAACCAAACACATAGAAATAAGACATCACTTCATAAGAGATCATGCTCAAAATGATGATATTAGACTAGAATTCATTCATTCACAAGATTAAATAGTTGATATTCTTATAAAACCCTTAAGTGAAGATAGCTTTTGCAAGATTAGACTATTGATGGGCCTGATAAACTATGATAAAATGTATGTTTGATTGTATCAACATTTATCATATGCATATTTAACATCTAGTGAATGAGTATTAACTCTTATTTAATATATCTCTCACTCAAGATGGCATAGATAAACAATTTCGTGCTAAAATTTCAAGATAGAGCTATGTTGGAAATCACCTTGACAAGATGCCCAGGTGGTGATCTTCCAAACACCCAAGTCTAGAATGACTTATAAATATTAGGAATTGAAAACAGGAATAGAAATCAAAGAAAGAAAGAAGACAAACAATTTGTTATCGAGGTTCAGCAATAGCCTACGTCCCCGTGAGTTCCTCTGAACTCTCTGTACTAAATCAATGGTTATTTTACAATCACAGCAACCCCTCTCCAAGAAGCTTAAGTTCTTGAAGAAACCAAGAAAAGAAGAAAGAAAATGATAAGAACTATTACAAAAGCTCTCTACCAAATCTATGCTACTCTTTCTTTACAACCAGCCTCACTACAATGAGTCCCTCTTGTGTTTTGTGTCTTTGCACTCTCACATAATTCTCTCTTGTATCTCTTGATGATCACTTGTATGTCACAATGTGTCTCTTGTAATCTCTCAATTAATTGATGAGAATGAAGCTAGGTGACCCTTTATATAGTGTACCAACTTTTTGTTCAATCTTGAGGGTTAATCTCCACCCTTAGATCTTTATGACCAATTAACCATGGCCCTCCATCAATCCTTAGTGATCCTATGCGTTTTGAGCATATCTCACGAACTCAACTAAAGGCTGAAATATGTGTGCATCAGTGTGCCTAGCGCTGCGGCCTGGAGTTGGGCACACTTGCTGCCCCTATGGGCACTGCAGCCTGGGGAAGGTAGCTCTACGGCTTGCTGCTTCCTCCAGCACTCCTCCTTGCTAGGCACTGCGGCCAGGACAAGGCTGGGCCGCGGCGCACACTGGTGTGCACCCTTTGTTGAACATGCTGATTTTTCTTCCTTCCTTTTTCCGTTTAAATCTTAGACAAACTCCAACAAGCTCAAATTTTTAAATTTTTTGAAAGACTCAGTCGACTAGTATATTGACCCCAGTCAACTGGTATTCGGCTGCCCATTTTACTAGTCGACTAGTACAAAGCATCCAGTCGATTGGTACTACAAGACATTGCTTGGAGCCAAAATTTAAAATTTTAGTAGTATACCCAATCGACTGGTATGTCAAAAATTCTCCAAATTATGAAGGACCTAGTCAACTGGAATCCTAACCCAATCGACTGGTTATCCCAACAAAACGGGGTCGCGGAATGGAAATATCATTATCTTATGGATACTGCTCGTACTCTCTAATTTCATATGCATGTCCTCAAATTATTTTGGAATGAGGCCGTTATGACTACATGTTACTTAATTAACTGTATGTCATCCTCTATCCTTGATGTTTAATCCCCCCACTCTGTGCTCTTTCCTAGAGATGTTACCTTCCATTTACCTCATCGTATTTTTAGGTCCATTTGTTTTGTTAATCAACTCTATCCAGGAATTGACAAACTTAACCCAAGCTCTATCAAATATATTTTCTTAGGTTATTCTAGTACACATAAAGTTTATCGGTATTATAGTCCATCACTACAAAAGCACATTATTTGTGTCGATATTACATTCTTTGAGTCTACCTTATATTACTCCGAGTCTCATTCTATCTTAGATTTGGCTGATTCATTTCCTTGTCCATTACCTATTCCTTTGCCCCTTACACAGTCAAATCCTCGTCTGTTAGTCTCTTAATAGTCCCCACATTCATACACTTCGTTTATTGCTTCAATCTCTTTTGTCTCTATTCCTAAGTCTATTACAAAAGCTGTGTATCATTTTGGGTGGAAAGCAGCTATGGATGAAGAGATACATGCCTTGAGTACTAATGATACATAGGACTTGGTTCCTCTTCTATCTGGAAAATCTGTTGTTGGTTGTCGCTGGGTCTATACTGTAAAGGTTCATCTTGATGGTATTATTTACAGATTAAAAGCTTGTCTAGTAGCAAAAGGGTATACACAGGTCTATAGTATTGACTATACTGAGATATTCTCTCTGGTGGCGAAGATTATGTCTATTTGTGTGTTTATCTCTTTAGTAGTTACTTTTGATTGGTCCCTACATCAATTGGATGTGAAAAATGCGTTTCTACATGGTGATTTGCAAGAAGAAGTATACATGGAGCAACCACCCGGATTTGTTGCTCAGAGGGAGTCTGGGTTAGTATGTCGATTAAAAAAATCTCTATATGGCTTGAAACAATCCCCTCGAGCGTGGTTTGGCTAGTTCAGTGAAGTAGTAATTAATTTTGGCCTCAGCAGATGTGATGTAGATCATTATATATTTTATAAACATAGTGAGACACATAGAATATTGTTAATTGTATATATGGATAATATTGTGATAACATGAGATGACAAAGAATGAATTCTAACACTGAAACAATTATTGAGTACTAAATTTCAGACAAATAATTTAGGTCAATTGAGATACTTTTTGGGTATTGAGATTGTTAGATCTCGTCATGGTGTTTCTCTATCTCAGTGGAAATATGTTCTTGATTTGTTGACTAATATTGGAATGTTGAATGTAAGCCTATAGATAGTCCTATTGATCCTAATACAAAACTTGTAGTTGATCGATGTGACTTATTATCTGATCCAGGGCAATATAGGCATTTGGTTGAAAAATTGAATTATTTGATTGTTACTTGACCTGATATTTCATTTGCAACCAGTGTGGTTAGTCAATTTCTTGATGCTCTACGAACTAGTCATTAGGATGTTGTTATTCGAATTTTAAGATATCTTAAAAGTGCTCTTGGTCATGGTTTACTTTAATAAAATCATGGGCATGCTCAAATTGAAGGTTACACTGATGTAGATTGAGTCGGCTCCCCATCTGATTGAAGATCCACTACTGGATATTATGTATTTGTTGGAGATAATTTAATGTCATGGAAAAGTAAGAAGTAAACTGTGGTTGCTAGATCGAGTGTTGAATCCGAATATAGAGCAATGGCACATACTACTTGTGAAATAGTTTGGTTAAAGCAGTTGTTAGCAAAACTTGGGATTAACTAATAAGTGCTTAAATATTCATATTTAAGCCCCCTTATTTACATTTATTAGGTCCTTAGTTATGTTGTTTTAGTCCATTTTATTTCATTTATGTGTTTCACATGCGTTTTATAGGTCTTGGAGAAAAAGAAGCAGTTTTGGCACTTAAAGGAAGAAGCCTGGAATTCCTGGAGCAGCCCCTAGACAAACTGCGATCGATCGCACCATGCAATGCGATCGAGCTCACATTGTGATCGTGCGCACACAAGAAGGATCGAGCGCACCCTACAATCGAGCACAAGACGCGTGCGATCGAGCGCAGATGTACGGGCGTGAACAGTAAACTGTAGAACCATATTTTGGAAAAAATAGAGTTTTGTAATTTAGGAAAGTTTAGGAACTCATGAGCCTTCTAGGACTTCTCAAGCCCTATAAATACACCTATAAAGCACACACAACACATCACAACTTATACATCACTTCTTTTATCTTTTTGGAGTTGTAAGCTTTGGGAGAGAATTGACGCCTCTTCTCTCGGGTTCATTCTTCTCTTTATGTTTAGTTTATATATGATGTTTTTAGACAGCATGTGTAACTAACTTTCTTATAGGGCTCGATTGAAGCCCTAGTTATGCTTTCTCATATATTTAGGCATTGATAAATCTTTGCCAATAGCCTTTATTATGTTGCTTAACTTGATTAATGTCTGTGCTTATTTAAGTTCCTCAGATGTATGTGTATGGCCAGCATATGCATGTGGTATGGACCTGTTAGTTAGATCAATTTGGATGACCGAGTCCTGGGTCTAACATTAGTAACAAGGAATATCTTATCCGGATACCCGGGTTAATCAACATGGAAAACCAGGAGTAGATACCATGCCCTAGGTCTCATGTGGTTGTCGATTTTCATAGTACTTATGTTTTCTTAAGGAACAACTCAAGTAGATACCATGCTGAATCCCTTAAAGAAGAAAAGTGTTAGAGTAGATACCATGCCTAACTCGTTGCTTAGGGAGATCAATAGCTTAAGGAGTAGATACCATGTCCTTAGGTTAGCAACCAGTAGGTATACATGATAAGGCTAGTGCACTGATACCTTATACAATTGGGAAAGTATGACTAGTGGTGGATATCAAAGCCCTATGTCTTTATTATTATCACTCACATTCAACAGTTATTTATTTCTTTTTACTTTAAAGAAACTAATTCTAAAACCGAACTTTACCATTCCCTGTGGAGATGACCTTGCTTTCGCACACTATACTACACTGTTGACCTTGTGCACTTGCAAGTAAAACGAGTTCTATTATTTACTTATTTATTTAGGTATATTTTTGAACAACAAGTTTTTGGCGCCGTTGCCGGGGATTGCACTAAATTTCATTTTAGGATTACTTTCGTTTAATCATCATTTTTATTTTATTTACTATCTTTATTTCTACTTTTCATCAAACCTTAATCGATTTCTCTTTTTGTTTTAGGTACATCAAACCCTAATCAGTGGTTCTGTAATACTTGTGATCGATCGCAACCTTCTGTGCGATCGAGTGCAAATAGGACAGAGAGTTACCCGAGCAGCTGAGTTGAACTACTGCACTGAAGTTGTTTTACCTGATTCATGCACGAACTTCGATCCCGACATCCAACAGTCTTTCTCCTTGATCCCAAGCTTGAGTGGACCATCCGACAAAATCTTAGAGACAACTTTGAGGAAGAAGAGGAATTCACGGAAGAAGCACTAATGGCGGAATAGTTAGAAATCCAGCAACCACCTGCACGAAGACCGATGAAGCAATCCTTCATCCCATAGAACCTCAACCATCCTTCATGCATTGCATATCAATCGAAAACAGAGGGAAACTATTACATATCCCCGTAGATACTCAATGCTTTGACTCACTTTAGGGGTACACCGGCAGAGGATCCACGCTTGCACCTTCGAGAATTCTTTGATCTCTGCAAATTTCAGCACATCTAGGGCCTAGACCAAGAAGGAATAATGTTAATTCTATTTCCCTTTTCCTTAAAAGATAATGCTAAGCTATGGTACAATTCTTTGCCTGCAGTTTCAATCCACACTTGGGAGGAATTGGCTGGCAAATTCCTAAGGAAGTTCTTCCCACCCCAAAAGACGAGACAAATGAGGAAAGAGATCTAATCCTTCCAACAAAGGGATGGAGATCTGTTTTTTGAGGCATGGGGACACTTCAACGAGCTACTACTCAAATGCCCACACCACAACCTACCTCAAGATGTGCTGGTACTAGCCTTTTATGAAGGTCTAAATGACATGAATAAAGGTATTGCTGATTCTGGTTGTGGAGGTGTGCTGATGGAGAAGAGTAGTGAAGAAGCCATGGAGCTGTTTGAGGTATTGAGTGAGCATACCCAACAATTCTCCTCTAGAGGTAGACAAAGAGTCAAGAGCAAAGGTATATATGAGGTTACTCTAAATGGTGAACCCTCTGCCCAAATAGTTGCTTTGGAAATGAAGCTAGATATGAGGCTAGATATGATTGTAAAAACCATGTCTACTCAAAACATCTCTCCTCGACCACAAGCTACACAAAGCCAGGTATGTGCTTTATGTTCTCAATTTGATCACGCTACTGAGACATGCCATTTGTATTCATCTACAGATCCCAAGCAAGAAACTATGTGGGACCGAACAGTGCATATACAAAAACATACAACCCTGGATGGTGAGACCACCCTAACCTCTCATGGAGCAACAATCAAAACACCTTAAACCTTCAAGGGCAACAAAGGAACTTCCATAAAGCAGCCCAACCAGTTCCAGAACCCAAGAAAGATGGTCTAGAAAGTCTTGTAAAGCAATTAGCCACTCAACAACAGTAACTAATGACAACATTGATGACTTCATTAGATCACCCAAAAATAAACCACTCAAAGGCTAGAAGAACAAATCGGGCAATTGGCTAAGGAGCTAAGTGAAAGAAAGCAAGGTGAACTTCCTGCACAAACACTACCAAATCCAAGAGGACATCAGCAGCTGAACGCCGTTACAACTCTCCGAAATGGTAAGATCATGGGAGTTAATGAGCCAGCTCAAGCATCTCAAGCTAAACCATCCACATCCAAGGTAAGTGAAGTAGAGAAGTGGAATGCACCACCCTTCCCTCAAAGGTTAGTAACGCCAAAGAAAGATAAATTTCTTGATATTTTTGAAACTTTGAGAAAAGTAGAAATTAACATTCCCTTATTAGATGCAATTAAACAAATTCCTGTTTATGTTAAATTTTTAAAAGATTGTTGCACTAATAAAAGAAAGTTTCAAGAACATGAAACAATGGCTCTAACTGAAGAGGTAAGTGCGGTATTGTTAAGAAAACTACCACCAAAACTAAAAGATCCGGGTAGTTTTATTATTCCCTGTAGGATAGTTGATCAGTTGTTTGAGCGAGCATTACTAGATTTAGGAGCAAGTGTCAATTTGCTACCATACATAGTAGTTGAAAAGCTAGGTTTGGGGGAGCTTCAACCAACCTCCATCACTTTGCAATTAGCAGATAGAAGCATCAAAAGACCTATAGGTATACTTGAAGATGTCCTGGTCAAGGTAGGTGAGTTTGTTCTGCCTACTGACTTCATTGTATTAGATATGGAAGAATGCTCTATGCCATTACCTCTGCCCATTATCTTAGGAAGACCCTTAATGAGAACTGCTGATACAATAATCAATGTGAAAAAGGGTATTGTAAGTATGACGGTAAATGGAGAGACAATAGAATTTAAGATATTTGATGCAATGAAATTACCTCAAGATGATAATGATGATGAATGTTTTAATGACTGTATAATGCAAGGTGTTGTCAAACAAGTTTTTCAGGTCCATCACACCAATCCATTAGAAGCCACCCTCACCCATAGCTTCAAAAGATCGGATATTGAGTCTGTATCAGAAACTGTCCCTGATGACATCTTGGAAGCTATGCACCTCCCTAAAGTCTATCCTGTGCATCCAAGATCGGGTGATAAGAAGAAATCACGTTTGAATACACTGAAAGGATTGAGTCATGATGAATATGCAACATCACCAAGAGCACTTGAGCCACATGAAGTGAACTTTAAGTACTCCCTGCCAAAAGACTAAAGTTGAGAGAATACCCCGTCTGGCTGAAGATGTTAAACTTAGCGCTCATGGGAGGCACCCCAAAGCATATCCTTTTTCTTAGTTTATTTCATTTTATTATTCGTATTTCCTAGTTTATTTTTCTATCTGTTTATTATTACTTGTTTTCCATTTTATGTTTGTTTTTCTTTCTTTTTCAAGGACAGCGTGAGTGCATCCAGTTGAAGTTTGAGGGCGTTGTACGAGCCATGCCAGCCATCAGTTCTCCATCTCCCAGGTCAGCTCCTTCTATGCTATTCACACGTTGGGAACAATGTGCAATTTAAGTTTGGGGGTATGGGGACACAGTCACACACTCACTATGTCCCACATTTTTCTGTTTTCTTGCTATTTTCATAGATAAATGCATGTTCATTATGTCCAATAAACTTTTTTTTTGGTGATCTAAATAAAACTTTATGATTCGACTTCATCAACGAGCTTAACACTTTGAACATATAGTCCAATAATCAAGTTTTGAGCCTAGATCACCGTCTTTTTGACATTTAAGGATTCACAAGTTTGACCTAAACTATCACAAGCACACTAGCACATAACTGTGTGGGGTATGACATGTTATTTGGATTTGTATATTTCTTTTGCTTAACTGTGAACTAGATAACTTATTAGATTGATATTTTGGCATATAAAAATAGAAAAGATTGATTAGTGCTCAAAAGAAGAAATAAATGCTCCTAATGATCAATAAAACTTGTTTTCTGCTGAGTAACTGGCCCTCTTACCTTAGTAAGCATTGAGTGTCACGTCAAAAGGTGGAAAATATTAAATGATCATTAAAAAAAACTTTTCGCTGAGTAACTGGCCCTCTTGCCTCAGTAAGTATTGAGTGTCACGTCAAAAAGTGGAAAATTCTGACTGGTAGCATTAAGACCAGTTAGTTTCATAGCCTTTTTGACTCGAGCTAGTAAGTCCTTAGGGGTGTCTTTACACCTAATGCCCTAAAACCATCTGGTTTAGGAGTCATTGGCTAAACACTCGTTACACGAGTCAAAAAGAAAGCTTTAAGGGAACTAACTTGGCAAAAATCTCACAAATAAAAGAAAAGAAGAAAATCTATGCCATCTTTGTTGACTCTAATAGGAAGTTTGGTGAATCTTGAGTCATCGAAATACTACACATTTGAATTACTTGGAAACCCAATCTTTTATGTGCTAGTTCACCACACACCAAAGTCGAACTTGCGATGTCTTAAATTGCCTTATGAAAGTGATTTGCATTCAAAACTCTTATTCATTGCAAAAATATGTTTATATCTGTTAAGCTTGCTCATGAATGCACATCATAGTTTTATGTTAAGACTTAAACTTTTGTGGACACTATGAACATTAGATCTATCTATGCATTGTTATTTTTCATTTTAGTTTTTTTCAGTATTACTAAGGGACTAGCAATATGTAAGTTTGGGGGTGTGATAAGTGCTTAAATATTCATATTTAAGCCCCCTTATTTACATTTATTAGGTCCTTAGTTATGTTATTTTAGTCCATTTTACTTTATTTGTGTGTTTCACATGTGTTTTATAGATCTTGGAGAAAAAGAAGCAGTTTTGGCACTTAAAGGAAGAAGCCTGGAATTCCTGGAGCAGCCCCTAAACAAACTACGATCGATCGCACCATGCAATGCGATCGAGCGCACATTGCGATCGTGCGTACACAAGAAAGATCGAGTGCACCCTGCGATCGAGCGCAAGATGCGTGAGATCGAGCACACATGTACGGGCGTAATCAGTAAACTGCAGAACCTTATTTTGGAAAAAAAAAAGAGTTTTGTAATTTAGGAAAGTTTAGGAACTCATGAGCCTTCTAGGACTTCTCAAGCCCTATAAATACACCTGTAAAGCACGCACAACACATCACAATTTAGACATCGCTTCTTTTATCTTTTTAGAGTTGTAAGCTTTGGAAGAGAATTGACGCCTCTTCTCTCGGGTTTATTCTTCTCTTTATGTTTAGTTTATATATGATATTTTTAGACAGCATGTGTAACTAACTTCCTTATAGGGCTCGATTGAAGCCTTAGTTATGCTTTCTCATATATTTATGCATTGATAAATCTTTGCCAATAGCCTTTATTATGTTGCTTAACTTGATTAATGTCTGTGCTTATTTAAGTTTCTCATATGTATGTGTATGGCCAGCATATGCATGTGGTATGAACCTGTTAGTTAGATCAATTTGGATGACTGAGTCCTGGGTCTAACATTAGTAACAAGGGATATCTTATCCGGATACCCGGGTTAATCAACTTAGGAAACCCGGAGTAAATACCATGCCCTAGGTCTCATGTGATTGTCGATTTCCATAGTACTTATGTTTTCTTAAGGAACAACTCAAGCAGATACCATGCTGAATCCCTTAAGGAAGAAAAGAGTTAGAGTAGATACCATGCCTAACTCGTTGTTTAGGGAGATCAATAGCTTAAGGAGTAGATACCATGCCCTTAGGTTGGCAACCAGTAGGTATACATGATAAGGCTAGTGCACTGATACCTTATACAATTGGGAAAGTATGACTAGTGGTGGATATCAAAGCCCTATGTCTTTATTATTATCACTCACATTCAACAGTTATTTATTTATTTTTACTTTAAAGAAACTAATTCTAAAACCGAACTTTACCATTCCCTGTGGAGATGACCTTGCTTTCGCACACTATACTACACTGTTGACCTTGTGCACTTGCAAGTAAAACGAGTTCGATTATTTACTTATTTATTTAGGTATATTTTCGAACAACATTAACCAGTCAAGTCCTATGAGCTTGGTGTGTGATAATCAAGTAGCTATTCATATTTCCAATAATCCAGTGTTTCATGAGAGAACTAAACATATTGAAGTTGATTGTCATGTTGTTCGAGAAAAGCTTCTACAAAATGTGATTAGTACCAGACATGTGAAGTCGACAGATCAGTTAGCAGATTTATTTACTAAACCATTGGGTGGTTCTCGAGTTCATTTTATTTGTAACAAGTTGGGCGCATATGATATCTATGCTCCAACTTGAGGGTGCGTGTTGAGAGTCCTAATAGGATTCTTAATGAGCATCCCAGTAAGCTTAGATCATATTTATTTTATCTAATTGTTGTGTCCTATTCCTATTAGAATTAGTATTCATAAGTTTATATATTGGGTCAAGTGTATTCTTTTCATTCAATCAATATAGAAGAATTTCTTCTCCAGTCTTTTTTTTATTTCAACATAAATAAGAAAAAAAAGTGGATTAAATATATATTGAAAAAAATACGGATTTGAAATAACAAAACCAATAAAAAGGAGCTTAATATTTTATCACTTTGAAGCTCTTAAATCGCTTACTTTTAGGTGATAGTCATCTCCAATCCAAAAAGTTTGTTAATATGTTCCTAGAAAATTTATCTTCAGGATATAACAAAATCTTGTGGAATTCTGCAGATCACAGTTCCGAAGAAATTATCAAGAACTCTATTAAAAACTATTTAAAAACTAAGTAATTGTGGTGACAAAGGTTGTGTGTGGATATTTTAGTAATTCTTGAAATAAGAGGAAAAACATAGGTGAAAAGAAAATGATTGGAAATTATGAATGTGATGAGAAACATTATCCCCTATATATAGAGTTGAAATGGTGTTTTGGCACCTTTTATCTGAACCTATAAGTAATTAGTATAACCTTTCAAAATGGTAAAAATTCAAGAGAAACATCTTTCTTATTTAAATGGACCATTTAACTTTTATAAAGTTTTCCTTCAAATGGTTCACATCTCTTTCAAGGTGATTAGTATGGTGCTTTGTTGAAAAATAAACAATTTGCCTTGGCCTTACATTTTGTGGTAAAGTACATACTTTTGGTGATAAAATTCGTACTTATGATAAAAACACATATTTTTTGTGGTACAATTGTTTTCTTTTTACTTTTACACCAAAAATATGTGTTTTATCACAAAGTATATTGTTAAGGCAATTTGCCTTATTTTTTATCAAGACATCTTAGACACCACCCTTTCAATAGGTAGTTTTTAAATACATGTCCATTCATTCAAATAACTACACTTATATCTTTTCAAATTGTTACAATAAACCAGAACATATTTTTAATCTTCTTTTTATCTTTAATTTTTCAAAGATCATGTTCATTAACAAATAATTGTGTCTATTGACCAAAAGTCACATCATTAATCATTTATAACTCTTACAATCACAACCCTTCAATTAATCACACCATTAAAATTTACAATCTAAATACTGCGATAAAATTCAACAAGAATAATTTGAAATGAACATCAAAATGGTATAGGGCAAGATCATGTCGATATATCTCAAAAAGCAAATGAAACCTAAAAAAGAGGGTCAATATTAATTTAAACTCAACGTTTTAGTCGCACTTATGCCATCAGTTGCAAACTACTCTGTAGCTAAATTGGATTTTTGGTTTTATTGATTTGCTGGTTGGGCATTCGCAGATAAGAGGAATAAGTTCCCCACATTTCCGTCTACCGTTAAATTGGGTTGATTTCTGATAAATGCCCTACATTGATTCAATATTGAAAGTTTAATGTCAATTTGAATACTAAAGGGCCATATTGAAACTTGAAGTAAATTATAGAGTTTAAATTATTTTTTCTCAAAAAAAAATAGTACTAATGGTAAGAAACGCTCACTGAAAGCCTTTTATAGTTTGAGTGGGGCCAATTGATGTTTTATTTTAACCCAAACAATCTCATGCTTAATCTAATTAGTTTCGTATTTTGGTCAAATCGATCATTAAAGTTTCAATTTAGTTAAATAAGTTTTTCAGTGTTTGACCATTTATTCAAATTGTTCTCTAGAGTTTCAATTTGATCAATTAAATTCTTAGAGTTTTAACTCTCTCCCGTTAACTCTCTCTATTCAAATTGTTATTCTCATTAAGTTTAAATGTGAGAATTCTTGCTATATTTTAACTAAGTGGCTAAACAATTCCGTCTACAACCCTCCTAATTTATTTTTTTCTAATTTGAATATAAAAATTTTAAGGTATGATATTTTAAAGTTTTTACCTTTTTTTCACAATATATCAAATTTTCCCTTTATTAATACTTTTAGATTTTTTTTTAAAACCTAAAAAAAAGGGTAAAGTTACTTTTGAAAACTAAACGTATAAACGTTTTGACTTTTGAACTTAGACAAACATATTGAGACATAAATTAAACACCAAGAAAAGAGGACAGGGTAAATAATAAATATTAATTTTGGGATGAATTCAGTAAAGCTTAAGCTTTTTCACATGATCTTAAACTTGGCCCGAAAAAAATTCGAGTTTATTTTTTTTACCAAATAAATATAAACTACGAGTAAGGTCCCGTTTTCAAGTCAATAGGCTTATGATCAACTCTAGTCCAATAGTATATATATTAAGAACTATCATTTTCTTGTTTCAATCTTTGATCTTTTGGGCAATGGCAAGCGACTTTATCAATTAAATCAAATCATATGTTTGGTGTCTCGACTTACATTATAAAATTACACGCTTTACCCTTAAAATAATTAAAAAGCAAAAAAAAAAAACAACACAATAAGAAAAACAAATCTGCTAAATTACAAAAGGGAGAGAAAGAAGAATTCAAAACCACACAATGTACGGACTTAACTGTAGTATATTTATAAGCGAGGAGCTCTAGTATACATTTGAGAAAAAATTGTTGTGAGACAGGTTTCACAAATATTCCAATTTACTCATTGATGTTTTAATTTGCATTTATTAAACTTTCAACTTTATAAAACGTTTCAATGTTTTTTTTTAGTCAATTCCGATGAATTTCTCCATTAAATCGCTAATGTAAAACATATGTGCGCTTTCATTAGAAGCAAAAATATCTCAAATATTTTTTTTTTTTTGTAAGTATCTAAGTCTTTAATTTTGACCCTAATAATAACACACCTGTGTTTTACAAGTGAGATTTAATAAAAAAATTTATCAGAACTAATTAAAAAAAAGATATTACAATAATTTGTAAAATTAAAAATACAATAGATATAAATTTAAATCTTAAAAATAAATTAAAATATTTGTAAAATTTCAAAAACCGATATTTTATTGACTCGTGTTATGTGCGAGAGCTCACTGAGTCGATATCTAAAGAAGTTTTTTTAATGATATCATTCTTGAATTTCACAACCAATTATTTTGAAATGATTGAGCTTTCTATCAACAATAAACTTTGAGCATGTCCCATCCCCGTTAGCACACAAAATTTGATTTTAGTCAAAAAGACCGCAAAAAGAATAGCACATAACACTAAAACAGTAAATGAAATTTTAAGAGGTAAATTAAAATATTTTTATCATAAATGCACCACACATCCTCACCAACCCACCTATTGCTTATGGGACCCACCTATTGCTTATGGGAAAAGGCAGTATCCCTTTATTTTACTGGGGCTCGAGTCCAAACGCTAGTGGGGAAGGATAAATTTGACTTATCAAAAATTGAAAATAGTAATAACACGGTTATGATTTAAAAATGGAGACTTGTATAATTTTCTTTTCCTGTTTTTTTTTATAGGAATGCTAATTTTTCTTACTTTAGGATCAAGTTAGCAATATTCCTTCATTTTTTTTATCAAAATATTTTCATTAATTCAAGTTTTTATAACATAAACGTAAAAGCTATAGAATAATTCAATAAATATATCTATTTAATTTTTTTATTTTTAAAGTTTTTTTATAACATCGGATCAATTGATGGGCTAAAAGACGTGCTCTCGATATCATTAGAAAACTCCCATCGAGATCTACCGAATAGAACCTGAAAGCCCAAGCCACCATTGACTCTCCTCCCTCATCTATCACCAGTAACCCGTTGCGAATTGAAAAAGTATTTTTTAGATCGATATATTTTGAGCCATCGAACCGAAAATTCAATTTCCAACCAAACTATAAAATTCGATGGCGAAAAGCTGTCGGAACCACAACAACAAGTGAGTCTCGCCCTAACACCCACCAATTTTAAATTTTTTTATTATTTTTCCTTTTGTTTACTTTTTAATTAAATTGCTAAAATAACATTGGTCTTTTATATGTATTTAAGGGTATTATAGTCTATAAAAATTAGGATACAATGCTAACTTACTCCGTTAGCATTTCCTTTTATTTGTAATGGTTTCATGATAAATATATTGTTTAATTTTTTTTTTGGATAACATCACCTTTTTTATTATAGAATAACAACACTTTTATGATGAGGAGTTGGTATTTTTTATAATTCTTAATTACTAAATTTAAAAATATAGGGGAAATTATTATTTCATACAAATTATTTTTTTGGTATGCATTTTAAATAAATTTTTTGAAGAAAATAGGGGAGGAAACGAGAACTAATTGAAGAACTTAAAATGAGAAGATAAAAGAAAAAATTAAGAAGAAGAGATGAAGAAAAATGGAACGAAGTAAAATACAAAATATAAATAAAAGAAGAATGTGTGCTTTTAAGGGACCAGCATATTGCAAGTTTCTCACTAAATCTTGATTTTTCATTACTTCATGTGGAGCCCACGTTGATTGACTTTGTGTAATTTTAAAAGAAAAATTGTTGGATAAGTGTTTGATAAAAAAATAAATAAAAATGCTTTACTTATACATTTTATAATAAAAATTTATATTTTTAATTATAAAAAAATAACCTTATTAATAAAATTCTGAGTTTTACCCCAAAATAAGTAAGACTCGTTATCTTAATTTTCAATAAAACATTCAAAAAAAATCACTTATTAAAAATTAAATTTGTTAAGATTAGTGTTCGGATATAAGATTTTTGTTTAACCAAGATAAATAATTAAAAAGTTGACATGTACTTATTGTAATAGTAGACTTTTTGAACTTTATTTCAATCATATGGAATAGTTATTAAAATCAAAATCAACGAGAAACTGATAATAAACGTTAAATCAGTTAATTAATTTAATCAATGAGTCAATGATTTATACGATTAAAAGTACGGAGTCAATATAAAATTAGTTTAATATTGAAAATTTAAAGACCTTTGACTTTTTTTAGAGCCTCTAATATGTTTTCATTATTTTTTTAATTTGCTCCAATCAAAGTATGAATCTATTTAGAAACGAGTGGGGCAGTTTGAGAATTTTTTAATATTAACAAGGTATCCATACAAATAATTTCAAAGTATCTCTACTAGTAGCTTAGAAAAATGAAAAGTTATCTCTAACTGCCAAGACTTCTACCATAAGTGTTAAACTCGAAAAAGAAAAAAAAAAGAAATTGATAATTGATAATTGATAAAGAGAATATTATAAATTATATTAATTTTCAAGTCTCATGACTAATCATAAAGAAATTATAAATATTTTATGAGAAAAAACTTTCATGAGAAAATGACGGCTTCAATATACATGTGAACTAAACACAAATGTTGATTCATGTCAAATCACCATGCAAAATTTGTCTCATCTCAACATACACACAAAAAGACTTAAACCCAAATGTTCTGACAAAGAGATCGAACTTTAACCACTCCACTGAAGCATATTTTTTTTAAAATCACATTTTAAAATTTTTATGTAAACATTAATTGAAGCCACGCCCATGCACGGTTCATCAGTGCGAGGGGACACATGCGATCGAATTCGACTGTATTTCGTGATGATGCTTTCAAAATTCTCTTTCTCCTTCAAAATTCGATTCGTTGATATAGGTGATTTCCATTATATTACTTGGGAAAGAAAAGATTTAAAGCAGTCGAGCCTCCACCAATCACACAGACAGCATACGGTGAATGGTGAACCCTATACTAGACTGCAGATTTCGAAGACCTTTTTCCAACAATATCGAACTTACACTTTATGATCATCAGTTGATTTCCTTTAATTTCTTTTAGTACTTCAGAAAAGAAACTTCCCCTAATTTTCTTTTATCACCTTTATATATACACCATCTTTGTTCTCTTTTTACAGTAGTAGTGGCTAGTAAATATGATACTCAGATATCAAAATACTTCACAGAATAAAGCAAACTGCGTTTCATGGAGAGACTCCCAAATGCATAGTGACAAGGTGACCATAGAAAGCTGCACATCCAAGTTTATTAAAGCAAGCCAGCCAATTGGACAAATCAACCAAAAAGCAAAAATCATCCACGTGTCTTTTGCATCAGGTTTGTTGCATGCAGAAAAGAATAGCCTCCAGTTAGTGTAGCAACCAACTGATTCAGAATACTAGTAAGAGAACGCCAAAAGAGGTGAGATAAGATTCCTCAAGAAAAGTCTCAAGAGTCACATGAATGGTGGTGGTTAACCGACAGACTAGTACAGTCTAGCGAAGAGGGACGCAGAGGGAGAGGAAGAGTTACGTTTGTATTTTTTATTTTTAGTTTATTATAATCATAATGTAATTCATTATTTGGAATAAAGAATTCATATTTATTTTTGCTGTAAATATTATATTTAGAATATACGTTATTATTAATTGAAATATTAAAAACTAAATTATTTAATCCAAACTACAAGAATTTCAAGCGTAATGCACCAATATTTCACAAAACTTCCTATAAATTTAGCTTCGAGTTGATCATTCATGATCAAGAAAATAAAATGCAGCCAATGAGGTCTTGAACGAACAAGTGGTAAAAGATCAAAACCGAGCTCTTGAAATTGTAAAATTTCAGATTTATCAATAATTCACATTAATCAACCAATTAATACAATCACAACAACACAATTCATCACATATCAAATTTCTAATATTGTTTTAATTCAATTTATGCATATTTATCATTTTATATTGACTAAAAACTATATGTTTTCTTTTTTATTTCTTAATTAAGCTCAAATTTATATATTAATTGTGGGTAAAAATGAAAAAAATAATAAATTTAAACTTAAATGTGTAACGAAAAAAAATCCTATATTACCCGATTATAATTTTTTAAACCACGTGTACATGATTTTATTTGACCCGAACACAAGGAGAATATTTGTAATTTCCCCAAAAATATTCATCTCTCCCTCTCAGGTTAGACCAAAACCTATTCTCATCACAAACTACATTCTTTTTACCACATCAAGCAATCCAAACGCTGATTGGGATAACTTGTCTCCCAACCTTATAATTAAATCCTGGAAAACTTCATATCATTCACATTCTATAAATGCATACACACTATATATATATACATCCAACAGAATATTTTTAGACATGATAATATTTTTATTATTCTTTATATATAATGGAAAAAACAAAAATAAAAATTATCATGTTTTGTTTTGATACGAAATAAATAAAAAGTAATTTCAAAATTTATAACACCAAAAACATTTATGTTGTTGGAATATAAATCAAATCCAGTGTAATAATAAATTTATTCATTTGATTAAAATCTAATCAAAAATTTAAATAAATAATTAGTACATATCACCTATTCCGCGCATGTTCTATGTATATAATTTGAAATACGTCAAGCTATTTCTTTTAAACCTATTCTTACCGAAGAGTGAAGGAAAAAATACTTCCAACTGCCTCTGAGTTTTTCACTTTTTCTTCAACTGATTGGTTCAAGTTTTTCACTATTTCTACAACTGAATTATTCAATTTCAAACTCTAAAAATCACATTATAAACCGTATTTGGTGATACTTTATTACATTAGATAGTAACTTAATATCATTTATTGATAATTGGTACCATTGTGTTAGAAAAAATATTTAATTGAAAAAATATTTGATATGATACCGATATTATTTTTTCATTGCCAATTTTTTTTTTTATAAACGAATCGAATTGCACCCAGCAAAAAGCTCATGGACGATGGATTTGTTTTCTGTTCATTCGATGTTCGGACAAGTCATTAGATGTAGCTGTGCGTTTTACAAATTTTGCCACCAAAGGGGCATAGCGTCCATAAACAACCTAGAAATTGCCACCTAACAAATGTAAGGACAGATGGCATAATTGGGTGTTATGTTGTAATTAAAAGAATTTAATGAGGATAAATTTGGGATATAGAAATACCATCAGCTGCCTGACTTTTGTACTGTATACTGTACTTAGATATAATATGAATGTATAAAAGGTAAGTTTCTTACCGGGAAAAGGAGTTATCAGTTCAAAGAAATATGCCCATATATAAAAGCACGAGTCTTTGTATTTCGTTTTTTTCTTTAATATTTTCCTCATCCAAGAGAGACTTTGTCATCACATTCCTGGCTAACAAGTGACCGAACCAGATCTCCAGCATTGACTCATTTTCCGGTAACTCTGTTGCCTTACAGTTTATCTAGCATTGTTTTATTTTATTTATTTTTAATTTGTTAGTTTTATTCTGTGTTATAATAGTCTAGCAACAGAAGAGAATAAAGTGGCATTATCTGTGGAGATTACTGGGAGAATCTGGGGGGATTTATTTTGCTTCTGTTATTGCTATCTTTCGCCCATCTGAAATAAATTTGTTAACAAGTGAAATTAATAGAATTTATGATAGGTTCACTTCTTTATCCTCTTCTCGTTCAACCCTTCACTGTAGTTACCATGAAAGAGCAGCTGGGGCTTATGAGGGAGATCTGTCATTTTTGAAGAATTACCTTTTGACATTTTGGATTTTTCTATGGTGCTAGGGAAAGAACAAGGAGAACTGGGTAATTATTCCTTTAAATTTTGAAACAAGGAGATTAGGTTTCTAGATTTGAGCTTAAACTGGGTACTGTCTCTGATTTACTTTTATATATGCCTCTGTTTTTACTAATAATTTTTGCTTACCCAGTATGATGATCCTTTCTCGCATGATAGTTCCACAGAATGAGGCACAAGGTGGAGGAGGATTTTCTCAGCAAACTGCAATTCACACCAAAATCGGATTCAGCTGAGATAATGGAACTTAGCTAAGCAAGGTGAGGAACTGCTCCACCTGGAAAGAGGGGAGAAGAGGAAAGTTGAGAATTTTAAAGGTGCCAAGCAATGGATATGGGCAAACAAGGGCAAGAAGAGATTGAAATTCAGGATTCATGGATTCCCAAGACCCCTTACAAGCCCATTCTGCCAAAGCCGCCACCGATCTACGCAGAGACGGATGAAAATCAGCTATCAGAGACGTACCCACCTGGATTCCCACCACAACCTCAAATTAATAAGGTAGCTGCATGTCTCAAATCCATGAATTGCACGGAGATGAACAATTACAGGGAGGCAGCTTCAACAGGGAAAACTGCCACTGCAAGTGACAATGTTGATACATGCATGGACACCATCTCCGGATTGGAAAATGTTTCTTTTGCAGATCTCCTGGCTCTGGCAAATGCGGCCTCAGTGGCATCCACGGGTGCGGCACCACAGTGGATTGATGGCGCAGCTAAAGGATTTTTTGTTTCCTCTTCGGACTCTCAGATTGACGGTTGCCGGATGGAATCCAGTGCTGTTGGTTTCCCTTATGTGAACCCAGATTTCTCACTCAGCTCAAACACACGGCTAACTGGCAATGGTACGCAGGAGAAAAGGCAGTGTAAGCACAATGAAATTTGCTTCTAATTTCTCATTTTTGCAGAGTTAGTTTTTTTTTTTTTCACTCTTACGTCCTTAACGCGCACACGCTTGTGAAAAAGACAGACAGTGGGGAGACTTTCATCAAACTTACATTTGAGCGGTGGTGTTGGATTTAACCGGTTTTTTAAATCTCTTCAAAACAAAATGCTAAATTTAAGCTGAATTTAAACTGGATTAAATCCAGTACCAAAAGTCAATCATCAAGATAAATAGCACGGAAGCAGCCGAAGAAAATTGTGGTTTAAAGCATTGAGGGTTCAACAATGTAGATATTTAGTGGAAACTGTGTCAACTTTCGATATCAATAATAGAATTCACTATAAGCACATTGCATAATCCTTATCATGATCACTCAACTCTTGCATTACCCAACTTGATCCTCTTGACCTAATGGTTACCTCCATGTTCTCTATAGAGGAGACCCAAGCTCAATTCTCTCCCACCATTGTATGGAAAAATTTTCCATTTCCTGACCTTATATACCTGTTAATTTTTTGTCATTTCCCTGAAAGTCCTTACATTTTGATTCGGTTAATTTTTGCCCTAGAAGCAAGTTTAATCCTTACCACTGAACAAATTTTCCAGTGACTTACATTGCCTTATGAGAGTTTTAACTTTTATGTTTTAATTGCATGATTGATCTTAAACATCATAATGGTGCTCTACAGATGATGTCCCGACATCTCACCAGCATCCCTATGATCTTAATTTCCCTCCAGAGACGATGGCAAATACAATCTCTCACCAGACCATCTCTGAGTTCACTCCCATAACACCAGAGAAGGCCATAAGAGAAAAGGGCAAACATCTTTCTGAAATACAAAATTTATGCACAGATGAAAGTAAAAATCAGGAAAGAGAAGAGCAAGGCAATGAAGTTGCTGCAACAGGATTTAGCTCTGATAGGCTACAGAGCAGCAAAGAACTTCCAAAGCATGTTACAGATTCATCACTTGCTGTTGCTTCAGCGTCATCCATGGAGAATCACAACCCTGAAGGAGGCAAAAATGACACTGAACTAGACAAAACACCACAGCAAAAACGGAGGAGAAAAAAGCACAGGCCAAAGGTGATCACCGAAGGCAAACCTAAGAGGACTCCAAAGCCAGCAACCCCAAAGCCTGCTGGATCTAAAGAAAGCCCAACAGGTAAGAGGAAGTATGTGCGAAGGAAGGGAATCAACAAAGACTCAACAACTCTGCCAGCAGAAGCTAGTGGAGAATCTTCGGATCCCAAAACACTTGAGCCTACCAAGTCAAGCAGAAGGGTCTTAAATTTTGAAACAGAAGGACAGCCTAGAGGTGAAAACTCTACATGCAAGTCAACTTTGAATCTACAGTCAGAACCACAAGCACAAAACGGCTGTGACAAAGAAAGTCAATCGAAATCAACTCTGCAGCTTGTAGATGAAACTGAAGTGATGGCAGAAAACATACAAGCAGGCCTCGCCTATGACCTCTCCCGTCCTGTGAATCAAGTGCTGAAAGAATACTTATCTATGCCTGAAGGACAAGCACCAAGCACACCACTCCCTACCAACATTAATCCCCCACGGAGAAGAAAACGAAATGCCCACTCCCAAAGGGACAACAACAAAAAAGGAAGAGGTGAAGTGGCTGGCCAAAATAGCCAGGAGGACTTAGCACAGATAATCTTGCAAACTGACACCCAATTGTTACCAAGGAGTCCATATGATAACAGCAGCACCAGCACCATTCTAACCATGGAAAGACAAGCAAGAAGACCAAAGAGAACTAGGGCTACTGACCAAGCAGATACCAGCAGCACAAATGTAAACGGGATTCAGTATAATATTTTACATGCATACCAGACGATGTCTTTGGTAAATTTTCCAAACATTCAGAGGAAAAAGAGAACTGAAAAGGGCCAAAATTGTACAACATCTAGCACATCATCATCTGTAACTGCTCCAAAAAATATCGTGGGACAAGAGACAGCAAGCTGTCAAAATGATGCCAAAGCAGATCCTTCTGCACAAGAAGCCAGCTACTGGAATTCTACTCGTCAATCTAATGCCAATGGAGTGCCAGCTATACTTCGAGAAGCAGGACCAGAGGTTCTTCAGGATAAATTGCAAACTTTTGAGTGTATCACTGGCTTAAGTCAGACAGAGAGGCTAACAAAAAAGAGATCCAGTGTCACTACCCGGGTTCGGGACTTGGCTTCTCTAAGTAGATTTGCAGACTGCAAGATGCACCCAACTTACCCAATTGGACAAGCACCAGCAGGGTGTGATAGGCAAGGACTTGGGAATTCACAAAGATCTCATACAAGTATAGAAGCCATAGTTGCAGGGATGCAATCAACATTGGCGAGAAAGAAGCGAACTAAGAAAAGAAACTCGCTTATCAATCCAGCATCCTCCAGTGCAAAGGAAGCGCAAATGCACCAAAAAATTATCCTTCATGGTCACCACCAATTCCCTGCCATGCCATTAGGTACACTAGACAACTAACTTGATTTTTTGCCCAGCGAACAAGGAAAACAAGTTTATAAGCTACCAGTCTTTTACTTCTTCTAAAAATCTACCTAGTCCACTAGGCAGTTATTTTTAATTCATATGATCCATTTGATGCAGGTTCTCCTCCAGACAAAATATGGAATCAATTGTTTTCTATAGATGCAATCAGTGAGCAATTAAGGCTGCTAGACATCAATAGGGATAATCATGCTCCATATCAAGAGCAGAATGCTCTTATCCCTTATATGATGGGAAATCAAGAGCAAAATGCACTTGTTCTTTATAGGAGAGATGGTACTGTTGTGCCTTTTGAGGGTTCATTCTATCCTGTTAGGAAACGACGCCCACGACCTAAGGTTTACCTAGATGACGAGACTAATAGAGTGTGGAAGCTTCTAATGGGAAATATCAACAGCGAAGGTATTGATGGAACAGATGAAGAGAAGGCAAAATGGTGGGAGGAAGAACGGAGAGTGTTCCGTGGACGTGCAGACTCATTTATAGCACGCATGCATCTTGTACAAGGTATCAATACAATTTCCCCCGATGGTCTCTGAATTATTCACAGATGTTCTGACTATAGGAATAACTGTTCAATAAGAACTAGTTTCATATCAAGCAAGGGTTATTAGAACTTCTTATATTATAATGCAGTCTGCATGCTAGCTTAAATACTATTTTGTGCATCTTTCTAAAATTTACACTCATACACACACCCACACGCATGAACAGAGAGAGAGAGACTATTCTCTATGTTTAGACAGAGTGGCAACCTTCAAGTAGAAAAAGGGAACTATGTGGTATTTCTAAGCACATGCAAGTAGTACTCACCCACCACTTAATGTGCTGGTTGGACACCACACCTACTGGGGCCCATATGGACATGTTAAATGGCCATCATCTCCGAGGTTAATATCTCAGTCCCAAGCATATATGAACAAAGTAGTTCACTGAAATTTTAAGATTGTAGGTATCTCAATATGAAAAGTTGTTACATCCAAACTGCAACCAATCAGGTAAGCATGAACTGGATCACCAGGGTAGGTAAAATATGGAGCACCTTAGATATTTTGTTAACGAAATCCAAAATATGCCATTAGCTACTTTACAACCAAACTATCAAAATATCTACTAGCCTGACAAGAGTAGTTATAAAATTCAGAAGTGTAGGAAGAGAAATAAGTCAACCATGTGTATTAGCGAAACCTAAAGCAACACCACTTAGCCCTAAACTGCAGGAAGTGTTGAAACAGAAATAAATCAATTATGTGTATTAGCTAAATCTAAAGCAACACAACTTAGCCCTAACCGCATATGCCTCCAAATACTTGGATCTATAACTTTCCATAAGACAAAATTCAAAGACAAGAAAACTGAATCTATGAAAAAATAGTTAGGAAAGTTTACTTGTCATAAAAAATTCAACACAATCTACTCTAACGTATGCAATTCAAGCACTTCATGAAACTGTGACATAACTGTAATTACATGTTCGTATCTTATAAAGCTTATCTCTTCTTCTTAAGTTCTTACACAAATATCTTACTTAGAGCTTCATGTTATGATAGCATATTTGCCACTGCCGCAGGTGATAGACGCTTCTCTCCTTGGAAGGGATCAGTTGTGGACTCGGTTGTTGGAGTTTTTCTCACGCAAAACGTCTCAGACCATCTTTCTAGGTGAATTAGAGTTTCTCTGATGTTTAGCAGAGGACAGAAACTAATCAAAGAAGGTGAAATAAACAAACCTCTTTAATCTGTTTATTCAACTTTTGCAGTTCTGCATTCATGTCAGTTGCTGCTCGTTTTCCCCTTAAGTCAAACAGCAACAACAAACCATGCCATGAAGAGTTAGCAAGCTCGGTAACTCATGAACCAGTAGTATACTTGGTGGACTCAGAAGACACAATTTCAGTTCAACCAGTTTGCAACCAGAGTTCCATTATCCTACATGACACTGGGAATAATGAAGAACAGGAGATTTTCAATAGTGATGAAACCTCTAGGAGCAGCAGTGATTTTGTTAGCTTAAGGAATGAATCGATAGGCAAGTTGTTGAATTCTTTGGGAGGTGGTTCAGAGACATACTATGATGTAGAAAGATCGACTACAGACATGAGGAAGATAGGAACAGCATCTTTAACTGGGGACTGTAGAGCAACAAATGAGGCATATTCGTCTCAAGATTCTGTCCTTTCATCTCAATACTCGATGGATTCCACGGCTGCTCAAACTGCTGAAAGAACAGGATCATGCTCAGAGAGCACCTTAGAAGGAGAGGATCTGACAAATGTGTCTAAACTCAACAGCTTGAATTGCCATACTTCCTTTATGGAGCTTTTACAAATGGCTGGATCTACCATGCTACAGAAAGTTTATGGCCATGGAAGCAGCAATGTGTCATCAGATGCAAACTCAAAGTATGAACATGTCCAGGTCCAAACTGTTGACTATGACAACCGAAAGCAAAATGTGAATGATTTGAGTGGTATTCAAAGATCCCTAGTAGGACCCATTATCTCATCCAGCTCACATTTTACTGCCAACCCAGGATTGACAGAAGTTGGGAGCTTCGAGATGTTCAGAGAAGAAGCAAGATCTTGTGATGTTTCCAATAACAAAGATGAATACAACATGGCAGAACAAAACCCATTGACATCAGAATCTATGAGTCAAACTACAGGTCAAAATAAGCTGACTCTAAGTGTTCGAGAAGCATCAAGATCTTCAAGTGAAAATAATCAATCAAGCAACAGCTTTCAAGAAGATGAGGACATTATTACCCAGTCTCAAACAGGGATGCTTGGAGCCCCTAAAACCATCTTTGAACCACAGAATCAAGTAGAAAACAATGAAATGCAGAAACATATTAATTTGCCAAACCAAATCCTAGATGTCACAGAAAGCAGCAGTGCACTTGACAACCAAAATAACACTAAGCAGAAAACATCACAGTCAAACTTGAAAGACCAGGGTTACTCATTCAGTAAGGAGCTCAATGAGATGAATGGTACCACTCTAAAACCAAAAGGTAGAAAGGTCATGAAGGAGAAAAAAGATGACTTTGATTGGGATAGTTTAAGAAGACAGGTGGAAGCCAGTGGAAGTAAAAGAGAAAGAACAGCCAATACGATGGACTCGGTGGATTGGGAGGCAGTAAGATGCGCAGATGTTTCTGATATTGCCAATACCATCAAGGAACGGGGGATGAACAACATGCTTGCAGAACGAATAAGGGTACAATTACAAATATAACTTTCCATTGAAAATATATCGAATTTGTTGATGTACTCACTAGACAAAGAATAGGTGATTCTAATTGTGAAATTCATGCAGGATTTCCTTAACCGACTGGTTAGAGAACATGGAAGCATTGATCTGGAATGGCTGAGAGATATCCCACCAGACAAAACAAAGTAACTCCAAAAATCAGTTATATTCATTTCTTAATGTTTAGGCTCAAAACATTCAGAACACTAGTTCTAGCAGACATATCAATATGACTTGGCTCTGCTGCTTTGGAAATGCACCAGATGTGCAGAGCATTCTGCCTTTATGATATACACACATATATGTATGTATTTGTGTATGCATATGAGAATTGCTTAAATATTATTCATTCTTGTAGAGAGTATCTGCTAAGCATAAGAGGATTGGGTCTGAAAAGCGTCGAGTGTGTGCGGCTTCTTACGCTCCACCATCTTGCTTTTCCAGTAAGTTGATAATTAATTTCGCATATATGTAGAACAGATAAAACAAATCTAACTTTCATAATTGTATAACAGGTTGACACCAATGTCGGGCGTATAGCTGTAAGACTTGGATGGGTCCCCCTCCAGCCACTGCCTGAGTCACTTCAGTTGCATCTTCTAGAAATGTGAGTATTATGTCCTCACAGATTCTTGATGTAAACTATATGTTCTTATGATGACAGAATTGCTAATGCTATTATCCCTGAATAGGTACCCTGTGCTTGAATCCATCCAAAAGTATCTCTGGCCCCGCCTGTGCAAGCTTGACCAAAGAACATTGTAAAAACAAATTCCACTTCACCTTAGCATCTTGTCACAAAGGCATTTTTTCATATATAAAATAGCATGCAATCAAAACAAATTTATTCTTAGATAACGGTGTTCACTAAATTTTTTTTTGTAATATCCACTGACAGGTATGAGCTGCATTACCAGATGATTACATTTGGAAAGGTATATGAGACGTGTGTGCACACGTACATCTCTCTGAGGAAATTTTTTTCTTTGCTGATCAGTGGCGAGCAAAACCTAAGAGGGATAATAATATTTGAGATTTATGCAGGTCTTCTGTACAAAAAGCAAACCTAATTGCAATGCATGTCCGATGAGAGGAGAATGCAGACATTTTGCCAGTGCATTTGCAAGGTCTCATACCATACATTCCAATTCTTAGCAGTTATTTGCATATTTAGTTCCAAGTAATCAGAAATTACTTTCACCATCCAGCACTATCTAGAACCCTTTTAGATGTTATTCAAATAAATTCAGCTGAAAACTCTAGTATTAGATTAACAGATGATCAGTTAAAGCACCAATAGTTTGATACATTAAATTAAGACATAGAACTAAGAATTTCACCGGTAATAAAGAAAACCACTTGACAGATCAGGCTTCAAGATTAAGTAGCTGCATTGGACGATCATCAATCCTCTTTTTTTTTTCCATCAAGTAGATATTGTGGGCAATAGAAAACACCAGAAATCCCATATTCTACACCTACACCAGACAACCATTAAGATGTGCAGATAGCAAGATTCAATACATCAACATACTCACAAACCATGTTTAATGCAGTGCAAGGCTTTCCCTGCCAGGGCCAGAGGAGAGAAGCATTGTTAGTGCAAATGAAAACAGAACATCTGACCAAAACCCTGCCATGATCATTAGTCAACAACCCCTGCCTCTAACCCTGACTGGAGAATTGGAAGGAAAGGAAAATTCAGAAGTAAAGCGGGATTCAGAAGAAAAATCTGGAGTCTACAACAATGAGCCAATAATTGAAGAACCAACAACACCAGAGCCAGAGTGTGCACAAGCATTAGAAACTGACATGGAGGATGCATTCTCTGAAGATCCTGACGAAATTCCTACAATCAAGCTTAACATGGAAGAATTCACTCAGAATTTGCAGAATTATATGCAAGAGAATATGGAACTTCAAGATGGTGATATGTCAAAGGCTTTAGTTGCCATAACTGCAGAAGCTGCATCTATTCCTACGCTCAAGCTTAAGAACGTGAGTCGGTTACGCACAGAACACCAAGTGTAAGTAGACACTCCCCTTGTGTTTTTATTTCAAACAACCAAGAGACCATTCAAACTGTTTCTTGAAAGAATATTGTACTACTAGTTCAAAATGGCTGTAAAACATTTTAAGAAAGCTACAATAATCTCTTGTAAGAAAAATGGTTGAAAAATTGATAGTCTATAGGTAGTTTTATATAGGAAATGAATATTGGTGTTCTAAGAAAAACAGACCAGCTCTGCCTAAGAATAGCAGAACACATGGTGTCAAAAACAGATGAATTGCAACAAATGTTGTGTATACTAACCGTACTTATCCTTTAATTGTATACTAATTCTTTCCTTTTTTTAACTATCTTGCAGCTACGAACTTCCTGACTCACACCCTCTTCTGAAAGGGGTTAGTTGCTTCTGCATCTAGTTAAACAGGAATATTTATTACCTCTTTAACCCAAATTTCTTGTCTAATTAATTGCTCTTGCTTAACCTACAGTTGAATAAACGAGAACCTGATGACCCATGCTCGTACCTTCTTGCCATTTGGACGCCAGGTAAGCAAAATTATAAAGAATCCGCTACAATAGATTTGACAGCTAGAGATAACATGATCACAAGATCCAAGAGTTTCAGCTTTGAGTCAATACAAGCAACAAGCTGATGTGTGTTTGCTATAGATACATACTTTTGCTGATTGATGCCACTGAATGCATGAATCCGTACACCAGGTGAAATGGCAGATTCCATTCAACCACCTGATAGAAGCTGCAGTTCCCAAGAACATGGCAAATTATGTGATGAGAAGACGTGTTTCTCATGCAACAGCATACGGGAAGCAGAGTCACAAATTGTCCGAGGAACACTTTTGGTAAGAATATCATTTGACAATTGTTCAACAAAAAAAAAGATAGTGCCGAATGTACTGTAAATGCTAACTGATGCCTATAACTCATCATGAACAGATACCATGTAGAACAGCAATGAGAGGGAGCTTCCCCCTCAATGGCACATACTTCCAAGTTAATGAGGTAACCTCCACTGTAAAACTTGGCTCAATCAAATCCTTCCCACAATTTACCAGCCACCTTTTTTAAACTCAGGTAAAATGTTATCTAAATGCAGGTATTTGCTGACCATGATTCTAGTCTGAACCCAATCGACATTCCTAGGCATTGGATATGGCACCTGCCAAGGAGAACTGTGTACTTTGGAACCTCCGTACCCACAATATTTAAAGGTAAGGTTTTTTTAGAAGATGGTTGCAATAAATGATATGAATGGAATAAATGATTCATTGTATTTCTGGTCTATTAGGTTTAACAACAGAAGGCATTCAACATTGCTTCTGGAGAGGTATGTGAGAATCACTTATCAAACTTTATGTCATCCTGGTTGCTTTAATTTGAAAGGCTAGTCATTAGCATACACTTATTTCTTTAGGTATGCTTATAAACATCAAAACCTCGCAATTTTTAGAAATATACTTAAATCCTCTCCAACTTAAACCCCATGATTATCATTTGGTTGACTTACACAAAAATGTGCACATACACAGCAAACGAAGGATACAGAATCTTAATTTACTAGAAACCAGAATGGTACTCTTATAGACACTATTATAGGTGGCATTCCCCTTTCTTTGGATTACATGATTTTCCGGGTCTATGCACCTTAATTGATTTCAGCTCATCATGTAAATTCTCTGACCCCACTACAGTAAGTGCACCAAACTGTGCTTAAAAGGGAAAAGGCAAAAGGCCTTGTCCTGAAAAATAAAGCCTGGAGAAAGTCATACCAACTTGGAAAGATGACTACCTTGACTAGAATGGATATTTTAAAATTGGTCAAATTATGAATTTACTCCCTGTACTTTTGGGGTGGAATTATTTTACTTCCAATTGCTTCAATTTAGTACATTAACTTTGTTTATGCGGAATTCTGTTAAGTGTTTGACTGGAATGAAGTGATTTAGTTGATTTTGAAAGTTAATGTATTAAATTGAAGCAATTGGATGTATAGGGAGTAAAATAGTCCCACCTCCACGTACTAAATTCATAATTTAGCCTTTAAAAATAGAAAGACACCTAGGACCAGCACACCAAACACTTACTTCAAACATATATACTTGTGAAGACTAAAAGGAAGGAATTTTTATAATAGGGCGCCTATCTACTAAAATCTATATTTGGACAACTTTTGCACCCAGACACATGTACAAAGCATTTACCCAATTTCATACTCCAGTGATATGTGGAATAGATAAGACGATCTATGCCCTTCGACCATGACTCCCATGCAACCTTAACCTACATGCTACATTGGAAAGGCAAGTTTATTGTCTATTCCTCAGCTCTCCTTAACCTACAAAGCTAATAAAAAAGCAAATATAGGATAGCCTAAATCAGAACATGCCAACCATCACCCTTTCCCAATTATTGACCACATATGAAACTAATTTGGCTATTCAAGCAAAATCCACCTAGAGGTAAGTATATCCTCCAGCATAACCATATACATCTGCAACAAGACTCCAATAATTAGCCAACCTATCCCAAAAGACAAGCAAACCTTGTCATTTGAGCCCTCACTGCAGCGCACACACAATAAAACACCAACTGATCATTTGCTTTCCAACTTAAAAATATGTCCTGTTCCCCTCCCACCCCCACCCCAATAGAGAGAAGATAAATATATAAGGGGGGGGGGGGGGGGGGGGAGAGAGAGAGATTTCAATTTCAAATGGAGTTGGAATAAATTTTGTCCACCAGATGCAAGGCTTGACATTTAAAAATGGCAAGTCCTGACACTTGACATGCGAGTCTGTTAGGTGTTTCTTCGGTGATGGCCGGTTTCGTGAAAGATGAAGTGTGGCTTGGAGTGGGTTTCGTGTTTATGAAGAATTAAAGAAGACTTACTCTTTGATTCGCCTCTCTATTTGTTGGCTTGTATGGAATGAGAGGAATAAAAAGGCTTTTGATGATGAGGAGAGGTCAATAGAAATGATTAGAGATAGATGGTTCAACATCCTTAGTTTTTTGTTTTAAGGGTAAATTTTTTGTTAATGAAGTTACTTTTAGTTTTTAGGTTTCGTGTTTATGAAGAATTAAAAAAGGCTTACTCTTTGATTCGCCTCTCTATTTGTTGGCTTGTATGGAATGAGATGAATAAAAAGGATTTTGATGGTGAGGAGAGGTCAATAGAAATGATTAAAGATAGATGATTCAACACTCTTAATTTTTTATTTTAAGGGTAAATTTTTTGTTAATGAAGTTACTTTTAGATTTTGTTGATTTACTATCAAGTAGATAGTCCTTGTAATTGGGTTGCACCCCTTTGGTGCATTTTCTTACAATTTTTACTTATCAAAGTAAGAGAATAGCGGAAAGAATCATAAATACTGTCAAGTGTCAACAACAGGGAGATGCGAGGCAAGTGGAATAAACTGTCAATGTAAATACTCTCAAGTGTCAAAAACAGAAGAAGGAATGAGCCCCTTGAAATTTAAAAAGATAGTCATGTAAATGTTAAGGGAGATGGGAGATGGGAGGCAAGTGGAATAAATTGACGCATTTTGGATTCGAGATGCCTTTCAACAAGGTAAGCAAACCCCTCAGAACAACAAAAACCACATTAGCATTTAGCATTGGAATAAGCATACTAAATGTTCCCTATCCTATTCATTCTAATCGAGCACACTTAGCCATTAAGTTGAAAAGTACAAGAGGAAGTTGCTGACGCCTAAATCATATCTCCAGCTAGCTAAACCATAAGCAAGTATCTTGGGAGTTATTTTTAATTGAACTTTGAATGCAATAGATCACCTATCTTTGAGTAATAATAAAACCCTCTTCTATTTGCTTAAAATTTGCAGGATATGTTTGTGTAAGGGGATTTGACCAGAAGACCAGGGCACCTCGTCCTCTGATGGCCAGACTGCATTTCCCAGCCAGCAAGTTAAGCAGGACAAAAGCTAAGGCAGATGCAGATGATAAGTAGAATCGAGAACAACCAAATAACCATGTAAGAAGAACATGAGCGACGACTAATGACAACAAATGTGAGTAGGTTTGTGGGAGAAGGTGAAGATCTGGTTAACTTGTATGACCCCATATAAAAAGGGCATGTAGCATGTAGCATGTAGGGTTTAATTAGTTACAGACTCACAGTCATGCTCAAATTTGAGCCATTCTTCTAAAATCAGCTAATAGTGCCTCAATGTTCCATGTGGCACTAGAAAGTTGCTACTTTTCTTACAAAAGCTCAGAGAGTATGCAAGGTAACAGTAGCGAGAGCACACAACAGGTAAAACAGCTATAATGATTGTAACCAATGAGGCCTAGAGAATCTTCAAATTTCTACACGCGCACACAAAACGTATATTTAAACTATTTTTGGCAAACTGGTGACAGTTAAAAAAGTCATGAAACAAGAAACAGCCAAGCACAAATAGGTTGCAACTTACCCAGCGTTCAGCTTCGTTGTTGATTCTATGCAGTAGGGATGTGATGGTTGCGTGCTCTGCAACTACTTAATCCTCATATCACTTTATCAAATTTCTAATTAGTTAAAAGGATTCGCCCCTTATTGGCAGCCTGAAGTCAAAAAAAGAACGAAGATAGAAGGTCAACCTAATTCTTCAAGTCTACACTTCGCAACAATCAAAAATAATGAATAGTGAAAAGAAAACGAAAAACAATTGGTATGATCTTTCAAACTGTTTCAAATTTTTGCATATTATTCACACTTTTCAAACAAGCAATGATCCTCGAATATGAAGATCTGGTGAGCAAAACTAACTTGAACATGTAGAGGTAAGATCGATGCATTATGCAAAACCAGCTAACATATGTGAGCAAAGAACTTACTTTTTCTGAGCGCATCAAAAGTAGAACATGGAAATGCATGACACGAGACCCGGGATAAGGCTAATACTATTTGCGCTCCCGTTGCAGCGGATGAGGGTGCAAATAGCACCACTCTCTGGGTATATACAAATACATGGGGGAACAAATGATGGCTGCATACCCTACTCGATCAAGTACTCTGTATAAGCGGAGCAAAACCGAAACTTCTGAGTCTGAAAGGATAGAAGTCTCATCACAATCAGAATACGTAAAATATGAATTCCAAATCACTCCTCTCATTTAACTATTTACGGGATTCAGCATCAAACGGAAGTAAACTACTCAAATAAAATTCACATTTCAGTTCTGTCATATCTCCTGCCAATTAAAGATCATTAATATTAAGAATGGATCCTGATAGGATGTGTGTCGCGTCTTGAAATATGCTTCAATCTCTTGCTGACCAAGTGACACGAACATGCTGTATTTGGCCCTATAATGGACAAAATCAAGAGCTTATATAGTATGCGCATAGCAAATCAAATATCCTATTTATGAAATTTCCTCGAAGGAATGCCACAACGCATCAATGCTTCGATCTTGTGCAGCTATGGTCTCAAACGCTCAAACATTCTTGCATTTAAGCTAGATTTGGTATCGCTTAAAATTATTTAATGCCTCAATTCCATTCTCAGGGGTTTATAGTTTTCAGTTAAATCATATGAAAATTAGTCGCTTCTAATTTAAATGGAATTCGACCTAAAAAAATCATCAGCTCATAAACTCAAAAATCGATGGCCTCGTCTGCTGGAAACAATCAAACACCTATTGTCAAGTTGCATAACTTGAGGCAACTATCAAACCTTTAACAACAAACAAAACACAATTACTTTTTTACAAAGAAGGATTATTCGTGAATCAAACAGACAATGTTTTGGATATTGATTATCATGGATCGATTTCTTTTGAAGCTCAACAAATCTGTGAAGCAAAAGTACAGATTTCATGGTCAAGAAGCGTACCTTTGGATCTGTAGAGAGACAATGAAATTAAGTGAGAGAATTGAAATGGAAAAGGATGCTTCCTTTTGTTGCAGAGAGAGAGGAAGGGAGATGAACAGATGGGTGTGTTAGAAGATTGGGGGGTTTGGGCACATTTGACGCCTTGCCGCCCTTTTTTCACGTTCCTTCCCTCCCAGTAATTTGATTTTTCTTCACTCTAAAAGGCCTCGGTGTTCGAGATGACGCGCGGTACGTGGCGAGTGCATGGCTCTCGGTGGATCTAGCGGGCTTTGTGTAAGTCCGAATTGGTACAACGTATTGCTCAAATTATACATTTTTCGAGATCCTTTTGTTTTTTTTCTACTCTTTTTTTATTCTCTCTAATTGTTGTTAACCATTGCTTTAAGAGGTTAAGAAACAATTAAATGGTTGTATTGTATTTTTTTCTGGATCAATTTATTGTTATAATGTGCTATTCATCTAATTATATGAATAATTAAATGATTGTTTTTATTAAAATTTAAAGTATGAAATAAATTAAAATTTTACAAACATAATTTTACAAAGTTCACATATATTCAAAAATTATTTTTTTATAACTTTAAATCAATAACATATTTGTTTACCCGTATTTGATTTTAATAATGACAAAACACTACTTAAACCGCACTAATAGTTTTATCAAAGTATTTAAGCGGTAAAAGCATTCAGTTCAGAAACAAAATGCAAGAACTCAACAAGTTCAGTCACTAAAAGAAACAAAAGATTTAGAATAGGCACTAAAATAATTGAATCACTCTATAAATCTCTTTATTCAATTATCTATGGCTCAATTTACAAAAGACTTTGACAAAATTAAAATATAAAAAGTTTATAAGTCAAAAAACTGTTTTGAAACATGAAAACTGAGTTGAAGGACAACCCAGTCGACTGGGTCTACATACCAGTCGACTGAGAAATGGGACAGTAAGTTTCCAGTCGACTAGTACTCTCTTTAAGCCTAAAAGTGAATATTTTTCACTTAACCCAGTCGACTGGTACAATGACCTAGTCGACTGGTAATTTGAAAATATGATTATTTGAGATGCGGGACTTGAGCATTTAATGCCCAAAACCTACAAAGTCAGTGTCAAACGGTCATATTGATTCAATGCTATATAAACCCACTTCAATGAGCATTTAAACAAAGAAAATAGCACATTCAATTCATCAATATAGCTCATTAATTCTCAAAAGCTTTGAAAAATTCATTGTGAGTCATTCTTCAAGCTTGTTCTTGAAAAAGAGATATTCTTCATTGGTAAAAGTATTCATTACCATTTACTTTACAGTTAATACCATTTATTGTAAAGAAAAAGAGTTGGTGTAACTCTTAGAGTGTTTAAGATTAAACACTTCGTTGTAACTTCCATGAGGAATACATTGTTTGTAAGGTTTATGCAACACCCGTGAAGTTGTTCGACATTGTTTGTAAGGTTTGTGCAACACCCGCGAAGTTGCTCGACATTGTTTGTAAGGTTTGTGCAACACTCGTGAAGTTTCTCGACTAACATTTAGTGAATTACTTCAAGAAGGTCCCTAGAAGATAGTAGACGTAAGGTCGGAGAGATTCTGATATTGTCGAACCACTATAAACGGAGTTTGCATATTCTCTTCCTTAACTCCTGGATTTTCAAGCATATTATTTGATTGTGTGCTTTGCGTATTAAAGTGATTTTAAAAAATTGCCGGTTAATTAGCAAAAAAAATTTAAAACCCAATTCACCTCCCTTTTGGGTTTGAACCTCGGTTTACAATTGGTATCAGAGCTTCGTACTCAATTTCAGGCTTAAAATCCTTGAGTTGATCCGATGGCATCTAATAGCTATACCGAAAGGCATTCCTATTCTATGCCTCCTCTGTTCAATGGCTCTAACTATAACTACTGGAAAAATAGAATGAAAATCTTTGTCGAATGACAAGATTACAATCTATGGAGAGTCACTGAAGAAGAACCTAGAATTCCTACAAAGAAAATAATCATTGGAGAGATCAATCATACAACGCCTAAACTCAAAACAGAGTTTAATGAAGATGATTGTAGAGTGGTGTCTCTGAATAGTAGAACAACTAGCATGTTACATTACGCTATAGATATCGTTGAATACAATAAAATTTATGCATGTATTTCAGCTAAAGAGATTTGGGATAAGCTACAAGTTACATATGAAAGCATTAGCGAAGTGAAAAAATCAAAAAACTTATATGCTAGTGTTCGAATATGAATCTTTGAAAATGTCTCCCAATGAAACTATTTTTCAAATGCACTCATGTTTTACTACCATTTTTAATGGTTTAAAGCTTCTTGGTAGGAACATTGAGGAATTTGAACTAACGAGGAAGATCTTCAGATCTTTGCCATCCACTTAGAAATAAAAGAAGACGGCCATAACGGAGACCAAAGATCTTGACAAACTTGATGTCGAAACACCCCTTGGATCACTATTGACATACGAGATGGAAGAAATGATTCTCATTGTCAATGATGATGAGAATAAGAAGAAGTTGATTACTCTCAAAGCCTCTATAAGCAACAAAGATGAAAAAAAATGAAGAAGAGATTGAGAGCAGCGAAGAAGATGGTGAGATCGTTTTGATCACCAAAAGGTTTCACAAGTTCTTAAAAAGGAGCAAGAAATCTTATACAAGGGATTCCACTCCAAAAAGGGAATCTCTTGTGTGTTTCGGTTGCAAGAAGCCCGATCACATCAAGGTCAATTGTCCAACAACAAGCAAACCATATAAGAGATTCAAAAAGAAAGCTATGATTGCAACCACATGGAGTGATGATGAAAAAGAAAAATCTTCAGACAATGATGTTGGATACGAGGAGATTGCTAACCTGTGCTTGATGGCAATCGATGATGAAAGTGAGATATCAAATTTTTTCCTTATAATAATAACATTGTTAGTAGTAGTGAAGAATTAATTGAGGTTATAAATGAAATGCATGAAGAATTGAAGAAATTCGATTATAAGAATGTGGTTCTCAATGAGGAAGTCTCATCTCTTTCTAAAGAAATGGAAGGCTTAAAGAAAGAAAAAGAAAAACTATCTTCCATGCTTTATAACTCTTCATAAGATTTTCTAAAAGATAAAAATGATATTTTAAAGAAGAAAATAATGGAATTAAATAGCACTATATCTAGACTTATGCTTAGAAAAGAAAAGCTAGATGAAATGCTATCTTGCCAAAGGTTAAGTGGAGGAAAATTCGGCTTGGGTTATTATCCATTAGGCAAGCAAAAGTCAAAAGAGACTTTGTTCACGAAAGCAACATGTGTAAATGAAGCCTCCACTTCCAAGGCCATTAGAAAGATTAAAAGCACTGTAATGCATGCCTTCCATCTTTGCTTTTCGTGGCAGCTAGGGAAGAAGAAATGTGCAAGTAGGATATATGCACATTTCATGGAGAAATTGGAGGCTGTTGAAAGAAAAGTTGAAAGAGTAAAATTTTGAAGAGGTTTACCGGGGAATTTTATAGAGAGTCACGGAACAGAAAAACAGAAGGTAATAACGTAATGTTTGTTTTTGAATTTTTAGCATTCATGAAATTTCTCGAAATTCAAAGTGAGAATTTTCAAAGGGTGTGATTTATGAAGAATTGAAGAATAAATTAGAAAGTTAATACAAATATTATGTCAGGTGTTGACGATCAGCAACCAGAGGAAATTACTGAGATGAACGGAAAAGGCAAGGAGGTGATCCACGGGTAGCTTTAAGTGCTACGTGGTGAGTTAGATTTACTTTAAGTAATCTAAATAAAAATCAAATATCTATTAATAATATTAAAATAAATTATTAACTTATACTTTGGTGGTAGATAAAAATTAAATTGTTATGTATGATATGAATATTGGACACGTAGAAAATTATTATGTGAAAAGAAATATTATTAGAATAATGAGTTGATTTAATAATGATGGGGATAAATAAATTCTTGACGAGTTTTGGTTAATAAATTGATGTGATATATAAAGAGAAGAAATTTGTGAAATTTATAAAGCTGAAAGTTGAGAAAATACCGGATAGTTAATTTAAATATTTTGAATTCATGTAGTTTTTATATTATTGTTTATATGCATATTGCACATCATTGTTCATATGCATATGCGTTAAATAAGAGAACTGAAAGAACCGGGAAGGGGCCGGTCTAATTGAAAAACAATAGGCATCATATATTTCCTAGAGATAACATGTATGTTCATAACTTACATGCTACAAGTGCACATCCTAGAAATTACCATTATACATTTCCTAGAGATAACATGCGTGTTCATAATTTTCATAATAGAAACATGTATCTTAGAATGCTTATCCAAGAAACAATAGGCATATATTTAAGAAATCCTAGAAACTTTAATAACTATTATTCTAGGATCATGCATCATCAACATGTCTACAATTAGAGCACCTTATAATATTAAGAAAGTATGGGTCCCTAAAGGAACTGTATTTTCTATGACTAACCCCAAAGGACCCAAGAAATTTTGGGTACCTAAAAGTGCAATTGTATATCCTTATGTGATGTAGATATGTCTTCATACCAAATAAAAAGGTAACTATTGGTACCTTGATAGTGGATGCTCAAAGCACATGACCGATGACCAAAACATGTTCGAAGAGCTAACTCTAAAGGATGACAGACACACCACCATTGGAAATAACACAAAGATAAAGATCATCGGGTATGGCAAAGTTGGTAATGATTTCTCAATCATTGATCATGTGTTATATGTGCAAGGCCTTAAGCCAAACTTACTTAGTATAAGTCAGCTATGTGACAAAGGCAACAAAGTCATATTTGAAACCTCTCATTGTCTAGTTATGACATCAAAAGTAACAAAATCAAGTTTGTTGGCCATAGATACGAAAATGTCTATATAATTGATCTAAAATCTTTGTATTCGGAAGATGAAAAATGTTTTCCCACCTTTAGTGAAAACCCATGGCTATGGTATAGAAGACTTGGTTATGTGAACATGGATTTGCTTAAATTTATCTTAATGAGGGATTTAATTGTTGGACTACCAAAAATCAAATTTGAAAAAGACAAAGTTTGTAATGCTTGTCAAATGGGAAAACAAACTAAAATTTCTTTTAAATCAAAAAATATAATCTCAACCTCTAGAACATTGAAACTTTTGCATATAGACTTGTTTGGTCCAATAAGTACCATTAGTTTATGTGGCTATCAATATGCTCTTGTTATTGTTGATGACTATTCATGATATACCTTTATTATTTTTATTGCTTACAAGGATGAAGCATATAAAAGATTTGTGAACTTTTGCAAGAAGGTTCAAAATGAAAAAGGTATTTCTATTTCAAGTATTAGAAATGATCATGGAAAAGAATTTGAAAACTAAAACTTTTCAAAATTTTGTGATGAAAATAAAATTGATCACAATTTTTCAGCACCTAGAATTCCTCAACAAAATGGAGTTGTTGAAAGGAAAAATAGAGTTCTAGAAGAATTTGCTAGAACAATGCTTTTTTAAAATAGTTTGCCAAAATAGTTTTAGGTAGAAGCTGTAAACACATCTTGCTATGTTTTAAATAGATTTTTAATTAGGCCTATGCTTGACAAAACCCTATATGAACTATAGAAAGGTAGAAAGCCTAATATCTCTTATTTTCGTGCTTTTGTTTGCAAGTACTTCATCCTAAATAACAATAAAACTAATTTAGGTAAATTTGACTCCAAGGCCGATGAAGGAATATTCTTAGAATATTCAACATGTAGTAAAGCTTATAGAGTCTTTAACAAAAGAACTTTTGTGGTTGAAGAATCCGTACATGTTGCCTTTGATGACTCTACCCAATTGGTAGTAGAGTAGTTTTTTTTAATGATGATGCATATTTTATTCCAAGAATGGAAACACCTACCCCTATTGTTGACTCGAAGGAGAGCCAACATCAAACAAGTCAAGAGGTAGATATTCTCAATCTTGATCAACTATCTACAAGTCAACAAGAGGATAGTATTCTAGAAAATCAACTTTTGAGCTTGTAAGATATTCGGATGCTGATGTTGCAGGATGTAGGCTAGATAGAAAAGCACTAGTGCAACATGTTAATTTTTAGGTGCAATGTTAACCTATTTGTTTTTCAAGAAACAAAATTCAGTTGCACTATCAACCACCAAAACAGAATATATAGTAGTCGAAAGTTGTTGTGCACAAGTGCTGTGGATGAAACAACAATTAGAAAACTATGACATGAACTTTAGAAATATACCAATTCATTGTGATAACACTAGCGCTATCAATTTAACCAAAAACCTTATTCAGCATTGAAGAACCAAACACATAGAAATAAGACATCACTTCATAAGAGACCATGCTCAAAAGGGTGATATTAGATTAGAATTCATTGATTCATAGGAGCAAATAGCTGACATTCTTACTAAGCTCTTGAACGAAGATAACTTTAGCAAGATTAGACTATTAATGAGATTAACAAATTATGAAAATATATATGTTTGATTGCATCTACATTTCATCGTATGCATATTTTACATCTAGTGAATGAGTATTAACTCTCATTTAATATATCTCTCACTCAAGATGGAATAGATAAATAATTTCTTGCTAAAATTCCAAGTTGGAGCTCAAAATTTTATGTTTTGTGAAAGGCCCAGTCGATTAGTTGAGTTAATCTAGTCAACTGATAACTCACTGTCCATTTCACTAGTCGACTAGTACAAGGACCCAGTCGACTGATATTACAAAAGAATTTTTGGAGCCAAAAATTTGAATTTCTCTTGGACAACCTAGTCGACTGGTAAGGTACACCCAGTCGACTGGCATCTTACTGCCAAATTACCAAATCGATTGGTATCCTGACCTAATCGACCGATATGTCGAAATGTCCCCAAAATATGAAGAACCCAGTAGATTGGTACCCTAACCCAGTCGACTGGTATTGCGATTCTATAAATAGTTGTTTCCAATTTTTCAGTTTTACGCCATTTTTGCTAACCTTAAGCTTTCTTTCCATAAAATCTTTGATTTTAAACCTTAATCTCTCAAAATAACTCCATAGAACCCTTAATTATCATTCAAATCACATCTATTTCAACTTTTCACAGTTAAAACCCCATCATTTCCCAAAACTTCTCTCCAAACAAAATTTATGCAAAATGTATAAGAGAATCTGGGTAAAAACCACGGTTGTCAGACCTCACGCGCCCACAAGGCCTAGTTTCAAGAAGTTCTCAGCACCGAACACCAAGGGCAAGGGGATAGCTGGTTCCTTAAGCAAGCAGGTGAGGATCGAGCTTGATGAGTCCCTCTTCTGCAACCCCGCTGCTAATCGAAGGTATACCTCTGTCATCTGTCACAAAAAAATCATGATGAGTAGATTCGTCAATCTCGATTCTATCCATCATACAAATTTTGACATACTTCCTACTTTTGAGGCTATTCATTTAACTCCCCTTGTAAGCATCCACCAAAAATACTATGCACGCATCATCCATTAATTCTATGCTAACTTGGTTAAACCTAGCCCATTAGCTCTTCAATTTAAGACCAGGGTCATGGGCATAAAATTTGAAGTAAATATTGACCTTTTGATCAACCTACTGAGAATCCCCATGGGAGAGGTCCAATGGAGTCTAGATGGATGACCAAATAATTTTGACTACGAGGAGGTATGTCAGATCGTTAGAGGTACCCACTATATTTCACCAATGTAGTGACATGCCCTTCAATTCAAAATTGTTTAACCTCATAGTGAGTTGGACCATCCACCTAAGACTCGAGAGTCGGGGTTATATGTCTAAAATTGACATGGTATTGATTTGATGTCTCAAAACTGGACACCATTTCAATATTTACTCCATCTTGCTTACCAACTTGACAAATGGTAAAGTAAGTGACTCTAGGTGCCTCTCATATGGGATACTCATCATCATGATCCTCTAGCACTTCCATGTCCCCTTACCTGCCTCATAAGCTTAGGATATTGGCCCCAAGGACATTATTAATGTCTTTTCTATGAAAAAGATAGGATGCTCAATCCGGGATGGCATGATATATTCCAAAGCTATGAAGCATATCAAGATCCATGATGACGACAACAGCGAGGAGGATGACGATATGCCTAATGATGCAACTCCTCCCACTGCCATGGACACTGACCCTAATCCACAGCATGCTAGACATGGTGCCTATGGTGCTGGCCAGACTGGACACGATGACTTTCTACATGCTATTGTAAGCTTCTAGCTATCCATGTAGTCGGGCTTTCAAAGCTTGAGCTCTTCTGTCGACCAGAACTTTCAGTTGGTGTGAACTGATATTGACCATATGCATCACGACATCAGCAGCCTCAAGAATGACTTTGAGTTACTCCAAGAGCACTTGAAAAGCTCGTTGGTAGAGATTCGAGATCTCCTCTGGAACAGATCTGACTCCCCAACTCGCTGAGTCTTTTATCATTTTATTTATGTATAGCTCCATGGATATTTAGGACAAACATTTATTTTCTTAATATACACTCATATGCTTGTACTCGATGTTCAGATTCTGTAAGCTTATGGTGTATGGATATGTGTATATAATTGCTTATTTATCACTCATTTAGCTTTTAACTCATGTGTGCTTTACTTTCTAAGCTATATGGTTGCTTAATTTGAGAAATTTTTGCTCATTTATATGCTTTAACTGTTTAAGCTTATGTAAAGACTTCTGATTTTTCCTGGGAAATCTTCCCAACTTCGAATGATTCCTAGTTATTCACACAAGTTTGTTTATGCCTTATCTTCATGTATATGGCAATAATATTGCTTATTTTTAGTGTTTACACCCCTTTTTGTGCTATTGTCAAAACAGGGGAGAAAAAGAGAAAAATTTATATAAACTATAATAGAGCATAAATTTAGGGGGAGCATAGCTTCGAAAATGTTGACAAATGTAAAATAAACTTACATTGCTTAGTTGAAATTGATATAACTGTATTTGAACTATATTTGAATGCTTACATATTGATTTTTATTATAAAAACAGAGGAAACTCTGTCCAAATTTTTCCAAAAAACCAACATTTAGTTTTAAAACTGTTTTTTCTCTTCTTAGTTTTGTCTTCATCAAAAGGGGGAAGATTGTTGACCTGTATTTGATTTTAATAATGACAAAACACTACTTAAACTGCACTAACAGTTTTATCTAAATATTTAAGCAGTAAAAGCATTCAGTTCAGAAACAAGATGCAAAAACTCAACACGTTCAGTCACCAAAAGAAGACAGAAGATCTAAAATAGGCACTAAGGTAATTGAATAACTTTGTAAATCTCTTTATTCAATTACTTAGCTTGATATATGACTCAATTTACAAAAAGTTTTGACAAAACTAAAATACAAAAAGTTTCTAAGTTAAAAAACTATTTTGAACATGAAAATTGGGTTGAAGGACAACCCAGTCGACTGGGTCTACCTACTAGTCGACCGTGAAATAGGACAGTAAGTTCTCAATCGACTGGTACTAAGGACCTAGTCGACTGGTAACTTCATCCTGTCGACTAGTCCTATGACCCAATCGACTGGTACTCTCTTTAAGCCTAAAAGTGAAGATTTTTCACTTGATCCAGTCAAGAACCCAGTCGACTAGTACAAGAACCTAGTCGACTGGTACAAGAACCCAGTCGACTGGTAATTTGAAAATATGACCGTTTGAGACGCAAGACTTGAGGATTTAATGACCCAAACCTACCAAGTCAGTGTCAAATGGCCATATTGATTCAATGAGCATTTAAACAAAGAAGATAGGACATTCAATTCATCAATATAGCTCATTAATTCTCAAAAGCTTTGAAAAATTCATTGTGAGCCATTCTTCAAGCTTGTTCGTGAAAGAGAGATATTCTTCATTTGTAAAAGCATTCATTGCTATTTCTCTACCATTTACTTTATAGTTAATACCATTTAATGTAAAGAGAAAGAATTGGTGTAACTCTTAGAGTGTTTAGGATTAAACACTTCATTGTAACTTCCGTGAGGAAGAGATTGTTTGTAAGGTTTGTGCAACACTCGTGAAGTTGCTTGACATTGTTTGTAAGGTTTGTGCAACACCCATGAAGTTGCTCGACTAATGTTTAGTGGATTACTTCAAGAAGGTTTCTTGAAGAGAGTGGACGTAGGATCGGAGAGATTCTGATATTGCCGAACCACTATAAACGTAGTTTGCATATTCTCTTCCTTAACTCCTTTATTTTCAAACATATTATTTGATTGTGTTCTTTGCGTATTAAAATGTTTTAAAAACTTGCAAATTAATTAGCAAAAAATTTTTAAAACCCAATTCATCCCCCCTCCTGGGTTTAAACCTCGGTTGGTAATATTCATAAAAATTTAAAGTCAATTGTAACATAAATTAGGGCAAAATGAGTAATTAATTAGGAATTTGAAAATAACAATTAATGTTTCTTTGACTATTTTTTAGTCTGCAAATATACCTTTATCTACATATATATACACATACATAATTTTAATCATACATACATACATAAACACATGTATACATACATTCATATATATATATATATATATATATATATATATATGAATGTATGTATACATACACACATAAATACATATATATATATATACACACATATATATTGTTGATGATTTTCAAAATAAATTTGGATTTAAGTTTGGTATATTTTAAAAAATCAAAGAAAAGAAAAATCAAGTTTGGCTCACGGGAGTTGATCTAGTCAACTAGATAATCGGGAAAAGACTTTATGTGACTCATTCAGTCAACTGAATGATTAATTCAGTCGACTGAATGGAAGGTAGAAACTCTCTGTTACTTGTTCAGTCGATTGAATGCTTGAACCTGATTGTTTTTATGAAATCCATGAGGTTCAGTTGACTGAATGTTAAAAAAATTTGAATTTTCAGAAAGTTAAATGATAGTTGCTCGTGAAATAGAATGTCTTTTAAGAAGTGACATTCAATTAATTCAGTTTAAATTAGTTTTACACCGAATCAAGGTGTCTTAAAGACACTAATTAAACACTATATAAAGAGTGTTTAAACTGTCATAATTTACAAATTTTAATAATCTCTCTTCTTATTCTTCTTCTCTCTCAAAAACCTGATCTTCTTATATTTAGAAGTTCTGCAAACTTCCAAAACATAAATGTACATCATTCATAAACTCATAGAAGCTCTTGTGAGTTGTTCTTCATAAGTCCAAAGTGCAGAACAATCGAGCTTCATTGTGTCTTTGAGGAAATTCACCTGAAACCTTCTTGCACCATGAAGGGCGGATTAAACTTTAAGGAAAGCGACTTGGTCGTGACTTGAAGCCTTCTTATCTCTCTTGTATTTTGATAAACAACCCTTTTATTCTCCACAAAATGTCTAACACATACATACATATATGCACTTATATAAATATACACATACATAAATGCATAAATATACACACATATACATACATGCATGCACATATATATACATAAATATTCACATACACACCTACATACATAGGAGTATACTGGGAAACATTTTTTTTCAAACCAATGATCATTAATTATCTTATATTAATAACATTAATTAAATGCTAATTTCATTATTATTATTCTTAAAAAATAGATAATGGAAGTAATTGAACTTTCTTTAATACTCCAAAACCATTACACTTCGTGCTTATTTTTTTAGAGTTTTTCTAACATATACCCTTAGGACAAGTGTTAAGTAGTAATTAGTACAGATCCAATAACTCCACTATCTCAATTCTATAATCATATTAACTATATAAGTTTCAATTTTTGTAATACCTAAAATAACCTTACAACATATAAACATTTGTCAAACCAATTCTTCACTATCTTTATAACAGCAAAACAATAAATAAAGGCTTTCAACCTAAACAAATAAGCTTTTTTAGGGTTTGAAAACTATAATAGCAGGTTTTAGCACTAAATAGCTTAAAATGAATGGAGTCTCTTTGTGTTGACAATGGAAAGTTGTTTGGTTTGGAGTACAAAAGTAAGATAAGACTAAATTATTTCCACATGAATAGTTAATCTCATGTTTAGTTGGAAGGATTGATTGTTCATATGAGACTAAGGTGTAACAAACTTAGTCCTGATCCCATGAATTTTATCCCATCCCCTTGGGATAAAACTTATCCCACCAATTTTTTTTCCTTCTTCCATACCCTACGCCAGTTCATGTTTTTTCTTCCTTTCTTTTTTTTTGGAAAATTTTCTATGAATTTTCGTACCCTTCTCTTCTTCCTCTTTGTCATTTTCTAGTGAATTTCAGCCAACAATACCTACACCATCAACATCAGAAGGATCTCGTGATTGAAACCCACAAAGTTTTGTCAAGATCTGCCACTATCGCCGCCGCCATTGCCAGAAAGTCACACCACTAGAATCCGACTGCACCATCAGGTTCGGAATTCCTTGATATATTTGGATATGGTGTTCCTTCGCCGAGATTCCATCAAAAAATGATTGAAAACCGTCAAACCACTGCGACCTTCACCATCACCAATCTACTTTTTTCGTGGCTTTTAGGTTGAACCCTTGCCACTATTGAGCTCGTCTTGAACTAACGACCATAATCCCTGAAGGAACATGGAGGAGGAAGATAAGGAAGATGAGGAGGACGAAGGAAAAAAAAAAGCTCTGTCGTGAAGCAAAGGAGGAAGAAGAAGAAAAATAAAAGAAAGAAAATATTTATGGTGTTATATATATATATATATATATATATATATATATATATATATATATATATATATATATATATGATTTATGAAAAAATGGGAATGCTATTTTAGTATTTATAATTGTTATCCCACTTTAATTTCAATCCTAAAATTTATGAACCAAACATACAACAAAAATAGTCTCACTTTAATCCTTTCTAATTCTATCCCACTATAATTGTAATACTCTTATTCGTAAAGAAAGGGTAAATAAGTAATTTAATAAATATGACATGGAGTTAAAATAATATATATATGTGAAATATTTAATTTTTATAAAACAATTCTTAAAAAAAACGGACTCGTGGTGGTGTAAAGAAGAAGGAAAAGAAAAAAAAATTCGTCCAGATAAAGGGAAAAAAAGAGAAACGAAAAGGTAAAAGAAAAAAAAAAGTTTTTCAAAAAAAAAAGGTGGCTGCACTTCCAGGTATTGCATCAACACCAAAGCCATGGACACTAACCAATTTGGGGCATGAGCGAAATGGTAGAAAACGGTGCGGTGCTGCGTAATTCCATTTATTTATATTGAATTATTTTATTAGTTTACCAAATCCAGTTTGGTTTTCTTCAATCTCAAATCTAAACTACTCAATTTCTTTAAATACTTGGGGACCAAAAGAAAAGTTGAAAAAGTAAAATTTTGAAAGGATTTACGGAAGAATTTCATAGAGAATTACGGAAAGCTCTAAGAAAAACTGAAGGTAATAACGTGAAGTTTATTTTTTGAAATTTTGCATACATGAAATTCTCGGACTTCAAAGTGAGAATTTTCAAAGGATGTGAATTATGGAAGAATTGAAGAATAAATTAGAATTTAATATGAATATTATGTCAGGTGTTGACGATCAACAACCAGGGGAAATTGGTGAGTTAGATTTACTTTAAGTAATCAAGATAAATATGAAATATATAGTGATAATATTTGAATAACTTATTAACCTGTGATTTGATAATAGATGAAAGTTCTTTGATGGGTATGATAAGTATACTTGATATATAGAAAGTTATTATACGAGAAGTAATATTATTGGAATAATGAGTCGATTAAATAATGAAAGGGATAAACGAAATTCTTGATGAGTTATGGTTAATAAATTGATATGATATATGAGGAGAAGAAATTTGTGAAATTGATCAAATAGTAATTTGAGAAAAAGTAGGATAGCTAAATTTAATGTATGATTACATGTTTGTTGTTAAATTATTGTTCATATGCATATTTCATATCATTGTTTATATGCATATGCATGAAATAAAAGAACCGGAAGGGGGTCGGTCTAAATGAATATCTGTGACAGCTGGTATATGCTAGAAATAAATGAAAACTATGATAGCCGGTATATGCTTGAAATAAAAGAACCAGGAGGGGACCAGGATAAATGAAACAAAAAAACCAGGAGGAGGTCGGTGTAAGAAAAAAAAAATATCGACATGTGGGAAGACGTTCCGAAATAATAATTCATGCATTGCATCTATTTTAAATATTGATTATATTACTGAAGTGTTGTTTGTTATTTTAAATTGATAGATGAACGAGTCTCACAGAAAGACAGTTATATGAGAAAGAAACATATAAGCATGATATGATAAGAATTATCTAAATGGTAGACTATATGTTATGAACCTCATAACGAGGTAATTATAAGATAATTTATGGTTTTAAGGGGAACAAATATATAGGAAGAAGAGATTGATAGAGAATGAGACTTATGATATGTGTAGTGACAATAGAATGCTATTATCAAGTTATATGAGATATAAATGATTAAATATTAAAAGACTATTTATGTGAATTGAATACTTCTAGAAAATTTAATTCACTGAGCTTGTGAAGCTCATCCCTCAATGTTAAATGATTTTAAGCAATAGGCAGGACAGATAGTTGGTGAGCTGAGATTCAGACGGATTTATGATCTGTAAGCCACGTGGTCCACATCCTCACACTAATGAGAAAAAAAAATATTTGTAAATATTCATGCATATTATGTTGCATATAATGTTTAAGTTGAAATCTGAATGATATATCTCCCCTATTAAGGGTTGAGGATTAATGTAACTAATTGCAGTTGATAAAATTTTATTGTTGCATATATATATCGTGCTGTGATCTTTAAAATTTGATGACGCCGTCTCGGGGTGGCCAACCCGGGATAGGTCGTTACAATTTTAGTATCAGAGCATTAGGTTTTATGATTCTATGGACTGCATAAGAACTTAAAGAAGGTGAAGATCTAAATAAACTATATTTTAATGCAGAGTCTGAGGATAACACGTGGACATGCTAGAGTTAGATGTAGAGTTCTAAATCAGAGGGGACATGGTAGGCCCTTATTATTTAGAAGAATTGAAGCAGAAGATGAAGTTGAGTCTGTGGTTCCTACAAGGGAACATATTGATAGTGCGGCAGGTACTAGTAGAGCTGGGAGAGAATCTGAGGTTAAGAAGGATGAATTGAGAGAAGTTATTGATCGTGCTATAGAGAGGATAAATGTAGCTAAAGAAATGGCTGATAATTTGTAGAGGAGATTAGAGGAGAGGGGTAGAAGAGAACCTGATGTGGTGAGACAAAAGATTCATGAGGGAGAAGGTGTACTTGCACATGCGATGTAAGGTGATTATTTTATGAGATTTCTTAAGTTTAAACCCCAATCTTTTAGAGGATCTATAAATCTTTTAAAAGTTGAGTAGTGGATTAGACATATTGAGAAATATTTTGAGGTCTTACAGATAGACAAAATGTTGTTTTTGCTTCATTTATGCTAGAGAGTGAGGCTTTTCAATGTTGGGAGGATATTTTGCCCAGGTTAAGCACACAGGTAGAACAACCTTTAACATGGAGTAAGTTTAAGGATGAGTTCTTCGCGTAGTATTTTCCAGACACCTTTCAGGCACAACAAGAGAGAGATTTTATTTATCTAAGGCAGGGTAATTTATCAGTGGCTGAATATAATAGTAGATTCATAGCGCTCTCAAGGTTTTAACCTGAATTAGTAAATACGGAGGAGAGGAAATGTAAGAGATTTTTAGATGGATTACACTACGATATTCAGACTGTCGGACTGAACTCTCTTATATGGGCATTGAAAATTATGCTATATTGGTGGATAAAGCATTACAGATTGAGAAAGATTTGATGGAGTTTAGAAGTAGGAATGAGTGACTGAAGAGGTCTAGATTTGAGGGACCTAGAGATGGTGGCAGTATGAGTGTACAGGGTGGAAGACCACCCCAGATGGTGCGTTCTTTGTCACAAGAAACTGTAGTGTAGAGTCAGAGGTAAGCAAGATCTGTTGCTTCTGTCGCTCAGAGTAATACCGATGGGACCTCTAGGTTTGGGCGACAGGTTATGGGAAATGGGAGTTATAGTAAAAGAGTAAATATACCTTCAAGGGGAGGTGGTAATCTAATGTATGATCGAGAGCTAAGGGTTTGCTTTAGATGTAATCAGATGGGGCATCTATCTTGGAATTGCCCTACGCAGATATACTTTGTATGTGGTGAGGAAGGACATGTTGTTGCAGATTGTCCAGTGGGAAAATCTAATGACATAGGTGTTGGAAGTGTTGGAAGAAGACCGGTGGAGAGAGGTAGTAGATCAGAGAGTGTGCGGGGAAGAAGTCGAGGATCAATAGTTGAGAGATGACATGGTAGCCAATTATAGTCCAGAGATAGCAGAGTCTATACATTAACCAAACATGATGCACAAGTCACTCCTGTTGTTGTTATGGGTATGGTATCTATCCTTGATAGGCCTGCTAGATTATTGATTGATTCTGGTGTAACCCATTCTTTCACATCTAGTGTTTATATGAAATCCATTGATGATAGTGCTAGTCCTTTGATGCATGCTATTATTGTTAAGGTTCCTACTGGGGACAGGGTTATTATCTGGATAATTTATAGAAGTTGTGTGATTTATATGGCTGATAGATTTAAAGTTGATTTATTCCCTTTAGATATGACAAAATTTGATTTAATTCTATGGATGAATTGGTTATCTGCATATCACGTTTGGGTAGATTATTTTGGGAAGAATATGGTGTTCAAGATACCTGGACAGGAAGAGTTTGATTTTCAGGGAGCACACAAGATACTTGCTAATTGTCTTATTTCTGCCTTAACTGCCAATAAATGGTTGAAGAAGGGTTGTGAGGGGTATTTGGCATATGTGGTGGATTCTAGTAAGGAGAGTAGGAAGTTAGAAGAAATCTTGGTAGTAAAAGATTTTTCTGATGTATTCCTGTTGTGCGTTTATCCACCTAAATAAATAAGTAAATAATCGCACTTGTTTTACTTGCAAGTGCACAAGGTCAACAATGTAGCATAGTGTGCGAATGCAAGATCATCTCCACATGGATTGGTAAATTTAACCTTAGAATTAGTTTCGTAGTAATAAAAAGATAAAAATAATAAAAGAGTTGATTTTGATAAAGATTAAATACTAAAGATAAAGGCGTAGGGGCTTGATATCCACCACTAATTATGCTACCACAGTACAACAGTATGTCAATGCTTTACTCATGCCATGTATACCTACTGGTTGCCAACCTAAGGGCATGGTATCTACTCCTTAAGCTATTGATTTCCCTAAGCAACGAGTTAGGCATGGTATCTACTCTAACTTTTTTATTCCTTAAGGGATTCAGCATAGTATCTGCTTGAGTTGTTCCTTAAGAAAACATAAGTACTATGGAAATCGACAACCACATGAAACCTAGGGCATGGTATCTATTCCCGGTTTCTCATGTTGATTAACCCAGATATCCAGATAAGATATCCCTTGTTACTAATGTTAGACCCAAGACTCGGTCATCCAAATTGATCTAACTAACCCATCCATACCACATGCATACGTTGGCCTTACACATACATATGAGGAATTTAAATAAGCACATGTGTTAATCAAGTTAAGTAACACAATATAAATATCGCAAAGACGCCAATACTAGATTTATTGAGTAAACATAATTAGGGCTTTAACTAAGCCCTACTAAGAATTTAATTACACATAATAAAATAAAATAAAAAGAAGAAACCCGAGAAAAGAGTCGTCAATTCAACTCCACGGTCTCCTTCTCCAAGCTAAAGCAAAAGATAAAAGAAGTGATCTAAGAAGTGATCCCCCCCAAGAGGTGATGCATTTTGTGTGTGATTTACAAGTGTATTTATAGGTCTTTGAGAAGTTCTAAGAGGCTCATGAGTTCCTAAACTTTCCTAAAACACAAAACTCCTTTATTTCCAAAATAGGGTTATTTCCAAAACAGTGTTCTGCAGTTTACTGTTCACGCCCGTACATGTGCGCTCGATCGCATATGTGGTGCACTCGATCGCAATGCTGCGCTCGATCGCACAGAAGAGTGCACTCGATCGCAATCTAGCCAGCAGCTGCTCCAGGACTTCCAGATTTCTTCCTTTAAGTGCCAAAAATGCTTCTTTTTCTCCAAGACCCTATAAAAACGTGTAAAACACAAAAGTGAAGTAAAATAGACTAAAACATATAGATAAAGAACTTAACAAATGTAAATTAAGGGGCTTAAATATGAATATTTAAGCTCCTATCAATTCCCTAAAGAGTTGACTGGTTTGCCTCCCAATAGGGAGATTGAGTTTTCTATTGAGGTGATTGCAGGATCAGCACCCATATCTATAACACCTTATAAAATGATACCAGCTGAATTGAGAGAGTTGAAAATTCAGCTTCATGAGTTGCTAGATAAACAGTTTATTCGACCTAGTATATCACCTTGGGGAACCCCTATATTGTTTGTCAAAAAGAAGGATGGGGCAATGAGATTGTGCATAGATTATAGACAGCTGAATAAGATCACCATCAAGAATAGATATCCTTTGCCAAGGATAAATGATTTGTTCAAATAGTTACAGGGAGCTAGGGTGTTTTCTAAGATAGACCTGAGTTCAAGTTATCATCAATTGAGGATAAAAGGGGGGGGGGGGGGACGTGCCTAAGACTAATTTTAGGACACGTTATGGTCATCATACATTCCTAGTCATGTCATCTGGGTTAACTAATGCTCCTGCAACATTTATGGATCTAATGAATCGGTTGTTTAATCCATTCTTGGATAGATTTATGATTTTGTTTATTGATGATATTCTAGTATATTTCAAGAATGAAGAGGAACTTGCACAATATTTAGAGATAGTGTTGAAAATTCTTAGGAAAGATAAATTATATGCAAAGTTATCTAAGTGTGGGTTTTGGTTGAGTTAAATATCTTTCTTGACGCATGTTGTGTCAGGAGAGGGAATAGCAGTTGACCCACAGAAGGTAAAAGCAGTGTTGAATTGGGAAAGACACACTAGTGTAACTGAAGTTAGAAGCCTTTTGGGATTGGCTGGTTATTATAGGGGATTCATCCAAAAAATTTATATGATTGCTGGACCATTGACTAGATTAACCAAGAAAGACGTGAAGTTTAGGTGGTCAGAGGAATGTGAGAGGAGTTTCCAACTGTTGAAAGAAAAATTGACTACTGTCTCGGTTTTGGTGCTTCTTTCTGGTGATGAAGAATTTGTGGTTTATAATAATGCGTCACATCAGAGGTTGGGATGTGTGTTGATGTAATATGGGAGAGTTATAGCTTATGCATCTAGGCAATTGACGAACCATGAGAGAAATTACCCAACCTATGATTTAGAATTGACTGTCATAATTTTTACTTTGAAGATTTGAAGACATCATCTATATGGAGCCAATTGTGAAATTTTTACTAATCATAAAATCTTGACGCATTTACTGACTTAGAAGGAGTTGAATTTGAAACAGAGGAGGTGGATGAAGTTGATTAGTGATTATGACTGTACCATTCATTATCATCCAGGAAAGGCTAATTTAGTAGCGGATGCATTGAGTAGAAATGCTACAGGGAGATTAGTTGCTATTGGGAGTCATAATACTAGCTTGATGATAGAATTAAGAAGAATGAGGATGCAGTTGAGTGTCAATGATTGAGGAGTATTGATGGCAAATATGGTGGTACAATATTCTATTATTAATCGTTTATTACAGATTCAGGGTAGAGATGAGGGGATAGAGAAGATTCGATGGGAAGCCAACTGAGTTTAGAATTAGAGGAGATGGTATGGTGGTATTAGGGCATCGAGTTTGTGTTCCCAATGATGTGGAGATAAGAAATGAGATACTAAGGGAGGCTCATGATTCTGTATATTCCATGCATCCAAAAAATAATAAGATATACAGGGGATTGAGACAAAATTATTGGTGGTCAGGATGAAGAAGGATATAGCGGAACATATTTCTAGATGTCTAACTTGTCAACAGGTGAAGTCGGAGAATAGACATCCAGCAGGTTTATTACAACCTCTTCCAATATCTGAGTGGCCATGGAAAAATATGAGTATGAATTTTGTCTATGGTTTTCTCCATACCCAGAGAGGACATGACATTGTGTGGGTTATAGTAGATTGACTTTCTAAGTTATCATATTTCCTTCTTATTAAAACTACCTGGAGTCTTGAAAAGTTGGTTGAATTATATGTAACGGAGATTATAAGATTACATAGAGTACCTTTGAGTATTGTATCAGATAGAGATTCTAGATTTACCTCTAGATTTTAGAGAGGTTTTCAAGAAGCTACGGGTACGTAATTATAGTTTAGTACAGCTTTTCATCCATAAACTGATGGGCAGACAGAGAGAATCATCAGAATACTATAAGATATGTTGAGGGCAAATGTATTGAGTTTCTCAGTGGGTTGGGATGCTTATTTGCCTTTGATCAAGTTTGCATATAATAATCAGTATCAAACTAGTATTGGGATGACACCATTTGAAGCTTTATATGGTAGGAGGTGTGGAACTCCAGTATGTTGGGAAGAAGTTGGAGAGAGAAAGATATTTGGCCCAGAAATGATAGATCTGACTACTGAAATGATCAAACTGGTTAGAGAGAACCTTAAAACAGCACAAAACAGATAGAAGGGTATACTGATAATAGAAGACGACCTCTCGAGTTTCAAGTTGGTGATTGGGTATTTTTAAAGATATCTCCGTGGAAGGGCGTGTTGAGATTTAAAAAGAAATGAAAGTTGAGCCCGAGATTTGTGAGGCCATATGAGGTGATTGAGAGAGTTTGACCAGTAACATATAGATTGGATTTGCCTCCAGAGTTAAAGCAATTACATAATGTGTTTCATGTCTCACTTTTGAGAAAATACTTACATGATGAATCCCATAGAATCTCGAATCAGACGATAGAACTTCAGGAAGATTTGAATTTTATGCAAGTACCGGTTAGAATTCTAGACAGAAAGGAACAAGTCTTGCGCAATAAAGTCATTCCCTTGATTCAAGTATTATGGCGAAGCCAAGATGTTGAAGAAATTACTTGGGAGCATGAAGCAAGAATAAGGAAAGAATACTCCCAACTCTTTCATGAATTATGTAAGGAAATTTCAGGGACGAAATTCTTATAAGGTGGGTAGAATTATAATACCCGTATTCGTAAAGAATTGGTAAAAAAGTAATTTAAGAAAAATGACATGGAGTTAAAATAATACAAATATGCAAAAGATTTAATTTTTATAAAACAATTTTTAAAAAAAAAATCAGACATGTGGTGGTGTAAATAAGAAGAAGAAAAAAAAAATTCGTCCAGACAAAGGGAAAAAAAAGGGAAAGGAAAAGGTAAAAGAAAATAAAAAAAAGTTTTTCAAAAAAAAAAGGTGGCAACATGCGACACCTGGAAGTCCAAGTGTTGCATCAACACCAAAGCCATGGACACTAACCAATTTGGGGCAGGAGCAAAACGGTGGAAAGCGGTGCGGTGCCGCGTAATTCCGTTTATTTATGTTGAATTGTTTTATTAGTTTACCAAATCCTGTTTTGTTTTCTTCAATCTCAAATCTAAACTACTCTATTTCTTTAAACACTTGGGGATCGAAATAAATGTTGAAAGAGTAAAATTTTGAAGGAGTTTACCGGAGAATTTCATAGAGAATCACGAGAAGCTCGAAGAAAAACAGAAGGTAATAACGTGAAGTTTATTTTTTGAAATTTAGCATACATGAAATTCCCGGAATTCAAAGTGAGAATTTTCAAAGGGTGTGAATTATGGAAGAATTGGAGAATAAATTAGAATTTAATATGACTATTATGTCAGGTGTTGACGATCAGCAACCGGGGGAAATTGCTGAGAGGAGCAGGAAAGGTAAAAAAGTGGTCCACGGGTAGCTTTAAGTGCTACGTGGTGAGTTAGATTTACTTTAAATAATCAAAATAAATATGAAATATATAGTGATAATATTTGAATAACTTATTAACCTATAGTTTGATAATAGATGAAAGTTGTTTGATGGGTATGATAAGTATACTTGATATGTGAAAAGTTATTACATGAGAAGTAATATTATTGGAATAATGAGTCGATTAAATAATGAAGAGGATAAATGAAATTCTTGATGAGTTATGGTTGATAAATTGATGTGATATATAAGGAGAATAAATTTTTGAAATTGATAAAATAGTAATTTAAGAAAATGCAGGATAGCTAAATTCAATGTGTGATTACATGTTTGTTGTTATATTATTGTTCATATGAATACTTCATATCATTGTTCATATGCATATGCATGAAAAAAAAGAACCGGAAGGGGGTCAGTCTAAATGAAAAACTGTGACAGCCGGTATATGCTGGAAATAAATGAAAACCGTGACAGTTGGTATATGCTGGAAATAAAAGAACGAGAAAGGGGCTGGTCTAAATGAAACAAAAAAACTAGGAGGGGGCGGTCTAAGGAAAAAAAAACATGTCGACATGTGGGAAGACATTCCCTAATAATAATTTATGCATTACATCTATTTTAAATATTGATTGTATTACTGAAATGCTGAAGTGTTGTTTGTTATTTTAAATTGATAGATGAATGAGTCTCATAGAGAGACAGTTATGGTGAAAAAGAAACATAGAAGTATGATATGACAAGAACTATCTAAATGGTAGACTATATGCTGTGAAACTCATAACGAGATAATTGATCGTTTTAAGGGGAACAAATATATAAGAAGAAGAGATTGATAGAGAATGAGACTTATGATATGTGTAGTGATAATAGAATGATATTATCAAGTTATATGAGATATAAATGATTAAATATTAAAAGACTATTTACACGAATTGAATACTTCTAGTAAATTTAATTCACTGAGCTTGTGAAGCTCATCCCTCAATGTTAAACGATTTCAAGCAACAGGTAGGACAAATAGTTGGTGAGCTGAGATTCAAATGAATTTATTATTTGTAAGCCACATGGTCCACATTCTCACACTAATGAGAAAAAAAAATATTTGTAAATATTCATGCATATTATGTTGCATATAATGTTTAAGTTGAAATTTGAATGATGTGTCTCCCCTGTTAAGAGTTGAGGATTGATGTAAATAATTGTAGTTGATAATTTTTATTGTTGTATATATGTATCATGCTGAGATCTTCGAAATGTGATGACACCGTCTCGGGGGTGACTAACCCGGGATGGATCGTTACAATAATCCTAATCTTATCTCACTGCAATTATGTTCGTGAACCAAACAGACCCAAAAAGTATTGGAGTTAGTATACAACAAGCAATGTTAATGAAATCATTTTTAAAGATTTAGCTCTATTGTGCCAATAGGCTTGCTTTGGTCATTTGGTAGCAGGTAATTAGCGATGAATAATCAGATTCTTCTTTTCAAATCTAGTTTTTTTTTTCTTTCGAAACAGTAGTGTATAATGATATAAAAAACAGTTCAAATCTAACTCGACTATTTTGTTGGATTTCTCATTATATGTTTGTTTAACTTATTCAATGGGCTTGTACTGAGCATAGCACACCTTACCCACTATCTTAAGACAAATAGCAAGCTCATCTTTTTTTTCTTTCTATATAAAGTGAAGTAGATTCTCTTTAAAAAAACAATGTTTTCCTTATTTTTCAATTTTATTTTTTCTTGAATTTTAATGGCCCATTACATATTTCTCTAAATGATTTCAACACAATCATTTAGTTATATTACAATCTAACATTATGCTTATATTTGATGGTATTTTATGTTTGGTGTGATATAATTTTTTGGCCACTATGCTTAAGTACGTTAATCAATAATGGACAAAACAACAGGGTCAATTTTATCCTTAAGTATGTTGCATGTATTAAATATTGGTGTAAAGTTTTCATTACTTTGAGAGAAACAAGAATAATGGGGTTTTAAATGCTTTGTTAAGACTTTTGTATTTTTGAAAATGACTACCCATTTATTATTTATATACAATTCATTAAATGATTTTTTTTTTATAAAGAACAAATTTAATTTTTAATCTTTTTAGTTTGCTTCATGTTTTTATTGGGTCATTGAAGATTAAAACGTTTCTATTGGGTATTTTAAGTTTGGTATCTGTTTCAATCAAGTTTTTCACCCAAATGATCCAGTAATCTTATTCACAACAAATTAACAGGCTCATTCACAATAAATTTATTCACGTAAAGTTCAACATTATAGTAAAAAACAGTTTCATCAAATTCAAATAGTTTAGTTACATCATTTATTATCCTCACATCTTCATCAATCTCGTTTAGTCATTTAACTGGTCTTCCATTACATCAACCATATCCTTATGTTCAAAATAAAGTTTAATAACTCTTGACTTAAGAATTTTCATACACATAACATACAGATTTGAATCACTAGTTAATGAAACAAAATCATTTAGGTGAAAGATCTAATTGGAAAATTAAATAAGCATGTTTTAAACTTTATGAATCCAATAAAGATACGAGGCAAACTAAAAAAACTAAAAATAGAGTTTACTCTATAAATTATATATGTAGTATGTAAAATATATAATATAACCATGAAAAAACATCACTAGTTATCAGTTAATTATTGTTACCAAACGTGGATAATAGTGTCAGACAATTTTAAACTCAGACCATACAATTTACAACTAAACAATCAAAAACCACTCAGCCCGATTATAAATAAAAATTTCATGAATCAATTATCACACAAATTTTTTTTTCACTGATCCAACCATACAAGGCTTTAAATATATGAATCTTGTTTATCGACTTAATAACAGAGAATATTAGACTCAGAAGAGCAAATTTTGAAAATTTTTAGGTCCTAAATTTGTAAGGGAAATAGAAAAAGAAATCTCATAAAAATATGTTTGTAACTGTAATTTATTCTTATGGAAAAAATACTCATAAATCATAAGTGTAGATGGAAAAAAAACACACAGAAGCAGGTGCACGCAACTGATAATAAAGAAGAGGAGGTCCATCTTACAATTCATCAAACTGGGAATGTATGAGCCCATGTATCGGACATAGACAAGGTTGGAGGTTTAACCCAAACAGGAAAGCTCCATCAATTCCCCCAATCAACGTGCGAACCGAATTTTCGGGGTTTCGGCGTTCACCGAAAAGTAAAGAAAATCATTTCCACATCTTAAAAAAAAGAAAAAAATAACAAAATCTAAGGAATATTGTCATTACGCCACCTAATAAAACCGCAACGCACTTTTCTTCTCTCTCCGACAGTCAAAATTCTAGAGAGAGAAAAAATAGAAGGAAAAAATCACGAGAAAAATTATAGAGAGAGAAAGAGTAAATGAGCTCATCAGACCTCTTCAACAATGGCGGTTCCTAGGGTTTTATGATTAAGCAAATTTTCCTCATCGAAATCCTCCATGGAAATGCCCGGTAGAAGATCCAACTACTCTCTCCTCAGCCAGTACCCCGACGACCAGGTATCTGTCTCCGTCGCCGGAGCTCCGGCTCCGTACCAGGACTCCATTTCTAGCGATAACAAGAGCGCTACCACTACAACTAACAATAACAGTGGCAACAACAACAAAGCTAAAGCCGATAGAGGAGGATTCGAATGGGATCCCAACAGCGATCACAGATTGAATCAACAAGCGAATCGGATTGGGAACCTGTACTCGTCATCCGTCGGGCTTCAGAGGCAATCGAGCGGGAGCAGCTTCGGCGAGAGCTCGCTGTCGGGGGATTATTACGTGGCTACGCTGTCTACTTCTGCTGCAAACGAGATCGATGCATTTGGATACTTACACGATGAAGGTTTTAAGTTCGGTGTTGGTGGGGGAGGGGAGTTCAGGGCGGAGGCAACGGGGGGGTCGTCGTCTGGGAAGACCTGGGCGCAGCAGACGGAGGAGAGCTACCAGTTGCAGTTGGCGTTGGCGTTGAGGCTATCTTCGGAGGCCACTTGCGCGGACGATCCAAACTTTTTGGATCCGGTGCCGGACGAGTCTGCGCTGAGGACAGGGTCTTCGAGTTCAGCGGAAACGGTGTCTCATCGCTTTTGGGTACGGTTTTTGGTGCTTTTATTGTTTACTAATTTGATTGTTTTGGATTGTTAATCGTGGGTGCTTGTGAGTTAGTCTGATTGGTATAGGAATTTTTTGCTATATTTCTGATTTGAATGAGGAAATTGGATGATAATTATTTTAGAATAGGGAATTGTAGATGCTTTCGGCTGAAGATTTCTGGAGTTACCAAGGGTGTTTTCAGTTGTGAAAATATTTTCCATTTTCTTGAACACTTTCATCAACAATTTATACTTTCTTAACATAATTTAGAAAACATCATTATTTGTTTTTCATTTTTCAGTATAATATTGGAAAAGATGAAAAAAATGTTGTTTTCTGTTTTCTAAATTATGTTGAAAAGATCAAGAATAAAGAAGTGCTGTTTTTTAAGTTATTTTAAGAATATGCAAATTATTGGGAGGAATGCTATGGAAAATAGAGATAGAAAATGAAAAATATTTTTCACAACTAAACACTCTAACGTGGCTCAAGCCTCACATTTGCGAGCTGAGATTGTTTGAGAGAGTCTAGTTATTGGTGGAATCCTAGGCAAATGTCTTGTTGTGGAAGTGAATTAAAACTAGATGCTATATTTCTTTCCACTTTGTAAACTCACTCAAAATTCTTTTTTGATGGCATTAAGGATTTTTTGCTTTTATGTTTTAATTATTTTCCATTTTTTTCATGGGCAAAAGAACATCAATTAAAAATCAAGAGAAGAATTTATTAGTTTGATATGAAAGAATTTTGGCTCTTCGAGGAAGTACCTAGAGAATAAGAGGAGAGAAGTTGTTTGAGATGTTTTCATTGCGCACAGATAAATAAATTGCGGCAATTACAGGGCAGTTTTATTATGAAACTAGATGGAGTCCCATTGATTAGGGGAAGGCCCAAGAGAGAATGAGTGTATTTCCAAAGCCAACAGAATGTGTATTGATGTAATCAAAAAGACAGTTTAGCTTATGCATGCTCTGAATAGATGGCTCTAGATAAATGTTGAATTATGAATCACTTTTGATCTTAAATAAAATGCTGCCAGTAGTGCCACGTGTGGTGCATATGCTAACCATATTTTATGATATGGAATGTGTGAGAGATCTTTTTTGTTAAGGTTGATGTCCTTGTGATTTACAGAGTGGGAAGATGATAAGAACTTATATATCATTGTAATTATTTCCAAAAATCTCTTTAGCTCCGTTTGTTTCATGTAAAGTGTATTACAGTGTAAAACCAATTACATGTAAAATGAGTTCCATGTAAAATTATGAATATTCAATTAGATTATCTTTGTTTGGTTGAAGTGTGAAAATAAATGAAGGAAGATGTAGAAAATAAATAAGGAGAGAGATTAAATGGTGTAATATGTGAGAATTTTTAGGAAGGTTGGAAAGTGGGTTCTTTTACAAAGAAAGAGTCATTTTGCATCCACTTGTAAAACAACTTACGGAAAAACTCCGTAACTTATTTTCCTTTTAAAGGATGGTTTTTGGTGTAAAATGATTTCCAATATAAAACACTTTACACTTAATCAAACATCATGAAAATATCATTTACATGGAAATCATTTTCCACCAATGATTTTACGGTGAAACAAATGAACCTTTGTGAAAAGAATTTATGTAAAATAATCTCCTGGTGGGAGATGCTGGTCTAACATTAGAATGCAAGTATACCTTTTGTTTTGGCAACACATTGAAGGATTGCTTTGTATGTCATTGGCAACACATGGAATGATTGCTAGGTGCATTTCCCTTGGAATTGTGAGTTTTGGTGCACAGGTTCCGTAGTAGTTAGGTGAATGTCATTTATCAAAAAAAGTAGTTAGGTGAATGTCCTTGGCGGATATACGTTGGTTAGCAGACCTGGTATGAATTATGTCCATATTGCATAGAGAGAAAAAATGAGGTTAAGTGGGAGTGGGACGTGAATCCTAATTTTTCTATGGATAACATGGTTGAAGTGTCTCATTGATATGAAACATGTATCTGATAAGCACTTTCTGATTATTACACTAAAGAGAATCTTTGGAGGTAGAAAAATGATATGAAGATAAAAAAAAGGGTCTGTTCTATTCTATATCGAATTGGATTTGGATGTCTAGGTCACTGTGTGTGCATGATGGTGTGTTGGAATTATTTGCTACAATGGTTTGCAAGTGTTTGGTAGGTACCTGTACCCATTGCAATCATGTTTTGTTGCATGGATGTGTCATGACTAGGCAAGAGTTCAGGTAAAGTGGAGGTAACCCAGTTTCAAAACCGCCTTTACATGCTTGAGAGTTCTCCTTTTAAGCAGCATAGTGGGATTAGCCTAATAGTGTGTGGTCCAGTTGATTCCTGTGATGAAAAGATTCAGAACAGTTGAAATTAGAAGCTTTTTCCCACTAACTAGTTGGGGGGTGTAATTTATTTTTAATCATCCTTTTTCTGATGTATTTGAGGTTTAATATTCTGTGTCATCATCAGGTGAATGGCTGCTTATCATACTTCGACAAAGTTCCTGATGGATTTTATTTAATTCATGGGATGGATCCATACGTCTGGACTGTGTGCACTGATCTGCATGAGAATGGTCGTATTCCTTCGCTTGAATCATTAAGGTCTGTTGACCCTAGCGTTGGTTCTTCAATCGAAGTGATCTCAATTGATTTCCGTACTGATCCAAGCTTAAAGGAACTCCAAAATAGGGTCCACAGCATTTCTTGTAGTTGCATAACCACAAAAGAGGTTGTTGATCTGCTTGCAAAGCTTGTCTGCAATCGCTTGGGGTAAGTTTTGTACACCTTATATCCATAAATCCTGGACCTTGTCTATCTTTATTACACCTTGGTAACCAAATTTTTGTTGGTATCGCAAGAGGTTCAGCTACCACTGGAGAAGATGACTTTGTCCCGATCTGGAGGGAGTACAATGATGACCTAAAAGATTGCTTAGGATCTGTTGTGGTTCCCATAGGTAGCCTCTCTGTTGGTCTCTGCAGAGATCGAGCTTTACTATTCAAAGTGAGGTCCCAACCTTTTATGGTGTTTTAGTCTTGCTTGACTGAAATGACTTTTGAAGTTATTGTATAATTAGGTTCATTTTTTTAATTTCTATTAAGTTGACTTGTTTCCAGTATTTTCAGCTTTTAAGAAAATTTTGGTGTTTTAAGATCTACTGTGGTTGTAAAATATTTTTTTTATGCCTGGACTACATATAAATGTGTGCATTTCTTGTAATTCATTGTTTCTCTTGGATCAATAATGGAATCCAGGGATACTTATGATGCCATATATGCAGGTGCTAGCTGATACAATTGATTTGCCATGTCGAATAGCGAAAGGCTGCAAATATTGTAAAAGAGCTCATGCTTCCTCTTGTCTTGTTCGGTTTGGGCTTGATAGGTATGCTTTTTTTTAACTTTTGTATTATTAGTATTGTAAACTAGTAATGCAATTCACTTAACATAGCTTCAAGTGGTTTAATTGTGAAACTTGTGTAGCATACCCATAGGTGAGAATGTTCAAAGTACTGCACATTCCTTTTGCTTTGCAGAATTTCAGCCGTGTATTTATGGATCTATGAGTGAATAAATAAACTGCATGAGATACTGTGAAATTGTACTTGGGGTGAAGTAGTTAAATCATTGTCTCTCTTGAATTTAGTGTCCTGGTGCATTGAGTTATGAGCTATCATATTAGAGATGCTTATTTGAGCTGAATATCTTTAATGTCTAGAATTTATGATGAGAACATTGGACAAGTTAGTTTTAGATGTTTGTGGAAAATGGCTCTCCTTTTTGCTGCTGGATTGGCTGCTTCAGGTATGCGCTAACAAACAAAAAATAGAATGCTGCATTTATTAAGCTGATGTCATTATTTTATGAAAAAATCAACAATTTCTCTAAAGTAGCTTTCCGAAGACACGTCTACCTCATAGTTGACTGTGGTATCAGCTTTGTGATTCTTTCTTTTACTGTTTCTTTACCTTTTTTAATCTACATTTAAGTGTACACATAGTTTTTTGATAAGTACATTTAAGTGTTCACATTTTGATATCTTTATCATCATGATATGATCTAATTTCTAAATGTATCCAATTTAGTAGTATTATTCACACTTTAATATTATCAAAATGTAAGAGACATCTGATGAAACATACGTGTATCATTTCAGGGAGTATCTTGTTGATTTGGTAGGGAAGCCAGGTTACTTATTTGAGCCCGATTCCTTGCTCAATGGTCCATCTTCCATCTCAATTTCTTCACCATTGCGTTTTCCACGACCCGGACCACCTGAACCTACCATTGATTTCAGGTCACTGGCCGAACAGTATTTTTCGGACTGCCAATCACTTAATCTTGTATTTGATGATCCTGCAGTAGGTAATTTTTTGCAAATCAAGTATTTTAAGCTATATGTTTCATGTTTATTTTCTTTATTTATGTGTTCCTCTACTATTAACTGCTCAACCTGTATAGCTAGCAATTTATTTTTGCTGCATTGCCATCATTATATGCCTTTCATTAAAATTTATATAAAATAATTCAAAGTTTTCATCAAAGAACTCTCTATTTGGGCATTGATTTGCAGAACAGCTGTAAAAAGTTATTGATTTTGTTATGGTAGATTTTATTGTTGCCTTAGTTTCTTTTGTTTTTCGTCTCTGGCTCTAAGCATTTTATGCTGAAATTTGGACTCTGTGATTTATTTGAATTTGGATCATTGCAATCTGTCCACGCTGGGAATAATCCAGAGTCATATCTAGGGATAACCAACTGTTAAAATAGTTGTGATGACTCATATTCTTTAGAAATTATTTTCCTAAATTCTTACTTATTAGGGGTTCTCTGCTCAATCTTATCGTGGTGGTCAGTATCTTTTTTTTTGGGGGGTGGGGGTGGGATTCACCTGTTAACCTGTTTTAAGTGAGGAAAATTTTTGAGGTCTGGCTTTAGCAGTGTATTGCCAGAGTCAATTAAGGTTTTCAGCTGGCATATATACATACACACATACATATATGCATACAGACATACATATATACATACACACATACATATATACACACACATATATATACATACACATACATATATACACACATACATGTATATATACACACATACATGTATATATATACACATATACATACATATATATATACACACATGGGGAATGCTAACTTACATCCCTTTGGTTGTAAGTTACGAGTTTGTTGTTTTAGTCAATTTGAGAGCAAGTTTGTCTTTTCCAGATTCTTTAAGCGAACAAACAACACAAATTAAAATCAAATTTTAATTTCCTTTAGTAATAAGTTGGTTCTTTTACAAGGTAACTGTCATTAGTTAGCGTCAATCACGTTAATAGAGAAAGCTTCACATCAGCAATGTGTCGTTTGGTTACTGGGAAAGTAAAAAGAAAGTGAAAGAAAAATGTTAGAACTCAATTAACTGAACTTGCAAGATTTTTCCAGCAACCAAACTAAGCTGAGAGATGTGGGAATCTGGATATGCTTTCATTGACTTGATGAAATTATTCTTGTTTTACTCACTAATTAATCATGATGTTGGTAGAAAAGGGGTTGTTGGAGGAAGGGCCAAACTGATGTCGAAAATAGAGGTCCCAAAATATTGGATTTTATACTAAACCAGGAGAAGGAAAGTCTAGAAACAGAGGAGGGAAGAAAGAGTATAGAGAGAAAGCAATTTCCCTTCATTACAAAATAATCTTGCTATGATCGATGGTTACTAAATTACTTCTCACGAGTCTTCCGTCCTTGTCATAAGAAGAAATTCTATTTCCATGGAATATCAGAAAGAGGAAAACAGGAATGAAAGATAATAGGATGAAGAAGAGAGTGCAACCATGTACAAGGCAGGATTAGGTTTTTTGCTTTTAGAAAATTACTATCCTTACTGAAAGTGAGGTGTAAGGGACATTTTTTGTCCAAAATAATGGGTGTACAATGCTAAATTACAACTAAAGTGTTGTAAGTTAGCATTCTTCTCTCTCTCTCTTTATATATATATATTTGAATAACTAGCTGGTATATACATTTTTTATTGTACATTAGTTGCCTTGTTGTTACACTTGTTGACAATATGCATTATAAATGCATTAACACCTTTTGACAATGAAGAAAGGGCCGTAGAAGCGATTCGGGATAGTTGGTTCAATACTCTTAAGATTTTGGTTTAGGAGCAAACTTTTTGTAAATGAGGAAGACCTTTTAGAGTTTGTTGAATTGCTTTTTTGTAAATAACACATTGGGTTGCACCTCCTTGGTACCTTTTTAATACACTTTTTACTTATAAAAAAAATAAATGCTTTAACACTATGCATTATGCAAGAATTCTTTATATATTGTATATATATATATATTTTAAATGCTTCACTTTTTCCTTGATAAATAAAATATGCTGCATTTTTCTACTGACATGTACTTTAGCTTGTTATTAAAAATAACAAAAATATGTGCTTTAGCTTAATCTAAAGATGTTGCATGTTTTTTACATACAGTGGGCGAGCTAGGGGGAACCAGGGGGAGCCATGGTAACCCCAAAGCTTAAAGTTTTTTCAGAATACACAAATGGTAGATTATGATATGGAGGCCGCTTTTCATCCCCCCCCCCCCCCCCAAGTTTTTATGACAAACGATAGTAAATTCAAAGATATATTAAAATCATCATTAACACTTACCAAAGTCTAAAAATAAAACTTATGAAAAATGGAAATCTATTAACCCAAATACGTAAACCTATTAAGCCCAAAATGTAGAGAGAAAATGATTTTGCTTAGCTCAACATATCCCACAAGCCATAATCATAATTCATAGCGCACACTCTCTAGATTAGGGGACCAAAGAAACAGTCTAACACTATACAATCCAAACAGTAATAAGCAATTATATTGGGTTTGGTCACGCCACTCAATTCACTTTTTCCTGATTTCCAATTTCTTTTATTTTTGTAAAGAAATTCATTTTCCTAAGCCATAACTATTTTAAGTTTAAGCATCCACACGGTGAATTTCACGTGTGTAATGTGAAGAAATTTTCTTCACTGGTCCAGTGGAAACATGGAGTACCGCAATTGACACAGTTACAACACTGCTGTAAATCAAGTATCATAGAACAATCAGTTGTGATTACGTTCAGTTGGTAGACATGGGGAGATGAAAATTCACATTCTTGTAATTACCTGATTTAGATATACATGCACTGGATATTAGTATAATAATTTGCTACTATCATATTTTGTGGCACTTGTGATTAGCGCAAAATAAGTTTGAGAAGTAACAAAAAATGGTGCAGGTTACTTTTCCTTACCATTTCTTCTCTTCTTTTTTCTTTAAATTTTAGGATCATATATAAAGTAGTGGTACCACCCCAACTGGATTTATTTTTTATTTTAGTCTATATTAACTTTGGCCCCCCAACGTAAAATCTTGGCTCCACCCCTATTTATATGCAGGTCATATTATAATATGTAATAATTTATGTGATATATGCTATAAGTCCTTGACATGGTACTTCTTTCTCCCCAAATAAAGTGAAATTATGTTCAGAACTACTGACTTGCTGTATTAGACTCGTAATGGTAAACTGCTTTGTGAACAAACGAAAAAATGAATAGATGGTTGTACAATTTTTGAACATGTAACATTGATTGTTTTATAAAATGTTCACTTGTTATGCACTTCTTTTATTCTCTTTTTGTTTTTTGAACTCTAGTTGTTCATGTAAGAGAAGCCTATTGATGTGATTAGAGATAGATGGTTTCATATCCAAAGTTTTTGATTTAAGGGTATTTGTTTTGGGGATGAGAACGAGCTTTTAGATTTTGTAGATTTACTATCGTCTAGATAGTTGTTGTACGGGGTTACACACTGTTACCGGAAATGCCCACCCCCATACGAACCACGATCCGGGTCGCGCGACCCAGATCGCAGTGCGTTCGCGACCCGGATCGTGATATTCAAAGATCCCAAATTCTCAGCCATACACATGCAGATTTATATGCAATAAAGAGAGAGATAAAAAAGAACATACAGATCAAAGAGATAAAGGAAGTGATGCCTCTGCAAGCAGAGGGAGAGAAGGCCGCTACTGTTGCAAACTCACAATCCAGGAAGAGAAATTAAGCAGTTGCAGTCAGTGAAACAGCAATCTGCCGCTGCTCAGTCAAGGAAAGTGCAAGGAGCCACCACGTTGGGTAAGAGGAATCGGCTGGTGAGAGACGGGCAGCATGCTTGTGGGAAGGTTCTGGAAAGTTAAATTCTCTCTTTGACGGGGAGACTGGGGTTTCGTGGAGTAAATTAAAATGACCAGTTTGCCAAAATATAGACAGCAACTGTACTGCCAAAGACCAGGCCCACTATAGTCCACCCATGTTCACTCCCATGATTATTTCAGTCTAATCTTGTAACGGTCTTTGGCTAGGCCCTCTTGACTCCGTTTTCGAACATAAAATGACCATTTTGCCAAAGTGTAGACAACAACTGCCCAGTTTTTTTTAATAGTATCTGATTTTCGGTTTTATTTTTTCTTCCCCGATGTGGCTAAACAGAATTATGATCTCCATTTGGTCCACTAATGTCTAACTCGTTTAAAATTTTAGTCAACGATTGTATTGTATCATAATTCTTTGGATCAGAATATTTTTCTGCCACACAAGCAAAGCAGTTTTTTTTTTTGTTTTGAAAATTACATTTTTACAAAATTAAAAAGAAAACTCAAATGGAATAATGGCTGAAACCAAATCCACGCGTGACCCGAAATTAACAAAGCGAAAAAAACTAAGAACAATTAAACAATAAATAATTCTACAAATAATTCTTTCAGCCATCAATCAATTACAATTTCACAATGGTTGTCAATTTGCCTTCAAAATTTACTACTCTTAGTTCTGAAAGCTCACAACAAGTTCATCGTTTTGGATTTCATCAAACTCAAATTTCTAGTTTCGCAACTTCAAAGGCAAAGGAAAGAAGGTGGATTCTTGATTGCCAAGCAGTGGTCACTGGAGTTTATAACTTAGTTATATATCAAATTCTATTAACTTCTCCTTTGGAAATAGTGCAATAGAAGGGCTTTTGAGGGAACTGAGATACCGGTTGAGTCCATTAAAGATGGATGGTTTAATACACTATATTTTTTGGGCCAAGGGGAATTATTTTGTAAATGAGGATGAGTTCCATTTTTTTTTTTATAAGTAGGATGAGTTCCAATTTTATAGATCTACTATCTTGTAGATAGTCATATGTAAATGGGTTGTATTCCCTTGGTGCTTTATTTTTTACCGATAAAAAATATTGACTTCTCCTATAAATTCTTCTTTCTTTTGCTTGCACATTACATATTTTTGACCCTTTCTGTTAAATGGGAGAATGTGATATTTTATGTATGGTTGACATGATAATTTAATTGTAGTTAGGTTAGCATATTAGACTTGTGGATTGGTATTAATCTGGTTTGGAGGTCCCTATTTGCATGCTACTGATTTATGCCGTTTCAGGAATTGTTGTTGATGCAGAAGATCCTGAATTCTCAAGGCACCCTAAGCAATTTTATAAGATGGGCACAGAGAGAAGTAACCTTGTGCAAATCTCAGACAATGTCAGTGAAATTTCTCAGGGACCTTTGCCACCAAAAGTTGCTTTGTCTGGTGCCCATAACAGAGATTCCCAACTCTTTAAATCATGCAGTCCTTCTCAAAATATTATACACTCTACAAATAAGGTCAAAGATCCGATCCCTTTAAAGCATATCCCTCCTATTGGGCATAGAGATGTTCCACCACTTTTAGCCTTCCCTGATCAAAGGGTTGATACTGCTAAAGATTTGAGGTTTCTTGAGGGTGGTCAACTGGTTCCTAGCAAGCCAAATAAAGAACTCTCTCTTGATGTGGAGGATTTGGATATCCCGTGGAGTGAACTCGTTTTAAAAGAGAGAATTGGAGCAGGTATTTTTTCACATCTTGTTTGAACAACAGCATAGAATAAAACACAAATATTGCTTAACAGTGTGGAGGAACCATTTCTTCTTTCAAGCTTGCAATGCAGTTGCTCCTCAAACTTTGTTGGAGGCCAAATAAGTTTTCTTATATTTGAGCTGGTTTATTTTCAGGTTCTTTTGGAACTGTCCATCGTGCTGATTGGCATGGCTCGGTGAGCAATTCATCTTTTATTTACAATGTTATAAAGTGAAGATCATGTTAAGCAGTGTAATTTCTTCTGTATGTTTGTGAATTCCAATGTCTGGCATTTGAAAAATTACTATCATATTGGGAGCTGCTTATGTTCATATGGTATTGAAAATTCACTGTTTTTGGTTATTTGACTATTTATTGAATTTTGAAGAAACACTGTATAGGACTTCTGTGGTTTTTGGCAAAATTAGGTGTGAAACCTTATGGTCTTACGTTATGAGCACAGCAGTTTATCTTAGTGTACACATGTTACGTCAACATGGGTATGGGACTCACCTTGGACACTGACCTTTTTGTCCGAATAAGAGGAGGAAAACAAATAGAGAAATGCATTGTATTAATATTTATATTCTTATTCTCCTGTATTATAGCCTTTGTATAACATATGGAGGGCAAACATGCAGTTGATGCAATCCTGTTATGTATAATTATGCCATTGATTCATGCTCTGATGATGTTGTAACTTAATTTTTTTTAAATCTCTAACTGACACATCTAGAATATGTTTTGTCATAACTTTTGAATGCATTGTTATTGCAAGGAGGCTCACTTTTTTCCCCATGCATTTGTTTCTATTTTCGTGTGAGAGTGAACATTCCATTTCCCATCTCATTTTACATCACCAACATACTCATAATCTTTTCTAAATTGGTTTTCCTGAATTTGTATATTAATATTGTCTTCATTTGCTTGAAATTCTGATTTTGAAAATTAACAATGCTGGCAGTTAAATTCTGGACTTGATGTTCGGGTTCTATGTTTTATACCTATAATACTGCTTCAATAAATACAGGAAGTTGCTGTGAAGATTCTCATGGAACAAGACTTTCATGCAGAACGCTTCAATGAGTTTATGAGGGAGGTATACACGAGCTAAGTTTTGGAAAAATGTTTTCTGAGCTTATGAAAACATGTATTGTATTTCATTATGTTGATTGCTTGCTTTCTTTGTTAGGTTGCAATTATGAAACGCCTCCGACATCCAAATATTGTTCTTTTTATGGGTGCAGTTACTCAGCCCCCAAACTTGTCCATAGTGACAGAATATTTATCAAGGTTTTGTAATGTCTTCTTAGAAACCCCTCTAGCCAGGAAAAAAACTTTTTGAGTTAATTTTCTCATTTTTCATGGCTCAAGATTTCCATCACTTTTAGAATTTGGTAAATTAATAAAAAAGTTGGCTTTGAATTACAGAGGTAGCTTGTATAGGCTTTTACATAAACCTGGTGCGAGGGAGGCTTTGGATGAGAGGCGTCGTCTAAATATGGCGTATGATGTGGTATGCATTCAAAGATTTCTATTTCAATTTGTTTCCCATTTTGTATGCTGTTATGTCTGTGATCACCTTATCTTCACTATGTTTAGTCTTTTGTAATTGGCTAAAGGACTTGCTATTTTTTACTACAGGCAAAAGGCATGAATTATCTTCATAGACGCAATCCTCCCATTGTTCATAGAGATTTAAAATCTCCAAATCTTTTGGTCGACAAAAAGTATACGGTGAAGGTAAGAAATAATTTCTCAAGAATACCTAAAAGAACACCAATTCTACATGACGATCATTGACGGGGTAACATTTGTTTTGCTACTTTGCTATATCTATCAGCAGTCACTAATATAACCTCTATCTGACATGGAGCCTATGCTAACTTCTACTTGACACATTTTTGCGCTATTAGTTTGCTACTTTGCTATTTCTATCAGCAATCACTAATAAACTTCTATGGGACATGGATCTTATGCTAACTTCTACTTGCACATTTTTGTGTGATACTAATTTCATCAAAGAGACAGAAGATTTATATCTTTTTATGCTAATGTTGAATCTGATTAGTAAATATTTACAAAAGGATTTTTACTAAATTTTGATGGATACTTGATTTATCACCCTTTAGAAATCTGCTGTATTTCTTCCTGATACTTTGGATGAATTTCTTTTATTGTTTTTCTCAAGTGCACACATGCAAGATGTCTTATGTTGAAGTCCTTTGCATGCTTGTGTGTGTGTCTTGTTTGCTTTTGGGCTTCCAAGTCTGGACCTTTTAATGTAACTTCTTGTGCGTTTGATTTGTGTGGTACTTCCCTCATGTTTCCTGGTTTATTTATTCAGGTTTGTGATTTTGGTCTTTCACGTTTGAAAGCAAACACATTTCTTTCATCAAAATCAGCAGCCGGCACTGTAAGTTCTATTTATCTTGATATTAAAATGACATTGATCTTAAATTTTATGGTGGCATTGAAAGTTTTATTGCAATTTAAAATGAACAATTCTCTTAACTATTATGTTAGCCTGAGTGGATGGCACCAGAAGTTCTCCGTGATGAGCCCTCAAATGAGAAGTCAGACATATACAGCTTTGGTGTAATTTTATGGGAACTTTCCACATTGCAACAACCCTGGGGCAACTTAAATCCAGCACAGGTTTGTTTTCTTAAGTTTTATGTTGGTTGTGGATTGAAAATTCGTTTTTTTAATCATTTTTGTTTTTTGTGAACTTAAAAAGCCAAAATGAACATGAGGAAGTTCTTCTAAACCGACGATATGAAATTGTTGCATTAGGGGTTGCATTGCATCTTCAATGCATGCTAATAAGCTGACGGAGCTAATATTCTTATTTCTTAGCATTAGCTACTGATGCTGGACAGTAGCAAAGAAGTAACAACATGGAATTAAAAAGAAAAAAACTGATCTGAATCACATGGATCAATCCAAAATCACATTGGAAAACAGTCCAAATCACATGGACACACTAATAACTCAATCACAGAGTATTGGAATTCGATAATTTTATTTGTTTATTCATTCATCAGCTAATTGAAAATTAAGAGGGATCTCTTGCATATAGAGATCTTTAGGAATCCTAGTCCTACTCCAATAAGGAGGCTAGCTAGCATAATAATTCCTAGTCCTAGACTGATAAGGAAACTTAAATAAAAACTAACTCTAAATACCCCTAATTATTGTCAATTACATAATTATCCCCATAATTAAAATATCCCTAAGTACTTAGATTAAAATCTCTAATTCTACTCTTCATCGTGTGCTCCATTAGCCACAAGAGTGGTTTGCTTGAGTGACCTGTAGATTGCATGGTTGATTGTCATCTTAAGAAACTTCATGCAGGATTGAGATATCTAGTAACACTTTAAATCCTTTCTTATTATGTGACTTGCAAATGAAGACAACAAAGAGTGTTGTTTTTGTACAAGAGATAAAAGTCTTGTTTTTATCAGACTGGGCAAAAGACTGCACCAAAGTCACTTGGAAAGTGGTACAAGACTTTCCCATACGAGGGATAAGCTTAGTTGGATCGCTATTTAGAGTCGTGGTTTGGTAAGATTCGTTCTTTTGGCTTATTACTCATTAGTAAATGAACTTCTTGCTTATGCAGGAATTGAATTTTAAAGTTGCCTTATAGAACGAAAAGGAAATTTACTGACCAAAGCAACTTAAAATAAAAGAAAAAACCAAATCAATGAGTCTCCTTTCTCTTTTAAAGATATATTAAAAAATATATTAAGGCTCTCTATCGCTTGGTCAAAAACTCAAAAGAATATTATATATTATGAAAAGAAATCTTTCATCCAAAAATCTTTCAACTTCCCAATGACCCACTCACCCAGCCATGTATCTCTGTGTTTCTTATTTCCTCTCCACGATGAACTTTCCAAAACCAGCGACATCTGTCTCCCTCCTTGATGTGCAATGCTATCTTCTCTCCTTGAGTGCGCGACATCCTTTCTCTCTCCTCGACAGCGGCGGCATCCTTTTGTTTGGTTTATATGCTTGGATTTCTTCTTTGAAAACAAGAAGATTTTGAGAGTAGGCTGAAAGAATGAGAAGAAGAATTCAAAAGATAAAAGGGGGTTTCGATGATGAATGCTTCTTGCTTGTTTCAGCGTGTTCAACAATAATAAGAAGAACCCATCTATTTATAGAGGTTTTCAGCCTCATATCCGCCCTCGGTAACTGCCTCATTTGAAATTCAAATCATAGATAATGTTTCGTGATTATCTTTAACCGATGATTAGATGTGACCTTATCCTTTACATTTCAGGATGAGCATTCTTTGAAACTCAACTGATAAGGAGATGAACTCTTTTCCCTTTAATTTCGGGATAAGATCTTTTGATTGGCTAAGTAGCCATAGCTAACATATCCCACTTGGCTACTTATCCAAAAATTCTAGGTACACTCACTATCCGTGAAATACTATATTAATGCTTTCTGTAGACATTCCCACTATTCATGAGATGTTTTTCTCCCACTATATGTGAGATAACACGCTCCTACTATTCATGAGATGTGAAAAAAATATCCTTTTGACTTAGATGTTCTTAAGTCCCATCAAACTAACATGTTTGATAAACCTTTTTGCTAGAATTTATTAAGGGATCAACAATTTTATTGCTAGTAGGGATATAAAATACTTTAACCTCCTTTTATCCACTACAATATCATGGATATAATGATATTGTGTTTCAACGTGTTGAACTTTCAAGCTATTTGCTCCACTTTAACTCAGACTGATAGCCGCTTGATTATCACAGTAAATTTCTATTGGTATTTCAATTAAATTGATATTCAAATCTATCATGAAACGTCTCATATGAGTAGCAACCATGCTACAGACTACGTACTCAGCTTCTTGTGTGTATTTTGCTACACATCCCTATTTCTTAAGAAACAGCTATGCCACCAAAAATGAACAAATGTCTTGAAGTGGACTTCCCATCATCTTTGTCCCCTTCGAAATCTGCATCGGAGTAACTAGTTACGTCAAGCGTATCAGCTTGATATACTAATTTAAGGCGCAGGGTACCCCTCAGGTTTTTCAATATTCTTTTAACTGCTTCCCAATGATTTGGGTTAGGATTACTTTGGTACATACTCACCAAACTTACTGGATATGCCAAGTCTGGTCGAGTATACAAGATGACATACATCAAGCTTCCAACTGGTTGAGCATACGGTACATCTAAAGACTTTTGTCCCACTCCAGGACACCGATCTTTAGACAATCTCTTCCCCATTACCAATTGTGTTGGTGCTAGATTGCAATTTTGCATTCCAAATTTCTTTAAAGACTTTGAGCAAGTACTTTTCTTGATTTAAGCTCAATGTTCTAGATTTTCTATCCCTTAGGATTTGTATTCCTAGAACATATGATGCTTCACCCAATATTTCATTTCAAATCTATTACTTAGTTCCGACTTGGTTTTATTTAACATTTCAATGTCATTTTCAGCAAGTAGAATATCATCTACGTACAATGACAATATAGAAAAACTGCTCCCACCTTTACAGGTACAAACATAGTTATCTAGTTTATTCGGGACAAAACCAAGTTGCAATATTATGTCATGTAATTTGAGATTCCACCGTCTAGATGATTGTTTTAAACCATACAATGACTTTTTTAATTTGTAAACTTTATTTTCTTGACCTCCTACTTGAAATCCCTCAGACTGGTCCATATAAATATCCTCCCTCAACTCTCCGTTGACGGACACAGTCTTAACATCCATTTGAAATAGTTCCAAGTCAAGATAAGCAACAATAGCAAAAATCATTTTGATTGATGCAAACTTTGCTATCGGAGAATACGTCTTCTGAAAGTCTATTATTGGCTTTTGAGTAAAACCTTCCGGGCCTTGAATTTGTCAATGGACCCATCAACATAAAATTTCCTTTTGAGTTTCCATTTACAACCTATGGACTTTCTATTATGAGGCAACTATCCTTCTGGAAGTCTATTATTGGCTTTTGAGTAAAACCTTTGGCAACTATCCGGGCCTTGAATTTGTCAATGGACCCTTCAACATAAAATTTCCTTTTGAGTTCCCATTTACAACCTATGGACTTTCTATTATGAGGCAACTATCCTTCTGAAAGTCTATTCTTGGCTTTTGAGTAAAACCTTTGGCAACTATCCGGGCCTTGAATTTACCAATGGACCCATCAACATAAAATTTCCTTTTGAGTTCCCATTTACAACCTATGGACTTTCTATTATGAGGCAAATCACATAGTGCCTAGACTCTATTTCTTTCAATCAAATCAATTTCATCTTTCATGGTATTTAGCCACATATTCGATTCTTGTGATTTCATCGATTCCGAAAAAGTCATGGGATCTACACATTCCTCAACATAGTCCACAGAAAACACGATGGCTCACACGAATATAGGTAATAATCGTCCATCCAAGTAGGAGGTGTTCTAGGTCTCTTGTTGCCAATAACAGGTTGAGGAGGTGGTGGCTTTATAAAAGGTTCTGCTACAGGTATTGGTTCGTCATCCATAATTGGATTTGGTTCCGGTTTATTTTCAAGAACATCATCGTAATAGTCATCGTTTATTACAAATAGAGGTTCATTATCGTCTTGAACTTGTTCATTTTCCTTTAGATTTTCTAGAAAAGTAGCATCTCTACTTTCAATAATTCTTTTTTCTTTAGGATCATGATCATCACCATTTGAAAATTGAAATGGAGTCAAATTTATGGTGATATTGAATGCCACATCATCAAAGGGAGAATATTCGAATTCATATTGACCTTTCAGAATAGCCTATGAAAACACATTTCAAGGTTTCGAAATCTAATTTATCTCTCAACTGAGATGGAATCAAAACATGCGTTATACAACCCCATTTCCTTAGATGACTTCAAGTTTACGACCATTTCATATCTCATAAGGTGTTGACTTGACTGATTTTGTGGGAATACGATTCACTATATAGTTTGCTGTAATCATTGTCTCCCCCAAAAATCTATTGAGTGTGATAATATGCATCTTACAACATTTAATAATGTTCTATTTTTTCTTTTTGCCACACCATTCTGTTGTGGCGTATAAGACATAGTGGTATGCCTTATAATTTCATATTCTATGCAAAAATTGTCAAAATCACCAAAATTGTATTCCCCTCCCCTATCAATCCTTAACACCTTAATGTTTCTTCCAAGTTAATTTTCTACTTCTAGCTTATATCTCTTAAAACACTCAAATGCTTATGATTTGAAAGAGATATACATAAGTAAACTTTGAATAGTCATCTATAAAAGTAATAAAATATCTTTTATTACCATGTATTTTTACACTCAAAGGGCCACATATATCTGAGTGCACCAAATCAAGAAGTTGACTAGCTCTTTGACCTATCTTAAAAGGTTTCCTAGTCATTTTTCAGCTAAATAATGTTGACAATATTTCATGCCATTTATATTTGATAAACACGACAACAAATTCATGTTAATTATTCGTTTAATTTTAGATTTACCTGGGTGCCCTAATATTAAATGCCATAATTCACATGCAGAATAATCAAAAGACAAAGAATAATTCAACACTGCATCATTCTTATTATCATTTGCGATGGGTAAACAAATAGATCATGTTCGGGCACAAACTTGGCCATAGTAAAAACTTTTCTGTCATTTCCAATGGACACCCTCTTATTGTAAGACCTAACCTATAGACCCTTCTTCAGCAACGCAGGAACAAAAACAAGATTACACCTCATCACGGACACGTAGATGTCATCCTTGATGAGACTATTCCCAAGATTCAACTGGTAAGATCTAATACCTTCCACATCCAGGTAGGTATTGTTACCCATGAAGATCCTTTGTTCCCCTTTGGACAACTCCTTGTAGTCAAACAACCCCTCCTTTGTCTTGGCAATGTGGTGGGTTGCATCAGAGTCGATCCATCACCCATCTATGTCCGTGACCATAGCATTGCACTTGATAACTCCAACAAACTCTGGATCATCCTTGTTCCGGGGGTCTTGAATCACCCTTATTCCCTTGCTTGTTTTATGGGCAATTGGACTTGAAATGTCCATACTGGCCACATTTATAACAAGCACCCGAGGAATGATCATTGTTGTTGTGGGGTTATGGCCATAAATCCTTGAAAAAGGGTTTTCGAGGGCCGAGCTGACAATTTTGATTTCTTGGTTAGGGTTGGGCTAGATACAACTCATCTTGTTGCACAAGGTTCAGTTCAGGTCCTTTTCTTCTGGCTATCAAATCTTGCTCGATTGCCTACATGGATGGCAAATCGTCCACATTCTTAATGGTGTCACTAAGTCTCAGAGTAGTGGCAGTAGAGTCCAATGAAGGAGGCAGACTATTTAGAATAGTTGCCATTGCATTTTCCCTTGAATCTGAGTTCCAACAACTTCCATGTCCTTGGCTATGACAATCATCTTGTTGAGAATCCTATTAGGATTCTTAACAAGTGTTCTAGTAGAATTGGATTATGTGCATCTTATTTAAATTGTTGTCCTAATCCTATTAAACTTAGTATTCATAAGTCTATATTGGGTCGATTGTATTCGTTTATTTAATCAATAAGACATAGAGCTTCTTTCAATTATTGTCTTCAACATGGTATCAGAGCAATTTGCTCAATGGGATATTACATAAAAAAATCACTATTCAGCCACCATCGCTAGTCTTCCACGTGTCGTCGCAGCACCACCCTATTCTCCGACATTGCCCGAGCATACCACCGGGATTGGGTTTTTCCGATCTACACCATTCTGGCCACCACGCGCCATCATCTTGCAAAGGAACCAAAACGTCTGCAATAGCTTCGATCTCCCATTTTTAGCCATCCAACGCCGGATTGGGCCCACCACCAGATACAGACGCTTGGAATGACCATGTTTGGTCTGATTCCGTCACGCCATCGCGCCTGTCCAGTCGAATCGCGCTCCCACAGATCAAGACTTCTGACCCTGTCATGCCGCCGTACCTGCCAACCTTCGATCTACCACGATCCGATCAACCAACATTGGATCTACCACCACCATCAGCACTAGACATTGTCGGCGATCAAAACCCATAATTTTCCACTCTGTTTGGGAAAGTCCATCGTCCGGATCCAACTCGTTAAGGCTGTCTCACCCATTAACGACCATCACACGTGTCCCCAGCTCCGGACCCGACCTGCTCCGACATCTTCCTCGACCTCGACTCCGGTTCCAGCATCGCCATCTTCTCCGGCCCGGCTCTGACTCCAGCCTCCTGTTTGGTTACTTGATTAGTCTTGTTTGGTTACTTGATTAGTCCTGTTTGGTTATTTCCACAATTCTGTTTGGTTACTTGGTTAACGCCTGTATGATTACTTGATTAGCACCAACACCTGTTTGGTTACTTGGTAAGCATCAACACCTGTTTGGTTACTTGGTTAGCATCAATATCTGTTTGGTTCCTTGGTTAGCATTTGTTTGGTTCCTTGGTTAATAACTTGTTTGGTTACTGGATTATAATTGTCCCTATGGAGTCCAAGATTGTCTCCGGTGCTTCTCTCCAGCCGAGTCCTCATATTATTACTACTCGAAAGTTGAATAGTAGTAATTACGTTCAATGGTCTATAAATATGTGACTGGTCAATGCAAGCGAAATTTTTTTACTGATGATCCGCCTATCAATCTGAAATTGTTTGATACATGGGAACACGAGGATTCCTTACTCATTGCTTTATTATGGAATTCAATGTAGCTCCAAATTGTCGATTTATGTACACATCTTGAAACTTATAAGGAAGTTCGAGACTATGTTCGTCTGTTATATTCTAGCAATTTTAATCGGATGTATGATGTGAATGCGTTCTTTCATGCCTAGCAAGGTGATCGAGATGTCACCGAATATTTTTACTGATATGAAGAGAATGTTTTTAGAATTGCATACTTTAATGCCTATTTCAGTCGGTGCAAGGGCCATGTAAAAATGCCAAGAGCAAGTTGAGGTGCTCATATTCTTGGTTGGCTTAAAACCTGAGTATGAACCAGTTCGATCCCAAATACTAGGAGAGGCAGAACTTCCTACATGATCTGAGACTTATGCTTATGTGCTATGAGCCGTTTCCCAAACTAGTGACATCAGATCTTTGGTTGATAAATCTGCCTTGGTTATTCAAGCTTGACAAGGAGTTCGAACAAATGGTAATAATATAAGTAGTCGTGGCGGTAGAGGAGGTGGTAGGGGAGGTCGTGGTAGTGATCGTAATAACACTTCATTTGGTCATGGTAGTAATGGTGGTGGTAGAGGTTCGCTTCGTCAATGTACTTACTGCATACCCGAGAGACATGTTGGAAGTTAGTTGGCATTCCCATGGTTGCTAATGTTATGACTTCTGGTTCTGTTGAGTGTGGATCTACCTCAAATTCCGTACTTTAAACTTTTATTGTGATTTCCAAAGATGAGTATAATGAACTCTTACAGTATAAGGCAGCCAGCTAGATATCTTCCTCGACTGCTCTTTCCATCTAGAAAGGTATATCAAAAGCTTGTCTATCATCTAGTAACTCTTCAACTAGACCTGACTTTGCAACTACTGATCATTTGTCAGGTACCATTGAATTTTTTCTAGTTTTTATCACTTTTCGTCTTTGCGTGATGTTACTCTTGCAGATGGATCTAAAATCACTGCTAGTGACATTGGCATTGGCATTGTGCGCCCTAGTTCTTCTGTCTTTATCATATGTTCTTTATGCTCATTTTTCTCAGTATAATTTGATATCTGTCAGTCAGCTTACAAAACATCTTAATTGTACTGTTACCTTCCTCATTCTGTTCTTATCCAGGATTTGAAAACAAGGTAGAATATTGGTGGTGGGCATGAATCGAACGACTTGTATTACTTTGATCTTATCCCATCACACATTGCTTGCTCAATTGACGTGTCTCCGCACCAGATCCACTGCCGTTTTGGTCATCCATCCTTAGAAAAGCTGAGGAAGTTACTTCTTACTTTGAGTCAAGTTTCAACTTTAGAGTGTGAGTCATGTTAATTAGGTAAGCATCGTGTGTCATTTGCTTCCTGAATTAATAAAAGCATGTCTAGTCTTTTTATGTTAGTACATTATGATATTTATAGTCCAAGTCGTGTGACTTCCAAACTTGGATTTCGGTATTTCGTTACATTTGTAGATGATTGTTCCAGGCTTACCTGATTTTATTTAATGAAAGACCGTTCTGAGTTGTTTTCTATTTTTTGTGTTTTTTGTGCTGAGATAAGAACCCTATTTGACTTGTATATTAAGATTCTTCGTAGTGACAAGGCTCATGAATATTTTTCTAAGCCTTTTACAACTTTTATGACTAAGTCTGGCATTATTCATAAGTCATCTTGCTCTCATACATCCCAACAAAATGGGGTTACGGAACGAAAAAATCGTCATCTTATGGATACTGCTTGTAATCTCTTATTTCATATGCATGTCTTCAAATTGTTTTGGAGTGAGACCGTTATGACTGCATGTTACTTAATAAACCATATGCCATCTTCTATTCTTAATGGCAAAACCCTTGACTCCGTGCTCTTTCCTAAAGATGTTACATTCCACTTACCTCTTCATGCCTTTGGATCCGTTTGTTTTGTCCATCAGCTCTGTCCAGGAATTGACAAACTTGATCCCCACTCTATAAAGTGTAATTTTTAGGTTATTCTCGTACACAGAAAGGTTATCGGTGCTACAATCTCTCTTTACAAAGGCATTTTGTTTGTGCCGATGTTATATTCTTTGAGTCAATTCCGTATTACTCCGTATCTCATTTAATCTCAGATTTAGCTTATTTATTTCCTTGTCTATTACCTGTTCTTATGCCTCTTACACATTCAGATCAATCTCTGTTGCAAGTTTGCTCTCGTTGTCCGCGACCTTCCGCCTCTGCTGCTCCACGAATTGCTCTCTTGTTGATAGATCCCGATCCTCCTCCATCATCTTAGGACGATTGTCTTATTGCTCTTCGTAAAGGTAAACGTTTATGTACTGCTTATTCGATTGCTAATTTTGTGTCTTATGATCATTGATCTCCTTCATATGCTTCGTTTGTTGCTTCGGTCTCTTCTGTTTCTATTCTTAAGTCTATTACAGAAGCTTTGTCTCATTTTAGGTGGAAAGCCGCTATGGATGAAGAAATACATGCCTTGAGTACTAATAATACATGAGACTTGGTTCCTGTCCTATCTAAAAAATCTGTTGTTGGTTGTCGCTGGGTCTATACTGTAAAGGTTCGATATATGGTATTGATCGGAGACATTTTCTCCAGTGACGAAGATTACGTCTATTCGTTTGTTTCTCTCTCTAGCAGCTACTTTTAATTGGCCCTTGCATTAATTGGATGTGAAAAATGCATTTCTAAATGGTAATTTGCAATAAGAAGTATACATGGAGCAACCACCCAGATTTGTTACTAAGGGGAAGTCTGGGTTAGTATGTTGATTAAAGAAGTCTTTATATGGATTGAAACAATCTCTTCGAGCATGGTTTGGTCGGTTTAGTAAAGTGATAATTAATTTTGGCATCAACAGATGTGGTGTAGATCATTCGATATTTTATAAACACAGTGAGACAAGTAGAATATTGTTGATTATATATGTGGATGATATTGTGATCACAGGAGATGACAAAGAATGAATTCTAGCACTGAAACAATTCTTGAATACTAAATTTCAGACAAAGGTTTTAGGGCAATTAAGATACTTTTTGGGTATAAAGGTTGCTAGATCTCATTGTGGTGTTTCTTTATCTCAACATAAATATGTTCTTGATTTTTTGATTGATATTAGAATGCTAGGTGTAAGCCTATAGATAGTTCTATGAATCCCAATAAAAAATTTGTAGTTGATCAAGGTGACTTATTATCTAATCCAGAACAACATAGGAGTTTGGTTGTAAAATTAAATTATTTGACTGTTACTAGACCTGATATTTCATTTGTAACCAGTGTGGTCGGTCAATTCCTCGATGCTCCCCAAACTAGTCATTAGGATGCTGTTATTCGAATTTTAAGATATCTTAATAGTGCTCCTAGTCGTGGTTTACTTTATTAAAAATTGAAGGTTATACTGATGCAAATTGGGCTGGCTGGTCTACTTCTGAATATTGTGTATTTGTTGGAGGTAATTTAGTATCATAGAAAAGTAAGAAGCAAAATGTGGTTGCTAAGTCAAGTGCTGAATCCGAATATAGAGCAATAACACATACTAATGACGAGATGGTTTGGTTAAAGCAGTTGTTAACAGAACTTGGGGTTAATTAATCAAGTCTTATGAGCTTGGTGTGTGACAATCAAGCAACTATTCATATTGCAAATAATCCAATGTTTCATGAGAGAACTAAACATATTGAAGTTGATTGTCACATCGTTTGAGAAAAACTTCTTCAAAATTTTATTAGTACCAAACATGTGAAGTTGATAGATCAGTCAGTAGATTTATTTAGTAAACCATTAGATGGTTCTCGAATTCGATTTATTAGTATTCATAAGTCTATATATTGGGTCGATTGTATTCGTTTATTTAATCAATAAGAAAAAAAGCTTATTTCAGTTATTGTCTGTAACAATCTCATTACAATGATCCATTACACTTTCACTCTCCTGCATTCTACAAGTATTGTAGTTATGAAGGAGAAGTTGTATGTTCACATTAGAAATGGTGTCATACTTTTCCTTGATGGAAATCCATAAATCTTTTGCAGTTTTATAATTTTCAAATTTTTTTATCAAATTGTCCTCCATGAAAATCAACATAAGGCTCTTTGACTTTTTTGTCATTCATTTGCCACTGTTCGAACTCTCTTTTTTGAGCAGCGAGGGTTGGTGCAGTGCCGTCAATTACATAATCAACGTTGTCATGGATCAGGTCATACTTAATTTTCCTACTCCACATAACATAGTTTGCAACATCCAGACGTTCAATCTTTGCTAATTCAGAAGCAATCAATTTGCTAGCCATTTTGAAAAGATTGTACTGAAAAGAATTTTTGAAAATTATAAAATTTTTGACAAAAATGAGTAAATTGCTTGAATTTTAAGGTGTAAATGTAGTCTGACCAGTTTTGGAGTAGAAAAAAGGGGGGTTTTGTCCGAACAAAGGATGCCCAACTGAGTGGTCGGCTGATCAGTAGTTTGGTGGGCTGCTAGGCGACTGGAGGTGACTGGCTGGTCGTTTGGTGGACTGCTAGGCGACTGGCTGGCTGAGTACTCGCCTGGTTGCTTTGCTAGGCTGCTGGGTAGTCGATTGGTGTGAATGCTAGTCGTTGTTTCTGCTAGTCGACTGGTGTCTCTACTATGTGACTGGGTAGGCACCCGGTGACTTGTTAGGCACCTGGTCAAGCGTCTGGGGTGTTTTCTGGTGGAAAAAAAAATAAAAAAAAGGTTTTCAAGGTAATTTCTAGCTCCGATACCAATCTTTGTTTATATGCTTGAATTTCTTCTTTGAAAACAAAAAGATTTCGAGAGTAGGATTAAAGAATGAGAAGAAGAATTCAGAAGATAACAAGAGGTTCCAATGATGACTGCTTCGCTTGTTTCCGCGTGTTTAACAATGGGAAGAACTCATCTATTTTTAGAGGCTTCTAGCCTTATCTCCGCCCCTGATAACCGCCTCATTTGAAATTCAAATCACAGATAATGTTTATTCATCAATATTTCGTGATCATCTTTAATTGATGATCAAATGCGACTTTATCCTTTACATTTCGGGATAAACATTCTTTGAAACTCATCTGATAAGGAGATGAACTTTTATCCCTTTAATTTCGGGACAGGATCTTCAGATTGGCTGAGTAGCCATAACTAACACCCCTCTCTCTTCTCGACAGTGGCGACATCCTTTCTCTCTCCTCGACAGCGGCGGCAACCTTTCTCCCTCCTCAACAGTTGCGGCAACCTTTCTCTTTCTCGACAGTTGCGACAACCTTTCTCCCTTCAATCTATGGACCTGTATGGTTTCTTTCTATGGCATATTAAAACTGTATGTATGGTTGGGATTGTTGCTTCACATGATCCAGATTGCGAACGCACCACAACTTGGGTCTAGTGATCTGGAATGTAGCCTAGGAGGGTAGTGATCCTGGTATCTTTGAGGTTTCATGTTCAAAAGACTTTTTGGAATATTTACAATTTATTAACTATCTGTTTTTTCATGCCTCAGTTGTTGATAATTAGTTGTAAATTTGTTATTTTATTGATGTAGATTACCTTCAGGAAACTTTGCAATCAAGTATGTTTGTTTTCCTCCTTTGCATGTTGCCACCTCTTGGAAATAATTGAAGATGCATTTTCTAGGGATAATTTGGTATAGTTAAGTAAAAGTTTTCAACTTTGTAATATACCCCTTTTTGTGATGTAGATATTAATTTGATTTTTTAAATCTGTACAAGGCTGTCATAATTGTTAACATGCATATCTGGACTTCTTTGAATATTGATTACTTCAGTGTTACATCTTTTATTTTATTTTCTAGTCAATTCAGGTTTTTGTTTTTTTCTATTCTATTATTTCTTAAATCTTTATGCTCATGCAATGCACTTGCATAAGCTTAATTCTTTGTAAGACTTGGATCAATGTATGCTGTATAGGTTGTAGCAGCTGTTGGTTTCAAGGGAAAAAGGCTTGAAATTCCAGGCGATTTAAATCCTCAAGTTGCTGATTTGATTGAGGCTTGCTGCGCAAAGTAAGTTTGAATTTCTTATTTTGTATGTACCAGTTTCACCTCTCAATACATTCTCATAAATACAAATGGTTATGGTAATACTGCAGTGATCCCCGGAAGCGTCCTTCATTTTCCACTATCATGGAATTGTTGAGGCCATTGATTAAACCTCCCACACCTCAACCAGGCCGTCCAGCCATGCCATTACTTACGTGAGGGTCTGCAACATCTGAGTAGTGTTTATTCATGCACATAATACGACATTCTTTTGAGAGTTGATGTCTGGCAGGGACACGCTTGTTAGATAGTCAAAGGTGCGATCCCTTTAAGTTATTCATCTTTTAATTTTCCAGGATGGAGTAATACTCTAATCGAGAGCTCTTTTACTTGCCGGGTTAGAGTCTGATTTCCTTGGTCAAAAGAGAAGGAAAGATTGGAATCTTATGGATAATCTGCTGTAAGATTCCAGGTTTTTCTTTCATTTCCTAAACAATCTTGGCAATTAATGGAACGAAGAGTATGAAAAGTAGTATTAAATTATGTTGACTTATTTTTGTGGATGATATAAAATGGCTACCTTACTATTGGTTTCCAACTAAGGCGTGGATTTGGATGCATGGTGTGCATTCTTTTCCTTCTTCCATGATGGAGAGAGAGAGAGAGAGAGAGAGAGAGAGAGAGAGAGATTTGATCCCATAATTGCCTATGAAGATAGTGGAAATGTGTCTAGCAGTGTAATAGTGCCAACTCACTGGCATGTCGTGTTCGCGTGCACGAGTGAGTCACCTGTGTTGCCCTGTATCTTTCATCTAGGTCAGGAACTTTCTTCTTAGTCATTTGCCTGTTCTTAAGTTGCATTGTTCAAAATCCTGATACTTGTTTTCTTGTGATTTGTTGCAGAATTATTGTTGTACATGTCTGTTCTCATAGCCAGTCGGAAGTTCTAATTTTTAACACAACTAAAGGATTGCCTTTGATATTCATTTACTTTTCCAACTTCCCACAACATTTTGTTTGCGCAAGTAATTGTATAATTCTGTCATAATTTTGTATATCAAGCTTGTAAAATTAATTAATGAGAAGCAGCTTCACCTGCGTTGCATACCACTTTGAGCCTTTGTTTTGCCTGCAATGACACTAAACCAATTGTGAAAGGTTTGCTAAATTGGCAGTTAACTTTCAATTTTTCATTCCAGCTGGTAGCCAAGAAATAGAGGCAACGGAATCATCAGGAATTAATCAGTATTTCTGAAGAGCGGTAAGGTTTTGTAGCACTTGTAAGTTGTGTTGCAAAGAAACTTTCCGTGAAGGTGCTTGTTTTATCCTATTTTAGCTGGTGCCGTGACAGATCTAGAAGTTAAATAAATGTAAAATCAACTAGAAAGCTTTGATGTGGTGCAAGATCAGTGTTCCCCTCGTCAATGGTGCTATTTTGTCCTATTTTATTCTATTTTGCTCACAAAGAAGATATCATGTCTTTTTGGATATAATTTATGGTACAAAAATGTATTAGGTGATAAAAGGCTTAGATTTGGTAGTAAAACCAAGTTTTCACCATGTTACTAGACAAGTCAATGGTGCTGGAGATTGTACAACCAATATAGCTTTAATTTTCTTTGTAACACCTCTTGGGTGAATGAGCTGCCTGATGAATTTGAGCACCTTTTCAACCAGTTTGTGACTTCATTTGTTTGCAATAAATTACCGCCCATTCTAAAAAGAAATTCAACTATTTTGGATATCAAATTTATATTAGTTTATAATCACTTTTATAGTCTTGACTTTATATAGACCACATAGCAAAACTAAAAAAAAAAGCTTTTTTATTTGTTTTTTAATTAATTATTTTTGATTCTTCAATTTTTATTCTTTTCAAAGGGGTAATAAAAAATCAGGGGATTTTGAACTTACATGTAATTTTTTTTTCTATTCTGTGAATCTTTCTCAAATACTTCAAATAAATGCTCAAATTAAAAATTAAAAGTGGTTAAATGATATGACTAAGTTTCAAGTAAAAAATAAATAATTATTTTTATTTATTAAACAAGATTTTTAAGAAGATACATACAAATGTAATTATTCCATATCACAAATTTTTATATTGAATAAAATTTTTATTGATACTTATTCTGATAACTTCATTTTAATACAAAATTATTGTTTTATATCGAGTGGAAAATAATTTCTCATTAATCACCGTCACCAATCTCAAATCCAGCCCTCTAATTGGTCACTTTCGGTTCCTTTGCCTCTAAGTATTTTGATTTTTGACCCATCTTTTCAAATACCATACAGTTCCCTCTTGACCCCACTCCAAAATTCTTAAAATAGAATTTAAAAAAAAAAAATACAAAGAAAACAAAAGCACTTTTTGTCCAGCTAAGAAACAGTTGATAAAAAAGAACGAAAAACACTGAAGTGGGTCCCAAACAATCTCCTAGTAAGCTAGAGAACCACAAATCAGAAATCCAGTTTCACCATTCAAAGTTCAACGAGCGTTACTGGCAGGAAACAACCTACCCTTAAGTCGGCGCTCTCTCACGAGCAGGTTACAGCGAACTTCAGCGTCCCCGATAAACATCAAACACAAAATGGCTCACAATTACCCCCCACCACCAACAGTAACATTAGCCATGGTTGAACAAGGAGACGCGAATGCCCACCGCCTCTTTTTCGAGATTTTTATCGAACAGTTTGTCGGCACTATCCTTAAACCCCCCTTATAAACCCTCTCTCATTAACCAAAATCAACCTCTAATATCTCTCGTTCTACATTTCTTTCATTAAGATTTATCTTGTCTCTCCATAATCTAGAACTTCCTACTTATAATCGTATTATCAGTTAGATGAATCCAGAAGACGACAGATATAAATTCCTTCCTAAACCGTCCGTTGCTGTTGCTGCTGCTACTGCTACTTCCATTCAACCCGAAAAGACGCCGACTCTGCCACAACCTTTGATCATGGGTACTCAACAACAATTCCATTCTGGGTCTTCTTTATCTTCTTCATTCTCTTCTCCTCTGATGGAATTAGAGGCGCTGTCGACGGTGAACGCAGCCTCTGCTTCCTCTTTGGAGATGCTCGAACTCAAGGGAAGCCCAGTTGGCGAAAGAGTTCAAAACTTACCATCGTATACAGGCGGCGAAACGGAGTTTTCTTCCGTGCCTCAGCCCTTGGAATGCTTGCAGGGCAACCTGGTACCGCCATTTCTGTGCAAGACTTTCGATCTGGTGGATGATCGGAACCTGGATCCGATATTGTCGTGGGGCTCGACCGGTGAGAGCTTCGTGGTGTGGGACCCAGTGGAGTTCGCGAGGCTCATACTTCCTCGGTATTTTAAGCACAACAATTTCTCCAGTTTTGTTCGGCAGCTTAATACTTATGTGGGTATTGCAGTAAAACAGCCTTTATTGGCTGGTGTGATCTGTATGTAGATGCTTCTTATTTTGTTTCGTTTGTTTTTTTCTTGTATTTTTTATGTATTTGTTTTGTTTTGATGTTTAATCTGTATGCTCTTGGATTTTGGCAAAGGCCAACCTGTTGTAGATGTAGATGAGGGCGGATTTTGTAACGTACACTTTGGAGGGGCCCGAGGGGGTTTGTTGATGTATCATTTGCCATGAAATTATTGTAATAAGATTTTGTATTGGAGGGCGTTTTAAATGAATGTAGATATTGTTTTGGTTTGAAATGCTTTGTAAATTTTTATGTTTATGGTTTGTACAGGTAAACTAATGAAACGGTGTTCTCCTATGGTGTTCTATGGATATTTAGTTGTTCTGATGGGTTTATTTGTGTTCAAGCTATCCCAAGAACTGTAATCTTGAGCCCTTTCTTGTCGTGAATTGTATGTTTGTATGTCAGGCTTCTCTATTTTTGTCTGAAGCTAACATGATGGATTTTCGAGAAAATGTTTTGCTTGGATTGGGGTTTAGCTTCTTCATAACGCCAAGAACATCCTTACCCCAAGTGTTTACTTGGGTGGGGAATTGGATCTTCTTCAGGAAGATTTCAGATTCTCATGGAATATATGCTATCGTGCTACTTTGTCAAGATAATTGCATGTTGTTATCTAACTATTTTCTGTATGTTCTTAAGCGCTGGTTGTTTGATACACAGATCATCTACATAGTGCAATTCAGCTCCTTCTGTGTGTGAAAATGGCAGCTTCAATGAAACTTATTTATTACGTCAATAGTTATGTTACTTTTTTGTTTCTTGAAGTTTCTATTTTCCCCATTCATTCTTGAATTATTTTTGGTAATGTATTCAGGGGTTTCGCAAGATTGATACTGATAGGTGGGAATTTGCAAATGAAGCTTTCCGGCGTGGGAAGAGGCATCTTTTGAAGAACATTCAAAGGCGCAAGTCATTTAATTCCCAACAGGTTGGCAGCTATTTTGGGCCTCTTTCTGAACCAGGGAGGTCTGGACTGGAAGGTGAGATAGAGAAGTTGAAGAAGGAGAGGAGTATGCAAATGCAGGAGGTAGTAGAACTCCAGCAGCAGCACCGCGGAACAGTTCGCCATATGGAAGTCGTGAATCAGAGGCTTCAGGCAGCAGAGCAAAGGCAGAGGCAGATGGTTTCATTCTTGGCAAAGCTGTTTCATAATCCAGCTTTCTTAGCCCGTCTTAAGGAGAAGAAGGAACAGAGAGATATTGGCTATTCAAGGATGAGGAGGAACTTTGTCAAGCACCAGCAATATGAACCTGATAAATCAGATTCATCCATGGAAGGGCAGACTGTGAAGAATAAATCTGATTGGAGAAACCTCAACGTACCTTCTGTAGCCCCGGACTTTGCTGAGCAGTCTCCTAATTATGTCATGCAAGGCATGCCACTTCAAGTTGAGGATGTTCTATCAGAAGAATTAGCTGTCTCAGATGAGTTAGCACTAGCGCATGGATTCAATAGAACACCAGAGCATGGAGAAGGGGCATCAAACTTGGGAAGTGAAGATTTTCGTTTCAAAGGAAAGAATTTAATTAGCCCACAACAGGGAGTTAGTCCTGACTATTTTGTCTCTCTCCCTGAGGATTTGGTGAAGGAGAAGAATATTACAGAGTTCCCATCTCATGGAATTGAAAGCATTGTTAAACAAGAGGATATATGGAGCATGGGTTTTGATGTTAGTGCTGGCATGTCAAGCTCTAGCAGTGAGTTATGGGGTAATCTTTTCAACTATGATGTGCCAGAGTTGGGACGTACGAGTGCATTATCTGATGTGTGGGATTTGGCCTATTTGGGTTCTGAACAAGCAGCAGGAAGTTCAGGCATTGATAATTGGCCGGCTGACGAATCTCCTCTTGATGAGCCTGAGAGTCAGGCTGGCCAGTGAAAAGATGATAGGTCTAAGGGGGTGGATCCATAGGGCTTCATTTGCTTCAGCACTTGCCGCCCTTGTGGATCTTAATTATTTTCAGTTAATGGGGTCTGTTAATTTATTGGACAATTTATATATAAATATATTCAATTGAATACCAGCTTGATTTTTGCTGATATCTGCTTCCTTTATTTTTTACTTTATATTTTGAGTTGGAGGTTTGGTAGTTTCCATTATGATCTTCTTATTCTGTATTCATTTTCTATCATTGAGGAAGTTATTTTGTCTTATGTGTTGCATTAGGTATGCTGGTTTTCTGCTAACAGATACTGATGAGTTATGTACACTGCAGGTATCATATGACTAACGAGATGGACCAATGCTCTTCCATTGTGTTTGGTGGCATATTCTAGATTGATCTTTCAGCATGTATGGTTCAGGAAAGAAAATGAAAGCTTGGTTGCTCTTTGTTCTCTGTTTGCATTCTTCTACTGGTTGACTGCACTGAATTAGACTTTCGTTGACACTTCCATTCTGGTTATTGGGTTTATCTCCATTATCTTTTTACTTATTAGGTTAGAAATAGAGTACAGTGTCAGTGTGGTGTAATCTTTTGAGAGCTGAGTCTTTTCAGCAGCCTTAACATTGAAAGCTATGTATATGCATGCCTCTTCTTTACTGGAGGAATGGTTTTCTCAATCATTTTGTTAGAGATGGAATTCAAGTCTATTAGAAAGGTAGGCATCCTCAGTAGCCTTGACATAAGGGATTGTAGCTTTTAGAATAAAAGAAACCATGCAATGAAAGAACAAAAGCACAGCATTGTCTTTCCCCTGTACAAAGAAGACAAAAGATGGCCCTCCCAACATAGAATATCAAGTAGAAATGGTTTCAAATTGTCCTGTCCTAAATATTAATGCATGCCCTGACAGTTAACCCCTTTCAAGTTTCGTTCATTAGAAGATGGATCCTGCCAGAATGGACCATGCGTTGTAAAACTGGAGGAAATATAGTAGTTTCCCAAACGACTCCATAACAACAAGGTACACTTGTTCCAGTAAAGTCAATATCTGCAATTCTTATTGAAATTCAAAGTAAAATTCAGAGTATTTTACTGAATTCTAGAATAAGGTATATACAACCCTGATCTTATGCCTAACAATTCACACAGGTCCTAGATCGAACTGATCAGAATGTGTTGTGTGCTAAGTGTTAGTTAATGTTGTATATGGAAAACTTTGTTGATGAGAAACTGCTTTAGGCCGTGTTGTTTGCTGGGTGGTAGTTGATGTTGTGTAATGGAGAACTTTGTGAACGGATACACTGGTCATGTGATGCTATGTTGTTGAGATTTCTCTTTTCTTAACGAGAACTGGTTTTAGAACATGAGTTGGCTAATTTGAATTTGTTTATGCTTGGTACAGATTTGATGATTTCTCAACAATTGTCGCAATATTCTCTAACAATTGGTGGCATCAATCTGTCTGATCAAGTTATAAGCAATGAATCTGCAAAGTTAAAAGTTACCATGTGGTTCTTGAGCATCATCTCTTCTTGTTAGCAAGTCTCTATTCATCCTTGTTTCTCCCTTGATAAGCATTAATTTTAACGCCGGGAAAATGAGTCTTAGCTTAATAGCGGCAACTGGCTGGTTTAGTTTTGAAATCCCACTTACGCCTTCTCCTTTTTCTTATTTCTTTCTTTTCACTTTAAGTACCTTTTTGGGACTTGCTGGAGGTTTGCCAACGGTCAAGCTGATAAGGACCTAAGGTGCTTGGCCTTGGTTCATCTGTGGAATGCTGAAATTATTTAGTAAAGAAGGCTGGAGTTAAGTCGTGCCCCTACCAGTTAGAGCTGCAAGTAAAAATGTATGTTGGTTGCATTTGGCTGGTGTACCTTTTATCAATTGTAAGTGGAGTGGATCCATTTCAATGTCTTGCCAAAGACCTGAGCAATGTGGCAGCGTTTCAACCACCTCTTCTCTTTCTTCCTAATTAAAAACCGAAAGACTTTGTGCATCATTAGGAGGGATGTCAATTAGGCAATTAGTTTTTATCCTAAGCCCCTCAAGAAATCACGACTTGCATTTGAGATGCTTTTAAGCTGATCAAGGAATTGAGCTACTTCTGGTGTACAGAATACTCTCATCTGGGATCAGAATTGCTGTCTATTCCTCTTAGTCCCAAAGTTTTTGTATTAGTAAAGGGTTGTATTGTATCCTTCTTTAACCTTTTCCTTTGTCAAGTGTTCCTTAAACTTGTGTCAGATAATTAATGTGCGATTGTACCCAATGGAGTATGAGAAAACCCTGAACAACCTTTTTTTGTTTACGTCGTCTGAACTCTGAAGCATTGATACGTGTCGAATGAAACAAAAAAATACCTTCAAAATTTCAGAATGCCATAGCAAAATGGCAACGGAGCCTTTTTACAATTGGGCATTCTGGGCATAACAAAAGGGCAATTCATCCTACTATAAAAAAAAATATATTATACCTCACACAGCTATCCATTCAAGCATAGCTGCGGCGGCCCAAATTCAAAAATAAATCAAGAACAAGAAGATAGCTGAGTGACAATGCCAACGACTTAATTAGAATCTTCCTTCTGCTTTTTGGATGGTTGCTCATTAGCCCCATTTTTCATCTTAGCTTCACGACGCTCTCTCTTCACTCCTTTGGCTTTATTAGGTAGTGCCATATCTCCAACCTAAATTAGCATGGTTCAACAAATTATGATGATGGTAACAATTTGACGGACTTAAGACCGAATTAGATACAAAAACATGACAGTAGATCATATTTTTCAATGCAAAATAATTTTCTTACCTTCTGATCTGGAATGTAGATCTTTCCGATCTTCCCTTGCATTGCATCTTGGCTAACATTTTTCACCTGTGAGCAAACAAATAGGCTTTGCATCAGTGACATGTCTCGGAATCCTCATAGCAAAACTGAAATGAAATTTAGAGGAGGAAGTTGGACAGTCAACCTTCTTCTTAGGCTGATCTTTAACCGTCTTCATGGCTTCTTTCCTTAGGCTTTCATTCGGAAGACGATGACGACGGACAACCAAATCCATGGATGGGCCTACTTCAACCAGCTCCATTTTTGGGACCATCGTGCCTGACTTTTTAAGCCGCAGTGCACAGTGAGTAAATAACACCCTATTTGAAGATACTGCTGTACATACATAAGCACGGTCTAACCCAGCAAGATTCAAATTATCCACAACCTGCATAAATCAGATCCATGATTCCCTTTAATATTCTTTCCAAATACAAAGCAAAGAAAAGTGTGCAGAGATATACACCTCTCCCCGGCACAAATCAAGCAAAACTTCCTTCAAATGTTTAAGCTCTTGTAAGCTCTCAAATCCTTCTCCAATAAAAGCAATAAAAGGTTTTGATCCCACCCGTGGAGCTAGTTTCTTATCATATGTGAATGAATCCATGGATTTAAAATTTTCAACCCCAACTTCAACAAGATCATAAATATGGTGATCGTATGTTCTCCCTATGACAAGATTGTGGGGCCGCTTCTTTGAGTGTGAACCATACTGCAAAGCACAAGACATAGAATACAACATATGTCAATGCAATAAGATGGCTAGCATAGAAAATGACCATTAAAAATGCATATGAGACTGGAAGTCTAGACCGAACAAGTTGTTCTTCATTTGACATTAGTTTCATTAATGGTTTCAACTGTCTATAGTGTTCCCTCAAACTAATCAGGCAATCTATAAAGCAAATGCAAATATCTACCAATAAAACTACATAAAAGTTAGTCAAGCAAAGCCCAGCTGAAGAAGCAGGAGGCATAAAAACATTATTCCAAACAAGAAGCCCATATAGGTAACCTCTAAAGGCTCCCTTCCACAAGAAGCTACATCTAACAAAAAGTTATATATTTGCTTATCAGTTTTACCTTTTGCAAGTGGAAATTTCATATAAGGAAAATGGGCTGTCAAATACAGAAAAGGTGCTGAGATAGCTATAGCATTGACAAAGCTTAGTATATAAATTAAGAATTTAACAGACCCACAGCGAAACAGAAACTAATTAGAATAGACCATAAAAGAAAGAGATTTCGATCCTCTTCACTTGAGAATTGAAATGGAGTCAAGCTCAAGGTGAGATTGAATGCCACATTATCGAAAGGAAAGGATCCAAATCTAGATTTGTCATGGTGACATTCAATCTCACTATGAACTTAACCTCCATTTCAATTCTCAAATGGAAAGGATTCAAATCCACAAGATGAAACTCAATCACATGAATGAAATAGCCATGGTGTTCGTTCACTTTACCACAAAGATGCTGCAATCAGTTTTCAATGAAAAGAACTCCAAGGAAGTTTCACCACCACTTTCAAACGGCCTAATCTCCTCATTCTTACGAGAATATTTCACGGCACTCTCCTTCTTGATATGGTAGATTTCTGACAACACAGCATTCACTGTGCTGCTCGTCTTTGAGCCATGAAGTATCAGCGTCTTTTTCCCTGTTTCAACCTAAAAACATGGTTCAAATAATAAATCCACCCTTAAGTTAATATGTTAATTTAGCTATTTTGTAGGGAGAATTGGTTTTCTTTTTCTTTTTATCTGGGGAAAGTGTTTCCCTTGGAAGTAATTTTCCCAAGAAACAAACACGGGCTGTGTGTAAAAAGATTTAAAGAGTTGTGAAACTCACATGCTTTGGAGCACGCTTTTCAAGCTCACGTTTGACTCTGCCCTTCATGGGGGTTTTTATTTTCAACATGATTACCTGCAACCAGAAATAAAGATGATTTATCAAGTGGGTAATATCAGAATTTCTTCTTATTTTTTCAATAAGTAAAACGTTATATATAAGGTACCAAGGAGGTGCCACTCATTTAAAAAATGACTATCTACAAGATTTCTACTAGAAACGGCTTATGTTTTAGTTTATGGTTTTTGAAACGGTTTGTGGTAAACAAACAGTGAAAACAATTTTTGTGAGATAAATTCAAATTTTTATAAATAGAAACCATTTCATAAATTGTTTTTTAAGGGTGTGTGGGTTAGTTTCTGTTTATAATAAACCAAAAAAAAACTGCCACAAACAAGACCACGGCTTCACTCTATAAGATGAAGTTCATTTACGAAAAAAAATCCCTCTAACAAAAAAATAAGAAGATTAAGCCAACCCTTTCTAATGGAGGCGCTATCTCTCTTGACATTCTCAAAAGCTCTCTCATTTATCAATTGAAATATAGCACACGCACACGCGCACACACACACACACACACATAAAGAGAGAGCAAGAGAAGGAAAAGAAAGTAGCAACATACTGGTGACAGCAACACGAAACAAAGCCTGGAGTGGTGGTACCGGTTATTGGGCACCCTAAGGTTTTAGTCCTAAATCGTAGTGGAAACGAGAATTTTACGGGTGATTATAGACCTTTTCTTTGGGTGGATTGATGAATTAGGCTTTATAACCTGAACTGGGTCAAGTTCTATGTTCTTTGATCAAGCAAACCTCGCTTGTTTCCTTAAACCAGTTATACTTGATACTGGCATTTGATTTGTGGAATCTTAGCGACTTCCTACAGGTGTCAAACGAGTGAGTTGGGCCCGCTATGCACAGATCATTGTGGATCGCTGGTCAGATCTGGATTCTAAACGGGTAATAAAATGTTGACCCTTACTCAACCCAATTATTGCAGGTTGACAGAAAAAACTCCAAAAAGACTGAATAACGAAAATGAATTTTTTTTTATTGGCAGATGCCAAAGTAAACGGGCATCCAAGGCAACAATACAAGTGAAGCCCAATTAACAATTAAATCGAAAGGCAACCACAAAAATCAAGAATGATTCTACAAATTTATTTTGCCTGAAGCATTGAAAAAATGCAAGTATTTGTTGCACGGACAGTTTACTGACACCAAACTATCAGAAGACATATTATACTGCATAAGAATGAATAAGTAATGATATCATTGCATTACACAGTACAACTTCTAGTCTTCTACCATGTTACATTGTCTCCACGTTTTTTGCAAACAAGCTGGCATTAACTTGGATTATATTGATATGTAGGTGAATCCAGGAATTTCCTCTAGCTAGGACCGAAATAATACTTATATTTTCGTTCAAAATTGCAAGTCATTTTAAAACACATTAAATATAAAACACACAATATAAGCTTTCATCACCCATGAAGGGGGTTACAACAAACTAATCAATGACATTTATGCCTCCATCACCTATGGAGATGGTGGCAAAAGGGATGATGAAGTCTCAATATTACTCTCTAAATTCTCCACAATCTACTTGAAAAATGAATCTATAGTTTTTTACTTCAAGATTTAACCTATATATTAGCCGCCAAAAAACTTAAAAGTTGCCTCCCATTAACACTTAGCCAATTTATCAAGATGGAAAAACAAATTTACATAAGAACAAATTTTACGCGTGCCATTCAATTCCTAGTGTTATTAATACTAATCATGTCTTACTAGACTTGAACACCAAATCCTTGAAATGGGTCAGCTCAGTTCTCTGTAAGCCTTAACCTAAAGAATATTTAATCTCAATAGTTGGTCAAATACTTTGTTCAGTGAATCAGTTTCTTACTATTTAAAGGAGAATATATAATAGTGTTATATATATATATATATATATATATATATATATATATATTGTTGCTTTATGCTTGTGAAGATTTATATGTAGTCTCTTTCATTTTCACTTAGCTGGTGATAAAAAAACAAATAGACATGGTTTTGGGGTCACTTTCTTTGTACTGAAAAGAATAAAACAGTAAGTTGTAAAGAATACAACCAGAAGCAAGCTAGCAACAACAATACAGTAAGGCAACCATAGTTCTCTTTTTCTTATAGAGATCATGACCAAATATTGAACAAAGTAATTATAAATGAGCCCATCCATTCAATCTTAATATTCCTTTTAACAGAAAAATAACAGATTTTATTAATAATATGAGTCAGCCAAAGGCCAAATTACAAGCATGAGTCTTCACCCAAGAAACAAAAAACACAGGTTCACCAACAACAATAAAAAACTAGCAGAAATAAACAGGAAGAAGATAAAAAATAACCAAAACACCGCCCAAAAACAACAAACCCTTCTTAAAAACAGCACTAATGCTCAATCAAAAAACCTCTCCATGAGCCGCAAGAAACCACAGACATCCATTCCTAAGAAGTGGCAGATTAAAATACTATCAATCTTAATATTTAAGACTGCGTGCAGGCCTAAAAGATCCAGGAACTAATAAAAGAAATCCTAAACTAGTTGGAAAAATACTAGTACATTACAGAAAAGAATGGTGCTTGCTTTATTTACAAATTACAATTGACATACAGAGACTAGGGTTTCAACTCTCATTTCCACATACCATTCCATAAATAAAAAATAAAAAAAGAAGTTTCAAACACCATAAAAGTCAGGCATCCCTCAAGACATCATAGAGGGAATAGAAAAATAGCAGAACATAAATTTCTGATCATGAAAAACAAAAAACTTAAAAGCTCCAAAATCAAATGAGTGTTTCGGTAACCTGTCAAGAAGTATTGAAACTGCTGGTGCCTAATTGAAACCCAGACGTGGCGAGAGTCAGAACCGCCGCCGTTGCTGCTTGAAGTAAGAGAGAAAAACGTGAGATGTGGTGAGGCTGAGCTGAGCGGATGGAGTGAGGCGTTGCAGCTGCAAATAAAAGAGAGAAAGGGAGAACAAACGCAAATCAGGGTTGGTAACAGAGATAATAGATTGGAAGCTGGGTTGGGCTGAGTAGTTCGGCCTTTACTGGGTAGGCTTAATTGGTTTTCCTTTTTCAAAAATTTATCTTATTATAAGATTTGACCATCCGTTAATTAAATACAGACTCTATATTTCCTAATTCACACTTGGTGACACATTATAGGGAGTAATTCTTGTTTGCGTCTGTTGTAAATTTATTTTTGCATCGGGACAAAAATTTGATTAGTATTTTTTAAAAATTTTATTGATAATGTTAAATGATTATATATGAATTTTATTAATAAAATTTTTCAAAATTATCGATCAAAATTTCATCACGGTGCAAAAATGCATTGTATACCCTACGAAGGTAAGAATTTCTCCATTATAAGAATCCTTTTTTCTTTTTATGTAATCAGTTTGAAAGTGAATCTCTAGCGAAAAGAAAAAGTTGAAAGTGAATCTAGATGCTTGGCATTTTTTTGTGTTATGATTGTGGGCTTTGAGTGTTTGTTATTTTTGGGCTTTACCTAGTACTACTCTTGTGGTTGTCTTTACCATTACATAGAGGAGTGCGTTGAATCATATAAAACTACATCAAGTAGCCATCCGTTGATATAAAACGGATTTCATGCAACATATGGCAAAAATACGAAATAAAACTGATTGAATCATATAAAGGAGTGCGAGTTATGTTATGTGCCGCCTGCCCTGGCCTGTTCAACAATCTCATGGCGAAGAATAACATCCAAAGACCTGGGTAAGGAGCCTGCATGTATCTCTTTTGAAGTCTCCTGCATTCTCACCCTTGGCCAATCTGCAAATTTGCTCTTCTGATGATCTTGCTTTCCTTTGACAGGGCTACACTCACAAATTGTAGGCTGCATCCCAGCAACCACAACAAACGAGAATTTTAATGAACAATGAAAAATTATTCGTACACTAACTTTGCAAAACCTAGACTAGAAAACAATTAAAAAAAGATGCACTGATATTTTAATACAAACGTACAGACACTGACCTCTATGTATTTGAATTTCAGTTCAACATTCTTTATGGCATTCCACATTAGGAAGTTCCTTGGAGAAGCTCAGGCTGGACCTCACTTGTGCATGTGACCACCACCGTTACTGATATTACTTTCCCAATTTCTGCTGCAGTTAATTCCCTCAACCAGAAGTTCAGATAAAAAGATGGAGTGATAATTTTCAATCAAATACAGAAAAAAGGAATGGACAAAAAAGAGCATCCCAGAAACTGTCCACATGAATTTCTTCACTGTCAATGAAAGTGCGATGATAACATTTGAAGCAACTAATTCGTAGAGAAACAGATTTATCGAGTAGATAGAAGCTGGTCAACTATAAAACAAACCAATAAATCTCTTAAAATGCTCAAAAGCAACAAGGAATACTAAATAAGTAGAAACATTTGAGACGGGTTTAACATAAACTGTTCAACAAATTAAACATCTGTAAAGAGCTTAACAACCATAATCACATTCACGAGCAAATTAAGCCACAGCTGCATAATTAATCAACACACAAACAGAGATTTTAGTTTACCATCTATGGTAAGTGACTTTTAAGTGTAAATATTACCAGAAATAGTTATGAAATAAGGAGTAAATTACCGTTTAGAGAAAAGGAATGTTGAAGAAGACGATGTCAATGTCTTTGTTGGTGTTATTATCCGCAGTGAAAGTCGGTTTCTGCTTCATCACGAGCCCTTTGCATGCATTCTTCAAATATGGCTCAAACCTTATAACAACAAAGCTTTTTTATTAATAAAAAGAAAAGTAAATTCCCTTAATAAAAGAAGAAATCAACTGTCACAATTTGTGCAAAATAGAACCATAGGCCTAACCAAATTCAGAATGATTTCCATCCAAATTTCTAGACCATAATTTGAGTTCTTAAAACACTTGCCAGCAAAATATCTATCAATCATCACCAAAAGAAGGAAACTTCAATTTGCTGTGAATGAATGGTACACTTGGACCTGCTAACCAAGAAATAGGGAAACAAAACTACATTGCACAAAATCGTGAAGAGCAACACAAAGCATAGGTAGAATGTCGAAGCAGAGGCAGCAGCAGTATTGTATTCAGACTAAAAACAACAAAAAGAAAAAGCTTTAGGCACCAGCAACCTAATGGTATCTCCAGTGGTAGGAGCACCAACAGGATCTCTGAGAACAAGAATAGCAGTTGCATGGAATGAAGGTTTAGGAAGTTGCCATATTAAGTACCAGACATCGTATAGCTCCAACTTCAGCAACAAAAAGAAAAGGACACAAAAACAGGGGAAAACCAATAAATGTAAGCAAACCTGGCCGTTGAGCCAGTTTGGAGTTTCAAACAAGTCTACCAAAACAGGACTCCCAAATATATTATATCATAACTAATTATAAGGAGTTAAAATTAAGAAACTATTCCTCGTGCAAGGAAGCTAACTTATGCTAAAGATGAGCAACTTCATACATCAACTTGAACAAGAATACAATTTTTCAAAATAAGTTCAGCCTAATTAAAGCTTCCACTGATTAACATGGAAAGAAGTCCTAAACCATCATATGAACATGGAAAGCCTATTTTAGACTTATGTCCATTCTTAGCCTCACAAGTTCACCCAAATTGGTGGCTGTGAGCCTGTGATAATTGATAGCAAAGAAGTAACCATGGATCTTCAACAGGTACAAGCAGTCTGTAAGCATATTATACAAAGAGGCTATGCCTTAGGACCAAACAAAAGAAGATAGTAATGCCCTTGTTCAAGCCGAAAATTTTAAACTCCAGAAGGGCGAGCTTCAACTTTATTAAGCTGCTTGTCCAATGGTGAATTGTACTAATGTTTATAGATTAGGCACAAAATACATTTATTGCCTAAAAAAAATGCTTCTCATAAACTGCTAGAAGAGAACCACCAAACTGTGGCTTGACAATCAAAGCTCACACAAGAGTCCCCCAAAGTAGAAGGGAACTACTCTTCAAGTGAGGACCTAATAAAATTTGTTTAGTTTCTTTCTCCTCGTATGTAGGTAAAAAATGGAGGGTATAACAAGTTATACAACAGAAAAATGATAAATTTTCTCTGAAAGATGAATGAAAGTTGAGCTGGTAAAACATTTCTCTCTCTACCTTTCGGGAAACAGATGAATGACAATTAAGGAGACCGCAGTATTCCCTATCAACACCCCCAAACATTGTCATTCACTTTGGGCATCGGTTCAGCACAAGGAAGGGGGAGCACCATCCAAAGAGCTCCATGTTGATTTAAGCAGAAGAAGATACTAGAAAGATACATTATGGCACTAGGGTACTGCTGAAACTGATGATGGGGCATATGTTGGACATGTTCACCATCTGAAAAGAAACCATTAACAAATCAAGTTAGAGACATATTCCTTGATTTCATTTGGTATATCCCAATAGACGGCCTTGCTAGGTAAAAGTGTGTGTGTGTGTGTGTGAGAGAGAGAGAGAGAGAGAGAAATTACCAGCTAGAAACAATTGTTTGATTTGAACTGTCGCAGACAGGACGTCAGGACTTCCAAAGAAATGGGACGAAAAAATACAACAGGCCCCTAGCTTTTACAAAAAAATTACCCCAGTCGAAACAGAAAACTGGAAAAGCTTGAGCTCCATATGCCATTTCCCTAAATAAATGCCTCTATAGTACCCAACAGTTTTTGTATAAATTTTCCATTTCCCAAGTGTTGATGCCAAAAATTTGTTGTTGCTGACGCGGCCTGGGTGCTGACGTGGCCTGGGTGCTGAACAGGTACCAGGGATGAGCTAAAGGCCCTCGGAAAGAGGGGGAGGGGGAGATCTCCGAGGGTGCTCCGAAGCTTAAGTTAGAACGAAAGCTTAAAAAGGGGGCGAGGCCGAGGGTTAAATCTAAAAGAGCTTGGGTGTAAGTAGATTAAGTCTGAATGAATATGAAGTCCATACCTCGGCTTATTTATATCCTTCTGAACGGGCATTGCCCACGTCTCGTCAATGTGAAGTCGTTGATTGCACGTATAAGGGACGGCGTGTCACAGGGTGGCTACAGGGCGGCGTACTGTAGGGTGGCTGGAGGGCTGCGTGTGTAAGCGGCTGTAGGGCGGCATGTCATAGGGTGGCTGCAGGGTGGCATGTTATAGAGGGGGCCCAGGTGTAGGTTTATTGGGCAGTTCTTTATTGAGCCGGAGTGTTATGGGCTATATCTGGGCCGGAGTGTTATGAGCCGGAGTGTTTATGGGCTACATCAAGCCTCATCATAGGCCCCCCCACTTCCTTGAGTACATTTATGTGCTTAAGGAAGTATTGCGGGGCACAGTCTTTTAACAAAGGAGATAGTGTCGCGCTTGGACAAAATCGAGCCTAGCGTGAGTGGAGCTGAGCACGTATGTAGCAGTCCGAGTGCTCAGTCTTGGAGCGCTGGGTGTCCGACCCTGAGGACACTTGCAGCAAGCGTGAGTCAACCTTGTATTAATGGCGGACCTTGGGAACGAGTTTGTCATTCTTAGGAAGTGAAAAGACGTATGGAGAAGCGTGTGAGTGGCCTTGGGATCTTAAAGGTCTCCTCTTTTTCTGTGCTTACATTAAATGCCCTATTTGAACTTGTTTTCCCCTATTATAAAAATGGGGTTTCTGTTAGCAAATCCAAATCAAAGTGAGTTTAAGAGTCTAGAACTAAAATCCTAATGCTCGGATGGTAGTGGTCCTGGAGAGGGAAAGGAGTCAACAGCTCCTTGAGGGATTTATGGAAGCCAAGAGGGAGGTCGAGGTTGCGTGCCTGGAGATAGACTCCTCAGGCCTTGTTCTACTGGAGTCTGAGGAGGAGCCTGCTTCGGGGGAGGAGCAGCCTGAAGGGTAGGAGCAGCTAGGAGGGCAAAAAAAAAAATCAAGGCCCAAGGGCGCCCATCCCAGGGGAAGAGCATCCAAGCTCAGGATGAGAGCAGCCCACCACAGGGGAGTGCCCCAAGACAAGTCTCAAGATAAGGAGGCTGAGGCAGCCCCTTCCTTGATTGACTTGTATTAGAGTAACTGGTTTTTTCTTTGTACTTCGAGGCCGTTAGGGTCCTATTTTGCTTGTACTTCGAGGTTGTTAGTTGTAATCCTTTGATAAATTAATAAAATATTCTTATTTGAATCTTTGCTTTGCATAATCTTTCTGTTTTTATACTTTGTTTACCATAACACGAGGGCTTGATTTTGGGCGAGACCTTGGCCGAGTGTTTGAAGAGAAGTTTGCGCACTCGGTCCTGAAGAAATTTGGTCGAGCGTATGAGGAACAGTTCAAACGCTAGGACTTGGAAAAATTTTGGTCGAGTGTTTAACAAGCTGCTCAAACGCTCGGATTTGGAGAAATTTTGGCCGAGCATTTGACAAGCAGTTCAAAAGCTCGGACTTGGAGAAATTTTGGCCGAGCCTTTGACAAGCAGCTCAAACGCTCGGACTTGAAGAAATTTTGGTCGAGGGTTTGATAAACAGCTCAAACGCTCCGACTCGAAGAAATTTTGGCAGAGTGTTTGACAAGCAGCTCAAACGTTCGGACTTGAAGAAATTTTGGCCCAGTATTTAACAAGCAGCTCAAACACTCGGACTCAGAGAAATTTTGGCCAAGTGTTTGACAAGCAGCTCAGAGAAATTTTGGCCGAGCATTTGACAAGCAGTTCAAATGCTCGGACTCGGAGAAATTTTGGCCTAGTGTTTGACAAGCAGCTCAAACACTCGAGCTAGGAGAAATTTTGGCAGAGTGTTTGACAAGCAGCTCAAACACTCGGACTTGGAGAAATTTTGGCCGAGTGTTTGACAAGCAGCTTAAATGCTCGAACTTGGAGAAATTTTGGCTAAGCGTTTGACAAGCAGCTCAAACACTCGGACTTGGTGAAATTTGGCTGTGCCATCAAGACTTGGTGAAATTTGGCGAAATCGTGCTTATGGTTTTACTTCCATTTTGTATTCGTGGGCTTTCTTTCTGCTTTGGGCCTTATGGGTTCTTCTTTTTGCCTTGTGCCTTATGGGCTCTTCTTTATTTTAGGCCCATAGGTTCTTCATTTACAAGCGCAGTAAATAATGACGACTGTCATTAAATGGCGGTGCGTTGGGTGTAGCAAAGGGCGTGACAGCTAGCACCTCGGGGTATGAAAATGGTGCCTGGGTGACAGCAAAGGGCGCGTCTTCTCGTTTGACGAACTGAGTTAATACTCCTCGTTTCTATTGCCACAGCCTCTATATAAGAGGGTCCTTCCTCACATCAATTCTTATTTGTGTTTTGAGAGATCTTGAGAGCATAAGTTTGCGAGAAATAATTAGAGAGCGGGGATCTTTCGAGGGAGTTAGAGGAGGCAATAGGTGTTTCCTCAAGCGATGAAGTCTCTTCCTTGGAAGCTGCCCCTCGTGATAGGACTCTGGACCTTGTGCTTTACGTTCTAGGGAGAGAGGAGGGAGAAAATAGTGAGGATAGAGAGTCATATGGAGAGGAGGATGTCCGAGCGTCGATGCTCATTAGAAACGACGCCCTGAATACTGAGAGGGAGGAGTGGACGTTTGAAGTGAACTCTATTTCAAGTGTGGTAGAGGAATCTGAACTTGTGGGGATGAGAATTAGGTATAAGATCCCTATGGAGTACCATTTGAGGGTACCAGAATGAGGGGAGAGGGCTTGCGATGCTCTCCCTAGACAGGTGCCTTACGAGTTGTGCGTCTACGAACACCAGTTGAAAGTCGGGCTTAGGTTCCCTCTCCATCCGTTCTTTTGCTTGGTGCTCAGATACTTCGGTATCGCGCTGAGTCAACTGGTACTCAACTCCATCCAGCTGATCCTGGCATTCATTGCCGTGTGCCAGGAGGTGGGAGGGGTGATGAACATGAACCTGTTCAAAGTCCACTTCCAACTAGCCCATCTTGGTCATTCGGGGTGGGTTATCATGAGTTCGAGAAGGCGGAAGAGGGTTTTAAGGAACAAGCCTTTTTCCATAAAAAGGTGGAAGAGGGCTTTCTTTTTTATAAAGAGTGCCGAGAGCTTCGACGTCCCCCTTTCTTGGAACTTGGAGCGTGTTGGCAAATGCAAGAGGCCACACCTCCTACACCGAGAACATGAGACGTTGAATGCCATGCTGGCTGCGCCTTTGAATATTGAGGTGCTTGGAGATAACGAAGAGCTCCACAGGCACAGCCTCTACCCTCCTAGCCTATTTCCAAAACTCGAGCACGGTAACCCTTAGTCTTTTTAGCTCACAGTAATTTTGATTTTTTAATCCAAGTTATTAACGCTCATTTTTTGATCCAGAGATGAAGCTAGCTACCAAAGCTAAGAAGAGGACCAGACATATGGCCCGAGAGAAGAAGAGAGTTATGGAGGTGGGTAGCTCTACACAGGAGCAGAAGAAGAAGGCCCAGGCCTAGTCCCTGGTGCCTATTACTACGGAGAGCCCTTTGAGGTCTCTAGTTCTTGAGGAGAGGGCGGATCCTGCAGTACCCAATCTTCCACCGGGACCGTCTTCATCTAGGGAGGGGCTTAGAGTAGCTTCCATCTTTATGCCCCGGTGGGCATTGAGGGTGGATGATTTTGTGTTTGCGCATCCGAAGGTTGCTCGCGAACATCTTATCAGGGGAATCCCCCCTCGTGATTTTGTGGAGATCTCGATGAAGCCCTTCGAGACGCTTTGCTCGGCCGTGGAGACCGCTCTTTCCCAAGTATGGTTTTTTTCTTTTGTCCTGGTTCTTTAATTTGTTCGTTTTTCTTTTCAACTGTCCTAAACAATGCCTTTGTTTGAGGTTGGAGTCCTTGGCGGGATCCTCGCTCGGCGAGGTGCTGACAGGCGAAGCGCTTGGCAAAAATCGAGCACAAGCTGGAGGAGACCTGGGACCTGGTCCGGGCCTTGTCTTTCTCCTTAGAGGCTGTCGAAGGGGCTAAGGACACAGGAGTAATGGAGAGGGATCATCACCGCCGGGCCGAGGAGGCTCTGAGGAAGGAGAACAAGTTGCTGAGGACTGAGATGGAGGAGGTGCTTGCCAAGGCCACCTAGAGAGAGAAAGCTACGGCCAAGGTTGAAGAGGCCTTAGTGGATGAGGCTGGGGCTTAGTACTTGATAGGCTTCAATAAGGCTAGGAGGACGGTTGAGTCTCTTTACCCGGAGGTTGACTTTTTTCGACTTGACCTAGGTGCCTTCTCTGGGGACTCAAGTGTCGTTGTCACTGGAGGAGACGAAGAAGATACCGCCATAGTTGGCATCACGGAGGGCGAGGCTCAGGAGATTACTGTGGGTGAGGCCCAAGAGGTGGCGGGGAGTGAGGGCGAGGCCCACGAGGCCCCTACTTCTTTAGAATAGATTTTTTTTTTTTGTATCCGAGGCTGATAGCGCCTAATTTTGTACCTTTATTTTTAACTTAATGAAATTTCGGAACCTTCTTATAAACTTTATTGATTCTTTATTTTACATTTCATATTATTGATAGAATTTGCAGAGGTTCTCCGCATTCCAATTGTGAGGGACCGGCTTGCCATCTAACTCTTTGAGCTCGAAAGTACCCATCTGGCAAACTCTTCGGATTCTGTATGGGCCTTCCCAATTTGGGAGGAGCTTTCTTGTTTGTCGAGGGTAAGACACTTCACTCTTCCGCAGGACAAGGTCATGAAGTTTGAAGTTACGGTTCCAAACTCGAGAGTTATAATACTAGGTCGTCCTCTGTTGGTACATTGCTAAACGGATCTGGGTTTTGTTTCGCACTTCGTTAACCAAGTCCGCACTCATCCTTAAGGCTTCCTCATTGTTACTTGGTTCAAAAAACTACACTCGCATGGACAAAATTTTGATTTCGACTGGGATGACGGCTTCCAAACCGTACGTCATGAAGAACGGGGTTTCTCCTATCGGCGTACGCAAGGTTGTCCGGTAGACCCAAAGAACATTGGGGAGCTGGTCAGCCCACTGTTTATCTTTCTCGTCTAGTCTTTTCTTGATACCTTGGAGAAGGGTTCTGTTGGTGACTTCGGCCTGACCATTGGCCTGGGGATACCCGACTGATGAGAATTATTGCTCGATTTAGAGGTCTTCATAGAACATTTTGAACCGGGAGCTGTCGAATTGCTTTTCGTTATCAGTGACCAACACCCGAGGAATCCCGAACTGATATATAATTAACTTCCAAACGAAGTTTCTAGTTTGGTGATCCGGGATGCTGGTTAGTGGTTCTACCTCGACCCACTTGGTGAAATAATCAATGGCCACAATGAGGTGTTTCTTTTGCCCCACTGCTACGGTGAATAGACCTAGGATGTCCATCCCCCACATAGCAAAGGGAAGTGGACTAGTGATTGAGGTGAGGAGATTAGCGCACTGGAGAATACTGTTGATAGCTTCTGCACTTTTTGACCAAGTCAGCTGCATCTTCTTTCATCTTGGGCCAATAATACCCTTGGCGTAGAACCTTGAAAGCGAGGGCTCGAGCCCCTAAGTAATTTTCTCATATACCTTCGTGGACTTCTCGAAGGGTGTAATTGGCATCGGCCGGGTCGAGGCATCTTAAGTAAGGCATAGTCAGAGCTCTCTTATACAATTTCCCATCTATGATAGTATACCGAGAGGTTCGGAAGATTAACTTTTTGGTCTTACTTTTCTGCTCGGGGATCTTTCCATCTTTCAGGTAGTGCAGGATTAGGTCCATCTATGTCGCGCTCTCTTCTATCGGTAGGATCGAGGTTTCATCTATGCTAAGAACGGAGAGATTTTCTAGATAAATAGCTCGAGTTGGTTCTAGTTGCCGGGATGAGGCTAGGTTGGCCAAGGCATTTGCCTTGGAGTTTTCGGCCCGTGGAATTTGAGTTATTCGGAACATTTTGAACTTGGCAGTGAGTTTTTTCACTTTTTGGAGGTACTTGGCAAGCTTTTCTTCTCGAGCTTTGAATTTTCCCGTTACCTAACTCATTACTAGCTGGGAGTCGCTGAATACATCCATGACTTCGGCTGATAGGGCTTTGGCTAGCCTTAGACCAGCCAGTAGGGCTTCATATTCTGCCTCGTTGTTGGAAGCCTTGAACTCAAACTTCAGGGCATACTGGACTGTGAAGCTGTTAGGGCTGCAAAGGATGTGTCATGCTCTGCTTCCCATGGTATTGGAGGATCTGTCCACGTGGAGGGTCCACTTTGGAGGTGATTCATCTGGTGTTTCGTCTGGTGTCGACTCTGCTTCCACACTAGGAACCATTGGGAGGGTTGTTTCATCGATGAAGTCAGCCAGAGCCTGACCTTTGATAGTCTGCGGGGGGCAGTATCAGATGTCGAATTCTTCGAGTTCCACTTACCACTTCACCATTCTCTCGGAGACACTTGGGTTGTGAAGGACTTGCCTCAAGGGCTGGTCAGTCAAGAGAACGACTGTGTGCGCTTGGAAATACAGTCGGAGTTTTCGTGCAGCTATTACGAGGGCGTAAGCCATCTTCTCAATAGGAGGGTACCTCACTTCAACCTCGTGGAGGATTCTACTGACGTAGTAGATGGGTTTCTGGATACCTTCATCTTTACGAATCAGGATAGAGGCCACAATGCTTTCCCCAGTTGATAAGTATAGGAGCAGCTCTTCACCTGGGAAAGGTTTGGTTAGGAGTGCGGGCGAGCTCAAATACTTTTTTAGCTCTTCGAACGCTCCCTGACAATCCTCTGTCTGGAAAAAGTCTTTGGCTTTTCTAATTGTCTTAAAGAAGGGCATGCACTTTTCCGCAGATTTTGACATGAAGCGACTAAGGGCGGCGATTCTCCCGGTGAACTGTTGCACTTTTTTCATATATCTAGGAGGGGTCATATCGAGAATGGCTTTTATCTTCTTTGTATTAGCTTCTATCCCTCTTTGAGAGACCACGAATCCTAAGAACTTTCCCCTAGTTACTCCGAAGACACACTTGGATGGATTCAATCTCATTTATGTTTGTGTAAGACCCCAAAGGCTTCTTCTAAATCGGTTCTATGGTCCCGAGCCTTCATAGTCTTGACCAACATGTTATCCACATAGACTTTCATGTTTCGCCCTATTTGCCCTTTGAAGATTTTGTTCACCAGCCTTTGGTAGGTTGCGCAGGTGTTCTTGAGTCCGAAGGGCATGATCTTGTAGCAATACAACCCTCAGTCAATGATGAAGGCGGATTTCTCTCGATCTGGCCCATATATGAAAATTTTATTGTAACTGGAGTACGTGTCCATAAAGGAGAGGAGTTCATGCCTCGAAGTGGCGTCCACGAGCTGATCAATTAGGGGGAGGGGAAAGCTATCCTTTGGGCAGGCCTTGTTTAGGTTGGTAAAGTCGATACAAATCCGTCATTTACCATTGGCTTTTCGAACTATAACTACGTTGGACACCCATTCGGGGTATTTCGCTTCTTGGATGAAGCCAGCCTCAAGCAGCTTGTCTACCTCAGTATTGATGGCGATCTGGCATTCTAGGGCGAAATATCTTTTCTTCTGGACAACTGGCTTGTACTTTGAGTCCACATTTAGGTGGTGCTCAATGGTTCTGGGGTCAATCCCAGGCATATCTGACGCGGACCAGGCGAACAGGTCTCGGTTCTTTTGCAAAAGGGAAATGAGTTCTTTTTTATGCTCTTTAGAGAGGTTTGACCCTATATGGATAGTTTGGGTGGGGTCTTCCCCGAAGGGCACCGATGTCAGCTCCTCTGCTGGTCGCCCTCTCGGGGTTTTTATCTCATTCTTAATGTCTTTTATCTCAAAAGGCAGGGCTTCCGTCTTCTTTCCTTCCTTGATTGCATTTAAATAGCAGGATCAAGAGGCCCTCTGATCACCTATGATTACTCCTACTCCCTCATTAGTGGGGAACTTAACCTTCAGGTGGTACCTGGAGACAACAGCTCTTAGTTTGTTGAGGGTGGGTCACCCAATGATCATGATGTAAGAAGAGGGTTGCTTTACCACCAAAAATGTGGTTTGCACAGTGGAAGTCCGTGGCACTGTCCCTGTGGTGACAGGGAGGACTATGCTTCCCTCGGCAAAAACAAGAGATCCGTCAAAGCCATAAAGCGGGGCCAGGGCCGGCTCTAGATGCTCGTCCTTCAGTTCCATACTTTGGAAGACATCGTAAAATAATATATCGGCAGAGCTTCCGTTATCAATCAAGACGCATCGTACCTCGTGGTTGGCTACTAAGAGGGAGACCACTACTGCATTATCATAAGGAGTCTGCACATCCTCCAAGTTATCCTTTGTGAAGGAGATCGCTAGCTCCGACTTCCTTCGCTTATGAGGTCTGTTGATAGAGGCCACGGTTCTGGCGTATGCCTTACTGCTTTACTTTGAGCTTCCCCAGGCGGCAGGGCCTCCACATATTGTCTTGATGACCCGGGTAGTAGTTGTCACTTCTTGGTGTTTCTGACCGAGCACTTCTTGCCCGGCTCTAGAGTTTGGCCGAGGGCCTCGTTACTCTTGTGGATGGAGTCGCCCGGAGTTTCTTCGTGGCTGGGTGGGCGCCTCTCTCTTTTGGGAACTTGTAAATTCCTTCAAGCGTCCCAGGCTGATAAGAGCCTCAATCTGCTCTTTCAAAGCATGACAATCTTCAATATCGTGGCTGTAATTTCTGTGGAAACGGCACCACTGTCTTTGATCCCCGCTGAGGGAATGTGTCCTAGGTGGCCACTGAAGGACTAACTTATCTTGAAGTTGTATGAGGACATGAGTTCTAGATGCATTAAAGGGAATGAAATTGTTGAACCGAGGGTGGGACTTGTATCTGTTGTCTGGGTGGGGTCTCTTAGTTGCTCCTCTCTGTGGATCGACGTTCTTTCTCTTCTTTTTCGTTTCCCTTTCCCTTTCCTTCCTGAATACTTGATTATCCTCTGTAACCTTGTACTTCTCTGCTCGGGCTAAAACTTCGTTTATGTCCTTTGGCGGGTGCCTGGTGAGCTGGGAGCATGTACTTTTCTGCTCGGACCTCAGCCCATTTTTGAACGCCATCATCTGAACATTTGGGTCAATGTTAGGGATTTTCTAGGCTACCGAATTGAACATGGATATGTAGGCTCGAAGCCTATCTCCTCGATGTTGAATAATGTTGAACAAGCTTTCCGAGGTCTTCTTTGGTCCCTTGCTGCTGAGGAAGTGCGAAGCAAAGGCATAACTGAGTTCTTTGAAATTGCTGATGCTCCCCGACCTCAGGGGCGAATACCAAATACCTGCAGCCTTCTCGAGAGTTAAGGGGAAGGTACAGGACATGATGGGGTCGAAATGTCGATGCAGCATCATAGTCGTCTTGTAGTGCTGTAAATGGTCTAGGGGATCTCCTGATCCGTCGTATATTCTAACCTATGGCATTCTGAAGTTGATGGGGAGCAGTATCTCGAGGACAACTTCTGTAAATAAGGGATCTTGGTTGCTAAGCTCATTCAAGATACTGAGATTCTTGTGTTTTAAGGCCAAGTCTATTTTTTCTTCCATTTCCTCGAATCATCTGTCTAAGTTGAAGTTGCTTTTCAAAGAGAAGCTCTCTTTAGACCAGGTGCCACGCAGCGAGGGCTCGATAAGGGGCTGGTTGTAGGTAGGATCATCTTTGTCGGATGACTTTGCTTGCTCCGAAGCTTGGTGGGGAGAAAAGGAAGGTTGTTAGCCTCCGTCTTGGACTTGGTCTACCAAATTGGCTATCATCTGGGAGAGTTCTTGGAACTGTGCTTGAGTTACAGGAGCCAGGGATTCGCAGTTGTTTCCTCATAATCAGGAGAGTTGATTCCGGAGAGATGAGGTCGTTACTCTCTAACGGGGGGTCCCCTGCTTGACCCGGGGGTTGCATGTTCAGGGATCGTAGGGAACCTAGGTCTAGATTGTTGGCTACAGGTGCTGCCCTAGATAGGAGCAGAGCATGCTGTGGGGGCCTCATTGTAGGTCTTTCTCGTACTTCTTCTAGGCGGTATCGTAACAGATGAGTTCTTTTGTACTTCTTCGCTTTTGTTACAGCGAGAGATTGTGGTTTCCAACGGACGGCGCCAATCTGTTGACGCCAAAAATTCGCTGTTGTTGATGCGACCTGGGTGTTTACGTGGCCTGGGCCCTGCACAGGTAACAAGGATGAGCTAAAGGCCCTCTGAAGAAAGGGGATAGGGAGACCTCTGAGGGAACTCCGAAGCTTAAGTTAGAACGAAAGCTTAAAAAGGGACGAGGCCGAGGGTTAAATCTAAAAGAGCTTGGGTGTAAGTAGATTAAGTCTGAATGAATATGAAGTCCATACCTCGGCTTATTTATAGCCTTCTGAACGGGCATTGCCTATGTCTCGTCAATGTGAAGGCATTGATTGCACGTTCAAGGGACGGTGTGTCGCAAGGTGGCTGCAGGGCAGCATGCCATAGGGTGGCTGCAGGGCTGCGTGTGTAGGCAACTATAGGGCGGCATGTCGTAGGGTGGCTGCAGGGGCTACAGGGCAGCATGCTATAAAGGGGGCCCAGACGTAGGTTTATTGGGCCGGAGTGTTATGGGCCGCAGCCTTTATGGGCAACATCAGGCCTCATCACCAAGCATTGAGAATTCATCCAGATGATAAACTTTCCATTTCTAATTTATTTGAATGACCATGTAAAAGGGACTTGGTATTTTGGTAAAACCAGGAATCTATATCATATCTCTGAGACTTCATTCTGCTCACAATATCAAAGGCATGCTCTTTGTGGTCTTTAGAACGAAGAAGAGACTCAATAATGTTTTTAAAAATTCGCTGCATCAACTTGAAACCATTTTCAATGTATAGTAATAATTTAGCTGTTGTGAAAACATTGTTTCCATTAAGTTGCAAATGGAGATATATATAACAGAGGGATCATTCCAGATCCTGAAGATCAGTGTAATACATGCTAAGTTTCCTATTCTATCTTATATTACAAAGGAAAGAATCAAAACAATAATATACATAAAATCAAGGATCAATTACTCTTAGAATCCCGTATATCTTCCTCAACACTCCCCCTCAAGTTGGAATAGATGCTAATCATTCCTAACTTGCTGAGTAAATTCGAAAATTGTGGAAAACCCAATGACTTGGTGAAGATGTCTGCTGGCTGCTTCGATGTAGATATATGGAAAGTCTTTATGTTTCGGTCTGAATCTTTTCTCTTACAAGATGACAATCAATCTCTATATGCTTGGTACGCTCGTGAAACACGGGATTGGAGGCAATGTGAAGTGCTGCTTGATTATCACAGTACAACTTAACTGGCTGCGTATGATTAACTCCGAGATCATGCAAAACTTATCGTAGCCAAGTAACCTCACATCATACCGATGCCATTGAGCGATATTCTGCTTCTGCACTTAATCCTGAAACTGTGATTTGCTTTTTGGTTTTCCAAAAGATCAGGTAGAGCCCAAGAAAGATGCAATATCTCGTGGTTGATCGTCGTGTGTCCCAACACCTAGCCCAATCCGTATCACAAAAGGCATTTATCTGTATTGAGATGTTTGCAGAGAGAAAAATTCCTTGTCCCGGTGTGTGCTTGATGTAGCATAATACTTGATGAGTTAGATGTAGGGTGCGAGGTTTGTCCATGTATTGACTGAGTATGTGGACTGCATATACCAAGTCTAGTCGTGTGATAGTCAGATACATCAGTCTCCCAACAAGTCTGCAATAAGAAGAAGGATCCTCGATGTATTCACCTTCATCTCTGCTAAGTGACAAGTTCTGCTCCATTGATGACTTGGTGGGTTTGGCTCCCAAATACCCTGTGTCGTCCAGAATCTCAAGTGCATATTTACGTTGTGATAGGGCAATTCCCTTCTTGGATTAAGCTATTTCTATTCCCAGAAAGTACTTTAATTCACCAATGTTTTTTAACTTGAATTGTTGCATGAGACAAGTTTTTATCTCTTCAATATCTTGTAAATTGTTCCCAGCCTGAATAATGTCATCCACATAAACAAGAAGGGCAGTAAAAGAAGTACCATGGGTTCGGACGAATAATGAGTGATTGGATTTAGACTGATGAAACCCCGCATGTTTAAGAGCTGTGGATAGCTTAATAAACCATTGACGAGAAGCTTGCTTAAGGCCATACAAGGACTTGTGTACCTTGCATTCACGTGTCTTTCCTTTTCGTCCGAAGCTAGGAGGTAAAGACATATAGACCTCCTCCTCAAGGTCACCATAGAGGAAAGCGTTGTTTATATCAAGTTGACGAAGATGCCAATTCTGAGAGGTTACCACGGTAAGGAGGAGTCGTATGGTGACAAGCTTGGCAATGGGAGCAAATGTTTCACAATAATCAAAACCTTCAACTAGGCTTTAGCCTTTGCAACCAAATGAGTTTTGTAGCGATTAACTATGCCATCAGGGTTAAACTTGATTTTGTACACCCATTTGTAACCAATGGGCTTCTTGTTTGGGGGAAGAGGCTGGAGAGACCAAGTACCATTGGATTTGAGTGCACTAAGTTCTTGCTCCATGACATGTCGCCATTTAGGGTCTTGGATGGCTTGGGCAAAGGATGTTGGTTCTTTGACAGTTGAAATAGAGGTAGCAAAAAGTCTGTGTGCTGCTGAGAGTCTATCACAAGTGGTAACTTGAGATAAGGGATGAGGAATGCCTTTGTTGTTAATCAACACTGAGCGAGATGAGGGAATGGACCGAGATGGCAAGGATGCCTCAATATGGTATTGTTGAAGATAGCTGGGTGCATGAGTGATGCGTCGTAGCCGTGGTTCATGTGGAAGTGTGGGGAAAGGATGCGGTAAGGGAGGAGAAGAGTTTGAGGTGTTAGGTGAACCGGTTGAGGGCAAAGCATTGTTAGGTTCGAGTTCGGCATCTATTGTTTGAGGTGTTGGAGAAACGGGTATAGCTAGGTCGTGAGCATTGGGTGTAATGTCTGGACAAGGTGTTGATGTCTTGTCTTGTGTTAATGGAGGTCTCATACTAGTCCAAGTGTCATCGTAAACAATAGGTGATGTTGGGGAAAGCATGAGTGGTTATATGGCAGCGGAAGTAGGATAGGAAAAATGTGTTCATGGAAGAGTATATCACGGGAGATGAAAATACGTCCTGTGTTTAAGTCATAGAGTCGATTTCCTTTGGTGTCATATGGATATCCAATGAATAGACATCAAAGAGAGTGGGTGTCAAACTTAATAGGTCAATGATGATGGGTGGATGCAAAGTATAAGCAGCCAAAAACATGTAGATGCTCATATGTAGGTGGTTTATGGAAAAAGGACTTCATATGGTGTTTTACCTTAAAGGACCGACATGGGTGTAACGACCCATCCCAGGTTGGTCACCCCTAGACGATGTCATCATATTTTGAAAATCCAAGCACGACACATATATGCAACAATAAATATAATGCTAGTAGATTTTTTTTTATTTTTTTTATCCTTTAACAGGAGAGGTAAACAAATATGATATTTACTTAAATATAAAATACATAAATGCATGAATATTTACAATAAATTTTTACAAGTCTTTAACTCGATTGTCTGAGGATATTAACACGTACTTGGCTTACAGAAAAAGATCTCGACTGATTCTCAACCCACCAGACTATTTATCTTGACTGCTACATGAAATTATTGAACAGTGAGGAGTGAGCTTCACAAGCTCAGCGAATTAAATTTTACTGAAAGTATTCCAAATACTATAAATAATCCTTTAATATTAAAATTTATTTTTCGCATAACCTGATGACAACTTTCTACTATCAATCTCTTCTTCTCAATCATTGGTTCACCTTAAGACTATCAATTATTTCCTAATTACCTCGTAATGAGGTTCATATCAAAAAGTCCATCATTTAGATAAGTCTTATCACTGTCTTTTTATATGAAACTCAACCTTCTATAATTAAATTCACAAAAAGTATCACATCTCAGCATCTCGAAAATCTCATCATTGTAACTGTCTCTTTTTATGAGACCCAGCCATCTATAATTTAATTCACAATTAATATACCACAACTCAGCATTTCAAATAATGCAACGATAATTAAAACAGATGTAGATGCATGAATGATTATGATGGGAACGTCTTCCCACTTGTCGACAGGTTATTATTATCTTAGACCGGCTGCCCTCCCGGTTCTTTTATTCTCATCAGACCGGCTGCCTTCCTGGTTAATTCCAGCATATACCGGCTGTCACGGTTTTCACTTTTCATCCCAGCATATACCGGCTGTCAAGGTTTTCACTTTTCATCCCAGCATATACCGGCTGTCACGGTTTTTATTTTTCATCCCAGCATATACCGGCTGTCACGGTTATTTCATTAGACCGACTGCCTTCTCGGTTCTTTCGGTTATATTATTTAATGCATATGTGCATGAACAATGATATGAAACAGTAATATAAACAGAAATATAAAAACAATATAAAGATTCAAGCCACTTAATTTGGCTATCCTAATTATCCACAAGATTTTTTTCTTCCCAAATTACAATAATACATTAAAGTCTGTCTAAATCCACTAAATTTCATCTCAAATTGTCCATCAGAATTTGTCAAGATCCACTAAAATTTATCTTAAATCATCCATAAAAATTTAGCAAGATCCACTAAAATTCATCTCGTCATAATTCGTGTTAAAACATCGATATGTCTCATCAATAATTTATTTATTGCTTTTATTTTCAAGTCAACTTATAAATTCCAAAATATTATTACTCACCGAGAAATATTTCTATATATCCAAATTTTCTATCATTCTCATAAATCACTTTTTCATCTATCACCCAAACATACTTAAATAATTAAATTTAAGATTATCACTAAAATAATTGATTTTTCATTTAAACTACTTAAAGTAAATCCAACTCACCACGTAGCACTTTAAAGCTACTCGTGGGCCACCTCTTTGCCTTTCCCGATCTTCCTCGAATTTTCTCCCGATTGTTGACTACCAACACCTGACATAATATTGGAATTTAAATTTCTTATTATTTCTTCTTTTCTCCATAAACCACACAGTTTGAAAATTTTCTATTTTAACCTCCTGAAACTTTCATAAATGATAAAATAACATTATCTTATTACCTTATGCTATTTTGATAGCTTCCCGAAATATTTTTGAAAATACCCTCAAAATTTTGTTCCTTCCACCTTTCTTTAAACTCCGAAGTGTTTTAAGAACACAGATGAATTATTTGAAACTATAGGAAAATTTCTTCGTGTAATTACACGAACCAATTTCCCATATTTATAGGGGAGCTCGGCTGAAAATCAGCAGCCCCCCCTCGCTCTTCCCCAAGTCTTCCATAAGATACCATTTAATATAAAACAAACATAATGATAAAAACATCATAATTATGTTTTGTTCTCCACTTCCCCACTAAACAATAAAAACCAATATATAAATCAATCCACTTGGAATTGTTCTCTCGATGGCAATAGGTATGCTGCCCCGAGTTACTGTTCCAAGTTGATTTTTTTTTTTTTTTACTTTTCAACCTTGGTCTCCAGAAATCTTCATTCAGCCATTCAGGGATTTAACCCTTTGTCATATTGATAAAAATATGCACTTACCCAACTTTTAAAATACGAATATTACAATTCTACCCACCTTACAAAATTTCGTCCCCGAAATTTCCTTGTTGAAATCAAGTAAAGAGTTGGGGATAATCCTTCCTCATTATTGCTTCATGTTCCCACGTGACTTCTTTAACATCTTTATTGCGCCATAATACTTGAATCAAAGGAATAACTTTATTGCGTAAGACTTGCTCTTTTCTGTCTAGGATTCTGACTGGGGCTAGCATAATAGTCAAGTCCTTTTGAATTTCTATCGCTTGATTCGTGATATCATGGGACTCATCGTGCAAGTACTTCCTCAGTAGTGACACATGAAAAACATTATGTAATTGCCTTAATTCCAGAGGCAAATTCAAACGATATGCTACGGGTCCAATTCTTTCGATCACCTCATAGGGCCCCATAAATCTCGGGCTCAACTTTCCCTTCTTCTTAAATCTCAACACTCCCTTCCACGGAGATATCTTAAAGAATACCCAATCACCAACTTGGAATTCAAGAGGTCGTCTTCTTTTGTCAGCATATCCTTTCTGTCTGCTCTGAGCTGCTCTGAGATTCTCCCTAACCAGTTTGATTCTTTCAGTAGTCAAGTCTATCATTTCTAGGCCATATATCTTTCTCTCTCCAACTTCTTCCCAGCATACTGGAGTTCTACACCTCCTTCCATACAAAGCTTCGAAGGGTGCCATCCCAATACTAGTTTGATACTGATTGTTGTATGCAAACTCTATCAAAGGCAAGTAAGCATCCCAGCTTATTGAGAAGCTTAATACACTTGTCCTCAGCATATCTTCTAGTATTCTGATGATTCTCTCTGTTTGTCCATCAGTTTGTGGGTGGAAAACTGTACTAAACTGTAATTGCGTACCCATAGCTTCTTGAAAACCCCTCCAAAATCTAGAAGTAAATCTAGAATCTCTATCTGACACAATACTCAATGGCACTCCATGTAATTTCACTATCTCTGCCACATACAACTCAGCCAACTTTTCTAGACTCCAGGTAGTTTTAATAGGAAGAAAATGTGAAGATTTAGAAAGTCTATCCACTATAACCCACACAGCATCATGCCCTCTTTGGGTACGGGGAAAACCATAGACAAAATCCATACTTACATTTTCCCATTGCCACTCAGGTATCGGAAGAGGTTGTAATAAACCTGCTGGATGTCTATTCTCAGATTTTACCTGCTGACAAGTCAAACATCTAGCAATGCATTCTGCTACATTCCTCTTCATCCCTGTCTACCAATAATTCTGTTTTACCCCCCTGTACATCTTATTATTTCCCGGGTGCATGGAATATATCGAATCATGAGCTTCCTTTAGTATTTCTTTTCTCATCTCCACATCATTAGGAACACAAATTCTTTGTCCCGATACTACCATACCATCTTCTCTGATTCTAAACTCGGTCGGCTTCCCGCTCAACATTTCCTACCTGATTTTCTCTATTCCCTCATCTTTACTCTGTAGCTGTAATAAACGATCAATAATAGGAGATTGAACTACCATGTTTGCCATTAATGCTCCTTTATCACTGACACTCAATTGCATCCTCATTTCTCTTAATTCTATCATCAAGCTAGTATCATGACTCCCAAAAGTAGCTAATTTCCCTGTAGCTTTTCTACTCAATGCATCTGCTACTGCATTAGCCTTTCCTGGATGATAATGAATTGTACAATCATAATCACAAATTAATTCCATCCACCTCCTCTGCCTTAAATTCAACTCATTCTGGGTTGGTAAATGCGTCAAACTTTTATGATCAGTAAAAATTTCACACTTGGCTCCATACAAATGGCGTCTCCAAATCTTCAAAGCAAAGACTATGGTAGCCAATTCTAAATAGTGGGTCGGATAATTTCTCTCATGATTCTTCAGTTGCCTAGATGCATAAGCTATAACTTTCCCATGTTGCATCAACAAACATCCCAACCCCTGATGTGACGCATCACTATAGACCACAAATCCTTCATCACAAGATGGAAGCACTAATACTGGGGCAGTAGTCAGTTTTTCTTTCAACAACTGGAAACTTCTCTCACATTCCTCTGACCACCTAAACTTTTCGTCTTTCCTGGTCAATTTAGTCAAAAGTCTAGCAATTATAGAAATTTTTTGAATAAATCTTCTATAATAACCAGCCAATCCCAAAAAGCTTCTAATTTCAGTTACATTCGTGGGTCTCTCCCAAGTCAACACTGCTTCTACTTTTTGTGGGTCAACTGCTATTCCCTCTCCCGAAACAACATGTCCCAAGAAGGATATTTCATTCAACCAAAACTCACATTTAGAGAATTTCGTATATAATTTCTCCTTCCTCAGAATCTCCAACACTATCTCCAAATGTCGCATATGCTCCTCTTCATTCTTAGAGTATACTAAAATATCATCAATAAACACAATTATAAATCTGTCCAAGAATGGTTTAAACACCCGATTCATAAGATCCATAAATGCCGCAGGAGCATTGGTCAACCCAAAAGGCATCACCAAGAACTCATAATGACCATAACGTGTCCTAAAAGCAGTTTTAGGTACGTCCCCATCTTTTATCCTCAATTGATGATATCCTGACCTCAAGTCTATCTTAGAGAACACTCTAGCTCCCTGTAATTGCTTGAATAGGTCATCTATCCTGGGTAAAGGATATCTATTTTTGATTGTGATCTTATTCAATTGTCTATAATCAATACATAACCTCAATGTCCCATCCTTCTTCTTGACAAATAACACAGGGGCTCCCCAGGGTGATGTACTAGGTTAGATAAATTGTTTATCTAGCAACTCCTGAAGCTGAACTTTTAAATCTCTCAATTCAGCTGGTGCCATTCTATAGGGTGTTATGGATATAGGTGCTGATCCTGGAATCACTTCAATAGAAAATTCGATCTCCCTATTGGAAGGAAATCTCGTCAACTCCTCAGGGAATGCATCTGAAAAATCTTTTACCACCGAGATTTCGTCTAATTGTCTATCCTCTTTGCTAGAATCCATCACATATGCTAAATACCCCTCACAACCCTTCCTCAACCATTTATTAGCAGTTAAGGCAGAAATTAAACAATTAACAAGTATTTTACGTTCTCCCTGAAAATTAAACTCCTCCTGCCCGGGTATCCTGAACACCACATTTTTCCTAAAATAATCTACCCATGCATGACATGCAGCTAACCAATTCATCCCTAGAAACACATCAAAATCTGTCATATCTAAAGGCAATAAATCAACCTCAAATTCTTGGTTAGCAATATTAATCGCACAACCTTGATAAATTGTTCTGATAATAACCCTATCTTTAGTAGGAACCTCAACAATAATGGCATGCATCAAAGGACTAGCACTAGCATCAATAGATTTCATATAACTACTAGATGCAAAAGAATGGGTTGCACCAGGATCAATCAATAATCTAGCAGCCCTATCAAGGATAGATATTCTACCCATAACAACATCAGGAGTGGCTTGTGCATCATGCTGGGTCAATGCATAGACTCTGCCATCTCTGGAATAACTCTGACTGCCACGTCCTCGCTCTGCTACAGATCCTCGACCTCTGCCCCATATACTTCCTGATCTGCTGCCTCTCTCCATCGGTTTTCTCCTGACACTTCCAATGCTTGCTTCAACTGACTTCCCCGCTGGACAATCTGCAGCAACATGTCCTCCCTCACCACATACAAAGCATATATGTGTAGAGCAGTTCCGAGATAAATGCCCCATCTGATTACATTTAAAGCAAACCCTTGACTCCCGATCATAAATCAGATTTCCGCTTCCCCTTGGTGGCATATTCATTCCTCTACCATAACTCCCAATCCCCATAGCTTGTCTCCTAAATCGAAGGGCCCCACTGGTATTACTCTGAGCTACTGAAGTAATAGATCTTGCTTGCCTTTGAGTCTGCCCTACCGTTCCTTGTGACAAAGAACGCCCCCTCTGGGGTGGTCTCCCACTCTGTACAACCATACTGCTACCACCTCTAGATCCCTCAAATCTAGTTCTCTTCAACCAATCCTTCCTACCTTTAAACTCTATTAAATCTCTCTCAATCTGCAATGCTTTATCTACCAGTACAGCATAATTTTCTATGCCCATGTAAGAGAGTTTAAAACGAATTTCATAGTGTAATCCGTCTAAAAATCTTTTGCATTTTCTTTCCTCCGTATTCACGAACTAGGGTACAAATCTTGACAGGGCTACAAATTTACTATCATATTCAACCACCGATAAATTTCCTTGTTTTAGGTGGACAAATTCTCTTTCTTGTTGTGCCCGAAAAGAATCTGGAAAATACTTTGCAAAGAATTCATCCTTAAATTTATTCCAAGTCAAAGGTTGATCTATTCGTGTACTCATCCTGGGCAAAATATCATTCCACCATTGAGAAGCCTCACCCTCCAGCATAAACGAAGCAAAAGCAATCTTCTGTTTATCAGACACCGGTAAGACCTCAAAATATTTCTCCACATGCTCAATCCACTATTCAGCTTCCAACGGATTTACAGATCCTTTAAAAGACTGAGATTTAAACTTAAGAAACCTCACAAAACAATCCCCTTGCATTTCATTTGCAAATACCCCTCCATCAGGAACCTTTTGCCTCACTACCTCTGGTTCTCTTCCATCTCTTTCCTCTAATCTTCTCCGCAAATTAGCAGCTCGTTCATCGGCTGCATTCATCCTCTCTAAAGCACGGTTAAGAGTATCTTGCAATTCATCATTCTTACTTTTAGATACTTCCCCAGCTCTACTCGTACCAGCTGCACTATCACCATGTTCCCTTGCAGGAACCACTGGTTCAACTTCTTCCTCTGCTTCAATCCTCCTAAAAATTGGGGGTCTACCACGTCCTCTCTTATTTTGAACTCTACCTCTAGTTCTCGTACGACCACGTATCATCCTCAGACTCTGCATTTAAGAATATTATTTATTTAGATCTTCCACTTTTTAGGTTCTCATACAGTCTACAGAATCTTAAAACCTAATGCTCTGATACCAAAATTGTAACGACCCATCCCAGGTTGGCCACCCCTAGACGGTGTCATCACATTTTGAAAATCCAAGCACGACTCATATATGCAACAATAAATATAATGAGATTTTTTTTTTCCTTTAACAGGAGAGGTAAACAAATCTGATATTCACTTAAACATAAAATACATAAATGCATGAATATTTACAATAAAATTTTTACAAGTCTTTAACTCGATTGTCTGAGGATATTAACACGTACTTGGCTTACAGAAAAAGATCTCGACTGATTCTCAACCCACCAGACTATTTATCTTGACTGCTACCTGAAATTATTGAACAGTGAGGAGTGAGCTTCACAAGCTCAGCGAATTAAATTTTACTGAAAGTATTCCAAATTCTATCAATAATCCTTTAATATTAAAATTTATTTTTCGCATAACCTGATGACAACTTTCTACTATCAAACTCTTCTTTTCAATCATTGGTTTACCTTAAGACTATCAATTATTTCTTAATTACCTCGTAATGAGGTTCATATCAAAAAGTTCATCATTTAGATAAGTCTTATCACTGTCTTTTTATATGAAACTCAACCTTCTATAATTAAATTCACAAAAAGTATCATATCTCAGCATCTCGAAAATCTTATCATTGTAGCTGTCTCTTTTTATGAGACCCAGCCATCTATAATTTAATTCACAATTAATATACCACAACTCAGCATTTCAAATAATGCAACGATAATTAAAACAGATGTAGATACATGAATGATTATGATAGGAACGTCTTCCCACCTGTCGACAGGTTATTATTATCTTAGACCGGCTGCCCTCCTGGTTCTTTTATTCTCATCAGACTGGCTGCCTTCCCGGTTAATTCCAGCATATACCGGCTGTCACGGTTTTCACTTTTCATCCCAGCATATACCGGCTGTCACGGTTTTTATTTTTCATCCTAGCATATACCGGCTGTCACGGTTATTTCATTAGACCGGCTGCCTTCTCGGTTCTTTCGGTTATATTATTTAATGCATATGTGCATGAACAATGATATGAAACAGTAATATAAACAGAAATATAAAAACAATATAAAGATTCAAGCCACTTAATTTGGCTATCCTAATTATCCACAAGATTCTTCTCTTCCCAAATCACATCAAATAATCCATTAAAGTCTGTCCAGATCCACTAAATTTCATCTCAAATTGTCCATCAGAATTTGTTAAGATCCACTAAAATTCATTTTAAATCATCAATAAAAATTTAGCAAGATCCGCTAAAATTCATCTCGTCATAATTCGTGTTAAAACATCGGTATGTCTCATCAATAATTTATTTATTGCTTTTATTTTCAAGTCAACTTGTAAATTCCAAAATATTATTACTCACCGAGAAATATTTCTATATATCCAAATTTTCTATCATTCCCATAAATCACTTTTTCATCTATCACTCAAACATACTTAAATAATTAAATTTAAGATTATCACTAAAATAATTGATTTTTCATTTAGACTACTTAAAGTAAATCCAACTCACCACGTAACACTTTAAAGCTACTCGTGGGCCACCTCTTTGCCTTTCCCGATCTTCCTCGAATTTTCTCTTGATTGTTGACTACCAACACCTGACATAATATTGGAATTTAAATTTCTTATTATTTCTTCTTTTCTCAATAAACCACACAGTTTGAAAATTTTCTATTTTAACCTCTTGAAACTTTCATAAATGATAAAATAACATTACCTTATTACCTTATGCTATTTTGATAGCTTCCCGAAATATTTTCGAAAATACCCTCAAAATTTTGTTCCTTCCACCTTTCTTTAAACTCCCAAGTGTTTTAAGAACACAGATGAATTATTTGAAACTATAGGAAAATTTCTTCGTGTAATTACACGAACCAATTTCCCATATTTATAGGGGAGCTCGGCTGAAAATCAGCAGCCCCCCCTCCCTCTTCTCCAAGTCTTCCATAAGATACCATTTAATATAAAACAAACATAATGATTAAAACATCATCATTATGTTTTGTTCTCCACTTCCCCACTAAACAATAAAAACCAATATATAAATCAATCAACTTGGAATTGTTCTCTCGGTGGCAGTAGGTATGCTGCCCCGAGTTACTGTTCCAAGTTGACTTTTTTTTTTTTTTTTACTTTTCAACCTTGGTCGCCAGAAATCTTCATTCAGCCATTCAGGGATTTAACTCTTTGTCATATTGATAAAAATATACACTTACCCAACTTTTAAAATACAGATATTACAATGGGTGTGTGGTTAATTAGGTAAGTGGCTGTGAGAATGGCGTCTCCCCAAAATTGTTTAGGAAGATTAGCTTGAAAAAGTAAGGCACAGGCGACTTTAATAAGATGACGGTGTTTGCGTTCGATGACCCCATTTTGTTGCGGGGTAGAAACACAACTGGTTTGGTATAAAATTCCTTTATCAGAAAATAGTTGGGTGATATCAAATTCCTGTCCATTGTCACTGCGAATAATCTTTATATGAGATGCAAATTGTGTCTCAACCATATTGATAAAAGTAATAAGAAAAGTGCATGCCTCAGATTTTTTGTGTAATAGATAAACCCACGTGCATCGTGAAAAATCATCCACTATGGTGAGAAAATATTTCACCCCATTGAATGTTGGAACATGATAACCCCCCCTAATATCAACATGTATGAGTTCAAAAGGTAATATTGTTTTAATAGAACTTAAAGGAAAAGATTTGCGAGTTTGTTTAGCAAGAGGACAAATGGAACAATCATCAATTGAACAAAAGTGTATGGTTTTATTAAATAAAGATAGAGCTTTCAGACTTTTATTGGAAAGGTGGCCAAGGTGTTGATGCCAAAGATGAGAACTAGTGGAGACATTGGCAAAAATAGAATAAAACCCAGCATTCTTCTGAGTATCTAGGTAGTAGAGTCCTTTTCGCTTAGTTCCCATCCCAATCGTCTTACCCGAATGTTGCTCCTGAACAAAACAGAGGTTATTAGTGAAGGTTACAAAACAGGAGGAAGTCTTAGTAAGAGTGACCACTGATATTAAATATAATTTGAAAGATTGAACACATAACACATTGTGAAGTATGAGTTTGTTGAAAAATCGTATGGTGCCTATATGTGTTACACGAGCAAGAGCATGGTTTGGTAAATGTATATGACGATTGGTAACAGGTGTACTGGTAGTCATCAGTTTGGATGAGCAAACCATGTGATCGATTGCTCCTGTGTCAAAGATCTAATAAGTTTCAAAGCTAAAAACATTTGCACGAGTTGCAGTACCTAAAAGATTGCTCACTGTCGAGGCTAAACTCACTTGATTGGCCATGCTACCTGACTTGGTCTGATTAATGAGAGCAATTAGATCATAATATTTTTCTGTTGTACGACTATATGATGATGGCAATGCTTCAGCCTTATCTAGTTTGGAATCAGCATAGTGAGCTTTGGAAAGGAAGTTAAAGTTTACCCTTTGTCTCCATGAGAAGTGGCCCTCTTTAGTTTTCGACAAAGATCAATGGTATGGCCCTTGTAACCATAGTAATCACACTTGAGATGTGCTCGACAATTTTCAATGGAGTGTCTTGTGATATTGCAGCGATCGCACTTGAGGTGTGCATTCTTTGGCTGATGGTTTTTGTTTGAGTTTTGTGTTTCGTCCTTGACAGCAAACGCAGCCGCATCTGGTGTTTTTCCCATGACCTGTGAAGAAATGGCCCACTGTTTTTCATTTTGAATAATAAGAGAGAATACCTTGTTCACCGTAGGCAAAGGCTCCATGAGTAATATCTGTCCACTAACCGTCGCATAGACTCTGTCAAGTCCGATGAGAAACTTTATGGTCCGTTGCATTTGTTGATACTTCTGTAACTTCTTTGTTGTGTCACCATCACAAGGTAGGGGAAGACATAATGCATCTCTCGTATCCCACAAGCCCTTCAATTTGGTGTAGTATTCGCCAATGCTCATACCTCCCTGTACACAATCATGAATCTCTTGCTCAATATGAAAGAGATGTACGCTATTGGTATGAGAAAAACGCCCATTCAATTCGTTCCAAAGCTCAAAAGCACTATCATTGTACCTCACACTTTGTGCAGTATTAGGTGAGATAGTATTGAGAATCCATCCATTGACAAGAAGGTTGCAGCGAGTCCACTGTTTAATCTCCCTTACAGATCCAGAGAGAGGTCTGGTAATAGTACCATTGATGAAGTTGTCTTTGTTTTTGGTGATGAGAGCCATGAGCATGGCATGACTCCAGACGGGGTAGTTTTCTTGTGTCAATAATTGAGTCACAAGGACCAAGCCTGGTTGATCCGAATGCTGAAGGTAGAAGGGGTCGCTCGGATCTTTGTACTTGTTTGCTTGAAGCTTGGACGCTTCGTGTTTCTCTGGTGTTCTCTCGCCATCCTTTGCCATAGAAGCTGGCGGTGAAAGGTATGACGGCTAGGTTTTAGTTGTTTTGCAGGATGAGTTTCACTGCTCTTATACCATAATAATTTAGTTGTTGTGAAAAACATTGTTTCTATTAAGTTGCAAATAGAGATATATACAACAGAGAGATCATTCCATATCCTGAAGATCAGCGTAATACATGCTAAGTTTCCTATTCTATCTCATATTACAAAGGAAAGAATTAAAACAATAATATACACAAAATTCAAGGATCAATTACTCCTAGAATCCCATATATCTTCCTCAACATATAGAGGAAAATAACTATTGCCAGGTCTAGATTCCCTCATTTGCATAAACCATGGATCAACTTCACACAACTTGGGTAAGTGACAATGACCTTGCACTCTACCAGAATAAAAAATATCTCCACAACCTCTTCTACTTTCCAAGTCTGGCACAATCCAATCAGGCAAATGGTATAACATGCTAAACAAAAATTGTTCAATTTAAAATCCAGTTTAAGTAAGCCTTGTACTGCCTTTCAAACTTCTCCATTCTCATAACATTTCTTTATTGCTTTAAGTGCTTTATCTTATTGACCACAAAGGTCCCTCAGATACTTTAACTAAAGACTAAAAGCCGTTGAAACCTTCCTTCTCTGGCATGCCCAAGTCATAATTGATTTATATATTACCGAGCTAAGTGTACAGCCATTCTTCACCATTTGATGAAAGAGCTTAAGAGCATCATTTTCTTTTCCAACTTTTAGAAGACCATTAATAATGGTTCCATATGTTACACTATCAGGGGAGAGCCCCTTGAGTTGCAGCTTCTTGAGGAGCTTGACAGCACCATTAATGTTACTAGCCTTGCAAAAGCCATTAATCAAAATGTTGTAAGTGAAGATGTCTGGCACATTCCCACTATCAACAAGCTGCACGAGAATCATGTAGGCTTTAAGAATCAATCCTGACTCACAATATTGTTCTACCATATTTTATAGGCACTATCAAGAACTCAATTGCCACCCTGAGAAAGCTGAAGAAACAATGATGGATTTCTCCTGATCTCCATCTTGTAAAACAAGAGGTGAGCTTTCTTGAGCTCACCAGACTTATATAGTCCATCAATAAGAGTGTTGAATGTAAAAGTAGAAGGAGAACATACCAACCTTTTCATCTTATTGAATATTTGTTGCGCCTCTCAAATCAGTCCATTCCTGCACATACCACAAATGAGAATGGTGTAAATGCAGGTATTAAGGAAGTAATTTTGCTCTGAAATCTCAAGTTTAAGAGACCGAGCCTGATCCAAAAGACCTATATCACAAGACCCCTTAATAACAGCGTTATAACAATATATATCTGGAACCACACCTCTTTTTGTCACGTCTCTCAACAACTTCAATGCATCATACACCATGCCTGCTTTCAATAAGCCTTGAATCATTACTGTGTACAAAACAACGTCGGGCTTAATATTCTTCTCAAACATCTTTTTATACCACGTATAGGCTTTATCATATCTCCTAGCTCTAAACAAACCATCAATCAAACTGCAATATCCTCGTACTCCGAGCACAAACCTATCCACAGAAGTTCGTTAATGATGACAGCTTCATCATTTGCTCTGCTACGTGCCCATCATCATTGCAGCCACACGTCAGTAGGCTATTGGAGGGAAGATTGTCCACGTGCTTGAGGAAGTATAATGGAGCTTTGTGCCATCGGTTGCGTGCTTCGACCTGTGAGACATGGGACCGAGTGTATAGGGCTCAATCAAAATACTTGGCCTTGGAGATATGCGACCAAGGATATGAGACTTAGTCAAAATGCTCGGCTGGAGATTTGAGACAGAGCATATAAGGCTCAATCAAAATGCTCAACGTTGGAGACATGGGACCGAGCATATGGGGCTTAGTCAAAATGCTCAGCCTTGGGGATATGAGACCGAGCATATGAGGTTCAGTCAAAATGCTCGGCTTTGGAGGTATGGGACTAAGTATATAAAGCTTAGTCAAAATGTTCAACCTTAGAGATTTTCTAGAGACGTGATATCGAGCATATAAGGCTCAGTCAAAATGCTCAGCTTTGGAGACGTGGGACCGAGCATATGAAGCTTAGTAAAAGTGCTCCACTTTGGCAACACGAGATCGAACATATGAAGCTTAGTCAAAATAATTGACTTTAGAAACATGGGACCGAGCATATGAAGCTTAATCAAAATGCTCCGCTTTGGCGATATGGGACCGAGCGTATGAAGCTTAATCAAAATGCTCGGCCTTGGAGGCATAGGAGGACCGAGCATATGAAGCTTAGTTAAAATGCTTAGCCTTGGAGATTTTCTTGAGACATGAGACCGAGCATATGAGGCTCAGTCAAAATGCTCGGCCTTGGAGACGTGAGGGCGAGCATATAAAGCTTAGTCAAAATGTTTAACCTTAGAGGTATGGGACCGAGCATATGAAGCTTAGTTAAAATGCTCAATTTTGGATATTTTCTGGAGATGTGGGACTGAGCAAATGAAGCTCAGTCAAAATGCTCAACCTTAGAGATATGGGACCAAACATATAAAGTTTAGTCAAAATGCTTGACCTTGGAGACATGGAACCGAGCATATGAAGCTTAGTCAAAACGCTCGGGTTTAAAGATTCTCTAGAGACAAGGGATTGACCATATAAGACTCAATCAAAATGCTTAGCCTTGAAGATCTTCGACGGGGAGTGGGCCTGCATAGTTTCTTGGGCTATCTTTCTTTCTTTGGGCTCATAGAAGACTTTTGGGCTCTTCTTTTTGTTTTGGGCTTATAGGGGGTTTTTGGACAATTTCTTTTGCTTTGGGCCCATAAATATCCTTTGGATTGTTCTTGAACACTCTGTGGAGACATTCAATGCTAAAGCATTGGGGCATTCTAGAATATTCTGTAGAGGCATTAAATGCTGGAGTGTGCGTTGTTGTTTTGCGGAGTGTAAAAGTAGCGCATACCCTTGATTGTATGCCTCCAGCTGCCTTAGGGAGCGAAAAGGTACCATTTTCCCTTGATTATGCCAAACGTCGTATCTTTATAGCTAAGGGTAGAGTTAATTTCTCTCGTTAATCATGCCCAGACTTCTATATAAGAGAGGAGTTTCCTATAATTTCTTCACTTTACTTCATTTGTATTCAGAAAGAAAATTTTGAAAGCCCTCGGAGTCTGCTTAGAGTTTGAAAATATTTGGTTGTGTAGAGGAGGATTGAGGTGTGGAGTTATTCGGAGTTGGATTTGAAATGTTTAAAGTTACATCTGCGGTGATCTACTTTGTTGGTGAGTTCTTCATCTTCTCACTTTTACAATGTCGTCTGTAGGTAGTTATCGTGATAGATCTAGTGATAGTTATAGTGGTAGTGGGGATAATGAGGAACTGTCTAGGGAGCTAACTAAGGCAATGGGTTTGGATTATGCCTCGAGTAAGGGTAAGGCCTCTAGAGACGATGATGCTCGGGAAGGACCATTGACAATGGTTTCTTACAAGGGAGAGGAAGAGAAGGAGAAGGAGGAAAATAACTCTTTTTTTGAGGATGAGGAAAAGAACATTCTTGCTGAGCTCAGAGGAGATATGAGGGTGGATGAATGAGTTCAATAGTCGTATGGGGCCAACTCTGTGCCAAACAAATTGAAGGCAGAGGAGCTTGAGGCTATTAAGCTTGAATATCAGATTCCCGAAGAGTTCGTTTTGAGGAATGTTGGTGTAGAGGAGAGAGTTTATAATGTACTCGAGAGCGAAAAACCCTTCAAAATTTGTGTTTAAGCCCAACAATTGAAGGTTAGGCTCAGATTCCCACTTCATCCTTTTTTCTGCTCAGTGTTGAGATATTTTGACATAACACTATGTCAGTTGGCGCCTAATTCTGTGCGTCTGATTACGACATTTATACATGTCTACATCGATTTGAAGGGGCTGATGAACATCAACATTTTCAAAGCACATTTTCAGATTAGCAAGCACGCCTAGTATGGTTAGGTAGTAATTAGTTTTAGGGTTAAGAAGAGGTTGCTGAAGAAAAACCCCATGTCTATCAAGCAGTGGAAGATGACATTATTCTATGTTCAAAGTGAAAAAAGTTTCAGAGTCCCATTGACTTAGAGTTTGGACCGTGCAGGAAAGTGCAAGAAATCACACATTTTGAACCATGAGCAAGAGACCTTGAAAGCCATGGTTGCTACGCCCGTTGATGTTAAAGTTTTATACGATAATGAGGAGCTGACGAAGCATGACCTCTGCCCTCGATGCCTAGAGGGGACCATTGAGAATGGTATACCATTGAACAACTTTTTTAGTGTTTATTTCCTTTCTGTTACTTATATTTGTGTTTTTTTTTTAACAGAAATGAAAGCCACAGCAAAGGCCAGGGAGCGGGCTAAAAAGATGGCACTAGAGAGGAAAAGGGTTGCTCAAGCTGGTAAGCAACCTGTGCAAGCCAAGGGAGGGTCGAGAAAGCGGCTTCAGGCTCCTTCTCCTATACACATTGCTGTAGATAACTCGAGCCCATCCTAGCCTTCAACAAAGTTGAGGGCTGCTTCACCTGCACCCCCACTTGAACAATCATGCTCTTCTTCTTTGTCTCAAGGGACTCTATCAGATGCTAGGATTTCTATGCTCAACTGAGGCATAAAGACAGATGACAATGTGTTTGCCTATGCTCGGGTTGAATGGGAACATCTTGTCCTAGACATTCCTTCATGAGACGTAATCAAGCTCTAGAGAAAGCCCATTGAGAGCCTTTCCTCCGTGGCCGAGGTTTTGGCCTCCCAGGTGAACATTTTTACCTTGGCTTGTCTTTTCCTTTAATTATTTCTACTTGGTAGTAACATAATGGGTTTCTTTGCTTTTTATCTCAGTCTGGCATTGTGAATCATCTCGTCGCTGTCTAGATCTGAACGACAAGCTGTCCAGGTGTCAGTGAAAACTGGATGACAGCCTTGTTCATTTAATTGTTGTAGAGCTCCCATCTCGACAATGAAAGGGCTGATAAGGCCAAGGCCAAGTGTAATATCCGTATTTTAAAAAGTTGGGTAAGTGTATATTTTTATCAATATGACAAAGAGTTAAATCCCAGAAGGCTGAATGAGATTGGAAGGAGACAAAGGTTGAAAAGTAAAAAAAAAAAAAAAAAAAAAAAAAATCAAAAGTCAAATGTGAACAGTGAATTCGTGGGCTGCCAACCGAGTGAGTGTTTTCAAAAGACAATTATTGTGTTTTTTTTATTATTTCATTTTGTAGCTTAGTGTGGAAGTGGAGAGAAAGTGTAATTATTATGTTTCTTAGTCATCATTCTTTTTTGGCAATTATCATGCCACCTCCCACTCTCCCAATCATGGAAATCAATATGAGAGGGGCTGCTGAAGTTTTCAGCCCCAAGCTCTCCTCTATAAATATGTACAATAGGTTCAAGCAGAGTACGCGAAGAATTTTGGTTAGCTTCATGTAATTATTCAGTATTTCTCAAAACACATGGGAATTTAAAGAAAAGTGGAATGAACAAGATTTTGAGAGTATTTTCAAAAATATTTCGGGAAGCTATCAAAATAGTAGAAGGTAATAAGGTAATGTTATTTTATCATTTATGAAAGTTTCAGGAGGTTAAAATAGAAAATTTTCAAACTGTGTAGTTTATGGAGAAAAGAAGAAATAATAAGAAATTTAAATTCCAATATTATGTCAGGTGTTGGTAGTCAACAATCAGGAGAAAATTCGAGGAAGATCGGGAAAGGCAAAGAGGTGGCCCACGAGTAGCTTTAAAGTGCTATGTGGTGAGTTGGATTTACTCTTAGTAGTCTAAATGAAAAATCAATTATTTCGTGACAATATTAAGTTTAATTATTTAAGTATGCTTGGGTGATCGATGAAAAAGTGATTTATGGGAATGATAGAAAATTTGGCCTTGTAGAAATATTTCTCGGTGAGAAGTAATATTTTTGAAAATTATAAGTTTATTTGAGGATAAAAAGCAATTTATGGGAATGACAGGTGGGAAGACGTTCCCATCATAATCATTTATGCATTTGCATCTGTTTTAATTATCGTTGCATTATTTGAAATGCTGAGATGTGGTATATTATTTGTGAATTAAATTATAGATGGCTGGGTCTCATAAAAAAAAAGGGCAGTTGTAATGATGAGATTTTCGAGATGCTGAGATGTGATACTTTTTGTGAATTTAATTATAGAAGGTTGAGTTTCATATAAAAAGACAGTGATAAGACTTATCTAAATGATGAACTTTTTGATATGAACCTCATTACGAGGTAATTAGGAAATAATTGATAGTGTTAAGGTGAACCAATGATTGAGAAGAAGAAATTGATAGTAGAAAGTTGTCATCAGGTTATGCGAAAAATAATTTTTAATATTATAGGATTATTGATGGAATTTGGAATACTTTTAGTAAATTTAATTCGCTGAGCTTGTGAAGCTCACTCCTCACTGTTCAATAATTTCAGGTAGCAGTCAAGATAAATAGTCTGGTGGGTTGAGAATCAGTTAAGATCTTTTCTGTAAACCAAGTACGTGTTAATATCCTCAGATAATCGAGTTAAAGACTTGTAAAAATTTTATTGTAAATATTCATGCATTTATGTATTTTATGTTTAAGTGAATATCAGACTTGTTTACCTCTCCTGTTAAAAAAAAAAAAATCTGGTAGTATTATATTTATTGTTGCATATATGTGTCGTGCTTGGATTTTCAAAATGTGATGACACCGTCCAGGGGTGGCCAACCTGGGATGGGTCGTTACAATTTTGGTATCAGAGCATTAGGTTTTAAGATTCTGTAGACTGCATGAGAACCTAAAAAGTGGAAGATCTAAATAAATAATATTCTTAAATGCAGAGTCAGAGGATGACATATGGTCGTGCGAGAACTAGAGGTAGAGTTCAAAATCAGAGGGGACATGGTAGACCCCCAATTTTTTGGAGGACTGAAGTAGAGGAAGAAGTCGAGTCGGTGGTTCCCGCAAGGGAACATGGTGATAGTGCAGCTGGTACGAGTAGAGCTGGGGAAGTATCTAAAAGTAGAAATGATGAATTGCAAGATGCTCTTAACCGTGCTTTAGAGAGAATAAATGCAGTCGAAGAACGGGCTGCTAATTTGCAAAGAATATTAGAGGAAAGGAATGGAAGAGAACCAGAGGTAGTGAGGCAAGAGGTTCCTGATGGAGGGGTATTTGTAAATGAAATGCAAGGGGATTGTTTTGTGAGGTTTCTTAAGTTTAAACCTTAGTCATTTAAAGGATCTGTAAATCCGGTGGAAGCTGAACAGTGGATTGAGCATGTGGAAAAATATTTTGAGGTCTTACCGGTGTCTGATAAACAGAAGGTTGCCTTTGCTTCGTTTATGTTGGAGGGTGAGGCTTCTCAATGGTGGAAGGATATTTTTCCCAGAATGAGTACACGAATAGATCAACCTTTGACTTGGAATAAATTTAAGGATGAATTCTTTGCAAAGTATTTTCCAGATTCTTTTCGGGCACAACAAGAAAGAGAATTTATCCACCTAAAACAGGGAAATTTATCGGTGGTTGAATATGATAGTAAATTTGTAGCCCTATCAAGATTTGTACCCGAGTTCATGAATACGGAGGAAAGAAAATGCAAGAGATTTTTAGACGGATTACACTATGAAATTCGTTTTAAACTCTCTTACATGGGCATAGGAAATTATGCTGTACTGGTAGATAAAGCATTGCAGATTGAGAGAGATTTAATAGAGTTTAAAGGTAGGAGGGATTGGTTGAAGAGAACTAGATTTGAGGGATCTAGAGGTGGTAGCAGTATGGCTGTACAGGGTGGGAGACCACCCCAGAGGGGGCGTTCTTTGTCACAAGGAACGGTAGGGCAGACTCAGAGGCAAGCAAGATCTGTTACTTCAGTAGCTCAGAGTAATATCAGTGGGACCCCTCGATTTGGGAGACAGGCTATGGGGATTGGGAGTTATGGTAGAGGAATGAATATGCCACCAAGGGGAAATGGAAATCTGATTTATGATCGGGAGTCAAGGGTTTGCTTTAAATGTAATCAGATGGGGCATTTATCTCGGAACTGCCCTACACAGATATGCTTTGTATGTGGTGAGGGAGGACATGTTGCTGCAGATTGTCCAGCGGGCAAGTCAGTTGAAGCAAGCATTGGAAGTGTCGGGAGAAGACCGATGGAGAGAGGCAGCGGATCAGGAAGTGTTCGGGGCAGAGGTCGATGATCTGTAGCAGAGCGAGGACGTGGCAGTCAGATTTATTCCAGAGATGACAGAGTCTATGCATTGACCCAGCAGGATGCACAAGCCACTCTTGATGTTGTTATGAGTATGATATCTATCCTTGGTAGGGCTGCTAGATTATTGATTGATCCTGGTGTAACCCATTCTTTTGCGTCTAGTAGTTATATGAAGTCTATTGATGTCAGTGCTAGTCCTTTGATGCATGCCATTATTGTTGAGGTTCCTACTGGAGATAGGGTTATTATCAGAACAATTTATCAAAGTTGTGTGATTAATATTGCTGACCGAGAATTTGAGGTTGATTTATGGCCTTTAGATATGACAGATTTTGATGTGATTCTAGGGATGAATTGGCTATCTGCATGTCATGCATGGGTAGATTGTTTTAAGAAAAATGTGGTGTTCAGGATACCCGGGCAGGAGGAGTTTAATTTTCAGGGAGAACGTAAAATACTTGTTAATTGTCTGATTTCTGCCTTAACTGCTAGTAAATGGTTGAGGAAGGGTTGTGAGGGGTATTTAGCATATGTGGTGGATTCTAGCAAAGAGGGTGGACAGTTAGAAGAAATCTCTGTGGTAAAAGATTTTTCTGATGTATTCCCTGAAGAGTTGTCTGGATTGCCTTCCAATAGGGAGATCGAATTTTCTATTGAAGTGATTCCAGGATCAGCACCTATATCCATAGCACCCTATAGAATGGCACCAGCTGAATTGAGAGAGTTGAAAGTTCAGCTTCAGGAGTTGCTAGATAAACAGTTTATCCAACCTAGTACATCACCCTGGGGAGCCCCTGTGTTATTTGTCAAGAAGAAGGATGGGACATTGAGGTTGTGTATTGATTATAGACAATTAAATAAGATCACAATCAAAAATAGATATCCTTTACCCAGGATAGATGACCTATTCGAGCAATTACAAGGAGCTAGAGTGTTCTCTAAGATAGACTTGAGGTCGGGATATCATCAATTGAGGATAAAAGAGGGGGACGTACCTAAAACTGCTTTTAGGACACGTTATGGTCATTATGAGTTCTTAGTGATGCCTTTTGGGTTGACCAATGCTCCTACGGCATTTATGGATCTTATGAACCGGGTGTTTAAACCATTCTTGGACAGATTTGTAATTGTGTTTATTGATGATATTTTAATATATTCTAAGAATGAAGAGGAGCATATGCGACATTTGGAGATAGTGTTGGAGATTCTGAGGAAGGAGAAATTATATGCAAAATTTTCTAAATGTGAGTTTTGGTTGAATGAAATATCCTTCTTGGGGCATGTTGTGTCGGGAAAGGGAATAGCAGTTGACCCACAAAAAGTAGAAGCAGTGTTGACATGGGAGAGACCCACGAATGTAACTGAAATTAGAAGCTTTTTGGGATTGGCTGGTTATTATAGGAGATTTATTCAAAATTTTTCTATGATTGCTAGACCTTTGACTAAATTGACCAGGAAAGATGAAAAGTTTAAGTGGTCAGAGGAGTGTGAGAGAAGTTTTCAACTGTTGAAAGAAAAACTGACTACTGCCCCAGTATTAGTGCTTCCATCTGGTGATGAAGGATTTGTGGTCTATAGTGATGCGTCGCATCAGGGGTTGGGATGTGTGTTGATGCAACATGGGAAAGTTATAGCTTATGCATCTAGGCAACTGAAGAATCATGAGAGAAATTAGCCGACCCATGATTTAGAATTGGCTGCCATAGTCTTTGCTTTGAAGATTTGGAGACACCATTTATATGGAGCCAATTGTGAAATTTTTACTGATCATAAAAGTTTGACGCATTTACCAACCCAGAAAGAGTTGAATTTAAGGCAGAGGAGTTGGATGGAATTAATTTGTGATTATGATTGTACAATTCATTATCATCCAGGAAAGGCTAATGTAGTAGCAGATGCATTGAGTAGAAAAGCTATAGGGAGATTAGCTGCTTTTGGGAGTCATGATACTAGCTTGATGATAGAATTAAGAGAAATGAGGATGCAATTGAGTGTCAATGATAAAGGAGCATTGATGGCAAATATGGTAGTTCAATTTCCTTTTATTGATCGTTTATTACAGCTACAGAGTAAAGATGAGGGAATAGAGAAAATCAGGCAGGAAGTGTTGAACGGGAGGCCGACCGAGTTCAGAATCAGAGATGATGGTATGGTAGTATCGGGACAAAGAATTTGTGTACCCAATGATGAAGAGATGAGAAAAGAAATACTAAAGGAGGCTCATGATTCGATATATTCCATGCACCCGGGAAATAATAAGATGTACAGGGGACTAAAACAGAATTATTGGTGGTCAGGGATGAAGAGGGATGTAGCAGAATACATTGCTAAATGTTTGACTTGTCAACAGGTAAAATCTAAGAATAGGCATCCAACAAGTTTATTACAACCTCTTCCGATACCTGAGTGGCCATGGGAAAATGTAAGTATGGATTTTGTCTCTGGTTTTCCCCGTACCCAGAGAGGGTATGATGTTGTGTGGGTTATAGTGGATAGACTTTCTAAATCTTCACATTTTCTTCCTATTAAAACTACCTGGAGTCCAGAAAAGTTGGCTGAGTTGTATGTGGCAGAGATAGTGAAATTACATGGAGTGCCCTTGACTATTGTGTCTGATAGAGATTCTAGATTTACTTCTAGATTTTGGAGGGGTTTTCAAGAAGCTATGGGTACGCAATTACAGTTTAGTACAGCTTTTCACCCACAAACAGATGGACAGACAGAGAGAATCATCAGAATACTAGAAGATATGCTGAGGGCAAGTGTATTGAGCTTCTCAGTAAGCTGGGATGCTTACTTGCCTTTGATAGAGTTTGCATATAATAATCAGTATCAAACTAGTATTGGGATGGCACCCTTCGAAGCTTTGTATGGAAGGAGGTGTAGAACTCCAGTATGCTGGGAAGAAGTTGGAGAGAGAAAGATATATGGCCCAGAAATGATAGACTTGACTACTGAAAGAATCAAACTGGTTAGGGAGAATCTCAGAGCAGCTCAGAGCAGACAGAAAGGATATGCTGACAAAAGAAGACGACCTCTTGAATTCCAAGTTGGTGATTGGGTATTCTTGAAGATATCTCCGTGGAAGGGAGTGTTGAGATTTAAGAAGAAGGGAAAGTTGAGCTCGAGATTTATGGGGCCCTATGAGGTGATCGAAAGAATTGGACCCGTAGCATATCGTTTGAATTTGCCTCTGGAATTAAGGCAATTACATAATGTTTTTCATGTGTCACTACTGAGGAAGTACTTGCACGATGAGTCCCATGATATCACGAATCAAGCGATAGAAATTCAAAAGGACTTGACTATTATGCTAGCCCCAGTCAGAATCCTAGACAGAAAAGAGCAAGTCTTACGCAATAAAGTTATTCCTTTGATTCAAGTATTATGACGCAATAAAGATGTTGAAGAAGTCACGTGGGAACATGAAGCAATAATGAGGAAGGATTATCCCCAACTCTTTACTTGATTTCAACAAGGAAATTTCGGGGACGAAATTTTTTTAAGGTGGGTAGAATTGTAATATCCGTATTTTAAAAAGTTGGGTAAGTGTATATTTTTATCAATATGACAAAGAGTTAAATCCCAGAAGGCTGAATGAGATTGGAAGGAGACAAAGGTTGAAAAGTAAAAAAAAAAAAAAAAAAAAAATCAAAAGTCAAATGTGAACAGTGAATTCGTGGGCTGCCAACCGAGTGAGTGTTTTCAAAAGACAATTATTGTGTTTTTTTTATTATTTCATTTTGTAGCTTAGTGTGGAAGTGGAGAGAAAGTGTAATTATTATGTTTCTTAGTCATCATTCTTTTTTGGCAATTATCATGCCACCTCCCACTCTCCCAATCATGGAAATCAATATGAGAGGGGCTGCTGAAGTTTTCAGCCCCAAGCTCTCCTCTATAAATATGTATAATAGGTTCAAGCAGAGTACGCGAAGAATTTTGGTTAGCTTCATGTAATTATTCAGTCTTTCTCAAAACACTTGGGAATTTAAAGAAAAGTGGAAGGAACAAGATTTTGAGAGTATTTTCGAAAATATTTCGGGAAGCTATCAAAATAGTAGAAGGTAATAAGGTAATGTTATTTTATCATTTATGAAAGTTTCAGGAGGTTAAAATAGAAAATTTTCAAACTGTGTAGTTTATGGAGAAAAGAAGAAATAATAAGAAATTTAAATTCCAATATTATGTCAGGTGTTGGTAGTCAACAATCAGGAGAAAATTCGAGGAAGATCGGGAAAGGCAAAGAGGTGGCCCACGAGTAGCTTTAAAGTGCTACGTGGTGAGTTAGATTTACTCTTAGTAGTCTAAATGAAAAATCAATTATTTCGTGACAATATTAAGTTTAATTATTTAAGTATGCTTGGGTGATCGATGAAAAAGTAATTTATGGGAATGATAGAAAATTTGGCCTTGTAGAAATATTTCTCGGTGAGAAGTAATATTTTTGAAAATTATAAGTTTATTAGCAATTAATAAATTATTGATGAGACATACCGATATTTTAACACGAATTAGGACGAGATGAATTTTAGTGGATCTTGCTAAATTTTTATGGATGATTTAAGATGAATTTTAGTGGAATTTGACAATTCGGATGGACAATTTAAGATAAAATTTAGTGGATCTGGTCAGACTTTAATGGATTATTTGATGTGATTTAGGGGGAGAAGAATCTTGTGAAAATTTTATAATTTGATAAAAATCTGGATGATTGGATGTTAAATTTTAAAGAAACTTTGTTAGATAAAATTTGTGGATAATTAGGATAGTCAAATTAAGTGGTTGGAATCTTTATATTGTTTTTATATTTCTGTTTGTATTACTGTTTCATATCATTGTTCATGCACATATGCATTAAATAATATAACCGAAAGAACCGGGAAGGCAGCCGGTCTAATGAAATAACCGTGACAGCCGGTATATGCTGGGATGAAAAATAAAAACCGTGACAGCCGGTATATGCTGGGATGAAAAGTGAAAACCGTGACAGCCGGTATATGCTGGGATGAAAAGTGAAAACCGTGACAGCCGGTATATGCTGGAATTAACCGGGAAGGCAGTCGGTCTGATGAGAATAAAAGAACCGGGAGGGCAGCCGGTCTAAGATAATAATAACCTGTCGACAGGTGGGAAGACGTTCCCATCATAATCATTCATGCATTTGCATCTGTTTTAATTATCGTTGCATTATTTGAAATGCTGAGATGTGGTATATTATTTGTGAATTAAATTATAGATGGCTGGGTCTCATAAAAAAAAAAAGGGCAGTTGTAATGATGAGATTTTCGAGATGCTGAGATGTTATACTTTTTGTGAATTTAATTATAGAAGGTTGAGTTTCATATAAAAAGACAGTGATAAGACTTATCTAAATGATGGACTTTTTGATATGAACCTCATTACGAGGTAATTAGGAAATAATTGATAGTGTTAAGGTGAACCAATGATTGAGAAGAAGAAATTGATAGTAGAAAGTTGTCATCAGGTTATGCGAAAAATAATTTTTAATATTATAGGATTATTGATGGAATTTGGAATACTTTTAGTAAATTTAATTCGCTGAGCTTGTGAAGCTCACTCCTCACTGTTCAATAATTTCAGGTAGCAGTCAAGATAAATAGTCTGGTGGGTTGAGAATCAGTCGAGATCTTTTCTGTAAGCCAAGTACGTGTTAATATCCTCAGATAATTGAGTTAAAGACTTGTAAAAATTTTATTGTAAATATTCATGCATTTATGTATTTTATGTTTAAGTGAATATCAGACTTGTTTACCTCTCCTGTTAAAAAAAAAAAAAATCTGGTAGTATTATATTTATTGTTGCATATATGTGTCGTGCTTGGATTTTCAAAATGTGATGACACCGTCCAGGGGTGGCCAACCTGGGATGGGTCATTACACCAAGGCCGTAGAGTAGCTAGAGGCGATGAAAAGGAAAAAAGATGTTGCCAAGGCCTTTGAACAGTGCTTTTGAAAGGAGATGAAAGTGGCTATCTAGAGAGCCGTAGAAGAAGCCATGTCTGACTTCAAGAACTCTTCATCTTTTTGGGAGGTTTTTAGGAGGAAAGAGGGCTTTAGTACTTCGAAGGGTTCATGGAAGCCAAGAAGAAGGTTGAGATACTTTACCCTTCGATTGACTTCTCGGCCTTTGAGCTTGATGTCTCAGGGGAGAAAGACGGTGCCATGGCGGATAGGTCCAGAGCTGAGGAGGAAGAGGAGGTGCAGGACTAGTCAAGAGGCATTGTGGAGGAGGTTGCGTCTGATGGGGAGGTCGACCTCTAAGGACTTGGCCTTTTTTTTTTTTGTTGGTATTTTGAGGTTGGTATTGCATTCTTTAGATTTGTGATCATATTTCTTAATGAAATTCTATTTTTTTTTTTATTTTGTCTCCCTTTGCAGCAAGGCGGAGTTGCAGAGTTTTATTGATACTTTGCACTCCCAATTCTCTTTGAAAGATCTTGGTAATCTTAGTTTCATTTTTGGGAATAGAGGTTAAAAACTGCAAGGAAGGAATTTTGTTGTCTCAAAGAAGTATATTAGTGATCTTCTTAAGAGAGCAAAAATGGATGGTGCTAATCCTCTACCCACTCCTATGATAACTAGTTTGAAGTTTACTACTGATATTGGTGATCCTATTGACAATGCTCAAGAATACAGAAGTGTTGTAGGAGCCATTCAATACATCACGATCACATGACCTGAGATTTGTTTTAGTGTTAACGAAGCATGTCAGTTTATGCAGAATCCTTTAGATACTTATTGGAAGGCAGTGAAGAGAATTCTTAGATATCTCAAAGGGACTTTAGATGATGGGATTTTACTTGTGAAATCCAAAACTTTAGCTTTCACTAGGTTTTTCGATGCAGATTTGGGTAATGACTTGGTGGATAGAAGATCAACTACTGGACATTGTGTGTACTTAGGAGACAATTTGGTGAGTTAGAACTTGAAGAAACAACACTCAGTTTCCAGATCTAGTTTTCAGTCGGAATACAGAAGCCTTGCTAATGTTACTGCAGAAATCATCTGGATTCAAACTCTACTTTCTGAGTTGAAGATCAAGCTACCCACTGTTTCAAATGTTCGGTGTGATAATACCAGTACCATCTCTCTTTCTGCTAACCCTGTTTTTCACAATAGAACTAAACATATGGAAACTGGTTATGGCAAACCAGTTAGCTGTTGGTTATGTTCATTCATTTGATTAAGTAGCAAACATTTTCACTAAGCTCCTCTCATCTCAGTTCTTTGAAAAATTGGAAAAGATGTTGACTGTGACTTCTGTTGACAAACTTAAAGGGACATGAGCTGTTTAGAAGTGGTCTCCTTAACCCCAAGCTCTTTTTTAGGGAAGGAGTTAAGGGAGAAGCCTGTTAGTTAGTTAATCAGTTAGTTAGTTAGTTAGATAGTTGCTTATGTTTAGCTTTCTGTTGTATTTTTCACTTTTAACTTCTTCTTGATTTTCTTATACTTTTTCCTTTATCATCTTTCTATATAAAGAGGGTCACTTATATTTTCTCATTAATCAATACACCAGAATGCTCTCATTTTCTCTCTTTCTTTTTCTCTATTTCTCTTCCTGGTTTTTCCCTCTCTGATTCCTTAGAAACTTAACTCTCTGAAATTGATTATTAAAGCTTGAATCTCAATATTCATGCTTTGGAACTTCAAAATTGAATATTTATAAAGAATTCAAGTCATTCAACATATTATTTTTTGAAACCAATAGTAAAAGAAGATATTTCACTTTTCTTTTATTTTTTTCAATCTTATTTATTTAAAAAAAATAATTGCATACAATAACTTCATTTTATATGTATGGCATATTCTTCTTGAAAAGAAAGTTTCACATGACACCACATTTGATAGCAAAGAGATTATTAGTGGTATTTTTCTTGTGATCCTTCATAAATTGCCTGCAACCAAGAGCTACATGCCATTGTCTTGACTCCATAACCCATTGCTTTGTAGCCATGCCTTAGAACTTGAATAAAAACGCATCCTAAGCTATAGGAATAACATCAATGGAACCTTTTCCCCCCAAATTATGTTGACAGTAGAATGAATCAATCCATTATATGGAGCATAATCGTAAAATTAACCTACCAAGCAATCCTCCCATATTGCAATAATAGCATAACATAATTTCTTTGGCAATTTCACCACCAGTTATCATCAATACTATGAGGAGCATGATAAGTAAGCTTGGATATAATTGTCGTTTCTTTCCCAATCAGATCTCACTAACTAGGAAAAAAGTTTTCTGTTGAGTAGTTTTCAAATCACAAATAATTGTTTTCCTATTTAGCAAACTTATTTATCCATCAACATAACTTTCTGTTATGAGCGTAACTAAGTACTAAGGTGGCATATCATGTGAAGGCTCGTGAGTTCGAGGAGTTCATCAATGATAAATTTAATGATTCTCTACCAAGTCATAGATCAAAGATTAACCAGTTATTAGTTTAATATCAAATATGATTTTTTTTTGAATTTTCTAATTGGTCAGTAGAGTCTATTGGTTTAGATGAATCTATGGTTTCACGAGTTTCAACTTGATCTCCACATTTACTAGTTTCTAATATTCTTATCAGTGTTTAAAAAGCCGGTTACTGAGCGCGCCTTGGGCGATATGAGTCGAAAACGCCCCAAAGCTTGAAAACTTGGACGCTCCTGCTGTTGAGCATTCGTTTTTTGGGTTTGGGCATTTGCCCAGGCTGTAGGCGTATGCCTTTGACGCCCCGGGCGTCTGGGCGTATGCCCTATGAAGAGGAGGACCGAGCAGAAGAAGCGGGGCCAGATGACTAGAGGTTGAACTGAGCTTTGGATCCATACAAAATAACTGCGGCGCGATTGTAAGCGCGGGCGGCATCCTCAGCTGTAGCAAAAGTGCCGAGCCACTTTCGAGTACGTTTTTGGGGCTCACAGGTCTCGGCAACCTATTTACCCAAGCTCCGTTGCCTTACTCCTCGGTACCTGAACTTCCCATTGTCTGGTCCACCTTTGCCTTTACACTTCCTGTTGTTGTTCTTTGTTGTGCAGTTGCTGCTGCTGTTGTTGTCACTTGTTATACTATCGTTGCTTTGGGTATCAGCTGCTGTATTTGTTATGTTGGGTTCTTGGGGAGGTTCCATGGAAAGAAAGAGAGAGATTTAAAAGTGAAGAGATGCACCTCGTTCTTTGTTCTTGATTAGTCGAAATATCAGAGCAGTCTGAGCTGTTGATTTGAATGCCATCTCTGTTAATGATGGATTAGGGCGACACTCCTTTATATATAATTATATATTGACAAAGAGTAGGTGAGAGAGAAGTTACTATGCAGTGAAGGAAACAGACAAAATAAATACGGATGAGTTTGGGAATTTGGAATCATTTATTGTTTTTATCTAATAGTCTAGTAGTAGTAGTAGCATTTTTTATTTATATAAGTCCAATTTTAGAGTTTCCTTTTTAGATTCCTAGAAAAGGAAAACGTTCCTACAATGTCTTATTCAGTAGTCATTCTTGTCACATCCATATCAACTTAGAATTAGGGTTATGATTTTTTTTTTCACTTTCTAGGTGGTGATTTTTTTTTATAATTTAATTAATATTATTTTATTTAAAACGCTTTAATTTTTCAAAAAAACTTACATCCCAATGTTTCGAAGCTTACGTTTCGCCTCATTAAAACAAAATACCTCGCCTAACGCCATCGTCTCTAGAAACACTTATTCATATAAATCCAAATCTAAATGGATTTGGAAAAAAATCAAAATGGATGTCATGAAAGTAATTTTATTAAAAATTACAGAGAAAAAGAGAAGATCTGACCTCCTTTGTTCACAACAGCAAACCAAAAATCTTAAAAGACGAAGTCATGGAAACATTTTTTTTTTCAAACAAGAATCATCCTTAGTAGGCCCAACTCTTGTCAAAACTTGGCCGAGCAAGGCCAACAGAACCCGGCCCCATCTCGCCTTATCGTCCCCAACCTCTCTCTCCCTCCCTTCTAGCCTTCGCGTCTTTGACGCCCGCAAAAATCAAAAGTTCTGAACCCTCCATTTTTATTATTATAAAAAAGCAACTCCCCAATTAATTAACCCAAATCAAATAACACCCCCCTCCCCGATTCACCAACGCTCGTTTTCTCAAACGAGTCCCACTCTCTATCTCTACTCTCTATCCTTTGCTAACAAAATTCCAATCTTAATTCTTTCCCATTCAACACTCTACAATCAACCTCCAAATAGAAATCTCTATATTAATATCATATTGGTTCTTTGTACATGTATGAGAGTTCTTAGGGTTTTCTCGATAAACTCTTGTACAAATCAGGTCTAGGGTTTTACGATTTTTGTTTATTTTGATGAACTATTTAGTGTATTCTTTTATCAGTTTGAATTTGATGATTTCTTTGTAAGAGTAATTTTTATAATTAGTAGTGGATTAGTGATATTTAGGGTTAGGGTTTTCTTATTTCGATTTTTTATATGGTAATGGAAATGGAGAATTTGCGTAGATCGTCTGATAGATCCAGAGAACCCGGTATAGTAAAGAAGCCGCGATTAGCTGAGGAACCGGGCCGGGGTCCGAACCCTAACGGCCGTCAGTTTCCGCAGAGACTAGCCGGTTCAGTTACCGCACCGGCGTCACGGTTTAGAGGCAGCGATAGGGAGATAGAGGGCAATGATTCGGGACGCGGAGCTTATCACCCGCAGCCACCACAGCAGCACCATGAGCTCGTGAGCCAGTACAAGACGGCCCTTGCGGAGCTGACTATCAATTCGAAGCCAATAATAACTAACTTGACAATAATTGCAGGAGAGAATCTTCACGTCGCCAAGGCGGTTGCCGCCACCGTCTGCGCTAACATCCTTGAGGTGAACATCCAGTTTTCCACACTGTGTGTTGTGGTTGTTTTGCGTGCTTGTTCGATTTGTTGTTTGAATTGAATTGTAAAAGAAAAGGTTTGAGGCACTAAAAGAATACCCTTTTAGTGATATAGAGAGAATACTCGTGGTTTGGTTTGTGTGAGAACAAAAAGAGGAAAAAAATGATGTTTGCAAGTGTAACTCGGGATTAATGGAAAATTTCTTGTTTCTTGATCTGTTGTGGAGTGAAGGATCTTGGATGTGGAATTATTGAAATGCTAACAAAAATTGTGGTTTTAAGTTTGATTTCCATTTGAATTTACTGGAATTCGTGCCCAATGTGAGGATACGATGCTCATTGTGGGTTTATGAGATGAGTAAGGGATGAGTGTGATTGCGTCTAAGCACTTCCAACTTGAGGCTTCCATAGCAAACGATTCTGCTGGTTATGCAATGTTTTATCTTCTTTATGTTGTCCTGGAGGTCATTGCCGACTTTATGTTGATTCATGATATTCAAGGGGTTCCAGAACATATATAGTTAGCTGCATTATAATAGAGTTGAGCAGTTTTTGCTGGAGTTTCATTGAGACTGCATGTTAAGAGTCTCAACTTCCCCGAGAATATGGATTTTGTAGACGGGTTTCATTGGTTTGCGACCAGATAACTCCCTTGTATTTTGCAGCTTTTCTGTTGCACAGAACATAAATAGTGCATCTAAAAGCATTCAATGTCACTCTTATGCTTGCAGAGCTCTTGTTATGCACACTGATTATATTAAGATAGCTGAAAACTATTCTTGCTATCGAACTTTGTCGAAATCGAAGAAATTCTTTTCTTTTGTCTTATTTCTTCTGAAGTTGGTGGAAATTTTTTACTGTTTTGTCATTCTGAAAGATAACTCCAAGATCCTTTTCATGGTCTGGAGATGTGATTGAACATGAGATCTTCTATGAATTATTATCATATAATTAGTAGAAATGCATGTTTCTGGATGCTGATATAAGTTGACCGCTTCTAACCAATTATAAGTAGAAGCCAACACCTTTGTTTTAAAAATTGCATTTTCCTTGTCCTCTTTTCTTTTATATTTGCACTATAGGTTTATTATGTGGGAGTGGCAGTGACATTAGGAGGACATGGTTGCACCTTGAAGAATGTGGGCTCAGTTGATTGGAATTTTATAGCTGTCCCTTGGAAGAATAAAGAAGCCTTCTCTTAAAAAAAGAAAGTTGAAAATTCAATTCAGACAATGAAAAAAAAAAAAAAATAGTTCCATTTAAATCAGCATATTTAACTGGCATATGCTGATGAGTGCAATTTGTATTATGTCTTGTGAAAAATAAAATCCAGTGGTCTGTTTTATGTTTATTTGGCCTTGTAGGTATGCTAAACAACATTCCTCTTTTAATTTTATGATTTTTTTTATTTTTTGTGTGAACTTGTTATCTTGGATGCCATTATATTTTCTACAGAAATGAGTATATGAAGGTGTTACTGTTAACTGTATGGTCTTTTTACTCGATCTTTGATTTTTGTTATCTTTTTGATCCTTTTTGTACTATCTGTCTTCTGGTTTGTAGGCCCTCAGTTATACCATTCACTTATTTTTTGGACGAAAATCAACTCTAGCATGTCATATCTGATTATAGCAATGACTTGCAGGTTCCCAGTGAGCAAAAGCTGCCTTCGCTCTATTTGTTAGACAGTATTGTAAAGAATATTGGAAAGGATTACATAAAATACTTTGCTACCAGGCTACCTGAGGTTAGATATTGATCTTTGTGTAGCTTCGAATTACTTGACATGCTTGTCTGATGAATGATACATCTGGTTTGTTTATTTTTGCTTATAAGCTGTTTGTTCAAGCTAATTTGACACATAAGCGGTTGAACATCAGCAATCCCACTTTGTGTTTATTGCAAGTAATACTTGAGGACGTTATTTTATGTTACATGATTTTGGTTTTGGACTCCTGTCAATTTAAATTATTCTCTAAGCATCATTGCAATGTTTGTTTATTGTTATGCGTTTGATGCATTATCATATGTTCCTTGGAAATTACCAATTTTCCCCTGCTCCCTTCACTTGCAGGTATTCTGCAAGGCATATAAGCAAGTTGATCCCTCTGTGCATCAGAGCATGCGACATCTTTTTGGAACTTGGAAAGGAGTCTTCCCTCTCCAGACACTTCAGATGATTGAGAAAGAACTTGGCTTTACTCCTGTTATCAATGGTTCATCTTCTGGAGCTGCCACATCTAGATCTGACTCACAGTCACAGGGTCCACCCCATAGCATTCATGTAAATCCCAAGTATTTAGAACGACAGCGTCTTCAGCAGTCAGGCAGAGTAAGTGGAGTTCCCTTTGAATATAGCAATTGAAGTCTGTTATTGATCCACATGGGGTACTTATGTGAATATGATAAGGTCAATTTTTCCAGGTTAAAATGTTTTAATCGAGTCAAATATCAGTATTGGTTATCGATTATGTAATGAACATGTAGAGCATGGGATCTTTCTATTGATCGGATAGCATCAATTTAAATTGTAAATTTTCATGAAAGATGGTTCTAATCCTTTCAAGGAATCTGTGTGAATTTTTCAAGTTCTTTTCCTCTTTGTCTTCATTATTTTGTTTTATCCAGTAATTGATTCAACTTGAAGAAATCTATGTAGAATTTATTTTTTCCGTTCTTATGGTTTTATATGAGGAAGGCAAAAGGAATTGTTAATGATGTGACTGGGGCTATACCCAGCTCAACTGAGGATGCTGAGAGGCCAGACAGAACATCCATTATAACCACTGGACGCGCATGGGTGGATCCTCCTGTCAAGGTGAATGTTAATAGTTTTTTGGTTTACTATGTTTATTATTCCCATTTCCATGGTCTCATGTTATGTTTAATTTTGCAGAGCATTCAGCATTCTCATAGAGATGCACTAAGTGACCCCCTTCATGAAAAGAACATCAGTGCAGCATATGGAGAGTATGGATATGGTTCTGATCTTTCACGGATCTCTGGCTTGGGAATTGGAAGAACGAGTGGAAGGGTTATAGAGCAAGGGCGTAACAAGCCTTGGAATGGAGCCAAAAGCAGTGTTTCAGATGCAATTTCCAACCAAAAGAACGGTTTCAATATCAAGCACGGACTATCGAACTACTCAACCACCAAATCTGCAAATGCTGATGTGCATCTACAGACAACAAGCCTTGCAAGTAGAAGCAGCAGCGGGATGTCCAGTAGCTGGAAAAACTCTGAGGAAGAGGAATTTATGTGGGACATGCATTCAAGATTATCAGAACATGATGCAGCTAATATGTCTAGTAACTCAAGGAACGATGGTTGGACTCCTGATGAATCAGAGAAATTGGTGAGCTTGCAAGATTAGCACTTAATTTGGTTTTTTGCTTGATACTTTGATTCAAGAATTTTATTTCTTTCTCATCTATCAAAAACAATTTCAAGACTTATATTAGCTGCAGATCATAAGAAAAAAATTCATTTTAATTGAATTTCTGCATTTAATACCTCATTTGGATAGTCACTATATCAGTTTATGTCAGCATGTGCATTCTTGAACTGCCCTAAATTAGATGCCTGTTCATCATTTGCTTATTGATATGTTTTTTACCTTGTGGTGGGTAGAGTCTTTGGTCCTTTTGTTCACGTTTTAATTGGCCTAATATTACCTGGCTACAATATGTAGATCACTCTCATAATTTACAAGTTGCTTCGATAGAGCCATTGTTTATAGGAAAGTAGTTTCCAGGATTATTTTGACTGTATCGTGGCACATTGTTTACAATAACTACTCTTTGCTATTTGGTTTAGGGGATCTAACATAAGGCAGGTTAACCCTGTAATTTTAACTTCATTTTTTTTTCTGAGCAATATGGACTACAGGACACCGATAATTTATCTTTCAATTTTACGAATACAAACTGGAGTATTGATGACAGATTATATAAATTTATTGTCCAATCACTTTCTGAATTTTGAATGATGCAAGTCTTTATCGGATTGCCTTCAAAGAGGAACACCGGATGTGGTTGTGTTAACTGTTTTCTTCTTGTTGCAGACTCTTCTGCACTATTGTTCATGCTCTGAACCATTTATTATGTGAGTTATGATTGATTTGTCTTAGCCGATATGCATTTTCCATGCAGGAGTTTGAAAATCACCTCCAGAAGCCACCAATTGTGCATGACATCGGGTCAAGGTTTGATAGAGAAACTTCTATCGATTCACTGTCCACTGAACATAAAGACCAAACTGCTTATGGGAACTGGACATCATCATCCTGGCCATTGCATGAGTCACGCTCAATGGATGGCCTGATTCGTTCTGGGGCTTCTATAAATAATTCAGTTCATTCAGAAGGCTACTCTTCCACTCTTGTTGGGTTGCCCATTAGTGCAAGTTCTTCTCTGGGCAGGAAGGGAATTCGGCCACAAATGGGTTCGTCTCATGTTGGAGCCTCAGGTTTTGGTATTTTGCCGAACTCAGCGTCTGGGTCTGCTGGCTCCATAGGCGAACAACGGTTTCAGTCTCTGGGAGATGCATCACCATCTAGACAGTCACCCATGCGCCAGTGTCCGCCTTCACCTTCTGTTCCAGCAAACCATCCCCAAAAGTTACAAAATTTGGCAAAGCAAGACTATCAAAAATCTCATTCCCTTCCTTGGCCTGATTCAAAAACATCTCAATTTTCAAGACAGTCGCTTAATCACTCTACTGAGGACTCTTTGCCTGTTATGCCTTCAAGTACTAAGCTAAGTAACTTGCCAAAATTTCAGCCACAAGACTTACCAGCTTCATCTGCTCCAGTGCCTTCTTTTCAACTGAGCCGGCGCTACCCTTTTTCGCAGCCACTACAACTAGACTCCACGCAGTCTGAACTGTCTGGTCAGACTCAGAAGCCACTCCAATCTCAAATCTCCAATTTTGGCACTACATCAACAATGGGAAATGCTTCAGGCCATTCAAATCCTCTTGTTGTAGACACTTCAGGAAAATCAAGCACGAGTAGTTTGTTGGCTGCTGTCATGAAGAGTGGAATCCTTTCTAACAATTCAATCAGTGGTAGTATACCTAATGAAAGTCTTCAAGATCTGGGGCAACTGACATCAGTGTCAAGTATTCAGCCTCCTCTGCCATGTGGGCTACCCCCTACCCTGTTCACATCCTCAGGCCCTACGGTTGTGTCAACATCTTTAGTAGGTCCTGGTTCCCATGATAACATATCAGCTTCTGCAAATATTTCTCAGAGAAAGGTAGAACAACCACCATTGCCGCCTGGTCCACCAACTCCATCTCTTCCTGAAAGTACATCAACACAAACTTCGGATGTGGAAAGTAAGGCCTCAGATCCAATTTCAAATCTTTTGAGCTCATTAGTTGCTAAAGGTTTGATATCTGCATCGAAGCCAGAGTTACCATCTCACTTGCCATCCCAGATGCCGACGCGAGTGCAGAGCCAGAGTCTAGCCAATTCTACTAGTAGCTCTGTGCCTGTTTCTTCAGTTCTAATTTCGTCAGACATTCCACTTGCATCTACTGTGGATGAGGTCTCGTTTGCAGAACCTGCTGCTAAAGGTTCTGCTACCTTACCTCATCCAACCACAATGGAAGTAGAAGACCTCATAGGCTTGGAGTTTAGGCCAGATGTAATCCGGGAATTTCATCAATCGGTAATCAGTGGTCTCTTTGATGACCTTCCACATCGATGCAGCTTATGTGGTCTTCACCTTAAACTTAAGGAACGGCTTGATAGACACTTGGAGTGGCATGCTAAGGAAAGGCTTGAACCAAATGGTGCAGACTGGCCATCAAGAAGATGGTATGCAAATTCAGATGACTGGGTTGCTGGAAAGTCAGGACCATTGGTATCTGATTCTGCTGGTTCATTGGATGTGTCTGGAAGTACAACAGAGGGTGAGCCAGTGGTTCCTGCTGATGAAAATCAGTATGCATGTGTTTTGTGTGGTGAGCTGTTTGAAGATTATTTTAGTCAAGAAAGGGATCAGTGGATGTTTAAGGGGGCAGTGTATATGACCATACCATTAGGGGATGCTGATGCAGGAACTACGGAAGAGAGTGTAGCTAAGGGTCCCATTGTGCATGCAGATTGTGTAACAGAGAGTTCAGTTCTTGATTTGGGACTGGTCAGCGCAGTTAAAGTGGTAAGCCCTTGACAGATTGAATATGTGCAATCTGGACTCCAAGATGTCTATTGGAGGATTGAACCCACCATTTTGATGTGTCTTTATATGTTGAGATGCTTGGGCTAAATCATACTTTCTGTTTGATTCTTAATTTTTGGTGTCTTAATTTTGTTTCTTGCTGTTTGAGGGATGTGAACAAATAAGAAATTAAATTCTTTGCAAATGGTGGGATTTGAGTCTATAAATAGTGGTTCTGGTCTTTGTTTTGCAAGATGTGTCAGGCTGTCAAATATTGCTTTTTAATGTTTTGCATTATTTCATCAATTGATGATCCTACATACTTTTTGGTAGGAAAGGGATGCATAATGCTTTGAGGTAAGGAAGAGACACCATCCAGGTGCCTTTGCCGGAAGCTGACAGCGGAAATACTGGTTTAAGTAGCTTGAATGCACGTGGCCTTTGATGCCATTTTGTTGTGCCTCAAAATGGTTCTGAAAGATGTCCTCTAGTTGTTCTCGCTCTGATATTTGTCATTTCTGAATTCAGTTTGATAGAAATACATATAAATGCCAGACAGTTTGCGCCTCCAGCTAATGTGCTTGATGTGGTGTTCTATTTTATTTTCTTTTTTGACTTTGCCAAAGCGGGTTTGCTCTTGATGCCAGCAGTTGATAGTAACAAAACAAGGGAAATCAACTCCTGTCTGTTTCCCATTCAGCATCAAAGCAGCCAGATGGCTAGCCTATGTATCATTAAAATAGCAATGAAGCCTTTTTTTAGTTACCTTTTATTGTTCTTTTACACTCCTTTGGGAATTGTGATTTTGGCTTTGTTTGTTGAGCATTATCTTTTGAGCTATACCGTTTTTGAGAGAATATTGGATTTTATGTTATTTCTGTTTTACGAACTTCAGAGAAAGATATTTAGTTGGCCACTGGGCTTTTATTTAGCTGGTTGGCGGGGATCTATGCTCTCAGTTCGTGGATATTCATATTTCTCCATGGGTGCGTGGGTGGATTTGAACAATGATATATATCCTTTTATGGAGTGAATTCTAGTGTTATTGTTGTTTACTTATAGGCCCATTTTGTGCATGGACATTGGGCTGCTATTGCCCGCGTTGTTGACTGAGGAAAAGAAGTATTAATTGTTGTAAAATGGATCAAGTTGCCCTGTTACTGCTTATATTTTGTTTCTTGAGCAGCTTGGAAGAGTTGATCTATCTCCTATGGGGTAGTTCATCATTTTTCTATAGTCCACTTGAAAATGGAGCTTTTCACTTGTTACCTTTTTTTAGAACTTAAGAAAACAGTCTCTCACACAAGGGGAGGGGCCTTTTATATTCTGATGTGCTATGTGATTAACGATCTCCTAATCTAACAATAATATATGAACAATTTAAACCTTTTGTGAAAGAAATTCGTCGGCTTGTAAGACAACATATGTATTTTCCCCTTTGATATGGTTCTCCCAAAAGCTTTATTAAGAGAATCTACAACACGAAACAAAATAGCAGGAGTAGTTATGTTTATATTCATATTAATAATAATAATAATAATACTTTTCTGGCCATGGATAGTATTATTCCATAACCTTAGCTTCTCCAAAGGGGCTAATAAGTACACATCTCGGGGGGTTATCTAAGGCTTGTTCTTCTGGGTGTAAATGTAATCCAAGTGAGCTTCTGCAATCATCCTTCTCTTCAGGCATTCTTCATCGTTCTCACCACATTCCTCTGACCCCATCAGCTGTAGGAAGTCACCCCAAATTAAACAAGGTAAATAAATAAAAATCAATTAGACCAAGAATATTTAATAGTCATTGAGAGAGAGAGAGAGAGAGAGAGAGAGAGAGAGAGAGAGAGAGAGAGAGAGAGAAAGAGAGAGAGTAGTATGGCTTACATTTGAGAGTTCTTCATTTATCTCTGTGGATGAATCTGCATAAGTAATTCCAACAGCCATCATCTCCTTTTCACCTGTAAATGATTCTAAATATTTTAGTCTCTTACTTACAAGTTGATTGAGAGAGAGAGAGAGAGAGAGTAAAATTAGTTACCTGGCATGCGTGCTAGGAGACGAGCAGAGGTTGGGTAGGAGAAAAGAAGAAAAACAAAGAGAGGAAAGATGAGAAATACATGATGATTTTGCTTCATTGCTTCAGTTTGGAATATTGAGAGAGAGAGAGTGGAGAGATGGGTTTGTATAAAGAAGATGAAAGAGGAATATAAAGGCCATAGGGCATCTGCTGCCATTAGGTCACATGTGTGGATCCTTGGCACGGCAGTTACAACTTACAAAAACGTAGTTTGTGGGGTCTACCCACTTCCCTTGTTATGCACGAGTCTGTGTACGCATAATTGTGTTATTATCCCGTAGATTCTAACGTGCATTATGCCTTTTTAAATATTTCATGATAAAATTACACACATTTCATGACAAAATTAAAATTGATAAATTAGATGATAAAAAAATGAGTTTTATCTCTAAATATACTTAAATTTTTCATCACAAAATATATAAATTCTTTCTATTATTGAATATACTAAAAAAGATAAAGTTAAAAGAAACAACGAACACATTAGTGGGTGTGCATCAAGTAAGCGTGAAATGAAAGTTTTATTTTCCAATCTTTTCATGTTATTAATAAATTTTAAAAATTTATCAATAAAGTTTTTTTAAAAAAAATATCTAGACCTATTGTATGAGTAGAATATATTATTTTGCAACAAAACAACATAAAATATTTTTTACTTGTAACGGATGTAAAATGTATTTTTGCACTAAGTAAAAAATTAATTGATATTTTTTAAAACTTTCATTGATAATATTGATTGAATATGTATCGATGTTATTAATAAATTTTTTTTAAAATTATCAATTAAATTTCGATACCTAGTACAAACAAAAAATTCTCTTCCACTCAAACCTATCTTATATAACACGTTTAGTTACTATTCTTATATAACAGTAGTAGCAGCGTGTGAAACAGAGGAATTGTAATTATTTGTTGGTCATTCTCAGCTTCATTATCATGGTTGTCCAAAATTGAAACTTAGTCTAACAAAACAAAAGAAACAACCCCACGATTCATCTTTTCCAAATACGGGAAGACTTGAACCGCATGGATTAGTCTCTTTCTTCTTCTCGTTGTTAGTGTATGTTACGACTTACTTTTGTGTATAAAACTTATTTATATTAAAAAAAGCGAAAAAAGAAAAAACCCGCAAAGAAAGAAAATGAATAGACTGTTTATTGCATTGAGATTTGTTTACAAGCGTCAACAAGTCAACCTGTGGACTACCACGCCGCCCGATAGCTGTTCTCCATTAATCAATCATACGCAAAAATGCCGTACTTTCCTTGCATAAGTTCCACACGCGCCAATTGTAGTAAACCGAAGTAAATTCTTTTTTTTTTTTTAACAAAATCATGTTTTCGGATTTCAATATATATTAACCTTTTTATTTTCAACAAGGTTGGAATTTTAACTCGATTTTGTTACGTACTCGTTGATCCGTTATTTAGAAAATTCAACACGTATTTTGTTTAATTAATTCATTTTTTATCTTTAAATAAAATGGTATCATAAATCAACACGCATACATTTTATTTAATTCATTTTCTCACACGGATTAAAAAACAAATTATCTGCGTCTCATCTAAAAAAAAAATCTTTAAAGTGAATCGAAAAGAGAAAAAAATTATTTTAATCAATCTTGGATTATAAATAAGTTATTTCACTGAATTCATTTTGATAAGTTCATTCTCGTTGTATAATACATTATTCAAAAAATTATAAATTATTTATTTATTTATTTAACCGTATTAAAATATAGTATGACATAAGACCAGATTTACTTCTAATTATAATATGCCATGATCCAGATGCCATTGGCGTCATTGCTTAGTTTAAGTCTAATGCGAAAGGAATCCCCGAATCAGGCAGCCAAGTGCTTCAATTTCAACAACTAGGGGGATCAAGAAAAGACAAAAATTCAAGATATTGTTAGTGCTATGTCTCTTCTCTGTCTCTTAATAGGCAAATGCGCCTAAAAAATTATATATCTAGTAATGTCTCTTTACACTATAAGGCACTAAAAAGGTGATTTTAATTGAATTTTAAATGAGCCCATCGGTTCACACCGGTTTGCAAAGAACCAATTGCTTGGTTCACTCAGGTTTAAAAACTGTTCGACTCTTTCTTCGGCTTTTATAAAAATCGTATCCATCTAAATCCTCTATTTATATGATCAAACCGATCGATTCGGTCCGCTTCTAATATCAGTACTGTGTTGGTGGAGACTAATAGTACAATAAAATTATAGTTTAATTATAAAAAATATTTTATGGTAATGATATTTTTAAAAAATATTTTAAAAATTTTTTTATGATAAAAAATACAATGTGATATATTTTTGTTAGTAAAAAATATTTATTGGTTAACTATTGCCAATAAAAACATTTCAACGTATATTTTTTGTTAACAGAAACATACCACAGAATAATTTTTTACCATAAAAAGTTTTCAAAATATTTTTTTAAAAATAACCGACCACAGGATAATTTTTATCAAAAAAAACTTCAAAATATTTTTTAAAAATATAATTAATCACAAAATATTTTTTGTAATTAAACTTTAAAATTATAATTGTACAAAGAAATTAAAGTGTCATGAGTATTGGTCTTACTGAATTTTATACTTAATAATTGAAAACTTATCTTCTAAACTTAATATTTATTCAATAATTGAACTTATAGTTACATTTTTTGCGTAAGAGGTCGATATTATAATATATTTAATGGTGTTTTATCTGTTGAAGTTTATATATATATCCTAATAGGCTTAAAAGTCTTGAAAGGAAGAGAAAAAGACAATTATTTCATGCTTTTGATTGGGAATAACTCCCAATTATGGGATTAGATGTTTTGGTGCTGAGTGGAGGCTTTTTTTTTCAATAATAAAGAGAAACATATCTTATGCAACCCCACTTCACATTTGCCTTTACTTTAGATGACTCATTAATTCAAAGAATGATGTGGAATCTCTCCTAACTCCAATGCAATGGAATCCATAGAATTAAAGGGAACACGTTTTATCTCTAGTCAAACTAAACTCTTCGGCATCTATGCTTTTGCCCACTTGATGGCTGCAAGTACGTATTTAGTTGCTTTCCGATAGAGTTAGTGTATATTTTACATGTTTAAATTTATAAAACTTTGGATAATCATGAGATCTTATTTTTTGATGAGTAAACATAGGTTAAGAGGCAGTATTTTTAAAAATTTTAGATTTTGTATATGTTTTGGATTTAATTTTTTACTTGACAGTTTGAGTTTGGGTTCATGAATAACTATGGTTTTGTAATAAGACATAAACATTAATTATGACATCTTAAATTTATAAATACTCTCTATATACTGAATGCACATTATAACGAGAGATTTATGAAGTTGATAATAGTGAAACTTTTAGCAGAACGTAACTTTATTCTGAAGTGAACCTGAGTATATCGTGTCTTATTTTTTTTCTGTTTACAATTCGTATGATTGATAAATCTCGAATCGTGCATTTTCTCTATCGTACACAAACGAAAACAACATATAGCTGTGTATTCTTTGCCCATAATATTTTAGCTTAGATGATAAGGAAACATGGGTATGGTGACAATAGTTTTTAATATTTTTTTTCAAGAGATTTATTAATAATTCTTTGAAAATTCATTAGTAATATAGAAAAATTTCATTGATAATATGAAAAGATTGAAAAATTAAAGAAAATACCATTTTATTATACCTATGTGATACGATATGATTGGTTTGTAACTTGAAATGTAAAATCTGTTGTACCCATGTGCTGTTTTTCAATCTTTATCTTAAGATAAAATATGATATTGGAACATTTGTGGTGTGTGATTTTTGGTCGGTACATGTCTATCTTTTTTGGTTTAATCCTAACCATAGAAAAAAAATATCAAATCATGATTAATGAAGCAAAGCAACTTATATAAAGTGATTCAAGCAAAAAGCATGTGATGGATTAAAGTAACTTTATGGAGTTTCTCATTTAATTTTGAGCTCAAGTCTATTATGAAAATTAAGTTGTATGACTTCCTGAAATGATTTTGTCATTATCGCCTATTAAAGAATGCGTGAACGTAAGTTTCAATCTGGACAAACTTCTTTTTGACCAGAATTATAACATCAACATCAATATGCAAGTGATAAGAGGACTATGAGAAGTATGCCCTACTATTTGATGTAATATGCATATTAATTGTAGAAAATTTTATTTATTTATTATTTTATTACAATTCACCGTATGTGCATTACATAATAAAGTCAATAGAATAACAGTAATAAAAATAAGCATCATGATGAGATTATATTAGTAAGATGTATTTTGTTAAACTTTATTTTTAAATGTTCTTAATCATAAGATCATTAAGAAGGGTATTAGTGAATTCAGATAGATTAGTAATATTATGTTTCCTCAAGAAGTTGAGGGTGATTGATCTCACGTTCACTAATGTATGAGACATTAAAATAAGTTATGCATGTACTTATTAGAAAATAGACACCGAACTGACTCGACTAAGAAATTCTTAGTAAATTTTACTAGTTGTCAACATGAGTGCTTACATTGCAGTTGCATAAATTATCCTTGGACTTGATGCACTATGGATGCCTTGTGTATAGCTTATCATGTTTTGATGCTACTTAAATGTGATTCTAATCATGAGTCACAAAAGAGTAGTAATTGGGTATGACAACTTATGCATGAAGGTATGTGAGAGTATGTAATAGAGGATCCATCACTCTCAGTAAAAGAGATAGAATGTCCTATGTGATATGATTAAATCATAGCTTGAAAATTCATTGGCCAAGGTGAGGTGAAAATTAGAAAGGAGTTTCTAATTTCATCATTTAAGTTATGGACGTGAGATCGAGATACATATGATTAAATAATTAATCTTTGACAGTAATTCCATACCTTAAGTTTAATCAGGGACATTGCATGATAAAATGATTGAATTGTACGTACAATAACTGATAACGAAAAGGTTCACGTTAATTCGTATTGCATGGGTAGTCATGACATACTGCTAGATGTCAATCATGACTTGTAGAAGCCTTTAAGAATTAATTATTAATTAAAAAAATTAAAAGTGAGTTTAATTCGAATTAAAATTAAATGGAGTTTTAATTAATTGGATGTGATTCAATTGTTACTTAAAAGTTATGACCTACTATCAACACGATATTGAACATAAGGGGTCACACATAATTAAGCAATTGTAAGAATAATAAAAACTAATGGGTTAATAAAGAAATTTATAAGAATTAATTAAACCATAGATTTAATTGTAATTCTAAAAATCCTAGAGCTTTAGGAGTAAAAGACTCTATATAAAAGTCATATTTGATAGATACCCTAATGCTGAAATTGTTTGACTCTCTATCTCTCTAAAAACTGAAAAAACCTAGAGCTAACACTCTGAATTTTCGGCGAGCCCTACTCCTCTTCTTCGCATGGTGTTCGACACCTCAAAGAAGGCGATCCTCATCCTTAGTTGCTCGTGTGGATACGCTTGGAGACCGAACACTTGAACAACTTGTGGACTTGTCTTCGAAGGATCAACCTGAATCTTCATTGAGGTATAAACTCTAACCTTGTATGGAGATTTGATTTATCATTCTAATGTATTCGTATAGAATTCTTGGTAAAAGTTTATTAGTATAGTTAAGAAAATTTTAAAATTCCATCGTGTTACCTATGATGACTAATCATATAGTGATTCAAAACCTATTTATAAATGAAATATCCGATAAAATTGAGATGATATGTATGTAGGCCGATGCCCCTGTAACTATGCAACAAAGGTTTCAAGTTGCAATAAACAAAAAACTAGGGGGGACAAGATATATCAGATTGAATTTGATGTGCAAACAATCAAATTAACTTTACATAATATTATGACCTTTGAATTAAGGAGGTCAAAGTCCTCACCTAAACTACTTAATTTGGATCATTAGCCAAATCAAAAGAATACCCTGTATTTATAGGTTCTGATTGGTAGATTAAAAATTAAAAAGGAAGAAAATGGAGAGAAAAAGAGAGGAAGAGAATGAAAGTATGAGATGGTTAGTAAAGATGATGAAAAATGAGAGATAATAAAAAAAACAATAAAAATTATTTTATTTTAATTTTCACTCATTAATCAATTCAATGTGAAAAAAATTATGGTTTATATTAAAAAAAAAGACGCTAATCATCTCATTTTTTTTTATATATTTTTTTCTATCAAACGATAAAAAAATATTGTTATTTTTTCTCTATCAATCATAAACAATAGTGACCTCTTCTATATTTGCCAAGTTAATTTACTTCAATTAACTATTATCAAAAAAAGGAAGAAATTAATTTAATTACTTCTTTAATTACATGGTCCATGCTACTACCCAATATACATGATAAATGCGATAATTATCATTTTTTATTTATATTATTGAGTGATGGGAGACAACTTTTCATATTTGAAAAGATATGCTTTTGAATTGGATTAGACATGAATTGCTACTTGATATCCTTCCGCCGTCGCACACACCGCGCGGCCTTCTCAATAATTCCATTTCCCATCCTGTAGGATTGAAAACCATAACTTATTTCCTTTTGAATAATTCAGATTTGGACTATACAAAAGCAATAGAAGCAGCTTAATTTGACAAAGTCAAGAGTTTTAATTGAAGGTATTTCTTGCATCTTGTGCAACAATTAGATACAAAATTCAAAAATGGATTTGGAATAATTTTATTTTGATTTCTTGTAACATTTGCTCTCAAAGTTTAAACGGGTGGTAATTGAATCAAATTTGAAAGTCAAAGTTGGGGGTTAATTGCTAAGTAACATTCAAACTTTGAGATAGAATTAGAATTAATATGAGATAAGATAAAAGGGGATTAAAAATGTAATGTTACTAACCAATTGCTGGATTGAGATTAAAGTAGAATGAGGAGTCTTAAATACCAAAACACCCTACTACTATTCATCATTATTAATAATCTCTAATTTCTTCACAAACCTTAAAATTTTATTATCATTATAATAATAATAATAATATTATTATTATTATTATTATTTTTTTCTAAGGGTAGAAATGACAAAAAAATATTTTAATCCCAAAGGGTTGGGATAGATTCTGTTCCATGAAAAGAGATTGGACAAAAAATATGAGATTATAATTAATTTTATCCACTTTAATCTATTATGAATATTAAATCCCTCATCCAAACGTGGGATAACTGTTCTAACAATTCAATTCCATTTTAATCCTCCTAGCCAAATGGGCCTCACTTGCCTGGAGATATACTCGGTTGAAAAATTACTTCAAAAATTTTATGAAAAAATCTCATTTAATCTCCACCATTAAAAGCCCATTACTCCTATTTATTCTCCATAATCTTTGCTCCATAATGATAGTTAATTTTTAATAAATTTATATTTATCTGAAATCAATTAGTATTAAATTCAAAGGAAATCTCTTGATTCCTTTGTAATTGATGGTAGACCAATTTAAAGTGCACATTGGCCATTAAGTGTCCTCCAATCATTTGCATTGATTTGGAGAATAAATGTTGAATTTCCATAATCTTCCATGCTGTAAAATATTAATTCTAGCATTTATCATTTACAATAAATTCCTTTCTTGCTCATCTATAAATACCACCAAATTTTGTAGTTTGTAAAAAAAATAAAAAAAAATCTATTCGCTCATTATATTTGTTGTTAATTTGTAATCTTGCATGGGCATGTAATCTATGTAAGTTCGAAGTACAGTTTACAAGTGCAGGTAAACTAAGTTATTGTTGTATCTTAGAAAGTGATTGAAATGGGACAAAATCACTTCTCATGAACGACAAATTAATTTCCAAATGCTTTGATAGTAATTAGGTTAAGTCTGTCCAACTTTATGAAGCATTCTTTCTGACAAATAAAAAACCTCCATCCAACTCCAATAAAAATGTCACTTGAAACACTCATGAGCATGTTAAAAAGCCTTATAATTCAAAATTTCAAAGAAATCAAGAACATCAAGCTCATTTACATTAAACTTTTCTTTTAACTCAGAAAATTGATGTATTTAACCATCCATCTGTCCTTATAATACCACTGTCGTCATGATCATCAGTACCACAATTCTCATTCAACATGGTGCAAGAAGTATAGAAACAACACTAGTATTGGTGAGAAACTAATTAAAGAGATCAACCTCCTCATAACGTTGATACCGTAGAGCTAAAAAAAAAATGTTATCAAAGGGGCATTTTGTTAGTGAACAGATGTTATCTTTGTAAGAATTATGCTGATTCAGTGCAGCACCTTTTGCTTGTGTAACTGTAGGTGAGACAGCTTTGTGATTTGGCCATTTCGGTGGTTGGTATGTCTTGTAGTCTATGAGGAGGAGGTTTGGGCTTGGAAAGGTATTCACATTGCAAAAGACAATAGAAAAGTTTTGGCTTTGGTCCCATTTGTTATTTTTTTAGTATGATGAAAAAGAAATAGAAGAGTTTTTGAAGGGGAAACCTCTCCAAGGCCAAACCTCCTCCTCATAGACTACAAGACAACCCAAGACATACCAACCACCGAAATGGCCAAATCACAAAGTTGTCTCACCCACAGGCACACAAGCAAAAGGTGCTGCACTGATTCAGCATAATTCTTACAAAGATAACATCTGTTCACTAACAAAATGCCCCTTTGATAATACATTTTTTTTTTATCTCTACGGTATCAATGTTATGAGGAGGTTGGTCTCTTTAATTAGTTTCTCACCAATATTAGTGTTGTTTCTATACTTCTTGCACCATGTTGAATGAGAATTGTGGTACTGATGATCATGACGACAGTGGTATTATAAGATGTACTAGCTAGTGATTTATATATGATGATGGTATGGTTTGACCACCAATTAAAATATGCCAACACATATAACCATAAAATGAGTCAATGACTGATGAATGTTCAATTCTTCTTATTATTAATAGTCTATTCTACCAATGTAGACCTATGCACTTATATATATATATATACTTTTTTCTGTCTCTTCATAACGAAAAGATCATATCTTGAACACCTTGGTTAATGGTTTCATATTTTTCGTTATGATTTACGTTCCTTTTGGACAATGGAATTTTCAATCACGTTAACACTTGACTTTCAGTTAGTTTTATTAAGCTTCAATTAGCAGGTATCAATGAATTATGGGTTTATATATGATATTACTTCTTTTTTTTTTTTTAACTATTTCTTACAAACCAACAGTTTACCTATTGTCTCACTCATTGAACTAGTTAACCAGTGACTCAATGCCTCGGTAAGTTCAATGATCGGTTCGGTTCAGATAACTATGATGACAACACCTACTAGAACCCAAATCCTATAACTGTGTCGGTCTCTGCTACGCGTGGCGAGAGAGTTCTCTTACTACAAAATCAAGGAGTACCACCAAACGCCGCACCTTCGACGGGTTCTGTGAAAACTGAAATCTCAGCGACCCATCGAAGATCTCTACCAGTTTCGCGGAGGGTAAAGTGCAGCTGGAGATAGCGAAACGACAGGCCATCGTGTACTCTCTCTACACCCCAAAACCAAGAGCGTCATGGATATCAAACCTTGTTAGCAGAATTTTTGGTGGTCTTTTATTTTAATTCCCTCATGCTAGTGATAATTTAATTCTTAGTTGTCAATGTTTTTTTTTTCCTTGTTTTTTTAATATTCAAAAAAATTCATTGTGTGCATTAAAGGGTTCAAACCCAAATACAAAATCATTTACAAGATAAACACTCTATGAAAACACTATAAAGATGTGGAGCTATATATCTTTTACTACTGCTAAAGGCTTTTCCAAGCTATTCTATTATCTTATTCTATACAATGCGAAAAATAGAGATTGATTAATCGACGAGCTGTAAAAAGGTAAGATGTCCTCAGTTCTTTAGGACCTCTACTGTTTGGTTTATGTGCTTGGGGCTTCGATGATGTCTGTTTCTTGCTTTGTTAGTGTGTTCAACAATAAGAAAAACTCATCTATTTAAAGAGGCTTTTAGCTTCATCTCCTTCCCCGATAACTATCTCTTTGAAATTCAAATCATGGATAAAGTTTATCCATCTCTATTTCCTAATCATCTCTAATTGATGATCATATATGACATTATCCTTTACACTTCGGGATAAGCATTCTTTTGATGTTGGTTGAGATTTCCCAACTGATAAGAGATAGACTCTTATCCTTTTAAATTCGGGATAAGATCTTCAGGTTGGCTGAGTAGCCATAACTAATATCTCTTACTTGGCTACTTAGCCAAAAATTCTAGGTACGCTTTCATTATCCGTGAGATACTCTATCAATGCCTTTTGTACATACTCCCACTATTCATGAGATGTTACACTCCCACTATTCGTGAGATAATACACTCCCTCTATTCATGAGATGTAACAAAAATCTTCTTTTGACTAAGATGTTCTTAAGTCCCATCAAACTAACATGTTTGATAAACTTTTCCGCTGGAATGCCCTTCATCAAAGGATCATCAATCATATAGCTAGTAGGGATATAAGATATTTTAATCTTCCTTTTATCCACCAAAATATCATGGATAAAATGATATTGTGTTTCAATGTGTTGACCTTTCGAGCTATTTACTCCACTGTAAATCAGACTAATAGTCGTTTGATTATCACAGTCAATTTCTATTGGTCTTTCAATTAAATTTATATTCAAATCTATCAAAAACTATCTGATCCATACTGCATGAGTAGTAGCCATGCTACAAGCCACGTAGTCAGCTTCCGATGTGTATTTTGCTACACATCCGTGTTTCTTGCCACCCCAAGAAACAATTGCATCTTAAAAAATGAACAAATGTCCTAAAGTGGACTTTCCGTCATTTTTGTCCCCTCTAAAATCTGCATCAGAGTAACCAATTACCTCAAGAGTATTAGCTTGATATACTAATATAAGCCGCAAGATACCCCTCAAGTACTTCAATATTCTTTTAACTGCTTCCCAATGACTTGGGCTATGATTAATTTGGTACTTACTAACCAAACTTACTGGATATGCCAAGTCTGGTCGAGTACACAACATAGTATACATCAAGCTTCCAACTGCTTGAGCATATGATACTTCTAAAGACTTCTATCCATCTCTAGGACACTGGTCTTTAAATAATCTCTTACCCATAACCAAGGGTGTTGGTGTCGGATTGCAATTCTGCATTATAAATTTCTTAAGATTTTTGAGCAATTACATTTCTTTATTTAAGCTAAATATTTTAGATTTTCTATCCCTAAAGATTTTTATTCCTAAAACATATGATGTTTCACCCATATCTTTCATCTCAAATTTATTACTTAGTTCTGACTTGGTTTTATTTAACATTTTAATGTCATTTTCAGCAAGTAGAATATTATCTACGTACAATGACAATATAGAAAACTGCTCCCACCCTTACAGTTATAAACATAGTTATCTAACTAATTCGGGACAAAACCAAGTTGCAATATTACTTCATGAAATTTGAGATACCACTGTCTAGATGATTGTTTCAAATGATAAAGTGATTTATTTAATTTGTAAACTTTATTTTCTTGACATTCTACTTGAAATCCTTTAGGTTGGTCTATATAAATATCTTCCCTCAACTCTTCGGTGAGGAGCGTAATCTTGATATCCATTTGAAATAGTTTTAAGTCAAGACATACAATAGTAGCCATTGCAGCAGCTTCCTTCTCCATCACAAACTTCTTGACCTCAGCCTTAGCCACGCCCCTTTTAACTTTGACCGCGACCATCTCAACAATCAAGAAAACCTTAGCTCGCTCCTCCTCGATCACACTAACCTTGAGACTCGTGATCTTAGCAGTGTTCTCCACAAGCATCTTCTGCTGCTTCTGGGCGAGGTGGCGATGATTCTCCAACTTCCTGTTGATGTCAAGGCAACATTGAGACATCGTGGCCGAGGTTATGCTCACGTGAAAAACACCTAAGTTAATATCCCTCAGCCTTAGTAAATTCAAATGAAAGAGGAGAAGGGTTGAAGAATTACCATGGAGGCCAACTCCCCTACCATATCCCAAGGAAGGATATCTCTGGAAAGGTTCTCTCGTGTAACCCTAGTAATGTTAAAGATAGAATCTATGGTTTTCAAGCACTAGTTCGGCCTTAGCACCTTTGGTGGCACTTATAGAGCAAAGGGAGAAGGAAGCCTAAACATCAAGGGTCTAAGAGGAGGAGGAGAACCCTTAGGTGCAGATTGAGGAAGAGAATGAAGGTTTTGAGGCTACTCCTAAGCGCTTTCTCTTTGAAGGCTTAACTCCTTTATTGCCTTCCACAAGTCTTCTTCTCTTGGCCCTCTTAGCGTCCTTCCAAGCTTGAGAAACGACATCCATCTATCTCTTCAAAATTAAAGAAGATATAAGCACAAGTGAAAAAAAATGAGAAGTAAAAGGATTCAAACCTATATCCCCCTCTGGGCAGAGTCCATGTTTAGCTAAATCCGAGTTATCATATAAGATAGCAACGTCTATGACGATCTCTTTCTCTTCGAGCTTCAAAAGAAACGACTTTTTATTTGGTCTTAAAAGGTCCAAGTCCCACTTCAACGGAACTTCGAAGCTCCTATCACTTTGAATATAAAAGAACTTCTTCTTCCGTAATTTGATAGAAATGGGATTCTTCTCTAACAACCCATTCTTTGCCCTCGAGCTAATAACTAGGTAACCATACTCCGAATGATGACTGACTTGGAAAAAGGCCTTAAAGACATTAATATTCTTCATACCTTACACCTTCTTATAGATGTATATGAAGGCCACTAGGCCAGTAGCAAGCATATGGAGTTGGGTACTAAATGGCATAAGGCTATACCATAGTGGTTCATAATAATAATAATAATAAAAAAGGTGTAAGAGAAGTCTAAGGCCAACCTTAAGGGAATGAGTGTAAACACAAAGTTCAAAAGGTGCCTCCCCCCTAAGATTATCACAAGCTCGCTCCTCTATCTTAGCATTTCTAAGTCCATACTTCTCTAGGATCCTATACCGAATCCTAAGGACTCTAAGGTCTTCCTCATCTAACTCATTGGGTTTCAAGAGAGCATTAAAGATCAAATCGCTAGACTCCTCACCCATTTTCTCTTGAAATTCTACTAAGGCATGATTACCCTCCGAGGATGACATGGCATCCTCTCCCCTAAACAGTACCAATGTATGAGATTTCGCTAAGGTGCTATTCACCTCGACCTCAATAAGAGTACGAGAACTATCACTATCAGAAGACATTGGAGGAAAGCAAAAACTCACTAAAAATTTCGAGGGTTTGTGCTACGAAAAACTCTGAGAAGCTCTATTCTAGAAAACTCCGAGCTCTTTTGTAATGACCTATCTACGGGTAGGCCCTACCCGAGACGGTATCGTCACCTTTCAGCTCTGAGCCCTACCTTGAATGCCATGCATACATCTTTGTATACAACATACTTAATTTACAATTTAACATGATCAAACAATTCATCCCAAGTACAATCATATTTATACAATAAAACTTAATACATCACTCATTGATTGAATACAATTTACAAACATTTAAAATTTTCTTCCTTCTTAAACAAATAAAACTCCTTAAAGAAATAATAAGTCTTAAAGATGCTGAGGATGTCGCTTCCAAACAGTCTGTACAAATTTCACTAGTAGTTCTTAGCTAGAGCTTGCTCCCATTTTCAGCTACCACTTGGAAAGAATAAAACATAAGAGAGAAGGGGGAGGAGGCTGGGGGGGGGGGGGGAGTTGAGCTTCAAAAGCTCAGTGAGTAACGCATTACTCAAAGTACTCGATTTTTTAAATTTCATTTACTCATTCATATCATACATTAACTTAATTAGCATAAAGCCTTAAGTTATTTCAATATCTTTTAAATCTTTATTCATTGTACTTCTTGCATATTTCTGATTCAAAGAAAATATGCCTAACACATAATGGCATTATATCTCTTATTATAATCACCATTAATTTATAGTGTATATATATATATATATATATATATATATATATATATATATATACACACACACACCCATCGCACAATCCAATCATACAATTCACACATCATAACTCATTGGGCTAAGCATAAAACATCGAGGACGTCTCCCCACATACTGGTATGTTTTCTTAACAATAATTCTTAATAATACAACTTCAGATCCCCTACCCCCTTTTCGGGCGGGTCTTGCATGTCCAAGCTACTTTGGTACCCTTACCCCTTGTGGGAAGGGATCTATCGGCCTCACTAATCACTCCCCCTCATTTACATACCGTTAAATAATGCATTCATACAAAAAATTTCCCTTTCATATTCATCCATCAAATCAAACACTACACTTTTTAGCAAAGCACACTTCAACACATTTGTACAAGCACACACACATATATACATATTCTTATACTTCTTACATATACTTTATATATATAGGTCATCATTATAATTATTATAACTTTCCACATATCTTCGTTGTTTCACTTTTATTATTTATTTTCCCACGTTTACTAGGAGTAAAGTGGAACTCACCTCGTTACCCGATTTGCAAACTAACCCCATCTACTTCTTTTGTCTTTAAAAGATTTTCCCACTTGCACCTAGGAGTGAATAACACTTAATCCTATTACTTTAAATCATTTAAATGTATACCAAGCAACCCTAAAGTATTTAGTATAGTTTAAATATCATGCACGCACTTCGCATGCAACTTAAATTAAAGAAATCAAAGTATTATACCATTTTTCCTTCATTTTTCAAATCATTCATTTTGGGTTTCAAAAACATTTTAATATCATGAATATTAAGCATTTCAAAGGTAGTTTAATGATATTTCCAATGTATATGAAGATTAAAATCACTTTTAAAAGGTTTCACATTCAAAAATTGAGGGAAAAAACCAAAAAGTTTGGAAAACAGCATGCTATAGTTGGCTACGGTGAGCTGTAGTTGGCTACACCCTCTTTTAGAAATCTTTTGTAGTTGACTAAAACTTCTTGTACTTGACTACTGTAACGACCCATCCTAGGTTGACCACCCTCGAGACGGTGTCATCACATTTTGAAAATCCCAGCACGACACATATATGCAACAATAAAAATAATACTAACAGAAATTTTTACTGTAACCCTCAACCCTCAACGGGGGAGGTACATCAATCTGATATTAATTTAAACATAATATACAACGTAAAATGAATGAATATTTACAAATAAAATTTTATTTTATTTTTTCATTAGTCTGAGGATGGGGACACATATGTGGCTTACAGATAATGATTTTGTCTGAACTTCAATTCACCAAATTATTTGTCCTGCTTGATACCTGAAATCATTGTACAATGAGGGATGAGCTTCACAAGCTCAGTGAATTAAATTTACTAGAAGTATTCAATTTGTATAAATAGTCTTTTAATATTTAATCATTTATCTCACATAACTTGATACTAGCATTCTACTATACACATATCATAAGTCTCATTCTCTATCAGTCTATTCTTCTTATATAATTGTTCACCTTAATACTATCAATTATCTCATAATTACCTCGTAATGAGGTTCACAGCATAAAGTCTACCATTTAGATGATTCTTATCATATCATACTTCTATGTTTCTTTCTCACCATCAAGAATGGATATTCTTTGCCCAGGATAGATGATTTATTCGAGCAGTTACAAGGAGCTAGAGTGTTTTCTAAGATAGACTTGAGATAAAGTTATCACCATTTAAGGATAAAGGAGGGAGACGTACCTAAGACTGCTTTTAGGACACATTATGGTCATAAGTTTATTTTTGAAATTTAGCATACATGAAATTTCCCAGAATTCAAAGTGAGAATTTTCAAAGGGTGTGAATTATGAAGAATTGAATAATATATTAGAAATTTAATATAAATATTATGTTAGATGTTGACGATCAACAATCAGAGAAAATTTCTGAGAGGAACGAGAAAAGCAAGGAGGTGATCCACAGGTAGCTCTAAGTGCTACGTGGTGAGTTAGATTTACTTTAAGTAATCTAGATAAAAATAGAATATCTAGTGATAATATTAAAATAAATTATTAGTTTAGACTTTGGTGGTAGATGACAAATTGATTGATAGGTATGATAGGAATTTTGGACATGTAGAAAATTATTATATGAGAAATAATATTTTTGGAATAATAAGTTGATTTAATAATAAAAATGATAAGTGAAATTCTTGATGAGCTATGGTTGATGTTTTGATACAAATTATGAGGAGATGAAATTTAGTGGATCTTAACAAGCTATGATGGATGATTTGATGTGATTTATGAGGAGATGAATTTAATGTAATTTCTTTCAATAATAATTTGAGAATAATCAGGATAGCCAATTTAAATATTTGAATTCATGTTTGTTTTTATGTTATTGTTCATATGCACATTTCATATCATTGTTCATATATATATGTACGAAATAAAAGAACCAGAAGGGGGCCGGTCTATTTGAAAAACCGTGACAGCCAGTATATGTTGGAAATAAAGGAAAACCGTGACAACAACGTCTCGGGGGTGGCCAACCCGGGATGAGTCTTTACAATTACACACTTGACGTTACAATTTTTTTTGGTCCAAAAACACCCTGTAGTCAACTACACACTAGGGTAGTCGAGTACACCCTCAATTCCATCAAAATTTTGAACAAAAACTCACATTTTCTTCCAAATTTCTTCTTGATTTCCATAGAACTTTTCAAATCTTTCAAAACACAAGTTTCTTATAGTTTTATCAACAAAAACCAACATTACCCACAACAAAATTGGAACTTTAAGCTTTAAAATCATGAAGTTTGATCTAAAACCCATCTTCCTCCAAAATAACCTAAAAACTCCTCAAAATTTTCTCAAACAACTTCAAATCCATAAATCAATCTCAAATCTTAAGTTTATTGACATACATGATGATTAAAACTATAAAAGATAGTTTTTTTACCTTGATTTTGGGCTTTTTCCCCATCTTTCCTCTTCTTCTTCTTCTTGTTTTCTCTCTTCTTCTCGGTCTCTTTAGAGAGTTCTCATAAAAAAAAAATATATATATATGTTATGCTACATCCTATATATAGCCCCACTTAAGCCTTATTACAAAACCATCCCTCAATTTCTCAATTTTCTTACTTTTCACCACACCATTTTTAAAATTTCAGTTTTTACTTAGTTTTTCTTACCATTCTTCAAAATTTTGTATTCCTGCTTTGATATGTGTTTTTATTATTTGATTCTTAAGTTATTTATTAAATTTCAAGTCTTACAAATCCCAATATGAATTAATTATAGTTTATTTTCATATAACATACCAAATCTTGTAGTAAAGTAGTTCATGCTAAGTTCAACTCCTCAGACTTTCCTCCAAGAATATGAAGAGTTCACGCCATGTTCAACTCCTCGAACTTTCCTCCAAGATTATGAGGAGTTGCCAAGTTTAACTCCTTGAAGTTGCCTCCAAGACTCTGAGGAGTTTACGCCAAGTTAAACTCCTCGAACTTTCTTCCAACTTCGAGGAGTTCACGCTAAGTTCAACTCTTCAGACCTATTTTTGAGCTCCAAATGATTGACTCCGCTTCATAGCCTTTCAACTCCGCTTCATAGCCTTTCGAATCATGACTCTTCTTGTTGTAAGGAGACTACTTCAACATTCCTCTCTCAACAACTTTATGATTGTAAAGTCCAAACTTCACATTTTCTCTTATGAGTAGGTTAAAATATCATTTAAACAATCTAGCTTATGGATAATCCAATCTTATTGGAATATCCCAACCTATGGGAATCTCGATATTATCATGATGCCTAATAATCAATCACTCTTCTGATCGGACTCTACTCCAAAGCACTATTTAAAGAGGCTCTCACCATCAAAAGGTACATTCGACTTTACACACGACTCTCTAATTCCTCCAGTTTTCCTCTCACTCAAAAGCCTTATACTAACTTAGACATCAGATAGTCCTCCCAGAGGCACAATCCCTCTGGTCCTCCAGCGACTGTTACGTTTTCTCTTATTTCGTGTGCGCAGGTACCACATTTTTGGTTTTTCATTCACTTGGCAGATTTTCGACATCAACAATACTGAAATATTGCCTAAAAAATGACTTTCCAAAAGAGTTTGATCATCAAAATGTCTCTCAACTAGCTAGTGAGGACAGAATAGGGTCTCAACAGTCTTGCATCATCACAACAATCACCTCAAGTCTAGAGGAAAAAGGAAACAACTCAATGATAGTTGGTACTTATGAGAGGAGGAAGCGATTAAAACAAAACTACAAAATAATGGCTCCAAAAGAAGGAGACTAGTGCAGATGGATTGTGATGCGATGGTTTAAGAGTCTACCGACCGCAAGGATGAAAAAGACTTTATACATCAGCTATAACAAAAATAACTCATTGAGGTTATTAGCGATCATAAGGTTGAATGTTTCCTTAACCAGGGAATAGGAATAGTACCACGATAAACCCACAACACTTGCAACAGGTTAGACTTCTTTGTTGAAGTCGAACTGTAAGGGGAGGCAAGAGAACTAGATCAGATACTACCAGTTATTATGACAGACTAGCTTCTTGGAGTTGTGATGATGGTTTTACAATGCTTTATTTTTTATTGTTGGTTTTTCTTATTGTTTTTAGTGTTAGTTTTTTCTTTTCTTTTCTAGATTGTATTAATCTCCCCTTGTTTGTTTCTTTGTATGGTTCTTGATCTCTTATATATAAAAAAAAAAAAATGATTTTGACCCATAATTGTTCAAAACAACATGTTGGTGCAATTATAGTAATTTACTTGAAATAATAAATAAAAAAGATTTTATAAAAAGGAAAATTTTACGTAGTATTGGACTGAGGCATGACACTCGTTCTCTTTAAGGTGATTCAAGCCACTGTGGGAGTTACTTTCTTAACCAGTGCAACAAGTCACTGGCTTGTCACCTCTAAGATACAGCAGTCCAAGTATACTACGATATATAGCTCTCACAATATTGCACTTAAAGGAGAGCACAAAGCTCCATAAAATATAGCATTCTTTCCTTGAGAAAATTAAAGAGAACAATATGAAAATATATGAAGAATTTTAGATTGAAATTTTTAGAAGTATAACTCTTCTTCTAGTTTTCTATCATTCCTTCTATGTTCAAAGTTTAATCCTAAAAGACTATTTATAGGCTAAAGGTTAAGAAAGTTAAAATTAGTGGATTTTAGTGGAGTTTAATGGGTAATTAGTGGATTAATGTGTTTCAAATGTAATTTAAGTAACTCTTAAGTACATGAAAAGTTGCCCACTAAAAATCCCCACTCTCTGATATTAAACGTATATTTATTTATTATTAAAATATCTAACATTCCTCCATTAATTTTAATAAAATAAAATAAAAATTATCGGGCAAATATAAACCATGCGTTATGCATCATGAAGGTGCATGTGCTCTGCATTGAACCTTCACTTAGTGTTTCAAAAATTCCTAGTCCTGAACCTGTAGTGGACCAGACCTTGAAATATAGTTGTTTAAGGGAGATTGGATATCACTTTACACACATAACAGTCAAGGTATCGACATAAGCTTTATTAGCCGGCACGTTACAGCCATGTGTTTATCTCGGTTTAGTGAACCATGTAGAGAACAAGCCGAGTTCTCTTAGGAAATGACCTTAATTCCAAGCTCACATAGGTGAAATCCATCAAGGGTACTCCTATAATTATGACACCACACTTATAAGCGCTATGGATCTTCATTAAGAGTTTAAAACCCATTCCCCCATTTCATTACATGATAAATGCACTTACACCTTAAGGATGGTTTAAGAGCTTGTATGCTATAAATTTTGTGCTTCTCACCATCAAACCACCCTATGATTCATTTTTCCCATTGAACCCAGTTCTCAGGATCTCTGAACCCCAGGTTGCGTATCCTCATAATTGGTTTTTGAATCTATGGGCTTTAGTTCCATCACCCTTGATATCATCAAGACCTTTTTTTTTTTTTTTTTTTTTTTCTAGCTAGAGCCTTTGTTAAAGGATCTGCAAGATTATCATGTTATTTAATATAAAGGAAAATTATATTAACCTACTTGAGTTTAGTCCATGGTTATACTTATTTCACCTAGTTTTTAGAATATACACTTACCCACTTGTCGTTAGCTTTCCATTATCTTTTCGTTAGTCAATTTTTTCAAAATCTAGTCAAACCTTATGCAAGCTCATCAAAACTTATTGGAAACCCGACTTTGCTCATAATAATTTCAAAATTCAATCAAATCTTTTACCCAAGTAGCATCCAAACTTTGAATGGGTTTTGAAATTATTAAGGGTAAAGTCAGGTTTCTAATAAGTTTTGACTGAATTTTTAACAACTGATTAACGAAAAGTTAACGATGGATAGTTAAGTGTATATTGTAAAAATTATATGAGGTAAATGTAAACATGGACTAACATCAAGTAGGTTAATGTAATTTACTCTTAATACAATCAACAGTTATAACACCATTACTCAAATAAGATCTCACAGTACCGTGTTTTCTCCTTATAGGTCTTGATTTTCCACTATAATATTGATTAAGTACTCTACCAATAGCAGCAGTGCTATCTCAATGTATCAAGATTGGAGATACAATTTTTTTCCACATTAGAATTTCAAATAACCAATCTTTTAACCAATTAGCTTCATCGCTTGTTGAAGCTAAGGAAACTAGCTCAGTCTCCATGGTTGAGTTAGCTATTATTTGTTGTTTTTTTTGATTTCCAACAAATTACACCACCTCCAATAGTAAAAACATAACTAGTGGTAGATAATGAATTACCTGACTGAGTGTTTTAATCGACATCACAAAAGTCTTCAATGATAGTAGGATAATTTTTATAAAATAGACTATAATTTTTAGTGCCACTCAAATATTTCATAACTCTTTCAACGACACGTCAATGGCCAGAACTTGGTTTACTGGTAAATCTACCATGTACTCCTATCACATATGCAATGTCAGGTCTAGTACAATCAGTGACATATTTTAAGCTCCCAATTATTCTAGCATATCCCCTTTGATCAATGATTTCATTATCATTGCTAGTGGGATACACATGAAAGCTAGGATTAAAACGAGTATTAATAGAGTTGCAATCAAAATAATTGAACTTTCTCAATAGTTTCTCAATGTAATGTGATTGATCAAGAAAGATGTCATAACATGTTATAATAATTTTTATGTGAAAAATAAAGTTACCCTCACCAAGATCTTTTATATAAAAATTGCTATTAAGCAATAATTTAGTTCTTTTGAAAATCTCCAAATCAAGAAAAAAAAATTAAGAGATCCTCCACATATAGGCTAACAATCATATGCATATCATGAATATTTTTAATGTATATGCATTTGTCACACTCATTGGATTAAAAATCATTTTCTATTATGCACATGTCAAATTTTTCATGCCATTATTTTGGGGCTTGTCTTAGACCATACAAAGAGTTAGTCAACTTACAAACTTTCTTTTCTCGATCTTTCTCAAAATACTGGATCAGGTGATACTAAAACTTTTTTCAATGCTATAGGAGTATCCCCAACATTGTATTTTCATTTTCTTTGTCTCCACTATTTTTTTAAATTTAAAAATAAATTTATCTTCATGAAAAATAAGATTCAAAACAACTTTTTTATTTTTATTTTTTATGTTATGTTTATATACACTGTGTGCTAGCTTTTACACTTTCTAGCAACTCATTGTACTTAGCAGAATCAACACACTTTTTTATTTATTTAATACACGTTTACTTTGTACATTCTTTCAGGACAGTTTCTAATTACTAATTGTTTATGTGTATTATTATTTAACTGCTTCATGTCATATTCTTTTTACAAACACACAAACGTTTGCTTTAGTAATTAATATCATTATAGTGCTTACATGCTTTGTACATCATGATGTTGTACATTTTTATTGCAATAACTATACATTATTTATCACAACACTCAACTTTCTTCGGTTTTTAAACGGAACATTTTAGCACTTTACTACTCTTGAATGTGATGTGTTTTTTTTTTCTTCAGTGTTATTACACTTATACTATAGGTCTTTTGTATATGCAACTTTGCATATGAATTAAACTTTTTCATGCTTACCTACACAAAAAAATTTCTTGTATATTGCATTCTTACTTTTCCACATTATGCAGTACCTAGTTTTTGTATTTTATGTGCATGTATCTTTTTTTTAACGTCCCTCAACTGAAAATTCCACGTGCATTCAATCTTATTGAGGAGAAAGCTAAAATTAAAATTATTTTTCGTAACAGGAGTGTGTAACACTTCCTTTAGAGTGAATTTCTTTCCATAAATGAAATTCAACTCAACGCTACCTTCATCCAAAACTTGAGTGGTGTGATAATCACCAATTGATCATAACAATTTTGGGTTATTTATAAGGAGTATAAACTTTTGAACCAATTTTTTGTGATAGTAGATTTGCCTTGAGGTACCAGAATCTACCGACCACTCTTCCGAACTTTCTACCAAATTAATTTTAGTTATCATAGTACACAAGTGGCTCCTCGGTAACATTGACTTGAGGAATAGACTATTGTTTTTGGAATAGACAATTTCGAGCAACATTGTCACTTTTGCCACAAACAAAGCACCCATCATTTTGGTTTTGTTTAGTAAGGTAATTTTGGTTCCTACTATTTTTACTCGGGGTTCCCCTACTTTGATTTTGGTGAGTGAATCATTTTCCAAAATTTTTATTTTTCAACTTTCTCCTCTTAGGTTTCAATTGTGCATGATTTCTCATATTAGATTCTTTGAGCAATTTATAACTAGAAATAAAATTTACCGTCATTTTCCATCATTTGAAGTAAACTCCATTGAAACGAAATGGCTTTTGTTCAAATCATCAATTTTCTCGGTAGTTTTCTCCTCAACATCTGTCATGAGAATGAAAATTGTTGGTGCAATTATAATAATTTGCTTGAAATAATAAATAAGATAGATTTTATAAAAAATAAAGAGTTACATAGCATTGAACTGTGGTGCGACACTCTCTCTTTAATGTGATTCAAAGCATTGCGAGAGTTACTTTCTCAACCGGTGCTACAAGCAATTGACTTGTCACCTCCAAGAGACAACAACTCAACTATACAATGCTGTATAGCTCTCCCAATATTGCATTTAAAGAAGAACCTAAAGCTCCACAAAATTTATAATTCTTTGCTTGGGAAAATTAAAGAGAGTAATATGAAAATATAGAAAGAATTTTAGATAGAAATTTTTAGAAATATAACTTTTCTAGTTTTTCTATCTTTTTTTTTTTCAATATTCAAAGCTCAAGCTTACAAGGCTATTTATAGATTAGAGTTTAAAAGAACTTAAAATTAATAAAATAATTAATAAATTTTAATGAAATTTAATGGATAATTAATAGAGTAATGAAGCTTCAATTGTAATTTAAGTAATTTTTAAGTACATGAAACATTATCGGTTAAAAATCCTCGTTCTCCCTCTTATTGAACGTATATTTATTTATTATTAAAATATGTAACACAACAAGTTTGAGAGCCTTCCAATCGACCGACATCTCCAATTTACCTTTTCCCATTCTCTCTTTGATTGGGTTTTCTCGAGGATATGAGAGCTTTTATTGGTTCGGGTCTATATTTTGTGCAAAAGTATGACGTATACGCCTCCTTTTCGTAGACCCATACCCAGAATTATTGAGTGAATGATATTCTGTTGGAACTTTCTTCATTTACATTTGTTTAAGTGGTAAAAAAACCAAATTTAACTGATTCTTGATCTGCACCATATCAACCCAATCTTCGACAGTTTCTCTTTATATCAATTTTAACCTGTTGGATGATCTTTATTTTATGACAGTACGACTGTGCTATTTAAGTTTTTTAAAATTACTATTCGAAATTTTTAAAATTATCATTCAAATAATAATACAGTACGATTATACTATTTAAATTTATTAAAATTATTACCCAAATTTCTTAAAATTACTATTTAAATTTTGATATTATCAATGAATCAATAGTAATGCTACATGGGATGAAGAACACTCGGTAATATCTCTGAAAATCACAACGTAAGTATTGATATTTAGTTGAACCGATCACATGCCCATCAAAACATGTTCAAACAGTCGCCAACCAATCAACGAGCAACACGTGAACGACAAAACCACTAGCTGACCCATTGTTTTGCCAGATCCAACGAGCCCATACCAAAGCCCATATTTTTAAACTCAGGCCAGCGGAGCTCCTTTTAAAGTTTTATACTGCACTCTGGGCTCGGGAGCTAAACACCCTTTAAAATAGGACGCATCCACTTTAATCTTAATCTTGTTTATATTCACTCTCCTCTCAGAACTGCAACGCAGTAGAAAGAGAGATGTCTTTTCTACTTTTCTCTCTCTAGTTCTGCATTGGAATCTCAAATCTCCAGGTACTAAACCCTGACTTCTACTTTAATCGCTTTCATTTGATCTTAATTCATCTAGGATTTTATAGTATTCATCAGTGTTGCTTATGTTTCTTTTTTTTGTTTGTTTATTTCCTTTGCTATTTTATCTTTCTGATTGTATTTTCTGTTATTCGATTTATATTGCTGTGTTGCTTTCATGATTGGAATTATTTTCTTATTTTAGAATCTCAATTCTTGTCCATTTCAATGTGTTAGAGACTTAGTTCTGATAATTTTTCCCATAATTTTGTGGCAACCAATTCGATAATTCTTAAAAAAGAGAAAATAACACTCTGCTTGATACTTGAATTTGAACTACTTAGATATTGCTTCACTCATCAATTTGGCAGAAAAAATTATAGATCTGAGCTGAATTTGCTCTTAAAAAAGTTTACTTTTCATAGTTTCAGTCATTTCTTAGTAATGTGGCTCTAATATTTTGGTTTCTTTCCTTTTGGATTTTCAGTTTTAGCTGTATAAACTCTGTGAATTGCAGTAACCATGGATGTGGATAACAAGTTGATGAATACGGGTCTCCTCATTGTGGCCACTATCGTTGTGGCCAAGCTTATCTCTGCACTTGTGATGCCTAGATCTAAGAAACGTCTGCCTCCAGTTGTTAATACATGGCCAGTGATTGGTGGCCTCCTGCGGTTCATGAAAGGACCAATCATAATGCTCCGTGAGGAGTACCCAAAGCTTGGTAGTGTGTTCACATTGAACCTGTTAAACAAGAACATTACTTTCTTCATTGGGCCTGAAGTGTCAGCTCACTTCTTTAAGGCCTCTGAGTCGGACCTCAGCCAGCAGGAAGTGTATCAGTTCAATGTGCCCACTTTTGGCCCTGGAGTGGTATTCGACGTGGATTACTCTGTGCGGCAAGAGCAGTTCCGGTTCTTCACTGAAGCATTGAGAGTCAGCAAGCTGAAGGCATACGTGGATCAGATGGTGATAGAAGCAGAGGTAAGCAATTTGGTGGAAAATTTCTAATTTTGACATTCCATGTTTTGCTATTTGTTTGCTTATCATGCATCCAGGTCTTTTTTTTTTTTTTGACGAATGATTATATATATTAGAAGTTCCTGAAAGCTCTGTCTTGATAGGAAGACTGTGACCTTTGGTGAATATGGCATTTTCTTTAAAACATTAATACTAATGAAAAGGAAAATTATGACTGAAATGTTTACGTGCATTTCTCCTCCCTGAACTGAGGATGAATTGAAATGATGGTAGAGTTTAAGATGAAACTAGTTGGAAAATAGATGAACATTATTAAACAAGTACCTTTATTTTAAACAACATGTGCTTAATTAGTTGGGAGGCTTTCTTGGAATCAGCATACTTGTCTGTAAATGAATTTGTGGAGTATGGTTTACGGCAGTGCAGGTTATCTCATTTGTGTTGCATGAAGGTTATCTCATTTGTGAGAACAATGTTCATTTCTATTATTTTTTACAGAATGTAGGAGCTCATCTTTCAAAATTTCATGTCTTCATTTTGGAATTGGGCAGGACTGCTTCTCAAAATGGGGAGATAGTGGTGAGGTGGACCTAAAATATGAGTTGGAGCATCTGATCATCTTGACTGCTAGTAGGTGCCTCTTGGGTCGAGAAGTTCGTGATAAGCTTTTTGATGATGTGTCTGCCTTGTTCCATGACCTTGATAATGGCATGCTCCCTATTAGTGTTATCTTCCCATATCTTCCCATCCCAGCTCACCGTCGTCGTGATCGTGCTCGTAAGAAGCTTGCTGAAATTTTTGCGAATATAATAGCATCCCGTAAATGTGCTAGCAAGTCGGAGGATGACATGTTGCAGTGTTTCATTGAGTCAAAGTACAAAGATGGTCGACCCACAACTGAGGCTGAGGTCACTGGCTTGCTCATTGCTGCTCTCTTTGCTGGGCAGCACACCAGTTCCATCACTTCCACTTGGACTGGTGCCTATCTCCTCCGTCACAAGGATTACCTATCTGCTGTGTTGGAGGAGCAGAAAGACTTGATGGAAAAACATGGGAAAGAGGTTGATCATGATATCTTGTCTGAGATGGATGTCCTGCATCGATGCATCAAGGAAGCTCTTAGACTCCACCCCCCACTGATTATGCTTCTACGTAGCTCGCACAGTGATTTTAGTGTGAAAACCCGAGATGGGAAAGAATATGACATCCCAAAGGGTCACATCGTTGCAACTTCACCAGCATTTGCCAATCGTCTTCCACATATATATAAGGATCCAGACAGGTATGATCCTGATAGATTTGCCGCCGGGAGAGAGGAAGATAAGGCAGCAGGGGCGTTCTCGTATATTTCCTTTGGAGGTGGCAGGCATGGGTGCCTTGGTGAGCCCTTCGCGTACCTACAGATTAAAGCTATTTGGAGCCATTTGTTGAGGAATTTTGAATTGGAGCTGATATCACCTTTTCCTGAAATTGACTGGAATGCAATGGTCGTTGGTGTGAAAGGAAAGGTGATGGTGCGCTACAAGCGGCGCCAGCTTTCTCTTAATTAGTGGGAGAAAGCTAGTGGGAAATTCGCAGGTTTAATCTATCATATGCCTAAGCCACTGTCTCTGCCTCTTGCATGGATTTGATTTTCTTTTTGCTGGTGTCTTTGGATTTATCCTTTTTCCGTAAATTTATGATTCTGTAACAGATTTAGGTTTTGTCTTGAGTTGTAGTTGCTCAACTTGGTTGGTCATTTCCTTTAATGATGCAATTAGTTTTGGTTATCTTGATGTGGTTCTGCTGCCAATGTGTTGGCCTTTCTCACTGGATGATATAAATATTAGGTCAGGCAATTTAGTCATTTCTCCTCATCAAACTACATAATATTTTTATTCTTTTTTCTTTTTTCTTTGGAGGGAGGGGATAGTCGTGAATTTGAAACCTATGCACCTTGTCCGGCTGCACAATATCTGTCTTTGTTGACTAAATTTTCTATTCGAGTTCTAGGTTATATATGAATATGATATAAAGCATTTCACGATTTAGCGAGATATGCTAGGTTGATCTCTGGTGCCTGATATATATATACATTTTTTTCTTATCAAAATATACTTTTAAGTAGAATGAAGGGAGCATATTCTGGTTAGCTCACATTTGAACTCTGGATTCAGGAGGGACCAAAAAATCAGTAGGAAAATGCATGAAAAAATCTTCAAAACAAGTGTGACTGTCAAACGCAAAATTTTTGAAAGGTATATCTTTACACACGAAACTCTGTTTGTGGTCATCTTTTTTCATTTTATCTCGAATAGTTTTTAGGACTAGACCTATTTAGATGAAAGTGTGGTTTATACCCTTCGAAAAATAATCTATTTCTCTCAACATCTAGCTCTTGTTAGGTCAACTAATAATTTATAAATCAATCCACATTCTAGTTAAGTAATATTGCAATCAATTTTGAGAATCCATAAGTTACAAAAAAAAGGGAGGAAAAAGCTTGAAAATATTTTGAAAAAAATAGGAAGAAAAAAGTTGGGCTTTCATGGGCAATAATTTTTAGGGTAAATCTTCGCACTTGAGCTCCATTTTGGGTTATCCTTTTCTAGTGTTGAGTAAATTTTGGAGGACTATGACCTGAGCAAGTCCCAAAGGAAATGATAAAAAATCCAATTTAAGTGAAAATGTGAAAAACTGTAAATTATAAACCTTTGAAAAATCACCAATTTCTTTCAAAATGTGCTTTATAGTTCGACTTTTTATCTACTTAGAAGGAAGCATCTTATGGTTAGCTCACATTGAACTTGACTTTTGGAATCAAGATAGATAGAGGTTGATTCGAGTTATTCAAGCTTGAGCTCAATCAAAACTCGGCTTGATCGAGCTCGAGCCTAAAAATTAGGCTTGATTAGCTTATTGAGTCGAGTTCAGATACTTAAGATTCGGCTTGAAAGGTTTTCGAACAATTCGATAATGTATTATCAAACTCGAGCCAATATTTATATTATTATTAATATTAATATTTTTATTTATGAAAATTAGAGTTCAAACTCGAGCTCAAATGGTCAACCCATGGTTCAGGCTCAAGCTCGAATAAGCTCATTTGTTATTGAGCTCAAGCCATTAGAAAATAGATCGAACTTGAGCTTGAGCCCAAGTTTTGAGCTCGAGCTCGAGTTTGTTCATTTTAAGTCGAACTAAGTCCAAACACATTAGTATTCGGACTCAGCTTGAGTCCACCCCTAAAGACATATGACAAATCAGTAGAAAGATAGAAGAAAGCATCTTCAAAAAAGAAAAAAATTTCCAAAAGTCAAGGGCAAAACTTTCGGACCAAAGACATGGTTAACCATATCCATGTGGATTTATGGGGTCCTTTTTTTTTGGATAACGGACCATTACGACCATCCCCACAATCCTTGCCCTAGGACCCTGTGGAGGATGTAAATCGCAGGATGTGCAGCGCAGTGGCAGGACTCGAACCTAAGACCTCACGGGAAAACTGCCATCTCGAAGACCGAACTTACCACTGCGCCATATGCCCTGGGGGCTATGGGGTCCTTCTTTAGTTGCATCTAAAGGTAGATCTTTGTATATATTGACATTTGTTGATGATTTCTCAAGGAATATGTGGGTTTACACCTCGAAAGACAAAAGTGATGTGTTTGGTTCATAGATGCAATGGAAAAGCTTAGTTGAGTGACAGATAGGGAAAATGATCAAACACTTGACTACAAGTATTGGCATTGAGCACTCTAGTGATGAGTTTAATTTTTCTGTATGGATGTTGGTATTGAACGCATTGTTAAAAAGGCACCAAAAGTAGTAAAAAGAATGAGCTGCACACTTTTGGGAAGGGTGTGGAGTATGGTTTTTTAGGTTGATCTTATTGAGTATTTCTGAGTTGAAGCTGTGAATTGTGCTTACTATCTTGTAAACCCAGTCTTCATCCACTGTTATTGAGTTGAAGACTCTGAAGAAATTGTGGTTGGGTACATCTGCTGATTATTTTAACATGAGAATATTTGATAGCCTAGCATACACTAATATTTAGGATGAAAAACTTGAGTGGTAGGTGACGAGGTGTATATTTCTAGGGTACATTCCCAAGGGGAATGGGTATAGGCTATGGTGCATTGATCATTTCGGATTCTCATGAGTCATTATTACCTTTAGCGAGTCTTTCATACTAGTCACCTGAGATAGTAGAAATAGATCATGGAGTTAATGAGAAGATTGAGCTTGAGATTAGAGCTTTGAATTAGATAGTGTAAGATTTACCTAAGGTTTAGATTGACTACAATAAGAGCATTAGTGGGATGCAGACTCCGGTTGATGAGTTTGATCCGTTGGAAGTGGAGGCATTATAAGGACGTCAACAGTATAGTGTTGATATTAACATTGTGAGTAAATTTTCCTTGTCTGTTGTAAGGAGTATCGAGACTATAGATCCTAGTCTACATGCAGTATCGGTGGCTAGTGATAGTTACTTGAGTAAATGAGACTAAGTCACTACACTAGGACCAGAAATAAGAGTTTGTGATATTTGATCACTTGATGGTTGCAAGTTCTTTTACTCAGTAGAGCTATGAGGTTTTTTTATTTATTTTTGGTGGTTCCTTATTGGTTTGCTTGCATACTTAATGTTAGAAGTGGTTTGCATACTCAATGCTTACATGAGTATGTTTATTATTGGTAAGCAGTTAGGTGATGAGAGCGGTCTGCAATTACAATTAGATAATGGGGAAGAGTATGTGGATTGATTTTGATGTTCCACTATTGTGAAGAGCTTGATGTATTTTATGGTTCATACTCGTCTTGATATTACCTTTTGTTCTAGTGTGGTTATTGATGCCCATTTGGAAGAGAGACATTTGCTGGTTAGATGTTTTGATCTTTTAGTAATTTAGAGATATAGTGGATGTTGTGGTTAGTGATCGGTGTGTTGATACTAATCTTTAGATGACTAGGTTTGTTGACTTCGATTTTTCTGACAGATTGGACAGAGAAAGATTGTTCATGAGTTGTATCTTCTCCTTCTTGAGTTATGACGTTGGTTGAAGGGTTATGTTGCATTTTATTGTTGCCTTATCTATGATTGAGGAAGTGTATATGGAAGTTATTGAGCATATGAGGGTGGACATGTTGTTACATGGTTTTTAAGTGATCTTGAGACAATTAAATTTTCAACGATGAGGTTATGGTAAAGAAATTCCCTTTGTTGGAGAAGTCGACAAATATGTTGGTTGTGTCAATGACTAGAGTCAAGTTCAAGCATAACTTGGGATTGATTGGATTCTGCAATGTCTGAGAGCCTTACGGGGCGGATGGTGTGATGCATGGAGGAGTTTTAGTGTGGTGATGTGCTATGACATGTGGTGGATTAAAAAAATTTGAGCTAAGATAGAGATTTAATTTGTTATAGTTGTGGCTCATGTTTTTTCATTGTGCTGAGTTATTGTGTTGTGTTAGGTATCTTACTAAGGGGCCTTTTTGTTTTGGTGTGTTTTGTAAGCAAACTTACCAAGAAAGATTTTCGACTTGGTGTGTTATGTATGCTAACTTACATATCAAACCTCCGATGTTGTGTTGAAGAAGCCAACTACCTTGACAAGCTTTTAAAGGCTATATATATATATATATATATATACACACACACTAAGGATATGACGTAGAGGGACTAGAGATCAAGACTTTACTATCTTCTTCGGTGTGTGCAAACATTTTGGATGAGAGGATTGAGTGTATAAGGGTTAGGTTAATTGTTGGGGTCTTAGATTTAAACACAATTTGTAATACTTTAGTTTCATATTAAAGTTTCTTTTGTGTGTGCCCTCCCGTAGATGTAGGACTTTTTGGTTTGTTTGCTCGTTTAATTTGATATCTCATGCTTAGGTTCATAATCTCTAGTGGATTTTTGCATAACAGAGAGTTTAATGACTTTACTACTGTTTTCTTTTTTTTTTTGGCTAAACAAAATAAACATCATTAACCATCAAAAGACTAGATTACAAAAAAAGTTCCTAGCATAAACATATGATTTATGAGCTTTAACTACAAATGCTTTCTTAAACTTTTCAATAGTACAAGCCATAAATATTTTCATAATAGTCTTTATGTCAAATAGTAGCGTCCCTAAATGATAATTAGGCTGATATGGAGAAGATTCAAACTTTGAAATATAAGAAATAACATTACTAGCATTTGTGTGAATTAAAACTTTTAGCCTCCCAAAATAGCACTTGCAATATAGCTAATACTTTAGTCTGTAAAATACTGTAAGCTTTAATAAATAGAGCCTTTCTAGAGACACACAAATCCTTGACAAAAAATAAATAGCAATGCCAGACCAAAAACACATATCCTTCCATGCCATCAATGACTATACAAAAGACACCAACCTCATTCTATTTAAACTCATCTCTAAGCTAGAATTTTGCATGATTGACATCAATTAATTATTAATAAAGTTGTCAATATTCCCCACACTGCTACGAGTTTCATTCCTAAACCAATATATTTGCTTTAGCAACTAAATCCAAAGCAAAAAAGGATCCACCATCAAACTTGATTTTATTTCTTACCAACCAAATAATTTTGAGAAAAGTAATAATTGCAATAAAACAATCATTTTTATGATCTTTACTCACTATCATATCCAAATCCAAGAGCTAATCTAATCCACAATTCTCCAATCATCAATAATTCTAAGAGTTAAGGAAGAAGCAAATCAAACTTTATGAATCAATTGACAATATTGGAGATATTAATGGTCTTGAGATTTAGGATAGAAACCACAAAAAAGAACAACCTTGATCTACAAATATACCTATTTTTCCAAATTACAGCCCATTGGAAAAACTATCATGCAACATTCTTTAACAAAATAAAAGAACTCTATATAGTATATTAAGATTCCAAACAAAAATCCAAACTTGAGATGAAACAGATTATTGAAAATTATTCTGAGGTTGATTTACCCTTAAATCTTTGTTGGCAGAATCTCCATTGCTACAGTCTCTAACTATCTAATAAGCTGATTTAGCAAAAAACATACCATCATTAGCAAATTTCCAAGCCACGCATCATAATTAAATTTAGATATAGGGGTAGTCGTAATATGATTAACATAGAATTGAGGAAATAAAGATTATAACTTTTCAATATTCCATAATTTGTTGATTGATCAATCAGACCCCCTCCATATAATGTTGACTTGACTGACCAGAACTGGGCTCCACACATATGATACTTTATAGCTACTGTAAGCAACCAATACTTATTCCATAAACATGTCGATTTGTCTTTTCCCAATCCTTTAATGAGGAGATATCTTCCCCAAAGAATACCCTTACAGCCTTATAAACAACCTGCTTTCGTGTGCACTTGAAGAAAATCTCCCACTCTGCAATATTTGGATAGCATCTGCCACGCAAAGAGATTATTTGATTTTGAAGTAGGCACCAAGCTTAGTTAAAACTAACACAATCTTGAATCTCTAGGCCCTTTTTGCTCTTTGGTTTACAAATGGTCTCCTATTTCATCCAATGAATCCTCTTTTGTTGGGGATCTTGATTCTACCATAATCAATATATTGAGGAGTTTAACTCCTTAAGAATAAATAAAGGAATTCTAAAGGACATCAACATTTAAGTAGAACACCTAAAGTCTAAGGAGAGTTACATATAAGCATCATTTTGCGGCTCTAAAAGTTGGGTACTCTTTTGGAGCTGATGTTTGTAGTTAGTTTTATATGTAACTATCTCATTTCCTCCTTCTCATGTGTCTGTGTGTATTTCTTGAATAATTTCTCAAGTAAGTCTACCTGCCCGACTTAGCAATTTAAACTTCCAACCCTGAATCTTCAATAAGATCTTATCTTTTAAGCCCTGAAACAATTTCTTTTTAGATTGCGCAAAATTAAGTTGACAACCCAAATATTTACCAGGACTGGTAGTTAATTTAACTGGAAAAAAAATGTCATTTAACAACTGTTTATAAAACCCATCCACTTTTGGACTGAGAAATAGATTAGATTTATGAAAATTCACTTGGGCTCCTGTTAGAAATCAATATAGGCCCAAAATATCCTTAATCTGAAAAGTCTCCTATAAAATGGCATTAAAAAACAAATAACAATCATCAGCAATAAAACAAACGAGATAGCTTGATTATTTTGCATAAGGCCATACCCTTGATAAGATGTTTCCTTCCAACCTGTTGCATGGCAACAAAAAGTACATTGGATGTTAGAAATACTTCATTTTGTGGGCTAACATTTAATTGTATTATTTTGGTTTTATTTAAAACAGGTTAAGATTGGGTTTATATAAGATAAGCTTGATAGGCCTGACGTTATGTGATCACTAAGCTAGCATCCCTCTTTATGTGCAGATGTGGGTTTAGCAGTAGTGTGTGTTTGGATAACCTGTGAGCTATGATAGGTGTCCCATTAGAGTTATATGTATGGAATTGGTTAGGTCCCTTTATCTCTTTCAATATACAGTGCTTCTGATTGTAGAGCTGGCAATTTTGCAGAAAGCAAGAGAAAAAACATCAACCATTATCGATCTTGCTGTTTGTTGAGTGATGGCTCAATCAGCATGGCTATTTTATTGTTATAATTAGTGTTCTTCATTCTTGTAATGATTTAATAAATTCAATATTAAATACCAATATAAAAGGTATGGGGATAAAAGATCTACTTGGCGCAGACCACTTTGCAGATAAAACCAATTGGACATGACTCCATTAACTAAAGTAGAATAAGATACCATTATGACACATTGCATGTTAAACTAATAAGATTGTTGATTATGGCAACCCAAGAGGGGCTGAATTGGGTTTAAAAAATTTTCAATTATTAAAGACTTAAACACAAATTATGCAAGTTATCAAATTTAAAACAAGTAAACCATATACAGCAATAAATAAACTTGTTGACATTAAAAAGAGTAAGGAATAAGAACTTGAAAACAAATTTATAATGCTTCGGTCACTTCTTGTGCCTAGCCCACTCCTCAAGAGATCTTATTGAAAGTTCCTTCACTAATCCAAGTAACTTCGAGTTATATTCCAAACTTTTACAAGAAAAATTTCTCTCACGAGAAATATCTTCACACCTAAACAATCAAGAAATCCTGATGAGCTAGTACACCAACTCTTTCACAAACAAGATAATGAAAGGATTGTTTTTCTTACAACAAGAGAGAGATCTTTAATGAAATATTACAACTAAAATTTCTCTCTCAAACACTCTTAGTATAAGAATGTCTCAATTTCTTATTTTAAAAACTTAAATGAAGCAATTAATGAGCTCAAAGATGTTCAAGATAGTTATTAAGGCTCATTAAGACCGAGTATTTATAGATGTAATTCTTACTAGCCATTTGAGACATTAAATGGTCGTTTGATGCATTAAATGCACTAACTCACATCTTAATTTTAAAAAAACTAATCGTTATTTTTTTCAAGATAGTCATCAGTCTCTTTTGAATAATCAATTGTCCATTTGAATTTTGGTTTTGGAAAGTAGTTTTAAAGCTAATAGTCGACTATTGTTATGGCTAGTCCATTATAAAAAGTTTTTATCTCTTCTGGCTGTCGATTATTATATACCCATAGTCGATTTTCACCATAGATTGAAAAATAAAGAGCTGATGCTTTAAGGCTATAGTTGATTGTCAGAACTTGTCAATGAACTATGGCTAACCAAAAATTCAGTTTTACTTAAAAGATTTTAATGAGATAGATTCTTTAAATTAGTTTTAAGTAAATCATTTTATAAAAATAATTTTTGAGCCATACTAGAGCCAATAACTTAGATTAGATGATACAAATTACTTAAGCTAAGTAGCACTTAGATTTCTCTTATCTTTCTTCTTCTTTTTTCTCTAACTTATTCTTGAGTGAGCTTCAAGGTTTCATAGATTTTCATGTGCATGCCTTGCACCTTAACATTTTTGGATAACTAGACAAGAGAGTATAAACACAAAAAAGTGGTTTGCCATTATCAAAATGGGTCAACAATGTTCCCCATTTTTATGATAAAAAAAAATCATTTTTCAATTTTGATTTGCTTAAGTGTTAGATTTTTTGAAAAAATTGACAGTCTCCTTTGTATTTTGAATAAAACCACATGAGGGATCACAGCCAATTATCACTAATCCAATCCAAGAGATAAATCAAAGAAGAAGTACTATACCATAATGTGATAGTTGTAGACCGAGGTACAAACCCAAGAGGGGGGTGAATTAGGTTTCAATTTTTTTTTGCAATTTACAAACAAGTTTTAACAATTTAATCAAGTAAAGCACACAATAAATAAATTGCTTGAAATTAAAAGGAGTAAAGGGAGAGAATATGACATACAAGTACCTTTTTCCAAAATGAAGTTACAAGGAATTATTTAACGTCTAAACACTCTAAGAGTTATACAAATTCTTTCTCTTTACAATGATTGATATTGAATGTAAAGAAAAATAAGAGAGATAGCAATAAATGTTTTACAAGATGAAGATGATCTCTCTTTTAAGAACAAATCTTGATGAATAGCTCAAAAGAAATTTTTAAAGCTTTTAAGAGTATTAATGACTTTAAAAATCTCCTTAAAGCAATCTGCTAACGATAGTCCAACAACTTCATGGGTGTTGCCCAAACCTTACAAGTACTCTTTTCCATAAGGAAGTTACAATGATGTGTTTAATGCCTAAACACTCTAAGGGTTATACCAATTCTTTTTCTTTACAATGACTGATATTGAATGTAAAGGACAATAAGAGAGATATTAATAAATATTTTACAAGATGAAGATGATCTCTCTTTTAAGAATAAAGCTTGATGAATGGCTCAAAAGAAATTTTCAAAGCTTTTAAGAGTATTAATGAGCTATTTAAGAAATTGATTGCTCTTTCTTGTTGTTTAAAAGTTCATTGATGAGAAATTTTTATAGTCTTGGCTTTATATGACCGTTAGACACAAGTTAGGCTAGTTTGGAGCATTAAATGCTTAAATCTCACGTCTAAATTTTTAAAACTAGCCGTTTTTCTCAATAGGACAGTCGACTGTGTAAAATGGATAGTCGACTATCCTCTCTTGAATTTGCAATTCTAGATTTGAAATTATTTGGACAGTCGACAGTCTAAGTGGACAGTCCACTGTGAAACTCTCTGTCTCTTTCACAGTTGACTATCTATTTTGTTTTCAAAATGGTCAGTTACAAAGATTTGGACAGTTGACTATCGAGAATGAGTTTTCAAATGACCAAAATATTTTCCAAAAGATTGTTTTGAGCCAAGATCAAGCTTATAAACTAAAGGAGAGATTTACATGTAAAGATGTTTGTACCTCAAAATCTAAACTCGGTTTTCGATCTTCTTTCGAATGTCTTTTAAGTGCGATATATTATTCTTTAAGTTTGAATTACTTCTTGTCCTTGAGTTGGATGCTTAAGCTTAGTGAAAAGAACTTAGATAAAGTTGTTAGTATAGTTAAAGCACTATTTTGTCAGAATTAAAATCAAATAAAGGTCAACAATCTCCCTTTTTTTGATGATGAGAAAACTAAAGAGAGAAAAACAGTTTTAAAGACTATGTGTTGGGTTTTTATAGAAAAACGGACAGAGTCTCCTAAGTTTTTAGGATAAAACCAATCTGTAAAAAACTGAAAAAACATCCAACCAAGAATCTATATATAGTTCTTAGTAATTCTAGCAAATTTTAAGTAAAAATGGAGCAAAACTCCCCTTCATTCTATGCATAGAGACAATCTTTATTGTCTTGTTCTCTGCTTTCTCCAAGCTCTTTTCCTCTACTTTTCTCCCCGTTTTTTGTCAACAACATAAAAGGGACAAAGATACTAGCCAAGAAAGATATATACTCAAAGATAATTAAAGAGAACATAGAATTTGAAGTTAAAACAAAGCACTTTAAAAAATCTAAACAAGAAAGCTCAAGAAAGAGCAGATTTTCTGAAAATATGTGTCGTGAGCTCTAGTAACTATTATAAATAGTAGAATAAGCATATCCATCTCTATGAACAGCTAGAGTATACTAAAAAAAACTTGGATGAAAAATATTAGCTTAAAACAGGAACTGGAAGACCTCCCAAGAATAATCAGAAAACTAATACATGAGCTAAAATCAAGAACAACCATTCAATTTGTAAAAGAAAAGCTAGTTGGCCAAACACATGCATTAAACTAAAAATAAACAGTACAAATAACCAAGTCAAGTCAATAGTTATGTCATGCAGTCATGGTAACAAAGTAAAATACATGAATAAAAAAAAATACATGTCCTTGCAAATTTTTGATAAATTTCTAAAATAAAGAACAGATGAAGGATATCAAAGTGTGTTAGAGGGTGGACGAATCCTAGTGATATGATCTCTAAGCTCCTTAAACTTGATGTCAATGATGTCAAAATGAGCATTCATCATGAGTGAGATGAAAGACATCTCATCCTTGAGATCTCGAAGAGAAGTTAAAACTGATGTATTATAATCCGCTGAACCGGAATTGTTAGCATGAATATTAGCGTCTGTCTCAACCTCTGGCTCATCATCCTTCGCCATAACCTTATCAACTAAAGCAGTGCCTTCAAGTTTTTTTCTCCAAACCTTTTGAGCTGGATCATAAATGGCATTGATAGTGCCTTCTCAAGTGTTTTCCTCCAACTGAATTAATTTCATTATGTTCAGTGTGGACGTGTTGAACACATTAGCGGGGACCATCTCTACCCTCTCCTCTCCAATATAAGACATACTATAGTGCTTCAGGATCTTTGTAATTAGCATTCCAAAAGGAAGGCCACCAAGCTTCTTCTCTGACCCCTTTATCATCTTACAAATGATAAGATTATAAATGTTATATCTAGTCCCACTCACAACATCCATAAGATGTAGACAACACGTTGACATACATATGTATGGCTCCTTTTTTCTAGAAGATATACAGTAACTTATGATAAGATGTATTACCCTACTTTTTATGGTTAAAGTATTAGTGTCTTTAAATGAGTTTTTAAAAATGTACGAAGAATCTTCTCTCAGCATTCTTATGGCATTCTGTTTGTAAACCGAGGTTCAAACCCAATAGGGAGTGAATTGGGTTTTAAAAACCTTTTTATGATTAATTTGCAAGTTTTTAAACAGTTAATATAAAAAACACCTAATCAAATAATATACTTGAAAGTAAAGAGTTTAAGGAAGAGAAAATGCAAACTTAGTTTATAATGGTTCGATAATATCAAATTCCTTTCAACCCTATGTCCACTCTCTTCAAGGAACCTCTTTGAAGTAATCTACTAAAACTTTAGTCGTGCTACTTCACATGTATTGCACAAACCTTACAATCGATCCCTTCCTCACGAAAGCTACAAAGAAGTGTTTAATCCTAAACACTCTAAGAGTTATACTAACTCTTTCCCTTTACAATAAATGAAATTTGTTGTAAAGTAAATGGTAAAGAGACAGCAATAAGTACTTTTAAAAATGAACAATATCTCTCTTTCAAGGATAAGCTTGAAGAATGGCTTAACAATAAATATTTCAAAGCTTTTGAGAATTAATGAGCTATCTTGTGAATTGAATGTGTTCTCTTCTTTTTTAAAATGCTCAAGTCTCGCATCTCAAACAGTCATATTTTTGAATTACCAGTCAATTGTGTTAAGTGAGAAATTTCACTTTTTAAGCTAAGGGAGAGTACCAGTCGATTGGGTCCTAAGCACCAGTCGACTGGATTCTCAACATTAGTCAACTAGAAACTTTTTGTCCCATATCCCAGTCGACTGGTATATGGACCCAGTCAACCGGGTTGACCTTCAACCCAGTTTTCCTTTTTCAAAAATAGTTTTTGATTTAGGAACTTTTTGTATTTTGGTTTTGTTTAAGTATTTTGTAATTTAAGCCACAGATCAAGCTATGTAATTGAATGTAAGAGATTTACAGTTGTTTCAATTACCTTAATGCCTATTCTAGATCTTCTGTCTTGTTTTAGTGTCTGAATTACATTGAGTTCTTGCATATTGTTACGGTGCTGAATGTTTTTACCGCTTAAGCACTTAGATAAAAATGTTAGTGCAATTAGAGCAGTGTTTTGTCATTATTAAAATCAAATACAGATTAAAAATCTCCCAATTTTGGATGATGACAAAACTAAATAGAGAAAAAACAGTTTTAAAAACTAAGTGTTAGTTTTTAGAAAAATTTGGACAGAGCCTCCTCTGTGTTTCGAATAAAACCAATCTGTTAAGCATTCAAGCACAATTTAACGATAAGTGCTTAAATAGTTATATTTAAGCCACTTAATTTACACTTGTTAGACTCTTTATTTATATATTTTAGTAGTTTCTACTTCATTTTCGTGTTTTATGTGTTTTTCACAGGACTTGGACAAAAAGATGATAATTTAGAGCTTTTAGAAGCAAAAATCATGTTCTGCTATCCAGCAAGGTGCGCTCGAGCGCACCTCCCTTGAGATCAAGTGCACCAAAGTACGAGCGCACTTTAAGAAGGCTCGAGCACACACATGCGCTCGAGCGCAATCATTTCAGAGGTGGCAGAGCTAGATATGGAAAAAAGTCCTCAGACTCCAAATAGGAAATTAGGGTTTCGGGACACCAAAAGGACCCTATAAATAGCCCTGTAAAACACATAAACCAGACTTTTTTGTTCTAGATTCGAAGTAGCAACCTTAGGAGAGGAATTGAACACTTGTATCCCGAGTCTTCTTCGGTTTTAGTTTTCTGTTTTTATTTCACTATGTTTAGAATATTTAGTTTACTTAGTATGTGTAACTAAACTCCTATAGGGCTCTATTGGAGCCCTAGTTATGCTTCTCCACATGTTCATTCATCGATTATCTTTGCTATAGCCTTGTTAGAATATTTAACTTGATTAATACCTGTTTGTATTTACATTCCTCATATGTATGTGCCTGATCAACGTATGCATGCGGTATGGATAAGTTAGTCGAATCAATTTGGATGATCGAGTCCTGAAAAAACATCCTCCAACGGTGATTTTGATACGGATTCTCTTTAACATTATGAAAGGGTCATTTTAGAGAGAGATTATGGGGAATAAGGAATTTTCAACCTTGAAAAGTTGAAAGATGGGTGATTTAAGATATGATTGAAGGTTTTATGAAGCAGTTTTAAGAGATTTTGGAATGAAATCATGGATTTTCTGGAGAGAGAAAGGTTAGGGTTTTAAAAAATGGTGTGAAAGCTGAAAAATCTGAAGAGACTATTTATAGAATCGCAATACCATTCGACTGGGTTAGGGTACCAGTCGACTAGGTCCTTCGTAATTTAGAGAATTTTCGACATACCAATCGACTAGGTCAAGACACTAGTCGATTGGGAAAATTGGCAAAGATATACCAGTCGACTGGGTGAGCCATACCAGTCGACTGGGTAGGCCACCAAAATTTCAAATTTTGGCTTCAAACAATGTTTTATAGTACCAGTCGACTGGATACTTTGTACTAGTTGACTGGTAAAATTAGCAGTGGGATACCAGTCAGTTAGGGTCAAAATACTAGTCGACTAGGTCCTCCAAAAAACTTAAAATTTTGAGCTCTAACTTGAAATTTTAGCACGAAATTGTTTATCTACGCCATCTTGAGTGAAAGATATATTAAATAAGAGTTAATACTCATTCATTAGATGTCAAATATGCATATGATGAATGTTGATGCAATGAAACATACATTTTACCATAGTCTATCAGGCCCATCAATAGTCTAATTTTGCAAAAACTATCTTCACTTAAAGGTTTTGTGAGAATATCAGCTATTTGATCTTCTAAAGGAATGAATTCTAGTCTAATATCACCTTTTTGAGCATGGTCTCTTATGAAGTGATGTCTTATTTCTATATGTTTGGTTCTAGAGTGTTGAATAAGGTTTTTGGTTAAGTTGAGAGCACTAGTGTTATCACAATGAATTGGTATATCTTTAAAGTTCATGTCATAATCTTCTAACTGTTGTTTCATCCACAACATTTGTGCACAACAACTTCTGACTGCGACATGTTCTGCTTTGGGGTTGATAGCTCAACCGAATTTTGTTTCTTGGAAAACCAAGAGGTTAGCATTGCACCTAAGAATTGGCATGATCCACTAGTGTTTTTTCTATCTAGTCTACAACTTGCAAAATCAGAATCTGAATATCCTATAAGCTCAAATGTTGATTTTCTATAATACCATAATCCTAGGTTTTGATTCCCTTGTAGATATCTAAGGATTCTTTTTACTACAATTACATGTGATTCCTTAAGATTAGCTTGAAATCTAGCACACATGCATACAATGAACATTATATCAGGTCTACTTGCAGTTAAATAAAGTAAAGCTCCTATCATGCTTCATAAGTTTTAGTATCTACACACTTACCTTCCTCATCTAGGTCAAGTTTTGTAGAGGTGCTCATAGAGTGCCAATTGATTTTGAGCTTTCCATCCCGAACCTCTTTAATAGGTCCTTGGTGTACTTTGATTGATTGATGAGGATGCTTTTTTTCAATTGTTTGATTTGAAGTCCAAGAAAGTAGGTAAGCTCTCTCATTATGCTCATTTCAAATTCACCTTGCATGCACTTAGAAAACTCTTGACACATAGATTTATTTGTAGCACCAAATATAATATCATCAACATATATTTGGACTAGTAGTGTGTCATCTTTTTGTGTTTTTGTGAAGAGAGTTGTGTCTATTTTTCCTCTTATAAAATCATTTTCAAGCAAAAACTTACTTAGTCTTTCATACCATGCTCTTGGTGCTTGTTCAACCTATATAAAGCTTTAGAAAGCTTATAGACATGGTTTGGAAGACTAAGATTTTGGATGACCGAGTCCTGGGTTCGACATTAGTAACAAGAGATTTCCACACCGGATTCTCGGGTTAATCAACATGGGAAACCGGGAGCGGACCAAGCCTTAGATCCCGTGTGGTTGCCGATCTCCATAGCCCTCATGCTCTCTTAAGGAACAACTCAGTATACACCCATGCTGAATCCCTTAAGAGAGAAAAGAGTTAGAGTATACACCATGCTTAACTCGTTGCATTGGGAGATCAATAGCCTAAGGTGTGGACCAAGCCCTTAGGTTGGCAACCATTAGATATTTATGATAAGGCTAGAGCATTGAAGCTTTACTTAGTGGGAAAGTATAATTAGGGTGGATATCGTAGTCCTATGTTCTCATTATTGTTATTCACTTACAATCAAACTGCTATTTCTCTTTTTTTAACTTGAAGAAACTAATTTTAAAAGGAAATTCATCAATCCCTGTGGAAATGATCTCGCACTTGCACACTATGCTACCACAGACCTTGTGCACTTGCAAGTAAAACTCGGATGATTATTTGCATATTTATTTAGGTAGATAATCGCTCCAACAAGTTATTAGCGCCGTTGCCAAGGATTGCACTAAATTTCTTTTTAGAATTAAATTTTTCATTTAGTTTAATTACTATTATTTTCTTTTTAATCTATTCCATTCTTAATTATTGTTTTTATCTTATTTTTTTATCTCTTTTTATCAAAACCCTAACCAATTTCCTTTTTCTTTGTTTCAAGTACTCTTTGAGAGCTTTTTGTGCCACTTACGATCAAGCACACCCTCTATTGCGATCGAGCGCAATTGAGGCAGAGAGTAATCCGAGCAGCAGTGTTTGATTGCTGCACTCACGTAACTGCCACCGATTCATGCACGGGCGACGATCCAAGCATCTTAAATTCCTTCCCCTTGATCCCGAGCTCGAGAGGACTATCTGACAAAGACTTAGAGATAACTCGGAAGAGGACGAAGGAGGAATTGAGAAAGAAAGACAAATGGCAGAACAGATAGCCGAATAGCAACCACCTGAGCGGAGGCCGATGAAGCAATCCTTCATCCCGCAGAACCTTGATCAACCATCGTGCATCACGTATCAACCTGAGGCAGAAGGAAACTACTACATATCTTCACAGATACTCAGTGCACTAACTCACTTTAGAGGCACACCTAGTGAAGATCCATATTTGCACCTTCGAGAGTTTTTCGACTTCTGCAAATCCCAGCACATCCGAGGCTTAGACTAAGAAGGAATAAGGTTAATTCTTTTCCCTTTTTCCTTAAAAGATAATGCTAAATTATGGTATAATTCTTTGCCTGCAGTTTCCATCCACACTTGGGAGGAGTTGGCTAGCAAATTCCTAAGGAAGTTTTTCCCAGCCCAAAAGACGAGGCAAATGAGAAAGAAATTCAATCCTTCCATCCACACTTCAACGAGCTACTACTCAAGTGCCCACACCTTAACCTACCCTAAGACGAACTGGTACAAGCTTTCTATGAAGGTTTGAGTGATTCTAACAAAAACATTATCGATTCAAGTTGTAGAGGAGTGCTGATGGAGAAGAGCAGTGAAGAGGTTATGGAACTCTTCGAAACCCTGAGCGAACACACGCAGCAATTCACCTCTCGAGGTAGACATATAACCAAAAGTAAGGGTATGTATGAGGTAAGCTTAAACGGAGGATCATCTCCTCAAATAGTTGTTGCAGAGAGGAAACTTGACCTATTAGTTAAAGCCATGGCTGCTCAGAACACCTCAACTAACCCACCATCTACACCACTCCAGGTATGTGCCATTTGCTCACAATTTGATCATAATACTAATACGTGTCCCTTGTATTCATCTGCAGATCATGAGCAAGCCAACTTTGTGGGACCAAATAATTATCCGCCAAAGAACAACCCCTATGCAAACACATATAACCTTGGATGGCGGAATCACCCTAATTTCTCATGGAGCAACAACCAAAACAATCAAGGGTAGCAAAGAAAATTCCAACCAGCAGCCCAATCTGCTCCTGAACCAAAGAAGAATGACCTATAAAGTCTTGTGAGGCAACTAGCGACTCAGCAACAACAAATCCTGAATAAACATGAACAATTCATGGAAGAGTCAAGGCAATTTTGAACTGAAATGAGGCAAATCACTGCAAAACACGATCAAGCCATTCAAGGACTAGAGGTACAAATGGGACAGTTGGCCAAGGAATTGAATAGCAGAAAGCAAGTAGAGCTCCCAACCCAGCCACTTTCTAATCCAAGAGGACATCAACAACTAAATGCTGTAAATACCTTAAGAAGTGGTAAGATCATTGGCACCAATGAGCCTACACAAGCATCTCTAGACCAAGCCTCCATATCTAAAGTAAGAGAGATGGAAAAGGTAAATATACTTCCACCCTTCCCTCAAAGGTTAGTGAAGCCTAAAAAGGAAACTAAAATGATTGACATTTTCGAAACCTTGAAAAAGGTAGAAATAAATATTCCTTTATTAGATGCAAAAAGACAACTACCTGCTTATGCTAAGTTTTTAAAAGATTGTTGCACTAACAAACGGAAATTTTAGGAGCATGAGACGGTAGCCTTGACTGAAGAGGTAAGTGTTGTGTTATTGAGAAAATTACCACCTAAACTAAAAGATCCGGGTAGTTTTACTATTCCTTGCAGGCTAGGTGACCAGCTTTTCGAGCATGCATTATTGGACCTAGGAGCGAGTGTTAATTTTCTACCTTACAGTGTATTCGAGACACTAGGTTTGGGGGAACTCCAACCAACCTCCATTACTTTACAATTGGCTGACAGAAGTATCAAACGACCAAGAGGTATCCTCGAGGATGTTTTGGTAAGAGTAGGTAAATTTATCTTACCTGCTGATTTTGTTGTATTAGACATGGAGGAATGCCATATGCCTGTACCACTCCCTAACATTTTAGGGAGACCATTATGAAAACTGCTGACACAAACATTAATGTAAAAAGGGGCATTGTCACCATGCAAGTAAATGATGAAGAGGTAGAATTTAAAATATTTAATACAATAGACTCCACTAAAGCTGATGATAACTGTCATAATGTGAGTTTCATGCAAGGTTTTAATGAGAAAGTGTCTAAAGTCCATTGCACTGTTCCATAGGAGACCATCCCCAACCATGCTAACACGAGATTGGATAATAGCCCAGAAGAAGATAACGTGATTAAAGATATTCATGGAGCTGTGCACACCATCAAGAACACACCCGAGCTTTCAAGTAAGTGTAATCCCCAATTTAAAAAACTTGCACTTACTAATACTACTTCTCATTGTTTTGTTGACCAGGCACCAAAATTGGAGACAAAGCAGCTGTCAACAGCACTGGAAGCACCTGATGGGGCCCCTAAGTGCCTTCTTCAAAAGACGTAGCCTTAAAGCTACCATAAAGAGCACTTGAGCAAATTCCACTTGCATAACATATAGCTCAAGTGCCTCTATCAAGGTTAGTGGTACTGAATGCCACTAAAATACGGTATGACTATATCGTTCTAATTTAGTTTTTGGTAAGTCTTAATACGCTTTACATACTGCCTTACGCTCGAGCACACCATTCATTACACTCGAGTGCACATCCCCTACACTCTAGTGTGAATAAGCGTAATACCCTACGCACTTATGCATCATGTGATCGAACGCATTTCACAAACACACTCGAGCGCACTCGGGGCAGAAAAGTCACGTGCATATTATAAACAGTTTCCTGTTCCTTCGCTCACTTACGCTCAATCGCACTTTTGCTATCTCTCTCTCGCATGAACCAGCACACACAAACCCTACCTTCAACCCTTATCCGGCACTCCACACCACCACCACCTTGCCACATAACCAAGCTAACCACGAGGCAAATAAATTCTCTTTTTTCGTTACACACACGCCACCCTCCTAAGCACACAAGGTACACGCATGTTTTTGTTTTTTTTAGATACTAACACACACACACGGTTTTGGATCTTCAGTATTACACATACATTATCTATATATGTTATTCTTGTGTGTTGATTAGGTAGTTTTACATTTGCAGGAGGTTTGTATCAAGGGTGATTAAATTCTACAGCTTCTGATTTTTGGTGCACATAAGGTGTTCGATAAATTGCCTAACCAAGTGCGATCGAGTGCTAGGTATCAGCGATCGAGCGCACTACCTCTCGTGCGATCGAGCGCACAATATCTGTGATCGAGTGCAATTTTGACAGTAACACAGTTTCAGCTTTCATAACATGGCTTATATATCCCGTGCTTCTAGTAGCCACCATCAGGCATCCCGACCCAATTTCGAACAGCGTGAAATACTGTTCGAGACAACATTTAACGTGGAAGAGGACTTCAAGAGTTTGGACGCTACAAGATGGGCGGTCCAAGAGTTCAAGAGCTGGGGTCTCAAGCGGCTATTCAAGCCGATCTATTCGACGACATATACTCGATTTGTGGTAAGCTTCTACGAGAACCTGACCTACGACTGCAATAGACCAAAAATCTTATCTTCTTTAGTCCAAGGCAGATTCATAGAGCTGACCACCATTGACATAGCCGGCTCTTTACACTACTGTGATGAGTCCCCACTAGAGGACACCCACATGGAGGAGCAGCCTGACCCGTTCCCTCTACCACACATCATAGTTGATATGTGTGCGGGACAGTACGCAGACTGCCACAGCAATGCGGGGAGCTGATCGAGGTTGCCTTCCCGTTTATGGTTCGTTGACTCAATCCTGTAGCGGAACGTGTGTCCTTTGGGGCACAAGACACAGAGACAGAATAAATTCTTACAGGCTCTCTAAGCCTTTCACTGGGGTCACTGGTACTCAATCCAAGCGGTTATATAGAGTCAAATACACAAGTTCTGGGATGGGGTGCATAACCGGCAGACGACCACAACTAATGTCTGGGGCCTTCTTTTTCCCTTCTTGCTCAGTCATATCTTCAAGAAGAAGAGGATTAGAGGCTCTTCTATTGACGGCTCGGTTAGCGACCATCCTTTCTTTGGGAGAGCTCAGTGGAGCCTCAGCCAGTCGCACATGCCCCGAGGACCCTGAGCACAGATTCCAGCTGCTGAGCCTATAGTGAATGATCCAATGGAGACTGAGCATCCACCGGTGAGCCCTTCACGGGAAAATGATCAGACAGACATGGGATCCATGGAGTATCAGCACTTTCTAGACTAGCTGTCTTCCTTCCATTGTGAGCAATCCGACCTTTGTCGGGAGGATCGTGAGGCAGCCCATTTGATCCATCAGTGGATCGATGGGTTAGAGGCATAGTTTACAAGACAGGAGGCCATGCTACAGGCCATCTTTGACCCCCTACCTCCTACACCCGGTACCTCTTCGACTGCACCCACTGATGATCAGTAGTGAGAGGATACCCCATCTGGCTGAAGATATAAAACTTAGCGCTCATGGGAGGCACCCCCGACATATCCTTTTCATTTTAGTACTTTTTGTTTGTTTATAATATTTACATGTCTATTATTTATATTTTGTTTTTTGGAACAATGTTTATTTTTCTTTATCAGGTACCTAGTGCGTGCATCCAGTTTTAGTTTGGGGGTGTGTACAAGCAAGCAGGCAACCTAGTTCTTCATCTCCCAGGTTAGATCTTTACATGCCACACACACATTGGCGATAATGTGTATTTTAAGTTTGGGAGTAGTGGGAGATACTAGGCACTATTACACACACACTTGAAACATATGCACACAGTAAGTCCCAGTTTTTTTTAGGAGATAAATACATGTTCCTTTGGTAAACAAAAATTTTGATTGATTTAAAATTTTGATAACACTTCATTCATAAGCTTAAAAACTAGAACAAATAGTCTTGTATTAGGAATTTTACAAAGTTAGTTACCTACCTCAAGGCACCAAAGAATTCACAAGTTTGATCCAAATTCGCACAAGCATATTTAGCATGCATTTGTGTGGGGTATGACACATAATTCTTTTATATATGTTTCCATAACCTAACTGTAATCGGATGACTTGTTGAAAAGAACACTTTGGCATAAGAAAAATAAAGAAAAATGTTCATCATGCCAAAACAAAATGAAAAGCTTCTAATGATCAGTAAAAACTCTCCACTGAGTAACTGGGCCTCTTGCCTTAGTAAGTATTGAGTGTTCACGTCAAAAGGTGGGAAGTAAGCCTTTAATGATCATAATAAAAAATTTCACTGAGTAACTGGGCCTCTTGCCTCAGTAAGCATTGAGTGTTCAAGTCAAAAGGTGGGAATTTCATTTAGAAGCATTAAAAACTTGTTAGTTCCGTAGCCTTTTTTACTCGAGTTAGTAAGTCCTTAGGGGTATCTTTACACCTAATGCCCTCAAACCATCTGGTTTGGGAGTCATTGGCCTAACACTCGTTACACGGGTAAAATAGAAAGCTCGATGGAACTCAACATGGCAAAGATAGCATGATAAAAGAAAAAGAAAGAAAAAGCATGCCATTTTTGTTCTCTTTGATAAGGAATTTGATAAAGGTTTGGGCACCGAAACACTATACACTAAAATTATGTGGAAACCTCATCCTATATGTGTTAAATCATCACACACGAATCAAACTTGCGATGCCTTAGGCCAACCTTAGGTAAGTAACATAAGCTTTTGAAAATTCTTTTTCAAAACAAAAATGTGTTTTTATTATAAGCTTACTCATGAACGGTCATCATAGTTTTATGCACAACCCAAATCTTTGAGTATCATGGAAATGAATTTATCTTTAAATTTTGATCTAACATAGTCCTTAGTTTTGTATTGCTAAGGGACTAGCAATATGTAAGTTTGGGGGTGTGATAAGTGCTTAAATAGTCATATTTAAGCCCCTTAATTTACACTTATTAGACTCTTTATTTATATATTTTAGTAGTTTCTACTTCATTTTCGTGTTTTATGTGTTTTTCACAGGACTTGGACAAAAAGATAATAATTTGGAGCTTTTAAAAGCAAAAATCATGTTCTGCCATCCAGCAAGGCGCGCTCGAGCACACCTTCCATGAGATCGAGCACACTAAGGCACGAGCGCACTTGAAGAAGGCTCGAGCGCACACATGCACTCGAGTGCATCCCGCATACGCTTGAGCACAATCACTCCAGAGGTGGCAGAGCCAGATATGGAAAGAAATCTCCAGACTCCAATTAGGAAATTAGGATTTCGGGACACCAAAAGAACCCTATAAATAGCCCTGTAAAACACATAAACCATACATTTTTGTTCTAGATTCGAAGTAGTAAGCTTAAGAGAGGAATTGACTACTCGTCTCCCAAGTCTTCTTCAATTTTAGTTTTCTGTTTTTATTTCACTATGTTTAGAATATTTAGTTTACTTAATATGTGTAACTAAACTCCTATAGGGCTCGATTGAAGCCCTAGTTATGCTTTTTCACATGTTCATTCATTGATTATCTTTGCTGTAGCCTTGTTAGAATATTTAACTTGATTAATACATGTTTGTATTTATATTCCTCATATGTATGTGCCTGATCAACGTATGCATGCGGTATAGATAAGTTAGTCAAATCAATTTGGATGACCTAGTCCTGGTTTTGACATTAGTAATAAGGGATATCCACACCGGATTCCCGAGTTAATCAACATGGGAAACCGGGAGCAAACCAAGCCCTAGGTCCCGTGTGGTTGCCGATCTCCATAGCTCTCATGCTCTCTGAAGGAACAACTCAGTATACACCCATGCTGAATCCCTTAAGAGAGAAAAGAGTTAGAGTATACACCATACCTAAATCGTTGCATAGGGAGATCAATAGCCTAAGGTGTGGACCAAGCCCTTAGGTTGGCAACCATTAGATATTCACGATAAGGCTAGAGCATTGAAGCTTTACTTAGTGGGAAAGTATAATTAGGGTGGATATCGTAGTCCTATGTTCTCATTATTGTTATTCACTCACAATCAAACTGTTATTTCTCTGTTTTTAACTTGAAGAAACTAATTGTAAAACGAAATTTACCAATCCCTGTGGAAATAATCTCGCACTTGCACACTATGCTACCATAAACCTTGTGCACTTGCAAGTAAAACTCGGATGGTTATTTGCATATTTATTTAGGTAGATAATCGCTCCAACATTTAATTATATCAACTCATCCAAGCAATACAAGACAGTATTACATTTTTTAACATGTTCAGAGCAATGCTCCCCTTAAATTTGATTTTTCTCTTTTTTCTCCCCATTTTGACAATAGCAGAAAAGGGGATGTAAACCAAAAAAAATAAGTAAAATAAACACTACAGCAATGACGATAAGGGAAAAAAAAACTTTTGTGCAAAAACTTGTCATGATTCAGAATTAGGAAGATATCCTGGGAAGAATCAGAAATTTGCACATAAGCGTGAATAGTTAAAGCATATAGATGAGCAAAAAAATGCTCAAACTTAGCAATCATATATCTTAAATGGAAAGCATGTATACAAGTGAAAAGCTAAATAACTGAAAAGTAAGCATTTATATACAAACATCCATACATCATAAACTCACAGAATCTGAATATCTAGTACGAGCATATAAATGTATGTAAAGAAAAAAATGTACGTGCTAAGTATCCATGGAGCTACATATGTATATAATAATTAGATAGAAACTAAAGCTCAATGAGCAAGGGAATCAGAGCCATCTTGAAGAAGATCTCGAAGCTCAACCAAAGAGCCCTCTATATGCTTCCTGTGTACCTCGAAATCATCTTTGAGTGTGCAAAGGTCGCGATGCATTGAATCAACTAAAGTACTCAAGCCTTGGAACCAGTCTACATGGACAGCTAGAGCCTGTATTAAGTTTTCATATCAACCTGACCAGCACTAGAGCCACCAAGCTATGGACTAGGTGCTTGCTTGTCAGTGTCCATAGCAGTGGAAGGAACTGCATCACTAGGAACCTCGTCGTCCTCCTTGCTACTGTCATCCTCTTCAATCCTAATGTTCTTCCAGGCCTTGGAGTAGATCATCCCATCTCAGATAGTGCACCCCATCTTCTTCAAAGAAGACATCTTGATGATGTCATTGAGGCCGATGTTCTGAGCCTCAAAGGTTGGTAGGGGAACTCAGAAATGCTGTAGGATCAAGATGATGAGCGTCACATAGGGAAGGCACCCGGATTCATTCACTTCGTCATTTATCATGTTGTCAAGTAGTAAGGGGTAGATATTGAAATAGTATCCTGTTTTGAGACACCAGATCAATACTAAATCTATCTTCGAGAGATAGACTTGACTCCCGCGTCATAGGTGGATGGTCCAACTCACAATAAGGTTGAACAACTTTAAGTCGAGGGACATGTTACTACATTGGTGAAATGTAGTCGACCTAAAGATGTAGTTAGGGTCATCCCTAACAGTCTAGCATGCCTCATCATAGTCAAAGTTGTTTAGCCATCCATCCAGACTCTATTCGACCCTTCCCACAGCGATCCTCAAGATATTGACCAAAAGGTCAGTGTTTACCTCAAATTCTACGCCTATCACAATGATTTTGAATCGAAGAGCCAGTGGACTCAGTTTTACCAGGTTGGCGTAGAACTAGTGAATGAGGCATGGGTAGTATTTTTCGTGTATCTTGATAAGTGGTGTCAAGTGAATGGCTTCAAAAGCAGGTAATATATCAAAATTTTCATGACGGGTAGAAATGAAGTCAATGAATTTATCCATCAAGATCTTTTTATGGTGTATAATGGAGTTATACTTGTCTTTGGAGGCTGGACTCCAGAAGAGTAAGTAGTCAAGCTCAGTCCTTACCTTTTTGCTCAAGGAACCTGCCAAACCCTTTCCCTTGGCATCCGGTTCTGTGGATTTCTTGAACCGGGGCCATGTAGGCGCGTGAAGTCCTCCAACAGTGATTTTGATCTGGATTCTCTTTAACATTATGAAAGAGTCATTTTAGAGAGAGATTACGGGGAATAAGGAATTTTCAACCGTGAAAAGTTGAAAAATGGGTGATTTGAGGTATGATTGAAGGTTTTATGAAGCTGTTTTAAGAGATTTTGGAATGAAATCATGGATTTTCTAGAGAGAGAAAGGTTAGTGTTTTTAAAAATGGCGTGAAAGCTGAAAAATCTGAAGAGACTATTTATAGAATCGCAATACCATTCGACTGGGTTAGGGTACCAGTCGACTAGGTCCTTCATAATTTGGAGAATTTTCGACATACCAGTCGACTATGTCAAGACACCAATCAACTGGGAAAATTGGCAAAGACATACCAGTCGATTGGGTGAGCCATACCAGTTGACTGGGTAGGCCACCAAAATTTCAAATTTTGGCTCCAAACAATGTCTTGTAACATCAGTCGACTGGATGCTTTGAACTAGTTGACTGGTAAAATTAGCAGTGGGATACCAGTCAATTGGGGTCAAAATACTAGTCGATTAGGTCCTCTAAAAAACTTAAAATTTTGAGCTCTAACTTGAAATTTCAGCACGAAATTGTATATCTATGCCATCTTGAGTGAAAGATATATTAAATAAGAGTAAATAATCATTCACTAGATGTAAAATATGCATATGATGAATGTTGATGCAATCAAACATACATTTTACCATAGTCTATCAGGCCCATCAATAGTCTAATTTTGCAAAAACTATCTTCACTTAAAGGTTTTGTGAGAATATCAGCTATTTGATCTTTTAAAGGAATGAATTCTAGTCTAATATCATGCTTTTGAGCATGGTCTCTTATGAAGTGATGTCTTATTTCTATATGTTTGGTTCTAGAGTGTTGAATAAGATTTTTGGTTAAGTTGATAGCACTAGTGTTATCACAATGAATTGATATATCTTTAAAGTTCATGTCATAATCTTCTAACTGTTGTTTCATCCACAACATTTGTGCACAACAACTTCTGACTCCTACATGTTCTGCTTTGGTGGTTGATAGCTCAACCGAATTTTGTTTCTTGGAAAACCAAGAGGTTAGCATTGCACCCAAGAATTGGCATGATCCACTAGTGTTTTTTCTATCTAGTCTACAACCTGCAAAATCAGCATATGAATATCCTATAAGCTCAAAATTTGATTTGCTATAATACCATAATCCTAGGTTTTAAGTCCCTTGTAGATATCTAAGGATTCTTTTTACTGCAATTACATGTGATTCCTTAAGATTCGCTTGAAATCTAGCACACATGCATACACTGAACATTATATCAGGTCTACTTACAGTTAAATAAAGTAAAGCTCCTACCATGCTTTATAAGTTTTAGTATATACACACTTACCTTCCTCATCTAGGTCAAGTTTTGTAGAGGTGCTCATAGAGTGCCAATTGACTTTGAGCTTTCCATCCCGAACCTCTTTAATAGGTCCTTGGTGTACTTTGATTGATTGATGAGGATGCCTTCTTTCAATTGTTTGATTTGAAGTCCAAGAAAGTAGGTAAGCTCTCTCATCATGCTCGTTTCAAATTCACCTTGCATGCACTTAGAAAACTCTTGACACATAGATTCATTTGTAGCACCAAATATAATATCATCAACATATATTTGGACTAGTAGTGTGTCATCTTTTTGAGTTTTTGTGAAGAGAGTTGTGTCTATTTTTCCTCTTGTAAAATTATTTTCAAGCAAAAACTTACTTAGTCTTTCATACCATGCTCTTGGTGCTTGTTCAACCTATATAGAGCTTTAGAAAGCTTATAGACATGGTTTGGAAGACTAAGATTTTCAAATCTAAGAGGTTGCTCAACATGCAACTCGTCTTCTATAAAGCCATTTAAAAATGAACTTTTTACATCCATTTGAAATAACTTAAACTTATTAAAGCATGCAAAGGCTAATAACATTCAAATAGCTTCTAATCTAGCTATGGGAGCATAGGTCTCATCAAAATCTATTTCTTCTTCTTGATTATATCCCTTAGCAACTAGTTTAGCCTTGTTCCTAGTTACTATTCTATTTTCATCCATCTTATTTATAAATACCCGTTTATTTCCTATTATAATGTGATTCTTTGGTCTAGGAACTAGATTCCTTACTTTGTTTCTTTCAAATTGATTTATTTCTTCTTGCATAGCATTTATTCAATCAACATCTTTTTCAGCTTCAACAAACATCTTAGATTCTACTTGCGATAAATAAGATACACAATTGCAAATATTTCTAATAGAGGAACGAGTTTTTACCCCTTGTGAAGGATCACCAATCACTTGACCGATTGGATGATAATTCACATACTTCTAATATTTGGGAAAACTATCCTCTTGTTGACTTGTAGATGGTTGATCAAGATTGATAGCATCTACCTCTTGAATCGTTTGAGGTTGGCTCTCCTTTGGGTCAATAATGGGAGTAAGTTTTTTTTTTTTTTTTTTTTATGCCCGATGATCTTTATCTTTATGTTATCTCCAATGGTCTCATGTCCACCATCCCTTAGAGTTAGCTCTTTGAACATGCTTTGATCACCAGTCATATGCTTTGAGCATCCACTATCAAGGTACCAATAGTTACCTTTCCTTGGTGTGGAGGCATATCTACATTACATAAAGATACACAATTGCACTCTTAGGTACCCAAAATTTTTTGGGTCCTTTGGGGTTAGTTCTATAAAATGCGGTTCCTTTAGGGGCCCATACCTTCTTAACATTATAAAGTGCTCTATAATTATAAACATGTTGATGATGCATAATCCTAGGATAATAGTTATTGAAATTTCTAGGATTTCTTGATTGTGCATGTCTCTAGTTCCTTGGATAAGCATTCCTAGGATACATGTTTCTATGATTAAAGTTAAGAACATGCATGATATTTCTAGGAAATGTATGATGATAGCTCCTAGGATGTGCACTTGTGGTGTGAGCATACATATTATTTCTAGAATATGCGTGATGATAATTCCTACGATGTTCATGTGTGGTGTGTAAATTACGAGTATACATATCATTTCTAGGATGTACATGATGGTTACTTCTAGGAAGTGTATTTCTAGTATATACATTCCTTGAATGATCATTCCTGGCATTTTCATTTCTTGAATGAGCTTACATATATGCATGAGTATTTCTAGGATGCTTTATTCTAGTATATGCATTTAAATTCACATTCTCAAACCTACTGGCATGTATTAAAGAAGCACTTTTAATCTTGCTAGAGGTCTTAGAAGTGGAGGCTTCATTCAAACATGTTATTTTCATGAACAAAGTCTCTTTAGACTTTTGCTTGTCCAATGGAGAATAAGCCAAGCCAGATTTTCCTCTATTTAACATTTTGCTAGATAACACTTCATCTAGCTTTTCTTTTCCAAGTATAAGTGTAGATATAGTGCTATTCAAATCTATTATTTTCTTCTTTAAAATGTCATTTTCATTTTTTAGAAAATCTTGTGAAGATTTATAAAGCATGGAAGATAGTTTTTCTTTTTCTTCCTTTAAGCCCTCCATCTCTTTAGAGAGATATGAAACTTCTTTCTTGAGAGCCACATTTCTAGAATCAAATTTCTTCAATTCTTCATGCATCTCATTTATAACTTCAATTAGCTCTTCATTACTACTAACAATATTATTATTAGAAGGGGAAGAATTAGATACCTCATTTTCGCCGTCGATTGCCATCAAGTATAGGTTGGCAATCTTTTCGTATCCGACCTCATTGTTCGAAGATTCTTCTTCTTTGTCATCACTCCATGTGGTTGTAATCATAGCTTTCTTTTTGAAGCTCTTATATGGTTTGCTCATTGTTAGGCAATCGGCCTTGATGTGGTCAGGCTTCTTGCAACCGTAGCACACAAGAGGTTCTCTTTTTGGAGTGGAATCCCTTGTGTAAGGTTTCTTGCTATTTTCAAGAACTTTTGAAACCTTTTGATGATTAGAGCCATCTCACCATCTTCTTCACTGCTCTCATCCTCTTCTTCCTTCTTTTCCTCTTTGTTGCTTGTAGAGGCTTTGAGAGAAATCGTCTTTTTTATCTTCTCATCATCATTCACAACAGGATTCGTTTCCTCCATCTCATATGTCAATAGTGATTCGAGAAGTGTTTCGACATCAAGTTTGTCGAGATCTTTGCCCTCCGTGATGGCCGTCTTCTTTGCTTTCCAAGTGGATGGCAAAGACCTTAAGATCCTACTTGTTAGTTCAAACTCCTCAATGTTCCTACCAAGAAGCTTTAAGCCGTTAACAATAGTGGTGAAACATGAGCACATTTGAGAAATTGTTTCGTTAGGAGACATTTTGAAGGATTCATACTTGGACACTAGCATATAGATTTTTGATTTTTTGACTTCGCTAGTGCCCTCATATATGACTTGTAGTTTGTCTGATATCTCCTTAGCTGAAACACATGTAGAAATTTTATTATACTTAGAAATATCTAAAGTACAATGTAAACTACTAGTGGCTCTAATATTTAGAGACATTATTCTACAATCCTTTTCATTATCTCAGTTTTGAGTTAGGCATTGTATGATTGATTTCTCTAATAGTTAATTCCTTTGTAGGAATTCTAGGTCCTTCCTCAATGACTCTCCATAGATTGTAATCTTGTCCTTCACCAAAGATTTTCATTCTATTTTTCCAGTAGTTATAGTTGGAGCCATTGAACAAAGGAGGCTTAGTATAGGAATGCCCTTCGATATAGCTATTTGATGTCATCATATCAACTCAATGATTTTAAGCCTGAAATTGAGTACGAGGCTCTGATACCAATTGCAAACCGAGGTTCAAACCCAAGAGGAGGGGTGAATTGGGTTTTAAAAACTTTTTGATGATTAATTTGCAAGTTTTTAAACGGTTAAATATACAAAACACCTAATCAAATAATATGCTTGAAAGTAAAAAGTTTAAGGAAAAGAAAGTGCAAACTCCGTTTATAGTGGTTCGGAAATATTGGATATCTTTCGTCCCTTCGTCCACTCTCTTCAAGGAACCTCCTTGAAGTAATCCACTAAAACTTTAGTCGTGCAACTTCACAAGTGTTGCACAAACCTTATAATCGATCCCTTCCTCACGGAAGCTACAATGAAGTGTTTAATCCTAAACACTTTAAAAGTTATATCAACTCTTTCCCTTTACAATAAATGAAATTTGTTGTAAAGTAAATGGAAGAGAGATAGCAATAAGTACTTTTACAAATGAGCAATATCTCTCTTTCAAGAACAAGCTTGAAGAATGGCTCAACAATAAATATTTCAAAGCTTTTAAGAATTAATGAGCTATCTTGTGAATTGAATGTGTTCTCTTCTTTTTTTAAATGCTCATTGAAGTGGGTTTATATAGCCTTGAATCAATATGGCCGTTTGACACTGACTTGGTAGGTTTGGGACATTAAATGCTAAAGTCCCGCGTCTCAACCGGTCATATTTTTGAATTACCAGTCGACTGGGTCAATTGAGAAATTTCACTTTTTAGGCAAAGGGACAGTACCAATCGATTGGGTCCTAAGCACTAGTCGACTAGGAACTTTCTGTCCCAGTTACCAGTCGACTAGATCCTCAACACCAATCGATTGGAAACTTTTAGTCCCATATCACAGTCGACTGATATATGGACCCAGTCGACTGAGTTGACCTTCAACCCGGTTTTCCTTTTTTCAAAAACAGTTTTTGACTTAGAAATTTTGTATCTTGGTTTTGTCAGAGTCTTTTGTAAATTGAGCCATAGATCAAGCTATGTAATTGAATATAAAAGATTTAAAATTGTTTCAATTACCTTAATGCCTATTCTAGATCTTTTATCTTGTTTTGGTGTTTGAATTGTGTTGAGTTCTTGTATCTTGTTTCAGTGCTGAACGCTTTTACCGCTTAAACACTTAGATAAAACTATTAGTGCAATTAGAGTAGTGTTTTTTCATTATTAAAATCAAATACGGGTCAACACTGTTTATCAAAATCCTCAGCCCAATTGAAGATATCTACCCATTCCTTTCCTCCTATAAGGATTCCCAAAATCTCAAAGAGCACATTGGTATTAACCAATATTTTCTTACCCTTAACAAAGGAAGTAAAGGACAATCTCGTAGTTGAATTCTTGACTAAATTAGCCTAAAATAGTCGAATTAACATAGGATAAGCAATCTCTGATATTGTGACTATAGGAGTCCAATTAACAGTAATGAAATAGTGCTTGATATCCATGTCATTAGATTGTAAATTATGAAAATCTACATAACGACCTAAAATTATTTCCTTAGTAGAGAAATGACCATCATACCTAGATTTTGCCATTGTATTGATGAAAAGCTTGGGATCCACCAACACCTTCTGACATTTACTTGAGCGGAAACCATCACCACCCTTCTTAGAGTATACAAGCACGGTTTTAGGCATTTTCAACCGTAGAAATGCTCTAGACATAGTATAAAAGTGTTTTTATGGACGAAATTAGTAGGATTTAGGCCTAATTTTGTGAAAATTGGAAGAAAATTTAGAGATGAATGATGAAGGTTGTGGCTAGGGTTTGAAATTGGGGGTTTTGAAGGTTGAAGATGAAGTACATGAATTTATACTCGCGATTGGATAGTTGACAGTCGAAAATGGGTAGTCGATTATCCTTTTTAAATCAAAGGACTGGACAAGAGGGACAGTCGACTGTTCATATGGACAGTCGACTGTGAAAGTCTCTATCCCTTGGATTGTCGATTGTCAAATACGCACAATCGACTGTGCAATTCCTGTAACTGAAAATTTGAATTTTTTTTGCAAGAATTGATTGCTCTATGCTATTCTTAAGTGAGGGAACTTTAAATTTAAGGTTAATCCTTATTCACTTAATAGCAATTATGCACATGATGAATGTAAATGCAATCAAACACACACACAATCATAGTTTTTCAATCCCATTAACAGTCGTATTTTGCAAAAGTTGTCTTCATGTAACGGTTTAATAAGAATATCAACAATTTGATCTTTGGAATGAATGAATTCTAGTCTAATATCACCATTTTCAGCATGATCTCTTATAAAGTGATGTCTTATTTCAATATGTTTGGTTCTGGAATGCTGAATTGGATTTTTTTGTCAAGTTGATAGCATTAGTGTTGTCACAATGAATTGGAATATTTTGAAAACGCATGTTGCAATCTTCTAGTTATTGTTTCATATATAAAACTCGTGCACAACAACTTCTGGTGGCTACATATCCCGCTTCGGCGGTTGATAGTGCAACTGAATTTTGTTTCTTTGAAAACCAAGAAGATGAAATAGCACCTACAAATTGGCATATTCCACTAGTGCTTTTTCTATCTAACTTACAACCCGCATAATCAGCATCTGAGTACCCAACAATCTCAAGAGTTGATTTTCTAGAATATCATAAGCTTAGATTACCTTGAAAATATCTTAAAATTCTTTTCACAGCAGTTATATGAGATTCCTTAGGATTAGCTTGGAATCTAGTACACATGCATACACTAAACATTATATCAGGTCTACTTGTAGTTAGATAAAGTAAATCCTCAATCATACTTTTATAAGTTTCAGTGTCTGCACACTTACCTTCATTATCCAAACCAAGTTTTGTATAGGTGCTCATGGGATTCTCGATCCCAAATCTCTTCAACAGGTCCTTGGTGTATTTGGATTAATTGATGAAGATGCCTCATTTCAATTGTTTGATTTGAAGTCCAAAGAAGTAGGTAAACTCCCCCATCATACTCATCTCAAATTCACCTTGCATACACTTAGCAAAATCTTGACACATGGATTCATTAGAGGCACCAAATATAATATCAACAACATATAATTGGACTAAGAGTGTGTCATGTTTATGAGTCTTTGTAAAAAGAGTTGTATATATTTTTCTTCTTGTAAAACCATTTTCAAGTAAAAAAAATTATTTAACCTTTCATACCATGCTCTTGGAGCTTGCTTTAACCTATAGAGAGATTTAGAAAGTTTGTAAACATGGTTTGAAAGGTTAGGATCTTCAAAACCAAGAGGTTATTCAACATAAACCTATTCTTCTATAAAGCCATTTAAAATGCACTTTTCACATCCATTTGAAATATTTTAAACTTTTTAAAGCATGCAAAGGCTAGTAACATACGAATAGCTTCTAATCTAGCTATGGGAGCATAAGTCTCATCAAAGTCAATTCTTTCTTCTTGATTGTAACCCTTAGCAACAAGTTTAGCCTTGTTACTAGTTACAATTCCATTTTTATCCATTTTGTTTCAATAAATCCATTTAGTTACTATGATAGTATGATTCTTTGGTCTAAGAACTAAAGTCCACACTTTATTTCTTTTAAATTGATTTAACTCTTCTTTCATATATTTATCCAAACAACATCTTTTCATCTTCTACAAAAGTCTTAGGTTCTACTTAGGATAAATAAGCTATATAATTGCAAATATTTCTCATACAAGATTGAGTTATTACTCCTTTTGAAGGATCACCAATCACTTAATCGATTGGATGATAATTCACATACCTCCAATCTTTGGGAAGTTCATTTTCTTGATGACTTATGGAAGGTTGATAAAGATTAGGAGTGTATACCACTTGATTTGTTTGAGGTTGACTTTCTTTAGGGCCAACAATGGAAGTAGATGTATCCACTCTTGGAATAAAATCTGCATCATCAAGAGATACTATTCTACTACCAATGGGTTAGATTTATCAAAAGTAACATGTACAGATTCTTCAACCACGAGAGTTCTTTTGTTAAAGACTCTATATGCTTTACTAGAGGTTAAATATCCTAAGAATATTCCTTCATCGGTCTTAGAGTCAAATTTACCTAAATTAGTTTTATTGTTATTTAGGATGAAGTACTTGCAACCGAAAGCACAAAAATAAGAGATATTATGTTTTCTACCTTTCAATGGTTCATATTGATTTTTGTCAAGTATAGATCTAATTAATACTCTATTTAAAATATAACAAAAAGTATTTACAGCTTCTGCCCAAAATTATTTTGGTAAATTATTTTCATAAAGCATGGTTCTTGCAAATTATTTTAGAACTCTATTCTTCCTTTCAACAACACCTGTTTGTTGAAGAGTTCTAGGGGCTAAAATTTTTTGATTAATTCCATTCTCATCACAAAAATTTGAAAAACTTTGGCTTTCAAATTCTTTTCCATGATCACTTCTAATACTTGAAATAAAAATTCTTTTTTTTTTTTCATTTTGAACCTTCTTGCAAAAGTTCACAAAACCTTTAAAGGCTTCATCCTTATAAGTAATAAAAATAACAAAGGTATATCTTGAATAATCATCAACTATAACAATACCATATTGATGGTCACCTAGGCTAATTTTCTTATTGGACCAAACAAGTCCATACATAAAAGCTCTAATGGTCTAGAGGTTGAAATTACTTTTTTTCGATTTAAAAGATACTCTTGTTTGTTTCTCCATTTGAAAAGCATCACAAACTTTGTCTTTTTCAAATTTTATTTTGGGAAGATCAATAACTAAATCTTTTCTTGAAATAATTCTAAGTAAATCCATGTTCACATGGCCAAGCCTTTTATGCTATAGCCATGGGTTTTCACTAAAAGCGGGAAAATATTTTTCACTTTCAATAGGTAAAGATTTTAAATCAACTAGATAGACATTATCATGTCTATGGCCAACTAACTTAATCTTGTTACTCTTGAAGTCTATTACTAGAAAATGAAAGAATTCAAATATGACTTTGTTGCCTTTGTCACATAATTAGACTAATACTAAATAAATTTAGCTTAAGACCTTGCACATATAAAACATGGTCAATGGTTGAAGAATCTTTACCCACTTTACCATGCCCGTTAATCTTTGTCTTGGTGTTATCTCCAATGGTGACATGTCCACCATCCCTTAGAGTTATCTCCTTGAATATACTTTGATCACCGATCATGTGCCTTGAGCATCCACTATCAAGGTACCAATAGTTACCCTTCTCTTTGGTGTGGAGACATATCTATGTTATACATGGATACACAATAGAACTCTTAGGTACCCAAAATTTCTTAGGTTCTTTGAGGTTAGTCCTAGAAAAAATGGTTCCTTTAGGGACCCATACTTTCTTAACAATATAAGGTGCTCTATAATTGTAAACATGTTGATGATGCATGATCCTAGGATGATAGTCATAGAAGTTTCTAGGATGTCTTGAATATATATGTCTATTATTCCTTGGATGAGTATTCCTAGGATACATGTTTCTAGCATAGGAGTTATGAACAACCACGTTATCTCTAGGATATACATGATAGCTATTTCTAGGATATGCATTCCTAGCATATGCATATCTTGAATGCGTATTCCTAGCATTTGTATTTTTAGAATGAGCATACATATGTGCATATGTATTTCTAGGATTTCTATCTTTAGCATATACTTTAGAATTTTTTACATTTGAATTGAAATTTGCATTTTTAGGCTTACTAGCATTTTTCGAAAGAAAACTCTTGACATTACTAGAGGCCTTAGAAGTGGAGAGTTCATCCACACATATTGCTTTCATAAAAAAATTCATTTTTTTTATTTTTGTTTACCTCATGAAGAATAGCCCAAACTGGATTTTTCTCCATTCATTCTTTGGCAAGATAACACTTCATCTAGTTTTTCTTTTCCAAGAATAAGCCTAGATATAGTGTTATTTAACTCTATCACTTTCTTTTTCAAATCATCATTTTCATTTTTCAAGAAATCTTGTGAAGAGTTATAGAACATGGATGATAGTTTTTTTTTCCTCTTTTAGACTTTCCATCTCTTTAGAGAGAGATGCGACTTCCTTCTTGAGAGCAATACTTCTAGAATCAAATTTCTTCAATTCTTCATGCATTTTATTAATTACCTCAATCAATTCTTCACTACTATCACTAACATTATTATTATTATTAGTGGAGGAAGAATTTGTTACCTCATTTTCATCATCAATTTCCATTAAGAAAAGATTGGCAATTTATTCATATCTGGCATCGTTGTCCAAAAGTTCTTCTTCTTCATAATCACTCTAAGTGGTTGCAACCATGAATTTCTTTTTAAAGCTCTTGTATGGTTTGTTTGCTATTGGACAATTAGTCTTAATGTGTTCGGGCTTCTTGCAACCATAGCACACAATAAGCTCTCTTTTTGGAGTGGAATCCTTTATGTAAGGTTTCTTGCTTTTCTTCAAGAACTTATAAAACCTTTTGGTGATTAGTACCATTTCACCATCTTTTTCACTACTGTCATTCTCTTCTTCCTTTTCTTCCGCTTTCTTGCTTGTGGAAGCTTTGAGAGCAGTCATATTCTTTTTCTTCATCTCATCATCATTGGCACCGAGATTCATTTCTTCCATCTCGTCTGTCAATAATGATTCGAAAAGTGTTTTGACATCAAGTTTGTTGAGATCTTTGGCCTCTGTTATGGTCGTCTTTTTTGCTTTCGAAGTTGATGGCAAAGATTTTAATATCTTCCTTGTTAGCTTAAATTCCTTAATGTTCTTACCAAGAAGCTTTAAACCATTTAAAATAGTGGTGAAGCGGGAGTGCATTTCAGAAATTGTTTCGTTAGGAGATATTTTAAAAGATTCATACTCGGACACTAGCATATAAATTTTTTATTTTTTAACTTCACTAGTGCCCTCATGAGTAATTTGAAGTTTGTCACATATCTCTTTAGCCGAAACACATGCTAAAATTTTATTATATTCATTGATATCTAAAGCACAATGTAATATGCTAGTAGCTTTACTATTTAGAGACATCATTCTACAATCCCTTTCACCAAACTCCAATTTGAGCTTAGGCATTATATGATTAACTTCTCCAATAGTTATTTTCTTAGAAGGAATTCTAGGTCATTCTTCAATGATTCTTCACAAATTATAATCTTTTCCTTCAATAAATATTGTCATTTTATTTTTCCAATAATTATAATTTGTATTGTTGAACAAAGGAGGTCTAGTATAGGAATGACCTTCAGTGTAACTGTTTGAAGCCATTGGATCAACTCAAGGATTTTAAGCCTAAAATTGAGTGCGTGGCTCTGATACCAATTTTAGACTGAGGTACAAACACAAGAGGGGGTGAATTAGTTTTCAAAAACTTTTTACAATTTACAAACAAGTTTTAACAGTTTAATCAAGTAAAGCACACAATAAATAAATTGCTTGAAATTAAAAGGAGTAAAGGAAGAGAATATGTAAACTCCATTTATAGTGGTTCAACAATATCATAATCACTCTGACCCTATGTCCACTCTCTTAAGGAACCTCATTAAAGAAATCCACTAATGATAGTAGAGCAATTTCACTGGTGTTGCACAAACCTTACAAGTACTTTTTTCCATAAGGAAGTTACAAGGAAATGTTTAATGCGTAAACACTCTAAGAGTTATACCAACTCTTTCTCTTTACAATGGTAAGAATAAAGATAGCAATAAATTCTTTACAAGATGAAGATGATCTCTCTTTTAAGAACAAAGCTTGATGAATGGCTCAAAATAAATTTTCAAAGCTTTCAAGAGTTTTAATGAGCTATTTGAGAAATTGATTGTTCTTTCTTGTTGTTTAAATGCTCATTGATTAGCTTTTGCTTTATAAGGCCGTTAGACACAAGTTGGATTGGTTTGGGGTATTAAATGATCAAATCTCGCGTTTAGATTTTGAAAACTAGCTATTTTTCTCGACAGGATAGTCGACTATGTAAAATGGACAGTCAACTGTCCTCTCTTGAATTTGAAATTCTAGGTTTGAAATGATTTAGGCAGTCGACTATCTAAATGGGTAGTCGATTGTGAAATTCTTTATCTCTTTCATAGTTGATTGTCCATTTTATTTTCAAAATAGTCAGTTACAGAGATTTGGACAGTTGATTGTCGAGAATGCACAGTCGACTGTCAGTTTTATAAAACTTAGATTTTAAATTAATTTTTGATAGAAACTAGTTTTCGAATGACCAAAATATTTTCCAAAAGAGTTTTTTGAGCCAAGATCAAGCTAAGAAACTAAATAAGAGATTTACATGTAAAGATAAACTACCTTAGAATCTAAACTTGGTCTTCTATCTTCTTTCGAATGTATCTTAAGTGCAATATCTTCTTATTTAAGCTTGAATTACGTCTTGTCCTTGAGTTGGATGCTTAAGCTTAGTGAAAAACACTTCGATAAAACTATTACTACAGTTAAAGCACTATTTTTTTCATAATTAAAATCAAATAAAGGTCAACAACAGTTAAATATCAAATACATTAACTATCAACCTTATATCAAATAACTAACGATTATCAAACTTATGATTATAAACTCAAGCTTATAGATTCTACTCCTATTTTGTCCACATCACAAAAGGGAAATGAGAAAGAAGCTCCCCCAAAGCATAACCAACCATATGTAAAGAGCATTAAAATAAAATTTCCAAGAACCAAAGAAAGGTTAGTTTAATATTACAACTAAACATCCATAGGCTCCCCTTGAGCCAAAGCACACACTTGAAGCATAATAATATCCAAAATGAGAGTGAATGCATGAGAAACAATAAATAAAATTTACTTACAAGAGATTAGAATTTAGATATAAAAATGAGAGCGAAAGGAGAGAAAAGGGAAAACATCACGTTTACCGAGGAAATCAATAATCGGAATTTAAAAGCTCATGAATCTCTCCTCGAATACCACTAGCCTTGGATCGAAGAGAGTCCATGTCATCTCTCAAAGCTCCAATAGATACTATGCTGAATACCAACATGTACTGCCATAATCTCATAATAAGACCCGAAAGAAGCTAGAGCTTCCTCTTTAACAAGTGGTTCATCACCATTTTCTTCCATAGAAGCTCGTCTAGTACTAAAGTCAACAGGAGTAGATCGGTGCCATGACTTCTTATCCAAAGACTAAACTACATTTGCCATTCTTTCCCAATAACCATTATCTACCTGAAGCAATTTCATCCTACTAAGCTTTAGTCATCAAAGTTATCAGTGGGAGAAAGGTATATAGCCTAGAATCATCTAAATGAGCATCATAATGCTTGAGAATTTGGGTTGTCAACATCCCAAAATGTAATCCACCTCGAATTTTTTTAGTTTCTTCAATCATCTTGCATAGGATTAGATAATAAATGTTATATCTATTGCCAATAACTAAACTTCAAAGAAAGATCATATCTAATTGAGTCACAAAAGTATAGCTTCCACTTCTAAGAGATATACAATATCCTATGATCAAATGAAGAACTCTACTTTCAATGGATAGCTCATTAGTTCTCTTGAAATTTTTGTTGGCAAAGACAAAATTAGGATCATTTCTAAGTAGCCTAAGAGCATTTTCCTTTTCAAAGTCTCGAGTCAGTTAATAACATCAATCCAAGACCTACCACCATTAGGAACCTTGAGGATGCTATACAAAATATTAGGGCTAAATCTAATTTCTTTTCCCAACATAGAGGTTCTACAGGATAGAGATTGAGTATAAACCCTTACCAAATTTGCATAGAAAAGCCTAATTAACTTAGGATAACCCTTTTATTTCAAAGAGACCAAAAGAAGCCACCCTAAATCCTTAAAGAAATGTTTAACATACATATATTTGTGTCTAAGAGTAATAAAACCCACATATCTACCCTTAATTATCTCTTTATACATAATAAAATCACCATACCTTTGTTTAGCCTCAAAATCGCAAAAAAAGATTAATATCCAATTCCACTCTTGTCTTTTTGCTTGATTCCCTAACCATTTCCTTTGATTTCTTCTCTTCATCACCACCCTTTGATATCTTCCCTTGATACACAGATTTCTTCCCCATCGATGATTAATTTTGAGTGGGTAAGTGAAAAAGTGAAATAGAAAAGGATTTTGATAGTGGGTATGTGAGGATTTGAGTGAAATTTGGAAGAAATAAAATTGAAAATAGAGAGAAAACGTGTCTAGGGTTTGATAGCAATGAGAAAAAGGAAAGTGAAAATGATGAAATTTTGCGTAAAGATATTTATATAATTACGTGGGCAGTCGACTATCAACTCGTGCCAACCATTTGTCAAGGACCAATTCTTGGAACATGATCAGGTATCGATATGCCAGTCAACTATCATAAGTGATAGTCGACTACCCCAACTTTCTGTCCAAAATGAGTTTTCATAGAAGGTTTGGATAATTGACTGTAGTTTTCTGGCAAACAATTGCCAAGGCAAGCAAAGCTCAATTTTGAGTAAATTCTTGCAAGCTAAAATTTCTTGCAAACTCAATGGTAATACATGCAAGTAATGAATACAAGTCATGATAACACTCAATCAAACACAATTTCTCATTTCAAATTTCATTCTAATCATACAAAATCTATCTTCACTTAGAGGCTTAGTGAAAATATTCACTAATTGCTTATCAGTATAAACAAATTCAAGTTTAATGTATTCTTTTTATGCATGATCACAAATAAAATGATGTCGAATTTCAATATGCTTAGTTTATAAATGTTGAATTGGGTTCTTGGTGAGATTTATTGCACTTATATTATCACACATAATAGGTACATGAACAAAACGCATGCCAAAATCTTTAAGTTTTTGTTTAATGTACAAAATTTGTTCATAATAACTATCGACGACAACATATTCTATTTCAGCCGTTGATAATGCAAGCATATTTTGTTTACTTGAAAACCATGATGTCAACATACAACTAAGAAATTGACAAGTACACTTAGTGATTTTTCTATCAATTTTACATATGGTAAAATCCGCATTTGAGTACCCAATCGAATCAAATGAAGTCTCTTTAGGATAACATCAGCCTAGATTTTGAGTGCCTATTAAATATCTTAAAATCTTTTAACGGAAATCAAATGAGATTCTTTTGAACAAGATTGAAAATGTGCACACATGCAAACACCAAATATAATATCCAGTACTAGCAATCAAATATAACAAAGCTCCTATCATGCTTCTATATTTCTTAATATTAACATTTTTACCTTTCTGACCCTTATCAATCTTTGTTTATGTGCTCATAGAAATTCCATAAAACTTTGCACCTTCCAACTCAAAATGCTTGATCAAGTCCCTTATGTATTTAAATTGACTGATGAAGATATATTCCTTGGTTTGCTTTATTTCAAGTCCAAGAAAATAGTTGAGTTCTCTTATAATACTCATCTCAAACTCACCTTGTATACACTTAGAAAAATCTTCACATATTTTCTCATTAGTAGCACCAAATATTATATCATCCACATATAATTGCACTAAAAGAATATCATACTTGTGAGTTTTTGTTAAAAGAGTAGTATTAATTTTTCCTTTAGAAAAACCATTAACAAGTAAAATCTTGCTTAATCTTTCATATCATGCTTTATGAGCTTGATTCAACCCGTAGAGAGCTTTATAAAACTTTAGAAAGCTTGTAGACTTGATTTGGAAGTTTTAGGATTTTCAAAATTGGGAGGTTGTTCAACATAAACTTCTTCTTCAGTAAAGCCATTTAGAAAAACTTTTTTCATATACATTTGAAATAATATGAGCCCCTTAAAATATGTAAATGCAAGTAACATTCTAATAGGCCAACTCTAGCTATCGGAGCAAAAAGTTTCTTCAAAATCGATACCTTCTTCTTGGTTATAACCCTTAGCAACAATTCTAGTTTTGTTTCTAGTTACGATTCTAAATTCAACCATTTTGTTCCTAAATACCCATTTAGTTCCAATAATTCAATGGTTCGTTGGCCTAAGATCCAAGGTCCAAACCGTTTTCCGCTCAAATTGATTTAGTTCCTCTTCCATATCAAGAAGCCAATTTTCATCGTATTCAGCCTCTTCAATTGATTTAGGTTCAATTTGAGATAGAAAAACAATAAGATTACAAAAATTTATAATTAAAAAAAGTGAGTTCTTACCGGTTGCGAAGGTTCTCCAATTACTTGATCAATTGGATGATAGTTCACATATCTCTGATCCTTAGAAAGATCATCATTCTTTTAACCTTATTGGCTTGAAGAAGGTTAATCCACTATTGATTCACTTTCTTCTTGAGGATCTTGTGGTTCTTTTTCTTGGGGTCTTCATTTAAAGTGACATTACTCATTCTTTTAATAAATCTTACATCATCATCACTAGAATCTTTTCTTGCACAAATGAGATTAGTTTCATCAAATACTACATGAACAGATTCTTCAACCATTGGATTTTTTTTGTTAAAAACTCTTTAAGCTTTACCGAAGGTTGAATATCCCAAGAAAATTCTTTCATTTTATTTTGAATTAAATGTACCAATATTATCTTTGTTTTTATTTAAGATGAAACATTTGCACCCAAAGCACGAAAATGTGCAATATTTGGCTTTATATTCTTTCGTAGTTCATATGGAGTTTTCTTGAGTATAGGCCTAATCAAAACTCGATTTAAAACATAACATGTGGTATTAACAGCTTTCGCCTAAAATTATTTTGGCAAACTATTTTCACAAGGAAGAGTTACCAATTTCTTCAAAAACTCTATTTTTTCTTTTAGCAACACTATTTTGTTGAAGAGTTCTAAGAGCTTAAATATTGTGATCAATTCATGATCATCACAATATTTTGCAAAACTTTTATTTTCAAATTCCTTTATATGATCACTTCTTACACTAGTGATTCCAAAATCTTTTCATTTTGCAATTTTTGCAAAAGTTTACAAAAAAAATGGAATAGTTCATCTTTATAAGTAATAAAGATAACAAAGGTATATCTAGAATAACCATTCATAATAAGAAGAACATATTGATGGCCACCAAGACTAATTGTTCTAATTGGTTCAAACAAATCCATATGTAAAAGTTGTAAAGGTTTAAAAGTCGAAACAACATTTTTGGATTTAAAATAGATTCTAATTTGTTTTTCCATTTTACAAGCATCACAAACTTTATCTTTTTCAAACTTGGTTTTTGGAAGACCAACTACCAAATCTTTTCTTGAAAGCATTTGAATTAAATTCATATTAATATACCAAAGTCTTCTATTCCACAACCAAGAGCTTTCGTTAAAGATGAAAAACAATTTTTTTATTTTTATTTTTCAAAGGTAAACATATAAGGCCTACAATATAAAGATTTTCATGTATTTGACCAACAAATGTGATGTTGTTACACTTATTCAAAGATGACTTTATTACTTTTATAACATAATTGGCATACACTAAGTAAATTATGCTTTAATCCTTGAACAAAAAGAATATGGTCAATAGTTGAGGAATCTTTACCCACTTTACTATGACCAATGATTTTCATCTTGGTATCATCTTTAATGGTAACACGTCCTCCATATTTTAGAGTCAAATCCACAATGATCTCTTTATCACTGGTTATATGCTTTGAACATCCACTATCAAGGTACCAATGATCACATTTTTTTCTTGATTGAAGATATACCTATACCACAAAAGATTTTACAATGCAACTCTTAGGTACCCAAAATTATTTTGGTCCTTTTGGGGTTAATCCTTGAAAATATGAAACTTTTGGAACCCATTCTTTCTTAATAATATAGATAGTTTTTCTTCTATATTCATAAGCATGATGCACATTTCTAAAATGATAACCACGGTTGTTTCTATAATTTCTTGGATAAACATATCTATCATTTCTAGAATGAGAGAATTCATATCTAGTATTTTTTGAATGCACATTTCTAACATTGTATCTATGCTCATTAAAAATTTAAAAACATATTTGCTATTTCTAGATCGAGAATGATGAGCATAAGAATTTTTTGCATATCTAGAATAGACATTTCTTGGATGAGTGTTAGCATTTCTAGTATATGCATTTCTAGCATAAGAATTTCTAGAATAAGCATATTTAGCATGAGAATAGTTATTTCTAGGAGAATCATGAGCATTGTAAATATTTCTAGCATTTCTAGAATTATCATTAGATTTCTTAGCATTCTTTTTTTTTATCTGTAAGTAAAACTTGTATAAATGATCAAAATGTATAAAATAATCACTGGGCATACCCAAGGGATATACAATGAGGCCATATACAAAAACAACAAAGAGGCTAGCTACAGGAGCCTAGCCAGAGAACTAGTAAGCTAGAAAACTTATACAAAAATACTGGGCATTCCCAGGGGCTAGAATTGAAACGTTACATCATGGAGACCACAAGAATTACAAAAGCAGTCTAGCCTCAGGGCAAGCTGCATACACTATTCTATAAATGATAATCTGAATCTTCTTAGCAAGGCTGGAAGGTTGGACAACTCTTTTCTCAAAAAGCTTGGCATTCCTTGCCATCCATAACTGTACACAGTGCAAGCAAGAGCCAATCTATTTGCTATGGCTGGAGGACCAGTTCCTCTAACTTTTAGAGTCCACTTGATAGCACTTTCTACTGTTGTCATCTGTCTCCTACTCCCTAGCCACTTTTTAATGCCTTCCCAAGTTGCCTCGCTGATTCTGCAGGAGAAGAAAATATGATCCCTGGTTTCCTTATGCTCAAGATATAGAGGGCAAAGTTTGTCCTCACCTTCCAACTGAAATCTGTCTTTGGTGAGCAATCTGTCCTGAATGGCCAGCCAAAGAATGAATGAGTGTTTAGGGGGGCAGTGGCCATACCATACCAGGGGAGCCCAGAAAACCACATTTTATTTTTGTCTTACTGAGTTATAAACCTTCCTGATACTCAGCTCATTGTTGGCACTCCAGTCCTGTAATCTGTTCCTGCCCAGCTGGGATGAAGGAGGCTGACCAGATATGTCATCTCTGATTTTTAGGATCCTCTTCCAAAGGGGGGAGTCTTCTTTACATGCCTTGATCTCCCATATAGATTTGTTTAATAGATAGCAGTGCTGAACCCACTGGATCCATAGGGAGTCCTTCTTCATGTGTATGTTCCATAGGACCCTAGAGATGAGGGCCTTGTTCTATACCTTCAGATCAACCAACCCTAATCCTCCTTCTGCTTTAGGTTTACAAATGTCAGCCCAAGTAACCAGAGCCTTCCTCATACCAGCATTTTTACCATTCCAAAGAAAGGTTATGCACATCCTGATGATTTTTTCCAGGATGTTCCCTGGGATAAGGAAGATTACCAGCCAGAAGCACTCCACCCCTTGGAGCACTGATCTGATTAGCTCAGTTCTGCCAACATAGAACAGAGAGGAGCCAGCCCAGACATTTATGAACCCAGCAATTTTCTCAATGAGAGGGGAATAGTGAGTAGCATTTAACCTTGCAGCTACTAGGGGAACACCCAAGTAATTGAAAGGTAGACTACCATCCTCTATACCAGTGTGCCATCTGATATCTAAAAGCTCCAAAGGCTTGACTCCAACATGGAAGATACTTGACTTAGCTAGGCTAGCTTTTAACCCTGAACATTCACTGAAAAGATTGAAACACTTCATGAGCTGTCCAACTGAATTAGCCTCCCCTCTAGCAAAGAGAATGAGATCATCAGCAAAAGCCAGGTGTGTGATCTTGAGCTTGTCACATTTAGGATGGAATCTGAATCTATCTTTTTCATTCAACCTCCCAAGTAACCTGGACAAGTACTCCATAATTAGGACAAACAGGTAAGGGGATAAAGGATCCCCTTGTCTGAGACCCCTCTTGCCAGCAAAGAACCCATGTAAACTGCCATTGATGGATAGAGAGAATGTAGTAGGATCAGAGCTAGAAGCTTCATTCAAATTTGTCACTTTCACGAAAATGGTTCCATTGGATTTTTGTTTATCCATATGATTGTATCATAATCCAAAATTTTCTCCACTGACCAACACTTCATCTAGTTTTTTTTCCCCCTTAGAAGTCTAGAGATAGTGTTGTCTAACTCAATCACTTTCTTATTTAAAATCTCATTTTTATTTTTCAAATAATTTTGTGTTGAGTTTCCAACTTCCAAAGAGAGCAATTTAATTTTGTTCTTTCAAGTCATATTTTTTTTTTGAAAGATATTAATTTTTTTTTCTTGAGAGCAGCATTCTTACTACTAAGTTTATTTAGCTCATCGTGCAATTCATTAAATACTTCAAGTAAATCTTCATGCAAGATTTCATTATCAACATCAATATCTAAAGAATTAGTTATCTCATGTGTATCATCAATTGCGATCAAGCAAATGTTGACAATTTCTTGATATGTATCATCATCTGAGTCTTATTCCTCATCATCACTCCAAGTAGTCACCATAGCTATCTTCTTGAAGTTTTTGATAGGCTTCTTTGCTAGAGAGTAATCCGTTTGATATGTCTGAGATTTTTGCATCCAAAGTAAATTATTTGATCCTTGTTTATGGAATCATCTCTAGCAAGAGGCTTTTTGCTTGAATTCTTCTTGATCTTCAAGTACTTTTGAAATATCTTGGTAATGAAAGATATGTCATCATCTTCTTCAGTACTTTCATCATCATCTTCTACTTGTTTGCTAGTGGTAGTCTTGAGAGTAATAGTCTTATTCTTCTTATTCTCATTATCATATTATTTGATGATCACATTCATCTCATGAGTCAACAAGGACCCAAGGAGTGTATCAATATCAAGATCATCAATAAGGTTTGTTGCTTCTTCAATGATTTTATTATCATCTTTCACTTGTTTTCTAGTGCTAGTCTTAAGAGCAATAGTATTCTTCTTCTTGTTCTCATCATTATATTATTATTGATTACACTCATCTCATGAGTCAACAAAGACCCAAGGAGTATATCAATATCAAAATCATCAAGGTCTTTTTCTTCTTCAATGGCGATCATCTTTTGTTCCCATTCTTTAGGCAAAAATCTAAGGATTTTTCTTACCAACTCACTAATAGGATAAGATTTACCAAGGAGTTTCATATCATGAATAATATTAGTAAAATGATAATACATATTTAATATGGACTTGGTTGGTGACATTTTGAAAGCCTCGCAATTAGACACAAGTCTATTGATTTTAGACTTCTTAACTTAATTAGTTCCTTCATAAGTGAGAAGTTTATCTCAAATTTCTTTAGTCGGTTCACATGTTGAAATTTTTTGGTATTAGTTTATATCCAAGGCACAATGAAGCATGTTAGTTGTTCTACTATTAAGAAAAACTTTCCTACGGTCTTCATCATTAAATTCTTGTCTAACTTTTGTATTTCAAATTCTACATCCTTATCATCTTTTACCTTTTTCATTGGATATCTAGAACTATCAATAATGATTTCCCATAACTCAAAATCTTTAGCTTATAGGAAAATTCTCATTCTATATTAATAGCTAAAAAAATTTCCATCAACAAAGAAGGCCTAACAAAAGAATGACCTTCTCCAAGAAGATTTCCTACACCGGTTGTCATAGGATCTACTATAGGATTTTAAGCTTAAACAAGAGAAACAAGCTTTGCCACAAGTTTTTGATTAAGGTAACCCAAGATGAGGGTAAATTAGATTTAAAAACTTCTTTGATTAATTAAAGACTTAAACACCAACTATGCAAGCTATCAACTTTAAAGGAAGTAAACCATACACAAAAATAAATAATTTACTGAATTTAAAAAGAGTAAGGGAGAAAAGATTTCAAACGAATTTATAGTGGTTCATCTTCTTGAGAGTTCCTTCAGTAATCCAAGCAAACTTCCAAAAAAATTCAAGGTGTTGCCTAAACCCTTACAAGAAAAACTCCTATTACAAGAAATGTCTTCATAAGTTTTTAGCACCTAAACACTCAAGAAATCCTTACCAAGAGTTACATTAACTCTTTTACAAACAAGATAATGAAATGATTGTTTTGGTATAATAAGAGAGATTTTTAATGAAAGATTACAACTTAAATTTCTCTCTCAAATGCTATTTCAATTTCATATTTGAAAAGCTTAAATGAAGCAATTAATGAGTTCAATGATATCTAAGATAGTTGTTGAGGCTCATTAAGGTTGGTTATTTGTAGATCTAACTCTTACTAGCCGTTTTAGACATTAAATGGTCGTTTGGTGCATTAAATGTACTGACCCACATCTAAATTTTAAAAAAAAAACAAGTTATTATTTTCATCAAGATAATCTCTATTTTCCATTTGAATTTTTGTTTTGGAAAGCAGTTTTTCCAGCTGACAATCGACTCTCATTATGGCCAGTCGACTGTCAAAAGTTTTTGTCCCTTTTTTCATTCAACTATTATATACCCATAGTCGACTGTCACCATAGATTGAAAAATAAGGACCTGATGCTTTGAACCTATAGTCGACTGATAGAACTTTCCAGTCGATAATGGCTCACCAAAAATTCAGTTTTACTTAAAAGATTTTGAATACAATAAATTAGTTTTTAGTAACTCATTTTATGAAAACTATTTTTGAGCCATACGAATTAAAGCTAAGAACTTAGAGTTGAGAATACAAATTACTTAACCCAAAGAGAACTTTTATTTCTCTCATCTTCTTTTTCTTTCTTTAACTTTTTCTTGAATGAGCTTTAAGGCTTCATGGATTTTCATGTGTGTGCCTTGCAACTTATGAGTGTGTCTTCCACCTTAACATTTTTAGATAACTAAACAAAAAAGTATAAGCATAATAAAGTGGGTTGTCATTATCAAAATCAATATAGGGTCAGTAAAAATGAATCGAGGACTTCATTCTTTTTAGAAGAACTTGAAGAAAAGACCAACTAACTTGATCATATGCCTTACAAAAGTCTATTTTGAGAGCGATCAGCAGGGAATTTATAAAGTGCTTTATTATGACAAATTAATTCTAAAAGTTCATGACTCAAAATATATCTGTCGACCTTGAATAGAAGCATTTTAAAAATGGGAGACGACTATGTGGTTTGTTCATGGACGTAAACAAGTTGAACCATGCTAAATTGCTTAGTCTTGCTCTTTATTATTTTTATTTTTTATTTTTTTACCTAAAAGCTTGTAAGTAAATTTAAAAGGTAAATCCCAACAATATGCATATATATTTTTATTAGTTTGTGAAAAATATTAGTAAAATATTTTCAAAGAGCTATGATTTTGAGATCATACTTAGTTGATTTTGAGATCAAGTTTTGACCATGATCATAATATTTTCTCAATCCCATTTTGTTTGTCACTTTTTTCTAAAGTAAATGTTCCAAAATAATTGCCACTTTTTCAAAAGGAAATAATAAAAAAAAAAATCTTAATTTCTCTATATTACCCTTATTTTAATGAAATTTTAAGAACAAAATTTTCCTTTTCCAAATAACTAGTAAAACACTAAAGGTTAACATTGGAAACTACCTAATATGAAGTGGCATGAAATAAAGTCATTTTTTAAACTGCGTAAAGTCAATGGTGACAATATAATTTTCACCAGCCAAATGAGAAACGTATTTTCTCTTAGTGGGAAATTGCACGTGAGTAGTATCAAAGAGTCTATTTTAATGGATGAGGGTCAAAACTATTTTAAGAGAAAAGAAAAGGCTTAAAGGAAAAAGAAAAAGAAGGGCTTCTACAAAACTCAAGGTGAAGGGTGAGGAAAGTAAATTGGCTTAAACGTGAAGGTGAGATTGTACAGAAGACGAAACAAAGGAGAAAGATTTGGCTTTAAAAGACCGTAGCATGGCTGGTTTGACTTTGTTGTTCGGTTGAATTCATAATGTCAACAAATATGCAAATTTCTATAAATGGAAATACAGACAAATAGTCATCAAACCCATCCAATTTGTCAACTCTTCACTTCAATGCGCCTTCTCAAAGTCAATCCACTTCTTAATTATTAAAGTCATTTATGGTTATGTTTGAGTGGTTATTAGTGTTAATTTAAGGTAAATTAAGTTAAATGGGTTTAACACAATGATTTTTTTTTATTTATGTTGAATATTTAAACTAATTTGTTTTAAGTTAACTTTAATAACAATTTAAACATGGCTTATATATATTTTGTTCGTCTTTTATATATGTGGACAAATATTTCATTTTAGGATGTTTTATATTGTTTGTTCATTTTGAAAAGTCAAAGTTCAATTTTAATTAAGTTTATTAAATTACTCTTAAATTTAAATTTTCTAGACAGCTCTACCGCAAGTATTAAATAATAGTATTTATGTAAAATAAGTTATAATTAAATGATTTGTAACATTAATTATTATATCTCTTTAAAAAATTTAATTTTTTACACATACCAATATATATATATATAAGTTTATTGCTTAATTAAGTTTAATTTCTTATTTTTTTAAGCTTGCCTTCATCACCTTGTAGTTTTTGTATATTTGCTGAGGCTAACAATAATGCGACAATCGTTTTTGTTAACACCACAACAGTTATATATTTGCAAATATAGTTTTGACACTTTTATCCCTTTTAGGTTAAAAGAGTATTCTTTTATTTCTTTTTGATATTTTCTTGTGAAGCACAATTTCCTTTTTTTGTTCTATCTATACTTTGAACCATTGTCACAGCTCACAAACTCAATTTCATTACTCCATTGGCTGGGTCGAAACAAAAAGAATTAAAGTTAGCCAAGTTTTGATGCTTACGGATTCTGCACATGTTCTCACCATTTTGCATTTATAAATCTAAATCTGTTTGTAATCTTCTTTGTTATCTACTTAACTTAGACATTTTTCTTTTTCGTTAATTCTTATGTCGATGTGTAAAATTATGAAAGTGCCTAAGAATTGGTGACGCTCGTAGGAATAGTATTATAGAAGTGTTAAAAAAATTGTTATAGGTTATGAGAATGACCATAAAATTAACATCAAATGTAAAATCAATTGCTTTTTATGAACGAGTGGAGTTGATTAGACAAAAATCATTAAATTAAGAAATAATATTATTCTCGTAATCAAAATTTTTTATCTAATTTCTTATCTTGCATTTAACATTCATCGTCAATGAAAATATCTTTTATGTCAGTTTGTTGCCATTTTTAGTGATGTCGTAAATAAAAAATGAGAATTATGAAATGAACGTAAATAAAAAGTGCAATGATCGAAAATATAAATGGAATGAGAGAGAAAATCTTGCTTCACATAGAAACAAATATTAAATTAAAAAAAGTGTTTTGGAAAATAAAAGATTATTTTTTTTACTTAAAAAGGGTAAAAGTGTTTAATCATGTTTAACAAAATATGTATAATTACCGTGGCATTAGGGCTAAATATATGATTAGGGAAAATACCTAAAGAAAATAGAAGCTCGAGCAAGCTGGAAAAGTTTCACAATCCAACGAATAGAAATTAAAGAAATTTGAAATGCAAATGCCCAAATCTCACCGGAGAAATGATAAGTCATAATGGGTAGTTGATCGGTGGATATTTGGTTTGACTTGACCCCATATGCTGTCTACTTTTAACATCGTAGCAAGCATATCATAACCTACATTAAGTTATAAAAAATTAATTAAATAAATTTTTTTTATTCGCAGAGTGTGAAGTCATACTCAAAATTATATAACCTACCTATATTACAAAAGGCATTACAAAATTAAAGAGGTCAATTAATATTTGTAAACATCAATTGGGTCTGTAATAACTAACCACAGTTTATAGGCTTATAAATCATAGAGTATCCGGGGAAAGGAAAAATATTTCGTTGAGATGAGTTGCAACTTGCAACTTGTTGAACCCACAGTAAACTACTCATGAAGGTATTTCTTTTTTAAATTTAATGCGTCAAATTTTAAAACCGTTATCTTTTCCTCCCCATCAAACAAAAGCAAAAGTTAATATAAATGGTGCTTTTGAATGAAAGAATAAACTCCCTCCTCCTCCTCTATCAATCTGCCTTTTTTATTCCCTCTCTGCATCTCTTCTTACATGGAAACACATGTCGAATCGGGGACGCGCTCCCGTGCGACTCAGTTCTTCCTCTTCATCACCATCTCTGTTCTCCGCTCACGCACATGGCCATGTTCTGAAGCTGCAACCACCACCACGACCCAAGAGTTCGTCAATGGCTTCAAGGCCACACCAGACCATTCAGTCTCTTCATTTCAGTCTCTACTCACCGATTCAACCGCCAATTTCTCCCTCGGTTTCCTCCGAATCAACCGGACTCAACTTACCCTCGCCGTTCTCCACGTCACTTCCTCTGAACCGCTCTGGGTCGCCAACCCAACCGGCCGCTTGGCTAGATGGTCATACCAGACCCAGCTCTCTTTCAATGGCAGTCTCGTCATTGCAGACCCACGCTCGAAGGTATTTTGGTCAACTGAGACTCAAGGTGACCGTGTAGTCCTTCTCAACGACTCCAATCTTCAAATACAAAAGCTCGACAACTCGCGCACCGTCGTGTGGCAAAGCTTTCAATTTCCCACAAATACCCTCGTCGAGAACCAGAATTTCACATCTACCATGACTCTAGTTTCATCGAATGGGCTTTACTCCATGAGATTAGGCGACAACTTTATGGGCTTATACGCTAAGTTCAAAGAAAACAAGGATCAAATTTATTTGAAACACAAAGCGCTTCAAGTTAAAGCAACTATAGTAGAAGGGGCAGGACCGATTTACGCCCGAGTCAACTCGGACGGGTTCCTGGGCATGTACCAAAGGGGGGACGCACCCGTAGACGTGCAACCATTTAACAGCTTTCAACGAGTAATGGGAGGGCTCCTTATTGTCCGGTTAGAACCAGACGGGAACTTAAAAGGGTACTATTGGGACGGCTCTAACTGGGTCTTTAATTACCAGGCGATCCTCGACTCATGCGAGTTGCCGAGCCCTTGCGGTCCGTACAGTTTGTGCTTGCCCGGCTCGGGTTGCTCCTGTCTAGATAACCGGACGGATTTTAGGTCCGGTGGGTGTGTTGCGCCAAGTTCCGGGGACTTTTGCGGCGGTCAAGTTCTTGAGAACGAGTTTCGGGTGTTGAGAAGGAAGGGCGTTGAGTTGCCGTTTAAGGAGTTGATGGGATACCAAACGACGTCGTCGATGGAGCAGTGCGAGGGCTTATGTGAAAAGAACTGTAGCTGTTGGGGTGCAGTGTATAATAATGCATCCGGGTTTTGTTACTTTGTGGATTACCCGATCCAGACGTTGGTGGGCGTGGGCGATGAGACTAAAGTGGGGTATTTTAAGGTGAGGAAAGGTACAGGGAAGAAGAAAATGGCGTCGAGTGTTGAAATTGGGATTGGGCTTTTAAGTGGCGTCATTCTGTTCTTGATTGGATTTACTATTGGGCGTGTGAGCTATAAGATTTTGAAGAGAAGGAAAGGGGTTGAACGGATCTTGGTAGAGGAAGGTGGGGTATCACCCGGCCCGTATAAGGATCTCGGGTCGGCTAGCTTTAGGTCGATTGAGATGTGCAATAGATAAACTTTTCTTTTTGTTTTATTTCAATATAATGACGTAAGGGATGACATTTTTGTTTGTGTTGTGTCTTGTGATGTTTGACTGACATTTATTAACTGAGATGTGCAGTGGTTGTGGGACCACATTATTGTTCTTTTTAGGTTTTTCTTTTTGTTGTTTTTTGGTGGGCCCACTCTGATCCAAATCGATGATCTTTGTATAGTTATTCTACAAGATAGTGCTCGCTTCACCTGTCCCATATGACCAACTCTTCGAGATGTTTGTGCACATCATTCTTTGTAAAGAAAAAAAAAATCTGTTAAATACTCCCACTTTTTAGTTCTTAAATAGATTATTGACTAAAACTTTTGATAATAAAAAATTCATTAATACTTATTGAGATATTTATTAATAATTATATTAAAAATTTTAATATCAAAATTATTATTTTTTCTTTTGACAATTTCTTAGTGAATCTTTTCAAAAGCATGTGATCAATATATTATATGAGTAAAATTGGTTTTATTATTGTTTTATTAAATATTAAATAATTTATAGTTAAATTTATTATTATTTTAATATAAATCGTTTAACAAATCATTTTAAAAATCAAAACTATTTTTTTAATTAGACCAGTCGAATTCTATTGCATACTTAAACAATTTTATTTGAAGTCTTTCCATATTGAATAATTAGGTTTTCTAATAAAAAAAAAATTTATGAGCGGAATAGCATGTTAATCAATTGCTATGTTATGAGATAAAAGAGTTTAAATTTAAAAATTCTCTTATAAGAGATTATGATTACTAATGGATTATACCCGACCTATCTAATATGCCCGGCTAATTTAGATATTATCAAAATGAGTTTTGAAAAAGTTTTTCATAAAATAATTATAACACTAAAAAAAACTGTTTTGTAATCATAAAAATAAACTCTTTTGTATTTAATAAAATATTTGTAAAAAATAAAAATAGTTATAACATAAATTCAATTTTTAAAAATCTTTTTATTTTAATTTTGATTTTTTTAATAACAATTCTTTTAAATTTTTTAGCCTAGTTTCGTTTTATAAAACCCAAAATTATTTCATAAAGGTAAACTCTTCTAAACGGGATTTTAATAAATTAGCTATCTTGAAAATTAAATATAGAAAGCAGATCCTTGGAATGCTAAGTTGACTTGATTTCTATGTGTTAAATATTCATCATTAACCTTAAAATATGTCCTCTCAAAATGATGCACCTGGAATCTAAATGATAATTTGCTTTTGAGCTTTGTTAGGGAATAGTCTCAAAGAACAGTTTGGTGGTTCGCAATAAAATCAATTTCTTTGTAATAAAATTTATGAAATAAAATTATAATATATTATTTTTTATATAGTTTGGATTTTTAAAATTTTAAAATTTAGTGAGAATCACTTTACAATCAAAATTTATATACATTGCAGACTTTACTGCACAATTTTTGTGATAGAGAAATTGATCTTATTTGCAAAGGATATATGAAATTATCGTTTACATGTTATAACTTTTTTTCGAACAGTTTAAATCTTATAACGTTATAATTGAATTTTATATTTTTTTTAACAATCAATACAAGAAAATAGTCTTTTAGTTGTGATTGAAGTCGAGACTAAAATTAGCTAAACTTGTTACTAAAAGTTTTTAGTGACAGGTTTTGCATCGATCAACTATCGTCACTAATAACCCTGTGGCTAATGCTCAATAACGAAAATTTGTATGCTTGCAACTAATTGTTCTATACAAATTCGTAATAAGCAAAAAAAAAAAGTTGCGACTAAAAGTCACCAATAATGATAAATAAACTTTGTTGCTGCCAGAAACGTGCTGCTGAGTAGGATGCCGGGGTTGGGGAACCTGCACAGGGAAACGGAGTAAGCTAAGGCGTCGCCGAAAGGAGATGCCTCAAAAGATACTCCGATGCTTTTGTTAGTATGGGGTCTAAAAGTGCGTGAGTGGTTGTGTTCCAGTTTTTAGGTCAAGAAGAGTCCCTTTTGAAATGCGTACCTGGGTCTTTTTTATAGTGTTTCGGGGATGAGGCTGTAACGACTCATTCCGGGTTGGCAACCCCCGAGACGATATCGTTACATTTTGAAAATCTTAGTATGACACATATATGCAACAAAGAAAATAAACAACACCAAAAGAAATTTTTTGGTTATAAATCATCAACCCTCAATCGGAGAGTTACATCAATCTGATATTTAAACATTCTATACAATGTAAAATGCATGAATATTTACAAATAAATTTTTAATTTATTTTTTCCTTAGTCTAAGGATGTTGACACGTGCGTGACTTACAGAAAAATGATTTCTTCTTAATCTCAACTCACAAAACTATTTGTCAAGTCTGTCACCTGAAATTATTGTACAATGAGGGTGAGCTTCACAAGCTCAGTGAATTTAAATTTACTAAAAGTACTCATTTGAATAAACAATCTTTTAATATTTAAATCAATTTATATCTCATACACTTGATATTAGCACTCTACTATCACTACACAAGTCATCATCTCCATTCTCTATCAATCTCTTTCTCTTATTTATTGGATCTCCTTAAGATCACCAACAATTTCGTAATTATCTCGTAATGAGGTTCACATCATAAAGTCTACCATCTAGATTGTTCTTATCACTATAATTGTCTCTTTTAGTAAAACTCAACTATCATTAATTATATTCACAATAATACACCACACTTCAACATTTCAATAATCTTATCACCATAACTGTCTCTTTCAATGAGACTCAACCATCATTAATTATATTCACAATAATACACCACACCTCAGCAATAATACAAGCAATAATTAAAACAGATGTAATGCATGAATGATTATGATGGGAACGTCTTCCCACCTGTCGACAGGTTGTTATTATTTTAGACCGGCTACCTTCCCGGTTCTTTCATTCTCATAAGACCGGCTGCCTTCCTGGTTCTTTTCTCTCTCATTTAATGCATATGCATATGAGCAATGATATAAAATATGCATATAAACAGTAATATAAAAACAACATAAATTTAAAACATTTAAATTAGCTATTCTGATTATTCTCAAATTTATATAACAAAATTCCACAAAATTCCTCTCATCCCAAATCATATCAAATCATCCATCAAAGTTTGTTAAAATCCACTAAAATTCATCTCATCATAATTCGTATTAAAATATCCATATAACTCATCAAGAATTTCACTTATCGCTTTGATTATTAAATCAACTTATTATTCCCAATAATATTATTTCTCTCCTAATAATTTTCTACATGTCCAAAAATTCATATCATAATTATCAACAAAATCTTTATCTATCATCACAACAAAAGCTAATAATTTATTTTAATATCATCACTAAATTTTTTATTTTTTATTGGGACTACTTAAAGTAAATCCAACCCACCACATAGCTCTTAAAGCTACTTGTGGATCACTTTTTTTGCTTTTCCCGTTTATCTCAGAAATTTCCCCCGGTTGTAGATCATCAACACCTGACATCATATTTATATTAAAATTCTAATTTATTCTTCACTTCTTTATAAACCACACACTTTGAAAGTTCCCTCTTTGACTTCCTGAGAATTTCATAAATGTCAAAAATTCAAAAATAAACACTATGTTATTACTTTCTATTTTTCTGATAGCTTTTCTTGATTCTCTATGCAATTCCGCAGAAAACTCCTTCAAAATTTTGCTCTTTTAGCATTTCTTTGAGTCCCCAAGTGTCTTGAGAAAACAAGAAATTGAAAGAAACTAAACGAAATCGTTCAGTATACAACTTATACATATATATAGGAAAAAAATTGCTTCAATCGTCTCCCTCCTCCCAAGTCTCCCAGACATTCATTAAATTCAGCGGACTCCACACCTAATTAATCTGCCACCTAAAGCAAAACATGCAATAAATTCAGTGACTCCCTATAATTAATATGCTACCTAAAGGAAAAACATACCATTAATGGCCATTAATTTGGCCATTCAATGGTATTAATTTGGGCAGCTCATTTTTTTTTCTTTTCTTTTAATGACGTCATGTCTCAATTTTTTTTTTCAAAAGAATTATTTTATTCAACACTTAGTATTTCGCGTAAATATATTATTTTAATTTGTATGTTCTATTTATTAAATTACTTCTTTATCCTTATTTTACAAATACGGGTATTATAGAGGCGGCCCTTGCGTTAAGGGCGGTGGTGACCTGGGGGTCTAGCTGTGCGGGCCTGCATTGTCCGCATGCCGCTTCGTTACCTTGGTTTGAGGCTATCCATGCATCGCCTTGCTGTCTTGGTTTGGGGTTGTCCACGTGTTGCTTTGCTGTCTTGGTGTGGGGCTATCCACGTATCGTGTCTTTATTGGGTCTATGTTTTTTAGCTGTATCAGAGGCCCCCCACTTCTTTAAGTACATTTATGTGCTCAAGGAAGTTTTGCAGGGTTCGGTTTTTAGCAAAAGGGCAATCAGTCTACCGAGCCTTGGTGGTGCCGAGCCAAGTGTATAAGGAGCAGTCCATATACTCGGTCTTTAGGGGCGTTGGTTCGAGTAGGTGTGGAGCAATCCATATGTTCGGCCTTAGAGACGTTTGGGCTGAGCATGTGTGGAGCAATCCATTTTCTCGGCCTTAGAGGCGTTGGGTCAAGCATTTGTGGAGCAATCCATATGTTCGGTCTCCAAGCATATGTGGAGCAATCCATATGCTCGGTATTGGAGATGTTGGGCCGAGCATATGTGTAGCAATCTATATGCTCGGTCTTAGAGGCGTTGGGCCGAGCATATGTGGAGCAATACATATGCTCAGTCTTGGAGACGTTGGGCCGAGCATGTGTGGAGCATTATATATGCTCGGTCTTGGAGGTGTTGGGCCAAGCATGTGTGGAGAAATCCATATGTTCGGTCTTGGAGGCATCGGGCTAAGCGTGTGTGGAGCAATCCATATGCTCAGTCTTAGAGGCATTGAGTTCTAGGGAGACTTTTGGGCTTCCTGTTTCTTGGGCCCCTGGAGGATGCTTTGAGCTACCTTTGGGCTTCTTGGAGGGGCTAGGATTTTTAGGCCCTTAGCTCTTTCTGGGGGCCGAACTTCCTTAGGTAATCTTTTTCAATGGTTTTTTTTTACACGTGGCTTGTGTCAGTTTTCATTAAATGCATGCAACCGTTTTTTGCAAAAACAATGGCAATTGTTAATGATTGGCTTCCTTGGGGGATGAAACGGCGCCTAGGGGAATGAAACGACACCTAGGGGAACGAAACAGCCTCTAGGTTTAATTATGTACTGTTTGGTTTATGGCGACGGTCTCTTTGGAGAATGTGAAAGTAACCTCGAGGTTTTGAAACATTATTTCTTCTTGCTATTTCTGCTTTAAATACCATCGTTCTTCATGCTCCCTTTTCCTATATAAGGAGGCCTTCCCTTCATTTTTCTTCACTCAATTTCCAATGAATTCTTTCAGAGTTTGTTTAGAGAGAAAAATTGAGAGTGTTCAGCATCATTCTAAAAAAAATTTTGAGAGCTTTCGTCATCTCCTTTGAGATTTTAGAGGGTTTCGTCTTTGTTGCTGAGGTTTGCGAGGGCTTAGTGTCTTGTTTTTTTCTGGTGAGAGGAGGCTTTGTTGGTGTCTCGGATCGGCTTTTGGTGTTGGTGCTTGGAGGGGTGGTGTTGAAGCGTCTTGCTGAGGAAGGAGACTAGTCCGAGCCACTTGGACTGTAGGTGAGTCTCATTCTTTCATTTAATCATGTCTTTGTTCGATAGTTACTGGGATAGACCTAGTAGCATTAGCGGTAGTAGCAGCGGTAGTGGTAGTGGTAGTACCGAGGAAACGAGCTCAGACACGTCCACTTCCAGGAGTGAGACCCTAGACAAAGCCGAGGTTAGGGAGGGACCATCAACCATAATACCCTATATCCCTATAACGGAGGAGTATGAAGAGGACTCCTCTTCTGAGGATGAGATAGACAAGGCATTACCCAATATCATGAGGGTATGGCGGTGGAGGAAAAGGACGAGTGGGAGTTTGTTGCGAACGCTGTCCCAAGTCAACTTAAGGAGGAGGATCTGGAGGTGATCCGGAAGACATACCGCATACCATGTGAGTACGCCCTCCAATTGGCCAGCGTAGGGGAGAGGGCTTGCGATGCCTTACTGAGCTGCGCACCTTATGAATTATGCGTGTACAAACACCACATAAGGGCCGGGCTATGCTTCCCCTTTCACCCATTTTTTTTTGTCCTACTCCGGTACTTCAATATTGCACTATGTCAGCTAGTGCCGAATTCAGTACGGCTGATAATGGCCTTTATCAGGGTCTGCTCAGAGGTGATCGGGCTGATGAATCTGGACGTGTTCAAAGCCCACTTCCAGATTAGTAGACACGGCCAGGTCGAATTGGTTGTGGTCAGTACCTAGGCCAGAATGAGACTGCTGAAGAAGACCCTATCATCTATCAAAAGATGGAAGAAGTCCTTCTTCTTCATCCGGGCTACTGAAGACTTCGATGTTCCACTCTCGTGGAGCCTGGACCGGGCAGGGAAGTACAAGAAGTCAAGTCTTCTCCCACGTGAGCAGGAGATGGTGGATGCTGTTATTGTCTCGCCATTGGATGAAGAGGTCCTCTATGACAATGAGGAATTGGCGAGGCGCGGTCTTTTCCCCCATGCCTCGAGTCCTCTATTGAGAGGAGTAACCCAGCGTCTTACTTTTCTCACTTGTGATTTTTTCGCTTTTGCTTTACTTTTTCCCTAGGTTTTGTACTTATATATTTTCTTTTGTTTATGTTGAGCAGATATAGAAGTGACTGTGAGGGTGAAGCCGTCTAGGCCACTCAGGATGAGCCCGACGCCACTCCTGGCGTCGTTGGAAGATCCATCAACATAGAGTGTCCACTGAGGGACTAACTTGGTTTCATCGAGAACCGGGGTAGGATCCTCCTGACTTAGGAGACTGGTCTCCACAATAAAGAGGGCTAAGGCCTGGGCTTTGATGGCTGTGTGAGGTCGGTAACGGATGTCCAACTCCCCGAGTTTAATATACCATTTGACCATTCTTTCAGAGACATCCAGCTTGTGGAGCACTTGTCGAAGGGGTTGGTCGGTCAAAAGAACGATCGTGTAGGCTTGAAAGTACGATCGGAGCTTGCGGGCCGTGATTAGGAGGGCATACGCCATCTTCTCCACTGGAAGATACCTTGTTTCAGCGTCATGGAGGACCTTGCTTACATAGTATAAGGGTTTCTGGATGCCTACTTCCTCCCAAATTAAGACGGAGGTCACAAGTTCGTACTCGACCGAGAGGTATATTAAGAGTTCTTTGCAAGCAACGGGTTTAGTAAGTAAGGGGACGAACCCAAGTATCTTTTCAGCTCATTGAATGCTTATTGGCAGTCCTCGGACCAGTCAAAGTCATTGGCCTTTCTGATGGCTTTAAAGAAAGGGAGGCATTTTTTCGTGGATTTTAACATGAATCAGCTCAAAGCAGCTATCCGCCCAGTGAGTCGCTGGACCTCCCTCACAGTCTGGGGTGGGTTCATATCGAGGATGACCTTTATCTTTTTGATGTTTGTCTCTATGCCTCTTTGGGTCACCATGAAGCCGAGGAACTTTCCTCCGATGAGCCTAAAGGTGAACTTAGCGGGGTTCAGCTTCATCTGGTGGCACCAAAGGACTTTGAAAGCTTCTTTTAAGTCAGCTTCGTGGTCTTTTGCTTTGATGCTCTTTATCAGTATATCGTCTACGTAGACCTCCATGCTTCGACCTATTTGCTCCCAGAAGATTTTATTTACCAATCTCTTGTAGCTTGCTCCAGCGTTATTTAAACTGAAGGGCATGACTTTGTAACAGTAAAGTCCTTTCCCGGTAATGAAGGTCGTTTTCTCCTGATTAGGCCTATATATGAAGATCTGATTATACCCGGAGTATAAGTCCATAAAGGTAAACAACTCGTGCCACGACGTTGCATCGATGAGCTGGTCGATCCTTGGCAAAGGAAATCTATCCTTTAGGCAAGCTTTGTTCAGGTCTGAGAAGTCAATACATATCCTCAATTTACCACTGGCTTTCTTTACCATCACCACGTTAGACATCCAGTCTGGGTAGTCTGTTTCCCGAATGAAAATGGCCGCGAACAGCTTATCCACCTCAGCCTAAACAATGGTTTGTCGCTCTGGGGCGAACGATTTCTTCTTCTGGATGACCAGCTTGTGGTTCGAGTTTAAATTCAACCAGTGCACTATTACTTCTGGGCTTATCTCTGGCATGTCCACGGCTGACCAAGTGAAAAGATCTTGGTTTTCTCAGAGGAGGGAGAGTAAGGGTCCCTTAAGAGCCTCGGGGAGGTTGGAATCAATCTGGATGGTTCGAGAGACATCCTCACCGAGGGGGATTGCAGCCAACTCCTCCATCGGCTGACCCCATGGATTCCTTCCTTCGTCCATAAGGTCATCCAATTCGAGTGGGAGAGCTTTCGTCCTCCTACATTCTCTCACCGCGTTCAGATAGCATGATCTAGAGATCTGCTAGTCTCCCTTAATCTCGCCAACTCCCTCTTCAGTGGGGAATTTCACTTTCAAGTGATATGTGGAGATGACCGCTCGGAGCTTATTAAGAGTAAGTCTGTTGAGGATCATGTTGTAGGACAAAGGTTGTCTGACGATTAGGAAAGTAGTTTGCACAGTGGTTACTTGTGGAGCTATTCCTGCGGTTACCAGGAGATCTATGCTGCCCTCCATAAACACCGGGCCCCCTGAAAAACCGTAGAGCAGGGTGAAAATTGGCTCTAACTGAGAGTCTCCCAGTTGCATTTGCTGGAAAGCATCGTAGAACAAGATGCCGGCCAAACTCCCATTGTTGACTAGGATGCGTCTGACTTCATGGTTGGCCACGAGAAGGGATATGACCACGGCGTCATCATGCAGAGTCTAGACTCCCTCCAAATCCTCGTCCACAAAAGTGATGGTCATGTCCGCCTTCCATTGTTTGTGGGGTCCGGTGACTGAGGCCACCGGCTGGGCGTAAGTATTTCCGTAGTGCCAGGAAATACCCTCGGCTACGGGGCCTCGATAGATGGTTTTGATGATTTTGACTATGGCGGTGTAACGACTCATCCCGGGTTGGCCACCCCCGAGACGGTATCGTCACATTTTGAAAATCTCAGCACGACATATATATGCAACAATAAAAATATCACCAAAAGAACTTTACATCAATCTGTAAAATGGATGAAGATTTACAAATAAATTTTTCATTTTTATTTTTACATTAGTCTGAGAATGATGACACGTACGGGGCTTACAGAAAGTGATTTCTTCTGAACCTCAACTCACCAAACTATTTGCCAAGCCTGCTACCTGAAAATCATTGTACAATGAGGAGTGAGCTTCACAAGCTCAGTGAATTAAATTTACTAAAAGTATTCCAAATTCCATAAATAGTTATTTAATATTTAATATTTTATTTTTTTCACATAACCTGATGACAACTTTCTACTATCAATATCTTCTTCTCAATCATTGGCTCACCTTAAGACTATCAATTATCTCCTAATTACCTCGTAATGAGGTTCATATCAAAAAGTTCATCATTTAGGTAAGTCTTATCACCCTACTGTCTCTTTCTATGAAACTCAACCTTCTATAATGAAATTCAAAAAAATATCACATCTTAGCATCTCAAAAATCTCATCATTATAGCTTTCTCTTTTTATGAGACCCAGCCATCTATAATTTAATTCACAATTAATATACCACATCTCAGCATCTCAAAAATCTCATCATTATAGCTGTCTCTTTTTATGAGACCCAGCAATCTATAATTTAGTTCACAATTAATATATCACATCTCAGCATCTCAAAAATCTCATCATTATAGCTGTCTCTTTTTATGAGACCCAGTCATCTATAATTTAATTCACAATTAATATACCACATCTCAGCATCTCAAAAATCTCATCATTATAGCTGTCTCTTTTTATGAGACCCAGCAATCTATAATTTAGTTCACAATTAATATATCACATCTCAGCATCTCAAAAATCTCATCATTATAGCTGTCTCTTTTTATGAGACCCAGCCATCTATAATTTAATTCACAATTAATATACCACATCTCAGCATTTCAAATAATGCAACGATAATTAAAACAAATGCATATGCATGAATGATTATGATGGGAACGTCTTCCCACCTGTCGACAGGTTATTATTATCTTAGACCGGCTGCCCTCTCGATTCTTTTATTCTCATCAGACCGGCTGCCTTTCCGGTTAATTTTAGCATATATCGTCTGTCACGGTTTTCACTTTTCATCCCAGCATATACCGACTGTCACGGTTTTTACTTTTCATCCTAGCATATACCGGCTGTCACGGTTTTCACTTTTCATCCCAGCATATACCGGCTGTCACGGTTATTTCATTAGACCGGCTGCTTTCTCGGTTCTTTCGGTTATATTATTAAATGCATATGTGCATGAACAATGATATGAAACAGTAATATAAAAACAATATAAAGATTCAAACCACTTAATTTGGCTATCCTAATTATTCACAAATTTTATATAACAAAGTTTCTTTAAAAAAATTTCTTACATCCAAACATCCAGATTTTTATCAAATTATAAAAATTTCACTAAATTCTTCTATTCTCAAATCACATCAAATAATCTATTAAAGTCTGCCAAGATCCACTAAATTTCATCCCAAATCATCCACCAATTTTTGTCAAGATCCACTAAAATTCACCTCAAATCATCCACCAAAATTTTGTCAATGTCTACTAAAATTCATCTCATCATAACTCGTATTAAAACATCAATATATCTCATCAATAATTTATTTATTGCTTTTATTCTCAAATAAACTTATAATTTCCAAAAAAATTATCATTTCTCACCGAGAAATATTTCTACCTGTCCAAATTTCCTATCATACCCATAAATCAATTTTTCATCTATCACCCAAGCATACTTAAATAATTAAAATTAATATTATCACCAAATAATTGATTTTTCATTTAGACTACTTAAAGTAAATCCAACTCACCCCGTAGCACTTAAAGCTATCTGTGGGTCACCTTCTCGTCTTTCCCCATCTTCTCAAAAATTTCTCCCGTTGTAGATAGTCAACACCTTCTACTATTCTGATATCTTCTCGTAATTCTTTATAAAACAAAATATTCCCGAAAATCCCTTCAAAATTTTGGTCTTCCAATTTTTCTTTGAACTCCCAAGTGTTTAGAGAAAAAATGGAAAAGAAACTCAATTTTTATCATTCCCTACGAATTCGCCAGTTCTCATATATATAGGAAATTGATATCAAGCTTCCTCCTGCAACTTTGCTTGCCAAGTCAACAATCACATTCTTTAAATTATTCTATAAATTGGACACTTGCAAGATAAAATTATTGTCTTTGCAAAACAAAACGATTTCTTTCTCTTTATGCTTTACACTTGGCCATCATCCATTAAACTTGCGAAAGCATTACTTTAACTTGGCATAATCACATTAGACTTGGTAGCAAGTGCTGCCACTTGCTGCCACGTTGTTACTGTTCATCAATTTTTTTTTTAAATTTTTTTTTTTAGAATTGCTTTAGTTAAATACTAATAAACTTTGCATATAGACTTTATTTTAAATTTCATGACATATTTATTCAATTACTTATTTATCTTTACTTTAAAAATATGGGTATTACAGGCGGCCTCTAGTTTCTTTTGGCTGGGCTCCCTGCGGCTAGGCCCGGGACTCTTCCGAGTAGGTTACACTGTCCTACTTCGACCGAAAAGGCGCTTGGACTCCTCTGAGGCCGTTCCGCGAATTTCTCCATTTAAGCCCGATGAACTCTTTTAACTGTCCCCTATTGATGAGGGCTTTGTTGTGCAAATATCTACCTAAATTAATAAGCAAATAATTGAAAGTTTTACTTGCAAGTGCACAAGGTCAACATAGTAATATAGTGTGCAAGTGTGAGATCATTCCCACAGGGATTGGTAAATTTTGATTTAGATTTAATATCGCAATATAAAACGAGAGAAAGAAAAAGTAAGTTTGATTCGATAATGATAAAAGTGTAGGGACTTGATATCCACAACTAATCATGCTATCACAATAAAACAATATACTAATGCTCTAATCACGTTGTGAATACTTAATGTTGCCAACCTAAGGGCATGGTATATACTTCTTAAGCTATTGATTTCCCTAAGCAAGGAGTTAGGCATGGTGCATACTCTAACTCTTTTCTTTCTTAAAGGATTTAGCATGGTGTATACTAAATTGTTCTTTAAGAAAGCATAATATCTGTGGAAATAGATAAACACACGAGGCCTAGGGCATGGTATATAACCTCAGTTTCCCATGATGATTAACCCAAGAACCTGGTGTGGATTTCTTTTGTTACCATTATTAAACCCAGGACTCGGCCATCCAAATTGATTTAATTAACTAGTCCATACCACATGCATATGTTGATCAGGCAAACACATATGAGGAATTCAAGAAAACAGGAATTAATCAAGTTAAGCATCATAATATAACTATCATAAAGGCAACAATATTGAATTATTGAGTAACATAATCAGGGCTTCAATCAAGCCCTACTAAAAGTTTAGTTACACATGACTTTGATGTTAAACATCTTCATAAAGTAAAATATAAGGAAAAGAATAAACCTGAAAAAAAACTTCCTTGAAGAGTCGTCAATTCTTCTGCAAAATCTCCTCCTCTTATTTCTATGTTTACAAGCCTATTTATAAAGTTTAGGTAACCCTAGAAACATCTAGAAACCCTAAAACTCGTAAAACAAAACCTTAAGCCTATTTCCAAAATAACCAGCCGTTTTATTGTTTACTGAAGCACGAATGCGCTTGATCGCAGCAAGGTGCGCTCGATCGTCTTGCGATCGAGCTTTCTTCTCTCGCGCGCGAGAGTAAGTGTGCTCGATCCTTGGCTTGGGCGCTCGAGCGTTGTTGCACTCAATCGCAGGTCTCTTGTGCTCGATCGCACTAGCAAACTCTAGCTTTTCCCAGATTTACTTTTTAAGCCTGATAATTCCAGAATGCTTCATTTTCTCCAAAAACCTAGAAGAAACACAGAAAATACTAAAAGGAAATAAAATAGAACGAAATAACACAAACTAAAAGTTTAACAAATATAAATTAAAGAGCTTAAATATGAATATTTAAGCCCTCATCACACCCCCAAACTTACATATTGCTAGTCCCTTAGCAATATGAAACTAAAAGTTAAATGAAAAACAAAGAACACAAAGATAAATCCGTCTTTCATGGTATCCAAAAATTTAAGTATCACATAAAACCATGATTTTCATTCATTAGCAAGCTTAAAAAAATAATAAACCCATCTTCGCAATGAATATGAATTTTAAAATCTAATTACTTATAAAAGGCTGGCTAAGGCATCACAAGCTCGAATCAGTGTAAAGTGAGCTAGAACATAAATATGAAGTTTCCAAATAATTCCAATGTGCACTGTCTCCATATCTCAAGATTCACCGAATTTCTCATCAGAATGAACAACCATGGCATAATTTTATTTTCTTCTTTCTTTTATTATGAGGCTCTGCCATGTTTAGTTCCTTTAAACTTTCTAATTGACCCATGTAGCGAGTGTTGAGTCAATGACTCCCAAACTAGATGGTTTTAGGGCATTAGGTGTAAAGACACCCCTAAGGACTTACTAACTCGAGTAAAAAAGGCTACGAAACTAAACTGGCCTTAATGCAACCAATCAAAATTTCCACCTTTTGATGTGAACACTCACTACTTACTGAGGCAAGAGGTCCAGTTAATAAGTGGAAAGTTTATCAATGATCATCATGAGCATTATTCTCTTTTTTTTTTCTTTTCTATATTTTATTTTCTATGCCAAAGTGTTCATCCAACAAGTCAGTTGGTTTCAGCTAAGCCATAGAAACATACATATTAAATTCACATGATATACCTCACATAATTATGTGCTAATGTGCTTGTGTCAGAGTAGATCAAAGATGTGAATTCTCAAATGCCTAAAGTAACTCAACTTTAAAACTCCATCATGAGATCATGTGTTCAAAATTTTAAGCTCACCAATGAAATCAAATCACAATATTTGTTCAGATCAACCAAAGACAACATGAACATGCGTTTTTTCTTCTCTTTAAAATGAAAAAATAAAAAATTTGGGACAAAGTGTGTGTAAATGTGTCTCGCATACCCCCAAACTTAAATTACACATTGTTCCTAATGTGTGAATAATATGGAAAGAGCTGACCTAGGAGATGGAGAATTGGTATGGCTTATAGCACACTCGCAAACTTGAACTGAAGTACACGTTATCCCTAAAAAACAAAAACTAAAGTAATATTGGAAAACAAAAAGAAACAAAAAATAAACAACAACAAGATATTGAAAAACAATAAAAACATAAAGAATACGCTGTGGGGTGTCTCCCATGAGCACTAAGTTTTATATCTTCAGCCAAACAAGCTCCTCATCTGCATTTTTCACCATTGTGATCCCACTCTTCTTTGGAACGACTTTAATAAGACTTACCCACTTGCTGTTTGAGATGGGGTAGATAATGCCAACATCCAACAGTTTCAATACCTCTGCCTTAACTACCTCTTTCATGTGTGGGTTGAGTCTTCTTTGTGCATCCCTGGTGAACTTTGCTTCGTTTTCAAGGTAGATATGATGCATACACTTGGCTAGACTAATCCCCTTAATGTCAGCAATGGTCCATCCGATAGCAGTTCTATGCTCTCTAAGAACTCTCAACAGCTTATCTTCTTCCCCAAAACTTAGATTGGCAGCAACTATCATAGGTAGTGTCTTATTCTCTCCCATATAAGCATAAGTTAAATGCTCTGGCAACTGCTTCGATTCCAAATTTGGTGCCTAGACAATAGAAGGGAGAATAGTAGTATTAGTAGGCATAAGAGTCTCAAATGGAGGGGTGTACTTACTTTAATGCTTTAGAGAGGCCTCAAGGAGATGCACAGCTTCAATGATGTCATCAGTAACATCTTCAAATTCTGGCTCAATCTCCGATCTTATGAAACTATGGGTGAGGGTGGTTTCCATATGATCAATGTGATGGACCGAAAAAGCTTGCTCAATAACACTTTGCATCATACATATATTAAAACACTCCATATCATTTCGGGGTAATTTCAATGCATCAAATATTTTGAATTCTATCTTTTCACCATTTACCTTCATACTTACAACACTCTTTTTCACAAAAAATTTTGTATCAGCAGTTCTCATAAAGGGTTTTCCTAAAATAATGGGAAAAGACAATGGCATAGGCGATTCTTCCATATCTAATATAATAAAATCAGCATATAAAATAAATTCACCTACCTTTACCAAGACATCCTCAAGAAAACCTCTTGGTCTTTTGATGCTTCTGTCAGCCAATTGCAAGGTGATGGAAGTTGGTTGAAGCTCCCCCAAACCCAATGTCTCGAATACAGTTTATGACAACAAATTGACACCCGTTCCTAGATCCAGTAGTGCATGCTCAAAAAGTTGGTCACCTATCCTGCAAGGAATTGTAAAACTACCTAGATCTTTTAGCTTTAGTGGTAGTTTCCTTAACAACACCGCGCTTACCTCTTTAGTTAAAGCCACTGTTTCATGCTCTTGAAACTTCCTTTTACGAGTGCAACAATCTTTCAAATTTTAGCATATGCAGGAATTTGTTGAATTGCACATAATAAAGGGATGTTAATCTCTACTTTTCTCAAAGTTTCAAAAATATCAAGCAATTTATTTTCTTTCTTTGGCTTTACTAACCTTTGAGGGAAGGGTGGTGTATTCACCTTCTCTATTTCACTTACCTTGGGTATGGATGATTTATCTGGAGATTCTTGTGTAGGCTCATCAGCTCCTATGATCTTACCATTTTTGAGAGTTGTAACGGCCTTCAGTTGCTGGTGTCCTCCTGGATTAGGTAGTGTTTAGGCTGGAAGTTCACCCTGCTTTATTCCACTTAGCTCCTTAGCCAATTACCCGACTTGTACTTCTAGTCTCTGAATAGCTTGCTTATGCTTTGCAGTTGTTTGTCTTTGCTCAGTCCGAAACTGTCTTTCATCTGCCATAAAATGATCTTGTGAAGTCATCAGTTGTTATTGTTTGAGTTGCCAATTGCCTTACAATACTCTCTAGGTCACTCTTCTTTAACTTCTGAACTAGTTGGGCTGCTTGTTGGGAGTTCCTTTGCTGCTCTTGAAGGTTCAGGGATTCTGATTGTTATTCTATGAGAAGTTGGGGTGGTTTCGCCACCCTAGATTGTAGGTATTAGTGTATGGATTGTTCTTGGGAGGATAATTGTTCTGTCCCACATAGTTTGCTTGCTCTTGATCTGCAGATCAATACAAAGGGCAAGTCTCAGTAGTGTGATCAAAATGAGAACATATAGCACATACCTAGAGTTGTGTGGCTTGTGGACTAGGTAGGATGTTCTGAGCAATCATAGCTTTTACGATCATATCTAGCTTTCTTTCCACAGTAGCCATCTGATTTGGAGATCCACCATTTAAGTTCACTTCATACATACCCTTACTCTTTACTCCTTGTCTCTCTCTGGATGAGAATTGTTAGGTGTGCTCACTTAATGTCTCAAAAAGATCTATGGCTTCTTCATTGCTCTTTTCCATCAGCATACCTCCACAACCTGAATCAACATTAACTTTATTCATGTCATTCAGACCTTCATAAAAAGCTTGTACCAACTCATCTTGAGGTAGGTTGTGATGTGGACATTTGAGAAGTAGCTCATTGAAGTGTCCCAATGCTTCAAAAAAAAGGTCTTCATCTCTTTGTTGAAAAGCTTAAATCTCCTTCTTTATCTGTCTTGTCTTTTGAGCTAGGAAAAACTTCTTTAGAAACTTACTAGATAACTCTTCCCAAGTATGGATAGAGACTGCAGGCAATGAATTATACCACAACTTAGCATTATCTTTCAATGAAAAAAGAAAAAGAATTAACTTGATTTCCTCTTGATCTAGGCCCGGATGTGCTGGAACTTGCAGAGATCAAAGAATTCCCGAAGATACAAGTGTGGATCCTAAGTAGGTGTACCCTTGAAGTGAGTTAAAGCATTGAGTATTTGCAGGGATATATAGTAATTGCCTTCTGCCTTCGGTTGATAAGTAATGCATGAGGGCTGGTTGAGGTTCTATGGGATGAAGGATTGTTTCATGGGTCTTCACTCTGGTGGCGGTTGGTTGACAAATTGTTTCACCATCGGTGTCTCTCCCTTGAATTCTTCTTCTTCCTCCTCAATGTTGTCTCTAGGCCTTTGTCTAATGGTCCGCTCAATCTCTGTATCGAGTGGAAAAATTTTTGGATTCCTGGATCGAAACCCTTGCATGAATCAGCTGAAACTCTTCAGTGCAGCAGTTTCAGTACTACTGTTCGGGTAGTTTCTGGAACTACGCTCGATCGCTCCAAGTTGGGTGCTCGATCGCAATAAGCTGGTGCTCGATCGCAATGCTAGGAACTACTCTGTCGTAGACCTGAAGCAAAAACAGAAAAACAAACAGAAGAAGAAAAAAAACAGATTTTTGATAAACAGAATAAAACTGAAAATAATTCTAAACAAAATTTAACGCAATCCCTGGCAACGACACCAAAAACTTGTTGTGCAAATATCTACCTAAATTAATAAGAAAATAATTGAACATTTTACTTGCAAGTGCACAAGGTTAACATAGTAATATAGTGTGCAAGTGCGAGATCATTCCTGTAGGGATTGGTAAATTTTGATTTAGAATTACTTTCGCAATATAAAACGAGAGAAAGAAAAAATAAGTTTGATTCGATAATGATAAAAGTGTAGGGACTTGATATCCACCACTAATCATGCTATCACAATAAAACAATATGTCAATGCTCTAATCACGTTATATATACCTAATGTTGTCAACCTAAGGGCATGGTATATACTACTTAAGCTATTGATTTCCCTAAGCAATGAGTTAGGCATGGTGTATACTCTAACTCTTTTCTTTCTTAAAGATGTAGCATGGTATATACTAAATTGTTCTTTAAGAAAGCATAATATCTATGGAAATCGACAGACACAAGAGGCCTAAGGCATGGTATATAACCCCTGTTTTCCATGTTGATTAACCCAAGAACTCGGTGTGGATTTCTTTTGTTACCATTATTAAACCTAGGACTCAGCCATCCAAATTGATTTAATTAACTAGTCCATACCACATGCATATGTTGATCAGGCAAACACATATGAGGAATTCAAGAAAACAAGAATTAGTCAAGTTAAGCATCATAATATAACTATCACAAAGGCAACAATATTGAATTATTGAGTAACATCATCAGGGCTTCAATCAAGCCCTACTAAAAGTTTAGCTACACATGAGTTTGATGTTAAACATCTTCATAAAGTAAAATAGAAGGAAAAAATAAACCCGAAAAAAAAAACTTCCTTGAAGAGTCCTTAATTCTTCTGCAAAATCTCCTCCTCTTATTTCTGTGTTTACAGGCCTATTTATAAAGTTTAAGAAACCCTAGAAACATCTAGAAACCCTAAAACTCATTAAAAAAAAATCTTAACGCTATTTCCAAAATAACTAGCCGTTTTACTGTTTACTGAAGCACGAATGTGCTCGATCGCAACATAGTGCGCTCAATTGTCCTGCGATCAAGCCTTTTTCTTGTACACCTGAGCGTAGGTGCGCTCGATCCTTGGCTTGGGCGCTTGAGTGTTGTTGTACTAGATCGTAGGTCTCCTATGCTCGATCGCACTAGCAGACTCCAGCTTTTCCCATATTTGTTCTTTAAGCCTAATAATTCCAGAATGCTTCATTTTCTCCAAAAACCTAGAAAAAACACAGAAAATACAAAAAGAAAATAAAATAGAATGAAATAACACAAACTAATAGCTTAACAAATATAAATTAAGGGGCTTAAATATGAATATTTAAGCACTTATCAGGCTTCTATCTGGTGCTTTAGTGCTAGGCAATCTTCTATGTCGTGCTCGTGGTTCCTGTGGAACTGGCACCACTTGCATCGGTCCTCATTGAGGTGCAGTGATCTGGGGGGCCACTACAAGATCACCTTGTCCTGGATTTACATCAAGATGTGAGAGGGGTGAAGTTCCAGGCCCTGAGTGCGTCCTATCGAAAAGGTCGCTTGACGGGTTCCCAACGTGGACTGGCAGGCCCTTTTTTCTTTCTCTTCACGTCCCCTTCCCGTTCTATTCTGAAGGCCTGGTTATCTTTCGCTAACATGTACTTCTCGGCTCAGTCCAAGATCTTATTCATGTCACCGAGTGGTCGCCTAGTGAGTTTTGAACTGAAGATCCCAAATCTTAAATCTTTCTTGAATGCCAGCATCTTAACTCTATCAGGGATTTCCCAGGCAGCAGAATTGAACCTTGAGATATACGCCCGAAGTTTTTCTTCCTTCATCTAGACGATGTTGAACAGGGACTCCGAGGTTTTCTTGGGTCCTTTACTGCTAAGAAAATGTGATGCGAAAGTGTAGCTCAATTCTTTGAACTTGCAGAAGCCCCCCGGTTTCAAACAAGAATACCGGTCGCCTTCTCGAGAGTCAAGGGGAAGGCTCGGCACATCACGGGATCGGAGTGTCTGTGGACCGTCATCGTGGTTTTATAACGCTGGAGGTGGTCCAAGGGATCTATAGAACTGTCATATAGTTTGATCTGGGGCATTCGAAAATTCGGCGGGAAGGGGGCCTCGAGGACTTCTTGAGTGAAATGTGGGTCCTAAACGTTGAGCTCGTCTATGCCACTGTGGTGCCGGATTTTGAGCCCTTCATTGATCCTTCCCTCCATGTCCTTTATTCATTTATCAAGACCGATATTGCTTTTGGACGAGGGGCTCTCTTTGGATTTGGTCGCACGAGGTGGGGAGGATTCAACCGTGGAACAACTGTTGACGAGGAGCCTACGGCTAGCTAAACTTATGCGGCTGGGATCCTACCGAGGAGGTGTAAGTGAAGGCTGGCGAGCCCTTTGGCGAACCTCGACGGCCAGATTGGTTACTAATTGTAAGAGCTCCACGAACTGTGCTTGGAGCATAGCCATGTTGGGATACGCATTGGACTCGACGAGGGATCTCGACCCGGACTGTTGGGTACGAGTGCTGGTCCTGGTGTCCTTAACGGTGTTTTTAGGTGGCATGGCAACAAATGAGTTCTTTAGACTTCTTCACTTTTACTGTTAGCAAGAGATGGTGTGTTCCCACAGACAGCGCCAATCTGTTGCTGCCAGAAACGTGCTGCTGAGCTGGATGTCGGGCTTGGGGGACCAACACAGGGAAATGTGGTAAGTTGAGGCTTCGCCAGAGGGAGATGCCTCCGAAGATGCTCTGATACTTAGTATGGGGTCTAGAAGTGCGTGAGTGGCTGTGTTCTAGTTTTTAGGTCAAGAAGAGTCCCCTTTGGAATACGTACCTAGGTCTTTCTTATAGGGTTTCAGGGATGAGACGGCCCTTGCGCTAAGGGTGGTGGTGACCTGGGGGTCCAGCTGTGCGGGCCTGTGTTGTCTATGTGTCGCCTCATTGTCTTGGTTTGGGGCTGTCCACACGTCGCATTGCTGTCTTGGTATGGGGCTGTCCACGCATTGCCTTGCTGTCTTGGTGTGGGGCTGTCCACGTGTCGCATCTTTTTTTTTTGTGTGTTTTTTAGCTGTATCAAACTTGTCACTAAAAGCCTTCTTTAACCCATTCAAAATGAGGTTTTAATGATGACTTAGTGTTTTAGCAACAATTACTATTATTTCAGCAACACCAACTTTTGTGACTAAAAGTTCACATATTATAACAAGCTAGTTTTCTCGTCACTAAAACCTGAACACAAATCATTTCTATGTTAAAATTAAATTCTTTTATTTCTTGTTCAATAAATTTATCCAAAATAAACCAAAATTGAAAACATCATCAATGGATGAAAAATCATATTTTTATTTAACAAATATATGTAATAATCTCACAAAATTTACAATTATAGTATGTTAGGGTATTTAGTTTAAGTCTCAAATATTTTGATGTAAACAAACCTTGCATTTATTTCTGATCAAGTTCATTGAATGTGTAAGATGTTTAATGTCAAATTTAAGGATCAAAATATTTTTTGTGAAGATACAGTATTAGAGGGAGATTACGGAATCCGAGAAAATTCCAAGAAGATTGTGTGATTAAAGAAAGATTCAGAATAAAAGATTGGAGTGTGAAGATTGTTGAGAGAAGAAATGGTGTGCGAGCATGTGCGTAATTGCGTGCAGGTGGTAGGCGACTATATAATTGATTAAGAAAGGCCTAGTCACCTAGGTAGTTGATTGGGAGGGAGTTTTGCACAGTAAAGATGTATCAGCTGAAGAAATGGCGTGTGCGCACGTGCGTACTGGTGGTAGGCAACTATATAGTCTACTAAGACAAGCCTAGTTATTTAGTTAGTCCACTGGGAGAGGTGTTAGTCGACTAGGTTGTCGATTGGTAAAGAAAGTGTAGTGTGCGCAAAGACTAGGAGCATGCACGTAAGTGTGCGCAAATGCATGCAAGTGTGTGCGAGGATTAGAAGCATTTGAGGAAGAACCAATTGACTGGGTAGTCGCTTGAGGAGGAACTAGTCGACTGACATAGTGAAGTTCAAATTTTGGACCAGTTTGAAGACCAAGTCTACTGAAGAGAAAACCAGTCGAGTGGGTAATCGATTGGAGATGTTCGGTAGAGATAAGAGAATTAATTTTTAAGGAGAATCTTCGTCATAAGTTTAGAAGGAGTAAATTTCGGAGTTACAATTTATAAAGGCTTAGCTGAAGGCTATAAATCAGAAGTTGCTAAAGGGAGTTCAATAAGGGAAAAGAATCAAATCTCAAGTTTTACATACCAGTTTAAATTTAGTTTTGTTTACTACTTTAGTAGTGTTTAATATGTAATTTGTAAGAGCTATGAGATTGTGAGTGGTATCTGTCTATAAGATTGCTTGCTATCCGGAAAGTCAAGCAGAGGGTAAGGTTAACCTGATACCCAAAAATCCAGGTAGGTGTAAACATTGTGAATTAGTTGAACTCAGTAGACCGGAGATGCCTATTAAAGAGGTGGACGTAAGCATAATTATTGCTGAACCACAATAAATTTGTGTCCCTCTTCTTTCTTCCTTTTGCTCTAATTTTTAATTTCAATCTCAATTGCTTATCTAATTCTACTGTGTCAATCACTCTCAAATCTCTTGTAGAACAGGCTCATCTCTACTCATATTTCTTAACAGAAATCAAGAAAGAAGTGCAAATGACATGATATACCAATTTGTTTCTTAGCTGAAGTAGATGGTTTCGCTAAATGTTGTGCAGAAAACAGATAGTATTAAAAATGTCTGGTAAAGCTGTATTTACATAGTAACTCCTACATGAAAACTGGGTGTTTAAACATTAATATACTAGAACTACTCGAGATCTCCACAGCTTGAGCATTGGGTGGTTGAAAAGATGAATCATGTGAAGAGGAAGTGGATGGCATAGAAGCTTGTTGTCGAATAAGATTAGATCCTCTGCCTCTGCCTCTGCCTCTGCCACTATTTTGCATTGCTCTACGATGCTCTACAAGAATCACCGAAAATTGAATATTATATGAGTTTTTTATTTTTCGAACACTACTTAAGTTAAAGCTATTAAAACTTCATTTTGTTTTCATATTTACCTCAATTAAGAAATAAAAAATCAATAAATATTAATATTTTTTCATATTATAAATCCAAGCTTAATTAATACGCCGTAATATTAGGAATTTTTTTTAGTTTTTATTTACAAATTGAAATTCAATTAAGAAAATTAAGAAAAAGTTAAGAAATGGTTATGTGTTTTTTAACAAATTATTTTTTAAATTTCAAACATTATTAATATCCTCACATGGCCATACCAAAAAAATCTTAGTTTTCTTATTTTTTAATTAGGGGTAAAAGAAACAATTAAGTTTTAATGGTTCTAAACATCAATTTTAAAATCGAATTAGATAATAGTTAATTGTACCGTTTTAAAACAACCAATTTTTCTCAATATAACAATCACGCATCTTAATCATTCTCAATTGATCCTTATCCTCAAGCCCGAATTATAATTTTAACAAATAAAAATATTAAATAAATCTTGGTTCGAGCTTGAGCTCGGCCTGGGTTAAGTTCAATAATACCTTATCGAACTGTTCGAGAGTCTTTCGAGCCGAACTTTAAGGTATTCAAGCTCGACTCGATAAGCTATTTAAGCCTAAGTTTTAACTTCAAATTCGAGTTCAAGTTTGTTTGAGCCGAGTTTTGATCGAGCTCGAGCTCGAATAATTCAATAAAAACTCGGCTCGATTCCAATCCTACTAATTAATCTACCCATTATTCTAAATTCACATATATTTTCGGGCCTTTTTGTTTGTATTACACCATACCAAATAGAGCCAGTACCCTTCATTTCTACTATAAGAAACGTTCTCAAAATTGTATCACAAGCCCAATCCCAAATCTAATTTAAAATTTTGCATCAAGGGGTCCATCAGTACTCTCAATCTAGGCTTTAGTCGGATTATAATCAGCCCAATTTATGACCCCAAAACCAAACAGGTTTATGTGTTTAGTTTGTGCTCTTTGGAGGAACACAGCTGGCCGTGGTATTTTGTTAGGAGGGGAGCAGCCTTTGATTGAAAGACAAAAGTTACAAAGATTGATGCTGCAGGCTGCAGCTATTATGAGGAGCAGAATCAAGTGGTTTGCAGTAGTGGGATAGAAATAGAATACATATATATACGGTATTGTCTGTTAAAGATGGGATATCAAAAAAAATTGTTTGCAAGTTTCCTACTTTTGGGCTGTCTCTTCAAGTGGATCAGTTCTTTAATTTGTTGCATTGCTGATTTCTCCCTGCTAGGGACAGTATCTGAGCATAGGATTGCTCTTTGGTTAAATGATTAAATTGGTATGTTAATTATAGTACATTTTAGCTTATATGGGCTGTTTGGTTATCGGTTAAGTGCAACTTATTTCATTTTAAACTGCAATTTAATGATCCAAGCTATAACTTAAATTGAAATAAATTGTGCTTAATTGGGAACCAAACACGCCATTATTGTTTATGTCATATATATATATATATATATATATATATATATATATACACACACACGTGCCATTATTGGAACGTGCAATTTATTGAAATAAAAAATTTATATTTTATTATTTTTGTAAAATAAAAGAAAAATATCATTTAATTTAATTGATAAAATCACTTATAGAAAGAGTTATTATTTCTTGTTGTGTCATAATTCATAGATCCAATGGACATCTTTTGAAAATAATTAAAACTTAAAGTTCTTATATATTTATGGTATTCTTGCAATTACGGATCTTACAATTGATTTTTCTTTTCTCATTTTTATGTAGTACAATTTAATTTAGGCTAAATTTCATGAAATATCATGTGGTTTGTTTGACTTTCATTTTATATCCTGAGTTTTTTTTTTTTTTTTGCAAAATAAACATTGTGATTGTCTCCGTTAACATAAATTGTTGACAGTCGTTAAATTACAAAAATAAAAAAACTATTTTGCCTTTATTTGTTTAACAAAAGTACAGAGTTGTAATCAACATTTTTAACAAAAATAAGAACTATTGTTTTCAATTACGTACACGTTACTGCATATTCAAATTTCATAAATTAAACAAAAGTAAAATGGTATTTTGTTTTTGCAAATTAATGGATGCCAACACCTTATGCTAATAGAAACAACCACATGAATTATTTTGATAGGAAAAAATATCAGGGTATAAAATTAAAGTCAAGCAAATCACATGGTATTTCATGAAATTTAGCCATTAATTTATTAGAATATTTTTCGGCAAACTCTTTGTGTCTCCAAATTGGTTTATATAAAATTACATATATATGTGTATTATGTATGGTTTTTATAAAATTAATTCATATATTTGGAATTCGGAGTGTTGCTCCCATGGAACTGGTTTTGTGAAAGTTACCACGGAACCGGAGAAATTCATTAGTAATTACATGAAAATACAATAATAACTGGATAAAATCAATTAAAAAACATATTCAATTACTACTGCATTTTCTTATGATTATTAATGAACTTTTTCGATTCCGTGGTAACTCCCACGAAACCGGTTCATGGGATCAGAAATCAAGAATTTGTGATCAATAATCTCTTTGATAATTAGCTAGTTTGGAGATTTTGTATTTGTGGCCTGTTTATAGAAAGCAGTGTTTTCAGAGGCGAAGGCGTTGGGCGAGGCGTTGGGGCATAAGTCTTTTGAATCCGTTGGGGTGTTTCAAAATTTTAATAAAATAATATTAATTAATTAATTAGAATAATAAAATAAAATTAATTATAATTAATTAATTAATTTTTATCAAAGTTTAATATTTTACTAACTCTCTATAGTGTGATAATTATAATTTTATAAATATTAATGTATATAAATTATATAAAGCATAACTTATATTTCTATATTGTTGTAACTTGTAAGTGATTAATTAAATAGTTTGTAATTATTATTAAACTAGATAACATATATTATACATTTATGAAGTGTAATAATATCACAAAAAGAATAGTAGCTTAGTGGTTAAGACCTATGACACTCATTAGGTCATGGGTTTGAGCTTCTAACATACATTTTTTTTCCTAAATTTTAAGCTTTTTAAAAAAACTTCACAGGGCGTATGCCCGGGACGCAAAAATTAAGCCCAAGTGTATGCCCCAAGGCAAAAGGCGAGCGCCCAGTAGAAAGAATGCCCAACCTTTCACGCCTTGAGGCATTTTCAAAACGCCTCGCCTCTAGGCGCGCCCAAAGGCCACCTTTTAAAACATTGATAGAAAGTGGACACCTTAATGGTTATGTAAAGAATGAATGCTTTCATGACATGTAAGAAGGAAAGAATTGTTCTTTGCTGGTGTTGATGCCTAAAATATGTTGTTGAGCTAGAGGTTGATGCTTCACTGGTCTGTATAAGGAAATATGGGTGAACTAGAGGGTCGCCGGAGTAGAGGGAGGCTGATGCCTCCGAGGACATTCCGACGCTCTTATCAGTATAAAGTTTTTAGAGAAATTGAAAGGATAAGAATACCTAGTGTTTTTAGTAAAATGAGTTTGAAAAAATGAAGATGGGTTTGTGCTTGCATACCTTGATCCTTTTATAGTGTTCTAAAGGAGAGGCTGCCTATGTGGTTGGGATAGGGCAATCCTGGAGATCCCGACCCTCTGTTAGTAGGTAAGGCCGGATGCCCAAAGAGGATCGTGATCCCTGGAATTACACTTACAGGTCTGTACAGAGATGTCCAGGAATGGTATTCCCTAGAATTATGGTCTATGCAAGGGTGTCCGGGAACGGTAATGGGGTTGTTAACTGCTTGTCCATATGTCATCTCACCATTGGATATGGGAATGTCCATGTGTCGTATTGCTTGTCCACGTGTCATCTCATCTTTGGACACGGGAATGTTCGTGTGTCGTCTTGCTGTTGGACCTAGGGCTGTCCACGTGTCATCTTATTATTGGGTATATTCATTGGCTGTATCAAAGACCCCCCACTTCCTTAAGTACATTTATGTGCTTTAAGGATGTATGGCAGGGCTCGGCCTTGGAGGCAATGGTCCTAGAATATGAACCTCAGTCATCATGCTTGGTTTTGGTGATACTGGGCCGAGTGTATGAGCATCAGTCAACATGCTCGGCTTTGGAGATATTGGACCGAGTATATGAGTAGCAATCAATACGCTCAGCATTGGAGACATTGGCCCGAGCATATGAGTAGCAATCAGTATACTCGGCCTTGGAGATGTTTGGGCCGAGCGTATGAGCCTCAATCAATACGGTTATGGAGACTTTGGTCCGAGCATATGAGTAACAATCAATATGCTTAGCCTTGGAGCCGTTTGGATCTAGCATATGAGCCTCGGTCAATATGCTCGATCTTGGAGACTTTGGTCCGAGCATATGATTAGCCATCAATATGCTCGGCCTTGGAGACATTGGTTCGAACATGTGAGTACCAATCAATAAGCTCAGCTTTGGAGACGTTTGGGCCGAGTGTATGAGCCTGGGTCAATATGCTAGGTCTTAGAGACTTTGGGCCAAGCGTATAAGCTTCAGTCAATACATTTGGTTTTAGAGACTTTGTTCCGAGCATATGAGTAGTGATCAATATGCTCGGCCTTGGAGACGTTGGTTCGAGCATATGAGTAGCAATCAATATGCTCAACCTTGGAGACATTGATCCGAACAAATAAGTCTCAGTCAATACGCTTAGCCCTAGAGACATTGGTCAAAGCATATAAGTAGCAATTAATATGCTCGGCCTTGGAGACGTTTAGGCTGAGTGTATGAACCTCACTCAATATGCTCGGTCTTGGAGACTTTGGTTCGAGCATATGAGTAGCAATCAATATGCTCGGTCTTGGAGACGTTAATCCGAGCATATAAGTAGCAATCAATATGCTCTGCCTTAGAGACGTTGGTTCGAGCATGTGAGTAGCAATCAATATACTCGGTTTTGGAAACTTTGGTCCAAGCATATGAATAGCAATCAATATGCACAGCCTTAGAGACGATCGAGCATATGAGTAACAATCAATATGCTCAGTCTTGGAGACTTTGGTCCGACCATATGAATAATAATCAATATGCTTGGCCTTGAAGACATTGGTCCGAGCATATGAGTAGCAATCAATATGCTCAGCCTTGGAGACGTTGGTCTGAGCATATAAATAGCAATCAGTATGCTCGGCCTTGGAGACATTGGTCCGAGCATATGAGTAACAATCAATATGCTTGGCCTTGGAAACATTGGTCCGAGCATATGAGTAGCAACCAATATGCTCGGCCTTAGATACATTGGTGGAGCATATGAGTAACAATCAATATGCTCGGCCTTGAAGAAGTTAGTCTGAGTATATAAGTAGTAATCAATATGCTTGGCCTTGAAGACGTTGGGCCGACCTTCGAAGCTTTTGATAGGACCCTGGCTTCTTCTAGTGGGGTTTTAGGTGGACTTTTGGGCTTCTTGCCTCTCAAGCCCAAGAAAAATGCTCTGGTGTTTGGGCTTAGGGCCATCTTTTTTTATGCCCAAAATTGAGAAAACTGTTTTCCAGAACTTTCGTTTACACATGGCCTAACTGGGTTATTTGTGCAGCCGTTTTGAGTGAAAATAGCGGCGCTCATTAATGTTTCGTTCTCTTTGGGAACAGAATGATGCCTCGAGCAGACAAAAATCGCTTTGTTTGTGACTGGGGATCCTTTGAGAGCGCAAAAAGTGGCCTCAAGTACTTTGAATGTCATATCTTCCCATCTGTTTGGTTTAAATTGTCTCGTTCGTCACGCTTTTTTTCTCCTATATAAGGGTGTTTTGCTCTTTTGCTTCTCTTCATTCATTCTAGCAATTTTTAGAGAGAAAGTTTGAGAGCTCTCAGACTCGTCCTAAATCTTGAGAGTGCTCAGTATTTCAAATTTTTGGTGAGAGGTGGCTATGTGATCGTCTTTGCCTCATGGTCATCTTTGGTGAGGGGTTTCTTCGTAGTTGTTTCGAAGTTCGAGGGTTCTCGGAGTGGGGTATCGAGGTGTCCTACTGAGGAGGAATTTTTTTGAGCTATTTACACTCTAGGTGAGTCTCTTCCCATTTATCATGTCTTCAATAGACAGTTTTTTAGAAAGGCCTAGTAGTTGTAGTAGTAGTAGTAGTACTTCTGATGAGACGGAGTCAGACTCATCCTTTTCCAGAAGTGACACCTCAGAAGGAGCCGAGGTCAGAGAGGGGTCACTAGCCATGGTGCCCTATATAGCTGTGGTGGAGGAGTATGAAGAGAACTCCTCCTCCAGAGGTGAGGAATAGGTGGACGTGACCCTACCTGAGATTAGAGGGGTTATGGCTATTGAAGAGAGGGAACAGTGGGAGTTTGTCGTGAATTTTGTTCCCAGCCAGATTAGAGAGGAGGATCTTGAGGTGATCCGAAGGGCATATCGTATCTCGGGGGAGTATGCTCTTAAGTTCGTAAGGATCAAGGAGAGGGCTTATGATGCTTTTCTGAGTCGTGCACTCTACGAGCTATGTGTGTACGAGCCGCACATAAGTGTCACAACCCGCGTGTTCTGGGGTTTCCTAGTACACTTTGTGATTATAATGTACAACATTGTACTGCACATGCACTACATGGTAGTACCTTATACTTTCATACTACACTTATAGTACCGTAGGATTGTGACACTTGGCAAGATGTTAGCCATAGATGTAAGGGAGCTCTCCCTATATAAAGGCATATCCCCCTCACTTGTAAATCATTCAATCATTCAAGCAATAGCAAGCTCTCTAGCTTTGTCTCATATTCTCTTGTAGTGGCTTATTTTCTTTGAGTGGGTCTAGCTTTGAGGGTGGTTCTCTTGAGTAGCTAAGAGGAAGGCTGATTTAGGCATTCCAGGGAGGTATTTTTGAGCCTATGGTCGCATGGTTAACGACTTAAGCGTGCAGCCCGTGACAGGTGGTATTAGAGCAAAAGTTCATTGAGACTTTTAAGAAGAGATGGCGACCGCTTCCGATGCTAACAACCTAGCTCATGACGGTTATGAGACCTGAGGGAGAGCTACCAAGAAGGCTAGTTCAAGGGATGTGATGTCAAGCATGGATGCTCGCTTGGCTAAGGTGGAGTTAACCATGGTGGAAATGCGGGACAGGTTCAAAGATACCAATGGTAGCATAGAAGAGCTAAACTCCATGAGAGATGATCTCCAAGGAGTGATGCAAGGTCCCCTCAACGAGGCCGTAGACGTGCTCACGCAAAAGAACGACACCCTTGAGGTCGTGGTGGTATCTATGCGGGAAGAGATGGAAGAGCTCAAACGTGAGCTCTCAGCTTGCAAAGCAGCCTTCGGAGGTGGTATACTTGCTATGACACCCAATCATAGGGTGGATGTGCCTAAGTAAAAGGAGTTCAAGGGCATCCGAGCTGCAAAGGATGTGGATAACTTTTTTTGGGTGATGGAGCAATATTTTCGAGTGATAAACATCATAGAGGACGAAACCAAAGTAAATATAGCCTCTATGTATCTTCTTGATATAGCTTTATTGTGGTGGCGATGAGGTGTGCGGGTGCTTCCATTATTATGTGGGAAGAATTCCAAAGGGAATTCTGCCAATATTTCTATCCGAAATATGCTGAAGATGAGGCATGAGCCACACTGCGAAGTCTCAACCAACGTGGGGAAGTACAAGAGTATATGAGGGGGTTTTCGAAACTCATGCTCCAAATTTCTGATCTTGGAGAGAGCGAGGCTCTCTTCTCCTTCATAGATGGCCTCAAACCATAGGCCAAGCAAGAGTTGCAAAGAAGGGGTGTCCAATACCTCACCCAAGCCATGTCCATGGCGAAATCTTTGGTAGAGTTCAAGAAACACGAGAAATTTGAATCCTCCGAGAACAAGGGCAAAGGTGGGGGAGACAAAGACAAGTATCAGAAGGGTGGTCCAGGGAAACCACCCATTCACAAGTGGATGTCCGCCAAGGAAGGAGACAGAAAGAAGAAGCCATTAGCATGCTTCTTGAGTGAGGGTCCTCATCGGGTGCGAGATTGCCCAAAAAGAACCAAGCTCTCTGCCATTGCTAGGGAAGAAGGGGAAACGAAGAGAGATACCCTCAAGCTGGGCTCTATCATGCTTAACTCGATCAAAGCCAAAAGGTTTGGCAAGTGGAAGGGACTCATATTTACAAACATCATGGTGGCTGGCACCAAGGTTAGTGCTCTTGTAGACACTGGGCTTCCGATCTCTTTGTGTCTGAGAAAATGTTTAAGAGATTAAGCCTTAAGGTGGAGAAAGGCAATGGGTGGATCAAGACAGTCAATTCCAAAGAAGTTCCGATAATAGGTGTAGCACAAGGGATGGAGCTACAACTAGGAGATTGGAAAGAAAAGAAAACTCTTGAGGTAATCCCACATGATGATTATGACTTTGTAATCGGGTTAGATTTCCTTGATCCGATTAATGTTTTGCTAGTGCCATTTGCCAACTATGTATGCATCCTTGATTCTCGGTGCCAATACCTCGTGCTGGTAAGACGAGACTTTGTCCAAGCTAATCGGATTTTATCTATAATCCAACTAGCCAAGGGGGTGAGAAGGTATGAACCCACATACTTGGCCACCTTGAAACGTGAGGAGGTCCTAGAGTCTAAAGAATAGACTCATCTTGAGGTACTTGAGCTTTTAGAGTCCTTTGTTGATGTGATGCCTTCGGAGTTGCCCAAGAAATTCCCACCTAAGAAAGAGGTGGATCATAAGATTAAGTTGGTATTTATTTCCCAACCACCAGCCAAGGCAGCCAAGCTTTCTAAGAAGTGGGCTGCTCGTAAGAGACGAGATGTGCAGGACCGAGTAGGGGATTTTGTGCTTGTGAAGCTACATTTGGTACTTCGTACCAAAGGGATCCATAAGGCATTGGTACACAGATATGAGGGGCCATTCAGAGTTCTTAAGAGGGTAGGCAATGTGGCCTACAAACTTGAGCTACCATCCAAGCTCAAGGTGCACCTAGTCTTCCATGTGAGTATGTTGAAACCATTCCATGAAGACCAAAATGATCCGGATCGAGGTGAGTCACAACGAGCCCCTATAGGAGTTAGGGTCTCTTATGACCAAGACATTGAGAGTATACTAGCCGACCGAGTTTTGAGACGAAAGAATTACAAGCTGAGGCATGAGTACTTGATACAATAGGAGGGACAACCCGATAGTGAGACTAGTTGTGAACCAGCCGAGGCCTTGTGGCAATTTCAGACGAAGATCGACCAGTTTTATGCCTAGAAGGCGTCGCCAGATTGAGTGGGGGAGAATGTTATGACCCGCATGTTTTGGGGTTTCCTAGTACACTTTGTGATTATAATGTACAGCATTATACTTCACGTGCACTACATGGTAGTACCTTATACTTCCGTACTACACTTATAGTATTATAGGATTGGAGCGGGCTAGCTTCGAGAGTGGTTCTCTTGAGTGGCTAAAAGGAAGACTGATTTAGGCATTCCAATGAGGTGTTTCGGAGCATAAGGCTACACGGTTAGTGACTTAAGCTTGTAGCCCGTGACATGAGGGCCAGACTACGTTTTCCTCTACACTTTTTTTTTTATGTCGTGTTACGGTACTTTGACATAGTGTTGTGCCAGTTAGTACCGAACTCAGTATGGCTGATCATGGCCTTCATCTTCGTCTTCTCGAAAGTGGGGGGAATGATGAACCTCAACGTTTTTAAGGCCCACTTCTAGATAAGCAAGCACAGCCAGACTGGATAGGTCGTGATTAGCTCGCAGGTGAAGAGAATGTTGCTAAAGAAGACGCTGTCTTAGATCAAAAGTTGGAAAAAGTATTTTTTCTTCGTCCAGGGTGAGAGTGATTTCAGGGTCCCATTCACGTGGAGTTTAGATCGAGAGACGGTGAGCAGGAGAATGAGGAGTTGGCGAGGCGTGGTCTCTGCCCTCCGTGCCCCGAGTCATCTATAGAGAGTGGTAACCTTGTGCCCGCTGCTTTATACTTTGGTTTTTATTTTGCTTTTACTGCTTGTGTTCTGCTTTATATCAATTTCCCTTTACTTCTTACTTACGGGTTTCTTTTGATGTGTTGGGCAGAGATGGAGGCGACGACCAAAGCCAACTAGCGAGCCGAAAAGCTCGCCTTGGAACGAAGGAAAGCTGTCGAAGCGAAGAAGCAGTCCGCTTTTGGCTCTGGTGCCAAGAAGAGGCCTCGAGCTCCTTCCCCCACCCTTATTGACCTGGAGAGCCTTCCCAGGCACTCCCCTAAGCCAGAGGTTGCTCCAACCTTACCTGTTGCCCCCTTATTATCTTAAGGCACGACTTCAGGGGTGACTATCGTCACGTCCAACTGGAGTTTAAAGACCGATGACTCCATTTTCTCACACCCTCGGGTGGCTCGAGAATATCTAGTCTTGAAGGTTCTACTCCGGGACATGCTTGAGCTATTGCGGAGGTCTGTCAAGGCTCTCTGCTCCACTGCTGAGACCTTAGGTTCTCAGGTTTGAAGTTCTTCTTTTTCTTCGTCTTCTCTTTTTCCTTTGACTTTTTGCGTGATTGATGACTAATAGTTTTTGTTTCATTTCAATCGGGCGTACTGTTGGTGGTGATGTCACTTTGGTGACTGGACACAATTAAGAAGCTGGGTCGGGCCCAGTATAAGCTGGATGAGAGCGTTGAGCTCATCTGTTAGCTACAAGTGTCTTTGGAGGCGATCAACTAGTCTAGGGTTGAAGCTGTCCGAAAGAGAGATGTCGTTTTCTCTGCGGCGCAGCGGCTCAGGGAGGAGGCTAAGGCCTATACCTAGACGATCATAGAGGACGCCTTAGCGACCTCCAAGGACTTGATCTCATACCGGCAGTGGTCAAGGAGGAAGGGGGCCTGCAATACCTAGAGGACTTTTTAAAAGCTAAAAGGAGAGCAGAGGCCATTTACCCTGAAACCAATTTTTTGGTTCTCGACCTACTGGGCCCCCTAGAGGATAAGGAGGCTACTGTTGACGAGGTGGATGAGGCAACTCAGGTTGCTGAGGAGGATCCAACCACTCAACTGGAGGGTGAGGTCAAGGCCGAGGGAAAGGCCGCCCTCTGAGGGTTTCGCCTTAGTTTTTTGCTACTCTTTTTGTATTTCAAGGCCGATAGCGCTTTTGTAACTTTTTTCTGCAATTTTAATGAAGTTCATGTTTCTTTTCAACTTGATGTCTCTTATTGCAATTGTAATTTTATTATTACAACTTTACTCAACCGGTGTTTTAAGTGCTAGGAATAGGTTTTCCATTTAGCTCATCGAGCTCGAAGGTGCCAGATCGACAAAACCTTTTAACGCCATACGGGCCCTTCCAGTTTGGGACTAGCTTCCCCGTTTCTTGGGGGTGGGATACTTCATTCTTCCACAGGACAAGGTCGTGTAGCTTGAAGTTTCTGCTTCGGACTCGCGAATTATAATATTTGGTGGCCCTTTGTTGATAGACGGCTAGCCGGATCTGGGCTTTATCTCGAGCTTCGTCGATAAGATCAACGTTTATCTATAGGGCTTCTTCGTTGTTATCACTTTCCAAACTCTGTACTTGTAGCAAAGGCACCCCAATTTCCAAGGGGATGTCTACTTCGAAACCATAGGCCATGAAGAAAGGGGTTTCCCCAGTGGGTGTTCGGGCGATGGTTCGATATGCCCAGAGCACGTTCAGCAAGTGGTTAGTCCACTGTCTATCAGCTTCATCTAATCTTCTTTTGATGCCTCGAAGAAGCATTCTATTGGTCACTTTGACTTTCCTATTAGCTTATGGATACCCGACGGAGGAGAAACAGTGTTAGATGTGTAGTTCTTTGCAGAACGATTTGAATCGATCACTATCGAATTGTTTTCCATTGTCCATCACTAATACATGGGGAATGCCAAAACAACACACTATGGACTTCCAAACGAAGCTGTGAGCCTAGTGGTCGGTTATGCTGGCTAGTGGTTCGGCCTCTACCCACTTGGTGAAGCAGTTTATCACCACGATGAGGCACTTTTATTAGCCGGGCTCTCATATGAAGAGGCCAAGGAGATCCATCCTCCACATGGCAAAAGGGAGCGGACTAATGATTGAAGTAAGAGGGTTCGCTAGTTGGTGGGGTACTGAAGAGTACTTTTGGAAATTTTTGCACTTCGTGACCAATTTTGTGGCTTTTCTTCGTATACTGGGCTAGTAGTAGCCTTGCCGGAGAATTTTGAAGGTTAGAGCTTGACCTCTAAGGTGGTTTCCACAAACTTCTTCGTAAACTTCCTAAACGGCATAATCGGCCTCGGTTGGCCCTAGACACTTCAGATAGGGCGTTGTGAGGCATCTCTTATATAATTGGTCGTCTATGACCATATACCATGATGCTCAAGAAATTATTTTTCTGGCTTCGCCTCTATGCTCAGGGAGTTGGCCCTTCCACAAATACCGGTGGATTGGATCAATCCAAGTTTCTACTTCGGTTATAGGGAGCACGGAGATCTTCTCGATGCTTAGCACAACGAATGTTTTGAGGTAGATTACCTACGTGGGCTCTGGCTGGTGGGAGGAGGCGAGTCGAGCTAGGGAATCAACATTCGAATTTTTTGTCTATGGGATTTGGTTTATCCAAAATACTTTGAACTTAGCAGCGAGTTCTCTGGCCCTTTCTAGGTAGCGGGCGATCTTTTTTCCTCGAGCTTTGAATTCCCCGTTGATCTGGTTCACCACCAGTTGTGAGTCGTTATATGCGTCTAGGGTGTCGAAGGACATCGTTTTGGCTAATTTCATTCCGGCGAGCAATGCCTTGTATTCAGCTTCGTTGTTTGAGGCACTAAACCTAAACCTTAAGGCATACTCAATGGTGAAACTGTCTTGGCTACACAGAATGAGACCAGCGCCATTTTCAGTGCTGTTGGAGGAACTGTCAACATGGAAGGTCTATTATGGGACTAGTTCGACAGTGTCGAGGTACGAGGAAGGATCTATTTGACCTTGGAGTCTTGTTTCAACAATAAAATCGGTGAAGGCCTGAGCCTTGATAGAGTTGCGAGGATGATATCGAATGTCGAATTCTCCGAGCTCTATGGACCACTTGACCATCCTTCCGGAGACATCTGGTTTGTAGGGTTTGTCTTAGTGGTTTTGGGCAGTGATCAAGAGGGCATACACCATTTTTCCACAGGGAGATACCATGTTTCTGCATCATGGAGGATCTTGCTCATATAGTACACGGGTTTTTGGATATTTTCTTCCTCTCGGATTAGGATAGAGGCTACTACTTCCTATCCAGCCGATAGGTATAAGAAGAGTTCTTCGTTGGTGACGGGTTTAGTCAGGAGAGGGGGTGAGCCCAAATATTCTTTTAGCCAATTGAATGCCTTTTAACAATCTTTGGCCCAGATGAAATCCTTTGCTTTTCTGATGGCCTTGAAAAAGGGAAGGCATTTCTCTGCGGATTTCAACATGAATCGGCTCAGAGTAGCTACTCATGCCAAGGATACCCTCCATTTTTTCTGGGTTTGCCTCTATGCCTCTTTGAGTTACCATGAAGCCGAGGAACTTCCCCCACTGACTCCAAAGGCGCACTTCGCGGGGTTTAGTTTCATTTGATGATGTAGAAGAACTTTGAATGCCTACTCCAGATTGGCTTCGTGGTCCTTGGCCTTGACACTTTTCACAAACATGTCATCCATGTAGACCTCTATGTTCCTTCTGATCTGTCCATGGAATATCTTGTTTACTAATCTATGATAAGTTGACCCAGTATTTTTGAGGTCGAATGCATTGACCTTGTAACAGTACAATCCTTGGCCCGTGATAAAGGTTGTTTTCTCTTATTTAGGTCCATGAAATCGATGTAGATTCGCCACTTACCATTGGCTTTCTTAACCATCACCACGTTAGACACCCAGTCTGGGTAGTTTGTTTCCAGGACAAAATTTACCACGAGCAGCTTGTCCACCTCGACTTTGATAGCGGCTTACCACTCGGGAACGAATGATATTTTTTTCTAGATTACCGGTTTGTGGCTTAGGTCCACGTTTAACCGGTGCACAATCAATTCTGGGCAGATTCCTGGCATGTATGAGGCCGACCAGGCGAAGAGATTCAGATTCTTTCGAAATAGGGCGAGTAAGGATATTTTGGGGACCTTGGGGAGGTTGGAGCTGATCTAAATTGTTCGGGAGGCATTTTCGTCGAAGGTGGCAGCGATCAATTTTTCCATAGGTAGGCCCCTCAGAGTCTTCCCTTCATCTTTGAAGTCTTCCAACTCGAGTGGGAGGGCCTCCGTTCTTCTCCCTCCCCTCACAGCATTTAAATAGCAAGACTTGGAGATTTGCTGGTTTCCCCTGACTTCGCCCACCCCGTTATCGGTGGGTGATAGGTGCTTAATTATTCATATTTAAGCCCCCTTATTTACATTTGTTAAGTCCTTAGTTATGTTAATTTAGTCCATTTTACTTCATTTTTGTGTTTCAAATGTTTTTATAGGGTCTTGGAGAAAAAGAAGCATTTTTGGCACCTAAAGGAAGAAACTTGGAAATCCTGGAGCAGCTTCTGATCAAAGTGCAATCGAGCGCACTACTAAGTACGATCGAGCGTATAAGCGATCGTGTGCACACAAGAAGGATCGAGCGCAGCACTTTCGATCGAGTGCAAAATGCATGCGATCGAGCGCATATGTACGAGGGTGAACAGTAAAACAGCATAACTAGTTTTGGAAATAGAGTAGGTTTTGCGTTTTTGGAAGTTAAGGTTTCCAGAGTCTTTTAGGATTACTCAAGCCCTATAAATACACTTGTAAAACACACACAAAGGATAACTTCTTTTATCTTTTACTTTCGCTCAGAGTTGTAAGCTTTGGAGAGGATTGACAACCCGTCTCCACAGTATTCTTCGGGTTTTATAGTTTATGTATAGTTTATATTATAATGCTTATCTTAGGCATCATGTGTAACTAACTCTTTATAGGGCTCGATTAAAGCCCTGGTCATGCTTTCCCATATATACATTCATTGATTTCTTTGCAATAACCTTGATTATGATGCTTAACTTGATTAATGCCTGTGTTTATTTACATTCCTCATATGTATATGTCTGATCAATATGTGCATGTAGTATGGATTAGTTAGTTAGACCAATTTGGATGACCGAGTCCTGGGCCTAACAATAGTAACAAAAGATATCCACACTGGATTCTTGGGTTGATCAACATGGGAAACTGGGAGTAGATACCATGCCCTAGGTCTCATGTGGTTGTCAATTTCCATAAATCTTATGCTTTCTTAAGGAACAACTCAGTAGATACCATGTTGAATCCCTTAAGAAAGAAAAGAGTTAGAGTAGATACCATGCCTAACTCGGTGCTTAGGGAAATCAATAGCTTAAGGAGTAGATACCATGCCCTTAAGTTGGCAACCATTAGGTAATCATGAGAAGGCTACTGCATTAACATATTACTCATTGCAAAAGTATGACTAGAGGTGGATATCAAAGCCCTATGCTCTTATTACTGTTAAATCACACTCAACTGTTTTTTCAACTTCTTTTACTAAGAAACTGATTCTAAAACCGAAATTCACCAATCCCTGTGGAGATGATGTTGCATTCGCACACTATACTATTGTTGACCTTGTGCACTTGCAAGTAAAACTGTATGGTTATTTATTTATTTATTTAGATAGATAATCGCACAACAAGTTTTTGGCACCGTTGTCGGGGATTGCGCTAAATCTCCTTTTAGAATTACTTTCGTTTAGTTTAATCATCATTATTTTTATTTTATTTTACTAAAAAAATTTAAGTTTCTATTTATAATTTTTATTTTCATCAAACCCTAATCAAATTTCTTTTCTGTTTCAGGCATATCAAACCCTAATCGCACCTTCTGTGACAATTCCGATCAATCGCATCCTTCTGTGCGATCGAGCGCAATTAGGGCAGAGAGTTAGCTGAGCAGCAGAGTTAAACTGCTGCACTGAAACTGTTTTACCTAATTTATGCATGGACTTTGATCTCGACATCCCATATTCTTTCCCCTCGATCCTGAACTTGAGCGGACCATCCAACAAAGGCTTAAGAACAACTTCGAAGAGAACGAAGAAGAATTTGAGAACGAAGCACCAATAGCGGAGCAACTAGAAAACCAGTAACCACCTGCAGGAGTACCAATGAAGCAATCCTTCATCCCACAGAACCTTAATCAGCCATCATATATCGCTTATCAACCTGAGGCAGAAGGCAACTATTACATATCTCCGCAAATATTGAGTACCTTAACTCACTTTAGGGGTACACCTAATGAGGATCCACACCTGCACCTTCAGGAGTTCTTCGATCTTTGCAAGTTCCAGCATATCCGAGGCCTAGACCAAGAAGGAATAAGGTTAATTCTGTTCCCCTTTTCCTTAAAAAATAATGCTAAACTGTGGTACAATTCTTTGCCTGCAGTTTCTATCCACACTTGGGAGGAGTTGGCTAGCAAATTCCTAAAGAAGTTTTTTCCAGCCCAAAAGACGAGATAGATGAGGAAGGAGATCCAGTCATTCCAAAAAAAGGATGGAGACCTCTTCTTCGAAGCATGGGGACACTTCAACGAACTGCTACTCAAATGCCCACATCACAACCTGCCTCAAGATAAACTGGTACAAGCTTTTTATGAAGGATTGAATGATACTAACAAAAGTATTGTTGATTCAGGTTGTGGAGGAGTGTTGATGGAGAAAAGCAGCGAAAAAGTGATGGAGCTCTTCGAAACCCTTAGCGAACACACTCAGCAATTCTCCTCTCGAGGTAGACATATAACCAAAAGTAAGGTTAAATGGAGGATCTTCTCCTCAAATAGCCGCTGTGGAAAGGAAACTAGACTTATTGGTAAAAGCCATGGCTGCTCAAAATGCCTCATCTAGCCTACCAGCTACACCACTCCAGGTATACGCGATATGTTCCCAATTCGACTATAATACTGATACTTGTCATTTATATTCATCTGCAGATCTGGAATAAGCAAATTACGTGGGACCTAACAACTATCCACCAAAGAATAACCCATATGCAAACATTTACAACCCCGGATGAAGAAACCACCCAAATTTCTCTTGGAACAACAACCAAAATACGCTTAACCAGCAAGGGCAGCAAAGAAACCCCCAACCCACTGCTCATACTGCTCCTGAACCAAATAAAAACAACCTCGAAAGTCTTGTGAGACAACTGGCCACTCAGCAGCAGCAATTAATGACCTCACAAGATCAATTCATGGCGGATGAAAGGAAATTTTGGACTGAACTAAGACAAACTACAACAAAACATGAACAAGCCATACAACGGCTAGAGGTACAAATGGGACAACTGGCGAAAGAGCTAAGTGGTAGAAAACAAGGAGAGCTTTCAGCTCAAACACTACCCAACCCTGGGGGGCATCAACAACTGAAAGCTGTCACAACTTTGAGAAATAATAGGGTCCGATGAATCTGCAACAGCATCCAAGGAGAAACCATCAGCACTAAGGGTAAGTGAAACAGAGAAAGTGAATGCTCCACCATTCCCGCAAAGGTTAGTAAAACAAAAGAAAGACAATAAACTGATTGATATTTTTGAAACCTTGAGGAAAGTTGAAATTAACATTCCTTTATTAGATGCAATTCACCAAATACTTGCCTATGTTAAGTTCCTAAAAGATTGTTGCACTCATAAGAGAAAATTTCAAGAGCATGAAAAAGTAGCATTAACTGAAGAAGTAAGTGTTGTGCTATTAAGAAAACTCTCACCAATACTGAAAGATCTGGGTAATTTTACTATTCCCTGTAGAATAGGTGATCAACTGTTTGAGAGAGCATTACTAGACTTAGAAGCGGGTGTAAACTTACTACCATACATGGTATTCGAAACCCTAGGTTTGGGGGAGCTACAACCGACTTCCATTACCTTACAATTGGCAGATAGGAGTATTGAAAGATCTAGGGGTATCCTCGAGGATGTCCTAGTTAAGGTAGGAGAATTCATTTTACCTGCTGATTTCATTGTGCTAGATATAGAGGAATGCCCTATGCCGTTATCCCTACCCATCATATTAGGGAGACCCTTCATGAGAACTGTTGACACTAAGATTTGTGTGAAAAATGGTATAGTAAGTATGAAAATCAATGGTGAGAAAATAGAATTTAAAATATTTGATGCAATGAAACTGCCTCAAGATGATTTGGAATGCTTTAATGTATGTATGATACAAAACTTTGTCGAGAAACTTTTCAGGTCCAACACATTGATCTATTGGAGACCGCTCTCGCCCATGGCTTCACCGAAGAGGATATTAAGCAAGAACTTGAAGATGTGACTGATGACATCATCTTGGCTGTGTAACTCCTTGAGACCTCTCCAAACACTCTACTAAGTATACTCCTCCATTTGAATCTCTCATACCTACTAATGCTATTATTTTGCCTTCTATTGTCCAGGCACCAACATTGGAACTAAAGCAGCTACCCGAGCATTTAGTGTATGCCTATTTTGGAGAAAAGAAGACTTTACCTATGATTGTAGCTGCTAACTTTAGTAGTGGAGAAGAAGAAAAGCTGTTAAGAGTTCTTATGGAGCATAGATCTGCCATTGGATGGACCATTGCTGACATTAAGAGGATAAGTCCAGCCAAATGCATGTATAGTATCTACCTAGAAGAAGAAGCAAGGCCTATTCGAGATGCTCAAAGAAGACTAAACCCACACATGAAAGAGGTAGTAAAGGCCGAGGTATTAAAGCTACTAGATGTTGGCATTATCTACCCCATATCAGACAGTAAATGGGTAAGTCCAGTCCAAGTTGTTTCTAAAAAAAATGGAATTGCCATTGTAAAAAATGAACATGAGGAGCTCATACCTACAAGAAAGACAACTGGTTGGAGGGTATGCATTGATTACCGAAAATTGAACAAAGTAACTAGAAAAGATCATTTCCCCCTGCCATTCATTGATCAGATGTTAGAGAGATTAGCCGGTCACAGCTATTATTACTTCTTGGATAGGTACAGTGGGTACAACCAAATTGTTATAGCACCCGAGGATCAAGAAAAGACTACCTTTACATGTCCTTTCGGTACATTTGCTTATCGAAGAATGCTATTCGGATTATGCAATGCACCAGCCACTTTTCAAAGATGTATGATGAGCATATTTTCCGATATGGTGGAGAAATACATTGAGGTATTCATGGATGATTTTAGTGTTTTTGGTTCTAATTTTGATGAGTGCCTAAATCGTATAGAGAATGTCCTAAAGAGATGTGAAGAGAGTAACTTAGTGCTGAATTGGGAGAAATGTCACTTCATGGTTCAACAAGGTATTGTGTTGGGTCACTCCATCTCAAACAGAGGTATCGAGGTAGACAAGGCTAAGATAGACATCATTTCAAAACTACCTCCCCCTCTCACAGTCAAGGGCATTAGAAGTTTCCTTGGACATGCCGGTTTTTATAGAAGATTCATCAAAGATTTCTCCAAAATCTCGAGACCTCTTTGTGTGTTGTTGGCTAAAGATACCAAGTTTGAATGGAATGATAACTGTATGCAAGCTTTCAACACATTGAAGAATGTTCTCACCTTTGCCCCGATAATGATGGCATCGGATTGGAATCTCCTTTTCGAATTAATGTGTGATGCCAGTGACTTTGCCTTGGGAGTTGTCTTAGGTCAAAGAATCTATAAGGTACCTTATGCTATTTACTATGCTTCTAGAACTTTAAATGATGCTCAGCTTAACTATTCTACTACTGAAAAAGAATCATTAGCTGTTATTTTTGCTTTAGAGAAGTTTAGATCATATCTTATTGGTTCTAAAATTATTGTATTCACTGACCATGCTGTTTTGAGATATTTGTGTTCTAAGAAAAATGCAAAACCTAGGCTAATCATATGGGTACTTCTATTACAAGAATTCGATTTGGAAATCAAAGACAAGAAAGGCAGTGAGAATGTAGTTGCAAATCATTTGTCAAGGCTACCCTATGAAAATGATGATAAAGAGTTGCCTTTGAATGAGAACTTCCCTGATGAACAACTGTTCGCACTAGAGGTAAAACTTCCATGGTACGCTGATATAGTAAATTATCTAACTGCTAAAGTTTTTCCCCCAGGCATGACCACTCAAGAAAAGAAACGATTGATATCTCTGTCAAGACACTACCATTGGGATGATCCTTACCTCTTCAAAATCTGCCCCGATCAAATCATCAGACAATGTATCCCAGAAGAGGAACACTTGAGCTTATTGCAACACTGCCATCAGTTTGCTTGTGGAGGATATTTTGGGGCAAAAAACAGCTCTTAAGGTGCTACAATCTAGTTTTTATTGGCCTAATCTGCTTAAAGATGCTTTCTTCTTTTGCAGCTCATGTGATAAATGCCAGCGGACCAGTAACATCTCTTCCCAAAATCAGATGCCCCTACAAAATATTCACGTAGTATAACTTTTTGATGTATGGGGCATTGATTTCATGGGACCCTTTCCTAACTCCTTTGGTTATTTATATATTCTTGTGGGTGTGGATTATGTGTCCAAATGGTTCGAGGTTGTCCCCTCAAAAGCTAACGATCACAAAGTAGTTGTAAAGTTTCTGCAGGCTAACATCTTTACGAGGTTTGGGACTCCAAGAGCAATCATCAGTGATGAGGGCAGCCACTTTCATCATCGCTCTTTTTTCGAACTACTCTGGAGATATGGGATCACTCATAGAGTTGGCACGCCATATCATCCTCAAACCAATGGCCAAGTGGAGATAAGCAACCGAGAGATCAAGGGAATCTTAGAAAGGACAGTGAAGCTTAATCGGAAGGATTGGTCTCTACGTCTAAATGATGCTCTATGGGCATATCAGACAACTTATAAGACTCCAATTGGCATGTCTCCCTACCGCCTAGTCTTTAGAAAAGCGTGCCATCTCCCGATAAAATTAGAACATCGAGCATATTGGGCCATAAAGCAGTTCAACTTCGACATAAAATAAGTGGATGAGAAAATGAAGCTGTATCTAAATGAACTTGAAGAATTGAGATATGATGCCTATGAGAATGCCAAGTTGTACAAAGAACGAACAAAAGCCTATCATGACAAATAACTAGTACAGAAGGAGTTCCATATAGGACAAAAGGTGTTGCTATATGACTCACGATTAAGACTGTTCCCAGGCAAGCTCAAGTCCAGATGGTACAGTCCGTACATGGTCACCAAGGTCTTCCATCATGGTGCCTTAAAAGTCCGTGGCCCCAACAGAAATCAGCCCTTTACAATAAATGGACACAGAGCCAAGCCATACCTCGATATTAACTTTCCTTCGAGAGATGAAGACTTGGCACTTGAATCAGTACAGTATACAGCTGAGATAGAAGCACTCGTGTCACAAGAGGTGGACTCTAAGTGCTTCCTTTCAACCAACTAGCACTGTGGCACGAGAGCGCTTGAGCAGCTCACATTTAATTACCCATACGGCTCAAGCATCTCTATTAAGGTTAGTGGCACTGAGGCCACTAACACATGGTAAGGTTGTATTGTTCCTACTTTGTCATTTTCAACTGTGGTAAGTTTTGATTTTTTTATAATTTGTGTCCATGCACACTGCTTGCGATCAAGCGCACCATTCAATGTGCTCAAGTACAAGAGTGTGATCGAGCGCACTCATAACAGATAGTCACATAATAAACTTAAACACTTCACTCTTTACACTTACTCACTCACTCACCCACTCTTTACATCTCACAGCTTCTCACTCACACTATCCCGTTTATACACATTTCACCTACACTCTCGACTCCAGCATCACCACACTCTATCTCCACCATCACCAATCACCACCACCGCTAACCGCCATCATTGCCACTGCCACCACCACGTCCCTTTCCATTACACATTCACCCTATTTACAAGGTAACCCCTTTTTGTTCTCACACACGGTTTTATGTAACATTTACTTTACAATTTTATTATCTAAATGTGTTATCTGGTGTGTGATTGGCTCTTTTTCATACTTACAAGAGGTTGACGATCGTATTTGAAGACTACCCACAGTTTCCAACTTTTTTTGCCCACGAGCTGTTCGACAAAACATTTGACAGGGTGCGATCAAGCGCAAGTCAAGTGCAATCGAGCGCAAGATCCAAGTACGATCGAGAGCGTGTTTCCGCGATCGAGCGTAATTCTGGAAGAAACTAGTATCAGCATGTCCAAACTGCCTCCACTTCTCGTGCTTCAAGCAGCCATGCGAGGTCATCCCGGCCAAGCTTCGAGTAATGTGAGCTATTGTTAGAAACCACGTTCAGCATCGATAAGGTCTTCAAACACATGGATGCCACTCAATGGGCCATCCAAGCATTTAGACATCAAAGGTTGAAGAGGCTTTTCAAGCCGGTTTGCTCGACTGCATACACCTAGTTCATAGTTCAGTTCTATGCGGGCCTATCCTTTGACTGCAATAGACCAAGCGTGATGACATCTTTCATCCAGAACACACTCGTAGAGGTGACTAGTGCCAACATAGCCGCTGCTGTGATAAGTCCCCTCCGAAGGACACCAATATCGAGAAGCAGTCGAACTCTTTTGACCTATCCATAATTATTGAGGATATGTGCGTTGGTCAATACGTCGACAGACACAACAACGCAGCGAGCCGGTCAAAGTTACCTCCACGCCTTTCGCTCGTAGATACCATCCTTCAGCGCCACGTATGCCCATTGGGGCACAAGACACAGCGGCGAGACCAGTTTCTACAAACCTTGTATGTCTTCCACAGAGGCCACTGGTACTCTATCCCGGTTGTTATTTAGAGCCAGCTGCATAAATTCTGGGATCACGTTCATGGCAGTCAGACCACCACGGCCAATACATGGGGCATCTCTTTCCCATTCCTACTCTCATACATACTCAAAAAGAAAGGGATTAAGGGGACCACCAGTGATGGACCAGTAAGAGAGCATCCCTTCTTTGGGAAAGCTCAGTGGACACAGAGCCTGTCGCACATGCCTCGAGGACTTCAGGCCTCTGCACCTCCTGCTGATAGGGTTGAGGAGGATCACATAGAGACCGAGACCCCTGTGGTTAGTCCATTACGAGAGGAGGACCACCCGAACATAGTACCCACTGAGTCCCAGCACTTTCTTGCTGAGCTGTCCTCCTTCCGAGTTGAGGTCTCTGCAGCTACATCCCTAGTACACTAGCGCATAGATAGTTTGGAGGCACGGTTTGTACACCATGAGGCGATGCTACAGGTTATCCTCGATCACCTGCCCCTGCCCCCAGTACCTCTTGGACTGCACCACCAGATGACCAGCAATGAGAGGATACACCGTCTGGCTAAAGACGTTAAACTTAGCGCTCATGGGAGGCACCCCAAAGTATATCCTTTTTAATAGTTTATTTTATTTTATTATTAGTATTTCACAGTTTATTTTCTATAGCTGTTTATTATTACTTGTTTTCCATTTTATGTTTATTTGTCTTTCTTTTTCAAAGACAGTGTAAGTGCATCCAGTTGAAGTTTGGGGGCGTACTACGAGCCATGCCAGCCTATAGTTCTCCATCTCCCAGGTCAGCTCATTCCATGCTATTCACATATTGGGGGACAATATATAATTTAAGTTTGGGGGTATGGGGACACACTCACTCACACACTATATCCCATTTTTTTTATTTTTTATCGATAAATGCATGTTCATTCTGTTCTAATAAAATTTTGGGTGATCTAAACAAAGAATATGATTTGACTTCATAAGTGAGCTTAAAACTTTGAACATATAGGCCAATAATTAAGTTTTGAACATAGATCACTTACGTTTAGGCATTTAAGGAATCATAATTTTGACCTAAACTAATACGAGCACATTTGCACATAGTTGTGTGGGGTATGACATATAATTTTGATTCGTATGATTCTTTTGCTTGACTGTGAACCAGATGATCTATTAGATTAACATTTTGGCATAAGAAAATAGAAAAAGATTGTTAGTGCTCAAAAAGAAAAATGCTCCTAATGATCAATAAAACAAACTTTCCACTGAGTAACTGACCTTCTTGCCTCAGTAAGCAGTAAGTGTCATATCAAAAGGTGGAAAAAATTTTGCTCACAAAAGATCATTAAAAAGAATTTTCTGCTGAGTAACTGGCCCTCTTGCCTCAGTAAGCAGTGAGTGTCATGTCAAAAGGTGGAAATTCTGATTGGTAGCATTGATACCAGTTAGTTTCGTAGCTTTTTTGACTCGAGTTAGTAAGTCCTTAGGGGTATCTTTACACCTAATGCCCTAAAACCATCTGGTTTGGGAATCATTGGCTAAACACTCATAACATGAGTCAAATAGAAAGCTTAAGGGAACTAACTTGGCAAAAATCTCACAAATAAAAGAAAAAAAGAAAATCTATGCCATCTTTGTTGATTCTAATAGGAAATTTGGTGAATCTTGAGTCATCGAAACACTACACATTATAATTATTTGGAAACCTAATCTTTTATGTGCTAGTTACCACACACTAAAGTCAAACTTGTAATGTCTTAAACTGCCTCATGAAAGTGATTTGCGTTCAAAACTCTTATTCATTGCAAAGATATGTTTATATTTGTTAAGCTTGCTCATGAATGCGCATCATAATTTTGTGTGAAGACCTAAAATTTTTGTAGACATTATGAATATTGGATCTATCCGTGTTTCATTATTTTTCATTCTAGTTTTTAGTTTTGTATTGCTAAGGGACTAGCAATATGTAAGTTTAGGGGTGTGATAGGTGCTTAAATATTCATATTTAAGCCCCCTTATTTACATTTGTTAGGTTCTTAGTTATGTTAATTTAGTTTATTTTACTTCATTTTTGTGTTTCACATGTTTTTATAAGATCTTGGAGAAAAAGAATCATTTTTGGCACCTAAAGGAAGAAACCTGGAAATCCTAGAGCAGTTTCTGGTCAATGTGTGATCGAGCGTATAAGCGATCGTGCGCACACAAGAAGGATTGAGCACAGCACTTGCGATCGAGCGCAAAACGCATGCGATCGAGCGTACATGTACTGGCGTGAACAGTAAAACAGCAGAACCAGTTTTGAAAATAGAGTAGGTTTTGCATTTTTGGAAGTTAGGGTTTCCAGAGTCTTCTAGGATTACTCAAGCCCTATAAATACACCTGTAAAACACACACAAAGGATGACTTCTTTTATTTTTACTTTCGCTCGGAGTTGTAAGCTTTGGAGAGGATTGACAACCCGTCTCCACAGTATTCTTTGGGTTTTATAGTTTATGTTTAGTTTATATTATAATGCTTATCTTAGACATCATGTGTAACTAACTCTTTATAGGGCTCGATTGAAGCCCTAGTTATGCTTTCCCATATATACATTCATTGATTTCTTTGCAATAGCCTTGATTATGATGCTTAACTTGATTAATGCATGTGTTTATTTACACTCCTCATATGTATATTGATGCGATGAAATTGACACTAGCAAGTGCACTAATCATTCAAGTAATAAAATGATGAGTAAATATCGTTCCCAACGAGGACTAAGCAAATACTACAGAAATTATGATTCGACTCTTACTGTTATTTGAGCAAACGAATAATTGTCGGAGAAAAAGTTACTAACAATTAACTAAAAGGGAAAAACATAACGCAATAGTAAATAACGAAAAATTTGTAATCTTTGGAATGAAGACTCTTATGAACTAACGTGCTAAGGATTCGACTTCACCTAAACCATAATTGACAAGAGCTTTGAATGGACAAGTTTCATTTAATACATTTTTCAATATGGTAGAATCCCCAATAAATTGGTTATCCATATTCCAGGTCTAACCACAATCTTAAAAATCATTAACTTCGAATATCCGTATTCCCGGTCTATTCTAGATTAATTCAAATTAAGAAGCATTAAGTGTTTTTGGATTCCTTTCAGTTAAATCTCCCTATTCGGTTACGATTTAAGCGGACCACATGAACTTCCTAGGATCCCTATTCGGTTACTCCTATTTCATTCATGGCATGTTTTACCCTGGCCTTTGCATAGATAACAATCCAATATCATATTTATTAGTTCAATCATTCATAAAAACATGGCTTCTCTATTCGACACATCACCATGCCCCAAGAAGGAATCAAAATAATAAAAAGCATTAAGAACAATAAAACACACTCTTTGAAAAACACATTAAATTCCACTTGTCCAAACAACAACTCAAGATAAAGGTTTAGGATCCATCTATCCTTAACACAAAAATATCTACTCCATAATCATGTTCAAACAACCCATGTTCATATTATAAAACATCAACATAGATAGAATAAAAGAATACAAAACCAGAGAAGAATGATTAAAAGCTTGATGCGTAGCCTCCCGGAGTGTCTCCAAGCCTCCTTTCGTGTCTCCTCTCCTCCAAATTATGTTTTCTTTCTTCTCTTTTCCGCCTCTCTTCTTGTTCAGCTAGGGTTTTAATTTATAAATTCAAAATTCACGGGCTGGCGCTGCAGCGCCAACATCCCAGCGCTGCAGCGCCAAGGCACACAAAAAATCCTAATTCTGGCACTGCAGCTCCAGCTTTCTGGCGCTGCAGCGCCAACTTTCTGTCTAATTCCTTCTTTGTGTCAGCTACCAGCGCTGCAGCACCAACATCCTGGCACTGCAGCCTTGAGTTTCTGTCCTCTCTGTGCATTTTGGTGTTGTGAGGTACGGCGCGGGCTGATGCTGAACCAGGTGGTCTGACCTCTGTCCGCTAAAATCGTCATAACTTTCTCTAGAAAAATGATTTTAATGAACCGTAAAATCTTCCAGAAAGTAGACTACCAGATCTTTCTAAGCATATGTGCCACACTTCCTGGTTCTTCCTACATCAATACAGTTTAATTTATAAAGATGATTGATTTGTATGGAAACTCCAGCAACTTAGTGAAAACTCCTTTCTTAGTTTCTCGTCATCTTGGCTCTTCCACGACCATTATTTTGCTTGAGTGTTCAATGGAGCTTCGTGTTTAAAATGATGATAGCTCTTCCATCTCTTTTAGATCAAGATACCTGAAAAATGCACCAAAATAAGTTAATGCTCCAAAAATACCACTTTAGAGTTGTTAATGAATAAAAATGCAATTAAGACCTAAATCAACCCAAAAGTGCTAACAAATAAGTACGATTATAATGCATTTTATGGCTCTTATCATAACCCCCAACTAGCTTATTGCTAGTCCCTAGCAATTCAAGCGAAAACAAGAGATGAATTTCTATGGTGGGAATCAAATTTTATGAAAAGCAATATTAGTGTCAACCAAGAGTAATTCACTTTTTGTCTCAAAAATTGCACATAACATACGACACATAGAATCATTAAATTTCGCCTAAGTCCAAAAATAATCCAAACATCAATCTTAAAATCGTTATTGACTCTTAACATCCATGTTACCACAATCCATTAATCCGAACACCCGGATGATTTTATGCACAACATTTATGAATACAAGTCTTGGCCTCTAAAAACATAACAAATTGTGTGACATCAATCACATAAACAAGCTCCATAGGCTTATTTTTCAAATCATTCTCCACTATTGTAGAAACGTCACACTACATTGGATCAATCAGATCTTTCATAGGCTTGTAATGTTAGATCAAGGTAAAGTTTAAGGAAAAAGGGGAAGGATTTGCAAGTAAAAGAACTTAATCTCTTAGCTTAAACACAACCGCTTTCAAGCACTAGATAACTTTACTTCAATGCTCAACTTCTTCAACCATTTTTTATAAGAGCATATCTCTTGACAAGTCACCACTTTTTCTTTTCTTTTTCTTCTTTCTTTGCCGTACTTCTCTTCTTTTTCTGTTTTTGGCAAATACTCATTCACCTCTTTTTTTTTATTTCTTTCTTTTCCATAACCCCCAACTTATCTTCTTTAATATACTTAGGTTATGTTTTTTTTTTTTTTATATTTCCATCCTTACTCCTCTTAAGTGCTTCTCTTCAATGTGTACAACTAAGTTCTTTTAAAAGAAGGGTAAGGATAAAATATTTTTAGGCTCATAAGGGTAAGTAAATGAGTTTTTGAAAGAAACAAGGCTCAAATTCTTTTTCAAGAAAAAGGGCTCAAAAAGGTGACTAGTAATATATATTGCAAGGGTAAGTTTGAAAGGCTCAAACGATTCAAAAATGGCCTATATCATATCCTAAGTAGTGTGCATTCTAGGAATTCGCCTCAAATGATTATCAAATAAGTTCTAGAGCTTGTTGAGACCACAAAAGTATTCACAAACAATCGCACATAAAACTTTTCTAGATGTTTTAGACTAATCATACAATCTTACCACAAACTAGAGTCTCAAACCAAATGAAGATTGATATTTAAATTAATTTCAAACCGAAACAAAATTTAACTCCTTCTAAATTCTGTATGCTATCTTAATTAAGCTTATATCATTGACAACAACAGAAAGCACTCAGATAACATAAATAGAAAAATAACTAGAAACATGAGCAGTGCACAACACTCAGATAAAGTTTCCACCCCCAAACTTAAATGATACATTGTCCGCAACGTATAGAATTTGAATTATCAAGTAAGAGAAGAGAACTCCCCTGATTAGTCGGAGGCCGAATCAATCGTCTTTATCAATGTCCTCATCTTCATGATCACTGCTGTGATTAGGATATGGTGGTAGCGGAGAGGGAGAGCAGCTGGAAATTAAATTTTAGAGTGCCCTAACTGTGGAAGGGCTGTGCATTTAAATGTCAGCTTGCGACCTGGTGCTGCAGCTTCCACTTGCCAGCGTTGCAACACTGGATTTCTGGGCAGATTTAACGTGCGTGAGTGCAGAAACAACTTGTGTACACAGGTCCTGGCGCTACAACGCCAACATTGTGAGGCTGCAGCGCTAAATCTCTGACCTGGACAGCATATAAATGAAAGGCCTGGTGCTGCAGCACTAGAAATGTGAGGCTGCAGTGCTGGATTGCTGTCTTGACTCCAAGTAGAGTTGAAAAATAAACCAAAAATACACACTGTAAGGCCATAAAAATTGAAATAAAAAATAAATGAAGCAAAACAAAAAAAATTGAAACACACCAAATAATTTCAAAAAGCAAGAAAAATAAAAAGTAAGAACCGAAATGGTAGTTCTAATTTATAGTCTTTAGCTTGACTTTCTGTTTTATGGCTCTTGGAGAATGGTGGTGGACGATTGAGGGTCAAAAGTCCCCGTAATGTAGTGCTTCAATCTATGCCCGTTAACCTTGAATGTCTTCTTGTTTTTCTCGTGTCGAACCTCAACGGCACCAAAAGGTGAGACACTTATCACGGTGTACGGTCCAGTCCACCGAGTTTTCAGCTTCCCTGGAAATATATGCCTTCTTAGGACTTCCAGCGACCGTTCTTCCATTTTACCTGTCAACGAAGAAGATATTATAACAAGGAAAATATTTTTCTCTAAATAAAAATATTTCAAATGAGCAAGTAAAGTTTTCAATTCATTTATAATTATTTGTTATTCTGGCACTTCTTTTCCCATTTCAGACTCCAAATTCCTTGCTTTTTCTTGGACTACGAGTTCTTTAGTGGTAGTAGTTCTTGATTCCATGATACATCTCTCCAAAGTATCTTCATTTAATGTTTTCTCCTGAAACTCCTCAAATTGGTTATCAACAATATCCACATGAAAACAAAAAGAAGTAGATAAGCCAGAAGGGTATTTCATAATTTTATACATATCAAAAACTACTTGCTCATCATTGACTCTCAAAATCAATTTCCCTTATTTTACATCAATCAGGGCTCTCCCTGTAGCAAGGAATGGACGTCCAAGTATAAGAGGTACCTCATGATCCTCTTCCATGTCGAGAACAATGAAGTCGACAGGGAATATAAATTTATCAACCTTTACCAGTACATCTTCTATAATTCCCCGTGGTCTCTTAATCGATCGATAAGCTAATTGCAATGACACTGTTGTTGTTTTGACTTCTCCTAATCCAAGTTTCCTGAAAATTAAAAGAGGCATAAGATTGATACTTGCACCAAGGTCACATAAAGCTTTATCAAAAAATGAATTTCCTAAAGTACAAGGTATAGTAAAACTCCCTGGATCTTTCAATTTTGGAGGTAGTTTGTTTTGCAGTATAGCACTGCACTCTTTAGTTAATATCACCGTTCCATGTTCCTCAAGCTTTTGTTTATTAGACAAATTTTCCTTCAAAAATTTAGTGTAACTAGGCATCTGTGATAGAGCCTCTGCAAATGGAATGTTAATATGCAATTTCTTGAAAATCTCTAAAAATTTTGAAAATTGCTTATCTTATTTTTCTTTCATAAATTTCTGAGGATAGGGAAGAGGTGGCATATATTTAGTTTCAGAGTTAGAATTGATCAAAACTTTACCAGTAGACTTCTTTTCTGAAACATGTTCTTCTTGCGTGGTCTCTTCTTTCTCGTCAACTTACTGAGTAATTTCCTTAGGTTGTGGCTCTTCCAATTGTGTGCCGCTCCTCAGTGTTATGGCCTTGACATCCTCCTTAGGATTCTTTTCTGTGTTGCTCGGGAGAGAACCTTGTGCACGTCTAGAAATTATGTTCGCTAGTTGACTGACTTGAACTTCCAGATTTTTTATGGATGCTTCTTGATTTTGGAATCTTGTTTCTGCTGTACTTAAAAATTTGGCCATCATATCCTCCAAGTTGGACTTCTTTTCTTGAGGGGTATATTCAGGATGAGGTTTCTTTGCATTGCTTTGATTCCACGAGAAGTTTGGATGATTCCTCCATCCTAGATTATATATGTTGCTATATGGATTGTTCTGCCAGTGAAAATTTGAAACAAAATTAGCTTGTTCAACAGATGAATTATATGCAAACTGATTACCTTGACAGCTACTGCTGTGATGGCCACTACCACCACACAATTCACATATTGTATGTGAGTTGGGATTAAGTCCATCAATCTTCTTGGTGAGAACCTCCATTTGTGCTGTTAAAGCTGTAACAGCATCTATATTGTGCAATCCTGAAGCTCTATTAACAGGTAGCCTTTCAACTGGCCATTGATAAGAATTTATTGCCATCTCTTCTAGCAATTCAATAGCCTCTTCTGGAGTTTTTTTCATGATTGTGCCACCTGCAGCTGCATCAATCATATTTCGGGTTGCACTGGTTAAACCGTTATAAAAAGTTTGTACCTGCATCTAAGTGGGCAACTCGTGATGAGGACATCTTCTCAACAGGTCTTTAAAGCGCTCTCATGCCTCATAGAGTGACTCTCGATCGACCTGCAAAAACATAGTAATTTCATTACGTAACTTTGCAGTTTTTGCAGGAGGGAAGTATTTCTCTAAAAACTTTTGTGCCAGTTCTGCCCATGTTGTTACGGATCCAGCAGGCAAAGAAGTCAACCAGCTTTTTTCTTTATCCCTCAATGAAAATGGAAAAAGCCTTAAGTGAATTGCATCCTCCGATACTCCGTTATGCTTAAATGTGTCACAAATTTCAAGGAAATTTGCCAAGTGAACATTTGGATCTTCTTGCGATAGGCCCCCAAATTGTACTGAATGCTGAATCATCTAAATGATGGCGGGCTTAATTTCAAAATTGTTTGCTTGTATAAGTGGTCGCCGAATACTAGATTCAACACCATCCATCTTTGGCATGGCATAATCCCATAGTGCACGTTGCACCTCTGCATTGTTTCCTTCTGCCATTGTATTAATTGTTATTGGTGCTGCTCTTCTCAAAGAATGAAACGTGCGCTCAATCTCTGGATTAGGTTCTGCAAGTATTCTCCCACTAGTACGTGTCATGCACTAGAATCGAAAGCCCTGCAAAATAGACTTAAAAACCAAATTAAAAAAAAAAACTCTCAAATTAACAAGTTGAATCACAATAAAAGTAATAGTTTATTTCAGTCCCCGGCAACGGCGCCAAAAACTTGATGCGATGAAATTGACACTAGCAAGTGCACTAATCGTTCAAGTAATAAAATGATGAGTAAATATCGTTCCCAATGAGGACTGAGCAAATACTACATAAATTATGATTCGACTCTTACTGTTATTTGAGCAAACGAATAATTTTCGGAGAAAAAGTTACTAACAATTAACTAAAAGGGAAAAACAGAACGCAATAGTAAATAACAGAAAATTTGCAATCTTTGGAATGAAGACTCTTATGAACTAACGTGCTAAGGACTTGACTTCACCTAAACCAAAATTGACAAGAGCTTCAAATGGACAAGTTTCATTTAATACGTTTTTCAAGATGGTAGAATCCCCAATAAATTGGTTATCCATATTCCAGGTCTAACCACAATCTTAAGAATCATTAACTTCGAATATCCGTATTCCATGTATATTCTAGATTAATTCAAATTAAGAAGCATTAAGTGTTTTTGGATTTCTTTCAGTTATATCTCCCTATTCGGTTACGATTTAAGCGGACCACATGAACTTCCTAAGATCCCTATTCGGTTACTCCTATTTCATTCATAGCATGTTTTACCCTGGCCTTTGCATAGATAACAATCCAATATCATATTTATTAGTTCAATCATTCATAAAAACATGGCTTCTCTATTCGACACATCACCATGCCCCAAGAAGGAATCAAAATAATAAAAAGCATTAAGAACAATAAAACACACTCTTGAAAAACACATTAAATTCCACTTGTCCAAACAACAACTCAAAATAAAGGTTTATGATCCATCTATCCTTAACACAAAAATATCTACTCCATAATCATGTTCAAACAACCCATGTTCATATTATAAAACATCAACATAGATAGAATAAAAGAATACAAAACCATAGAAGAATGATTAAAAGCTTGATGCGTAGCCTCCCGGAGTGTCTCCAAGCCTCCTTTCGTGTCTTCTCTCCTCCAAATTCTGTTTTCTTTCTTCTCTTTTTCGGCTCTCTTCTTGTTCAGCTAGGGTTTTAATTTATAGATTCAAAATTCGCGGGCTGGCACTGCAGCGCCAACATCCCAGCGCTGCAGCGCCAAGACACACAAAAAACCCTAATTCTGGCGCTGCAGCTCCAGCTTTCTGGCGCTGCAGTGCCAACTTTATGTCCAATTCCTTCTTTGTGTCAGTTACTGGCACTGCAGCGCCAACATCCTGGCGCTGCAGCCTTGAGTTTCTGCCCTCTCTGTGCATTTTGGTGTTGTGAGGTGCGGCGCGGGCTGATGCTGAACTAGGAGGTCTGACCTCTGTCCGCTAAAATCGCCATAACTTTCTCTAGAAAAATGATTTTAATGAACCGTAAAATCTTCCAGAAAGTAGACTTCCAGATCTTTCTGAGCATATATGCTACACTTCCTGGTTCTTCCTACATCAATACAGTTTAATTTGCAAAGATGATTGATTTGTATGGCAACTCCAGCAACTTAGTGAAAACTCCTTTCTTAGTTTCTCGTCATCTTGGCTCTTCCATGACCATTATTTTGCTTGACTGCTCAATGGAGCTTCGTGTTTAAAATGATGATAGCTCTTCCATCTCTTTTAGATCAAGATACCTTAAAAATGCACCGAAATAAGTTAATGCTCCAAAAATACCACTTTAGAGTTGTTAATGAATAAAAATGCAATTAAGACCTAAATCAACCCTAAAGTGCTAACAAATAAGTACGATTATAATGCATTTTATGGCTCTTATCATATATGTTTGATCAATATGTGCATATGGTATGGATTAGTTAGTTAGACCAATTTGGATGACCGAGTCCTGGGCCTAACAATAGTAACAAAAGATATCCACACCGGATTCTTAGGTTGATCAACATGGGAAACCGGGAGCAGATACCATATCCTAGGTCTCATGTGGTTGTCGATTTCCATAAATCTTATGCTTTCTTAAGAAACAACTCAGTAGATACCATGTTGAATCCCTTAAGAAAGAAAAGAGTTAGAGTAGATACCATGCCTAACTCGGTGCTTAGGGAAATCAATAGCTTAAGAAGTAGACACCATGCCCTTAGGTTGGCAACCATTAGGTAATCATGAGAAGGCTAGTGCATTAACCTATTACTCATTGGGAAAGTATGACTAAAGGTGGATATCAAAGCCCTATGCTCTTATTACTGTTAAATCACACTCAACTATTTTTTCAACTTCTTTTACTAAGAAACTGATTCTAAAACCGAAATTCACCAATCCCTGTGGAGATGATCTTGCATTCGCACACTATACTACTGTTAACCTTGTGCACTTGCAAGTAAAATTGTACGGTTATTTACTTATTTATTTAGGTAGATAATCGCACAACAGTGGGGAACTTCATTTTCAAGTGGTACGTGGACACGACCGCTTTGAGTTTGTTGAGGGTAGGTCTGTCGAGGATCACATTGTAGGACGACGGTTATCTAACCACTAGGAAAATAGTCTGTATGGTGGTCACTTGGGAAGCCGATCCTACGGTGACTAGAGAACTATGTTGCCTTCAGCAAAAACTAGACTCCTTGAGAAACCGTAAAGCGAGGTGGAGACTACTTCTGGCTGAGGCTAGAATGCGTCGTAGAATAGGATGTCAGCTGAGCTCCCGTTATCGACTAGGACGCGTCTGACATCGTTGTTGGCTATGAGAAGTGAGACAACCATGACATCGTCGTGCGGGGTTTGGTCTCCCTCCAGATTTTCATCCATGAAAAAGATTGCCTGGTCCATTTTCCTGCATTTGTGGGGTCCACTGACCAACCCCTTGAGAAAGCGTAGGTATTTTCGTTGTGCCCTGAGGTGCCTCCGGCTGCAGGGCCCCCACAGATAGTCTTGATGATCTTGGTTGAGGTAGCCTTTAAGTTTCTTTGGCTAGGCCCTTTTTGGTTTAGCCTTGGACTTTTTTGGGGGACTTGGTTCCTCCCGTTTTGACTAGGCAAGAGCTCAGGAATTCTTCAGGGCCATAAATCATGACATAAAGATAAAGAATAAATCTAAAAGATAAGAACAATTGATCATATCTGATTAGAACTCTTCTTTTTATTATATGTTCTTCTTGAATATGTGTTCTTGAAGAAGTCTGTAACTCCAGTGGGTCCCCCATCAGGGTTGGGTTGGGTCAAGTTAGTAAGGTCAACTCTAATTCAACCCATAATATAATTTTTTTAACCCTAACCCAACCCAGCCCAGCCCAAGATGGATTACATAAATTTCAATCCTAACCTAACTCACGAAAACTCAAGTAAGGCTCGAATTGGCATGTGAAATCCAAATTCGCTTAAATATGAAATTTGGTATCAGATTTTGAAATGTTGGCATCGTCACTTCATATGAATTATGAACTTGTTTGTTGAGTTTCTAAATGTTGCATTGACACTTCAAAATTTTCATGTGTTTTGTCTGCAACATATCACCATTGACGAACAATATTTGTTGCACCTTGTTCAAATGTTTTTTCATTTCTAAAAACTGTAATGATTTCGGGGAGGATCTAACTTGATTTTCTAAGAAATAATGACACCAAAACTAGCACCACCACCTCCTCTAATAGCCCCAAAATAGAACTTCAACCATTGATTTTTCTATTTAAAAATCTACCATTTGCATCAATTATTGTTGTATCAATAACATTATCAGTAGATAAACCATCTAATCAAATTACCATACCCATCTTCACTAAAATGCCAACCAACACCAAAGGTAGGATAAACCCCAGCTCTGTACCCATATATCTTGCTCTTTTCAACAATTATGTAGTAGATTTTACCAAGTGTGGTACCTAACTCAATCCAAGCACTTTCATCTTCTATATTGATTCTTATAGATTGAAAATTGAACGTATCAACAGTGATGAGAAATTAAATGAAGCTGCTGCAATTTTTAATATAATCCATTCATGAAAAATTCATATGATATCATGTGAAATTAAGTAAACAAAATCTACTATAAGCTACTGTATTTCTGAATATAATGTAGCTTAAACTTATTGTTGATACAAATTAAAATAATTTGCTTTAGATAAAAATAAAAAGACTTAAGAAAATTTAACCGGTTACGTAGCAATGGGCTGAGGCGCGGCACTCGCTCTCTTTAAGGTGATTCAAGCCACTTTGGGAGTCACTTTTCAACCGGTGCAATAGGATCACTGACTTGTCACCCCTAAGATACAACAGTCCTTCTTTACTACGTCGTATAGCTCTCTCAATTTTTCACTGAAATGAGAGCTCAAAGCTCCACAAGATATACCATTTTTTTCCCAAAAAATAAAGTAAAAAGGAGCAAGATGAAGAAAAGAAAGACAAATTAAGATAGAAGTGTGTTCATGTGTGGTGGAGAGACTCTCATGCAATACTTATATATAGGCTTAGAGGTTACGGGTTAGTGCAATAATTGAGTTACAATGATTATGTAACTTAATGTGACTCTCCATAAAATGTTCTCACTAAAATTTCCATTATCCTATATTAAATGCATATTTAATTATATTAAAATATTTAACATTCCCCCACTAATAAAAAAATAAAATACCATGAAAATAAAACCATAGGGCAAAGATATACTATTATGTATCATGAAAGTGTGCTCTACATTGAATCTTCACTTAGGGATTCAACGATTTCTATTCCATAACCACTAGTGGACCAAGCCTTGAACTATAGTTGCTTAAAGGAGATAGGATATTACTTCACATATATAATACTCTAGGTCAGTGTTTTAAAGGATGATTTCGGGGTGCACCTGGGGCGCGACCCGGGACGTTTTCGGGCAAAATCGCCCCAATGTGTGAATCTTAGGGCGGAAATATTACGTTTTTTCGGGTTTCGGCGTTCGCCCAAACTCGAGGTGTACGCCTTTGACGCCCCAGGCGTCTTGGGCGTACACCCAATGTAACTTTTTTTTTTTTTTTTTGCTTCTACACCCTCAAAATGATGTTGTTTTTAGTTAAATAAATTCAACCAAAATGACATCTTAAAGAACTGAAGCATTATATAACAAAGCAATTTCATCAGCCCATGGACTTGGGCTAATCTTGCATCAACACAGAGCCCAAAGGAGAGGCCCTTCAGTGATGGTGTATGATTGATTTGGAAGGCCACATATTTATGGCCTAATACCTCTCATCCCAACTTCTCTCTACACAATGTGGGATTGAGGTCAAATATATTCTCCAGTGAAATACAGTTTGCAGCATTCAGTAGTTGCAAACTTGATGGAAGTAGAGGGAGGGACTTCAGCTCGAACTGAAAGCTAGATAGGAGGCTGTAAAAATTGATATAAACACAACCCACAAATATTCATCAATTGAATTCAATAACCTGAAGAAAAAAAAAACAATAATCCCGACCATTTAAGTTGAATCAATGCCTAAAAAACATGAAAATGGAGCAAATAATAAGAAAGAGAGAGACCATCAGTCGCCATGCTAAAAACAGAAAATTGTCTTCTCTTGCTCTATTAGTGGCGTGAAGTAGAGAGCTTTAAAGAATTGGAGCCAATTCGCACGCTTCCCAAGAAATGAGAAAGAGAAGAGGAAATTGAAGAAGAAGAAGAAGCTCGAGGAAGGAGACCCAGAAAGTGAGTTAAAGGAGGAAGAAGCAGCGGTCTCCTTTGAGACCCATTTAGACTGCACACAGTAGAACCCGAACCCATAATTCTCAGTGTATCTGCTAACATTTTTATCACTTGGGTCTCTCTCTCTCTCTCTCTGTATGTGTTTGCTTCTTCGCTTCTCAGTTTTTGTTTTCTCTCTCATTCGCTCACTGGCTTTTGTGGTGGTGTGTGGGTGGGACTTGGGGATATCGAAAACTTAAGAGGTGCTTATGAGCTTTGGGCCTCTTTGCCCTTTTTTCTTCTTTTTTTTCCTTTTTTCAAATAGGGCCTCTTTGCCCTTATGGCTTTGGTTTTCTCTATTTTGTGAACTGCATATTATTTTTTTAAAAAAAAAAAATTCATAGGTAACATTAATTTTAAAACTAAATGTTTTAGATTTTATTCTTATACCAAATATTTGCATGTGGGTTGTGTTATGTAGATCAAGAGAACTATATTAGACTCAATTATGGAAGACATGTCATTAAATATTTTGATAAATATTCATTCATAGGTGTTAAGTTAATAAAGTTTATTGATAATTAATTAATTTATATTATTTTAATTTTTTAATATTTTTATAATTTAATTTATATTATTTTATTCAAAACGCCCCAACGTTTCATATATATATATCAGTGTTTTCAGAGGCGAGGGCGTTGGGCGAGGCATTTTGCCTCAATGAGGCGAGGCGTAAGCCCCAAGGCGTTGGGGTGTAAACCTTTTGAAACGTTGGAGCGTTTTGAATAAAATAATATTAATTAAATTATAAAAATATAAAAAAATTGAAATAATATAAATAAATTAATTATCAATAAACTTTACTAACTTAAGACCTATATGAATGAATCTTTATCAAAATATTTTTACACAAATATCAAATAATTTGATGAAAATTTTAATCAAGTATGATATTAAACGTACCCTATTATTTGTTGCATATGTATCCATCAATTTACATTTTACACTATGGTCCTCCAACATAGTGGTTCCATTTGTAATGACTTCCAATCAAAATGTTGAAAATTTAAAATTCTAACCTAAAATGCTGAAAATCCGGGTAAGTCTTTTGAATCTTTTGGGGCGTTTTGACTTTTAATAAAATACTATTAATTAATTAATTAGATTAGTAAAATAAAAATAATTTAATTTCTAATTAATTAATTAATTTTTATCAAAGTTTAATACGTTACTAACTCTCTATAGTGTGATAATTATAATTTTATAAATATTTATATATATTTATATATAAATTATATGAAGTATAACTTATATTTCTATTTTATTGTGATTTGTAAATGATTAATTAAGTAGTTTGTAATTATTATTAAACTAGATAACATGTATTATATATTTACGAAGTGTAATAATATCATACTGAGAGGACTAGCTCAGTGGTAAAGTCTTTGGCATTTCAGGTATCAGGTAAGGGGTTTGAACCGCAAGGAATAAGGTAAGGAGGGTTCATTATTCAAAACGACGTCGTTTTTGGCATTGCAAAATAAAATAAAAAAATTACACCGGGCATATGCCCAAACGCCCCAAGCGTTTGGGGCGTATGCCCCGGGTCTGGGTGAACGCCCAGACCCTAAAAACGAATGCCCCGGGAGAGTTACGCCCCAACTTTCGCGCCCCGGGGCTTTTTGCCCACGTTTCACCTGGGGTGCGCGCCCAAGAAACGTTTTTTAAAACTATGATATATATATATATATATATAATACTTTTAATGTATATGCATTTGTCATATTCATTAGATTTAAAACCATTTTCTAACATGCACATGCCAAACTTTTCATGCCATTGTTTTGAGGCTTGTCTCAAACCATATAAAAATTTAGTCAATTTACACTTTGTTTTCGTCGCCATGCTCAACAAATGCTTCAAGTTTATCCATATAAATTTCTTCCACTAAATCACCATTAAAAAAAACTGTTTTTACATCCATTTGATGGATTATCAAATTATGAATTGATAACATTGCAACTAATAATCTAATAGAAGTAAGTCGAGTAACCGGAGAAAAAGTATTAAAAAGTCTATATCTTCTCTCTATTTAAGGCCTTTTGCAAGGAGTCTAGCTTTAAACTTATCTACTGTTTCATTCGGTTTAAGTTTCTTTTTAAGAACCCACTTACAACCAACGGTTTTACAACCTGGTGGTAAGTCTACTAATTTCCAAGTCTTGTTAGATATTAGTGAGCCCATTTCATCATTGATGGCCTCCTTCCAAAATACTGTGTTGGGTGATGCCAAAGCCTCTTTCAATGTTATAAGAGTATCTCTGACATTGTAAACATAGTAGTCAAAACCAAAATCTTTTTCTAGTCTAGCTCTTTTACTCTGCCTTGGTTGAGTATCAAAATTTTCTTGGTTTTCTAAAGGAGTAGAAAAACTAGGTTTTAAAAAACTTGTTTTTTGTCATTTCCTTGGTCCCCACTATTTTTATATTTAAAAAGAAATTTATCTTCATGAAAAATAACGTCACTTGACTTGATAATAATTTTATTATCAATATAAAAAAATCTATAGGTCGTACTATTTGTTGCATACCAAGGAAAGTACAAATGGAAGCTTTAGCACCTAATTTAGGCCTTTTCGGGTCCATCAATCTTGCATAAGCCAAACAACCCCAAACTCTTAAATAATTTAAATTAGGCTTATGCCTTTTCCACAATTCAAAAAGATAGATTAAAGTCCTTTTGTGAGGTACTTTATTCATTCAAAACATAGAAAGCAGTTAAAATTGTCTCACCCCAAAAATTAGACAATGTACTCGAACTTACAAGCATAGCATTTATCAAATCCATTAAATTCTATTTTTAAGCTAAGGTACCCCATCAGAAGCTGGAGAGTAAGGGATGCAATTTCATGAATGAGCCCAAGAGATTGAATAAATGAATAAAAATCATTTAAATCATATTCTTTACCTTTATCACTTCTAAATCTTTTGATTTTTCTATTGAATTGATTTTCAACTTCTTTTAGAAAAATCTTAAATGCTTCAAAAGTATCACTTTTATGTTTAAGCAAATAAACATAAGTATACTTTTAAAATTCATCGATAAAAGTTATAAAGTATCTATTTCCACCACGAGTTAAAATTCCTTCAAATTTACAGATATCGGTATGAATTAACTCTAATATATCAGAATTTCTTTCAATACTTTTATGAGGCTTTCTTGTGATCTTTTTCATGCTACACGGCTCACATTTTTCAAAAGCATTTGTTAATTTAGGAATGAGACCCAAATTACTCAAGATCTTAGCATACCAACTATTAACATGACATAAATGAGTATGCCAAATATTCACACAAGAAACCATGTAAACAGAACTAGTAGATACTTTATTCATATTCTCAACATTTAACTTGAACATGCCATCACATGCATACCCCTTACCTACAAACATGTCATACTTTGTAATCACATATTGATCAAATTCTATAATCTGTTTGAAACCAACCTTCTTAAGGAGAAAACTAGACATCAAATTCCTTCTCATAGCAAGAGCATGCATCACTTCCTTTAGAGTGAGTATCCTTCCAAAAGTGAAGTTCAACTCAACCTCACCTTCACCCAAAACTTGAGTGGTATGAGAATCACCAAGCATGATAGTTTTAGGTTTTTTATAAGGAGTATAAACTTTGAACCAGTTTTTATCATAGCAAATATGCCTAGAGGCACCAGAATCTTCCCACCACCCATCCAAACCTTCAATCAAATTAATTTCTATTATCATTGCCACAAGTGGCTTCTTAGTTACATTGGCTTGATGAATAGCTCGTTATTTTCGGAATCTACAATTTTGACCAATATGCCCACTTTTGCCACATATATACACGGATAATTATGGTGTTGTTTAGAAGGGTAATTTTGGTTCCTACTCACTTGATTCAGGTTTACCCTACTTTGGTGAGAGAGTCGATTATCAAATTTTTTATTTTTTATGTTTCTCCCCTTAGGCCTCAATTGTGTATTATTTATCATATATGGTCCTTTAGGCATTCTACCACTAGAAATAAAATTTACCTTAGTGGTGGAATTTGGATCAACATTAAGCATAAGCCCATCTTGAGTCATTGCTTCTTCCTCCACCCGAATATGAGTGATTAGAGTCTCCAAAGAAGCCTCTTTTTGTTTGTGACGAAGAACTTTTTAAAACTCCCTCGATGAAGTTGAAAGTTTATCAATAATGTCGACAACAATAAGATTATCTTCAATCTTTATTCCTTCCATTCTAACTTCATGGACAATCACTTAGAAATCTTGAGCTTGCTTGGCCATCAATTTTTCATATACTATTTAGGAACGAAAGAAACAGTCAATGGCATACTTTTTTGCTCCCGCCTTCTTGATGTCATATTTTTCTAGAAAGCTTTCCAAATTTTCTTTATAGTAGAGTAAGTATTCTTATAATAATCATAAAAGTTGATTAGAAATACATATTAAGAGATAAAAACGACAATCATACTCATCATTTTCCCATTTTTTTCACTTTTTCTTCCTGTTCTTTTCGCTCTTGGTCATTCATACCTTCAACAGGTACTTTCTTTAGATTCTTCTCGGTAATGATATAAGCTATCTTTAAGAGAACTTTGGTTTTTCATCGCTTGAAGTGAACTCTCTTTAAATGGAATGACTTATTCAAATCACCAACTTTCACGGATGGTTTATGTTCAACAGAATTAAAAAAAAAAAACTAAAGGAAATTTAACAGGTTACGTAACAATATACGGAGGCGCGACACTCGCTCTCTTTAAAATGATTCAAGCCATTGCGGGTGTCACTTCTCAATCGATGCAATAAGATCACTGACTTGTCACTTCCAGGATACAACGACCCAAATTTACTACGCTGTATAGCTCTCTCGATTTTGCACTAAAATGAGAGCTCAAAGCTCCACCAGATATACCCTTCTTTGCCCAAAAAATAAAGTAAAAAGAGCAAGATAAGGAAAAAAAAGACAAAGTAAGATAAAAGTGTGTTAAGGTGTGGTGGAGAGACTCTCATTCAAGTCTTATATATAGGCTTAGATAGTTAGGGTGTTAGTGCAATAATGGAGTTACAATGATTGTGTAACTTAATGTAACTCTCCAAAAAATGTTCTCATCTCCCGTTTTATATGCATATATAATCATATATTTATTTTTATTAAAATATCTAACACTTATTATGCAAAATCATCACCAGCAAGGAATCAATGAAAATATGGACTTCTTTACAAAAATAAAAAAGGAAAAATTGTTATGATTACATGTTTATTTTGTCATCAACTGTATTTATACCAGTTTCAACAAAATGGTGTCAAATATTTGGATTATGTAGCTTCCTCACATGAGCTAACAAATTAGAATCAAGGACCTGCAATACATATTCAATAGCAAACATTGGGTCATCTAAACGTACAGGGTAATCTCTCTTCTTCAAATAGATCACAACCCTTGAGTGAACTTTGAAACTAAAAGATCCACCAATATGCAATAAGGCATGAAAAATGTTAAGGTGGAATTGATATAATGACTCAAATATTATCAATTTGCAAGCTTTGGAACCAAACAACATAGGTTGGGTTAGATAGATTTGAATTAGATTATTGAATTATTTTTTCATATCAGATACTAAATATTATAAAAATAATTTTAAAGGCATCAAAATTAAATTACTCAAATTTTAATGTCTATTGAAAATTCAAATTTCAATGTTTCAAATATCTTGTTTAAATTCAAATCATTAGTTAGTAATAGTGGTTACATAACTAAGTTTGGATTCACGGGTTAAGGTTTAGCCGTTTAGGTTAGGGTTGTGAAAACTCCAATCTTAACCCAACCCAAATTTAATTCAGGTTAAAATTTTTCAACCCTGGTCCAATCGAACCTTACAAAATTTCAAACCTAACTTGCCCAAAATCTAGATTGGGTTCGTGTTGGATTGGACTAGCATGCCCAAATTACACCCACAATAATTACCATTATATTTTTCAAATATTTCTTACTTAATTTTCCGAATATATGTTTTGAATGTCTACCAAGAGTGTTCGTCAACCTCCATTTTAATGATAAAGTTAGTTTTTCTCAACTCTTTGGTTAATTTGGAATTGGTTCTGGAAATTCTTGTTACATACACCAGTGACTTGTCCAAGCTAGTGTTTTTAATGGTGAAAGCGTTGGACGAGTCATTTTGCTCCAATTAGTCGAGGCGTAAGCTTCGAGGCGTTGAGGCATGTAATACACGTACCCTTAAAACAAGGGTAAATAGGTAATTTTTATTTTTATATATTGAATTAAATTATGCATACATGAAAGATTTATTATTGATTTGAAATCATAATTGAAAGATGACATTGAGAATTTTATTGAAAGAGTTCGAAATTTTTTTATTTTTTTTAAGAAGAAAGTACTGAAATTTTTGAATTTTGAGGAAGAAAAGATGAAAATTTGATTTTTAAAGAAGAAGTGGCAGAATCGTAATTATATAGTGGCAAAACTGTAAATTTATGAAGAGTGACCAGTGGTATAATTGTATATAACGAGTGGCAAAATCGTAAATATCAAATACTAAATGATCAGTGACAGAACTGTAATTACTTGTAGACCGGACTAGTCGGTTAGGTATCCGACCAGTGGGGGACCGGTCGACTACCTAGTCGATTGGTCTGTAGTCGACCGATTAGACCGGATTTAGCTATAAAAACCTGATTTTTTGATAAATTGGGTTTTAAAACTCTGATTCTCTCTCCAAAAATTTCTATATTTCTTTAAAAAAAATTTCCTTTTAGAAAACATTAAAAATAACACTTTTGGACTGATATAATTAATTATTGAAGATTTAAAGACTGAGATTTATTGAAGTTCACAAGAATATTTTCAACAAAAATTGGGGAAAAAGCTTGAAAGGTAATATTTTGAAATTTATTATGAAATTTTGAAGAATTGAAGTTATTTTCTGTAATTCTTGAAATAAAGTTGTAATTTGAATTTAAGCAAGAACGAAAAGAATTTCTGTTAAAAATACTAAAAAAAATTAATTTTGAGATTGATAAATTATTATGCATACATGAAATTACCTGGAAATTGGTATAGAAATGTAAAAGTATGAATTATGGAAGAACTGAAGAATATATAGGTTTTTAATGAAAATGTTATGATAGGTGTTGGTGATCAGTAATTGGGTGAAATTGTTGAACATAGCAAAAAAGGAAAAGAGGTTGTTCGAGAGTAGTTTTAAATGCTACTAGGTGAGTTAGATTTACTTTTAGTAATCGAGACAAATAAAAATATGAATTTATGATATTTGAATAAATTGTTGAATTATAATGATTGAATAATATATGTTCTGTTGTGTATGATAATTGATTGATTTATTGATTAGAGATTTAATAATATGTTGAATATTAATTATATAAGAATTTATATTTTAAAAATGATGGATTAATGAAAAAATATGCTGAGAAGTTATACAAAATTTCTGAAAATGTGATTGAAAAATTGATGTGATATATGATGAGACAATTTAATAAATATGATAAAAATAATAATTTTAAGAAAGAGCTAGATAGTTGAATTGAATGCTTTGATGTATGCTTGTTGCATGTTATTACTCATATGCATAAAAGGGAAGACCAAGAAAGCAGTTAGCCTGGCTGAAAAGACCAAGAAAGTAGTTGGTTTGGCTGAAACATGTCGACATGTGGGAAGACATTCCTAGATGATAATATGAAATGATCTGATGAGAAAGAAAGAAAGATAATTTAAATTCATGCATTATATTTGTTTTAAATATTTATTATTAATGCCTGGAATGATAAAAAAAATCAGTTTTGATTATTAAATGATTGATAGATAGATAAGTATCATAATGACATAATTTTGATGATAGATAAATAGAAATGATGATATAATAATGAATTATATTATTGATTGTTAGTATGATGTGAATTTTATGATGATATTAAATTGATAAAATATATGAGATATATGTATTAAAAAAAGATAACTTGATAATTTATTTATTAAGAGAAATTGATAAATGATTGAATTATAATGTAAGAAGAGATAGATGGTTAATTATGTTGATTTAACAATGAATGAATATAACTAGAAGTATACAAATCGAGTACTTTTAGTAAATTTAATTAATTGAGCTAGTGAAGCTCACTTTTCATTGTTAAATAATTTCAGGTAGCAGATGAGACAGAAAAATTTGTAAGCTAAGATTCAAACTGAGTTGTTATTTGTAAGTCTCATGGTCTACATCCTCAGACTAATGGAAGAGGAAAAAAATTTAGATATTCATGCATAATATGTTATATATATTGTTTTAGATAGAATATTAATAATGTAACTCCCTGTTGAAGATTGAGTGTTGATGTATATATATATTTTCAGTCGATGTATGTTTTTATATTGTTGCATATATGTGTCGTGTTGGGATTTTAAAACGCGGCGACACCGTCTCGGGGCTAGCCAACCCGGAATGGGTCGTTACATGGCATAAGCCTTGAGGCGTTAGGATGTAAGCTTTTTGAAATATTGGGCGTTTCGAAATTCTAATAAAGTAATAAATAATTAATTAATTAAAATAATGCAAATATTATAAAAAAAATAAAAAATAATAATTTAAATTAAATTAAATAATTTTAAACAAATTTTAATGCTTCTACTAACTCTTTAGAGTATATAAATTATAATTATAGTTTTATAAATATTAATATATACATTATATATATTTATTTTCATATTGTTGTAACTTGTACGTGATTAATTAAATAGTTTGTAATTATTATTAAACAAGATAATATGTAATAAATATTTATGAACCGTAACGACATAACAACAAAAGCAATTAACATAGTAGTTAAGGTTTGTATTTTTACTCATTTAGTCATGAGTTTGAATATTAAACTTGCAATTTTTTTAAAAGATTTTTAAAAAAGTTCAATATGGTGTGTATCTCAATCATTGAGACGTAAATGACGTATACCTCAAACATGAATGTAAACTTCGAAACAAAAAGCATATGCCTAACCAAAAAAGGGCCTAAAAAATTAGGCCAGCAAAATGCTCGTCTCCCAGCAAAACTTCTATATTGGCTCAAGTCTAAACCAAATGGTTTAGATCAGCTGAAAACTTTATTAGTAATTTTGAAAAATTTTATTGATAACGTTAATATAAATATAAGACTCAATAATTAACATTACCAATAAAATTTTAAAATTACTAATAAAATTTTTAACTAATTTAAAATCAAAAGTTTTGACAGAAACTATCCCAGAAATCCCCGTCTCCCGGGCACGCCCAAAAAAGTTTTTGAAAACGTTACTCCAAGCTAGTGCAGTAGTTGCAAAATTAAAAAGGAAAATCCTCTTTTTTATCTTATTTTCTGAGTTCCCTAGCAGATCAGATTCCTCCTTTTTAAGTTTATCCTTTTTGGAAGGCTTTTAGTCTGTCAATAGTTAATTGGTGGCTTTCCTTTTTGTTTGTTAAGTCGAATCTCGATGGTCAATTTGGTAGTTTTGATCAGGTGGATCCCGCGATTGACCTGGAAATGTCGAACCGATTCCCTAAGCAACAACTAATAAAGAGTATTTTTTTTTCCTATCAATTTCTTATAATAAAAATAATATTTTTTTATTATTTAAAAATCTTAATTTTGAAAATGGAATTGTTTTAAATTTATTTTATAATTTCCTGAAACCCTACAACCACCTTCTCTTCCTAAAAAATTTAAAATAAAATAAGATTTTAATATTTAGATGCATTATTTATGAAGGTATACAAGAATTTTAATTGGTAATGGACATGTTTCTTAAATGTATTAGAATTATTCGCTGAACAATCCGCGGAACGCACGTTGCAATAGTAGCATTTTAAGCTATGATTAATATAGAAAGAAAAAAAGTGAAAAGAGAGAGAGAAATAATAAAAAAAATTGATATTTTTATAGTTTGGTAAAAATAAAAAATATAATGATTGACGTTTACTTTTCACATAAATAAAATTATGAATGTTAAATTAAATTAATTTTTATAGTATTTTTTTCATTCTTCTCACTTTCCATTAATTTTACCAAACAGAAAATGAAATATATCAATCATCACATTTTTTATATTCTCCCATTTCTTTCTTCTCCATATTCTCTCTTCTCTTTTTTTTTTTTTTTTTTTTACCGATCAAAGCTTAAAGAACTTAAAGAGAAAAAAAAAATTTGTGTTGGACTGACCTTATAAGATCACACTAAAGCCCATTTAATCATATTGTGTTATCTTTTTAAAAATATAAATTGAAAAATAAAGTGATATAATAATATTGAAAAAAATTTAGAAGGCTTTATAAGATTGATCCTACACAATAATTCCTCAAAGGAAAAAAGCTATAATTTTTTTTTCGAAATAATGTTTTGCAATTGTGTGGATAAAAAAGGAAGAATTAAGGGTTATGAATTGAAAAATGATGTGATATAATGAGATCGAAAGAATTTTAGAAGAGTTTATAAGATCGATCCTACACAATAATTCTTCAAAGGAAAAAGAGGTGTAGAATTTTTCGAATTAATGTTTTGCAATTGTGTAGATAAAAAAACGAGGGATTAAGGGTGATATAATTAACGTTGTTTGGGATCCTCTTAAAGCATGGGATGTTAGTGGGGGCATAATTCCAAGACATGGATTTAAACTAACATTGTTTAAATCTTTGTCTCCAAACATGGCATTTGTATTTGAACTATTTAAACAAACTTGCGTAAGTCATACTTTAAAAGGATCCTATACAAAGCTTGTTAATCAGGAAGCTTGAATTAACATTTTTGGTTGTGTGGAAAAAAAAAGGGGAAAACTATGTTCTAGCCCTTTGAAGTTTGCGAAATGTTTCAATTAATCTATGAATTTTTAATTTGTTTAAATCAATTATTTACATTTTGATATTGCTCCAATCAAAGTTTTTCTTCTCAGTTTTAATCTTTTCTTCATGTTTTTACTTGTCAAAACATGAAGAAAAACTCTGATTGAGATAATGTCAAAACTTGAAAGGTCAATTTAAACAAATTAAAAACTCAATGGTTAATTAAAATATAAAATAAATCTCAAAGATTAGAACATAATTTTTCCAAAAAAAAAATCGATGGTGTGACATTTACGGGCCAAAAATTACAACACTTTAAATGCTAAGTTTAAAATACTTTTTGTTTAGAAATGACAGATTTTTAATTAGCCTTATTTAAGAAAAAAAATCAACTATAAACATTAAACCACTATCAACGCCTACTCCAATCTTGAAAATTGGCTTGCGAACTTGCCTAATGCTAATACCAACAAATTGTATATATAAATCCGTTTTAATTATTAGGGGTATGTAAACGGTTAAAAGTTTTAATTAATTTTTTTATCAAATTTTTTAATTATTTCAAATTAATTAATTTAAATATTTAAATATTAATTGATTGAATTAATTTCGATTAATATGATTGATTAATCGATTAATTGATATTGTTTATATGTTCAAGTTTTTTTAATTTATTACATATTATATATTTAATTTATATTTAAATTTAAATTTTTTAATTTATTATATTATATTTATATTTATATTTAAAATATTATCAATATTAATTAATTAATTGATTAAACGATCAAAATAATTAAAAAAACTTATAAACATCAATCAATCAATTAATTGATATATATATATATATATATATTATTAGATTAATTAATTTAACATTAATTTAATTTATTAATTAAATTATTTTATTAATCATTACAGATTAATTAATGAGCATCTTCAAAAACATCCTTTCTGATTTCACATTTATTGCAATTAATTTGCGTAGCATTAAAGAATATAATTATGAAAAACAGCTCATCATTATTCTATTGTTTTACAACGGCTTTTGTGCATCCATTACATTAAAACGGAAAAGTTTGCGGTAAGTAGTAATAACTAATGTACATTAAGAGGAAACCAAAGGTGGTTATTTTTGTGAAACTTTCAATTCAATCATGGTTGTCTTTAGTTGTAGTAGGTGAATCTCAAGACAGTTTTTAATTTGTGGGACCAAATATCACTATCATCAATTCATCATCATCGTCAACATCACCATCACTCTCACCATCAGCTCTCAGCCACATGTTATACAATGTCATTTAAAGTCTCTCTAAACACACAGTATTATCTCCCCCATTTCAAATCAAACCCCTTTCATTTGGCCTTATCTAGAACACTTTACATATATTTTTTATTTTTATTTTTTAAGTTTAAATACAAAAAATTATCCTGTGATTAATTTTATTTTTAAAAAATACTACGAGATTTTTTGATAGCAAAATAACCCTGAAGTTTATATCGAAGGGGTTAACCTCGTTAAAATATAAAAAGAAAACATCCTTACACCCTAATTCAATTCAGCAGAAAGCTCTAGAAGAACTTAGCTTCTCATTATGTCTCCTCACATCTCTTGCATTACAACCAAGCCCTTTTCTTGCTCCCAAATCCTTCTCTATCGTTGTTTCCAGACGACCTATCGATATTGTAGTTGATTCACTCAGGTGACGACGCGAATCCCATGGGCTACTCCCTGTATATGCTTTACTTTCCCAAATCCCATGGTCTGTAGAAACTCACGATCGTCTTATGAAGATGATTATCGACAGAAACTCCATAACTATTCTCTCATCTTCTCTCTTTAAATTTCTGAAGGTAACCGCTGCAATCACCGTCGTCCGATCGATGTCGACCACTGGTGACCATTGTAGCTGATTTTCGTTCTGAATCATCACCAGTCACAGGTGAGTTATCCATAATCTGTTAAAGGAATTGATTGATTTTGAAAGATTGGTGAGAGAATACTCTTTTTTTTAAGAGATTCTAAAGGTAAAAGACATAAATTTTCTCATTTTGTTTCCTTTTGAGTTGTGAATTACAGCTAAATAAAGTGCAAAGTTGTTGATTTCTTGTGTTCCTGTGTTTCAACCAAAAAAACATTAAATTCAAGAAACTGTCAATATATAATGTGCTTGATTTCTTATGTGTTCTTGTGTTTCATTTTTATTCGTGTATTTTCATTATTTATTTGATATCTTTATGTGTTAAACTTCAACAAGAACATGCCTTTCATTCTCTGAATTTGTTTCTTGATTTATGCTTATGATACTTTTGTTCTATTATGTGGTTTTACTACTTACTTTTAGGGTCTACTATAGACAGAATAATTACCCATGAGCATGGATACATTCATTTTCCTCTACATTATGTGTAAGCATTTTCTACTTTTTGATAAAAATAAAATAACTTAAAGCTGTTGTTATTCTAGACATCACTTTGAACAATTCTGACAATAACTTAAGATCCCTTGTTATTCTGATAAATTGATTATTGATAATTGCTTCCTTTTATTGGTTTCATTTTATCATCTTTTTTGCTTTTTTTTTTTTAAAAAAAAAAGTGTACCATTGGTTAGTGTTTTTTGTATCCCTTGTTAAAGATACTAGTATTGATGAGTAAACAACTTCAAATTATGGATAAAGGGTGTGTTAGTTTGGAGGAGAATGAGAATAGGGGAATTATTGATGAGTTTGACCAGGGTAAGGAGGATGAGGATGATTATGACATTGTAGAAGATGATGATATTGCAGAGATTGCTTTTGATGATGACTTACAGAGTATTGAAGGGTCAATGATGATGGTTTAATACATAATCGAAGTCTTGAATTCAACACAGAAACTGGCATGGCAAATCAAACTTATGTTTATACATGAAGTTTGTAAATAAGGAGGTATTCAAATATGAACTGAAGGAGTGGGCAGTACGACCAGGTTATGAATATAAACTCAAGAACTATGAGAAGGTAAGGGTGACTACTGTTTGTAGGACACAACTTATGCAATGCAAGTTCAGGATTCATGCATATAGGATTGGTGTTGATGAAGATCCAACATTCCATATTAAGACTTTTATTCCAAAACATACTTGCCTAAAAGAAAATTTAAACCACATAGTAAATACAAGATACCTTGCAGAGAAATACTCAGAAGACTTTAGAGATTGCCCTAATATCAATGTAGTTCAGATGGCGAAAAAGGGTTCATAGAGTATTATCATATGATGTGCATATTTCTAAGTAATATAGGGCTAGGAAAACAGCTAGATTAGCATCTGAGGGTGATCATAAGGAACAATATAGAAGGTTGTGGGATTATTGTGAAATGGTGAGGCTTACTAACACTGTGAGTACATGTAAGATGCAAGTTGAACCTCAATCGGTAGTTATAGTTGATGATTTCCCAAGGAGATACCTCCAAGGTTTGAGAGATTGTATATGTGTCAGCAAGCATGTAAACAATGTTTTTTGGTAGGGTGTAGGCCTTTGATTAGCCTCGGTGGATGCCATTTAAAAGGGTGTTGTGGAGGATAGTTGTTTAGTGCTGTAGGCAGAGATAGAAACAATAACATGTTCCCAGTTGCCATAGCTATTGTGGAGCAAGAAACTAGAGATTCATGGAAATGGTTCCTAAGTTTGTTGATGGAGGACTTGGGTGATGCCAATGAGTTGGGTTAGACCTTCATTTCAGATCAACTGAAGGTAGAATTTATTGGTTTTATTCAAATTTTATTTGTAATATACCATGAAACGTTCAACTTTTTATATGTGACTTGTTCTGATGAAGTTGTTATTGTTTGCTAAGGTTTGGTTGATACTTTTGTAGAGATAATGCTATATGCAGAACATAGGTTTTGCTTAAAGCATTTACATGCTAATTTCAAATTGCAAAGATATAAGAGAAATGAGCTGGATGATGCTTTATGGAGAGCAGCTTTTGTAGGAAGTTTGAAGGAGTGCAATAAAGCATTACAAATTTGAAAGCTTTATCTGCTAACGCATACAAGTGGATCATGAGGCTAAATCTTAAGGTGTGGGCTAGGTCCCACTTTGACACTAGATGTAAGGATGATCTACTAGTCAACAACATTTGTAAAGCATGGAATGAGGCAATATTAGAGTGTAGAGACAAACCAATTTTGTATATGATGGAGTGGATCAGAAGGAAGTTGATGAAGAGGTTCTATGTGAAGAGGTGTGGGATAGATAAGTACAATGGACCAATATGTCAAGACATACAAGTGAGACTAGAGATGCAAAAAGAACTAAAGAGAAATTGTTATCCTACTTGGTCTACTAAAGACAAGTATGAGGTGGATTGTGGCATTACAACTCATGTAGTTGACCTTGAACTCAGAAGCTGCACATGCACGAATTGGGATCTGATTGGCATTCCATGTAAACATGCAGTAGCAGCCATTTATAAGAATAATGAGAAGCCAGAAAACTATGTGCACCCTTACTATTCAAAGGAACACATACATTAGGACTTATGAAGCAGTCATCAATCCAATCCCTGGGAGACATGAGTGGGTGTGAACTAATCTCCAAGATATTGGCCCTCCTATCATCAAAAGGCCACCTGGAAGGCCAAAAACAGCTAGGAAGAAGGCTGTTGATGAGCCTAGTAACCGTTAACCCTTACAAGGTCACAAAGGAAAATAGATTTGTGAGATGTGGTAATTGTCAAATGATTGGCCACAATGTCAAATGATGTAAGGCGGGAAAAGTGGGGGAAACACATTGGCAAAGGAGAATAAGGTTAAAGAAATGTGTACTTAGAAATGGGGTAAGTTGTTCGTTATATTTTTTTACTAATTTCTTTTTATTCTTTATACTATTAGTCTCATATTAATGAATGCAGGAGGCAAAAAAGGTTGGATGACCAAAAAAGAATACAAAAGAAGCTTCATCTTTTGTTGCTTCTCAGGCAAACAGGGATCATCAGCCACATATATTTTTAGGTTATGCGTGTTGTGTTTGTTTATCACATTGATATAATAGATTGTGAAAGTTTGGTTGTTTGCAATGTTTAATTATCTCATTTGTGCACTTTGTGGTTTCAGCTGCCAATTAGATAGTACATTGTTTCATCACAACCTGTTATTGGTTTTGGTTCTATGCAAAAATCTATAAGAGTCAGAAAGTGTGCTTCACAACCATGGTTAAATACAGAAAGCTTAGGTCCATAACAGTGGGTATGCTACAGGCAAAAAGACAAGGGATAAGAATGTCAAGACTACTTGAAGAAATCTAAGAGATGTGATAGAGTTTCTGAATATGTTATTTATGTCTTAATATTTTGTGGTTTTATTGATGGAATGATAAGACTATAGGTTTTTTTATAAGAATGTTAAGACCATGGTTTTAATTATTAGACATGATGTAGTACTGTTTTGACTAGGTTTATCGATGGAATATAAAGCCTTCAGATTATAGGCTTCTTTTGTGAATTTTGGCTTGAAATGTGATTTGTAAACCATTTATAGCAGGGGCATTTTTTCTATTGATTTATGGGGCTAAGTATGCAACTAATTCGTTTTGTTCACCCTCCGTAGAGTAGAAATGGCGCCAATAATTAAGCCAATGTTGCTAAAAAATTACAACAATGTATTTTTTGCTACAAAAAGAACTTTAGAGTATTTTTACAAAAAAAAAAAAACTTTAAGGTAATTTTCTACATAGAAAAAACTTTGGGGTATTTTTGAAAATGAAATCAATCATAGAGTATTTTTGTAATAAAGTTAAAATGGTGAATTAAGAGTATAACGATATTTTTCTTTTACATTTTAACAGGGTTAGCCTCTTCTACTGACAGATATAAACCTCAAGGTATTTTTTTTGTATTTAAGTCTTTTTTTATTATATTTGTGTTAGACTCTTGATGTTTGAAAAAATTCGAATATTTTAATTTTTTTTTAAAAATTATAAAAAATATTAAAAATAGACGAGTCTGACACGTGTCTGATACTCTTTCCCAAATCCAAGTAACATAGTGTATAACAAGTTCAATAATTTTGAGAGGAAAAATCATTAATTAACAAAATAGAAAGATAGTTATATGTTTATTTATATTACTAGTGCAGGATCAGGTCAAACTTTAATTTAATTATGTCAGTTTCATTTACTTAATATAAGTATTCTAAATGAACTGGCACGAGAAAAATAAAGAAAGAAGTTACGGTCTACTCTTTCAATTTTCATGGAGGAAAATTTAAGGTTAATAGAATCATATTTAATGCAGCGGGGCTAACAATGAAAGTGGTTTTCAAATTTTGTTTTTCTTCTCTGATCTGGATTCCTTTTTAGCCACTGCAATGATGTGATTGTTAAAAATTTAAAAAGGACATTTCACATGGGGAAAACACAGAAGGAAGAGTACCCAACCATCTTTTGTCACCTTCAATCTTTACATTTTCTTCAATAGCATAGAAAAGGAAGAGTAATTACCTTTTTATCTCATACATACTAACAAGTCATATATTATATTAATATATAGCATCTGTTTCAATAGAAAATATCTTCAAATTTTCATCTGCCTGGAAAATTTCTCTAACTATGAGGAGCATAGCATCTTGTTACAGTGAGCACGCCATTAAAGTATCGGATTCGTATTGTTCAGGCCCTTCAAACCAGGCTTATCTCTCTCCAACCCTCGCCCCCGCCCCTTCAGTCCCAAATTCAGTTACTTGTATATACAAATCCAAACTTTCCTCCCAGAAACACCTCCTCATCACACTCACATGGTGCAACAAAAACCTCACAGGCCAAGGCCTCACAATCAATATCGATGAAAACATATCCTCTCCATGCAAATTCAATGCAAACTCTCATCAACTGAGAAAGAATAAAGGCATCAAAGCCTTCGATTCTTTCAATTCAAAGATTGAAGTCTTCTGGGATCTCTCAGTTGCTGCCTATGACAACGGACCTGAACCAAGCAGAGGATTTTCTCTCATTGTTATTGTTGACTCAGAGCTTTGTCTACTCCTTGGTGACATGGATGAAGAACTGTATGTTGAGAAGCTGAAAACAGAACACCCACTTGCAAAATTCTCATTAGTTTCGCGGACCGAGAATTTCTCAGGTAATGCTTTGTATTCAACAAAAGCACAGTTCTGTGATACGGGAACAGCTCATGACATATTGATCAAGTGCGGTGGAGAAGAGGAGGGATCATCGAAGAATCCGGTATTGTCTGTTTGCATTGATAAGAAGAGGATTTTTCAAGTGAAGAGATTGAGGTGGAATTTTAGAGGGAACCAGACCATATTTTTGGACGGTTTGTTGGTGGATATGATGTGGGATGTTCATGATTGGTTCTTTAAGGAAGCATCATCTGGTTGTGCTGTTTTCATGTTTAGGACACGGAGTGGATTGGATAGCAGGCTGTGGTTGGAGGAGAAGAATTTTGAGCACAAGGGGAAAGAGAAGGCCGAGTTTTCTTTGTTGATCTGTGCTTGTAAGAACCCTGACTGATTGCTTAATTACTAGTTTAATTTTCTTATGTGATCTAAATTTGTTTTTTTACACTGATATGAAAGAAGATATATGCTCAATCTTATGATTATAGTAGGAAATATGCTTAACTTGGAGGGGAGGAAATGGGTTTTGAATTGTATAGATTGAATTGTAAATTGAAACTTACTTCAATGGATTGCTTCTTTTCTCTATCTGTCAACGAACACAGTTTTCTGTTTATGGATAATTGCTCTCTGTTCTGTTTCTCCTTGAGGTGGCAAATGGACAGGTCAAATTGGGTTCGGGTTGGGTCATTTCGGGTCATGTGTCATTCGGATTTCAAGTCAAATGAATTTTGAGTCACGTGGGTTTTAGATCAATCGGATCACGTGTCGTTTGAATTTCAGGTCAATCGGATTTCAAGTTAGGTGAGTCTCGGGTCGTTTAGGCCTCGCATCAATTTGAATCGGGTCAACTTTAGTTTCGGACAGATTCGGGTTAAAATGATGATCATGTCAACCCATTATCATTTTTTTTTCCCGAAAAACATAATCATACTAGAATATAGCTTACTATTTTAACTTTGATTTAGGTACAAATTATGTTTGGTTTGAGTTGTTTAACTTTAATACTTGATTACCTATATTCAGCGTTTAACTTAATTTTATGATTTTTTTTTAAATTTCAATTTCATTAATTATTTTATGCTAACAAGAAAGCACTCCTCCTAAAGGTGGGGAGCCAATGTCAATTTAATTAAATGACTTGATGATAAATAATTTAATATAAATAAGTTTTATTCGTTATTCTTTTCATATTAATACTTAAGTATTTAACTTATCTCTGACTTAAAAAAATTAATCAAAGGATATTATTCAACATACATTATGTTGACCAAAAGTACAATATAAAAATTTATACGATCAAGTAAAATAGAAAAAAAAACAATATTAATTTTAAAGTTATATACTAAGTGTCCTATTGATTAAAAAAAATCATGATTTTGGCAGATTTGACGTGAGACTAATTTCTATGGAGAAATTCCTTTAATTGGTAAAAACAATAAATTTCAATAAACAAACAATTGTAAATGTCAAACCCATGCATTGATAGTGATAGCGAGTTAGTAAGTTATGCAACCATCAAGCTATATTTGCACATATTGATTGATTATGCAATTTAAAACATATTTAACCATTAATTTTTTATTTAAAATAATAAAATGTAACACATATTTTAATCAATTTAAACATTGGTAAATATTAATTGATATCATATATAATTTCAAGAAATAATATTAATAATCTTTAACACATATTTCACTAATGTGAAGTTTTAAACTTTATTATTATATATTTGTTATGAATAGAAACTTATAAATAATTAGACATGTTAAGTTAATATTAAAAATTGTTAATCATAAACCATATTGAGTTAATCATAAAAGGGTATATTTATTGTACTTATTTTAAATAATTAAATATTTATTAATATATGTATTTATTTTTTTAATATAAATATACGTATATTTAAAAACTCCAAGCCAACCTAACCCAACCCATTCTTACCTAAATGACCAAAAGTCAAGCCCATTATGCTTTAAAAATCTCAAACCTATTAGAACTTAAAAACTGGGTAAAGCCCAACCCCGATTGAATTCATTACCTTACCCATTTCTCTAACCCTAAGGGGGTATAAAGCTTGGCATTTAGGTTATAATTGGGCCGAGTTTGATTGACTCGGTCTTAAATTGACTAATTTGGATGGTCAAACTCAAGATTATAACTTGGATCCAACCTATAAAATTTATTTAAAACATGTTTCTATTTAATTAAGCAAATAATAATACTTCAATAGAAAAAAGAAAGTAATTATAGGATGATAAATACATTAGTATTGGTAGGATCCAATTGACAATTGTAGTACCTTATCTATGTATTGAAACTTGAAAAATACTTTAAAAAATAAAAAAAAAATGTGTTTAGAATCTAGTTGTTTTTCTAGCTTTGATAAATCATGTTATTTTTTTAAAATTTAAAATAATAAAATGTAACATACTTTTTAGCCAACTTAAATATTAATTGGAATAATCTATAATAGAGTGTAATTGTGCAAACAAATAAATATAGAAGACATTTATTATTATATACATATATAGCACTCAACTCGAGTTTTGTGCAGATTCAGGTTGACTCATCATGTCAATTTATTATCATTTAAAAAAAATTATGTTAGAATTTAGTTTACTATTTTAATTTTGATTTAGGTACAAATTAGGTTCGGTTTGAGTCTTTTGACTTTAGCATTTGACCACCTATATTGGGCATTTACCTTAATTTAATGTTTTTTCTCTAAATTTAATTTAATTAAATAAAGCTCATGAAAGTTAATAATAATAAATAATTTAATATAAATAAGTTGTATTCGATACTCTTTTCATATTAATACTTAAGTATTTAACTTAACTTCAAGTAATGATTTAAAAGAACCAATTTAGTTCTCTATAAACTAGAAACTTATAAATAATTAAATATGTACAGTTAATATTAATTTTTTTTTAATCATAAACCAAATCGGATTTATTATAAAAACATTAATTAAGATGCTAAATAATTAATTTATTAGTGCTCAGTTAAGAATGGTCACTAATGACTCATAATTAGTGGCGATCGTTTGGTTTTCGTCACTAATTCATTTTGTGTATGGTGGAAATGGTGAGCATGACTAAAAATGAAGTTATTTAATTCATAATTTTTTAATCAATTTATTTGTATGAAAATGTTTAGTTTACAATTGAATCACTTTATTATGATATTGTATCTTATATATTACACTTTGACTTCTTATAAAACAAATAAAAAGATAATGTTCTAACTTTCTATTCTTAATCATAGAATAATGAACTATAATTTTGATAAAAAAATAAATTATAAAACATCTTTGACCCACAGTTTAGTATATCAATCAATTTATCAAAAAAATGGAAAACTATAATTTATAGATTATTGTCAAATGCCAAATTTGTCAATGTATATATTAAAAAATTTAAAAAAAAATTGAAAAATAGAGTTTTGTTGAAGTTAAAGGAGAAGACCCATTACATTTTGGGTTTAAGTTTGGATGATAAAAAACAAGCTCAAGCCCATAAACAAGCACACACAAAATAACCAGGTCTAGCCCAATCCACCGGCCCAAAGCCATTTTGCTTTTCCCTAACCCTAAAGGTATCTCATCTCTCTCAGACACAACCGCAAACTACAGAAAAACCCAAAAAAAAAAAATTTGTCTTCCCTCAACCGTCTGCAACCCTTCCCCTTTATTATCTCCATTGTCCAGCCTTATCGTCTTGTGCACCACCACGAGTTGTAGTAATTTGTTCTAATGCGAAGCCATCGAGCTCCACCATAGTTGTCGCTGTCACTCGTTGTTGAGTAATTATCGTAGAACCACATCGTGGATGCCTTCCTCCGTTGTTGTTCGTCAGTTCACGTGATCATTTCATCTCCTTAACCATCGTGCGCCGTCGAACTCCACCAATGATTAGCCACTTGCAGCGCCGGTCTAGGACCGAGTTAACACGGCTACCACATTCTCAAGTAAGGGTTTCAAACTTTAAACCATAAATCACATTGTAAATTTGAACAAATCTGTGGTGCTAAGAGGTTGGTAATTGTATTAGAAAAAAATGAGAAAATCAATTCAATCCGTTAATTTCATCTTTCTCTCATCCCTTTATCTATTTCTCTCCCCTATGGAAATAAATGACTCTAGCCATCATGGGCGACTGGATCTTGTCGTGATAACCATGGCTCGACCCATGGAAACCACTAAAAAGTCAAAAATTTTAAAAACCATAGGTTTTGGTATGGTTAAATACCGAAAAAGAGATTCAAGTAATTTTGTGAGATTTTTGTCTATAGTTGAAAAATTAAGTGAGTTGGGTGTAATACTTCCAAATCTATGAATTTATATCTATTGACCAAGCATGCAAGTTTATTTTAAGAGTTTCTTAGTCAATAATTTCTTTCTTGTTTTTTTTTTCTTTTCAAGATGCACCAATTTATGTGATTTGGTTTTTGATATGTTATACGACTTGGTATTTGATTAATGTTAGAACATAAAAAGAAAAAAAAAATGCATTTAATCTCTCATGCTCGAGAAAAATTGCTCTTAAGATCTGATAAATTATTAATATAGAACGCAAAATGAATAGATGTAAGTATTTGAAAAGGGGAATACAATGAGAAATTATAAATTTTACATTCTACCATTTTATGCTTTTCATTTTATGCATCTAATCTATGATTTTGATAGAAACTATAATTATGAAAATTAGTTAAAGATGCTCAATTATGACATTTTTTCTTATATATTTCTAGCTATGGATTTAGAGGATTATTTGATTCCCGATGATCATAATAGTAATATTGAGATTATGGGAGATAGTGTTTCTGGCTTATCTTCTTCAAAGAACTCGCAAAGGTCTAAGGTTTGGAAAGACATCAAAGTTATTCCCAGACCTAACTATGGCGATGGAAAGTTAAGAGGAAGACGCAAATACCACTCCTTAGAATATATTGCAGAGTCTCATTCTAGAACTTCTAATCTTTTAAGGCACATAAAAGGTTGTAAAGTTGCACGTGCTAGTAAACAATAAGAAGATACTTTGGGTAGTAAGAAGGTAGATCATGAACTTTATCATGAGACATTAGCTAAAGCTATTATTCTTCATAGTTGTTCATTTAGCTATGTTGAACATAAATATAATAGAGAAGTCCATATTGTTTTAAATAATGACATCAAATTCATATCTAAGAATGTTTCTAAGGTAGAGTGTTTAAAATTGCATTCGAAGTATAAAGAAAAACTTCGACATACCTTACAGAAAGTTTCTAGTATAATATGCTTCACTTGTGTTTTGTGGACATCATGAAACATTGAGGGTTATCTTTATCTTAATGCTCATTATAAATAGAAGTTGGAAGTTGAATAGTGAAGTTCTGAATTTATGTCATGTTTCTCCTCTACACACTAGAGTTGTTTTATATGAGAAGCTTTATAATTTACTAAAACATTAGGGAATTGATAATAAGGCTTTCACAATTTCCTTAGATAATTCTAAACATAATGATGGTATGCAAGATTACTTGTGTAAGAAACTTAAATTGCAAAATGCTTTGGTATGTGGTGGTGAGTTTTTTCATGTTGTTGTTCTGCTGATATTTCAAATCTTATTGTGAATGATAGATTGAAAGATATTGATAAATGTGTACACAAGATTAGAGAGGGTGTTAAATATGTTGCTGGGTCAGAGGAAAGAAAGATAAAATTTCGTGAATGCATTCAACGGGTTGGATTGAGTAGTTGTACATCATTGTGGTTGGATGTACCTACTAGGTGGAATTCTAGTTATTTGATGCTTGAGAGGACATTATTTTATTGTAATGAAATTAGTAGTTTGGAAATGATAGATGCTCATCATGATTGTAATCTAACAAATGCTGAGTGGTCAATGGTTGAAAGCATCAAGGAAGTTTTGTTTCCTTTTTATGAGAGTACCACTCTTTTTTTTTTTTTTTGGGGATCTGATTACCTTACTATCAATTTGTACTTTGAAAATGTTTGGAGAATTGAGATGCACATACTAGAGGCGATAGAGAGCATGAATATTCGCATAAGGAACATGACAGGAGAAATGAAGAAGAAATTTGATGAGTATTGGAGCTCATATAGTTTGTTGCTTGCTTTTTCTTTAGTACTTGATCCTCGTTATAAATCAACGTTTGTGAAGTATTGTTTTCAAAAAGAGTATGCAAAGAATACTACATCTTTTTACCCGTTTGCAAGTAGGAGTTGTGTTGGTGGAGGTGATGGTCAACGTAAGCATCGACGTGATATGACACTGAGTTTAGAATTTATTTTTTATTTTTGTATCTTCTATTATTTAATAATTACTTTTCTATTGTCACAATACTTGATTCAAAGTTAAATTTGCATTGGTATTGGTAGTTTCATGACACCTTTTTTTTATTGTTAGGATTATGATTAAGTAGACTCTTTGGACTCTGCATCACCTAAATCAGACTTAGATTTGTATTTGAATGAAAAGAAGATCAATCATCAGCTAGAGATAAATGTTTTATTCTATTGGAAAGAGAATGAACGTCGATTTACAAACCTTTCTCCCATGGAAATGGATGTATTGAGTGTTCCTATCACTACTGTTGCTTCATATTCAACCTTTAGCATGTGGAGTAGAGTTTTAAGAAAATGGAGAAGCACTCTTTTTCCTGAAAATGTGGACGATTTGATAACAACTCGTAGTTTGGATAGTTTGATTGATGGTAAGTTGGATACATAATTTTATTTTTTAATATTATGTGGTATTTGTCAAATTAACATTATTTTCTTATATAATGTTGTCATAACCTATCGGATTGTTTACATGATTAGTCTTTTAATACATTATTCTTTATATTTTTCAATGCTTATCCAACAGTATGATGATGATCAATTGGGTACAACAACCACTACTAATGAAGGATCAAAAGCTTCTAATAATATCTAGGAGTTTTGTCCTAAACCATACTACCACTAAGCTTGATTTTTTTTATTTTTATTTTTTTGTGTATAATCATATCATAATTTTTATATATTAAAATTTTGTATATATTTGTAATTTTGTTTCTTTTCTCTTGTTAGGGTTTGAAGTTGTTGAAGTCATCTTTGAAGTCCAAAATGGTCCAAGCAAGTGTGCTTTCTAGAGACATTGAGGCATTAAATTTTTTCATTTTTTGAGTTTCATTTAGTTGGTCTTACTGACCATGGTTGTTTATTTGATCATTATTTTATTTAAGTTTAACTCAAGATACGATTTAATGATTATCCCATTGTATGCAACTCAAAAGTCAAAGTTAGTTTAAACTTCTAAGGAATTTCTGTTGAGATTATTGTTGGTCAAGTATTAGAAGTTTTTTTGCAAGTGTATTCGTTCTCAAAAAAAAATTTAATCAATTTTTATTAATGGGACAGTATAGAAACATATATTTCAAAAATTGGGATGAATACTTGAATTCTTATCAGTTAACACGGATAGTAATTATTTGAGACTTAGAGTTTAATAATTGCTCAATTTGTTTTCTCCCCAAATCCTGTAATTTTTTGGCTCAAACTCTTGCAAAGTTTTCTTTGTCAGTGGCTGTTCCTTGTGCCTGGGAGCATCAACGGACAACAACTTGATTTTGTATTATCCTAGTTTGGTTGATTTGTGTTTTCTTTGTTGAAATGGAATATTTTTCTTTTAAAAAGGCATAAATTTAAGTAGATAAATAAAGCTTTATATTCAAAAAGCTTATCAAGTAGTTATAAAATATTTAAAATTAATCATGATTTTTTTTAAAATAGAAATATTGGATAATTAATAATGTGTCAAGTCATAAATCATGTCTTTGTAACACTCGATGTAGAAAAAGGTTTGCATATGATATTTATTATGAATAAATCTAAAAATTATTTATTAATAATTAGTATAAGATAATTACTTTATGGTTTTATACTTGATGTTATTAATTTGTGACTCTCTTGACAAATAGCAATCAATTATTTTTTCTCTTTCAAAAAAATCGAGTCAGTTCGGGTCTCAGGTCTCATGGATCGCTTTTGTCTCGAGCCAGTCATTTTTTAGCTCTATTAAGTTTCAGGTCAATTGGATCATGGTCATTTCGATTTTGGGTTGTTAGAGTCTTGGGTCATAATATTTTACTATATTTTCGAGCTCGGGTCAGTTGGGTTTCGTATAAGTCGTGTAATATTTTGCCACCACTAGTTTCTCCTTCCTCCTTCTTTCTCTGTGTTTCCTAAGGGGAAAATAAACTCTCTTCTGGTAATCAGCATACTGTTAACTGGATGGTGCTAAATAAATTTCTACATTGGGAATGCAGATGCCAGCATTGTTAGATTGCAGATCTTTATCAAGTCCATTAATGTTTTTGGCCAGCTTTACTGTTTTGGGTCAAACTAAGGTGGCTTGGTGTTATGACTCTGCGGGGAGACTTTTGCATCTCAAAGTGATTTCTAATTTTTCTGTAGTACAAATGAGTTGCAATTCTTACAAAATAGAAGTATCTTTTAGATATATGGTAATAATGATTCTTGATCTAACTAACAGGGAGGCAGGCAAAAGTTTTCTCCTTGTGGCTTAGAAAGAAAATTCAGTTAACTAATGACTACCCAATGCTTGACAGAAAGAGGAAAAGTTTCTAACCTTTTTTTTTTTTCTTTGGGGGAGGGGATGTGAAAAGTTTGTAACTTTCTTCTCCTGAGAGGAAATTCACTCAAAATGAAATAAGAAAATATTTAGAATAGTAGAATAGTAAGAAATTGTTATCAATGACAGATCTCAATTCATGTCTCATAAGAGATAATAATAACTTCCCGTTTTTGAATCAAGGGCTCCATGGCAATCACTTTGTCATGAGAGGAAATTCAGTCAAAATGAAGAATTAAGAAAAGGAAAGTAATAAAAGAGGAAACTTTATTTATTTACTTAATCACCATAAAAGATGTGCCAAATAAATCTTTATGACATAAAAAGAATCAAGATACTTCGTAGTTGAGAATTTATCATTTTATACTGTTAATGACAGATTCGATTGTCATTGTCATTTAAAAATACATCTTGTGGTTTAGGCTTCACACATTGAGGGCAGGATAATTAACATGGGTTTTATTTCTTTTCCAACTAACAAAGGCCATTGAACTCTAAAAATTGTAAGGCAAACTGGAATGCTAATATAACCCTACACCTACAGAAAATTGGGTGGTGTCTAATGCTCTTCCATCTCCATGACAAGCAGTTTCATGACAAAAGGTTAGGTGCAACCATGCGTTACATCAACCTAAATATAAGTGAACCGTATAGGTTGTCTCCTTGGTAGCCAGAAGGCTGATCAGAAAGTTGTGGATTGTCGGTTTCCTTTTATTTGTCATGTGTGCTGTCAATTTATTTCTCCATTAGACCTCTATTATGTCTTCGGTGGAGTTTCTATGATTGAGCAAGGTTCTTCTACAAAATGACTTCAGGAGAAAAATCATGGGGTTCTCATTACAAATGGGCTTTAATTTATAAATAAAATTTACTTCATGGAAACTATGGGCTTCTTGAGTTAATATTCTTTTCACTCAAGCCCAAGTTTCCAACAAGACAACAACCACAGACTTCTCTGCCACCAATACTTTTTAGCCCATACAACGTTTGCTCCATTTGGTTTTAAGTTTATGCTATCAAGTTAGGTCTCTATCCACTATAATCATCAAATTCAAAATAAATTACATTGCATTATTTTTAAATTTATTAAAATAATATTAATATGTCAAATTTTTTCAAAACCCAATATTCATCCCAAAGCATCAATTTTCATCATCAAGCAGTTCAAAATGAATTTATTTGAATAATCAAAATTTTAACTAAATATTACTTTTCATGATGAGCAATGTACCTTTAGATATCGTAAATGAAGTATATATTAGAGATTGAACATATTTAACAAGGGGTTTTTTTATATAAAAAAATTATCATCGTTATTTTTTCGAAAATTATTAACAATATATTTTAAATGAATTTATATTGCTATAATTTTTTTTACTTCATATATTTTATATTTTAAAAAATATTATGATTTCATTGCCTATCGTATCCTTAAATAAATTAAAATAAAAAACCATCATAAAAAAATTAAATATTTTAAATGAAAAGTTTGTTGATATGTTTTTATAAAATTAAATAGCCTAACATCTAAAATAAATGAATATTAAATGCCATCATAAAAAAAAATTAAAGATAAACTTTTCTATTTTAAAAATTAAAATGATACTGCATATTTAAAAAAAAATAGAATTCAAATAACTTAAAAAAAAATAGTGTTATAAACAATCTTGAAATAAATAATTGATAAATAGAATTATTAAACTTATCATAATCACTTGTTTATTTGAGGTGTATAAATTCATATCATTAGTTTTAATCGAAAACTTTTTTTGTCAACATCCTAAGGGTATTTTGATCATCATGAAAAATAATATTCAATTAAAATTTTAATTATTTAAATAAATTTATTTTGGGGTTGCTCGGTGGAATTGAGTGTTTTGAAGTAAATCGTGAGTTTTAAAAAAAATTGATATATTAGTGTCATTTTAATAAATTTAAAAATAGTGCAATTAATTGGAATAAGAGACAAGAATAAATAAAGCTTATAAAGAGGAATATCCTTCTGATTACCTCACTAAGAAATATGAATATTATCAATAAAGAATGAGTATTATTCATCTCTAACATTGGGCCATAATTTAATTTGGAACAGAACAAAATGCACCAAAAGCAAATTCTTCCTTTATCTCTGAACTTCAGTAAAATAATATTGTTATTATTATTTGTTTTCTTTCTTTTTTATTGATGAGATGGCATTTTACTATAGTGAATTTTTTTTCATATTATTTATGATAATTATTTTGATTTAAGATTCAATAGCCTGATTACTTACATTGAGAAAAAAATTGTTGAAATTTTTTACACAAATTTAATCATAGTTAAATTTTATGATATGAAAGAACATTTAACACAATTTAGTGAATATTTGAAGTGTATTTAGTTCACTTTATATAATTAATTTAAATTGATATATGAAATTGATTTTGATTATATATAATATTTTTTATAAAAAAAATTGAATTAATTTTCATTCTCATGACAAAAATAATCATACATTCGTCCCTCAAAATAATGATTTTGAATTTCTTTAAATTTATCAAGGATTCAGGATATGTAATAGGTCACGACCATACAAATAATCTATTTTAAAAGGTTTAACAAAAAGTTAATGGTTGGTAAAATAAAGTAAAAAGAAACTGATAATAAAAATAAAATAAATTACAAGATCTAGATGCCCATTTTGAAAACTTTAATAATAATAAAACACCTTCTTATTCCACTTTTACGTGCGTTGCATCCACGCTTGATGTTGGAGGGGCGATTATGAGAGAGTTGTATTAAATTGATTCTTATTAGTCAAATTGCAATCACAGTGTCGTAGTTAGCAAATATGGACCAACTATTATGCAAAGATTAAAGGTCAACTAAGGCCTTTTCCTCCATTAGAAATAAAAAAAACTAAGGCCTTTCCACGGAGTTTTCATCTGTAATTGGTCAGCCAACGCATGCTAATTAACATGACAGGCAGTATGTTTTTTTAAATTTATTTCTTATAAAAAATATTATAATGTTTTCAGGGTTAATTTTTATTTAAAATTTAATATAAAAGAAAGGTGGGCGTGATGAGTATGATGCAGCCTCTATGTCAAATGATCCCCTCAATACCCTATATATCTTCTTTATATTGTGAAAGTTGGTTTGGTGTGAGAATAACTAAAGATTAATAAATATGTTGACCTTTTAAGTTGTGCAAAATATTGGTGGGTGACAAAGAAGCAACAACATGAATCTTGTATCATTAGATCATCACAAATTATTAAAATTGCAGGTGAAGATCAAAATGATGTCATTTTAAGCTAGACGGTGCAGTTTGTTTATATAGAAAGCACTTGTTTAATTTATGCATTTTTCTTTCAAACATGTCAAGTGGCCGTACGTGGGATGTAATTACATCAACCCATTAATTTATAGGTCAACAGAAAGATCAATAGCTCTTGTGCTTGCTTTAGCATTGCATTGAGTATTGAGCATAATAGGGTCATTTGGATACTATCTCTCAGTGGAACATTTAACACTATACCTAATTGGAAAGTCCTCAGGACAAAGAAAACAAAAATCACTTGACACAGCAGGGTGATTTGGTTTTCTCAGTTTTTTTTATTTTAAAGAAACATCTTTTTGTGGTGGAGAGATTAACAAGATCATTACCCATTTATTAATAAAATAAATAAAGTACAAAGAAAAGAAGAGACAAAAATGTGTAAAAAATATTCTAATTATCATTTTCAGGTTGTCATGGTGCGTCTTCGTTATCACACTAGTATCTCAACACTCAACACACAACACGCGTATAACACGTGTTGATTGTAACCAATATATTTTTAGTCCATATTCAACTTTTTAACTGTTTCAATCTTTTAACTACCCATTGATTATGGTAACTAATATATGAATTACAGACGGACATTTTTTATGGGAGAGTGAATATAAATATATGTTTGGTCCCTAGACCCGGGACTACTCATTTTTCTTTCATACACCATCAAATTGGAGAGTTCTGAGAGTCTAAAAGTACCAATACTGAGAGAATAGCAGATTGTCTAAGTGAAAGCTTCAATGGCCGGAGGTATGTTTACGGTCTATATAATTCTGCATTTGATCTATATGCTATTTAAATTGTTTAGCATGTTTAGATTATATTTAAGTTTTACATTTGGTATCAGAGCATTGTTTGCCTCTGTCTTGAAGTATTAAGCAATCTGTAAAACTTTTGTTTTATACCCAAAAAATAATTTGATTTCAAAGTTTGATTTTTGAGAATTTTTTGATGGAAAATAATGTTAGAAATCATTAGGAAATTTGATTTCTAGTATTTTTGAGTTTTAAAATCTTATCTTGGTATCCTGGAAGCCAAGATTTAGTTGGGTTTTGAAAACGGGTCAAAAAACGACCCGGTTGAAGGTTGAAGACAACTGGTTTAAGAAAATATCTTGCAGTTTCCAAATTTGGTAATTTTCCAGAAATACTATATATATAATTTGGAAGTTTAGATTTTGGTCTAATTTTACGAATTTTCATAATTTTGCATATAATTTGTAATTATTTGCAAAAATAATTTTTATGAACCCCCGAAGTAGCCTAGTGGTAAGGACGAATTTGGGATTGTGTGGTAGGCGCACAATCTTGGGTTCGATTCCCCCTGGGGATCAAACTTGTGATTATTTTGCTCAAATTAAGATTATGCATATATACTATATATGTTAGTTCTATATATGCAGTTTGATTAAATGCTAATATTTAGCATGATTTTTTGTTTTTCAATTCATGCTTTCAGAATGAGTTTATTGTGTGCATAGAATTAAATTAAGTGCATAATATTATATTTAATTGTGCAATTTATGTTTTATTTATGAGAATTTTATTTACATATGATAACGTATTATTAAGTTTAGATATTGTTAGATTATGTAAACTTAGGTTATTCTCATAAAACTTAATTTGTGCATAACACATTAAGGTTCATAATATATTAGTATGAACAATTAAGTTAAAAATTATGAATAATTCATAAACAATTTGCAGTAGGCATAAAATAGCATGATCTCAGACAATACTCTGTTTAAGGATTCTGATTTTTAATGAGGCTTTGTCCCGACTAATTATCCTTGGAGCACTCTTAGTGATTGCCTATTATGTTTCTGCGTAATTGTTCTTAGGCATTAAGTAGGGCCTAAAATATAGTAAATATAAATGTCTAGTGAACCATATAATTTTAAATATTTAAAGAGTAGCTACAACATCTTTAATTATATAAAAATTATACATTAAGTGGATTAAGATCACATAATAGACATTAATTGTAATTAATTATATAAATATAATGATTTTACCCCACGAAGATTTTATTATGTTTATATAATTAATTAGGATAATATATTAAAATTAGTTTTTCTTAATTTACCCACAGGAGTTAGAAAGAATTAATTTAGTAGTTTTATCATAAAGTTTAAAGATAAAAAAACATCAAACTGTAATTATAATATACATTATGAATTTAGTTGAAATAGTTTGATAAAATCTATCATAAAATATAAAGAATCTTATTGAATTAAAAATTTAGCCCACAAGTAATTTTTAATGAAAATTAGATTCAATTTCAGCGTGTTTTACGTTGGTAAACACATGCAATTTAGAAAATTAGACCTCATATCTTGACATAAGCTTTTGGACTTTATGCAGTTACTCAACTCACTAGTTTTTTTGATATCCGTTATGACATACCCGAACTTAGGAAAGATAACTATAAGGTATGGAAGGAGAATATTCTCCTCCATCTAGGGTGGATGGACATAGATTATGCTATTAGGAAGGACGAACCACCTGCAATCGCCGATAACAACACTCCAGCTGCGGTCACGCAATATGAGCGATGGGAGCGATCCAACCGGCTTAGTGTGATGTTTATCAAGACTAAGATAACTGTTGGTATACGTGGTTCTGTCGACCAGCATGAGAAAGTTCTTGATTTGCTGAAAGCCATTGACGATCAGTTTGTCACTTCAGAAAAGGCATTGGTAAGCACCCTGATAATGAAATTATCATCCCTCAGACTTACCAGCGTAAAAGGTGTGCGCGAGCACATAATGCAAATGCGTGATATTGCGGCTCAACTTAAGAAACTCGAGGTTGATATGTCAGAATCCTTTCTGGTGCACTACATTCTGAACACCCTTCCAACTCAGTACGGGCATTTCAAAATCTCGTACAACACACATAAAGACAAATGGTCAATCAATGAATTAATGACTATGTGTGTTCAAGAAGAAGAGACACTCGTGATGGAACTGAGTGAGAGTGCAATACTGGCTACTACCCGTGGGAAGGACAAAGCTAAACCTATCAAATCTCAAGCCAATCACAAAGCTAATCAGAAGGAGAAAGGTAAAATACCACATCAAGCTGATATCAAGAAAGAAAAAAAGTGTTTCTTTTGTAAAAAGAAGGATATGAAGAAGGAATGCATCAAATTTTAAAAATGGCTTGAGAAGAAAGGTAATCCAACATCGTTTGTTTGTTATGAATCTAATATGGTTAATGTTAATATTAACACCTAGTGGATTGATTCTAGATCTACAATCCATATTGCAAACCCATTACAGGGTATGCAAAACCTAAGGAAGCCAGTGGGAAGTGAGCAAAACATCTTATCAAGCAATAAGATGAGCTTACATGTGGAGGCGATTGGAACTTGCATTTTAACTTTAAGTAGTGGCTTTATTTTAAAATTGGAAAGGACTTTTTTTGTACCAAGTTTCTCACAAAACTTGATTTTTGTTTTCGGACTTATATCACTTGGATATTCTTTTAATTTTCAAGACACATCTTTTAGTTTATTTTATAAAACTGATTGTGTTGGGAATGGCATTTTGTCTGATGGTCTTTATCGTCTTTATTTGTAAAATGATGCCACTTATAGTTCAATGCATGTTCAAGCTGGCATTAAAAGGTGTAATATTAACGAGGACTTCTCTATGTTATGGCATCGGAGATTAGGACATATCTCCATAGAAAGAATTAATAGATTAGTGAATGAAGGGGTACGTAGTACTCTAGATTATACTGATTTTGAGACTTGTGTGGATTACATTAAGGAAAAGTAGACCAACAAGTCCAAGAAAGGTGCTAATAGGAGTTCAGACATATTAGAAATCATTCGTACTGATATATGTTGTACAGACATGGATGCACATGGTTAGAAATATTTCGTCACTTTTATTGATGATTACTCACGATATATGTATATCTATTTGCTTCATAAGAAAAATAATGCATTGGGTGCCTTCAAAGTCTTTAAGACTGAAGTTGAGAACCAATGCGGAAAGCAAATACAAATTGTGAGATCCGATGGAGGTGGAGAATATTATGGTAGATACATAAAAAGTGGACAAGCATCTGGTTTTTTTGCCAAGTTTCTTCAAGAATATGGGATTGTTGCCCATTACACTATGCCTGGTTCCCTGGACCAGAATGATGTTGCAGAAAGAAGAAACCGAACATTGATGGACATGGTGCGGAGTATGCTTAGCAACTCCAATCTTCCTACATCCTTGTGGACTGAAGCACTAAAGACAGCCGCATATATATTAAACCAAGTTCCAACTAAGGTTGTTCCCAAAACACCATTTGAATTATGGAAAAGGTTGGAAACCGAGTTTACGACATATGCGCGTTTAGGGATGTCCGTCTAAGGTGAGGATTTATAACTCACAAGAGAAGAAACTGGATCCGAGGACCATTAGTGGGTATTTCGTTGGATATACCGAAAGGTCCAAGGGTTACAGGTTTTATTGTCCAACTCATACTACTAGGATTATAGAATCAAGAAACGCTAAGTTTCTAGAGAATGACATGATCAGTGAGAGGGATCGGTTCAAGAACCTAGTTCCTGTACTTGATCATACAGAATCTTAACCTTCATCAAATGATAGATTAGTTATAGTTCATAGCACACCTCAAGTACAAGCTCGTGTTGACCAATCAATCATTGAGGTTCCACAAGCGGCTGACAACATTCTAATAGATCAAGCAGTTCAGGAAATACCATAAGCTCTTGAACAACCAGTTGAACAACAAGCTCCCCTATGAGACATTGGTACAACATTAAGAAAATCTACTAGAGACAGGATATCAAAAATTCCTAATGATTACATTGTGTATTTATAAGAATCTGACTATAATTTTGGAGCAAAAAATGATCCCGAAACCTTTTCACAGGCCATGGGTTACAAAGGGTCAACCTTGTGGCACGATGCCATGAATGAAGAGATGAATTCCATGAAAAGTAATGGAGTTTGGGATCTTGTAGAGTTGCCTAATGGGGCGAAGGTCATTGGTTGCAAATGGGTCTTTAAGACCAAGAAAGATTCATTAGGCAACATTGAGAGATACAAAGTGAGACTCGTTACTAAGGGATTTACTCAAAAAGAGGAATTGATTACACGAAAACTTTCTCTCCTGTATCTAAGAAAGATTCTCTTCATATTATTTTGGCATTAGTTGCTCATTTTGACCTTGAGGTGTAACAAATGGATGTAAAAACCGCATTTATTAATAAAGATCTGGAGGAGGAGATTTATATGAAACGATCTGAAGGTTTATCCTTTAATGATGGTGAGCATTTGTTTTGCAAGCTTAAGAAATCCATACACGGTTTAAAATAAGCCTCCTATCAATGGTATTTTAAATTTCATAAAGTAATTTCTTCATTTGATTTTGTTGAAAACCCTATGGAGCAATGCATATACCAGAAGGTTAGTGGGTGTAAATTTTTTTTTTCTTGTTTTATATGTGGATGATATTTTACTTGCAACCAATGATAAGGACTTGCTGTATGAAATGAAATGATTTCTCTCTAAAAATTTTGATATAAAAGATATGGGTGAGACATCTTATGTCATTAGCATTAAAATCCATAGAGATAAACCTCGAGGTGTTTTAGGTCTGTCACAAGAAACCTATATCAACAAAGTTTTAAAGAGATTTTGGATGATAGATTGTTCACCAAGTGTAGCTCCCATTGTGAAGAGTGATAGGTTCAATTTGAACCAATGCCCGAAGAATAATTTTGAGAGAGAATCCATGAAGAACATTTCATATGCTTCTGCAGTCGGAAGCCTTATGTATGCTCAGGTCTGCACTAGACCTGACATTGCATTTGCTGTAGAGATGCTAGGGCGATATCAGAGTAACCCAGATATAAACCACTGGAGAGCTGCAAAGAAAGTAATGAGGTATCTTCAAGGAACTAAAGACTACAAGCTTATATATAGACAGAAGGACAATCTGAATGTGATTGGATACTCTGATTCAGACTTTGCTGGCTGTGTTGATTCACGTAAATCAACATCAGGGTACATTTTTCTAATGGTCGGTAGAGTTGTTTCTTAAATAAGTGTCACGCAAACATTGACTGCTACTTCTACTATGGAAGTCGAGTTCATCTCTTGTTTTGAGGCTACTTCACATGGTGTATGGCTTAGGAGTTTCATTTCTGGGCTTAGAGTCATGGATTCTATATTTAGGCCATTGAGAATTTTCTTTGACAATTTAGCTGCTGTCTTTATGGCTAAGAACAATAAAAGTGAAAGTCGAAGTAAACACATCGACATTAAGTATTTAGCCATAAGAGAACGTGTAAAAAAAAAAGAAAGTGGTCATTGAACACATTAGCACTGAATTGATAATCACTGATCCTTTGACTAAGGGCATGCCACCTCTGAAATTCAAGGATCATGTAGAGAAAATGGGACTTGGTTCCACTTTGTAAGTGTATACATAAAGTTTATTAATGAAACTCTTATATATTTTGATGTTTTCTCATATTCATATGCACCTTAATTTCTTTAAGAAAATTCATTTGTATAGGACCAAGAATAAACATAGGGTTTATTCGTTAAGAAATGTTGCCACATGAAGAATAATACTTGAGAAACTAAATGCATCGTAATACATGGAAGGTAATACTCACTTTTAGAGGATTTATCGCTATGATTCATGTATTTACTTCTTAAAATATAATCAATGAGATTAAGTTAGGTTAACCGTATGGACCAAGTGGGAGAATGTAACTAATCCATTTATGGTCAATGTTCAACCTTTTGGCTGCCTCAACCTTTTGGCTACCTATTGATTGTGGTAACTAATGTATGGAATATAGGCGGACATTCCTGATGGGAGAACGAGTATAAATACAGGTTTGATCCCTAGACTCGGGACTATTTATTTTTCTTTCATACACCATCAAATTGGAAAGTTATGAGAGTCTAGAAGTACCAATACCGAGAGAATAGCAGATTGTTAAAGTGAAAAGTTTAAATGGCCGGAGATATATTTACGGTCCATATAATTCCGCATTTGATCTATATACTATTTAAATTGTTCAGATTATATTTAAGTTTTACATTGATATGTTCTTTTATGTGATAACACAATATGTTAATAATTATTTTTTTTACTTATAAGCATGCAAGTGTAATTGTCATATATTCTCTATTAGAAAACTGAACATGCAAAGAAACTCCAAAAGAAGAACAATCTGGTTAAAATCATAAAAAAAGAACAATTGAAAATGTGGAGAAGATAAAGAGCAATAGAAAAAATCAACATGGGTTAAAGATAAGAGAGTAACGAGAGTATAGAAGTTAAGTCTGGGTGAGATAGTAGAAGAAAGATATGGGCAGTTGGAATCAATTGAGTTACATATATAACATTCTTTAAATATTTTATTTATATATTTAAGTAGGGGTTTATAAGGTATTTTGAGAGTTGGACACCAAATGGGGATTTTGGTTTTATTAATAGTATAGGTTTGGCGAATCACAATGCTCTCAATTTGAGAATTTAAATGGAAGTCAAGTTCATGGAGAAATTGAATGTCATAATAACAAATTTGAATTTAAATATTTTCAATTTCATGATATAACATTCAATATCACCATAAACTTGATTCCATTTCAATTCTCAAATAAAAATGATTATAGACCATATTTGGCAAGAGAAGAACTTTAAACCGTATAAGAAAGCTTTTTATAGTTGTCATTTTGCTTTCAACCATATTATTTACGATGTTAGAGATAAATTTTTAAGTTTAAATTTTGATGTAAATTCCATGGATAGAGAGTTAGCTTTGAATCAAGTTCTTGTTCTTGATTCATAGAATCATAGCTTTCTATGCGTTTCGGTCTTAAAAAGTTTTTTATTTTTTACTTTTTGAGAAAAAGCGATATTATTATAAAATCAAAGAAACAAGACCAAACATAATTAGAAATAGCCCCACAAAGGAGTATAAGAAGGCAAACCTCAAAGTGCGACAGAAACACTGCCAAACCTTAAAGGTCTCTTTTTGGTAAAAACATAATTCCGCCGGTTTTGGTGTCACACTTGGCTTTCAATTTATCTTCCAACGACCAACCAAACCCCAAAACTCACTCTGTCCCATATGATTTTGGTGAGTTGGTCTTTTTCCTTTTTAATTAAAAGTTGAATTTTCTTTCTAATCACGGTTTGACCCTTCTTAATCCCATGTTTCTAGTTCCTACCCACTAATTATTCACCGCATTTGTTTTTTTCAGAAACTTTGGGAAACGCCTTTAGCTTCGAATAATTTGCATTGCCAAATCTACCCTTCCGTTGATTCCAATGCCTTGAGCCCAAAGTCACATGCCTTTTTGAGTCCAATATCTACAAGTTACTACTTGTCAAGTTTTCAATCATGAATCGTCTTTTTACATTCTTATTACAAACGTTATATAGTTAAAATGCTTTTTGTATGCTTCGAGAAACTTCTAAATGTCTACTTTAAAAAAAGAAAAACAATGTGGAGTAATTTTACGAAGCAAGGAAGAAAGAGAGAAAATAGCCGACTTGATTTTATGAAGGAAATAAAAGGCCCAAAAGCTGGCCCAACTTGTTAGACTAAAGAAAAGTTGGGGCCAAAAGACTAAAAGAAAGGAGAAACTTCCATAGAGGAGGCGTGATATCCAACGGCAGTACACCCTTACGTGCAGAGGAGGCCAAGAAAGTAGCAACAATCTCGATGCCTCTTTACCTCTGCTAACCTTTTTTGGTATACTCTCTGCTCTCTTAAAAACCCTACCCCAGGCACCATTCTCTCTGTCAATACAACTAGACCCCCCCTCTCTCTCTCTCGGTATCATTCTTCGATCTAAGCTTATCATCATCAACCATGTCTTGCTTTAAGAGTAAATATGCTGGTAATCTCCAAATCTGATTCTATGTCTCGTCTTTCCTTCGCTGTTTTATTTTTGTCGTGTTTTATTATTATTATTATTATTATTATTCACTATCGGAGTTTATCCTGTGATCTGCTGCTAGATATTACCGTCTTGATGTTGTATTTTTGGTTAAATCTATGATATTTGCGTATTTAATTCATGTGCCCGCTATGTTGTGTTTGTTAACATCATTTTTAAGATTGTCAGATTGCTCTAATCTAGTCCTTGTTTCGGTATATACTTTTTCTATGATTTTTAAGATTGATTTATCGTTAGTCATGTAGAACTAGATCGATTTACTTGCATAATTCCGGCCCCATAAACCCAGATGCACAGATCCGGCTAAGTTATTTTAGGAGCTTAGTTTTCTGTTTATTGAGTAATTGGATCAGAGGAAAATATCAGCTTCCTTAGATGCTTGTCGCAATCTTATGTTTTGGTTAAATGTAGATCTTAATTTATGCATTTCTGAGACACATTTGAGGTGGCGTTTAATGTTTGATCGGTTTGTGAACCCTTTTCAAATGGATCCCCAAGGTTGTATTATACGTGGGTAAAATTGGTGATAAAAAATGTTTTCTTTTGCCATCAATTTTACACTTTATGGTTTTGTTTTGTTTTGCATGGGTTCTGTTGTACATGACGATGGGTTGTGATTAATACTTGTGGTCTTAAACGTGTTTAGTAAAAGCAGAGCAATAGTTACTAAGTTTATCTGAACCTTGCAGATGAGCTCATTGCCAATGCTGCCTATATTGGCACCCCTGGAAAGGGTATCCTTGCTGCTGATGAGTCAACTGGCACAATTGGCAAACGTCTTGCCAGCATCAATGTAGAAAATGTTGAAACGAACAGGCGTGATCTCCGTGAGCTCCTTTTCTGCACTCCTGGTGCTCTCCAGTACCTCAGTGGAGTGATCCTCTTCGAGGAAACCCTCTACCAGAAGACTGCTTCAGGTATTTGCTTGCTGATGGTTTTATACATATGATTAAAGAATGATTCGTAATGCAATGCGTTTAATGTAATTGATGTGACCTCTTAGGGTTTGTATCGTGCAGGCGAGCTCTTCGTTGAGGTGATGAAGGCCGGTGGAGTCCTCCCCGGTATTAAGGTCGACAAGGGTACTGTTGAGCTTCCTGGTACAAATGGTGAGACCACCACACAAGGTCTTGATGACCTTGGCCAACGTTGCCAGAAGTACTACGAAGCTGGTGCTCGCTTTGCCAAATGGCGTGCTGTTCTTAAGATTGGCCCGAACGAGCCTTCTGAGTTGGCCATCCACGAAAATGCTTATGGATTAGCCAGATATGCTGCCATCTGCCAGGAGAATGGTCTTGTCCCCATTGTTGAGCCTGAGATCCTTGTCGATGGACCCCATGACATTAATAAGTGTGCAGAGGTTACCGAGCGTGTTCTAGCTGCATGCTACAAGGCTCTTAATGACCATCACGTCTTGCTCGAGGGTACTTTGTTGAAGCCAAACATGGTGACTCCTGGGTCTGAATCTCCAAAGGTTTCTCCTGAAGTGATTGCTGAGTACACTGTCCGCGCCTTGCTGCGCACTACACCAGCAGCAGTTCCTGCTATTGTGTTCTTGTCTGGTGGGCAGAGTGAGGAAGAGGCCACCCGCAACCTCAATGCCATGAACCAAGTCAAGATGAAGAAGCCATGGTCTCTTTCCTTCTCATTCGGACGTGCCCTTCAGCAGAGCACCCTCAAGGCTTGGTCAGGGAAAGAGGAGAATGTTGGTAAGGCCCGGACTGCTTTCCTCGTTAGGTGCAAGGCTAACTCTGAGGCCACCCTCGGTACCTACAAGGGTGATGCTACCCTGGGTGAGGGTGCCGCAGAGAGCCTCCACGTCAAAAACTACAAGTACTAAATGATGATTAGCCTTCCGGTCCTTTGTTGTGTTTGGAAGAGTAAATGACGGTACGCGTATTAGACTGTCATTCTCAGGCATAGTTTTAGGGTTTCTTTTTTCATGTCATTTCTCGTTCAATTTAGGATCCCAGTTAGAGTAATAAGCTTGAGGTTTAATGCCAAGGTGAGTTTGAATGTTTTTGGTATTGAAAAATGTTAAATGTCCTTTTTTTTTCTTTTTGTTTACAGTGGTGCTTATGAGAGTCTTGATATAGTTAAGAAATGTGTTTCTCATTTCTGTCATATTCTGTTTCAAAATATCTGAGGTTTCTTGCCATATATTTTTGTGTTTGTTTAAATGATACTCTCTTATTGAATTTCCCATAGTGTTACTCGTATCTAGTCTGAATTTTCTCTCCTCTCTGTATCTGGTCAAATTTTCTCTCCCCCTCTCTCGCCATCACTATCCTTGGCAGTTAGGTGTTATTTATTTTTCTTTCTCCGTTCCACCTTGTACAGAGTATAGGGAAATGCTAGGCAAGATTTTCTTCCTTTAGAGATCTTTCCTAAAAACCAAAACTGAAACAATTTTTTCCTCCTCTTTCTTCTTTCTACATTTCTGGTCCTAATGTTCTCTCTCCCTCTCTCGCACCCACAGTCCTTTTTCCGTATCTCCTCTTCTGACGTTGCAGCACTGATAGTTAGGTATGACTTCTTTTTCTTTCTCCATTCAACCTTGTACTAAGCATAGGAAGATGCATATTTTTTCCTTAACAAAGAATTTGATTAGTTGGATGTTTTGTGTTGGATTTTCCTGGCAAAATTTCTAAGAATGCTGTTTGAACCTTTTTGAATTTTGGTGGATTGAAGAGCAACTGTTGAATTGTAGTTGTAACTTTTAGGCCACTTTTTAACTGAAAATTTTGAATTGATTCGGGAGATAAAACTTCACTAAAAATATTTCTTTTCAACAGTATAATTTATAAGGAGCAAAAAGTAACTGTAGTTGACTTTTGAAGTAGAAGTAGAAGTAGTCAAGGAAAAGATGCTCCAAGTCTTGCTTGTGGCATTTGTCTATATGTTCTATGACTAACATGCGAATATATGATTCTTGTACAGCTTGAGGCAAGATTATTGTATGCTTTATAATTATCTTTGATTTGTTGTATCTAGCAATTGAATATATGCTCTCGTAAAATAAGAAATGATCGAGGACATATTTTTTATTTTGTCTAAAAATCGCTTTGTATGTGCATGTTTGAGAGAGAGATTGAGAGGCTATGCTTTGTAATAGCTTTTCAATACTTTGAGCCACCTGATGAGTAGCACTTAGTGTTTGCATTTGATACACGAGTATTAGTTACTTCTTGGAGTTTAAATCAACACCTGATTACTTTTTGGAGTTTAAATCAACACCTGATGGGTATGTTGAATAATGCAATATGATATTGTTAGGATACTTTTCAAATCCCATATCAGAGTTGTAAGTTGTTCTAATACCACATCAGAGATAAGTGTTATTGTAAGTTGCTTTAATCCTGCATCGTCTGTGTGTCAAAAAGATATGGATACTAGTTATTATAAATATGTGTACTATGAGAGTTAGTCATCACCCTTATTCCTTAAGCATGAATATTTGGTCAGATGTAGTGTGTAGCAAACCAAACACCAATATAACTTGTGATAGGGGGTTTTGCGGGTTGAGTGAACAGTGGATATATTGGGGTTTGAGTTGTGAGATTTAGGAGAGTTTTTACGCAATTTTGACTAGAAAAATTGTGTATTGTGGTGTTATGAGTTTTAGTATATTTTCTCTATCCAAAAGTTACAAAAAAGTGAAATAGTGATTGACTCGTGGATGCAAGCAAAGAGTTGTGCCGAATCACGTTAAAATTTCTTGTGTTTATTTTTCTCTTTATTTTTGTTAGTGTGATTTTGTTATTGTTGATTGTGTGTCAAATCCCAAAAAGTGGTATCAGAGCCAGGTTCAACAATGGCAAAAATTCAGACAATTGATGCAGTGAAGAAACAAGACAGATGTGCTATTGATGATCATATGTGCTATTGAAGATCATATTTTAAGCTTAGGTGGAGGATTTTTGGGATTAGGTCCAAAATCTAATTAAACGGTATTGAAGGATCGATTAAAACAATGAGGTTTTGATCGTGTATAGATAAACTCGGCCCAGAGATCAGAGTGTTTGGGGATTTGAATCAAAGGAGGAATTTGTTGGGATACTATTCAAATCCTACATCAGAGAGAAGTATTATTGTAAGTTGTTCTAGTTTCACATCGTCTATGTGTCAAAAGGTTGTGGGTACTAGTTATTATAAATATGGGTTTCAAGAGAGTTAGTTCCTCATCACTATTTCTCTGGTCAGATGTAGTGTGTAGCAAACCAAATACCAATATAACTTGTAAAAGAGGGTTTTACTAGGGTCTAAAGGTTGAGTGAACATTGAGTGTATTAAGGTTTGGGTTGTGAGATTGGGGAGAGTTTTCACACAATTTTGTCTAGAAAAATTGTGTATTGTGGTGTAGCGAGTTTTAGCTGTTTTCTTCTATCGAAAAGTTATAAAAAAAATATAATAGTGATTTATTCCTAGACGTAAGCAAAGATAGCCGAACTATGTTAAAAATTCTTGTCTTTATTTTTCTCTTTATTTTTGTTATTGTGATTGTGTAAATGTTGATTGTGTGTCAGATTCCCAACAAGAGGGACAACTCTGTTGAGCCCGTGTTCGTGTGATCTTTTGTTGTGTGAAGTACTCCCGACATTAGGGGTGAGCATGGGTTGGTTTAGGTCGGGTTGGCTTAAAAAATAACCCAACTCGATTATACCGAGTTGAAAAAATTTCAACCCAATCAAACCCAAGAACTCATTCAACCTCAACCCAACCCATTTAAATCGGTTTGGGTCACCGATTTAGTATTTTTCACTTAAAAAAAGTAATAAAAATATATTATGTAAGAAAAAATATTTTATTATAATTATTTATCATTCATTAGATCCAAAATCAAATTTATACAATAATTTATTAAATCTTACAAACTATCATTTACAAATTAAGTACCATAAATCATTTCACACAAAATGTCAAACAATTTTAGTTTAATACAAACCATACGAAAATAAATAAAAATTAGATTTTAAAGGTTTTTGATTAATCCAATTCTTTAAAACTCCAACACTAGTATACACTTGATACTAAAATCTTTATAATCAAATTTCATCATACCAAAAATATAAAGTGAATGAACATAAGATAAGCAAATCAATTCAATAAGCTTTTGAAAAATATATTAAAAGTTCGAAACAAATATTTTTATAAGAACAAACGGTCTTCTTTAATTAAAGAGTATTAAAATGAAACATACTTATTGACATTTTTAATAAAAGCTAGCATTTTTTATTGGAAAGTTTCTTAGAAGAAAAAAGAAATGAAATGAGAATATGTATATATGTACAAACATACACAAGAAATATATATTGCAATTCAAACTAACTTACTAAAATATAAATGTAGTATATCAATCCTTAAAGTATGTATATTTTAAATATATATTAAATATAATTATATAATGATCGGGTTACTAATTTGGGTCGGGTTGAAATTTTTTAACCCGTAACCCAACACAACCCACCGGATTCAAAAAATTTCTAACACAAACCCAACCCAATCCATTATACCGGTTTGGGTCAGGTTCACGAGTGCACTGATTTTCATGCTCACCCCCACCCGACATTAACAAGTATCAGAGTCTGGTCATCTATTTAAAAAAGCTATCTGTTTCTATTTGTTGCGTATGTGCCACCGTGTCAATAGGTATACCTAAATTTAATATTCTTTTATTTAATGGAAAAAATAATTTTACTTTGTGGCAGAGCACAGTTCAAGATCTTTTGGTACAATACGATTAGTGGATTACTTCAAGGAGGTTCCTTGAAGAGAATTGACGTAGGATCGGAGAGATTTCAATATTGCTAAATCACTATAAACGGAGTTTTTATTTTCTCTTCCTTAATTCATTTATTTACAAGCATATTATTTGATTGTGTGCATTCCTTATCAAAAAGTTTTAAAAACTTGCAAGTTAATTATCAAAAAGTTTTTAAAGTTCAATTCACCTTCTCTTGGGTTTGAACCTCGGTTTACGTTTACTTTATTATGTTATTTTTAATTTATTTCATATCATTTTGTTTTATTTTTAATTACCTTATTAATTGTTCCTTGAAAAGCGATTAGTTGGGTCATGTTTATGATCCTGAGAAGGACAATGCATTCCAACTACCAAGTGTTGGGTAAGTAATCTTATTAGTATACACGATTCCCTTATAATTGTGACAATGTGTTTAATTTACGCATTTGGGTGATCTAAACTATTTTGTGTATGTGTTGAATGTTAGTGTATCGTAAAATAATTTTACTTAATTTTAAAAAAAAATTCATTTACATAAAGGGTTAAGCTTTGGCCTAGATGATAGAGGAAACTCTAATACCTCCTTCTTCCATACCCACATCTTCTAGCCTAGTTAATCTATTGTTTGATCAATGAAAAGAGATTTAGTCCATTTCAAAGTCAAATGGCGGCTCATCACCTGTTATTCTAACTTGTTTTGTGTTTGGATAACAAGAAGTCCAAAATGTAAGAAATGCACTCCGAACTAGAAGCACTCTCCTTCAAGGAAGCCCCTTGTTGATTGACAAAAACGGTGTAGGGTGCGGTGCCCACAATAGTATGTTAGGTTTTTTAGTTGATTAGTTCACAAAAATATGTTTATTATAACTTAATATTAAATTTTCTCCATATTAACTAATTAACATCATACATTTTAAAGTATACCTTTAGATTTTGAGTTTTATTAATATTTTTCTCGATGAGAAATTAATTATAAAACTTTAAAACATGTTATCTCTAATTAAATTGGATAAACAATAATTAAATAAATATTTATAATTAATCAAAAATATATTATTTGCATATAGTATAATTAAACGAGTTATATATCCAAATCAATGAAAATTAATTACTAATACATCAATGCTGAAATTTTTAAATAATGTAATTAATATGTGAATGCAATGTTATGGCTCTTAGGCCTAAAATTCAGACTTAATTAATCTCAGACATCAGTACATGGAGTTATTCTCAAGCCTCTTATACCAAATTTTAGTGATTAAGTTTCATATAATAATTCATTTTATTTTTTCATGCCAATTAAAAATAAAATTTTATTGTGATGTGAAAAACAATACAAATTAACTAGTTTCATTTATTTTGATTTAAAGCTCATGAGATTACTTATATTAATAGATTGTTTAACCATGCACACTTATATTAATAGATTGTTTAACCATACACATCAACATATATTAAAGTCTCCTCCCTAAAATTCAAAGCACCAAATCAATATAATTATTGTGTCTCAATAAGATAGAACCTATTAAAGCCTTGCAAATTCAAATTACGCATTGTGTTGTAACTGATAAAGATCAACAATTAATTAATCATGATATAATTTACTTATTTTATTTGATAATTATTCAATTAGCTATTATCTAAGTTTGATAAGCAATTTTTTTTTTTTTTTTATCATTTCAGTTTTGGGTCAGGTCATTTGAAGTTCAGGTTTTTTTTTTATTTTATTTTTATTTTCGGGTCTCAAGTCATCCAAGTTAAGATCTAATCGGGTTCTAATCATTTTGAATTCGGATTATTTTGAGTTTTAAATCATTCAAATTCAAATCGAATCGAGTTCGAATCATTCTGTTTTGTTTAAATTTTTAATTGAATCAAGTTTAAATATAATCAAATCAGGTCGTGTTTTTGAGTCAAATCAGATTTCGTCACATCTATCTACGTCAGAACGATGGACTAATAACTGTTGAATAAATTCTCATGAATAATCCAAGATTAAATATATGGTGTGTTTAGGAATTTACAACTATACCATTACTCTTAACAAAAGAAAAAATAAATGTAACTATATCAATGCAAATATTGGAGTTTGGTGGGCCCGATTTTTTCTAGGCTCACTTTTAGGTGCAAGTGAGTGCATAAAACTATTGGGCCAAGCTATGAGTAAGATTACCGGTCAGCCAAACCCAAGTTGGACTCGGAAGAGAAAAAACAAAAAGGTAGTAAAGTGTCTAACACAAAACCATAAAAAATATGCCATAAAAACATGTATAATTATTGGATGATACAGAAAAAAATGAAAGAGATTTTCGTTTTATATAAAGGTAAAAAATATTTTGTATATATATATATATATATATATATATGTTAGTTTCATATCGGTTGGAATGGAAACATTCCCCTTAGGTTAGGCTATAAATATGATACCTCCCTTGTAAGCAAATCACACCATTCAATACAATTCTCTTCTCTTTGTATTATTTCACATCCTCTCTTAAATTTAACTTGGTATCAAAGCCAGGTTCTCAGTGGTTCTCGGTATATCAAAAGTTGAGTATGCTCTGTGATTACCATTATTAGTGTATCCTTCACATCAGAAAGACTTTTTATATATCCTCTTCATACCTATCAGGTCATCACTATAGTCGGAGTCTTATTCTCTATCGATGTCATCTCAACCACCGCTCTATCGACGTCATTATAATCGGAGTCTTATTCTCCATCGATGTCACCTCAGTTGCCACTCCCAGAAGACCTCAACACAACAACAAAGGGCATCCATCTGGATTTTTTCAACCCAACAACAAAGGGCATCAATCTGGATCCTTAAAATTCTGCAATTACTGTAAGAAACCAGGACATATTCTCTTGGAATGCCCGGTTCGAGTTTGTCAATTCTGTAAGAAGTAAGCCCCTAGTCATTTTCAGCGTGATTTTTTCCAAAACCCCAACTGACATTCCCAGCAATACATGTCCCGCGGTACTCCTTCTAGATCTGCTGCCACTACAACTGAAAGTTCATCATCCACTGGTTCCATTGAAATGTTTTCTGCCTTTGACATAGAGGAAATTGTCAAACAAGTCCTTGCTCATTCTGGTAATCTACCTTCTACCGCTATGTCAGTCACTTCAGGTAATTCAACTTGGTTCTTTGACTTTGCATGTTGTAATCACATGATTCCTGATTCCACTCTCTTTTCCACCAAATATCTTGCTAATCATACTCCGACTATTCAAACTGCTGATGGTTCTCCCATGACAGTGAGTCATATCGGAAAAATTGCAACATTAAACACTTCTCTTCCTGATACTTATTGTATTTCCCAACTCACTCTCAATCTCATATTTGTTGGTCAATTATGTGACTTCGGTTTAACCATCTTTTTTTCTGCTTCTGGTTGTTGTGTACAGGATCCAAAGATGGGACAAACTCTTGGGATTAGGCCGTAAGGCTGGACGACTCTTTGAACTCATCAATCTTCACATTCCATCCTGTTTCTCCTTATCAGTTCTAACAGCAACCCCAGTCTTATCTACCCTATCTGTCAGTCTTTAGCATTCTCATTTGGGTCATGCTTCTGTCGGTCGTCATTAATCCTTAGTGTCTAGTGGTCATTTAGGGTTTGTTAACAAAGAACAATTTGACTGTCTTCCTTGTCAACTTACCAAACAATCGGCATTACCATTTCACAAAAGTGATTCTTTTTCTTCTACACCATTTGATTTGATTCACTCTGATGTTTGGGGCCCGTCTCCCACTGCTACTATAGGAAGCTCTAGATATTTTGTCATTTTTGTTGACGATTACTCTCGTTACACCTGGATATTTCTGATGTGTAATCGATCTGAATTACCTCAATTGGACTTTGATTTTGCTACTATGGTCAAAACTTAATTTTCTTGCAATATCAAAGTATTTTGTGCTGATAATGCTGCTGAATACATAGATTATAGCATCCTTAACTTTCTTCGCCAACATGGCACTCTTCCTCATCATTCATGTCCAGGCACCTTTCAACAAAATGGGCGTGCTGAGTGCAAACACCAAGACATTCTCAATACCACCCGTAGTCTTCTCATATTCGCTTCATATCCTGAACATTTTTGGGGCGAAGCTGCTCTTACAACTGTTTACACTAAGAACCGTGTGCCTTCTCCCATCATTGGGAATCAATCACCCTTTGAGCATCTCTATGGTCAACCTCCTGACTATAGTACTATTAAGGTATTTGGTTGTGCCTATTTTCTTCTCCTTCAGCCTCATGAGCACACCAAATTAGAACCTAGATCTCGTTTATGTTGTTTCTTGGGATATGATGTTGAATACAAAGGCTACAGATGTTGGGATCCTTCCTCCAAACGTCTCCGAGTGTCTCGTCATGTTATTTTTGGGGAACACAAGATGTTCGCCTCCATGTCCAAGTTTCACCTGTCGCACGACAACACCTCTCTCCTATTCACTGACCTTTCCAAGGATATTTTTCCCAACACTCTTGAGACAAACTCTTTTTCTGAGTCAACGTCTCCACCAACACATCTTATCTCTTTATCAGATATGTCATTACCACCTAACGTGTATACAGACACCTCCATTGAGTTATCCACCTTACCCTCTTCCGAACAACTTGTCTCTTCCGATGGATTCGTTCCAACACATCCTATCTCTTTATCAGATATCTCATTACCACCTAACATGTCTATATAAACCTTAATTGAGTTATCCACCTTACCCTCTTCTGAGCAACTTGTCTCTCTCGATGGATCCGCTCCAACAGCTTCTGATCTCCCTTATCGGCAACGTAGCCAGGTAAAAACTACTTCTGTTAAGCTTTGTGATTTTGTTGTATTTTCTATTATTCTTTCTCACCATGAACCATAGTCTTATCATGAAGCTAGTTTTGATCCTCTTTGGCAAAAAGTAATGAATGATGAACTACAGGCGCTCGAAAACACCCATACTTGGGATCTAGTGGACCTACCAAAAGGCAAACATGTTCTGGGATGGAAGTGGGTTTACAAGATCAAAACTCACTCTGATGGATCCATTGATCGATACAAGGCTCGCTTGGTAGCTAAAGGGTTTACCCAGGAGTATGGGATCGACTATGAGGAGACCTTTGCCCCAGTTGCTCACCTCACTTTAGTCTGTAGCTTAATTGCAGTTGCCGCCATTCGTCATTAGGGATTATTTTAGATGGATGTGAAAAATGATTTTCTTAATGGTGAACTCATCGAAGAAGTGCCCTCCTCCTGGTTCTCATCATCTTCCGCATTAAGTCTGCAAACTTCGTCGGGCTCTCTATGGTCTCAAGCAAGCTCCTCGGGCTTGGTTTGCCAAGTTTAACACCATAGTTGGAGATTTTAGAGTCACTCTCAGCTCATATAATTTTGCTTTTTTCATTCGAAAAACAGACCAGGGTACTATCCTTCTTATCCTTTACGTTAATGATATGATCATCACCGGTGATGACACATCTGAAATTTCGGATCTCAAGACTTATCTCAGCCAACATGTCGAGATAAAAGATCTTGGGAAACTCAGTTACTTCTTAGGACTTGAGATCACTTCTAACTCCGAGGGATATTATCTTTCTCAAGCAAAGTATGCTTTTGACCTTCTTACTCGAGCGGGACTAACAGATAGTAAGACATGTACCAGTCCACTTGAGCTTAACTCTAAACTCACTCTTCTGGATGGTACACCTTTGGAAGACCCCACCTTGTTTCGTCAGTTGGTTGGTAGTCTTGTTTATCTTACAGTTACTCGCCCTGACATCTCTTATGCTATCCATATTATCAGTCAATTTCTCTCTGCTCCTCGCAAACCCCATTATGCCGCAATTCTTCGCATTCTCAGGTACATCAAGGGGACCCTATTTAATGGTCTCCATTTCTCAGCTTCGTGCCTACTTAGATGCAGATTGGGCAGGTGATCCCATTGATCGTAGATCCACCACTGGTTATTGCTTCTTTCTTGGTGATTATCTTATTTCTTGGCGAAGCAAGAAGCAAACGGTAGTCACTCGATCCAGTACATAAGATGAGTATCGATCCCTTGCTGATATAACTCAAGAACTTCGTTGGCTTCGCTGGTAACTTGAAGACATAGGCGTCACTCATTCTACTGCCACTATCATCAGCTGCGATAATCAAAGTGCTATCCAGATTGCTCACAATGATGTATTCCATGAACGCACAAAACACATTTAGATTGATTGTCACTTTGTGCGTCATCATCTCACCCGTGAGACTATTAAACTATTCTCAGTTTCTTCTGCCGATCAAACTACTGATATCTTTACTAAAACACATCCTCCTGGACACATTCAGGATTTAGTTTCCAAACTCAAGTTGGTCTCCATTTTACCACCTTCAGTTTGAGGGGGGCTATATATATATATATATATATGTTAGTCCCACATCGGTTAGAATGGGAAACATTCCCCTTAGGTTAGGTTATAAATAGGATACCTCCATTGTAAGCAAATCACACTATTCAATACAATTCTCTTCTCTTTGTATTGTCTCACTTCTTATCTTAAATTCAACTTTTTGTGTCATGTATTTTTTCGGACCAAAGCTAGTAAATTTTTTTTCCATATATTCATTGATTTTCACCACTCGAAATCACAGTACAAAATTAAAGTGAAATTGAAAATTGGAATATTTACAAAAGTGTGGTTTGAATAATACTTTGGTGAGGTTTGAGAAAGATTTAAGTAAACTTAAATCCAGCTTACTTAAATTGCTTTGAAAAGATTTAAGTAAGTTAGATTTAAGATGGTTTAAATCTTTTTCCAAATGTAATCAAAATAGAGAATACAACAATTTTTTTTAAAGTTCATTGAAAATTTAAATAGATTTAAAAAAATTAAATGAAAATTCAAACAAGACCATAGACAGACGTTGCATTATGTTTATATATAAGCCATATAATTTTACTTAAATGAACAAATTACAAGAGTGTGCAGTGCTGTTAGTGAGGAGCTTTAACACCTTTCACATTGGGGCCGGCTACAGATTATAATGACGTTTTCATTTGTTTATTTAATTACTTTGAAAGATGCACCCAACAAGAAGATTTTGCTTCTCACAAGTTAGCAGCGTGTTTGATACCCGAGGCAAACCAAGAACGTGTTGTTGATGAACTCAAGAAACAAGTACTCTAGTATAGAGTAATAATTCTTAATGCAGTAGTAGTACTAGTAATTACTAGGAGAACTTAAAAAGAATGAAATCCAAAGTTCAAGGATTAAAACGCTTACTATTTCTGAAAAAGCAGGATAAAAAGCCAGATTTCCAATGCTAAGCTTTGGTCTATAATTAAGCAGCAGCAATATTGGCAGATAACTTATGTTAGTTGAGTAACTAGTCACATCATGTACAGTAATAGTGTCAAAAGTAAAGCTGATGATTTATTTAATTTAAATTTTCTATATTTGTTGAGTAATTTCCCTTCATTTGACTGCTAGTGACTAAACTGTCTCTAGGCAATGGGACAAACAAAGCTGGGCTGATGCAGGATTCGAGAGAGAGAGAGGGAGAGACTGATTATTAAGTGGAGGTGAAGACAATGGGTACTTTTTTTTTTTGGGTTTGTGAGTATGTGATGATGACTGCAATTGTCTCCTCTTTGCTTGGTTTCTTCTGGTGGGAAGCTTCTTTACTCCTTCCTTTGTACGGATAGTCCCTGTCTATAGAAGAAGGTGTAATATATTTTGTTTTCTGTGTGGATCATAATCAACTACGTATTAATAATATATATGTATTTGTATTTTTTTTTGTATGATACCCATTACCCGACACCCACCCATGAGGCCGTTTCTGTTACACAAGAGTTGTTTAGCTTCTAGAGAGAAGGCCATTTTTTCTCTCTTTCTCTGTTTGTCTGTTTTCAGTTAATATCTCATTTATTTGTATAGTCAGTGTCCACTATCTAGTGACAGAATAAGAAAAAAAAAAATTTTTTAAGTTCTTTTTAAGAACTCCACATTGAAAGTATAGCATACGCAATTGTTATATTGGTGTAGTTCCTTTTTAATGGAGTTTTGGAATTGATAGAGAATGGTAAATCTGAGTTTTTTTTTTCAGCAAATGGTATAAAATCAGAAATTGGGTTAAAAAAATTATAAAGGAAATTTAGAAGATGAGAATTAAATTAAATAAAAATGAATTTGTCTTGTACCTAAAAGCTTCACTGTTATTTCATTTCACGCTAAACAATTTTAATATTATAAATGTTTCTTGAGAAATAGTTTTAAAAATCCTTCGGACAGCCAAAAGTTGAGACTACAGACCAATCGGTTGTCGATCACTCTTGAAATGCCGTGCTTTTTTTTTTTTGTTCTGCTAAAACATGTAAATTAGGGTTTATTTACATTATATAAATTTTCTTGAGAAACAAGAAAGCTTTTTTTTGAAAATTTTTCTCTAAGTATATATTGCCATTAATATCTCATATATACAACTCCATATATATAGCTCTACAACTCACAGGAGCATTGGTATTATTTTAAATGATCAGCCGCTGCATAAGCTAAGTAAATTAATTAATTTATACCACAATTATTTTTCAACTTTAAAGATCCTGATAATCATAATTACTGGATTTTTAATTTTGTGCAAACCAAGCCAATTAATTAAACATGTAAGAAAATGGAATGAGTTAAAATTAAACATTTAATTTTGTGCATTTAGTTAAAAAAATTATCTAGTATTTTTTGTAAAGCTTTTGAAAGGTATTTTTTAAAAATTGAAAAATATTCTACAATCGAACGTACCTAAACTTTCTTATTCATGATAAACAAGGAGCTTCTCAAGTAGTAACTTGTCTCATGTGGAGGAGATGCAATTGGTCATCATGGTCATTTTTTTTTCTCATTTAGTTAAGAACTTGTTTTAAATTGTTGATAAAATTCCTTTTTTCTTCCGTAATATAGTGAAATCTGCCGTGTTGAGAACTTAAACTTACCTCTCTTTATCTTATCCGTAATTTTATCTTTTACGTTACGCTTATCTCTTTAAAATAAACTCTCTCAGCTAATGACGTTAAAAATAATAAAAAAAAGCATTAACATCAGTAAGAAAAAAAAAAAAAAAATTTAAGTTTTCAAAACACGGATGCATGAGAGAGGTGTTTCTATTAAGGGAATTTAGTTTTTTTCATTTTTCCGTTAACATTCCATAGTTTCTATCAAATTAACATCGGTCAATAGAAAGAAGTATTTAGCTTTTCAAAACACACGTTCTCATTTACATATTTCACTATACAATAATGATGAAAAAATAATTTTTATAAACTTTTTAATGTTAACGTTGTGTTTGGGGGAGTAAGGTTTCGTTAATCTCGTTATTTTTTATTATTGATTTTTATATTGTTTGGTTATTTCGTTAAATGAAAATGTTAATTATTAATCTAGTTATTACAACATTTAATTCCTCTTATTTATTATAGTGATTTTGGAGCTAAATGTTAATTATTAATCTAGTTACTTTTGACTATTGAATTTTATATATATTTGGTTATTTCGTTAAATTAGTAATGTTATTTTAACGCTCAACTTTATTATACCACATAAATTATCACAGCTCACATGTTGCAATATTTAATTTCTCTTATTTACTATAGTGATTTTGGAGCCTAAATATCAATTATTAATGGGATTTTTACATGGGTTGATCTGTTGCTAGTTTACTGTTTAAATGTCAAAATTGGGTGTTAAAATGGGATTAAAATAACATTACTCTTTGTTATATATATCTCTTATTTTTATGATGTTATGCGTACCATAAAATCTCTTATGACCGAATGAATTTTGTCCCTTTCCTTTTCTTTTTTATACTTTAATTTGCTTGGTAAAATTTAAACTTTACATTCTAAGACTAACTTTTGACTTACCTTACTCCAATAGACCTGGCTAACTAGAATTGGCAAAACACCCTTGTACTTATCCGATGCATAATTAGTGACTCGTATTTGATTAAATACAAATTCCTAAGCAATTCTTCAATCCCTTTAACCAATATCTAGCTAGTATGTAGCTAGATTTGATGCCGTGTGTCGTCGTTAATATTGTCTCACCTTACTTTTCTAACGAACTAATTTGTGGCTATCTCGTCAATCCGATTTTGTGAGAGTTATTAGAGAATTTGAAAAATTCATTAGTGGTGATAAAAAATTGAATAATTATTTCAATTTTTTTTAAAAAAATTTAATTATCCAAGTTTCTATTTAATTTTTTCGTAATTATTAACGAATTTTTTCGGTTATGTGATAACTTTCACGAAACCGAGTCCGTAGTATCACTATTCAAAAAACTACTATTATGTGTATATATGTACCTTTTAGCCCTTAATCATAGGAAAGAAAAAACAAATAAAACTTAGAAATTCTACCCGTACTAGCTTTACACTCCGTTTAGTACAAATGAATTCCATAGTTTTTATGAAATTCAATAGGTTGTTGTGTTTGGTTTGATAATAAATGTAGAATTCAATAGGTTGTTGTATTTGGTTTGGTAATAAACGTGGAATTCATTTATAAATGAATTGACCACATTTTTGGCTCAATGTTTTAAAAGGCGGCCTCTAGGCGTATCTTGGGCGTGCCCAGAGGTGAGGTGTTTTGAAAACGCTTCAAGATGTGAAAGGTTGAGCGTTCCTTCTGCTGGGCGCTCTCCTTTTGTCTTGGGGTGTACGCTCGAGACAGCACCGAGCTCCCGGGCATACATACACCCCGTGAAGTTTTTTTAAAAAACTTAATTTTTTTAAAAAAAAGTACTCATTAAGGGCTCAAATCCATGACCTAATGAGTATCATAGGTCTTAACCACTAAACTAGTGTTCTTGTTGTGATATTATTCACTTCATAAACATATAATGTATGTTATCTAGTTTAATAATAATTACAAGCTATTTAACTAATCATTTACAATCTACAACAATATAGAAACATAAGTTATACTTTATATAATTTATATATAAATATATTAATATTTATAAAATTATAATTATCACACTATAGAGACTTAGTAAAGTATTAAATTTGGATAAAAATTAATTTAAATTTAAATTTAAATTATTTTTATTTTATTAATATTATTTTACTAAAATTTTGAAACGCCCGAATGGATTCAAAAGACTTTTGCCCCAACGCCTCAAAGCAAAATACCTCGCCCAACGCCTTCGTCTATGAAAATACTGGTTTGACTTGTTAATAAAATGTGGAATTCATTTACAAACGAATTAATCACATGTTTTGTTTGTTAATAAAAGTGTGAAATTCATTTTCAAATGAATTATAATATAATTGAATTATGAACAAATTTTATCAAAATTGATAGAATTTACAAATGAACTTTAGACGTGAGTTTTTATAAAATCATAAGGACAAAATTACCCTTTTTTATCTACTCTTATCTCTTTTCCTCTTCTTTTTTCTATTTCTCTTCATCCTTGATCCATGTCTTTCATGGTTGTTGCAATTGTAACAGCAACGACAATCGTCACAATAACAACTTACATTATTAATCATGGATAATTCTTGAAGATATCAAGATAATGGTTTCACTTTGTGCAATTCAAACATGGTTCCTATGTGCAATAAGAGAACGTTCATCATAGTGCAAAATATAGTTTACACTTTATATTTGCTTGATCTATATTTAGTTAGGAACACCAAATTTTTAGTTCCTTTATTGTTTTAGAATAAAGTAAAAAAATATGAAAGAATATGTTATAAAAATAAAATGAATATATTACTATTCTTAAATTGATGTACATTAAAATAAAATTAATATTGTTTTATATAAATATTAAATTAACATTTAATTTTCAAATTTAACTTGACAAAAAAATTTTCATATCCCATGTTACTCTCAGTCAAGCATTTATTGTTAAAATGACTTAAAATTCAATCGATGAATTCCAATTTAGAATACCCTCCATCCTTATTCAAAATAAAAAGAAAAACCCTCAATACAGTACTCTTACGTCGGAAGCAAATCACTTGTATATTCTCCTAATTAAGTACTCCTACGTCATAAATTGCTACAATTAGGTATGAACTTTTTGCCATGAAAGTTGCAGAGCAAATCAACAAACACGCGTCACGCGAACTAATTCAAAGAGTAGACAAAGCGGCTAAGATATACTCACTGTCAAAGGGCTAATAATTTCAACACATGCTCATGAATTTTATTTTTTATTTTATTATTTTTATTAAATATAAAATTAATAAAACATATAAGTTATTAGTAATTGTTTTTTAAAAATTATTATACAATTTTTAGATAAAAAAATTAATGATTGAATGTAGTGATGTGTACAGCACTGCTCATAGATAAATTATTGATAAAGAACTAATTAAGAGTAACCGATAAACATGGTGTGAAGAATGGGACACAAGTTGCTTTGATGAATGTTCAAAATATAAGTAGTTAGTTATTAATTATTTTAAAAATCTAAACTAATAAAAATGAATTCAAATATTTTCGAGAGAAAATCCTTTGTAGTATTATAGTGCGGAGTATAGTTTTTGGTGTAGCATTTGTTTTTAAAGGTTCAAAGGTGGATTATGCCAATTGAATAATTTAATATCCAACATTTTGTATTTACAACGACGAACTATTCTATCAATCTTTAATCTTTATTTATCCGAAATTGTTAGTTTGATGAATCGAAGATTTGAGGAATCAAATTCAAAATTTCAAAACACCCAAATAAATTTGATTTGTGACAATAACCATTGAGCCAAAATCTATTAATTTCTAATAGCTTACCTTTAAACCATTAAATACATGCATCATCCCACTTATTCAATATATTTATGAAGTCTGAGAACCATGCTTATCTAATTTCACCAGAGCAATACAGCAGTCAAACATACAAACAATTCTATAAAAAAAAATACAAATAAACAATTCATTTATTTTTTTCAAAAAAATGGTCAAACTCATTGAATAAGTAGAACATTATCAATTACTAGGGACGAAAGTAATTGAAACACTGCCATAATATTACCAATTGCATTCACAGAAGAGAAAGTTATCAGCAAAGATTGAGATGAAAACTACAAAAATATGAGAAATTAAATTGCCAGTTTTCCTCCCCCCATTTAATTAACTCACTGCAAGCTCATATTAACCCCCATTATATATTTTATCTTAAGCTCAAGCCCTAAGTCCCATTAAGTACCATTTCCTACCCTCAGCCAGCTGCTTGCATGCTTAAAACAATATTATAACCCCAACCATCTCACAAGAGAGACTTATTTTTTCTGGCTTAACTTACGGATGACTATTATCATCTCCTTTGCTTAACTTCAAACCATAATTTTCCCACAAGTTCTCTCCATCAGCCATCAAGAATCGAAAGCAACTATCGCCCACCACAGCCGCATTACCAACATTAGAGTTAGAAGGTGAAGAACCACCATGATTTGGGTGATGAAATACTCTTGTCGTCATCTCATTCATTTGATCACAATAACCACTTCTTGCTGGATTGTATAACGACGACTCATTACTAATTGGGAAGTAAGCACAGCTTCTTGAATTCTGATCCTTTCGTTTCTTGTTACTTTTCCTCACCATCAGGTGATTGTTGATGCTTTCCCATTTATCTTTGCACATTTGGGCACCCCTATGATCATAGCCTAAACAAGCCATTTTTGCTGCTATATCCTCCCACAGAATCTCCTCTGAGCACCCTCTTTGTTCAAATCTTGAATTCATGCTTGTTCTCAATTGTATAAGCCTTGTAATCTCAGATTCTTCCCAGAAATGATCACCTCCATTTATGTGACTACTCTCATGACTTCCATTCTCATTTTGAATTTCAGTACCCATAATTGGCTCCTCATGATCAGGAGAAGAAGCTGCCTTCAATTTCCTTCCTGTTAGGTTCTGCAAGGCCTCCATTAAAGAAGCATCACGAGCTTCGATCCACGCTCTCTCTTTAGCCCAAAACTTTTTCTCTCTATCTATCCTTGCAGCCTCTAGTTTCCTAAATTCTTCCTCCCTCAAAATCCTTTCTTGCTCCTTATGTTCAAGGGTCTTTGTCAGCTTCTCCAACCAAGCCTCTTGCCTCTCCATTAGCTTCCTCATCTGCACGTCGATGAACTCTTTTATCTTTGTCTTCCAGCTCCTTCCACCTCTTTTCTTTCTCCTAGTTTTCTCTGTCGAATCATTCTCGATTAGCCTAGATCCAGTGCTGAGATCATTGTCGTATGATGAGGTAGTATCGAACTCGGAGGTTTTATTAGAGAGGCTAAGGCTATCACAGAGCTTTTGAGAGTGAAAGGGCTCCAATTGGTTTGCTTGATTACCATTTGTATTGGTTGCAGGATGAAACCGAACAAATTGGGTTTCTGGAATTGAAACTGAATTGCTGGTCTCTCCATAGAGCGCTTCAAGTTGACGAAAGAATCTATAGTGCTTACCATCTTGTCTTCCAGCTTTCCCTTCCTTAGTCTTTTTATAGTATTTGTATAAATTCTCAAATTTTTCTCTGCATTTCTTTCCACTCCTTTGGTATCCATGTTCCTTAGACATAATCCTGCTTTAATTAAGTTAAAAATTAAGGAGACAAAAAGGAAGTGAAAATGATAAGATAGGAACCCTAGATTTAATTGTTAAAATAAAAAAAAATGGAATGCCCATAAAAGTTCATGTGATAATGATATTTTTTGCTTTCCTTGCTGATAATTACAGTAAGCCCAAATAAGCATATGACCATTCAAATTTGCTAAACAAAGGATATTGGGTCACGGTTATAGATGTCTTGTCATCAGGTAAAACTAGCAGATGGGTACTTCAGTATCGAAAAAGGCCAGCAAATTTTATCGTAAAAAAAAAAAAAAGCAAAAACTTGCACCAAAAAGAAGGGTACACGTTTTCAAATTGACAGAAACTAAGTCAGTAGTATGACCATATGCAAGCGACCAGCCATTCTTTTGCCTTAACACGAAACCAGGGAAAACGAAGTAAAGAAGAAAATAACATCTGGGTCTGTAACTGAAGTCCATGGTGTAGTCATTTTCTAGCCCAAAACCAGTAATAAGAAAGGGGACCATAAATTGTTTCAAAAGTTATCAGCTGAAATAACTGCAAAAGAGACCCAATGAGCAATTCTCATATATGTTCTCAATGCAAATTAATTAAAAAGCCACATTGGTTTTCCTTGAATGGTCTAATTACCAAGAAAACTCAGTCCTGCTACCAATATGAGAAATACACAAATGAAAAGAAAAATAGTGATGATGCAAAATAAAGAAGGTTCATATTTTTCGAAAACTAGATATATACTCATAAAATTAAAAAGAAACAAAATGTGCAAAAGTTATTACACTAATTTCTAACAAAAAGGAAAAAAATTAATTAGCTGGAAGCCTGGAACAGTAAAAAGAAGGAAATTAAGAGAGTGAATTTGTCAAAACTCAGCCAAGAAATCCTTCCAAATAATTAAGTACTTTTTTTTTCAAAAAAAAAAGGCAAGTGGAATCAATTAGGGTATAGTATGATAGTAGTAGTATATACCTAGAAACTTCATCCCACAAAGGACCCTTTTGATTAGCCTCCTTAAACTTGTGATCAATACGAGATCTGATTTCAAGCAAAGTTAAAGTCTCTTGTCTGGGCCATCTTCCTGTGCCCCCAATATCTCCCCCGAAAGAACCCACTTCTCCATCTAACCCATTAAAATTACTAGGATTAGCATTGACGGTACAATCAGCAGCAGCAACAGTATTATTAGCGACAGAATCAGCACAAAACTCGGGGATTAATCCACGAGGCATCAAGTCGCTCACTTGGCGACCACCCACCATCATCATCATCTCATAGGGATGCTGCTGCCCTTGTTGGGGTGCTGGTGGTGGAAGATTCCGCTGACCGGTAAACAGCTCCGACGTTGCTACTGCTTGTTGTGGGAAATGGGTTGGCCTCGCGTTCATGAGCTGCCCGAGATCTGTTATGCCATATTGATGATGATCCTCCATTTCCATAGATTTCTCTTTTGAAGCAACAAAGAAAAAGAGGACTCTATTCTCTACAAAAGAAAAAGAAAAAAGGCTTTTGAATGAGAGAGAGAGTGAAAGAGCGGCTGACTCGGATCGTGTCGTCCACGATAAAGCTCGAATTTAAGCACAGGACAATGGTCCCATCTGCTTCAAGTGCGTGCTTGTGTATGAATTCTCATAGATGTACGTACTTATACATTGGTCTATATCTCTATAACTTTTTTTTTCTTTTTTATTTTATTGGATGTGTTAGTGTATTAGTGAAATTGTTTGTGAGGGAACTGTTTGGACCGACAAGGAGAAGAGAGAATAGATCAAACACAAAGAAAACGACGCGTATATATAGTCACTTAAAAGGCTTTTAGTTCGCGATGATCTGTGTGGTTATTTAAAATATGATCTTTGACGAGGGATAATTTTTCTTGATCAATCAAGTTACGATACATATTATTTTGAGATAGATCATCAACCAAAAAATTTAATAAATAAATCTCTTACTAGTTTATAGAGGTACTAATATCATCTTAGTATATGAAAACCCTAATTCTATTAAGATATTCTAGCTCATGGAACTCTAATTTTATCAAAACACTTCGGTATATGAGAATCCTAATTTTATTATAACATCCAACATTAATTACTTTCATAAACAGACTCTATTTTTAAACACTATATAACAAGGACTCTTATTATCATAGGTACACATAGAACCTACTCTTAAATTCTCCAGCTCTCTTGTCCTTTACTTTTCCAAGCCTTAAATTTACCGACTTAGACATTAGAGAGTCCCCTTAGAGGCACAACTGTAACGATCCATCCCGAGTTGGCCACCCCAGACGTGTCATCACATTTTGAAAATCCCATAACGACACATATATGCAACAATAAAAATAAATAACACCAATAAAATTTTTTACATCAATCCTCAACCCTCAACATGGGAGTTACATCAATCTGATTTTTTAAACATTAGATACAACGTAAAATGCATGAATATTTACAAATAAATTTTTATTTTCTTTTCTCTTTAGTATGAAGGCTGTTAACACGTACGTGACTTACAGAAAATGATTTCTTCTGAACCTCAACTCACCAAATTATTTGTCATGCCTGCTACCTGAAATCATTGCCCAATGAGGGGTGAGCTTCACAAGCTCAGTGAATTAAATTTAAAAAAAGTATTTAGTTTGCATAATTGCCCTTTTTATATGTAATCATTTATATTTCATGTAACTTGATGATAACTTTTTACTATCACTACACATATCATAAGATTCATTCTCTATCAATATCTTATTTTAATTCATTAGTTGACCTTAAGACCATCAATTATCTCATAATTACCTCGTAATGAGGTTCACATCATAAAGTCCATAATTTAGATGGTTTTTATCATTATCTGTTTCTTTCTCACCATAACTGTCTCTCTATGTGAGACCAAGTCATCTATAACAATTTTATAATAACACACCACACATCAACATTTCAATGATGGAAGCAATAATCAAAACAGAGGCAATGCATGAATTATTATTATGGGAACGTCTTCCCACATGTCGACATGCTTTTATTATCTTAGACCGGTCCCCTCTCGGTTCTTTTTCTTTACAGCTTGTCCCGACTGCCACAGAATTCATTTCCAGCATATACCGGCTGTCACGGTGTCCCTTTTAATTTCAGCCTATACCGGCTGTCACAGTTTTTCAATTAGACCGACCTTTTCCCGGTTCTTTTCTTTTATTTAATGCATATGCATTTGAACAATGATATGAAATATGCATCTGAACAATGATATAAAAAAACAACATTAATTCAAATATTTTTATTCTCATTTAGACCGGCTGCCTTCCCGGTTCTTTTATTCTCATTCAGATATTAGTATGCATATAAATAATAAAATAAAAACAAACATGTATTCAGACTAGCTATCCTGATTTTTTTTCAATTTATATAAAAATTTTCACTAAATTCTTCTCATCCCAAATCACATCAAATCATCCATTAAAGCTTGTCAAGATCCACTAATTTCATCCCAAATCACATTAAATCATCCATAAAAGTTTGTCAAGATCCACTAAATTTCATCTCCTTATAAATCGTATCAAAACATCAACCATAGCTCATCAAGAATTTATTTGTCACCATCATTATTAAATCAATTCATTATTCTAATAATATTTCTTCCCACATAATAATTTTTCTACGTGTCCAATATTCATAACATATCTATCAACTAAAACATACACTAATAATTGAATTTAATATTATTATCACTAGATATTTCATTTTTATTTAGACTACTTAACGTGAATCTAACTCACCACGTAGCACTTAAAGCTACACGTTCCTATCAGAAATTCCCCTGGTTGTAGATCGTTAACACCTGACATCATATTTATATTAAATTTATAATTTATTCTTCAATTCGTTATAAATCACACTGCTAAGTGCTTAAATAGTCATATTTAAGCCCTTAATTTATGCTTGTTAGGCTTTTTGGTTATCTATTTTAGTAGATTCTATTTCACTTTTCTGTTTTATGTGTTTTTCACAGGGCTTTGACAAAAAAATAACATTTTGGAGCTCTAAAGAGTAAAAAGTAAAGTTTTGCAATCCACCAAGGTGCACTCGAGCGCACCTCCCTTGTGATCAAGCTCACAGGCACACGAGCACACTCGTAGAAGGCTCGAGCACACACATGCGCTCGAGTGCAACTCGCATACGCTCAAGTGCACACACTCCAGAGGCGGCAGAGCCAGATATGGAAAAAAGTCTCCGGACCTCAAATAGGAAATTAGGGTTTCGTGGCACCCTTAGAGCCCTATATATAGCCTTGTAAAACACAAAAATCATACTTTTTTGTTTTGAGACTTGAAGTTGCAAGCTTGGAGAGGAATTGACGACTCGTCTCCCGAGTCTTCTTTGAGTTTTATTTTTCTGTTTTTGTTTATTATGGTCATAATATTTAGTTCAACTAGCATGTGTAACTAAACCCTTATAGGGCTCGATTGAAGCCCTAGTTATGCTTTTCCACATATATATTCATTGATTACCTTTGTCTATAGCTATGTTAGAATGTTTAACTTGATTAATGCCTGCTTGTATTTAAATTCCTCATATGTGTGTGTTTGATCAAAGTATGCATGTGGTATGGATTAGTTAGTTGAATCAATTTGGATGACCGAGTCCTGGGTTCAACAATAGTAACAAAAGATATCCACACAGGATTCTTGGGTTAATCAACATGGAAAACCGGGAGCGGACCAAGCCCTAGGTCTCGTGTGGTTACCGATCTCCACAACCCTTATGCTATCTTTAGGAACAACTCAGTATACACCCATACTGAATCCCTTAAGAAAGAAAAGAGTTAGAGTGTACACCATGCCTACCTCATTGTATAGGGAGATCAATAGCCTAAGGTGTAGGCCAAGCCCTTAGGTTGGCAACCATTAAATATTCATAATAAGGCTAGAGCATTGGCACCTTACTTAGTGGGAAAGTGTAATTAGTGGTGGATATCGCAGTTCTATGTTATTATTATTATTAACTCACACTCAACATTTATTTCTCTTTTTACTTTGAAGAAACTAATTCTAAATCCAAGTTTACAAATCCTTGTGGAAATGATCTTGCACTTGCACATTATGCTACCATTGACCTTGTGCACTTGCAAGTAAAACAAGTACGATTATTTGTATATTTATTTAGGTAGATAATCGCACAACAAGTTTTTGGGGCCGTTGCCGGGGATTGCACTTAAATTTCTTTTTAGAATTATCTTTCATTAATCATTGTTATTTCTTTTTCATTATATTTCTACTTTTAGCAAATATCTCAAAAATTTTAAGTTTCTGTTTTTATTTTATTTTTGTTCATTAAACCCTAATCGAATTCTTTTTGTTTTCCTGTTTCAAGCACACTAGCAGAACTTTCTGTACCACTTGCGATTGAGCGCACCCTCCTATGTGATCGAGCAAAATTGAGGCAGAGAGTTACCCAAGCAGCAGTATTTAACTGCTCCACTTAAGCGATTGTCACCGATTCATGCACAGACGTCGATCCAAGCATCCAACATTCTTTTCCCTCGATATCGAGCTTGAGCGAACGATCCGACAAAGGCTTAGAGACAACTCTGAAAAGGTAGAAGAAGAAATTGAGGAAGAAGTACCAATGGCAGAACAGATCGACAATCAGCAACCACCCGAGCGAAGGCCGATGAAGCAATCCTTCATCCCACAGAACCTCGATCAACCATCTTGCATTGCTTATCAACCTAAGGCAGAAGGAAACTACTATATATCTCCACAGATACTCAGTGCACTGACTCACTTTAGGGGTACACCTAATGAGGACCCACATTTGCACCTTCGAGAGTTCTTTGATCGTTGCAAGTTCCAGCACATCCGAGGCTTAGACCAAGAAGTAATAAGGATAATTCTTTTCCCTTTTTCCTTAAAAGATAATGATAAACTGTAGTACAATTCTTTGCCTGCAGTTTCTATTCACACTTGGGAGGAGTTGGCTAGCAAATTCCTAAGGAAGTTTTTCCCAGCCCAAAAGATGAGGCAAACGAGGAAGAAAATTCAGTCCTTCCAACAAAAAGATGGAGATTTATTCTTTGAGGCCTGGGGACATGATAGGTGCTTAAATATTCATATTTAAGACCCCTTATTTACATTTATTAGGTCCTTAGTTATGTTAATTTAGTTTATTTTACTTCATTTGTGTGTTTCACATGTGTTTTGTAGGTCTTGGAAGAAAAGAAGTAGTTTTTGCACTTAAAGGAAGAAGCTTGGAAATCCTGGAGCAGTCTTTAGTCAAGCTGCGATCAATCGCACCATGCAATGCGATTGAGTGCACATTACGATCGTGCGCACACAAGAAAGATCGAGCGCACACTGCGATCGAGCGCAAGATGTGTGCGATCGAGCGCACATGTACGGGTGTGAACAGTAAACTGCAGAACCCTATTTTGGAAATAAGAGAGTTTTTACGGTTTAGGAAGTTTATGGTTTCCTGCACCCTCTAGGACTACTAAAGCCCTATAAATACACCTGTAAAGCACACACAAATCACCACCTCTTAGAGATCACTTTTATCTTTTGCTTAAGCTCGGAGTTTTTAGGCTTGGAGAGGATTGACAACCTGTGTCCCTAGTATTCTTCGAGTTTTATATTTCATGCTTAGTTTATATATGATGTTTATTTTAGACAGCATGTGTAACTAACTTTCTTATAGGGCTCGATTGAAGCCCTAGTTATGCTTTTCTATATATTTATTCATTGATAATCTTTGCTTATAGCCTTTATTATGTTGCTTAACTTGATTAATGCCTGTGCCTATTTAAATTCCTCATATGTATGTGTATGGCCAACGTATGCATGTGGTATGGACCTGTTAGTTAGATCAATTTGGATGACCGAGTCCTGGGTCTAACATTAGTAACAAAAGATATCCTCACCGGATTCTTGGATTAATCAACATGGGAAACCAGGAGTAGATACCATGCCCTAGGTCTTATGTGGTTGTCGATTTCCATAGTACTTATGCTTTCTTAAGGAACAACTCAAGCAGATACCATGCTGAATCCCTTAAGGAAGAAAAGAGTTAGAGTAGATACCATGTCTAACTCGTTGCTTAGGGAGATCAATAGCTTAAGGAGTAGATATCATGCCCTTAGGTTGACAACCAGTAGGTATACATGATAAGGTTAGTGCACTGATACATTATACAATTGGGAAAGTATGACTAGTGGTGGATATCAAAGCCCTACGTCTTTATTATTATCATTCATATTCAACAGTTATTTTATTTCTTTTTACTTTAAAGAAAGTAATTCTAAAAACTGAACTTTACCAATCCCTGTGGAGATGATCTTGCTTTCACACACTACACTACACTACACCGTCGACCTTGTGCACTTGCAAGTAAAACTAGTACGATTATCTGCTTAATTATTTAGGTATATAATCGCCCAACAAGTTTTTGGTGCCGTTGCCGGGGATTGTGCTAAAGTTTCTTTTAGAATTACTTTCGTTTAATCATTATTATTATTATTTTCTATTTATCATCTTTATTTTTATTTTTCATCAAAACCTAATCGAGTTACTTTCTGTTTCAGGCATCAAACCTTAGATCACACTTTCTGTGATACTTGCGATTGATCGCAGCCTTCTGTGCGATCGAGCGGAAATAGGACAGAGAGTTACCTGAGCAGCAGAGTGAATTGCTGCACTTAAGCTGGTGTGACCTGATTTATGCACGAACTTTGATCCCGACATCCAACATTCTTTCCCCTTGATCCCAAACTTGAATAGACCATCCGACAAAGGCTTAGGGACAATTTTGAGGAGAACAAAGAAGAAGTCAAGAACGAAACACCAATGGCAGAACAGCTTGAAAACCAGCAACCACCTGCACGAGTACTGATGAAGCACTCCTTCATCCCACGGAACATTGATCAACCATCATGCATTGCATATCAACCTAAGGTGACGGGAAACTATTACATATCTTCGCAAATCTTGAATGCTTTGACTCATTTTAGAGGAACTCCTAATGAAGATCCACACTTGCACCTCCGAGAATTTTTTGATCTTTACAAGTTCCAGCACATACAAGGCCTAGATCAAGAAGGAATAAGGTTAATTATGTTCCCTTTTTCCTTGAAAGATAATGCTAAACTATGGTATAATTCTTTGCCTACAGTTTCCATCCACACTTGGGACGAGTTGGCAAGCAAGTTCTTGAGGAAGTTTTTCCCAGTCCAAAAGACTAGGCAAATGAGGAAGGAGATCCAGTCCTTCCAACAAAAAGATGGAGACCTCTTCTTCAAAGCATGGGGATACTTCAACGAGCTGTTACTAAAATGCCCACACCACAACCTGCCTCAAGATGAATTGGTACAAGCCTTTTATGAAGGTTTAAAAGACACTAACAAAAGTATTGTTGATTCAGGTTGTGGAGGAGTGTTGATGGAGAAAAGCAGCGAAGAAGCGATGGAACTCTTCGAAACCCTCAGTGAACACACTCAGCAGTTCTCCTCTAGAGGTAGACAAGGAGTCAAGAGTAGAGGTATGTATGAGGTTACTCTGAATAGTGGACCCTCTGCCCAAATAGCTGCTTTGGAGAGGAAGTTAGATACGAGGCTAGATATGATTGTAAAAGCTATGACTACTCAAAATGCCTCATCCAGCCTACCATCCACCCCACTCCAGGTATGTGCAATATGTTCTCAATACGACCATAATACTGATACGTGTCCTTTGTACTCATCTGCAGATCCGAAACAAGGTAACTACGTGGGGCTTAACAACTATCCACCGAAGAACAACCCATATGCCAACACTTACAACCCTGGATGGCGAAACCACCCAAATTTCTCGTGGAGCGACAATCAAAACAGTCAAGGGCAGCACAAAAACTTCTAACCAGCAGCCCAAACTGTTCTCGAACCAAAGAAGAACGACCTCGAAAGTCTTGTGAGACAAATGGCCACTCAGCAGCAGCAATTTATGACGTCACAAGAACAATTCATGACTCAGCAGAAACAGACCACTGCAGCACATGAGCAAGCAATTCAAAAACTAGAGGTACAAATGGGACAACTAGCTAAGGAACTCAGTGGCAGAAAGCAAGGAGAGCTCCCTGCTCAAACATTACCTAACCTTGGGGGACATCAACAATTAAATACTGTGACAACCCTGAGAAATGGCAAAGTAATAGGGTCTGATGAATCTGCAACATCATCTAAAGAAAAACCATCGGCGTCAAGGGTAAGTGAAACAGAGAAGGTGAATGCTCCACCCTTCCCGCAAAGGTTAGTAAAACAAAAGAAAGACAACAAACTAATTGATATTTTTGAAACCTTGCGGAAAGTAGAGATTAATATTCCTTTGTTAGATGCCATTAAACAAATTCCTGCATATGCTAAATTTCTGAAAGATTATTGCACTAACAAAAGGAAGTTTCATAAACATGAGACAGTTGCCTTAACCGAAGAGGTAAGTGCTGTGCTTCTAAGAAAATTACCACCTAAACTGAAAGATCCGGGTAGTTTTACTATTCCTTACAGGCTAGGTGACCAGCTATTCAAGCATGCACTATTGGATCTAGGAGCGAGTGTCAACCTGCTGCCATACAGTGTATACGAGACACTAGTTTTGGGGGAGCTTCAACCAACCTCCGTCATTTTGCAATTAGCGGACAGAAGCATCAAATGACCGAGAGGTATCCTTGAGGACGTGTTGGTAAGAGTAGGTAAATTTGTTATACCTGCTGATTTTGTAGTATTAGATATGGAAGAATGTACTTTACCATCACCTTTCCCCATCATCCTAGGACGCCCCTTTATGATAACTGCTAACACTAATATTAGTGTAAAAAGGGGTGTAGTCACTATGAAAGTAAATGATGAGGAGATAGAATTTAAAGTATTTAATACATCAAAATCAGTCAATGAGGATAATGAATATTCTAATGTGAGCTTCATACAAGATGTTATTAAGGCAGTTTCTCAGGTCCATCACACTGTTCAATCGGAGACCATCCCCAATCATAAGGACACAAGAATGGACATTAGACCGGAGGAGGACAATGTGATTAAAGACGTCAATAGAGCTGTGCACCTTTTCACAAACAAACCAAAGCCTTCAAGTAAGTATGTTACTCAAATTGAACCTCATGCATTTACTGATACTACCTTTCCTTATTTTATTGACCAAGCATCAAAATGGGAGATGAAGTAACCATCAAAAGCACTTGAACCACCTGATATGGACTCTAATTGCTTCATCCCAACCAACTAGTACTATGACACGAGAGCGCTTGAGCAGCTCATATTTGATTACTCATACAGCTCAAGCGCCTCTACTGAGGTTAGTGGTACTGAGGCCATTAACCAATGGTAAGGTTGTACTGTTCCAAATTTATCATTTTTTAGCTAAAGTAAGTTTTTCTTTTTGTGCATACACACTGATTGCGATCGATCGCAGAATTCCATGTGATCGAGAGCGCCAATCAATGTGCTCGAGTGCACAAGTGCGATCGAGTGCAACCCGAGTGTGATCGAGCGCACTCATGGCAGAAGGTTCAGATATAAATCTGAAAATTTTCACTCTCACACACTCACTCTCTTTCACTGTTCACTCACACCCTCACACTCTCCAGTCTACCAACACCCTCTCGCTCACACCCTCTTGCACCCTCTCATTCACAACCTCCATCACCACCATTCTGTCCCTCCATCACTCACACTCGTCACCATCACCACCCTTCACCATCACTGTCACCACCACGTCCCCCTCTCCATTACACATTCCATACACAAGGTAAGCATTTCCATTCACACACGAATTTTTACATGTTCATTTACACTTTCAGTATCAATGTATGTTATTTGGTATATGATTGGATGTTTCTTGATGTTGCAGGAGGTTGGGATCACATTCAAATCCTCAAGACCATAGCTTGGTCTTTTGGTGCACACGACCTGTTCGAGGAAAAGCCTAACTGTGTGCGATCGAGCGCACGATACTTGCGATAGAGCACATAGCACCAGCGTGCGATCGAGCGCACCAATTTGAGATCGATCTCAAATTAGGTAGAAGCAAACAAAAACATGACCAAACCATCTACTTCTACCTCCAGTGCATCCAGTAGTCGTGCCTCGTCATCCCGGCCCAGCATCGAGCAACAGGAGCTCTTGTTTGAGACTGCCTTCGCCATCGATGAAGTATTTAAGCACATGGACACCACTCAATGGGTTGTCCAAGCCTTTCGACACCAAGAGTTGAAGAGGTTGTTTAATCCAGTTTGCTCCACTGCTTACTCCCAGCTCATAGTCCAGTTTTATGCAAGCCTATCATTTGATTGCAGCAGATCGGGAGTACTCACTTCTTTAGTCCGGGGTACAGCCATCGAGGTAACTAGTGCCGATATAGCCGCTGCCCTTCATTGCATCGATGAATCCCCTCTTGAGGACACTGATATCGAGGAGCAGCCGGAGTCCTTTGCCCTGGCTGAGATCATTACAGACATGTGCGCTGGCCAGTATGTCGACAGATATAACAATGCGGCCAGCTGGTTAAAGTTGTGTCCAAGACTTTGGCTCGTTGACACGGTCCTACAACGCAATGTGTGTCCATTGGGGCACAAGACACAACGACGAGACCAGTTTTTCCAGTCCTTATATGACTTCCACAGAGGCCACTAGTACTCCATTCCGGCTGTCATTTGGAGCCAGCTACACAAGTTTTGGGATTATATTCATGGCCGTCAGACCACCACGGCCAATGCATATGGCCTCCCTTCCCCATTCCTACTCTCATACATAATCAAGAAGAAAGGGATAAAGAGGACCTCCAGCGACGGACCAGTACGAGAGCATCCCTTCTTCAGGAAGGCTCAGTGGACACACAGCATCTCGCACATGCCCAGAAGACTCCCAGCACCTGCTCTAATAGCTGAAAGAGTTGTGGAGGATCGTATAGAGATCGAGTCCTTGGTCATTAGCCCAGTACAAGAGGAGGACCATTCGGACATGGGACCCACCGAGTCCCAACACTTTCTAGCTGAGTTGTCCTCCTTCCAAGGCGAGGTCTCTGCCGCCACCACACTCGTGCATCAGCGCATCGATAGTTTAGAGGCACGATTTGCACGACAGTAGGCTATGTTGCAGGCTATTCTTGATCGCCTACCTCCGGCACCCGGTACCTCTTCGACTGCACCACCTGATGATCAGCAGTGAGAGGATACCACGTCTGGCTGGAGACGTTAAACTTAGCACTCATGGGAGGCACCCCAAAGCATATCTTTTTTCTTAGTTTATTTCATTTTCTTATTTGCATTTCCTAGTTTATTTTTCTATCTGTTTATTATTACTTGTTTTCCATTTTATATTTGTTTCTCTTTCTTTTTCAAGGATAGCGTGAGTGCATCCAATTGAAGTTTGGGGGCGTGCTACAAGCCATGCCAGCTATCAGTTCTCTATCTCTCAGGTCAGCTCCTTCCATGCTATTCACACATTGGGGACAATATGAAATTTAAGTTTGGGGGTATGGGGACACATTCACACACTCACTATGTCCCACATTTTTCTATTTTGTTACTATTTTCATAGATAAATGCATGTTCATTCTGCCCAATAAACTTTTTTTTTGTGTGATCTACACAAAACTTTATGATTCGACTTCATCAGTGTGCTTAACACTTTGAACATATAGGCCAATAATCAAGTTTTGAACCTAGATCATTGCCTTTTAGACATTTAAGGATTCACAAGTTTGACCCAAACTATCACAAGCACACTAGCACATAACTGTGTGGGGTGTGACATGTTATTTGGATTTGCATGTTTATTTTGCTTAACTGTGAACTAAATGACTTATTAGATTGACATTTTGGCATATAAAAATAGAAAAGATTGATTAGTGCTCAAAAGAAGAAATAAATGCTTCTAATGATCAATAAAACTTGTTTTCTGCTGAGTAACTGGCCCTCTTGCCTCAGTAAGCATTGAGTGTCATGTCAAAAGGTGGAAAATCTTAAATGATCATTAAAAATAACTTTTCGCTGAGTAACTGGCCCTCTTGCCTCAATAAGCATTGAGTGTCACATCAAAAGGTGGAAAATTCTGATTGGTAGCATTAAGACCAGTTAGTTTCGTAGCCTTTTTGACTCGAGCTAGTAAGTCCTTAGGGGTGTCTTTACACCTAATGCCCTAAAACCATTTGGTTTGGGAGTCATTGGCTAAACACTTGTTACATGAGTAAAAAAGAAAGCTTAAGGGAACTAACTTGGCAAAAAATCTCACAAATAAAAGAAAAGAAGAAAATCTATGCCATCTTTGTTGACTCTAATAGGAAGTTTGGTGAATCTTGAGTCATTGAAACACTACACATTTGAATTACTTGCAAACCCAATCTTTTATGTGCTAGTTCACCACACACCAAAGTCGATCTCATGATGTCTTAAATTGCCTCATGAAAGTGATTTGCGTTCAAAGCTCTTATTCATTGCAAAAATATGTTTGTATCTGTTAAGCTTGCTCATGAATGCGCATCATAGTTTTGTAAGATCTAAACTTTTGTTGGACACCATGAACATTTGATTTATCTGTTTTTTCATTTAGTTCTTAATTTTGTATTGCTAAGGGACTAGCAATATGTAAGTTTGGGGGTGTGATAGGTGCTTAAATATTCATATTTAAGCCCCTTTATTTGCATTTATTAGGTCCTTAGTTATGTTAATTTAGTTAATTTTACTTCATTTGTGTGTTTCACATGTGTTTTATAGGTCTTGGAAGAAAAGAAGCAGTTTTGGCACTTAAAGGAAGAAGCTTGGAAATCCTGGAGCAGTCTCTGGTCAAGTTGCGATCGATCGAACCATGCAATGCGATCGAGCGCACATTGCGATCATGCACACACAAGAAAGATCGAACGCACACTGCGATCGAGCGCAAGACGTGTGCGATCGAGTGCACATGTACGGGTGTGAACAATAAACTGCAGAACTCTATTTTGGAAATAAGAGAGTTTTTACGATTTAGGAAGTTTAGGGTTTCCTGCACCCTCTAGGACTACTAAAGCCCTATAAATACACCTGTAAAGCACACACAAATCACCACCTCTTAGAGATCACTTTTATCTTTTGCTTAAGCTTAGAGTTTTTAGGCTTTGGAGAGGATTGACAACCCGTCTCCCTAGTATTCTTCGGGTTTTATATTTCATGCTTAGTTTATATATGATGTTTATTTTAGACAGTATGTGTAACTAACTTTCTTATAGGGCTCGATTGAAGCCCTAGTTATGCTTTTCTTTATATTTATTCATTGATAATCTTTGCCTATAGCCTTTATTATGTTGCTTAACTTGATTAATGCCTGTGTCTATTTAAATTCCTCATATGTATGTGTATGGCTAGCGTATGCATGTGGTATAGACCTGTTAGTTAGATCAATTTGGATGACCGAGTCCTGGGTCTAACATTAGTAACAAAAGATATCATCACCGGATTCTTGGGTTAATCAACATGGGAAACTGGGAGTAGATACCATGCCCTAGGTCTCATGTGGTTGTCGATTTCCATAGTACTTATGCTTTCTTAAGGAACAACTCAAGCAGATATCATGTTGAATCCCTTAAGTAAAAAAAGAGTTAGAGTAGATACCATGCCTAACTCGTTGCTTAGAAGATCAATAGCTTAAAGAGTAGATACCATACCCTTAGGTTGACAACCAGTAGGTATACATGATAAGGCTAGTGCACTGATACATTATACAATTGGGAAAGTATGACTAGTGGTGGATATCAAAGCTCTATGTCTTTATTATTATCACTCATATTCAACAGTTATTTTATTTCTTTTTACTTTAAAGAAACTAATTCTAAAAACTGAACTTTACCAATCCATGTGGAGATGATCTTGCTTTCGCATACTACACTACACTGTCGACCTTGTGCACTTGCAAGTAAAACTAGTACGATTATCTGCTTAATTATTTAGGTATATAATTGCCCAACAGGACACTTTAACGAGCTGTTACTCAAATGCCCACATCACGACCTACCTCAGGATGAACTGGTACAAGCTTTCTATGAAGGTTTAAGTGATACTAACAAAAGTATTGTGGATTCAGGTTATGGAGGAGTGCTGATGGAGAAAAACAGCGAAGAAGCTATGAAGCTTTTTGAAATCCTAAGTGAACACACTCAACAGTTCTCCTCTCGAGGTAGACATGTAACCAAGAGTAAGGGTATGTATGAGGTAAGCTTCAATGAAGGATCATCTACTCAAATAGCTGCTGTGGAAAGGAAACTAGACATGTTAGTTAAAGCCATGGCTACTTAGAATGCCTCACCTAACCCACCAGCCACACCACTCCAGGTATGTGCTATTTGTTCCCAATTTGATCATAATACTGATACATATCCCTTGTATTCATCTGCAGATCATGAGCAAGCAAACTTTGTGGGACCAAAAACTATCTGCCAAAGAACAATCCTTATGCAAACACCTATAACCCTAGATGACGGAATCACCCGAATTTTTCTTGGAGCAATAATCAAAACAGTCAAGGGCAGCAAAGAAACTTCCAACCAACAGCCCACTCAGCTCCCGAGACAAATAAAAATGACCTCAAAAGTCTTGTGAGGCAATTGGCAACTCAGCAGCAACAATTAATGACTTCACACGAACAGTTTATGGAAGAAACGAAGCAAGTTCGGACTGAGATGAGACAAACAACTGCAAAACATGATCAAGTCATTCAAGGATTAGAGGTACAAATGGGGCAATTAGCCAAGTAACTGAGTAGTAGAAAGCAAGGTGAGTTTCCTACCCAACCAATACCTAATCCAAGAGGACATCAATAACTAAATGCTGTGATAACCCTGAGAAGTGGAAAAACCATAGGCATCGATGAGCCTGCACGAGCTTCTCCAGACAAAGCATCCACCTCTAAGGTAAGTGAGATAGAAAAGGTAAATACACTTCCACTATTCCCTCAAAGGTTGGTAAAACCTAAGAAAGAGACTTAACTGATTGATATTTTCGAAACTTTGAAAAAGGTGAAAATAAACATTCCTTTATTAGATGCAATTAAACAAATTCCTGCGTATGCTAAGTTTTTAAAAGATTGTTGCACTAACAAAAGGAAATTTCAGGAACATGAGACAATAGCCTTGACTGAAGAGGTAAGTGCTGTACTATCAAGAAAATTACCACCAAAACTAAAAGATCTGGGTAGTTTTACCATTCCTTGCAGGCTAGGTGACCAGCTATTCAAGCATGCACTATTGGATCTAGGAGCAAGTGTCAATCTACTACCGTACAGTGTATTCGAGACTCTAGGTTTGGGGGAGCTTCAACCGACCTCCATCACTTTGCAATTAGCTGACAGAAGCATCAAACGACTGAGAGGTATCCTCAAGGATGTTTTGGTAAGAGTAGGTAAATTTATTTTACCTGCTGATTTTATCGTCTTAGATATGGAAGAATGTCATATGCCATTGCCACTCACCATCGTCTTGGGAAGACCCTTTATGATAACTGCTGACACCAAAATTAATGTAAAAAGGGGTATTGTCACTATGACAGTAAATGATGAGGAAATAGAATTCAAAATATTTAATACATCAAAATCAACCAAAAATGATAATGAATACTCTAATGTAAGATTAATGCAAAGTGTTGTTGGGAAAGTTTACATTGATCCATTGGAGACCATCCTCAAAGATGGTGACATAAGATTGGACATTCGGCTAGAGGATGACGAGGTGATCAAGGACATCAACATAGCTATGCACCCCTTCAAGAACACACCAAAGTCTTCAAGTAAGTATATTCCTCCAATTGAGCCTCTTGAACTTACTAACACTACTTTCCCCTCTTCTGTTATCTAGGTCCAAAAATTAGAGATAAAGCAGTTGTCAAGGGCACTGAAACCACCTGATGTTGGTTCTAAGTGCCCCTCCAAAAAGCATAGCACTGAAGCTACTATAGAGCGCACTCGAGTAATTTTCATTTGCATAATATATAGCTCAAGCGCCTCTATCGAGATTAGTGGTACTGAGGCCACTAAAGTTGGTGAGGTTGTATTGTTCTAGTGTTATTTTTTTCGGTCTTGGTAAGTAAAATTATCTATGCATTTTGTCTTGCACTCGAGTGCACAATTCATTATGCTGCAATGCGCACGAGCGCACCCCAGCAATAAGCTTCTGCCACAAGTACGATCGAGCGCACTGCACCATGCGCTCGAGTGCATTCGAGGCAGAACTCACGTGCTCATTTTAAAAAACATAACTTGCCCATTTTTCCCCTTACGCTCAATCGTAAGCTATTTGCTCCTCGTTCGCACCCTCGCCCTCTTTAGCTCTAAGAATCATCTCCAGCTCACCACAACCCTTACCGTCACTCCCAAATCCGTTACCAACACCACCACAAACATCCTTCATTCCATTTACCCACTTTATCTCCATCTCTTTCTTTATACACAACCATCTCACAGGCACAAACCCACACGGTATAAATTTTAACAAATTGTTTTACAAAATTGCTTGCACACCATCACACACCATCACACACCAGTTTTTGTTAATATGTTTTTCTCTTATTATATGTTATCTTGTGTGTTGATTGAATCTTTTCGTATTTGCAGGAGGTTGGGGTCATGTTTGGGTACCGTGCACAAGCTTCGCTTATTTGGCACACATAAACTGTTTGACAAATTACCCGAGTCAGTGCACTCGAGCGCTGGTACTTTAATATCAAGCGCACCTCAATCTGTGCGAATAAGCGCACCATCAGCTGTGATCGAGCGCAATCACACTAGAAGCTACACTGTTTTTCTACAACACATGGCCTCCACCTCCTGAGTTTCCATAGCTACCACCAGGTATCCTGGCCCAGTTTTGAGTAGCGTGAAATACTGTTCGAGACTACATTTAACATAGATGAGGATTTCAAGAGTTTGGACGCCACGAGATGGGTGGTCCAAAAGTTTAAGAGCTGGGGTCTCAAGTGGCTGTTCAAGCCAGTCTGTTGGACGGCATACACCCTATTTTTTGTCAGCTTCTATGAGAATCTGACCTATGACTGAACCAGACCAAAGATTCTATCATCCTCAGTCCAAGGCAGGTTCATAGAGCTGACCACCGCCGACATCACAAGTTCCCTCCATTGCAGTGATGATTCTCCTTCGGAGGATAACCATATCGAGGAGCAGCCAGACCCATTTCCTCTGCCACATATCATAGAGGATATGTGCGCGAGACAGTATACGGACCGACACAACAATGCCAGGAGCTGGTCGAGGTTGCCTCCCCGTTTGTGGTTTATAGACTCCGTCCTCCAGCGTAATATGTATCCTTTGGGGCACAAGACACAAATGAGGGACCAGTTTCTACAGGCTCTCTATGCCTTTCACCAAGTCACTGGTACTCCATCCCAGCAGTCATATGGAGTCAGATACACAAGTTCTAGGACAGCATGCATAACCGTCAGACCACTACAGCTAACGCTTGGGGGCTCCCTTTCCCTTTCTTGCCCAGTCATATCTTCAAGAAGAAGGGAATTATAGGCTCCTCTGTAGATGGGCCAGTTAGCGATCACCCATACTTTTAGAGGGCTTAGTGGAGCCTCAACCAGTCCTACATACCCCGAGGACCCTAGATGCCAATTCCTGTTGCTGAGCCTGTAGCGGATGATCCTACGGACACCGAACACCCGACAGTGAGCCCTCCGAGGGAGGAAGACTAGCCAGACATGGGATCCACTGCATCCCAGCCCTTTCTCGAGGAGCTATCCTCCCTTCGACGTGAGCTCTCTAATATTCACAGAGAGGATAAGGAGGAGAGACTATTGATCCATCAGCGGATGGATGGGTTGGAGGCACAGTTCACACAACAGGAGGTGATACTACAGGCCATCCTCGATCGCCTACCTTATGCACCCAGTACCTCTTCGACTGCACCACTTGATGACCAGCAGTGAGAGGATACCCCGTCTGGCTAAAGATGTAAAACTTAGCGCTAATGGGAGGCACCTCAAAGCATATCCTTTTTATTGTAGTATTCTTCTTTTATTTATGTTTATGTTTAAATGTTTATTATCCATATTTCTTGTTTTCTAGCACAACGTTTATTTTTCTTTGTCAGGAACTTAATGCGTGCATCCAGTTCAAGTTTGGGGGCGTGTTACGAGCAATGCAAGCAATCTAGTTCTCCATGTCCCAGGTCAGATCTTTCCATGCCACACACATATTGGGGACAATGTGTGTATTAAGTTTGGGGGTAGTGGGAGACACTGTTACATGCACACACTTGAAACACATGCACATACTAGGTCCCAGTTTTTTTTAGAAAAGATAAATGTATTTTCATTTTGTGTTAGGAATTTTGGTTGATTTAAAATATGATAAAACTTCATTAGTAAGCTTAAAATCTAGAACAAATAGTCTTGAAATAGGAATTTTATAAAGTTTAGTTACCTACCTCAAGGCACTTAAGAATTCACGAGTTTGATACAGATCTAACATGAGCACATTAGCACACATTTGCGTGGGGTATGACATATAATTCTTATATATATGTTTCCTTGACCAAACTGTAATCGTATAACTTGTTAAAAGAACACTCTGGCATAAGAAAAATGAAGAAAAATGTCCATCATGCAAAAAGACAATAAAAAGCTTCTAAATGATCATTAAAGAAAAACTTTCCACTGAGTAACTGGACCTCTTGCCTCAGTAAGCAGTGAGTGTTCACGTCAAAAGGTGAGAATTAAGCATTTAATGATCATAATAAAAATTTCCACTGAGTAACCGAGTGTTCACGTCAAAAGGTGGGAATTTCACTTGGAAGCATTAAAACCTGTTAGTTCCGCAGCCTTTTTGACTCGAGTTAGTAAGTCCTTAGGGGTGTCTTTACACCTAATGCCCTAAAACCAACTGGTTTGGGAGTCATTGGCTAAAAACTCGTTACAAGGGTCAAATTGAAAGCTTAATAGAACTCAACATGGCAAAAATCGCATAATAAAAGAAAAAGAAAAAGAAGCAAGCATTATGCCATTTTTTGTTCTTTTTGATAAGGAATTTGATGAAGGTTTGGACACCGAAACACTATACATTAAAATGATTTGGAAGCCCCATCTTCTATGAGCTAATTCATCACACACAAATCAAATTTGCGATGCCTTAAGCCAACCTTAGGTAAGTAACCTAAGCTTTTAAAATCCTTATTCAGTATAAAAATGTGTTTTTATTATAAGCTTACTCATGAATGGTCACCATAGTTTTATGTGCAACCCAAATTTTTGAATATCATGAAAAATAAATTTATCTTTAATTTTGTTTCAACATAGTCTTTCGTTTTGTGCTGCTAAGGGACTAGCAATATGTAAGTTTAGAGGTGTGATAAGTGCTTAAATAGTCATATTTAAGCCCCTTAATTTACGCTTGTTAGGCTCTTTGGTTATCTATTTTAGTGAATTCTATTTCACTTTTATGTTTTATGTGTTTTTCACAAGGCTTTGACAAAAAGATAACATTTTGGAGCTCTAAGGAGTAAAAAGTAAAGTTCTGCAAACCAGCAAGGTGCCTCGAGCGCACCTCCCTTCTGATCGAGCGCACAGGCACACGAGTGCACTCATAGAAGGCTCGAGCACACACATGCGCTCGAGTGCAGCCCACATACACTCGAGCGCACACACTCCAGAGGCGGCAAAGCCAGATATGGAAAGAAGTCTCCGGACCTCAAATAGGAAATTAGGGTTTCGTGGCACCCTTAGAGCCCTATATATAGCCTTGTAAAACACAGAAACCATACTTTTTTTTTGTTTTGAGACTTGAAGTTGCAAGCTTGGAGAGGAATTGAGGACTCATCTCCCGAGTTTCTTCAGGTTTTATTTTTCTGTTTATGTTTATGATGGTTATAATGTTTAGTTCAACTAGCATGTGTAACTAAACCCTTATAGGGCTCGATTGAAGCCCTAGTTATGCTTTTCCACATATATATTCATTGATTACCTTTGTCTATAGCCATGTTAGAATGTTTAACTTGATTAATGCATGCTTGTATTTAAATTCCTCATATGTGTGTGTCTGATCAACGTATGCATGTGGTATGGATTAGTTAGTTGAATCAATTTGGATGACCGACTCCTGAGTTCAACAATAGTAACAAAAGATATCCACACCGGATTCTTGGGTTAATCAACATGGGAAATCGAGAGCAAACCAAGCCCTAGGTCCCGTGTGGTTGCCGATCTCCACAGTCCTTATGCTTTCTTAAGGAATAACTCAGTATACACCCATGCTGAATCCCTTAAGAAAGAAAAAAGTTAGAGTATACACCATGCCTAACTCGTTGCATAGGGAGATCAATAGCCTACGGTGTGGGCCAAGCCCTTAGGTTGGCAACCATTAAATATTCATAATAAGGCTAGAGCATTGGCACCTTACTTAGTGGGAAAGTGTAATTAGTGGTGGATATCGTAGTCCTATGCTCTTATTATTATTAACTCACACTCAACATTTATTTCTCTTTTTACTTTGAAGAAACTAATTCTAAATCGAAGTTTACCAATCCCTGTGGAAATGATCTCGCACTTGCATACTATGCTACCATTGACATTGTGCACTTGCAAGTAAAATAAGTACGATTATTTGTATATTTATTTAGGTAGATAATCGCACAACACACACTCTTTGAAAATTCCCACTTGAATTCGAGGAAATTACATAAATGCTAAAAATTCAAAAATAAACACCACGTTATTACCTTATGCTTTTCTGATAGCTATTCGTGATTCTCTGAAATTACGCAGTAAACCCCTTCAAAATTTTGCTCTTTTAACATTTCTTTCGGTCTCCAAGTATTTAGAGAAAACAAGTAATTGAAGGAAAACCAAACAAGATTTGGAAATGAATAAATTCAATTTATAAACATATTTAGTGGCGGCTGCCATTTTGTCAATTTTTTTTACTTTCTAGCTGCTTAAAATGTAGCCAAAACACATTACAAATTGCAACACTTGGACTTCCAGGTGTTGCACGAAATTGTTTTTTTTAAGAAAAATAATAATTAATGTTTAATTTTTCTTTTTTTTTGTTTTCTTTTGCTGGACCTGGATGTCCAGAATTTTTTATTTTTATTTTTATTTTTTTTCTCTTTCTCTTTTTTTGTAACTACGTCCCATGCATCTAATTTTTTTTTCAAAAGGATTATTTTATTCAATACTACTTCCTTCGCATAAATATATTATTTTAAATTTTATGTCATATTTATTAAATTACTTATTTACTCTTACTTTACGATTACGTGTATTACAATTCTACTTACCTTATAAAAATTTCGTCCCCGAAATTTCCTTACTTTAGTCCAAAAACAAATGTGAACAATACTTCTTCATAATTGTTTCACACTTTCACGTAATTTCTTCAACATCCTTATTCCGCCACAGAACTTGAACTAATGCAATTATTTTATTACACAAGACTTGTTCCTTTTTGTCTAAAATTCTCACTAGTACTTGTATATAAGCCCAATCTTTCTGAATTTCTATAGCTTAGCTCTAAATATTATAATATTCATCATGTAAACACTTTCTTAAAAGTGAAACATGAAATACATTATGCCACTGCTTCAACTCTGGAGGCAAATCCAGGCTATTCACAACTAGCCCAACTTTATGAACAACCTCATAGGGTCCCACTTACCTTAGACACAACTTTTCTTTATTTTTAATCCTCAACACATATTTTCATGGAGATATTTTTAATTACAACCAATCACCTACTTGAATTTAAAGAGGTTTTCTCTTAATATCAGCATAGCTATTCGGTCTACTCTGTGCTGTTTTACGGTTATCTTTAGCCAACTTGATTACCTTAGTTGTTAACTTAATAATTTATGAACCAAATATATTTCTCTCTCTAACTTTTTCCCAGCATATAGAAGTTCTACACCTCCTACCATACAATGTCTCAATCGGTGCCATCCCAATACTAGTTTGATACTTATTATTATAAGCAACTTCAATCCTGACCACTAGAAATTCTGTCTCCATCCTCTATACATCTTATTGTAACTTGAGTGCATCGAATATACATCATCATGTACCTTTCTCAATATTTTCTTTCTCAACTCTGCTTCATTGGAAACACAATCCATGTTCTAATAGCAAAATACCCTCATTTCAAATTTTGAACTCAAAATGCTTTCTAGTAAGCACTCAATGCTTAATCTTTTCTATCTCTTCATCTCAACCTTGCATCTCTAAAACATTTTACTATGGATTACTGTACAACCATATTCGTTAACCATAATCCTCTATTACTGATATTCAACTTTATTCTTATATCTCTAAATCTGACATCAATTACACATCATGACTTTCAATAGCAGACAATCTTCTTGTAGACTTTCTACTCAATGCATCAGCTATCACCATCACATTTTCTAGGTGATAATGAATTGTACAATCATAGTTATTAATCAACTCTATCCACCATCTTTGCCTCAAATTCAACTCTCTCTAGGTAGGTAAGTATGTTAAACTCTTATAACCCATAAATATCTCACAAGTGGCTCCATACAAATGATGTCTCAAATCTTTAAAGTAAATACTATAATAGCCAATTCTCAGTCATGAGTATGGTAATTTCTATCATGAATCTTCACTTTCCTAGAAGTATGGGCCACAACTTTCCTATGTTAAACGTATTCCAATAATTGATGTGACATATCACTATAAACCATAAATCCTTCATCACCAGAAAGAAACACCAATACCGGAGCTGTAATCAATTTCTCCTTTAGTAATTGAAATTTTTCTTACACTACCCTCACCATACAAATCTCACCTCTTTCCTGGTTAGCCTATTCAATAGTATTATAATAATATTTTTTTTGAAAGAATCTTCTATAATAACTAGCTAACCCCAAGAAAATTCTAATCTCAGTCACATTAGTTGGTCTCTCCCAACTTAACATTGCCTCTACCTGTTTTAGATCAACTGTTATGCCATTTCCCAATATTACATATTCCAATAAAGTTATTTCATTCAACCAACACTCACACTTAGAAAACTTTGCATATAATTTCTGTCTCCTCAGAATCTCCAATACAATTTCTAAATGTTTTACCTGCTCTTCCTTAGTCTTAGAATACACCAAGATGTTATCGTTGAACCCAACCACAAGATTATCAAGAAATGGTTCAGACTTTTTAGTCATCAAGTCCATGAAGGTTTCTGGAACATTATTCAATCCAAATGACATCACAAGAAACTTATGACCATAACATGTCCTAAAAATAGCCCTAGGCATGTCTGCCTTCTCTATCCTCAAATGGTGATAACCTGATCTCAGGTTTATCTTAAAAGACACTTTCACTCATTGCACTACTCAAATAGTTTATTTATTCTAGGTAAAAGGTATTTGTTCTTATTCAACTATTTGTAGTCTATACACACTCTTATTGTTCCATCTTCTTTCTTCACAGACACTACATGTCCTCCTCCTGATAATACACTAAAATCGAATAAATTGTTTATCTAACAACTCTTGGACTTTCAACTCTCTTAACCCAGTGGGTGTCACTTTGTATGGTGCTATTAAATATATGTGATGAACTTGATATCACATCAATAGAAAATTAAATCTCCCTACTGAGAGGCAAACTAGACGACTTATCACGAAATCTTTCACAAACAAGATTTCTTTTGACTTTCTATTTTCCTTTATAGAATCCATTATGTATGCCAAATACTCCTCATGTCCATATCTTGAACACTACAATCTTTCTGTAACAATCAACCCAGATATAATAGGTCGATAACCAATTCTTTCCCAAACATTAAATGAAATTATATCATATTCAAAGATAATAAATCAGCTTCAGATTCTCTTTCACTGATACGAATCACACAACTCTTGTAAATATTGATGATTATCACTCTATCTCTAATAGGAACTTCAATAGAATTATTTTGCATCCAAGGACTAATACATACTTCAATAGACTTCATATGAATACTAGATGCAACAGAACGGGTTGCACCAAGATCAACCAACATTGATATGTCCACATTCTCTATATATAAATCACTCAAATTAGAACAATTATGTGATAAATATCTTATCAGATTACATCTATAACACGTTCTAATATTTTTATCACGTTATCACATCTTCTAAGTAGTACACTCCCACATTTACCATAATTTTCAGTTCCCATAGCCTATCTCTCAAATCTAAGGGTCCACCAATATTACTCTGAGCTACAGAAGCAACAAGTCTTGCTTACCTCTGACTCTGTACTATAGTTTCTCTGTGACAAGGAACGCCTCCTCTAGGTGGTCTCCCACCCTGCACACTCATACTGGTACCACTTCTAGGTTTTTCAAATCTAGACCTCTTTCGCCAATTCCTCTTACCTTTGATTTCTTTCACATCATTCTCAATCTGAAGTGCTATATCCACTAATTTGACATAATTCTTATGCCTTATGTAAGATAGTTTTGATCAAATCTTAAAAACTAGTTTATCTATGAACCTCTTACACTTCTTCTCCTATGGGTATACCATTTTCGGTACAAATCTTGACAAAACTACAAATCTCCTATCATACTAACCCACTGTCAACCCATTTGCCTCAAATAAATAAAATCTCTATCTTGTTGGACTTTAAAGGTCTAAGGAAAATATTTATCATGGAAAACCTCCTTAAACCTACATGGGGTGTGGACTGAACTTGGGAAGGAAATTTCCCTCGTTCATTCACACTCAAGGAGCCCATCAGTTTGGTCACTTGGCTTCTTATCTCTTTGTTCTGTTCAACAACCTGCGTAATTAACGCTTCACACCTCTGATTTGTCTTACCCTGTGCCTCTATAAAAGCATGTAAAGTTTCTTCGAAAGAACTCCTAGAGGATAAGGGTACATGATATGGTGCAGGGTATGATCTAGGAGGTTGTGCAAGCTGCTGGTTTTCAGACTTCCAGCTGAAGTTGGGGTGATTTTGCCATCCCGGATTATAGGTGTTAGAGCCGGGTGCTAGAGGCTTCTTGTACATGCCTAAGGTATTACATTGTTCCTTATACATCCCTCTCATATCTATGAATGTGGGGCACTCTTGAGCGGGATGATCTACCCTGCCACACACAAAACATGGTTCCAAAGATTCGGCATGGTTAACTACGTGTGTTGGTTTTGAGCCTTTAGTTTTTAATGCATCTAACTCCCTAGTAAGCATTTCGGCCTTAGCTTTTAGGTTGTCTTCTTCCCTAAGATGGTAAATTCCATCACCACTATGGTTTCATATAGGTCATGACCTATTTGTACTTTCAGTAGCACTAGGTCCAGTCCAAGTATGAGCTTTTTCAGCAAGCTCATTGAGGTACTCAATGGCCTCATCAGGGTCTTTTTGTAGAAATTCACCATTACACATCATCTCTACGAATTGGCGCTCTTTATAGGTAAGTCTCTCATAGAAATAGCTCACTAAGCACCAACTCTCATACCCATAGTGTGGACACATACTTAATAGCTCCTTAAATTTCTCCTAAGACTGATACAAAGTCTCATTATCCTTTTGTGCAATGGTGGAGATTTGTCTTTTTAAAGCATTGGTCTTATGTTGAGGGAAGTATTTGTTAAAGAATACCTGAGTCATCTTATTCCATGTCCCAATAGATCGTGGTCTCAGTGAGTATAACCAACTCTTAGCTTTATTCTTCAAAGAGAAAGGAAAAAACTTGAGTCTCATGATATCATCAGTTGCATATTGACTATGAAAAATCGCAACTACTTCCTCAAACTCCCTAATGTGTACATACGGGTTTTCATTTTCTAAGCCATGAAATGTAGGGAGTAATTAAATCATCCCTGTTTTAAATTCTTGATGGCGAGTGTTGGCTAGAAACATGATGCATGATGGTGTGGCTATCCTGCTAGGATGTAAATAATCTTTAAGTGTCCTAGCAACATTCTCATTAGGGTTTTCAGCCATGTTAACAAAATTTTCTAAATTCTCGGTTGGTGTTGTTCGATAATATACCTAAATAAATAGGTGAATAATTGTACTTTGTTTTACTTGCAAGTGCACAAGGTCAATAGTGTAGCATAGTGTGCGAATGCAAGATCATCTCCACAGGGATTGGTAAAGTTCGATTTAGAATTATAATTGCAATGTAAAAAGATAGAAATAATAAACTGAAGGGTGATTTGATAATAATAAAGACATAAGGCTTTGATATCCACCACTAGTCATACATTCCCGATTTTGTATAAAGTATCAGTGCTTTAGCCATATTATGTGTACCTACTGGTTGCCAACCTAAGGGCATGGTATCTACTCCTTAAGCTATTGATTTCCCTAAGCAACGAGTTAGGCATGGTATTTACTCTAACTCTTTTCTTCCTTAAGGGATTCAGCATGGTATCTGCTTGAGTTGTTCCTTAAGAAAGCATAGGTACTGTGGAAATCGACAACCACATGAGACCTAGGGCATGGTATCTACTCCCGGTTTCCCATGTTGATTAACCCGGGTATCCGGATAAGATGGTCCCTTGTTACTAATGTTAGACCCAGGACTCGGTCATCCAAATTGATCTAACTAACCTATCCATACCACATGCATACGTTGGCCTTACACATACATATGAGGAATGTAAATAAGCACAGGTGTTAATCAAGTTAAGTAACATAATAAGCTATGCAAAGATTTAATCAATGAATAAAAATATGGGAATGCATAACTAGGGCTTCAATCGAGCCCTATAAGAGAGTTAGTTACACATACTAACTGAAGTAAACATAATCAAACTAAACATAAAGGAGAAGAATAAACCCGAGAGAAGAGGCGTCAATTCTCTCCCGAGCTCTCCACTCCAAGTAAAAGAAAAGAGAAAAGTGTTTTCTATCAAAGATGTTTTTTTTGTGTGTGAGTTACAAGTGTATTTATAGGTCTTTGAGAAGTCCTAATAGACCCATGAATCCTAAACTTTCCTAAAACGAAACTCTTGTATTTTCCAAAATAAGGTTCTGCAGTTTACTGTTCACGCCCGTATCTTTGCGCTCGATCCTAGCTGTGTGCGCACGATCGTATGTGCGCTCGATCGCACTTCATGTGCGCTCGATCGCACTTTGTCCAGAAAGTTCTCCAGGGCTTCTAGATTTCTTCCTTAAAGTGCCAAAACTGCTTCTTTTTCTCCAAGACCCTATAAAAACATGTAAAACACACAAATGGAGTAAAAGATACCAAATTAATGTAATAAAGGATCTAACAAGTGTAAATAAGGGGGCTTAAATATGTATATTTAAGCGTCTATCACACCCCCAAACTTACATATTGCTAGTCCCTTAGCAATACTAAATTAAAAACTAAAACAGAAATATAGATAAATCCAATGTTCATAGTGTCAATAAAAAAATCTAGATTTTACACAAAACAATGATGCGCATTCATGAGCAAGCTTAACAAGTGTAAACATATATCTGCAATGAATAAGAGTTTTGAACATAAATCATATTCACTAGGTATTCTAAGATATCACAAGTTTGACTTTGGTGTGTGGTGATTAGCACATAAAAGATTGAGTTTCCAAGATATTCAAATAAGTAGTGTTTCGATGACTCAAGATTCACCAAACTTCCAATTAGAGTCAACAAATATGGCATAGTCTTTTATTTGAGAGATTTTTGCCAGGTTAGTTCCCTTAAGCTTTCTTGTTGACTCGTGTAATGAGTGTTTAGCCAATGACTCCCAAACCAGATGGTTTTAGGGCATTAGGTGTAAAGACACCCCTAAGGACTTACTGGCTCGAGTCAACAAGGCTACGAAACTAACTGATTTTTATGCTACCATTTAGAATTTTCCACCTTTTGACGTGACACTCAATGCTTACTGAGGCAAGAGGGCCAGTTACTCAGTAAAAAATTCCTTTTTAATGATCACTTAAGATTTTCCACCTTTTGACGTGACACTCAATGCTTACTGAGGCAAGAGGGCCAGTTACTCAGCGGAAGATTTGTTTTTATTGATCATTAGGAGCATTTTTTTATTTTTGAGCACGAATCGATCTTTTCTATTTTTATATGCCAAAATGTCAATCTAATAGGTCATCTAGTTCACAGTCAAGCAAAAGAAACATACCAATCCAAATATCATGTCATACCCCACACAGCTATGTGTTAATGTGCTTGTGATAGTTCAAGTTAAACTTGTGAATTCTTAAATGCCAAAAGGGCAGTGATCTAGGTTCAAAACTTGTTTATTGGCCTATATGTTCAAAGTGTTAAGCTCACTGATGAAGTTGAATCATAACATTTTGTTTAGATCACAAAAAAAAGTTTATTGGACAGAATGAACATGCATTTATCTATGAAAATAACAACAGAACTAAAAATGTAGGACATAGTGTAGTGTGTGAATGTGTCTCCCATACCCCCAAACTTAAATTACACATTGTCCCCAATGTGTGAATAACAAGGAAAGAGCTGACCTGGGAGATGGAGAACTAGCTAGGTCGGCATGGCTCATAGCGTACCCCCAAACTTGAACGGATGCACATATTGTCCCTAAAAAAGAAAAACTAACGTAATACGGGAAAACAAGAAGTAATTAAAATAAATAAATAACAATAAATACGTAAAATAATAAAAATAAAAGGATAAGCTGTGGGGTGCCTCCCATGAGCGCTAAGTTTAACGTCTTCAGCCGGACCAAGCCTTATTTTTCCCCAAAACTACGAGTGGCAGCAGCTAGCATAGGAAATGTCTTATTCTCTCCCATATAAGCATATGGTAAGTGCTCTGACAACTGCTTGAATTCTAAGTTAGGTGCCTGTACAATAGAAGGGAAAATAATATTAGTAGGCACATAATGGTCAAATGGATCGGTGTACTTACTTGGATGCTTTGGAAAGGCCTCTAGAAGGTGCATAGTTTCAATGAGGTCTTTAGTAACATCTTCTGATTTTGGCTCAATATCTGATCCTTTGAAATAATGGGTGAAGGTGGTCTCTAAGGGATCAATATGATGGTCATGAAAGACTTGTTTAACAACACCTTGCTTTTGTTCACTTAGCTCCTTAGCCAATTCCCCCATTTGTACTTCCAATATATGAATAGCTTGCTCATGTTTGGTATTGATTTGTCGTTGCTCAATCATGAACTGTTCTTGTGAAGTCATCAGTTGCCTCATAAGACTCTCTAGGTTACTATTTTCTGATTCCGGCACTGGTTGGACTGCTGGTTGGAAGTATTGGTGTTGTCCTTGAACATTTAAAGCATTGTGATTATTGCTCCATGAGAGGTTGGGGTGGTGCTTCCATCCAGGATTGTAGGTATTTGTATATGCATTGTGCGGTCCCTCATAATTTGCTTGCTCTTGATCTGCATATGAATACAAAGGGCAAGTGTTAGTAGTGTGATCAAAATAAGAACATATAGCACATACCTGGAGTGGTTTGCCTCGCGGACTAGGTGATATGTTTTGACTAGTCATGGCATATATGAGCATATCTAGCTTCCTCTCCATAGCATCTAGACAAGTATATTGAGCTTCTGTCATTGGTGCTTCTCCCTTTGAATGAATTAGTTGAAAAGCTTCAGTGTAGCAGTTTTAGTACTGTTGCTCGGGTACTCTCTGGACCTTTTGCGCTCGAGCGCAGCTCCTCTACGCTCGATCGCTCTGGGCTTGCGATCGATCGCACCAAGTAGTGCGCTCGATCGCAATGAGGACAGAAACTCCTCCTCTGCACACCTAAACAAAAACAGAAAAAGAAGGAATAAATCTGATTTTTGATAAAAATAAAAATAAAACAGAACAGAATAGAATAAATTAAAATAATAATAAAAAAAAACTAACGAAAATAATTCCAAAAAGAAATTTAGCACAATCCCCGGCAACGGCGCCAAAAACTTGTTGTTCGATAATATACCTAAATAAATAGGTGAATAATCGTACTTTGTTTTACTTGCAAGTGCACAAGGTCAATAGTGTAGCATAGTGTGCGAATGCAAGATCATCTTCACAGGGATTGGTAAAGTTCGATTTAGAATTATAATTGCAATGTAAAAAGATAGAAATAATAAACTGAAGGGTGATTTGATAATAATAAAGACATAAGGCTTTGATATCCACCACTAGTCATACATTCCCGATTTTGTATAAAGTATCAGTGCTTTAGCCATATTATGTGTACCTACTGGTTGCCAACCTAAGGGCATGGTATCTACTCCTTAAGCTATTGATTTCCCTAAGCAACGAGTTAGGCATGGTATCTACTCTAACTCTTTTCTTCCTTAAGGGATTCAGCATGGTATCTGCTTGAGTTGTTCCTTAAGAAAGCATAGGTACTGTGGAAATCGACAACCACATGAGACCTAGGGCATGGTATCTACTCCCGGTTTCCCATGTTGATTAACCCGGGTATCCGGATAAGATGGTCCCTTGTTACTAATGTTAGACCCAGGACTCGGTCATCCAAATTGATCTAACTAACCTATCCATACCACATGCATACGTTGGCCTTACACATACATATGAGGAATGTAAATAAGCACAGGTGTTAATCAAGTTAAGTAACATAATAAGCTATGCAAAGATTTAATCAATGAATAAAAATATGGGAATGCATAACTAGGGCTTCAATCGAGCCCTATAAGAGAGTTAGTTACACATACTAACTGAAGTAAACATAATCAAACTAAACATAAAGGAGAAGAATAAACCCGAGAGAAGAGGCGTCAATTCTCTCCCGAGCTCTCCACTCCAAGTAAAAGAAAAGAGAAAAGTGTTTTCTATCAAAGATGTTTTTTTTGTGTGTGAGTTACAAGTGTATTTATAGGTCTTTGAGAAGTCCTAATAGACCCATGAATCCTAAACTTTCCTAAAACGAAACTCTTGTATTTTCCAAAATAAGGTTCTGCAGTTTACTGTTCACGCCCGTATCTTTGCGCTCGATCCTAGCTGTGTGCGCACGATCGTATGTGCGCTCGATCGCACTTCATGTGCGCTCGATCGCACTTTGTCCAGAAAGTTCTCCAGGGCTTCTAGATTTCTTCCTTAAAGTGCCAAAACTGCTTCTTTTTCTCCAAGACCCTATAAAAACATGTAAAACACACAAATGGAGTAAAAGATACCAAATTAATGTAATAAAGGATCTAACAAGTGTAAATAAGGGGGCTTAAATATGTATATTTAAGCGTCTATCAGTTGGGTGTACGCTAGGGTTTGATCTAGGCGAGGTTTCACTAACGGACGTGGAAGGAAAGAGTAACTCTATTTCAGGTTCTTTAGTGAATCTACCTCGCGAATCTCTCGGCCTTAGCATACGCTAACTAAGTTAAAAGGTAATAAATAAAACAAAACAAATAAAAGAAAATCAGAAAATAAAAAACTTAAAGAAAGGAACAATAGTACTGTCTTGTCTTAGAGCAGGCAATCTTTTTTTTTTATCTGTAAATAAACTTGTATTAAGTGATCAAAATGTACAAAAATATTCACTGGGCATACCCAGGAGATTTACAAATGAGGCATATACAAAATAAACATGGGCTTAAACAAAGTCAATGACTAAACAAGAAACATGGGAACATTAAGGGACCTGCTGGACCTTGATAGGCAGCAATAACAAAAACAACAAACCACAATAGCTTACAAGGGATCTGGGCATACCCAGGGAATAACCAGGCAAGCAAGGTAGCAAAGTACAGCTGAAGCAATACAAAACAAACTAGGGCATACCCTTGAAAATACAAGGGGAGGCATTACTATGAAAGCACACAGCCACACAACCCAAAAAGAAACTAAGCTGCATTGAACCCTACAGCAGCAGCCTATACTCAGGGCAGGCAGCATAGACAATTCTGTAAATACCAATCTGGATTTTCTTCACTAAGCTGGCAGGCTGGACAGAAACTTTGTCAAAAAGCTTGGCATTTTTGGCCAGCCAAATATTGTAGACTGTGCTTGCAAGGGCAGACTTCCTTGCCACTGCAGGGGGGGCTGTACCTTTTGCTTTGAGAGTCCATCTAAAGGAACTCTCAATAGATGTCATTTGTCTCCTGCACCCCAGCCATTTGTTGATGGATACCCAGACTTCCTTGCTGACTCTACAGGAGAAGAAGAGGTGCTCCTTGTTCTCTTCTTGGTTAGAGCATAAAGGGCACAACTTGTCATTCCCTTCAAGATAGAGCTTATCTTTTGTGAGAAGTCTGTTCTTTATTGCCAGCCAAAGAATGAAGGATTGTTTAGGGGGCAGTGACTATTCCAGACCAGGGAAGCCCATCTGACATCATTGCTTTTCTGTCTCATTGCATTATACACCTTCTTTATGCTCAACTCATCATTCAGCCTCAATTCCATAAATTTGTTGGTAGCTTGTAGTACATTAGGAGGCTGCCCAACCATTTCATCTCTAATTTCTAGGATCCTCTTCCAAAGAGGGGAATCATCCTTGCATTCCTTAACCTCCCATATGGATTTGTTTAAAAGATAGTAGTGTTGGATCCATTGGATCCGAAGGGAGTCTTTCTTCATATGAATGTTCCACAAGACTCTTGAAAGGAGAGCCTTGTTCCAGGTTTTAAGCTCCACCAGCCCAAGACCTCCCTCAAGCTTAGGTTTGCAAATGTCAGCCCAAGCAACAAGAGCTTTTCTCATGCCCCCATTTTTACCATTCCACAGAAATGTTTTACAAAGTCTGACAATCTTTTCAAGGATGTTGCCAGGGATGGGGAAGATTACAAGCCAAAAGCATTCCACTCCTTGGAGCACTGATTTGATAAGTTCAGTTCTCCCAGCATATGATAAAGAGGAACCAGCCCACACATTAATGTATCCAGAAATTTTATCAATAAGGGGAGCATAGTGAGTAGCATTCAGCCTTGCAGAGGCAAGAGGGACCCCTAAATATTTGAAGGGAAGGCTGCCATCCTCCATTCCAGTACATCTTCTGATCTCCATAAGCTCCTCTGGTTTCACCTCAGCATGGAGAATGTTAGACTTAGCAAGGCTAGCCTTTAGCCCAGAACACTCACTGAAGGTGTTAACACAATTCATAAGTAATCCCACTGATTTAGCTTCACCTCTAGCAAACAGTATAAGATCATCTGCAAAGGCCAGGTGAGTAATCTTGAGCTTGTCACACTTGGGGTGATATCTGAAGCCATCTTTCTCATTCAATCTCCTAAGTAGCCTAGAGAGGTACTCCATTATCAACACAAAGAGGTAAGAAGATAGAGGATCTCCTTGTCTGATTCCTCTTTTACCTTTAAAGAATCCATGCAAGCTACCATTGATGGATAAATAGTATGATGTTATTGATACACATTCCATGGTCCATGCTCTAAACTTTTCAGGGAACCCAAGCCCCTCTAAGAGGCTATTCAAGAACTCCTATTCCACAGTGTCATAAGCTTTCCTTAGGTCAATCTTAATTATGCATCTAGGAGGGATCCTCTTCCTACAATATTTCTTAAGTAGCTCATGAACCAAGTAGATATTTTCAGCCATACTCCTAGCCTTAATGAAAACAGCCTGAGTAGGGTTGACAATTTGATTCAAGTAAGGAGCTAATCTTGCAGCCATAATCTTGGAGATAACCTTGTAGATCACATTGCCGCAAGCAATGAGCCTGAAATCCTCAACTCTAGAAGCTTGTTTACTTTTGGGGATCAGGGCTAAAGAAGAGCGGTTGAGTTGTTTAAGAAGCCTACAACTCATGAAGAATTCTTGCACAGCCTCAATGATCTCTTTGTGAGTAACCTCCCATACTTTCTTGAAGAATTTGGAAGAGTATCCATCAAGTCCAGGGGATTTATCCTCCCCAATACTCCACAAAGCAGCCTTGATTTCTTCCTCAGTTACATCCTTAATCAACTCTTCAGCATGGGTCTCATGAAGAACAGGCCCCTCTCTAATAACCTCTATCTCAATAGGATTGCAGCTGCTAGAAGAGCCCAGGAGCTCTTTATAGAATCTGGTGAACTCCATAACCACTTCAGCTTCAGAGGTTGATTGACATCCATTGGCTAGCCTTACAGAAGCAATATGGTTTTTGATGGTCTTCCTCTTGACCAGGGCATGAAATAGTTTGGTCCCCCTATCACTATTGAGTAGGTACTTGCATTTAGCCTGTTGAGATAGGAAGCTTCTCTCAGCCTCAGCAAGCTGAAATTCTTTGAGCTTTCAATTAGCCACCCTCACTTGAAGATCAGTATCATTAGGATTATCATGTAGCTCTTACTGCATGCTAGTTAACTTGGTTGCAGCCTCAGAGGCTCTCTTGGTTATATAGCTAAAGTGCTTCTTATTGAGGTTCTTAATATGGGGTTTGAGGCCTTTCAAGAGGTTGCATAATATGAACTGTTTGGTGCCTCTTCTAGGACAGTCCCAATGGGTTCTTGTCAAGTCCAGGAACTTGTCATGATCAGCCCACATGTTAAAAAACTTGAAAGATCTCCTACCCCCACAAACCTCATCCATCAAGCTAACAATACATGGAGAGTGGTCAGAGATGCAACCAGCAGGAAGGAAGGAAGCTTGGGCTCTCATCCCCTTTTGGAACCATACATTGTTAACCATTGCTCTATCCAGCTTGCACCAAACTTTGTTGTTGGACCAAGTGAAGAAGCAGCCATTAGCATTGATATCAGATAGGCCAGTTTCCCTACAACAATAAGAGGGGTCCCTAATCTCATAGTCTATTACAAGCAGCCCATTAGTTTTCTCATCAATAGCAAAGACATTGTTAAAATCACCCAAGACAAGCCAAGGGGAATACAAATCAAAGCCAAAATTACAAAGGTTGTCCCATAAGGGTCTCCTTGATACAATGGAGTTAAAACCATACACAAAACTGATTACAAAATTATAAGAAGAGATTAAACATGATACATTACAATGGATAACTTGGGGGGAAGAATCAATAATAGATAAACTAACCTTTGAAGGGTTCCAAAGTAACAAAATTCTGCCTGATGAATGAGTAGAGAAGTTGTTTGCCTGGCTCCACCTTATGAATTTGTTTCCCATAATCTTTAGCAACTTTGTCTCATCAAGCTTACATTCCAAAATCCCCATTACATCAATCTTATGTACCTTCATGAGGTTTAGCACCCCATTATATTTCAGGGGCTTGTGAAAGCCCCTGATATTCCAGCATGCAACTATTATTTGTGAGGTAGGGAGGCTGTCCCTCCCTTCCTAGTTGTATATGTTTCTTTTTGGCCTATTCTTTCTTTCTTTTTCTTGACTATTTAAAATCCATTTTCCTGCACAGTAGGGTCAACCTGTCCCTTATCTCTCTCACAATTTTTCTGCTCTTGAGTAGACTTTTTCTTATGCTCATTTTCCCCTAGTCTCAGGGTGATGGGGAGATTTTAAACCTGCCACCACATAGGTAGGAGGGAGAGGAGATTCCTGAAGCTCCTCCACCCTTGCATCAAGACAGGGTTCTTCTCTAGCTTGATCATTCTCTACTTGGATTGCTTCTCTTTGCTCTTGGTTAGGACTACCCCTAGCTGGAGATTCCAAACTAGTTACAGCCCCTCTAGTCTTCTCATTCAGATTGTTAACTCCTTTAGACTGATCATTAGGGGGATTAGGCTCTTCCTGTCTTGCAGGCTCTTTCCCTTTTCCCTTTGGCTTGCTCCCCTTAACATAATTGGTATTGAGGTTGCAGGAGTGAAGGTCATGCCCAACTATTTTGCGTTTTGAACAGAACCTGGGAAAGTTCTCATATGATATCTTCTATTCAAATGTATCTCCATTTAGAAAAATCAATGGAACAATGAATTGAATGTCTTAAGCTACATCAATTTCCACAAGTAGTCTAGCATAGGATATTCTTTCTTTACTCTTAGTAAATTGGTCAGTATAGAGGGGTTTTCCAATCAAAGTACTTATCTTACTAAGGTAGTTTGCTGACCATAGCTCAAGAGGTAAACCTTTCAATTGAATCCATACATGGATGGTAGTGATTTCCTCATTACCAAACTTGAAAAGTTTAGGCATTGATTTCAGAAGTAAAGGCCTACCATATACTTGATAAGGGCCTTCTTGCAACACATTCAAGCTAGATTCTTCATTATCAAATCTAAACACTATCCATCCATTTTCATGAAACTGAGTAGAGACTCTTACCTTCCAGGAATCAGTGAGCTTTTTCAGGGCTGCCCTCCCCGGAAATCTTCCAGCAAAGTATCCCACCAAGCAGAAAGGCTGATCTTCAAACACTTCCAACATATCTTCCTGTGCGACTCTGACTATTCCTCCCTCACTGGCTATGGATGAGAGCTGGAGGCCCTTACTTTGCATTCTGTTCTCTGCAAAGAGGCTAACCCAAGGAGCTTTCTTGGTCTCCTCATTAGAAGCAGGTCTCTTGCCTATGGATTTGAAGGATTGTTGAGTTCCCTTAGGACCTGAAGTAGGGGAAGCTACATTGTCCCTTGAGTCAGACTGGAGGCTCCCATTCTTAAAGAGAGAGTGAAGACTGGACTCATTGCTAGCCTATTTCCTACCTTGCCCTGCAGCAGGCTTCCCATAAACAGTACCATGAACAGTTGCTTGACAACTTGTGTCATCTTATTCACTGGAAAAGTAGGACCCCATTTGGTCTGAGCCCTCTCCACTCTCCTCAGAGGAGCTTGAGCTCTCACCCTCAATGGTCTAGGACTCTTCTTGCATAGCTTAATTAGCTGCATTGCCTTTCATTTGAACTTTGGTACTGTTCACCATTGAAGCTCTAACAGAGCTTCCATTCTTGCCCGAGATAGAAGCTTCCACTTGGGTCCCTAAGGATTGAGAAACCCTCTCTCCCAAGGAGTAGGAAGAGGAAGCAGACCCTTTGGATAGCTCCCTGGCCCCATCCTTGCTTGAGCTAGTTGAATCTTCTTCTCGCGACAAAGCTACTGTAGCAGCTTTGTTCTTGAAATGATTCTGGACATAATCCAGATCATTTTGCTCTTGAATTGTTAGAGGAGCCTTCCTAGGTGGTTTCTTCTTCCCCATGCTGAAGATGGCAGAAAGAATGGCATAGAAAGAGGTAGAAGAGGAGGAGAGATGATCGGGAGACCATGGGCAGCACTGTTCACAGTTGAGAGCTTCTCTCTTTAGCTGCCCGTGAATTTAGAGTAGGTAATCTTCCTTGTATGTAAGCGCATTTTCCTGACAACGGCACCAAAATTTCATTACGCCCAAAGTGTAACGCGGTAGTTGTAGCACAACTTTGGGGTGTCGATTCCACAGATAAAAGCGATCTACAAAGGAAAAGTGCAAACCTTAACACGAACGATAACAATCAAGTGAGAAGATATGAATGATGAAGTAATTATGTAAATAAATTGAAATATATAATAAAGAAACAACAAGGTTCCGAGAATCCTCCCTAGGTTCATTGCCTTATTCCAATCTTTAATTCATTTTTTTTTATCTCGATTGCAAGTTTCGCATCCCAAATAATCAATCAGTACATATTCAATCAAGCATATATATATATATATACCTTAATGTAATTTATATGAATTATTCTTTTGAGTTAAGCACACATAACCTATCCTATAGATTTATCAAGAAATAACAATATATCTTTAATGACAATATTGCAGTAATAGACAAACCTAAAAAATAAATCTACCGGACTCAATCATACCCAATAATCTTGACATAAGAAGAGCACAACTAGACTTATATCAAAGATAAAGATACAATCACCGGATTAAGAGAAAATCCTTTAATTAGATAAAAGAGTAACAGATAACAATGTTGTGACAATAAAGCCCAACTACAACTGAATCAAGAAAGGAAAATAATCAGTCAGTCACGGGCAAGCTAGAGAAAGAAGCTCTCAACTGCTACAGTGCTTGCCTATGGTTTCCCGCCGCTCTCTCCTCCCCCTCCCCCTCCCCCATTTTCTGAGCTCTTTTCTCTGTATTCGATAGCATGGGAAAGAAGAAATCCAGTAGGAAACCTTTCCTCTCAGTCCAAGAGAAAAATGATCTGGAATATGTCCAGAATCATTTCAATAGCAAAGCAGCTACAGTAACAATGTCGCGAGAAGAAGACTCTGTAAACTCCTGCCAGAAAGGAGCAAGGGACTCTAATAAGGAGTCAGAAAGTTCTTCCTACTCTTTGGGAGTTGGGGAATCCAAGTCCTTGAGGCCTGAAATGGAAGGCTTAGCCTCGGGCAATGATGGAAGCATGTTCAGAGCTTCAATGGTAAACAGTAACCAAAATCAGAAAAAGAAAAAGGAGGTAATTCAGGCTATGCAGGATGAGTCTCAGGCCCTTGGGGATGAGAATGCAAGCTCTTCTGATGAGAGTGAAGAGGAATCAGTGCAAGAAGATTCCTTTAGTTCTTCTGAAGAAGATGATCCCAGCTGCCAAGCTACTGTTCACGGAAGAACAGCTGCAGCTAGGATAGAAAGGAATGAGGTAAGCAGTGAGTCCAGGCTCCTCTCTGCCCAGAAAAATGAGGGTCTTCCCTTTAATCCTGGGTCAAAAATGGCTTCCCTTGGGCTGGTAGTTTCAGAAAGAACCAAAGATAAATCCAATGCCAATATCAATGGCACAGCTGCTCAGGAGGTGAACAAGAAAGCTCCTTAAGTCAGTCTGTTTATTGAGAACAGAAAACAAAACAAGGGCCTTCAACTTTCTTCAATTGCTAGTGAAGGAGGAGTGGTTTGTATTGAGAATGAAGACATGGAGGAAGTGTTCAGTGCCCAACAATTCTGCCTGGTGGGATACTTTGTTGGGAGATTTTCAGGGAAGGCTGCATTGAAAATGCTCACAGACTCATGAAAGGTATCAGTTTCAACTCAATTTCATGATAGTGGATGGATAGTGTTCAAATTTGATAATACTGAGTCTAGTATGAATGTGCTGCATGATGGTCCATACCAAGTCTATGGTAGACCTTTTTTTTTTAAATCAACGCCTAAGCTTTTTACATTTGATAATGAAGAAATTAGTACTATTCTAGTTTGGATTCAACTAAAGGGTTTGCCCCTGGAATTATGGACTGCTAACTGCCTTAGCAAGATAGGAACCCTGCTTGGCAAGCCTCTCTATACTGACCAATTCACTAAAAGCAAAGAAAGAATTTCTTTTGCTAGACTGCTTATAGAGATTGATGTAGCAAAGGAGATTGTGTTCAATGTGCCACTGAGTTTCCCTAATGGTGTCACTTTTGATCAAAAAGTCACTTATGAGAACCTCCCTAGATACTGTCCTAAATGTAAGGTCTTAGGTCATGACCTCCATGCCTGCAGCCTTAATGGGAGACTACTATGAAAGATAAAGTTATTCACTGTAAAACTTATTGCTTAATTTTCTCTTGTAATTTTGTAATTAGTTTTGTTTATGGCTTGAATACCATTGTTACAAGAAGACCCTTATGGGACAATCTTTGTAAATTTAGTCATGACTTATCTGCTCCCTGGATTGTAATGGGTGATTTCAATAATGTTCTTGCTCCTGATGAGAAAGTAAATGGGCTGCTTATAACTGATTATGAGATAAAGGATCCTAATTTTTGCTGTGGAGAGACTGGGCTATCTGATGTCAGTTCTACTGGATGCTTGTTTACTTGGACAAATAACAAAGTTTGGTGCAAACTGGAAAGAGTGATGGTCAACAATGGTTGGTACTAAAAGGGGTATATGGTCCAAGCTGCTTTCATTTCAGCTGGTTGCCTTTCTGACCATTCTCCTTGCCTGGTAAGATTGTTAGAAGAAGCTTATGGGGGTAGGAGATCTTTCAAGTTCTTCAACATGTGGACTGAGCATGATAAGTTTTTGGATATAATTAGAACCCATTGGGGTAATCCTGTGGGAGGCACTAAATAGTTCATTCTATGTTCCTACTTGAAAGGCCTCAAACCCCACTTCAAGAAGCTCAATGAGAGACATTACAACCACATCTCTGAGAGAGCTCTTGAGGCTTCAACCAAATTGGTTAGTCTCCAACAAGAGCTTCATGACAACCCTAGTGATACTGACCTGCAAACTATGGTGACAAGTTTGAAGTTGAAAGCTTTCCAGTTGGCAGAAGCTGAGAGAAGTTTTCTATCCTAGTAGGCTAAATGCAAATATCTACTTAATAGTGATAGAAGGACAAAATTTTTTCATGCCTTGGTTAAAAGGAAGACTAGTAGAAACCACATTGCTGCTTTAATGTCTTCTAATGGCACTTTGACTTTCTCTGAAGCTGAGGTTGCCTAGGAGTTCATTAAGTTCTACAAGGATCTTTTGGGTTCTTCTGCCTGCAGTAAACCCATTGACATGGAGGTAATAAGGGAAAGATCTATTATCCAAGATAATCAAGCTGAGTCATTGATTAAGGATGTTTCTGAGGAAGAGATTAAGGAAGCTCTATGGAGCATAGGAGAGGACAAGTCCCCTGAACCTGATGGATATTCCTCCAAATTTTTCAAGAAGGCTTGGGAAGTTATTAACAAAGACATCATAGAGGCTGTCCAGGAATTCTTTCAGAATGGGAGACTACTTAAGCAGTTCAACCATTCAACTTTATCCCTGATCCCTAAATGTAAACAAGCTTCTAAAGTGGAGGACTTTAGGCCTATAGCCTGTTGTAATATGATCTACAAGATTATCTCTAAGATTCTTTCCTCAAGACTAGCCCCATGTCTAAACCAAATTGTCAACCCAGCCCAGGCTGCCTTCATCAAGGCCAGGTCTATAACTGAAAATATCTACATGGTCCAAGAATTGCTCAAGAAATACAGCAGGAAAAGAATCTCTCCAAGGTGCATGATCAAGATTGACCTTAGGAAAGCTTATGATACTGTGGAATGGGATTTTTTGAACAGCCTAATTCAAGGGCTAGGGTTCCCTGAAAGGTTTAGGTCCTGGATTATGGAGTGTGTTTCCACAACAGCATATTCTCTTTCCATCAATGACAGTGTCCATGGGTTCTTTGCAAGCAAAAGAGGTATTAGACAAGGGGATCCTCTATCTCCTTATCTTTTTGTCATGGTCATGGAGTATTTGTCTAGACTTCTGGGGAGATTAACTGAAAGGGAGGGCTTCAGGTTCCACCCTAAGTGTGACAAGCTCAAGATCACACATCTGGCTTTTGCAGATGATCTCATCCTTTTTGCTGGAGGGGAGGCTAAATCTGTGGGAATGCTTATGAAATGTGTCAATACCTTCAGTGAGTGTTCAGGGCTGAAAGCTAGTCTGGCCAAATCAAATTTGTTCCATGTTGAGGTCAAGCTTGAAGAGCTAATGGAAATTAGAAGGTGCACTGGTATGGTGGATGACAGCCTCTCCTTCAAATATTGGGGGTTTCCCTTGCCTCTGCTAGGTTGAATTCCACTCATTACTTCCCCCTCATTGAGAAAATTGCTGGGTATATTAATGTTTGGGCTGGCTCCTCCCTTTCCTATGCAGGGAGAACTGAACTGATCAAAGTAGTGCTCCAAGGTGTGGAGTGCTTCTGGCTTGCAATATTCCCAATCCTTGGTAACATATTGGAAAAGATCATCAGGATGTGTAGAATATTCCTTTGGAATGGAAAGAATACTAGAACGAGGAAGGCTTTGGTTGCTTGGGCTGACATCTGTAGGCCTAAAGAACAGGAAGGTTTAGGGTTGATTGAGCTTAAAGCCTGGAACAAAGCCATCCTTACAAGGGTCTTATGGAACATCCACATGAAGAAGGATTCTTTATGGATCCAGTGGGTCCAACATTACTACCTACTGAACAAATCAATATAAGAGATTAAGACATGCAAGGATGACTCCCTTTTATGGAAAAAGATTCTGGAAATCAGAGATGATATAACTAGTCAGCCCCTTTCACCTCAACTGGGTAGAACCAGGTTACTGGATTGGAGGGTGCAAGATGAGTTGAGCATAATGAAGGCTTACAATGCAAGCACGCAGAAAGGTAATGTGGTCAGCTGGGCTTCCCTGGTTTGGAATGCCCATTGCCCCCCTAAATACTCATTCATTCTCTGGCTGGCCATCAAGAATAGACTTATCACTAAGTACAAACTCCAGCTAGAGGGAGATGACAAGCTGTGCCCACTGTGTTTAGAGTAGAAAGAGACCAGGGATCACCTCTTCTTCTCCTGTAGAATCAGCAAAGAAACTTGGGACACCATTAAAAAGTGGCTTGATTGTAGGAGACAAATGACTACCATTGAGAGTGCACTCAAGTGGACTCACAAAGTAAGAGGTACTGGCCCCCCTGCAATAGCCAAGAGGGTAGTCTTAGCTAGCACTGTTTACAACATATGGTTGGCTAGAAATGTCAAACTTTTTGACAAGTCTTCTGTCCTCCCAGCCAGCCTTATGAAGAAGATTCAGTTTGTTATTTATAAAATTGTTTATGCAGCCTGTCCGGAGACAAGGCTTTTGTTGTAAGCTCCATTGTTATTTTCTATCTTTGTGGCATTATTGTTTACCTCTAGGTATGCCCAGAGTATGTGTATAGTTGCTGGCCAGCTTCTTGGCTTCTAGTGTAAGCCTTTTGTTTGTTTATGCATATATTGTAAATCCCTTGGGTATGCCCAATGATTTTTGTACATTTTGATCATTTATACAAGCTTTATTTACAGATAAAAAAAAGAAAGGAAAATAAGAACAACTACACCTAGGGATTCATCCCTTCGCCTTGCTTGGAGATTAGTTCGCTATGAAGTTCATGGTTGAACACTTTGATGGAGGAGAGTGTGGTAGCCTTCTTGAGTTTTTCAGACTTCAAAAGATCTTCTTTCTAAAACCCTAAGTGATCTATTTATAGTACAAGAGGTCCAAGGATTTTCTAGGGTTTAAACAATCATTAAAGTCCTAATTAGGTCATAACTCGGAAACAAACTTTCGAGTGCGCGCCACAGCTCTCTCTTCTGGACGCCTAGGCTTTGGATGGTCTTGGTTAGGTGAAGGCTCTGGGCACCGCGACTCTCTTTCTAGGCACCTAGGCTTTGGCTGGTGCTTACTCTGGGCACCTAGGCTCTTTCTTCTGGGCACCTAGGCGCCCACTGAAGGTGGACTTTGGCTCTTTTGGGCAATTTTTCTGGAGGCCGCAGCCCTCACTAGTCTAGGCCGCGGCTCTCATTGGTTGGTGGAGGTTCTCTTCGTTTTATCCTTCCGCAACCACTCCTTCACCTTGATATGGATGGAATCTTAGTACTTCAAGCAATGATAGTTTTTCCATCTCTTTTAAACACCAAGTACCTGAAAATGCACTGAAATAAGTTAATGATTCAAGAATATCATTTTAGAGTTATTAAGGTATTAAAGTGTATTTAAACCCTAGATCAACCCTAAAATGTCAACAATTAAGTACTGTTAAGATGCATTTTATGACTCTCATCAAATACAAAATGAAAGACTATATTAAAACAAAAATTAAAGATAAATTCATTCTTTATGATATCTAAAAATTTGGGTTGCACATAAAACTATGATGACCGTTCATGAGTAAGCTTATAATAAAAACATATTTTTGCAATGAATAAGGATTTTAAAAGTTCATGTTACTTACCTAAGGTTGGCTTAAGGCATCACAAGTTTGATTTGGTGTGTGGTGAATTAGCACATAGAAAATGGAGATTCCAAATAATTTTAATGTATAGTGTTTCGGTGTCCAAACCTTCATCGAATCCTTTATCAAATAGAACAAAAATGGCATAGTGTTTACTTCTTTTTCTTTTCCTTTCATCATGCGATTCTTGCCATGTTCGGTTCTATTAAGCTTTCTAATTGACCCTTGTAATGAGTGTTTAGCCAAAGACTCCCAAACTAGATGGTTTTAGGGCATTAGGTGTAAAGACACCCCTAAGGACTTACTAACTCGAGTCAAAAAGGCTACAGAACTAACAGGTCTTAATGTTTGCTAAGTGAAATTCCCACCTTTTGACGTGAACATTCACTGCTTACTGAGGCAAGAGGCCCAGTTACTCAGTGGATTTTTTTATGATCATTAATTGCTTAATTCCCACCTTTTGACGTGAGCTCTCACTGCTTACTGAGGCAAAAGGTCCAGTTACTCAGTAGAAAGTTTTTTTAATGATCATTAGAAGCTTTTTATTCTCTTTTTGCATAATGAACATTTTTCTTTATTTTTCTTATGCCAAAGTGTTCTTTTAACAAGTTATCCGATTACAGTTAGGTCATGGAAACATATACATAAGAATTATATTTCATACCCCACACAAATGCGTGCTAATGTGCTCGTGTCAGATCTGGATCAAACTCGTGAATTCTTAAGTGCCTTGAGGTAGGTAACTAAACTTTTAAAATTCCTATTAAAAGACTATATGTTCTAGATTTTAAGCTTACTAATGAGGTTTTATCATATTTTAAATCAACCAAAATTTTTAACACAAAATGAATATGTATTTATCTTTTCTAAAAAAAAACTAGGACATGGTGTGTGCATGCGTTTCAAGTGTGTGCATATGTTAGTGTCTCCCATTACCCCCAAACTTAATATACACATTGTCCCAAATGTGTGTGTGACATGGAAAGATCTGACCTGGGAGATGGAGAACTAGACTGCTTGTAATACTCGTAGCATGCCCCCAAACTTGAACTGGATGCACGCACTAAGTTCTTGACAAAGAAAAACAAATGTTGTGTTAGAAAACAAGAAATATATATAATGAACAGATCAATAAACATAAACGCTAATAAGGAAAGAAAATACGATAATGAAAAAGGATATGCTGTGGGGTGCCTCCCATGAGCGCTAAGTTTTACGTCTTCAGCTAGACGAGGTATCCTCTCACTGCTGGTTATCAGGTGTTGCAGTTGAAGAGGTACCGTAGAGTAGCTTCTGGTTTAACTGTGCTTGATTGCAAGTGTATTTGCACTCGATTGCACTGAGTGATGTGCGCTCGATCGCAATGCTTCAGGTAATGAAGTTATGTGTGACAGAAGCTGGAAGCTCAAATGGTTCAGGTGTCCTTAGATCAGCTGCATATTAAACAATTTGGAGTGATAAATCCTTGTCTCGAGGAGGCATGTTGAGCTCAAGGTATGGTTTCACTCAATGTCCATTGACTGTGAATGTCTGATTGCTATTGGAACTATGAATCTCCAAAGCACCAAGGGAAAAGACCTTGGTGACCACATACGAACCACATGAAACTCTTTCTTCACTAATTGTTTGTTATGATAGGCTTTTGTTCTTTCTCTGTAGCGCTTGGCATTCTCATATGCATCATACCTTAATTCTTCTAGCTCATTTAAGTGCAGCTTCCTCTTCTCACCCGCTTGTTTCATATAAAAGTTGAATTGTTTAATGGCCCAATATGCTCGATGTTCTAGCTCTACCGGTAGATGGTATGCTTTCCCAAAGACTAAGTGGTATGGGGACATCCTAATTAGTGTCTTATAAGCTGTTCTATATGCCCATAGAGCATCATTTATTCGCAAAGACCAATCCTTCCGACTAGGATTCACGGTCCTCTCCAAGATGCTTTTGATTTCTCGGTTACTTATCTCCACTTGGCCACTAGTCTGAGGCTGATATGGGGTGCCAACCTTATAGGTGATTACATATTTTCTGATGAGTGTGGCAAAAGAATGATGATGGAAGTTGCTGCCATCGTGACTGATGATCGCTCCTGATATCCCAAACCAGGTAAAAATGTTATCCTGTAGAAACCTCAACACCACTTTATGATCATTAGTCTTTGAAGGGACAACCTCGACCCATTTAGACACATAATCCACTCCCATAAGAATATATAAATTACCAATGGAATTGAGGAATGGACCCATGAAATCAATACTCCATACATCAAAAAGTTCTACTATATGGATATTTTGAAGGGGCATCTGATTTCGGGATGAAATGTTACTTGTCCATTGGCATCTATCACATGAGCTACAGAATGTGAAGGCATCTTTAAATAGATTAGGCCAATAAAAACCGGATTGTAGTACCTTAAGTGCTGTTTTCTTGGCCCTAAAATGTCCTCCACAAGCGAACTAATGGCAATGTTGTAATAGGCTCAAATGCTCTTGATGAGAGCCATAAAATACATCTTAATAGTTCTTAATCGTTAGCATTCTAGAGTTGGTCTAGGTTTTAATTGCACTTTTATACATTAATAACTCTAAAGTGGTATTCTTGGATCGTTGACTTATTTCGGTGCATTTTCAGGTACTTTAAGTTCAAAAGAGGAGAAAAATCTATTGTTGATTGAAGCACAAAGACTCGAGGCACACCGAAGTGAAGACGTGGTTGCGGAAGGACAAATGAAGAGAAATCAAGTTTATAGTGTGTGCGCTGTGGCCTGGAATTATCCAAGCCTCGGCCTCCAGAAAGGAAGCCAAAGAAGAAGAAATAGGTATTAGTGTGTGCCGCGGCCCAGTCTAGGCTGAGTCGCGGCCTGGACCAATCCAGGCCATGGCCTCCAGAAATTGTAAGAAGCTTGAAGATTCTGAGCCACGGCCTAACCCAATCTGAGCCGCGGCACAACCCTGATACCCTGTCTCTGAGTTTTGACCTAATTAGGATTTTAATGACTTTTTAAACCCTAAAACACCCTTGGAATTTGTGATTATAAATAGACCACTTAGGGTTTGTAAAAGGGATCATTCATTAGAGGCTGGATGCCGGGGAAAACATCATGAAGGCTGCCACACTCTCCCCCATGGCCAACTAATCTCCAAGCAAGGCGAAGGGATAAATCCCTAGGTGTAGTCGTTCTTAATTTCTAGTCTTGATTCATTGTAGTTTGGATTTATTATCATTAAACATTGTTATGATTTACTTTTTAATCTAATTAGAAGATTTCCCTTTAATCCAGTGATTGTATCTTTCTCCCCCATATAAGTCTAGTCATGCTCTTCTTATGTGATGTTGTTGAGGTGTGATTGAGTTCGGTAGATTTCTCCTATAGATTTGTCCATTACTGCGGTATTGTCATTATGATATATTGTTGTTTCTTGATAATCTATAAGTTAGGTCATGTGTGCTTGAAAGTAAAGAGTATTTCATAACAATTACATTAGGGTTTATATATGTGCTTTAATAAATATTTACCGATTGCTTGTTTGAGATATGAAACTTGCAATCGAAATAAAAACAATTGAATCAAGATTAGAATAAGGAAACAAACCTAGGGAGGATTCCCGGACCCTTGTTGTTCCTCTATTATATTTTATAATCTATTTTACACAATTACTTCATTATCAAAATTCATCTTTTCTCACTTGAATCTTTATCGTTTGTGTCATGGTTCACACCTTCTTTTGTAGTTAACTTGTTTCCCTGTGGAATCGACACCCCAAAGCTATGCTACAATTACCGCATTACTCTTTGGGTGTAATCAAATTTTGGCGCCGTTGCCGGGGAGATGCACTTAAGTACAAGAAAGATTGTCAACTTTGAGACAAGACGGTAGAAGAATTGTAAATAATTTTTCTTTTCAACAGTTTGTAAAGGCAGTAACTTCGTTCCCTCTTTTAGCTTGCTTCATTAATTTAATTTAATTTTATTCTTTCTTTTTATAGTATTTTTTTAATTATTTTGTGATCTTGCATGCCCTGATATAGAGACACTTTGGGTAGATTTGCTTGTAGGCCTGTGTTAAAGTTAGAATTAAATTCTTTTCTAAATCCTTTATTTGACAACCCATTTAGTCCCGAAGAGATGAGTGAACACGAAGATCAATCCTCTCGGACCCTTCAGGATTATCTTCACCCTACATGCATAGCCACACCATCATGCATTATGTTTCCAACCAATACTCGCCATTTAGATTTTAAAACAGGGATGATACAATTACTCCTTACATTTCATGGCTTGGAAAGTGAAAACCCATATGTGCACATTAGAGAGTTTGAGGAAGTAGTTGCGACTTTTCATAGTCAAGATGCAATTGCTGACATTGTGGGACTTAAGTTCTTTTCTTTTGCTTTGAAGGATAGAGCTAAAAGTTGGCTATACTCATTGAGACCACGATCTATTGGGTCATGGACTGAGATGACTCAGATCTTCTTCAATAAATACTTCCCTCAATATAAAACCAATGCTTTAAAAAGGCAAATCTCCACCTTTGCACAAAAAGATAGTGAGACTTTATATTAGTCTTAGGAGAGATTTAAGGAGTTGTTGAGTATGTGCCCTCACCATAGGTATGAGAATTGGTGCTTAGTGAGCTATTTTTATGAGGAACTTACATATAGGGAGCGCCAATTTGTAGAGATGATGTGTAATGGTGAGATTTTAGAAAAAGATCCTGATGAAGCCATAGAGTACCTCAATGAGCTTGCTGAAAAAGCTCACGCTTAGACTGGACCTAGTGCTACTGAAAGCATAAACAGGTCAAGACTTGTAGGAAACCAAAATGGTGGTAGAATTTACCATCTTAGGGAAAATGATAACCTTAAAGCCAATGTCGAGATGCTCACTAGGGAACTAGAGATTTTAAAGACTAAAAGCTCAAAGCCAACACAAGTAGCTAATCATGCAGCGTCTTTGAAACCATGTTTTGTGTGTGACGGGGTAGATCATCTCGCCTAAGAGTGCCCCATATTTACTGAGATGAGAGGGATGTATGAGGAACAATGTAATGCCTTAGGCATGTACAAGAAGCCTTTGGCACCCTTCTCTAATACTTATAATCCGGGATGGCGAAATCACCCCAATTGCAGTTGAAAGTCTGAAAACCAGCAGCTTGCACAACCCCTTGCACCATATCTTGAACCATATCATACACCTGTACCTTCTAGGAGTTCTTTAGAAGACATTTTACATACTTTTATTGAGGCACAAGGTAAGACTAATCAAAGACTTGAATCTTTAATTACGCAGGCTGTTGAAGAAAATAAAGAGATAAAGAGCCAAGCGTCATAGTTGATGAGCTACTTGAGTGTGACTGAGCGAGGTAAGTTCCCTTCTCAAGCTTAGTCCACATCTCATGGTCAGCACCTGGTGCAACAGAATTTGAAGGAGGTGAATGCCATTGAGACACTAAGTGGTAAGTTATTACACATCCCAACAACGAAAAAATCAGAGGATGTGGACGAAAGCCACCAAGCATACATGATTGACTCATTCATGGAAAAGGTCCAGCACCTTAATCCATTTGAGTCAATCCACACCCATGGGTTCATAAGAGCATATAGTGAGCCAGAACCTGGAGATGTTACTGATAACATCCTTGAGGCATCTTCAAAGCATACAAGCACCCAATTTGACAGTGAAGCAATTGCTAGTGCATTTAGTTCATGTTTGTCTAGGAGGGAATAAGAGTTTCTGGCTGAAGACGTAGAACTTAGCGCTCATGGGAGGCTCCCCACAACATATCCTTTTACTTTTATTGTTTTCATATTTCTTTTTCTTATTTATTGTTCGTATTTTTTTTCTTCTGTTTTCCAGTATCAACTTAGTATTTCTTTTTCAGGGACAAATATACAAAGCAGTTCAAATGGTGAAGCACAATTTTCAGCTTCTGTGCACCTTTGGCTACAATGGGAGTTTCCTTTATTCTTTCTTTTACGTTGAAGTCAATGTAATTTTTAAGTTGGGGGTGGAGGAAACGCATCTCTTTGTTTCCATATTCTTTATTTCCATACATTTTTTTTCCATTGAACTGCTTGGTGTCGTTCTCCCTTTTTGTTTGTTTTTAGTATGCTTTATGTTAGCCATGGATGTAATTCACATGTCAATTATATGAGCTTAATTGAGATAGCATACAACATTTAGAAGTAGTTAAATCTTGCTTCGGTTTGAGACTTTAGTTTGTGGTAAGATTGCATGATTAGTCTACAGCATCTAGAGAAGTTTTATGTGTGATTATTTTGTGAATAATTTTGCGGTCTCGACAAGCTCTAGAACTTATTTGATAATCACTTGAGGCGAATCCTATAATGCACACTACTTAGGATATGATATAGGCCATTGTTGGACCGTTTGAGCCTTTCAAACCTACCCTTGCAATATCTATCACTAGTCACCTGTTTGAGCCCTTTTCTTGAAAAAGAATATGAGCCTTGTTTCTTTTGAAAACCCACTTACTTACCCTTATGAGCCTAAAAATATCTTATCCTTACCCTTCTTTTAAAATAACTTAGTTATACACATCTGTTAAAAAGCACGGAAGAAGAGTAAGGACGAAAATATGAAAAATATTACTACCATAACCCAAGTATATTAAAGGAGATAAGTTAGGAGGACGAAAATATGAAAAATATTACTACCATAACCCAAGTATATTAAAGGAGATAAGTTAGGGGTTGTGGAAAAGAAAAGAAAAGAAAAGAAAAGAAAAGAAACGAAAAGAAAAGAAAAGAAAAGAATGAAAAAAGAGGTAAATGGTCTTATGCCAAAAATACAAAAGAAAAAGAATGAAATATGGCAAAGAAAGAAGAAGAGAGAAGAAAAGTGGTGACTTATTGAGAGAAAAGCTCTTATAAAAATGTTTGAAAGAGTTAGGAGTTGAAGTAAGGTTATTCAGTGCTTAAAGTGGTTATGTTTAAAGCTAAGAGATTGAGTTCTTTTACCTGCAAATCCTTCATGTTCTTACTTAACCTTTACCTTAGCCTAACATTACAAGCTTATTAAAGACCTATTGATCCAATGAAGTGTGATTTTCTACAATAGTGGAAAGTGATTTGAAAAATAAGCCTATTGAGTTTGTTTATGTGATTGATGTCACACAATTTATTATGTTTTTAGAGACCAAGACTTGTATTCATGAATGTTATGCATAAAATCATCCGGGTGTTCAGATTAATGGATTGTGGTAAGATGGATAATAAGAGTCAATAATGATTTTAAGATTGATGCTTGGATTACTTTTGGACTTAAGTGATATTTAATGATTCTATGTGCTGCGTATTATGTGCAATTTCTAAGACAAAAATGTGAATTTATCCTTGTTTAACATTAGCATTGCTTTACCTTGTTTTGATTCCTACCATAGAATTCATTTCTCGATTTCGCTTGAATTGCTAGGGACTAGCAATAAGCTAGTTGGGGGTTGTGATGAGAGCTATAAAATGCATCTTAATAGTTCTTAATCGTTATCATTTTAGAGTTAATCTAGGTTTTAATTACACTTTTATACGTCAATAACTCTAAAGTGGTATTCTTGGATCGTTGACTTATTTCGTTGCATTTTCAGGTACTTTAAGTTCAAAAGAGGAGAAAAAGCTATTGTTGATTAAAGCACAAAGACTTGAGGCACACCGAAGTGAAGACATAGTTGCAGAAGGACAAATGAAGAGAAATCAAGTTTATAGTGTGTGCGTTACAACCTAGAATTATCCAAGCCTCGGCCTCCAGAAAGGAAGCCAAAGGAGAAGAAAAAGCATCAGTGTGCGCCGTGGCCTAGCTTAGACTGAGCCGCGGCCTGGACCAATCCAGGCTTTGGCCTCCAGAAAATGTAAGAAGCTTGAAGATTCTGAGCCGCGGCCTGACCCAATCTGAGCCGCGGCGCGACCCTGATACCCTGTCTCTGAGTTTTGACCTAATTAGGATTTTAATGACTTTTTAAACCCTAAAACACCCTTGGACTTTGTGATTATAAATAGACCACTTAGGGTTTGTAAAGGGGATCATTCATTAGAGGCCAAAGGCTGGGGAAAACATCATGAAGGCTGCCACACTCTCCCCCATGGTCAACTAGTCTCCAAGCAAGGCGAAGGGATGAATCCCTAGGTGTCGTCATTCTTAATTTCTAGTCTTGATTCATTGTAGTTTGGATTTATTATCATTAAACATTATTATGATTTACTTTTTAATCTAATTAGAAGATTTCCTCTTAATCTGGTGATCGCATCTTTCTCCTCCATATAAGTCTAGTCATGCTCTTCTTATGTAATGTTATTGCGGTGTGATTGAGTTTGGTAGATTTCTCCTATAGATTTTTCCATTACTGTGGTATTATCATTATGATATATTGTCGCTTCTTGATAATCTATAAGTTTGGTCATGTGTGCTTGAAAGTAAAGAGTATTTCATAACAATTACATTAGGGTTTATATATGTGCTTTAATTGAATATTTGCCGATTGCTTGTTTGGGATGTGAAACTTGCAATCGAGATAAAAATAACTGAATCAAGATTAAAATAAGGCAACGAACCTAGGAAGGATTCTCGGACCCTTGTTGTTCCTCTCTTATATTTTACAATCTATTTAACATAATTACTTCATTATCAAAATTCATCTTTTCTCACTTGAATCTTTATCGTTTGTGTTATGGTTCACACCTTCTTTTGTAGTTAACTTGTTTCACTGTGGAATCGACACCCCAAAACTATGCTACAACTACCGCATTACTCTTTTGGCATAATCAACTCTTCTTTTGAGACACATCATCTGATGATTTGATCGAGACAGAATTTGAAAAGGTAGGGGTCATCCCAATGGTAGTGTCTAGACATAGATATTAGCCGCTTCTTTCTTTGCGTGGTCATGCCTGGGGGAAAAACCTTAACAGTTAGATAATTGACAATATCAACATACCATGGAAGTTTTACCTCTAGTGTGAACAATTTTTCATCAAGGAAGTTCTCATTTACGGGCAACTCATTTTTGTCATTCTCATAGGGTAGCCTTGATAAATGATCTGCAACCACATTCTCACTGCCTTTCTTGTCTTTGATCTCCAAATCAAATTCTTGCAATAAGAGTATCCATTTGATTAACCTAGGTTTTGCATATTTCTTAGAAAACAGATATCTCAAAGCAGCATGATCAATGAATATAATAACCTTAGAGCCAATAAGATATGATCTAAAATTCTCTAAAGCAAAAATAACAGCTAACAATTCCTTTTCAGTAGTAGAATAGTTAAGCTGAGCATCATTTAAAGTTCTATAAGCATAGTAAATAGCATGAGGTACCTTATTGACTCTTTGACCTAAGACAGCTCCCAAGGCGAAGTCACTGGCATTGCACATCAATTCAAATGGAAGACTCCAATCTGGTGCCATCATTATCGGGGCGGAGGTGAGAACATCCTTCAATGTGTTGAAAGCTTTCATACAGTTATCAGTCCACTCAAATTTGGTATCTTTAGCTAACAATGCATAAAGAGGTCTTGAAATCTTGGAGAAATCGTTAATGAATCGTCTATAAAAATCAGTATGTCCTAGGAAACTTCTAACACCCTTGACTGTGAGAGGAGGAGACAGCTTTGAAATGATGTCTATTTTAGCCTTATCTACCTCAATACCTTTGTTGGAGATGGAATGCCTTAACACAATGCCTTGTTGGACCATAAAGTGACATTTCTCCCAATTCAGCACTAAGTTGCTCTCTTCACATCTCTTTAGGACATTCTCTAGATGATTTAGGTATTCATCAAAATTATAACCAAAAACACTGAAATCATCCATGAATACCTCAATGTATTTCTCCACCATATCAGAAAATATACTCATCATACATCTTTGAAAAGTGGTTGGTGCATTACATAAACCGAATGGCATCCTTCGATAGGCAAATATACCGAAAGGACATATGAAGGTAGTCTTTTCTTGATCCTTAGGTGTTATGGCAATCTGGTTGTACCCACTGTACCCATCCAATAAACAATAGTAGCTATGGCCAACTAATCTCTCTAACATCTTATCAATGAATAGCAAGGGGAAATGATATTTTCTGGTCACTTTGTTTAATCTTCGGTAATTAATATATACCCTCCAACCAGTTATTTTTCTTGTAGGTATGAGCTCCTCATCCTCATTCTTCACCACTGTGATCCCACTCTTTTTCGAAACAACTTGGACCGGACTTACCCATTTACTGTCTGAGACGAGGTAGATAATGCCAACATCTAAGAGTTTTAATACCTCGACTTTTACTACCTCTTTCATGTGTGGGTTAAGTCTTCTTTAAGCATCTCGAGTGGATCTTACTTCATCCTCAATGTAGATATTATGCATGAACTTGGCTGGACATATCCCCTTACTATCAGCAACGGTCCATCCAATGGCAGATCTATGCTCCTTAAGAACTCATAATAATTTTTCTTCTTCTCCAATACTTAAATTAGTAGCCACAATCACTGGTAATGTCTTCTTCTCTCTCAAATAGGCATAAGTTAAATGCTTTGGTAGCTACTTTAATTCCAATGTTGGTGCCGGGATAATAGAAGAAAGAAGAGCAGTATTAGTAGGTACGAGAGATTCAAATGGAGGAGCATACTTACTTGAGTGTTTTGGAGAAGCCTCAAGGAGGTGCACAGCTCTAATGATGTTATCAGTAACATCTTTAGGTTCTTGCTCAATATCCACTTTTGTAAGGCTATGGGTAATAGTAGTCTCCAATGGATCAATGTGTTGGACCTGAAAAGCTTGCTCAACAAAACATTGCTTCATACATACATTTAAGCATTCCATATCATCTTGAGGTAGTTTTAATGCATCAAATATTTTAAACTCTATTTTCTCACCATTGACGTTCATACTTACTATACCTTTTTTCACACAAATCTTTGTATCGGCAGTTCTCATAAAGGGTCTTCCTAATATGATGGGTAGGGGTAATGGCATAGGGCATTCCTCTATATCTAGCACAATGAAATCATCAGGTAAAATGAACTCACCTACCTTTACCAGGACATCCTCAAGAATACCCCTAGGTCTTTTTATACTTCTATATGTCAACTACAAGGAAATGGAAGTTGGTTGTAGCTCCCCCAAACTTAGGGTTTCGAGTACTGTGTATGGTAGCAAATTTACACCCGCTCCCAAATCTAGTAGTGCTCGCTCAAACAGTTAATCACCTATCTTACAGGGAATAGTAAAACTACCTGGATCTTTTAGTTTTGGTGGTAGTTTTCTTAATAGCACAACACTTACTTCTTCAGTTAAGGCTATAGTCTCATGCTCTTGAAACTTTCTCTTATGAGTGAAAAAATATTTTAGAAATTTAGGATAAGCAGGTATTTGTTGAATTGTATCTAACAAAGGAATGTTTATTTCAACTTTCCACAAGGTTTCAAAAATATCAAGCAATTTATTCTCTTTCTTTTGTTTAACTAACCTTTTGTGGGAAGGGCGGTGCATTCACTTTCTTCGTTTCACTACCTTTGGTGCCGATGGTTTCTCTTTAGATGCTGTTGCAGATTTATTGGTCCCTATCATCTTACCATTTCTCAGAGTTGTGACAACCTTTAGTTGTTGGTGTCCTCTTGGGTTTGGTAGTGTTTGAGCTGGAAGCTCACCTTACTTTTTGCCACTTAGCTCTTTAGCTAATTGTCCCATTTGTACCTCTAGCCTTTGGATGGCTTGTTCATGTTTTGCTGTAGTTTATCTTAGTTCAGTTCAGAATTGCCTTTCATCTGCCATGAACTGATCATGTGAGGTCATTAATTTTGCTGCTGAGTAGCCATTAGCCTCACAAGACTTTCTAGGTCATTTTTCTTTATTTTGGGAGCTAAGTGAGTAGCTGGTTGGGAGTTTCTTTACTGCCCTTGATGGTTAAGGGCATTCTGATTGTTGCTCCAGGAGAAATTTGGGTGGTTCCGCCATCCAAGGTTGTAAGTGTTTGCATATGGGTTGTTCTTTGACGGATAGTTGTTAGGTCCCATGTAATTTGCTTGCTCTGGACCTGCAAATGAATACAAGGAACATGTTTCAGCATTATGATCAAATTGGGAACATATTGCACATACTTGGAGTGGTGTAGCTGGTGGATTAGGTGATGCATTCTGAGCGGCCATTGCTTTAACTATCAGATCTAGTTTTCTTTCCATAGCAGCTATTTGGGTAAAGGATCCTCCATTTAGGTTCACCTTATACATACCCTCGCTCTTGGTTATATGTCTACCTCGAGAGAAGAACTACTGAGTGTGTTTACTTAGGGTTTCGAATAGCTCCATGGCTTCTTCGCTGCTTTTCTCCATCAACACTCCTCCACAACCTGAATCCACAATACTTTTGTTACTATCACTTAAACCTTCATAGAAAACTTGTACCAGTTCATCCTGAGGTAGATTGTGATGTGGGAATTTGACTAACAGCTCGTTGAAGTGTCCCCATGCCTCAAAGAATAGGTCTCTATCCTTTTGTTGGAAAGATTGAATCTCCTTCCTCATTTGCCTCGTCTTTTGGGCTGGAAAAAACTTCCTTAAGAACTTGCTGGCCAACTCCTCCTAAGTGTGGATAAAAACTATAGGCAATGAATTGTACCAACCCAAAAAGCTTCTAATTTCAGTCACATTGGTGGGTCTTTTCCAATTCAACACTGCCTCTACTTCCTATAGGTCAATTGCTATATCATCTCCTGACACAACATGCCCCAATAAAGATATTTCACTCAACCAAAACTCACACTTAGAGAACTTTGCATACAATTTCTCTCTCTTCAGAATTTCCAACACTATCTCTAAATGTTGTCTATGCTCCTCTTCGTTCTTGGAATATACCATAATATCATCAATAAATACAATCACAAATCTATCCAAGAATAGTTTGAACACTTGATTCATTAGATCCATAAATGCTGCAAGAGCATTAATTAGCCCAAATGGCATTACAAGGAATTCATGATGGCCATAATGTGTCCTAAAAGCAGTCTTAGGCACGTCCCCAACCTTTTTCCTCAACTGATGATAATCTAACCTCAGGTTTATCTTAGAAAACACCATAGCCCCCTGTATCTGCTCAAATAAATCATCTATCCTAGGCAAATGATATTTATTCTTGATAGTGATCTTATTCAACAATCAGAAAAATCTTTCACTACCAAGATTTTTTCTAACTTCCTACTCTCCTTTCTAGAATCCACAACATACACCAAATACCCCTCACAACCCTTCTTTAATCATCTACTAGCAGTCAGGGTAGAAATAAGACAGTTGGCAAATATCTTACATTCTTCTTGAAAGTTAAACTCCTATTGTCCTGGTATCCTGAACACCACATTCTTCCTAAAACAATATATCGAAGCATGATATGCAGATAACCAATTCATCCCCAGAATTAAATCAAAATCTATCATTTCTAAAGGAAACAAATCAACTTCAAATTCTCTACCAACCATACTAATCACACCACCCTAATAAATTGTCATGATAATAACCCTATCCCCAGTAGGAACCTCAACAATAACAGCATGTATCAAAGGACTAACACTAGCATCAATAGATTTCATATAAACATTAGATGTATAAGAATGAGTTGCACCAAGTTCAATAAATAATCTAGTAGGTCTATCAAGAATAGATACCATACCCATCACAATATTAGAAGTGGCCTGTGCATCCTATTGCGTTAATGTATAGACTTTGCTATCTCTGGGCTGTAACTGACCACCACGCCATCTCTTAACTACTGATCCTCTAGCTATGCCCCACATACTCTCTGATCCACCACCTCTCTCCACCTGTCTTCTCCCAACATCCCTAGCACCTATCTTAACAGATTTCCCCACTGGACAATCTACACTAATATGTCCTCCCTTACCACATACAAAGCACATCTGAGTAGGACAATTTCGAGATAGATGCCCTATCTGATTACATTTGAAGCAAACTCTTGTATCTCGATCATACATCAGTTTACCACTTCTCCTTGGTGGCATACTTACTCCTCTACCATAACTCCTAGTTCCATAGCCTGTCTCCCAAATCTAGGGGTCCCACCGATATTACTTATAGCTACAGAAGTAACATATCTTGCTTATCTCTAACTCTGTACTACAGTTCCCTGTGACAAGGAACGCCCCCTCTGAGGTGGTCTCCCACCCTGCACACTCATACTGTTACCACCTCTAGGTCCCTCAAATCTAGATCTCTTCAGCCAATCTCTCCAAGAGAGTTTAGTTTGAATTTCATAGTGTAACTCGTCTAAAAATCTCTTACATTTCCTCTCCTATGTATTTATGAACTTAAGTAAAAACCTTGACAAGGCTATAAATCTACTATCATACTCAGCCACAGATAAAGTATTCTACCTTGAATGAATAAAATCTCTCTCCTGTTATGTTCGAAATGTATCTGGAAAATACTTCGCAAAGAAATATCCTTAAACTTACACCAAGTTAGGGGTTGATCTACCTATGTATTCAATCTAGGTAAAATATCCTCCCACCATTGAGAAACCTTACATTCCAGCTTAAATGAAGCAAAAACGACCTTCTGCCTATCTATCACTGGTAATACTTCAAAATATTTCTCAACATGTTTTATCCACTGCTCAACTTTAATACGATTTATAGATCCTCTAAAAGACTGGGGTTTAAACTTAAGAAATCTCACAAAACAATCCCCTTGCATCTCATGTGCAAATACACCCTCTCCCTCATAAGCCTCTTGTTTTACCACATTAGGTTCTGTTCTACTCCTTTCCTTTGATATCTTTTGTAAACTATCAGTCCTTTCTGCTACTGTATTCGTTATCTCTATAGCACGATCTAAAACTTCTCTCAACTAATCCCTCCTAATATCAGGTTCTTTCCCACCTCTACTAGTACCAACCATAATAGCAGCCTCTTTTCTTGCATGAACCACAGACTCGACCTCCCCCTCCACTTCAGCTCTTCTAAATATTGGGAGTCTACCACGTCCTCTTTGATTCAGAACTATACCTCTAGCTTTAGCACGTCCACGTGCCATCCTCAGACTCTGCATTAAAATGTATTTTTTTTAAATCTTCAACTTCTTTAAATTTTTATGCACTCTACAGAATCATAAAACCTAATGCTCTAATACCAAAATTGTAATGATCCATCTCGGGTTGGCCACCCCTGAGACGGTGTCATCGCATTTTGAAATTCCAGCACGATACATATATGCAACAATTTTAAAACATCAACTGAAATTATATACATACAGAAATCCTCAACCCTCAACATGGGAGTTACATTATTAAAATCCCAACTGAAACTTTATATACAACATATTATGCATGAATATTTACAATTTTTTTTTCTTCCATTAGTCTGAGGATGTGGACCACTAGGCTTATAGATATTCACTCAGTCTGAATCACAGCTAACTAATCTATTTGTCTTGCCCGCTATCTGAAATTATTTAATAATAAGGATTGAGCTTCACAAGCTCGGTGAATTAAATTTACTAGAAGTACTCGATTCGTATACTGCAAGTCACATCTTATAATTCAATTGTTTCTAATTCACCAATATTAACCATCTATTTCTTCACATATAATAATTCAATAATTCAAATAGTCTTCCAATATTCATTCATCTATTATCTCATATAATTTGATAATAGCATTCTGTTATCAATACTCATATCATAATTCTCATCATTTATCAATCTCTTCTTATGTTAATCATCAAATATATCAATCTTTCTTTTAATATATTTAATCATCTTGAGACTATCGATTCAACATCATTATTTAACTCGTTATGAGGTTTACAGCATATAATCAATCAATCAGATAATTCTTATCATATTATAATTTTATATTTCTTTCTCATCATATCTGTCTCTCTGTGAGACTCATTTATCTATACATAATTTCACAATCAAGGCTGATACTCTTGCATCTCAATCAATAACAATCAATATTTAAAAGAACTGCAATGCATAAATTTAAATTTTCTTTCTTTCTTTCTTTCTTTCTCATCAAATCATTTCATATTATCATTTGGAAACGTCTTCCCACATGTCAACATGTTTCAACTAAACCGATTGCCTTCCCGATCATTTCAGCTAGACCAACTGTCTTCATGGCCTTTTTTTTTTTTTTTTTGCTTGACCGATTGTTTTTTCGATCTTTTCAGCTAGACCAGCTGCCTTCCCAGTCATTTCAACTAGACTAGCTACCTTCCTGGTCTTTTCTTTTATGCATATGAGCAATAATATGCAAGTAAACATACATCAAAACATTCAATTCAATTATCTAGCCCTTTCTCAAAATTATTATTTTTTTATCATATTTATTAAATTGTTTCCTTGTATATCATATAAACTTTTCAACCATGTTTTTCAGAATATAACTTTTCAACACATTTTTCATTTATTCATATAATTAATATTCAACATATTATTAAATCCATAATCACTAAACCAAATCAATCACCATACTTATCGAAAAATAGATCGTTAAATCATTATAATTCAATCATTTATTCAAATATCATAAATTCATATTTTAATTGGTTTCGATAACTAACAATAAATCTAACTCACCACATAGCACTTAAAGCTACCCATGGATCACCTCATTTCCTTTCCTGCTCCTTTCAACAATTTCTTGAGATTGCTGATCACCAATACCTAACCATAAACTTCCATAAATCTTATTATTTCATAACTTAATTCAAACAATATAATTATTTAATTATGAGTTTTATTGAAAATTTACTTCAAATATGATGAAGTCTTGCTATTGTAATTAAAAGACTGTATTATCTCTAATATTGGAGAAATTTTCTTTAGAACTTTTTGCTAAGAAATTTGAATTGAAGAAAGAAGAAATCCAAACGGGATTTGGTAAGAATTAAGAAAACAAAACAAAATTAAAGTTTTATATTAAATTAGCCCCCCCTCCCCAACTGTTATGTATGTCCTTGTTGTTCAACATGCAAGAAATGCATGTTTTGTGACAACACCTGGACATCCAGGTGTTGTCCCTCCCATTTTTTTTCTTTGTAACTACAACAACTACACGTCTTTTTTTTTCTTCAAAAGAATTATTTTATTCTATAATAAATCTTTCATATATATATATATATATATATATATATATATATATTGTTTTAATTCCATTTCATCTCCATCAAATTAATTTTTTTACCCTTACTTTAAGAACACTAGTATTACAGTTCCGCAGGGTGTTACTTTTACTAGTTCAACTGCTACTTCCACTATGTCAGATTATGAGGTTTCAAAATTATGGCATATGAGATTGGGACACATGAATGAAAAGGGACTAACTTTTTTAAACAAGAGAGGTTTGCTTTGTGGACAGAATACAAGAAAAATGGAGTTTTTTTAGCATTATGTGTTTGGAAACAGAAGAGAGTTAGTTTTAATACAGTGATTAACAGAACTAAGGGTATTGTGGATTATATTCTTTCTAATCTTTAGGACCATCGTGTGTTCCATCATAAAGTAGTTCTCGATATATGTTTACTTTCATCAATGACTACTCAAGAAAAAACTTGGGTGTTTATGTTGAAGATGAATGATGAGGTATTCAAGCATTTTAAGTAGTGAAGAACCATGATAGAGAAACAAAAATGGAAGCAAATTAAGAGGCTGCTGATCAATAATGGTTTAAAATTATTATGAAATGAGTTTGATGACTACAACAAAGATTAAAGTATTGTTAGACACAAGACAGTCAGAGGTACACTACAACAGAAAGGGGTTACTAAGCGCATGAAGAAAACAGTTTTGGAAAGGCCTTGTTGTATTCTCTTAAATGTTGGTTTGAATTAGGAGTTTTGGGTAAAGGAAACTGTTGACCCTCATTTGATTTTAATAATGACAAAACACTACTATAAATTGTACTAACAGTTTTATCTAAGTGCTTAAGCGGTAAAAGCTTTCAGCAAAGAAATAAGATGCAAGAACTTAACCAGTTTCAGATGCCAAGACAAGACATAAGATATAAAATAGGCATTAAGGTATTGAAAACAACTGTAAATCTCTCATGTTCAAATATTTAGCTTGTCTTATGGCACTTTTTACAAAAGGATTTTGACAAAACTATTAATACAAATGTTTCCAAGTCAAAAACAGTTTTGAAACTTGAAAAACTGGCTTGAAGGGCAGCCCAGTTAATTGGCTCAATATACCAGTCCATTGGGGTATGGAACAGAAGGTCCCCAGTCGACTGGTGTAAAGCACTGGTAATTAGAACAGTAAGTTCCTAGTCGACTGGTGCTTAGGACCCAGTCGACTGGTACTCTCCCACAGCTTAAAAGTGAGATTTCTCACTTGACCCAATCGACTGGTACAAAGACCCAGTCGATTGGTAATTCGAAAATATGACCGTTTGAGACACAGGACTTGAGCATTTAATACACCAAACCTACAAAGTCAGTGTCTAACAACCATATTGAGTCAAGACTATATAAACTCACTTCAATGACTATTTAAAAAAAGAAGAGAACACATTCAATTCACAAGTTTGCTCATTAATTCTCAAAAACTTTGAAAAAATTATTGTTGAGCGACTCTTCAAGCTTATTCTTGAAAGAGAGATATTGTTCTTTTGTAAAAGAATTCATTGCTATCTCTCTATTATTTACTTTATAGAAAATCTCATTTATTGTAAAAGAGGAAGAGTTGTAATAACTCTTACAGTGTTTAGATTAAATACTTCTTTATAAGCTTCCGAAAGGAATGGATTAGCTTTCGTGAGGAAAGGATTAGCTTCCATGCGGAAGGGAATAGCTTCCGAGAGGAGGGGATTGGTTGTAAGGTTTGTACAACACCCGTGAAGTTGTACGACTAAAAGTTTTAGTGGATTACTTCAAGGAGGTTCCTTGAAGAGAGTAGATGTAGGGTTCAAAGGAATCCGATATTGCCGAACCACTATAAACTAAGTTTGTACTTTCTTTTCCTTAAACTCTTTTACTTAAAGCACATTACTTATTTGTATGCTTTGTACATTTAACAGTTTTTATAAACTTGTAAATAATTAGCAAAAGTTTTTAAAAACCTAATTCACCCCCCTCTTGGGTTTGAACCTCGGTTTACAATTAGTATCAGAGCTTCATACTCAATTTCAGGCTTAAAATCCTTGAATTGATCCGATGGCATCTAATAACTATTTCGAAGGACATTCTTATACTAGGCCTCCCTTGTTTAATGGCTCCAACTATAACTATTGAAAAAACAGGATGAAAATATTTGTCGAAGGACAAGATTACAATCTATGGAGAGTCATTGAGGAAGGGCCTAGAATTCTTACAAGGGAAATAACTATTGGAGAAATTAATCATACAATGCCTAAACTCAAAACTGAGTTCAATGAAAAGGATTATAGAATGATGTCTCTAAATAGTATAGCCACAAGTATTTTGCATTGCGCTTTAGATATTTCTGAATATAATAAAATTTCTGCTTATGTTTTGGCTAAGGAGATTTCGAATAAATTACATGTTACATATGAAGGAACTAGAGAAGTTAAAAAATAAAAAATCTATATGCTAGTGTCCGAGTATGAATCTTTCAAAATGTCTTATAACGAAACAATTTCTCAAATGCACTCACATTTTACCACTATTGTTAACAGTTTAAAACTTCTTGGTAGAAACATTGAGGAATTTGAACTAACAAGAAAAATTTTAAAGTCTTTGCCATCCAGTTGGAAAGCAAAGAAGATGGTCATCACGGAGGCCAAAGATCTCGATAAACTTGATGTTGAAACACTTCTCGAATCATTATTAACATACGAGATGGAAGAAATGAATCCTGTTGTCAATTATGATCAGAAGAAGAAAAAGATGATTGCTCTCAAAGCCTTTACGAGCAACAAAGAGGAAGAAATGGAAGAAGAAGTGGAGAGCAGCGAATAAGATGGTGAGATGGCTCTAATAACCAAGAGGTTTCATAAATTCTTGAAGAAGAGCAAGAAACCTTACACAAAGATCCCACTTCAAAAAGGGAGCCGCTTGTGTGTTATGGTTGCAAGAAGCCCGGTCACATCAAGGTCGATCGTACAACGATAAGCAAACTATATAAGAGCTTAAAAAAGAAAGCTATGATTACAACCACTTAGAGTGATGACGAAGAAGAAGAATCCTCGAAAAATGAGGTCAGATACGAGGAGATTGCTAACCTATGTCTAATGGCAATCGACGACGAAAATGAGGTGTCCAATTCTTCCCTTTCTAATAATAACATTGTTAGTAGTAGTGTAGAATTAATAGAGGTCATAAATGAAATGCATGAAGAATTGAAGAAATTTGATTCTAGGAATACCATTCTCAAAAAGGAAGTGTTATATATTTCTAAAGAGATGGAAGGCTAAAAGGAAGAAAAAGAAAAACTATCTTCCTTGCTTTATAATTATTCTCAAGATTTTTTAAAGATGAAAATAAAAACTTAAAGAAGAAAATAATAGAATTGAATGACACTATATCAAGACTTATGCTTGGAAAAGAAAAGCTAGATGAAGTGTTGTCTTGCCAAAGATTAAGTGGAGGAAAATCCGAGTTAGGTTATTCTCCATTAGGCAAGCAAAAATAAAAAAAAGACCTTATTCATGAAAGCATCATGTGTGAATGCTAGTAGGTGTAAAAATGCGAATTCTAATGCATATACCCATCCTAGGGGTAACTATCATGTGCATCCTAGAGATAATATGTATACTCAAAACTTGCACACTACATATGCACATCCTAGGAATTACCATCATGTGTATCCTAGAAACAATTTGCATGTTCATAATAATGCAAGCACATATCCTAGAAATCATCATCCTAAATTTCCTAAAAATGACATGCATGTTCATAATCTTCACGACAGAAACATGTATCCTAGGAATACTTATCCAAGGAACTATAGACATGCACAACTAAAAAATCCTAGAAATTTCAATAACTATTATCCTAGGATTGTACATCATCATAATGTCTATAAATATAGAGCATCTTACAATGTTAAGAGAGTATGGGTCCCTAAAGGAACCATATTTTCTAGGACTAACCCCAAAGGACCCAAGAAATTTTGGGTACCTAAGACTGTAATTGTATATCCTTGTATGATGTAGATATGTCTCCACACCAAGGAAAAAGGTAATTATTGGTACCTTGATAGTGGATGCTCAAAGCACATGACCAGTGATCGAAATGTATTCAAAGAACTAACTCTAAAAGATGGTGGACATGTCACCATTGGAGACAACACAAAAATAAAGATCATCGGGTATGGAAAATTCGGTAATAATTTCTAAACAATTGATCATGTATTATTTGTGCAAGGCCTTAAGCCAAATTTACTAAGTATTAGTCAACTATATGACAAAGGCAACAAAGTCATATTTGAAACAGCTCATTGTCTAGTTATAGACATCAAGAGTAACAAGATAAAGTTTGTTGGCCATAGACACGAAAATGTCTATATAGTTGATTTAAAATCCTTGCATTTGGAAAATGAAAAATGTTTTCCCGCATTTAGTGAAAACCTAAGGCTATGGCATAGAAGGCTTGGTAATGTGAATATGAATTTGCTTATAATCATTTCAAGAAAAGATTTAGTCATTGGACTTCCGAAAACCAAATTTGAAAAAGACAAGGTGTGTGATGCTTGTCAAATGGGAAAACAAACTAGAATTTCTTTTAAATCAAAAAATGTAGTCTCAACTACTAGACTATTGGAACTTTTGCATATGGCCAATAAGTACCATTAGTCTAGGTGGCCATTAATATGCTCTTGTTATTGTTGATGACTATTCAAGATATATCTTTGTTATCTTTATTGCTTACAAGGATGAAGCTTACAAAGGATTTGAAAACTTTTGTAAAAAGGTTCAAAATGAAAAAAGAATTTGTATTTCAAGCATTAGTTACTAAGGGATATAATCAAGAAGAATGAATAGACTTTGATGAAACCTATGCTCCTATAGCTAGATTAGAAGCTATTCGAATGTTATTAGCCTTTGCATACTTTAACAAGTTTAAATTATTTAAAATGGATGTAAAAATGCATTTTTAAATGGCTTTATAGAAGAAGAGGTGCATGTTGAGTAACCTCTTAGATTTGAAAATCTTAGTCTTCCAAGTCATGTCTACAAGCTTTCTAAAGTTTATACAACACCGTGAAGTTGTACAACTAAAAGTTTTAGTGGATTACTTCAAAGAGTTTCCTTGAAGAGAGTGGACGCAGGGTCGGAAGGAATCCAATATTACCAAACCACTATAAACTGAGTTTGCACTTTCTATTCCTTAAACTCTTTTACTTAAAGCACATTACTTGTTTGTATGCTTTGTACATTTAACAGTTTTTATAAACTTGTAAGTAATTAGCAAAAGTTTTTAAAAACCCAATTCACCCCCTTCTTGGGTTTGAACCTCGGTTTACAGAAACATTTATTACGTGTTATTTGGTAAATTGATCTCATGCTTCTGTTATAAAGTTCAAAACCCCACACGAGGTATGGTCTGGTAACCCTCATGATTATAAATTTTTGGATGCACATATAAATAATTGAAAAATAAAGCCTGGGGCTTAAAAGTGCATTTTTCTTGGTTATGTTGTTGGGGTGAAAGGATATAGATTATGGTATCATGATACTAAGTCACTTAAATTTTGTTATTGGTATAGATGTTACTTTTGATGAATCTACCATGCTTAACCCGAAAAATTGAGGAGTTTGTTGGTTGTGGTTCTAATCAGGTTAAAAGTAACAGACAACAAATGGAATTAGAATGTTCTAATTAAGATCCTATGCAGAACAATTCCACACAACTTGTTTCTGAATACAATGATAACTTGTGTGAGAAGCAGACTCAGGATAAACATTACAACATTACCAAACATAGATCGATAATAGAAACTAGGCCACCGTTGAGGTACAACAATATTGTTTTGTCTAGTAATAGGGATGCAGTTGCCTATGCTTTGTTAGTTATGCAAAAACTAGTGATGCATGTGAGACTTCCATATATATAGAAGCCATTAGTTGTGCAATCAAAGTGACTACTAGCCATGCATGAAGACATGGAGTCACTTAAGAAGAATCATACTTGGAAATTATTAAAACTATCACTGAGTAAAAAGATAGATGGTTGCAAATGGGTATTCAAACTGTCTATTGTGAAACATAGTTCTATTTCAGTTTTGCTTTCTTCGGTTGTTACGCAAAATTTAGAATTAGAACAGCGTGATGTTAAAACTGCATTTTTGCATGTGAGCTTGAAGAGAAAATCGACATGCATCAACTTGAGGGTTTTGTTATTGAGGCTATGGAAGACCATATTTGTTTGCTGAATATGTTCATATATAGTTCAAAGTAGTCTCCTTGTTAGTGGTACAAGCAATTTGATTTCTTTATGGTGAACAATAAGTATTCCAAAAGTAAGTATGACAGCTGTGTATATCTCAAGAAACTTTTTGATGGTTCATTCATCCATTTGTTGTTGTATATGGATGATATGCTCATTACTTGTAAGAGTGAGTCTAAGATTGCTAGCCAAAAAACAATTCCCAATAATGAATTTGAAATAAAGTATTTGGGTGCAGTTAAGAAGATTCTTGGTATGGAGAGTAGATGAGATAGAGATGCAAGTTTGTTATATATTACACAACAAAAGTACATTGAGAAAATTTTGGAGTGTTGTGGCATGAAGAATGCCAAACTCGTTAGTACTTCTTTTGCTAAACATTTTATACTTTTACTTTCTTTATCTGTACAGACAAATGAATATAAAACTACATGTCACTTGTTCCCTATTTTAGTACTGCTGAGAGTCTTATGTATGTCATTGTTTGCTTCTGTTCAGATATTACATAGCATGTCAGTGTGATTAGTAGGTACATAGATAATCTTGAGAAGGGGTAGTGGAGTGTTGTTAAGCAGATTCTTTAGTATCTTAGAGGCACTTCATATATATGTCTGAACTTTGGAGGCCATAAGAGCAATTTTGTTGGTTATATTGATTCAAACTTTGCAAGAGATATCGATAAAAGAAGATCTACTATAGGTTATGTGTTTGCTCTTGGTGGATGTGTTGTTAGTTAGAAGGCTATTTTACAACCTATTATTTCTTTGTTGACTACAAAGGTATATTATAAAGATATAAAAAAAGCTATTAATGAAGCTGATTGGTTGAGATGATTGTTTAGTGAATTGTGTCGGATTCATGATGGTGTTGTTGTTCATTATGATATTCAAAGTGACATCTAGTTGACTAAGGATAAGATGTTCGATGAGAGAACGAAGCATATTGATGTTCGTTATCACTTTGTTCGAGACATGGTTAATATCAATGAGGTTGTTGTGAAGAAGATTAACACAACAAATAATCTAGCAAATAAGTTGACTAAACCGATTCCATTGTCTAAGTTTGAGCATTACTTAAACTTGATTGGTGTTACTTGTGGAATTTGAATTATGTCTGTTTAAGTCTTTGAGGAGAAGGGAGAGAGTATTTTATTATTTGTGCGAATTTAAATCAATGTGAAGATTTGTTAAATATGAGTTGTATGCTTGGGTTTTTTTCGTTCAAGCAAATAACACATGGAAATAACAAAAAGAAAAGAAAAACATTGCAGCCCACTATTTTGCTTTGGTGGTCATGTTATCAATTCTCCTTATGTTTTGTGGGTATTTTGTCCATTATGACAGAAACAATAAGTTTTGGCTTAAAAAACTAAGAATGAGAGTAACGGCTGGTAGAGTCCTAGGATGGCTTGTAAGCCAAAACAAATTAGAAGAGTATTTCTCTTCTTTGGCCAGTAGCTATAGAGAAAAGTTTTATTCTCCTTTAGTTCGTGGAACAATAGAAAACGAAAAAAGAGTAACAAAATAATTAGTATTTTTCTTCTTCTGCTAATGCTTTTTGTTTTTCAAGTTCAGTTAGTGATTATTGAAATTTGTGCATATTGGCAATCAGAGCTTCGAGAGTTCTATCTCTCCATATTTTTTTTGTACTTCATTCATTTATGGTGAAACATTTCTCATCATCTCCCATGAACGTAAAATTTTTATTTTTGAATCACGTAAATCTTTAATCTTTTTATTTTTCATTGCTTTACTCTTAACAAACTGATATCAAAACTTGATTTAACAGGAACAAGTCCAAGATTATTATTTTGAGAGGGCAAGGTGTTCCATCAAGATTTATAATCTTGAGACTTAATATTATTCAAACTATAAATCATTTAATGGTAAAGAAAACCAGCACCCGAATTTGACACAAAAAATGTACAGCCTTGAAAAAAATATATTAAAATTTGTCCAAATTACTAGTGAACTTTCGGCTGTGTATGTTTTGGGTGTAAAAATGGTATGTTAAAACATCAACACTCATTATTTAAAAAGAAGCATGTTACCAAAAATGAAATTACAAATTTGAAAAGAAAAATTGTTGAAGTAATTAGTTGATACCTTTAATTCATTGAAACAAATTAACATCACAATTGTATCATTTGTTTTATTTGCTTTACGATTCTATATACTTATTTTAGTGATTTGAACCTGCACTCATATACAATGTGAAGTGCAAATATTGGTTAGTTTTGCGTGGCATGAAGTGCTTGTCGTCATGTGACAATTGAAGAGAGAGAAGGATGCAGTTACAGTGAAAAAGGAAAAAATTTGACCAGCTTCTAGTGGCAATCTTGTAAATTAATTTTTTGTATTTTATTTGTACATTTTTTTATTATGAATGCTCAAGCAGGGATGATGTTTTCTCCTGCCAGGCTTTTAAAAGACTTGCTTAAAAAATTGAATTTATAGTCATCACAACAGCTGACATATTATCACAAAATATGGCATTAGGTTCTGAAACTTGTTGCTGCAAATCAATAAGAATTTGTCTTAACCAAAACAGCTTCAAGAGCGGCTTCATTTGCTGATATATATAGACACACACACACTCAGCTTCAACTGATGATAAAGCAACAAAGTTATGCTTCATTGAACTCCATGAGATCACATTAACCCAAAAAGAAAACATACCCCAAATGTACTTTACTGATCATCCAGACTTCCTACCAAATCGCTATGAATAAAACCAACCAGGTTGCCACCATTTTCTTTCACATACTTGATCCAAAACTTCGTAGTACCTTGTAAAAACCATAAAATCCTCTATGTCGCTGCAAAACAGAGGTCACTTGGTTCTTTCATATATTCGAAAATTAAATTCATGGAATGCACTATGCCAAACCTTGTATTTGTAAGATTGATTAACGAGCCAATAAGACTTCGATAAATCTTTAACCTTCTTCGCCTTATCATTTATTTTTTTGCAATTTTGCATTGATGGCTGTAAGAGTTGCAACTGGTTTGCAATTTTCCATATGCAAACTTTTAAGAAGATTTGCACCATTTTTTTGTGAGATAAAATTCTTCCCCTTGATTGTTTCACTTGAATTCCAAGAAAATATTTTCAGTCCCAAATCTATCATCTCATACTCTTTCATCATCATGTTCTTGAATACATCTCTAGTTTTAGCGTCAATTTTGGTATAAATTAGATCTCAACATAGAGGCAAACCACCAAAAAACTCTTTTGCTCCTCTTTTCTTCATATAAAATGAAAATTGGATTCAATCTTGTTATTACCATGCTTTGGGGGCTTGTTTTAAGCCACAAAGATCGTTGTGAAGCCTATAAACCCTAATATTTTCTTTTCACCATATAGCCTTAAGTTTGCTCAACTTAGACATCTTCTTCTAATTCTCCATTAAGAAAACTTAATTTAACATTGAGCTGAAACACTTGCAATTCCAATTGAGTTGCAAAAGCAAGAACAATTCAAATAGTTTCCATTCGCACAATAGATGCAAATGTCTTTGTTAAATATAACACAATGAAAAGATAAACTAAAAATAGAGAATTTATATAGTTTAATGATAAAACTTCTGCATCCACGCGCAATGATGAGAGAGATTTAACTATAATAGAATGGCGTACAAAAATGTCGAAAGATCAAACTCTCCAAATCTTAGTCCCCACTTGTATCCATTTTAAGTCAACCACTTCTTCTAATTGATAAGTGCTTAAATAGTCATATTTAAACCTCTTAATTTATGCTTATTAGGCTCTTTATTTATCTATTTTAGTAGATTTTACTTCGTTTTCGTGTTTTATGTGTTTTTCATAGGACTTGGACAAAAATATTATATTTTGGAGCTTTTAGGAGTAAAAGTCAAGTTCTGCCATCCAGCAAGGTGCACTCGAGCGCACCTCCCTTGTGATCAAGCGCACAGGCACACGAGCGCACTTGAAAAAAGCTCGAGCGCACACTTGCGCTCGAGCACATCCCGCATACGATCGAGTGCAAACACTCTAGAGGCGGCAGAGCCAGATATTGAAAGAAACCTCCGGATCTCAAATAGAAAATTAGGGTTTCGGGACACCCTGAGAACCATATAAATAGCCCTGCAAAACACATAAACCATATCTTTTGTTTTAGACTTGAAGTAGTAAGCTTAGGAGAGGAATTGACGACTCGTCACCCGAGTCTTCTTCGGGTTTTATTTTTCTGTTTTTATTTCATTATGGTTAGGATGTTTAGTTTAACTAGCATGTGTAACTAAATTCTTATAGGGCTCGATTAAAGCCCTAGTTATGCTTTTTCATATGTTCATTCAATGATTACCTTTGCTATAGCCTTATTAGAATGTTTAACTTGATTAATACCTATTTATATTTAAATTCCTTATATGTGTGTGTCTGATCAACATATGCATGTGGTATGGATTAGTTAGTCGAATCAATTTGGATGGCCGAGTCCTGGGTTCGATATTAGTAATAAGAGATATCTACACCGGATTCTCAGGTTAGTCAACATGGGAAACCGAGAGCGAACCAAGCCCTAGGTCCCGTGTGGTTGCCGATCTCAACAGCCTTGATGCTATCTTAAAGAACAACTCAGTATACACCCATGCTGAATCCCTTAAGAGAGAAAAGAGTTAAAGTATACACCATGCCTAACTCGTTGCATAGGGAAATCAATAGCCTAAAGTGTGGACCAAGCCCTTAGGTTGGCAACCATTAAATATTCATGACAATACTAGAGCAGTGGCACCTTACTTAGTGGGAAAGTATAATTAGTGGTGGATATCGTAGTCCTATGTTCCCATTATTATTAACTCACTCTCAACAGTTATTTCTCTTTTTTACTTTGAAGAAACTAATTCTAAATCGAAAATTGACCAATCCTTGTGGAAATGATCTCGAACTTGCACACTATGCTACCATTGACATTGTGCACTTGTAAGTAAAACTAGTACGGTTATTTGCATATTTATTTAGGTAGATAACCGTCCCAACAAGTTTTTGGCGCCATTGCCGGGGATTGCGCTTAAATTTCTTTTTAGAATTATTTTAAGCATTGTTATTTCTTTTTTTATATACTATTCTTATCTCAAGAAAATTTTTAAGTTCCTGTCTTTATCTTATTTTTGTTTCATTAAGAACCCTAATCAAATTCTTTCTCTTTTCTATTTCAGGCACCCCAGGAGAGCTTTTTGTGCCACTTGCGATCAAGCGCACCCTCCTGTACCATTGAGCGCAATTGAGGCAGAGAGTTACCCGAGCAGCAGTGTTTGACTGCTGCACTTAAGTGACTGCCACCGATTCATGCACAGGCGTCGATCCAAGCATCTGTCATTCTTTCCCCTTGATACCGAGCTTGAGTGGACTATCCGATAAAGGCTTAGAGACAACTCGGAAGAGGTAGAAGAAATAATTGAGGAAGAAGCACCCATGGCGGAACAGATCGATAATCAGCAACCACCTGAGTGAAGGTTGATGAAGCAATCCTTCATCCCACAGAACCTCGAGCAACCATCGTGCATTGCGTATCAACCTGAGGCGGAAGGAAACTACTACATATCTCCGTAGATACTCAATGCACTAACTCACTTTAGGGGTACACCTAGTGAGGATCCACACTTGCACCTTCGAGAGTTCTTCGACCTTTGCAAATTCCAGCACATCCGAGGCTTAAACCAAGAAGGAATAAGGTTAATTCTGTTCCCTTTTTCCTTAAAAGATAATGCTAAACTTCAGTATAATTCTTTGCCTGCAGTTTCTATTCACACTTGGGAGGAGTTGGCTAGCAAATTCCTAAGGAAGTTTTTCCCAGCCCAAAAGACGAGGCAAATGAGGAAGGAAATTCAATCTTTCCAACAAAAGGATGGAGATCTATTCTTCGAGGCCTGGGGACACTTCAACGAGCTACTACTTAAATGCCCACACCATAACCTACCCCAAGACGAATTGGTACAAGCTTTCTATGAAGGTTTGAGTGACACTAACAAAAATATTATGGATTCAGGTTGTGGAGGAATGCTGATGGAGAAAAGCAGTGAAGAAGCGATGGAACTTTTCGAAACCCTAAGTGAACACACTCAGTAGTTCTTCTCTTGAGGTAGACATATAACTAAGAGTAAGGGTATGTATGAGGTAAACTTGAATGGAGGATCATCTCCTCAAATAGCTACTGTAGAGAGGAAACTAGACCTATTAGTTAAAGCTATGGCTACTCAGAACAACTTATCTAACCCACCAGCTACACCACTCCAGGTATGTGTTATTTGCTCCCAATTTGATCATAATACTGATACATGTCCCTTGTATTCATCCGCAGATCATGAGTAAGCAAACTTTGTGGGACTAAACAATTATCCACCGAAGAACAACCCTTATGCAAACACATACAACCCTGGATGGCGAAATCACCCGAATTTCTCATGGAGCAACAATTAGAACGGTCAAGGGCAGCAAAGAAACTTCCAACTAGTAGCCCAATCTGTTCCTGAACTAAAGAAGAACGACCTCGAAAGTCTTGTGAGGCAGTTGGCATCTCAACAGCAACAACTCATGACTTCACACGAACAGTTCATAGAAGAATTAAGACAATTTCGAACTGAGATGCGACAAATCACTACAAAACATGATCAAGCCATTTAAGGACTAGAGGTACAAATGGGGCAATTGGCCAAGGAACTGAGTACTAGAAAGCAAGGAGAGCTTCCAGCCCAGCCACTACCCAATCCAATAGGACATTAGCAATTGAATGCTGTGACAACCTTAAGAAGTGATAAGACCATCGGCACCAATGAGCCTACACGAGCATCTCTAGACTAAGCATCCACATCTAAGGTATAAGATGGAAAAGGTAAATACACCTCCACCCTTCCCTCAAAGGTTAGTACAGTCTAAAAAGGAAACTAAACTGAGTGACATTTTTGAAACCTTGAAAAAGGTGGAAATAAACATTCCTTTATTAGATGCAATAAAACAACTTCCTGTTTATGCTAAGTTTTTAAAAGATTGTTGCACTAACAAAAGGAAGTTTCAGGAGCATGAGACGGTAGCCTTGACCAAAGAGGTGAGTGTTGTACTATTAAGGAAATTACAACCAAAACTAAAAGATCTGGGTAGTTTTACTATTCCTTGCAGGCTAGGTGACCAGCTTTTCGAGCATGCATTATTAGATCTAGGAGCGAGTGTCAACTTGTTACCATATAGTGTATTCGAGACACTAGGTTTGGGGGAGCTCTAACCAAACTCTATTACTTTGCAATTGGCTGACAGAAGCATCAAACGACTTAGAGGTATCCTCGAGGATGTTTTGGTAAGAGTAAGTAAATTTATTTTACCGGCTGATTTATTTGTGTTGGACATGGAGGAATGCCATATGCCTTCACCACTCCCTATCATCTTAGGAAGACCATTTATGATCATTGCTGACACGAATATTAGTGTAAAAAGGGGTATTGTCACTATGAAAATAAATGATGAAGAGATGGAATTCAAAATATTTAATACATTAGAATCAACTAAGACTGATAATAAGTGTTATAATGTGAGTTTAATGCAAGGTATTGGTGAGAAAGTTTCTAAGGTCCATCACACTGCTCCATTGGAGACCATCCCCAACCATGCTAACACGAGATTGGACATTGAGCCAGAGGATGATGATGTGATTAAAGATATAAATGGAGCTATGCACACCATCAAGAACACACCTAAGCCTTCAAGTAAGTATAATCCTCGAGTTGAAAATCTTGAACTTACTAATACTACTTTTCCTTATTGTATTGACCAGGCACCAAAATTTGAGATGAAGCAACTGTCAATGGCACTGGAGCCACCTGATTGAGGCCCTAAGTGCCTCATTCAAAGAAAGTAGCACTTGAGCAATTTCCACTTGCAAAACATTTAGCTCAAGCACCTCTATCAAGATTAGTGGTACCGAGGCCACTAAAGTATGGTGAGGTTGTATTGTTCTAAAGTTAATTTTTTCAGTTTTGGTAAGTAAAATTATCTATGCATTATGTCTTGCGCTCGAGCACACAATTCATTAACACTACAATGCGCACGAGCGCACCTCAGCAATAAGTTTCTGCCACAAGTGCGATCAAGCGCACTACACCGTACGCTCGAGTGCATTCGGGGCAGAACTCACGGGCTCATTTTAAATACTTAACTTGCCCAATTTTCCCCTTACGCTCAATCGTAAGCTACCTGCTCCTCGTTCACACTCTTGCTCTTTCCAACTCTAAGAATCATCTCCAGCTCACGACAACCCTCACTGTCACTCCCAAAATCCATTGCCAACATCCTCCATCCCGTTTACCCACTTTAATTCCATCTCTTTCCTTGAACACAACCATCTCACAGACACAAATCCACCCAATAGAAATTTTAACAAATTATTTTACAAAAATTTCTTGGGTACCATCACACACCAATTTCTTTAAAATATTTTTCTCTTATTATATGCTATCTTGTGTGTTGATTGAATCTTTTCGTATTTACAGGAGGTTGGGGTCATGTTTGGGTACTGTGCATAAGCTTCGCGTATTTGGTGCACAACAACTGTTTGATAAATCACCTAAGTGAGTGCACTCGAGCGTCCAACACCTGCGATCGAGCGCAAGTCCTCCTATGCGATCGAGCGCACAAAGTCTGTGATCAAGCGCATTTTTGACAGTAACAACAGTTTCAGATTTCAGAAAGTGGCTTTCACTTCTTGAGCATCCGACAGCTGCCACCAGGCATCCCGGCCTAGCTTTGAGCAGCGTGAAATACTATTCGAGAAAACATTTAACGTGGATGAGGACTTCAAGAGTTTTGACGCCACAAGATGGGCGGTCCAAGAGTTCAAGAACCGAGGTCTCAAGCAGCTATTCAAGCCGATCTGTTAGACGGCATACACTCGATTTATGGTCAACTTCTACGAGAACCTGACCTACGACTGCACCAGACCAAAGATTTTATCTTCTTCAGTCCAGGGCAGATTCATAGAGCAGACCACCACCAACATAGTCGGTTCTTTACACTGCTGTGATGAGTCCCTACCAGAGGATAGCCATATGGAGAAGCAGCCTGACCCGTTCCCTCTACCACACATCATAGAGAACATGCGTGTGGGCCAGTATGCACATCGCCACAACAATACGGGGAGTCGGTCGAGGTTGCCTCCCAGCTTATAGTTCGCTGACTCCGTTCTGTAGCATAATGTGTGTCTTTTGGGGTACAAGACACAGAGGTGGGATCAGTTTTTACAGGCTCTCTACACCTTGCACCGGGGTCATTGGTACTCTATCCCAGCGGTCATATGGAGTTAGATATACAAGTTCTGGGATAGTGTGCATAACCAGAAAACCACCACAGCTAACACCTAAGGGCTCCCCTTCTCCTTCTTGCTCAGTCATATCTTCAAGAAAAAGGGGATTAGAGGCTCCTCCATTGATGGCTCGGTTAGTGATCATCCTTTATTCAGGAGGGCCTAGTAGAGCCTCAATCAGTCCCACATGCCATGAGGACCCCGGGTGTAGATTCCAATTACAAAGCCTGTGCCAGATGATCCAATAGAGGCTGAACTACCACCAGTGAGCCCTACATAGGAGGAGGACCAGCCAGACATGGGATCCATGGAGTATCAACACCTTCTAGATGAGTTGTATCCTTTCTATTGTGAGCTGTCCGACATCCATCGGGAGGATCGTGAGGCAGCGCTTTTGATCCATCAGCGGATAGATGGGTTGGAGGCGCAGTTTACACGACAAGAGGCGATGCTATAGGCCATCCTTAACCGCTTACCCCCTGCTTCCGGTACCTCTTCGATTGCACCCAGCGATGATTAGTAGTGAGAGGATACCCCGTCTGGCTGAAGACGTAAAACTTAGCACTCATGGGAGGCACCCCAAAGTATATCCTTTTCATTATAGTACTTTTCTTTTCTTTATGTTTATATTTACATGTTTAGTATACATATTTCTTGTTTTCCGGCAAAACATTTCTTTTTCTTTGTCAGGTACTTAGTGCGTGCATCCAGTTCAAGTTTGGGGGCGTGTTACGAGTAAATCAAGCAACCTAGTTCTCTATCTCCTAGGTTAAATCTTTCCCTGTAACACACATATTGGGGACAATGTGTATATTAAGTTTGGGGGTAGTGGGAGACACTGTTACGCACACACTTGAAACACATGCACACACTAGGTCCCAGTTTTTTTAGAAAAGATAAATGCATGTTCATTTGGCAACAAAAATTTTGGTTGAATTAAAAATTTGATAAAACTTCATTAGTAAGCTTAAAATCTAGAACACATAGTCTTGTAATAAGGATTTTACAAAGTTTAGTTACCTACCTCAAGGCAATTAAGAATTCACGAGTTTGATCCAAATTTACACGAGCACATTAGCACGCATTTATGTGGGGTATGACATATAATTCTTTTGTATATGTTTCCAATACCTAACTGTAATTGGATAACTTGTTAAAAGAACACTTTGGCTTAAGAAAAATAAAGAAATATGTCCATCATGCAAAAATAAAATAAAATGCTTCTAATGATCATTAAAAACTTTCCATTGAGTAACTGGGCCGTTTGCCTCAGTAAGCAGTGAGTGTTCACGTCAAAAGGTGTGAAGTAAGCCTTTAATGATCATAATAAAAAATTTCATCTGGTTTGGGAGTCATTGGCTAAACACACATTACAAGGGTCAATTAGAAAGCTTAATGGAACTCAACATGGCAAAGATCGAATGATAGAAGAAAAAAAAAAGAAACAAGTATTATACCACTTTTGTTCTCTTTGATAAAGAATTCGATAAAAGTTTAGGCACCGAAACACTATACACTAAAATTATGTGGAAGCCCCATCTCATATGTGCCAATTCATCACACACAAATCAAACTTGCCATGCCTTAAGCCAACCTTAGGTAAGTAGCATGAGCTTTTGAAAATCATTTTTTTCAAAACAAAAATATGTTTTTATTATAAGCTTACTCATGAACGGTTATCATGGTTTTATGGTTAACCCAAATTTTTGAATATCATGAAAATGACTTTATCTTTAATTTTGTTTTAACATAGTCTTCTATTTTGTATTGCTAAGGGACTAGCAATATGTAAGTTTGGGGGTGTGATAAGTGCTTAAATAGTTATATTTAAGCCTCTTAATTTACGCTTGTTAGGCTCTTTATTTATTTATTTTAGTAGATTTTACTTCATTTTCGTGTTTTATGTGTTTTTCACAGGATTTGGACAAAAAGATGATATTTTGGAGCTTTTAGGAGTAAAAGTCAAGTTCTGCCATCCAACAAGGTTCACTCGAGCGCACCTCTCTTGTGATCGAGCACATAGGCACACGAACGCACTTGAAGAAGGCTCGAGCGCACACTTGCGCTCGAGTGCATCCCGCATAAGATCGAGCGCAAACACTCCAGAGGCAGCAAAGCCAGATATGGAAAGAAGTCTCCGGACCTCAAATAGGAAATTAGGGTTTCGATACACCTTGAGAACCCTATAAATAGCCTTATAAAACACATAAACCATATCTTTTGTTTTAGACTTGAAGTAGAGAGCTTAGGAGAGGAATTGACGACTAGTCTCCAGAGTCTTCTTCGGGTTTTATTTTTCTGTTTTTATTTCATTATGGTTAGGATGTTTAGTTTAACTAGCATGTGTAACTAAACTCTTGTAGGGCTCCATTGAAGCCCTAGTTATGCTTTTCCACATGTTCATTCAATAATTACCTTTGCTATAGCCTTATTAGAATGTTTAACTTGATTAATACCTGTTTATATTTAAATTCTTCATATGTGTGTGCCTAATCAATGTATGCATGTGGTATGGATTAGTTAGTCGAATCAATTTGGATGACCGAGTCCTGGGTTTGACATTAGTAACAAGAGATATCCACATCGGATTCTTGGGTTAGTCAACATAGAAAACCGGGAGTGGACCAAGCCCTAGGTCCCGTGTGGTTGCCGATCTCCACAACCCTAATGTTATCTTAAGGAACAACTCAGTATACACCCATGCTAAATCCCTTGAGAGAGAAAAGAGTTAGAGTATACACCATGCCTAACTCGTTGCATAAGGAGATCAATAGCCTGAGGTGTGGACCAAGCCCTTAGGCTGGCAACCATTAAATATTCATAACAAGGCTAGAGCAGTGGCACCTTACTTAGTGGGAAAGTATAATTAGTGGTGGATATCGTAGTCCTGTGTTCTCATTATTATTAACTCACTCTCAACAGTTATTTCTCTTTTTACTTTGAAGAAACTAATTCTAAATTGAAAATTGACCAGTCCCTGTGGAAATGATCTCGTACTTGCACACTATTCTACCATTGACCTTGTGCACTTGCAAGTAAAACTAATACGATTATTTGTATATTTATTTAGGTAGATAACTGTCCCAACATTAACCCATTTTCTACCATGGATTTTCTCCACATTTCCTATTTTATCTATTTCTTCAAAACATTTTGGTTCACAAGTAAAGAGAGCCGCAATATGCGATACCAGAAATCATTCAAGTACTAGGAACTCTTTAAAGGAGTTTCTGAATTTGAATCCTCAATTTGAGATATAGTTGTTGATTTGTCAGCTTCGTGATGATAATGAGCTTCATTTAAATTTGTTTCCTAAAGATGAATTTCTTGTTGTCTTGTTATTAGTGCAAGAAATTTAGATTTTATCACTACAAGATAAAGCATTATCACCGACGTCCAAAATCCGTCGGTGATAAGCCCATATTCCTTGGTGATACTTATCACCGAGGGTAATCTGTTGGAGATGCATCCTTTGGTGATACTCTCTTCCATAATAATTTTTTTCACCGAGAGAATGAAAATCCCTCGGTAAAACTAAAAATCCATCGGTAAAATGTTATCACTGACGGATAGTAACGACGGAATCGCCCTCGGTAATAATAGTTTAGGAAAATTAATTTTTTTCTTGGGTTAAAATATTATTATTATTATCGAGGGATGCTTGTTTGTCAGTAATAATTAATTTTTTTAAAAATAGATTATTTTAAAAATACTGTTACTACGTGTCCATCGGTGATAATAATTTAGTGGAAAAATAACTTTTTTCAAAAAATTATTGTAATAGTATATTTTAAATAAATTTTTTATAAATTTTCTCCTTGTTAAAACCTGTTTGATCTGATTGAAATGCATTTAAAAAGTACAAAATAAAACTAATTCAAAAATAAAAAAAATATTTCATAAATTAATAAAATATTATTTAAGAAATACAAATTAAAACACATTCAATAATACAATAAAAGAAATCTCTTGTGTAAATCGAGTTTCAGACCCAAGAGGGGGGTGAATTGGGTTTTAAAACTTTTGTTAATTAAACTTGCAAATTTTTAAACAGTTAAATACACAATGCATGCAATAAAAAATATACTTGAAAGTAAAGGAGTTCAAAGGAAGAGAAAGTTCAAACTCCGTTTATTGTGGTTCGGCAATATCGAAACCTTCCGACCCTACGTCCACGCTCTTCAAGGAACCTCCTTGAAGCAATCCATTAAAACTTTAGTTGTGCAACTTCACGGGTGTTGCATAAACCTTACAACCAATCCCTTCCTCACGGAAGCTAATCCCTTCCTCACGGAAGCTAATCCCTTCCTCACAGAAGTTATAAAGAAGTGTTTGATCCTAAATACTCTAAGATTTATTACAACTCTTTTCCTTTTACAATAAATGAGATTTTTTGTAAAGTAAATGGTAAAGAGATAGCAATAAGTGCTTTTACAAATGAATAATATCTCTCTTTCAAGAATAAGTTTGAAGAATGGCTTAAAAATAAGTATTTCAAAGCTCTTGAGAATTAATGAGCTTTTAGTGAATTAAATGTGTGTTATCTTCTTATTTTAAATGCTGATTGAAATGGGTTTATATAGCCTTGAATGAATTTAGTCGTTTGACACTGACTTGGTAGGTTTGGAGCATTAAATACTCAAGTCTCGTGTCTCAAACGGTCATATTTTTTGAATTACCAGTCAACTGTGACCTTTTACTAGTTGATAGGAGCTTAAATATTCATATTTATGCCCCTTAATTTACATTTGTTAAGCTCTTTGTTTACGTATTTTATTCTATTTTACTTCCTTTTTGTGTTTTCTGTGTTTTTCATAGGCTTGTGAAGAAAAGAAAGGATTTTGAAGCTTTAAAAGAAGAAAACTGAAGATCTGGAAAGAGCTAGTACGATCGAGCACAACATGGCTGCGATCAAGCGCACAAGGAATCGCACGCACACATAGAAGGCTCGAGCGCACCCATGCGCTCGAGTGCAGAAGCATGTGATCGAGCGCACATGCACAGAGAGGCGGTAGAGCTAGTTTTAGAAAGATTTCTTCCGGACTTATTTTGGAAATTAGGGTTTCAAGGAACCTTTAGAACCCTATAAATAGCCCTGTAAAACACAGAAACGACATCTCTCTTTTGAGGAGTATATCTTCCTTTTGGTTTAATTTTTGTTCGGGGAGATCGGAGAATGAAACTGTGGAGGAGAATTGACGACTCTTCTCTCGGGTTTCTTCTTTCCTTTATTTTTATTATGTGTACTTAAACTTTTAGTAAGGGCTTAGTTGAAGCCCTAATTATGTTTACCAATAATTCAATATCGGCGCCTTTGCAATACTTATGTTGTGATTCTTCATTTGATTAATATCTGTTTTTATTAACATTATTCATATGTGTATGTCTGATCAACTTATGCATGTGGTATGGATCAGTTAGATGAATCAATTTGGATGACCGAGTCCTGGGTTCAACAATAGTAACAAAAGATATCCACATCGGATTCTTGGGTTAATCAACATGGGAAACCAGGAGTGGACCAAGCCCTAGGTCCCGTGTGGTTGTCGATTTCCACAGATCCTATGCTCTCTTAAGGAACAACTCAGTATACACCATGCTGAATCCCTTAAGAGAGAAAAGAGTTAGAGTATACACCATGCGTAACTCGTTGTTTAGGGAATTCAATAGCCTAAGGAGTGGACCAAGCCCTTAGGTTGACAACCAATAGGTATTCATAGCATGAATAGAGCATTGGCATATTGTTTCGTTGGAGTAGCATGATTAGTGGTGGATACGAAGTCCCTATGTCTTTATTATTATTGTTTAAACTCAATATTTATTCCCATCTATTTTTATTTTGTGAAACTAATTCTAAATATAAATTCACCAATCCCTATGGAAATGATCTTGCGCTTGCACACTATGTTACTACTGACCTTGTGCACTTGCAAGTAAAACTAGGACGGCTATTTGCATATTTATTTAGGTAGATAATCGCTCCAACAAGTTTTTGGCGCCGTTGCCGGGGATTGTGCTAAATTTCTTCTTGGAATTATTTTTGTTAGTTACTTTTATTTTATTTTATTTTATTCTCTTTCGTTTTATTTTTAGTTTTATCCAAAATCAGATTTATTCCTTCTTTTCGTTTTTTATTTTTGTTTAGGTGTACAGAAAAGGAGTTTCTGTCCTCATTGCGATCGAGCCCACTCCTTGGTGCGATCGAGCGCAATCCCAGTGCGATCGAGTGCTGTTCTTCGTGTGCTCGAGCACAAAAGTTCCAGAGAGTACCCAAAAATTAGTACTGAAACTGCTACACTGAAGCTTTTCAACTAATTCAGTCAAAGGAGAAGCACCAATGGCGGAAGCTAGATATGCTTGTCTAGATGCTATGGAGAAGAAGCTAGATATGCTCATAAATGACATAACTACTCAAAAATTCTCACCTAGTCTGGGAGCCAAACCACTCCAGATATGTGCTATATGTTCTCGTTTTGATCACACTACTGACACTTGCCCTTTGTATTCATCTGCAGATCAAGAGCAAGCAAAATATGTGGGACCGAACAACTACAACATATTTGCAAATACCTATAATCCTGGATGGTGGAATCACCCCATTTCGCATGGAACAATGCCCATAATGCCTTGAACCTTCAAGGGTAGCAAAGGAACTCTCAACAAGCAGCCCAATCAGTTCCAAAGCAAAGTGACCTAGAGGGTCTTGTAAGGCAGTTGATGACTTCACAAGAACAATTCATGGCAGAGGAAAGACAATTCTGGACTGAGCAAAGGGAAATCATTTCACGGCATGAACAAGTCATTCAAATATTGGAAGTACAAGTAGGGCAATTGGCTAAGGAGCTACATGAACGAAAGCAAGGTGTTGTTGAACAAGTTTGTCATGTCCATCACATTGATCCATTAGAGACCACCCTCACCCATTATTTCAAAGGATTAGATATTGAGCCAAAATCTGAAGATGTTACTGATGACATCATTGAAACTATGCACTTCCTAGAGGCCTCTCCAAAGCATCCAAGTAAGTACACTGATCCATTTGAACTTCATGTGCCTACTAATACTATTTTTTTTCCTTTCTATTGTCCAGGTACCATACTTGGAATTCAAACAGTTTCCAGAGCACTTAACTTATGATTATATGGGAGAGAATAAGACACTACCTGTGCTAGTTATTGCCAATCTTAGTTTTGGGGAAAAATAAGGCTTGGTCCGACTAAAGACGTTAAACTTAGCGCTCATGGGGGGCACCCCACAACTTATCCTTTTATTTTTATTGTTTTTTTATATTTTTTGTTATTTATTTATTTCAGTACTTTTTGTTTTCCCGTATTACGTTAGTTTTTCTTTTTTCAGGGACAATGTGTGCATCCGTTCAAGTTTGGGGGTGTGATATGAGCCATACCGACCCAGCTAGTTCTCCATCTCCCAGATTAGTTTTTTCCATATTATTCACACATTGGGGACAATGTGTAAATTAAGTTTGGGGGTATGGGAGACACATGCACACACTAGGTCCCAGTTTTTTTCTTTTTTTTTTATTAAAAATAAACGTATGTTCATTTGGTAACAAAAATTTTGGTTGAATTAAAAATTTGATAAAACTTCATTAGTAAGCTTAAAATCTAGAACACATAGTCTTGTAATAAGAATTTTACAAAGTTTAGTTATCTACCTCAAGGCACTTAAGAATTCACGAGTTTGATCCAGATTTGACACGAGCACATTAGCACGCATTTGTGTGGGGTATGACATATAATTATTTTGTATATGTTTCCATGACCTAACTGTAAGCGGGTAACTTGTTAAAAAGAACACTTTAGCATAAGAAAAATAAAGAAAAATGTTCATCATGCAAAAAGAAAATCAAAAGCTTCTAATGATCATTAAAAACTTTCCACTCAGTAACTGGGCCTCTTGCCTCAGTAAGCAGTGATTATTCACGTCAAAAGGTGGAAGTAAGCCTTTAATGATCATAATAAAAATTTTCACTGAGTAACTGGGCCTCTTACCTCAGTAAGCATTGAGTGTTCACGTCAAAAGGTGGGAATCTCATTTAGAAGCATTAAAACTTGTTAGTTCCATAGCCTTTTTGACTCGAGTTAGTAAGTCCTTAGGGGTGTCTTTATACTTAATGCCCTAGAACCATCTGGTTTGGGAGTCATTGGCCAAACACTCGTTACAAGGGTTAATTAGAAAGCACGATGGAACTCAACGTGGCAAAGATCGCATGATAAAAGAAAAAGAAAAAGAAGCAAGCATTATGCCATTTTTGTTCTCTTTGATAAGGAATTCGATAAAGGTTTGGGCATCGAAATACTATACACTAAAATTATGTGAAAACCCCATCTTATATGTGCTAACTCATCACACACAAATCAAACTTGCGATGCCTTAAGCCAACCTTAGGTAAGTAACATGAAATTTTGAAAATCCTTTTTCAATAGAAAAATGTGTTTTTATTATAAGCTTACTCATGAACAGTTATCATAGTTTTATGCACAACCCAAATCTTTGAGTATCACGAAAATGAATTTATCTTTAATTTTGTTTTAACATAGTCTTTCGTTTTGTATTGCTAAGCGAGTAGCAATATGTAAGTTTGTGGGTGTGATAGGAGCTTAAATATTCATATTTAAGCCCCTTAATTTACATTTGTTAAGCTCTTTGTTTACGTATTTTATTCTATTTTACTTCCTTTTTGTGTTTTCTATATTTTTCATAGGCTTGTGAAGAAAATAAAGCATTTTGAAGTTTTAAAGGAAGAAAACTGAAGATCTGGAAAGAGCTAGTGTGATCGAGCGCGACATGGCTGCGATCAAGCACACAAGCAATCGTGCGCACACATAGAAGGCTCGAGCACACCCATGTGCTCGAGTGCAGAAGCATGCAATCGAGTGCACACGCACATAGAGGCGGTAGAGCCAGTTTTGGAAAGATTTCTTCCGGACCTATCTTGGAAATTAGGGTTTCAAGGCACCTTTAGAACCCTATAAATAGCCCTGTAAAACATAGAAACAGCATCTCCCTTTTAAGGAGCATATCTTCCTTTTAGTTTAGTTTTTGTTCGGGGAGATCGGAGAATGAAACTGTGGAGGCGAATTGATGACTCTTCTCTCGGGTTTCCTCTTTCTTTTATTTTTATTATGTGTACTTAAACTTTTAGTAAGGGTTTAGTTGAAGCCCTAATTATGTTTAACCAATAATTCAATATTGGCACCTCTCCAATACTTATGCTGTGATTCTTAATTTGATTAATACCTATTTTTATTTACAATCCTCATATGTGTGTGTCTGATCAACTTATGCATGTGGTATGGATCAGTTAGTTGAATCAATTTAGATGACTGAGCCTTTGGTTCAATAATAGTAACAAAAGATATCCACACCAGATTCTTAGGTTAGTCAACATGGGAAACCGGGAGTGGACCAAGCCCTAGGTCCCGTGTGGTTGTCGATTTCCACAGATCCTATGCTCTCTTAAGGAACAACTCAGTATACACCATGCTGAATCCCTTAAGAGAGAAAAGAGTTAGAGTATACACCATGCCTAACTCGTTGCTTAAGGAATTCAATAGCCTAAGGAGTGGACCAAGCCCTTAGGTTGACAACCAGTAGGTATTTATAGCATGAATAGAGCATTGGCATATTGTTTCGTTAGGGTAGCATGATTAGTGGTGGATACTAAGTCCCTACGTCTTTATTATTATTGTTTAAACTCAATATTTATTCCCATCTATTTTTACTTTGTGAAAGTAATTCTACATAGAAATTCACCAATCCTGTGGAAATGATCTCGCACTTGCACACTATGCTACTATTGACCTTGTGCACTTGCAAGTAAACTAGGACGGTTATTTGCATATTTATTTAGGTAGATAATTGCTCCAACAAGTTTTTGGCACCGTTGCCGGGGATTGTGCTAAATTTATTTTTGGAATTATTTTCATTAGTTATTTTTATTTTATTTTATTATGTTCCGTTTTATTTTTAGTTTTATCAAAAATCAGATTTATTCTTTCTTTTTGTTTTTTGTTTTTGTTTAGGTGTACAGAGAAGGAGTTTCTATCCTCATTACTATCGAGCCCACTCCTTAGTGTGATCGAGTGCAATCCTAGGGCGACCGAGTGCTGTTCTTGGTATGCTCGAGCGCAAAAGCTCCAGAGAGTACCCAAGAAGCAGTATTGAAATTACTACACTGAAGCTTTTTAACTAATTCATTCAAAGGAGAAGCACTAATGGCAGAAGCTAGATATACTTGTCTAGATGCTATGGAGACGAAGCTAGATATGCTCATAAACACCATGACTACACAAAACATCTCACCTAGTCCGGGAGCCAAACCACTCCAGGTATGTGCTATATGTTCTCATTTTGATCACACTACTGACACTTGCCCTTTGTATTCATCTGCAGATCAAGAGCAAGCAAATTATGTGGGACCGAACAACTACAACATATTTGAAAATATCTATAATCCTGGATGGCGGAATCACCCCAACTTCGCATGGAACAATGCCTATAATGCCTTGAACCTTCAAGGGCAGCAAAGGAACTCTCAACAAGCAGCCCAATCAGTTTCAAAGCAAAGTGACCTAGAGGGTCTTGTAAGGCAGTTGATGACTTCAAAAGAACAATTCATGGCAGAGGAAAGACAATTTCGGACTGAGCAAAGGGAAATCATTGCACGGCATGAACAAATCATTCAAAGATTGGAAGTACAAGTAGTGCAATTGGCTAAAGAGCTACATGAACGAAAACAAGGTGTTGTTGAGAAAGTTTGTCATGTCCATCACATTGATCCATTATAGACCACCCTCACCCATTATTTCAAAGGATTAGATATTGAGCCAAAATCTAAAGATGTTACTGATGACATCATTGAAACTGTGCACTTCCTAGAGGCCTCTCCAAAGCATCCAAGTAAGTACACTGATCCATTTGAACTTCATGTGCCTACTAATACTATTTTTTTTCCTTTCTATTGTCCAGGCACCATACTTGGAAGTTAAGCAGTTGCCAGAGCACTTAACTTATGATTATATGGAAGAGAATAAGACACTACCTGTGCTAGTTATTGCCAATCTTAGGTTTGAGAAAAATTAAGGCTTGGTCCGACTGAAGACGTTAAACTTAGCGCTCATGGGAGGCACCCCACAGCTTATCCTTTTATTTTTATTTTTTTTTATATTTCTTGTTATTTATTTAATTTCAATACTTTTTGTTTTCCCGTATTACATTAGTTTTTTTTTTTTTAGGGACAATGTGTGCATCCGTTCAAGTTTGGGGATGTGATATGAACCATACCGGCCCAGTTAGTTCTTCATCTCCCAGATCAGGTCTTTCCATATTATTCACACATTGGGGGCAATGTATAAATTAACTTTGGGGGTATGGGAGACACATGCACACACTAGGTCCCAGTTTTTTTTTTTGTTTTTAGAAAAGATAAATGCATGTTCATTTGGTAACAAAAATTTTGGTTGAATTAAAAATTTGATAAAACTTCATTAGTAAGCTTAAAATCTAGAACACATAGTCTTGTAATTGGAATTTTACAAAGTTTAGTTACCTACCTCAAGGCACTTAAGAATTCACGAGTTTGATCCAAAAATGATACGAGCACATTAGCACGCATTTGTGTGGGGTATGGCATATAATTCTTTTGTATATGTTTCCGTGACCTAACTATAATCGGATAACTTGTTAAAAAGAACACTTTGGCATAAGAAAAATAAAGAAAAATGTTCATCATGCAAAAAGAAAATCGAAAGCTTCTAATGATCATTAAAAACTTTCCACTGAGTAACTGGGCCTCTTGCCTCAGTAAGCAGTGAGTGTTCATGTCAAAAGGTGGGAAGTAAGCCTTTAATGTTCATAATAAAAATTTTCACTGAGTAACTAGGCCTCTTACCTCAATAAGCATTGAGTGTTCACGTCAAAAGGTGGGAATTTCATTTAGAAGCATTAAAACTTGTTAGTTCCGTAGCCTTTTTGACTCGAGTTTGTAAGTCCTTAGGGGTGTCTTTACACTTAATGCCCTAAAACCATCTGGTATGGGAGTCATTGGCCAAACACTCATAACAAGGGTTAATTAGAAAGCTCGATGGAACTCAACATGGCAAAGATCGCATGATAAAAGAAAAAGAAGCAAGCATTATGCCATTTTTGTTCTCTTTGATAAGGAATTCGATAAAGGTTTGGGCATTGAAACACTATACACTAAAATTATGTGAAAACCCCATTTTATATGTGCTAACTCATCACACATAAATCAAACTTGTGATGCCTTAAGCCAACCTTAGGTAAGTAACATGAACTTTTCAAAATCCTTTTTTAATAGAAAAATGTGTTTTTATTATAAGCTTACTCATGAACGGTTATCATAGTTTTATGCATAACCCAAATCTTTGAGTATCACGAAAATGAATTTATATTTAAATTTGTTTTAACATAGTCTTTCGTTTTGTATTGCTAAGGGACTAGCAATATGTGAGTTTAGGGGTGTGATAGGGGCTTAAATATATTTAAGCCCCTTAATTTACATTTGCTAAGCTCTTTGTTTACGTATTTTATTCTATTTTACTTCTTTTTTGTGTTTTCTGTGTTTTTCATAGGCTTGTGAAGAAAATAAAGCATTTTGAAGCTTTAAAGGAAGAAAACTGAAGATCTGGAAAGAGCTAGTGCGACTGAGCGCAACATGGCTGTGATCAAGCACACAAGCAATCGCGTGCACATGTAGAAGGCTCGAGTGCACTCATCTGCTCGAGCGTAGAAGCATGCGATCGAGCGCACACGCATAGAGAGGCAGTAGAGCCAGTTTTGGAAAGATTTTTTCCGGACCTATTTTGGAAATTAAGGTTTCAAGGCATCTTTAGAACCATATAAGTAGCCCTGTAAAACACAGAAACAACATCTCCCTTTTAAGGAGCATATCTTCCTTTTAGTTTAGTTTTTGTTCGGGGAGATCGGAGAATGAAACTGTGGAGGAGAATTGACGACTCTTCTCTCGGGTTTTTTCTTTCCTTTATTTTTATTATGTGTACTTAAACTTTTAGTAAGGGCTTAGTTGAAGCACTAATTATATTTAACCAATAATTCAATATTGGTGCCTTTGCAATACTTATGGTGTGATTCTTAATTTGATTAATACCTATTTTTATTTACATTCCTTATATGTGTGTGTCTGATCAACTTATGCATGTTGTATGGATCAGTTAGTTGAATCAATTTGGATGTCCGAGTCCTGGGTTCAACAATAGTAACAAAAGATATCCACATCGGATTCTTGGGTTAATCAACATGGGAAACCGGGAGTGGACTAAGCCCTAGGTCCCGTGTGGTTGTCGATTTCCACAGATCCTATGCTCTCTTAAGGAAAAACTCAGTATACACCATGTTGAATCCCTTAAGAGAGAAAAGAGTTAGAGTATACACCATGCCTAACTCGTTGCTTAGGGAATTCAGTAGCCTAAAGAGTGGACCAAGCCCTTAGGTTGACAACCAATAGGTATTCATAGCATGAATAGAGCATTGGCATATTATTTCATTGGGGTAGCATGATTAGTGGTGGATACCAAGTCCCTACGTCTTTATTATTTTTGTTTAAACTCAATATTTATTCCCATCTATTTTTACTTTGTGAAACTAATTCTAAATAGAAATTCACCAATCCTTGTGGAAATGATCTCGCACTTGCACACTATGTTACTATTGACCATGTGCACATGCAAGTAAAACTAGGACGGTTATTTGCATATTTATTTAGGTAGATAATCGCTCCAACACTAGTCGACTGGGTTGAGTGAGAAACTTCATCTTTTAGGCTATAGGAGAGTACCAGTCGACTGGGTCCTAAGCACCAATTGACTGGGAACTTTCTGTCCCAGTTGCCAGTCGACTGGATCCTTAACACTAGTCGACTAGAAACCCTCTGTCCCATATCCCAGTCGATTGGTATATGGAGTCAGTCGACTGGGTTGTCTCTCAACCCAGTTTTTCATGTTTTAAAACTGTTTTTGACTTACAACCATTTAAATGAATAGTTTTGTCAAAGCTTTTTGTAAAATGAGTTATAGATCAAGCTAAGTATTTGAACATGAGAGATTTACAATTTTTTTAATTACCTTAATGCCTATTCTAGATCTTCTGTCTTGTCTTAGTGTCTGAATCGAGTTGAGTTCTTGCATCTTTGTTTCTATGTTGAATGCTTTTGCCACTTAAACACTTAGATACAACTATTAGTATAATAAGAGTAGTGTTTTGTCATTATTAAAATCAAATACGGGTCAACAATCTCTCCTTTTTTAATGATGACAAAACTAATGAGAGAAAAACAGTTTTTAAAAGCTAAGTGTTGGTTTTTAGAAAAATTTGGGTTGAGTCTCCTATGTTTTTTGAAAAAAAGCTAACCTGTTTAAACATTCAATACGCAGTTTATAAATAATTTTCTCGACTCAGTCTCAACTCAACCAAGCATGCATGTCAAATGATTGGAGCAAAGCTCCCCCTAAATCTATGCTCTATTCTAAGTTTACATTGATTTTTCTCTTTTTCTCCCCCGTTTTGACAACAATAGAAAAGGGGGTGTAAACTTGAAAAATAAGCAAAACAAGAACCATAGCAATGAAGATAAGGAGAAACAAAACTTGTGTGTGAAAACTAGGCATGATTCAAAATTGAGAAGACTTCGCGGGAAGAATGGAAAGTTTTCACACTAGCATAAGTACTTAAAGCATATTGCGGAGTATGAATGGCTTAAACGAAGTAATCATATAGCTTAAAAGTAAAGCAAGTATATTAACCATAAGCTAGATAATTGAAAAAATAGGCAAATATATACAATCATCCATACAACAAAGGCTTTTAGAAGTTGAATATCGAGTACAATAATAAAAATGTATGATAAAACATGAAATGTTTGTGCTAAAACTATCTCAGAGCTGTACAAACGACATCTAAATGATAGATTGAAAGAGCTCAGTGAGGGGGAAGTCAGAACTATCTCGAAGAAGATCCCGAAGCTTAGCCAAAGAGCCCACTGTGTGCTCCCGGTATAACTCAAAATTGTCTCGAAGTATGTAGAGGTCGCGATGCATGTGATCGATAGAAGAGCTCAAGCTGGAATTCGAGCTGCATGGACAGTTAGAGGTTCGTCATAGCTTAAAGTAGGTCATCGTATCTAGCCTGACTAACACCATAGCTACCATACTGTTGACTGGGTGTTCGCTCATCAGTGTCTATTGTAGTAGGAGGAGCTGTATTACCACAAACCTCGTCATCCTCCTCGCTACTGTCATCACCATCACTGATCCGTATGTTCCTCCCTACCTTGGAGTATATCATCCCATCTCGGATCATGTACCCCATTTTCTTCATAAAAGAGACATTGATGGTGTCCTTGGGGCTGATGTCTTGAGCCTCAGAGGTGGGTAGGGGAACATAGAAGTGTTAGAGGATCAGGGTGATGAGCATCTCGTAAGGAAGGCACCCGGAGTCACTTGTTTCACCATTTATCATGTTAGCGAGCAGTAGGGGGTAGATATTGAAGTAGTGTCCAGTTTTAAGACATAAAATCAATGCTACATCTATCTTCGAGAGATAGCCCCGACTCTCGAGTCATGGGTGGATGGTCCAACTCACGATGAGGTTAAATAGCTTCGAGTCGAGGAACATGTCATTACAGGTGTCAAATATAGTGGGCATAAAGATGTACTTAGGGTCTCCCCTAACTATCTGGCATGCTTCCTCATAATCGAAATTGTTTGGCCATCCATCCAGACTCCATTAGATCCCTTCCATGGGAATCCTCAGTATGTTGACCAAGAGGTCAATATTCACCTCAAATTCAACGCACATGACGCTGGTTTTAAACCAAAGAGTCAGTGCACTCAGTTTAACTAGGTTGGTGTAGAATTGGTGAATAAAATTTTTAGTGTATCTTGACAAGTGATGCCAAGTGTATGGCTTTAAAGGAAGGTAAAATATCGAAATTTTCATGACGGATAGAGTTGAAGTAGATGAATCTACCCGTCATGATTTTCTTGTGGTGTATAATGGAATTATACCTGCTTTTTGTAGCAGGGCTCCAAAATAGCGAATCATCGAGTTTGGTTCTCGCCTTTTTGCTCGACGAACTGGCTAGCCCTTTTCCCTTTGTGTTTGAACCCGTGGATGTCTTAGAGCACGGCTTTATAGGCGCATTAGGTCCTTCGGAGGTGTATTTCACGTGGATTCTCTCAGACATTTGGAAAAAAAACGTTTTTAGAGTGAGATTTTTGAAAAATGGATGATTTGGGGTATAATTGAATGTTGTATGGTGTGGATTTGAGAGATTTTGGGTTGAAATCACGAATTTTCTAGAGAGAGAAAGCTTGGGGTTTTCAACAATGGAGTGAAATTTGAAAAATCTGAAGAGACTCTTTATAGAATCGTGATACCAGTCGACTGAGCCCTTCTAAATATGGAAATTTTTGACGTACCAGTCGACTGGGTAAACTGGTAGAGGTATACCAGTTGACTAGGTGATTCTTACTAGTCGACTGGGTAGGTTACCAAAATTTTAAATTTTGGCTCCAAACAATGTCTTGTAGTACCAGTTGACTAGATGGTTTATACTAGTTGACTGATAAAATGGGCAGTGGGATACCAATCGACTGGGGTGATCACAGTAGTCCACTCGGTCCTCCAGAAAACTTAAAATTTGAGCTCCAACTTAAGATTTCAGCATGTAATTGTTTATATATGCCATCTTGAGTGAGAGAAATATTAAATAGGAGTTAATACTCATTCACTAGATGTCAATTTATGCATATGATGAATATGAATGCAATCAAACATACAGTTTATCATCGTCTTTCAAGCCCATCTTACAAAAGCTATCTTCTCTTAAGGGTTTTATAAGAATATCAGCTATATAATCTTCCGAATGAATGAATTCTAGTCTAATATCATCCTTTTGAGCATGGTCTCTTATGAAATGATGCCTAATTTCTATATGTTTGGTTCTAGAATGCTGAATAGGGTTTTGGTCAAGTTGATGGCACTAGTGTTATCACAATGAATTAGAATATCTTTAAAGTTCAGGCCATAGTCTTCTTATTGTTGTTTCATCCAAAAAAACTTGTGCACAACAACTTCCGGCAGCAACATATTCCAATTCGGCTATAGATAGTCAACCGAATTTTGCTTCTTAGAAAACTAAGAGGTTAACATTGCACCTAAAAATTGGCATGTACAACTAGTACTTTTTCTATCTAGCCTATAACCCGCAAAATCAGCATCCGAATATCCAACAAGCTCAAAAGATGATTCTCTAGAGAACTATAATCCTAGGTTTTGAGTCCTTGTAGATATCTTAGAATTCTTTTTACAACAATTACATGTGATTCCTTAGGATTAGCTTGAAATTTAGAACACATGCATACACTGAACATTATATCAGGTCTACTTGTAGTTAAATAAAGTAAAGCTTCTATCATGCTTCTATAAGTTTTAGTGTCTACACACTTACCTTCCTCATCTAGGTCAAGTTTTGTAGAGTTGCTCATAGGAGTGCCAATTGACTTTGAGCTTTCCATACTGAACCTCTTTAATAAGTCCTTCGTGTACTTTGATTGATTGATGAGGATGTCGTCTTTTAATTGTTTGATTTGTAGTCCAAGAAAGTAGGTAAGCTCTTCCATCATGCTCATTTCAAATTCACCTTGCATGCACTTAGAAAACTCTTGATACATAGATTCGTTAGTAGCACCAAATATAATATCATCAACATATATTTGGACTAGTAGTGTGTCATTTTTGTGAGTTTTTGTGAAGAAGGTTGTGTCTATTTTTCCTCTTGTAAAATCATTTTCAAGCAGAAACTTACTTAGTCTTTCATACCATGCTTTTAGAGCTTGCTTCAACCTATATAGAGCTTTAGAAAGCTTATAGACATGGTTTGGAAGCCTAGGATTTTCAAATCCAAGAGGTTGCTCAACATACACCTCTTCTTCTATAAATCCATTTAAAAAGGCACTTTTTACATCCGTTTGAAATAACCTAAACTTATTAAAGCATGCAAAGGCTAATAGCATTCGAATAGCTTCTAGTTTAACTACGGGAGCATTGGTCTCATTAAAATCTATTCCTTCTTCTTGATTATCTTCCTTAGAAACTAGTCTAGCCTTGTTCCTAGTTACTATTCTATTTTCATCCATCTTATTTCTAAATACCCATTTAGTTCCTATTATAGTGTGATTCTTTGGTCTAGGAACTAGATTCCATACATTGTTTCTTTCGAATTGATTTAGTTCTTCTTATATAGTATTTATCCAATCATTATCTTTTTCAGCTTCTATAAAAGTCTTAGGTTTTACTTGAGATAAATAAGCTACACAATTGCAAATATTTCTAATAGAGGATCGAGTTCTTACCCCTTGTGAAGGATCACCAATCATTTGATCGATTGGATGATAATTCATATACCTCCAATATTTGAGAAGGCTATCCTCTTGTTGACTTGTAGATTGTTGATCAAGATTATGAGCATCTACTTCTTGATCTCTTTGAGGTTCATTCTCTTTTGGGTCAACAATGGGAGTAGGTGTTTCTATCCTTGGATTAAATTGCATCATCATTAAAAGAAACTACTCTACTACTAAAAGGGTTAGATTCATCAAAGGCTACATGTACAGATTCTTTAGCCACTAGAGTTCTTTTGTTAAAAACTCTATAAGCTTTACTAGAGGTTGAATGTCCTAAGAAGATCATTTCATCAGTCTTTTTGTCAAATTTACCCAAGTTCGTTTTATTGTTATTTAGGATAAAACATTTACAGCAAAAGGCATAAAAATAAGTGATATTAAGATTTCTACCTTCCCATAGTTCATATGGAGTTTTATTTAGTATAGGCCTAATTAATACTCTATTTAAAACATAGCATGAAGTATTTACGGCTTCCATCCAAAATTATTTTGGCAAACTATTTTCACAAAGCATTGTTCTTGCAAATTATTCTAGAACTCTATTTTTCCTCTCAACAACTCTATTTTGTTGAGGAGTTCTAAGTGCTGAAAAATTGTAATCAATTCCATTTTCATCACAAAATTTTGAAAAGCTTTGGTTTTCAAATTCCTTTCCAAGATCACTTCTTATACTTGAAATAAAAATTTCTTTTTTATTTTGAACCTTTTTACAAAAGTTCACAAATCCTTTGTATGCTTCATCCTTGTATGCAAAAAAGATAACAAAGGTATATCTTAAATAGTCATCAACAATAACAAGAGCATATTGATGGCCACCTAGACTAATGGTACTTATTGGACCGAATAAGTCTATATGCAAAAGTTCAAATGGTCTAGTAGTTGAGACTATATTTTTTTATTTAAAATAAATTCTAGTTTGTTTTCCCATTTGACAAGCATCACACACCTTATCTTTTTCAAATTTGATTTTTAGTAGTCCAATGACTAAATCGTTTCTTGAAATAATTTTAAGCAAATCCATATTCACATGACCAAGTCTTCTATACCATAGCCATGGGTTTTCACTAAATGCGGGACAACATTTTTTATTTTCCGAATGCAAAAATTTTAAATAAACTATATAGAAATTTTCGTGCCTATGCCCATCAAACTTGATCTTGTTAATCTTGATGTCTATAACTAGACAATGAGAGGTTTCAAATATGACTTTGTTGCCTTTTTCACATAGTTCACTAATGCTAAGTAAATTTGGCTTAAGGCCTTGCACATATAACACATGATCAATGGTTGAGAAATCATTACTAACTTTTCCATGCCCGATGATCTTTATCTTTGTGTTATCTCCAATGGTGTCATATCCACCATCCTTTAGAGTTAGCTCTTTTAATACACTTCGATCATTGGTCATGTGCTTTGAGCATCCACTATCAAGGTACCAATAGTCACCTTTCTCCTTTGTGTGGAGACATCTCTACATTACACAAGGATATACAACTACACTATTAGGTACCAAAAATTTCTTAGGTCCTTTGGGATTAGTCCTAGAAAATACGGTTCCTTTAGGGACCCATACTTTATTAACATTGTAAGGTGCTCTAAAATTGTAGACATGTTGATAAGGCATGATCCTAGGATAATAGTCATTGATATTTCTAGGATTTCCCAAATAAGCATGCCTATAATTCCTTGGATAAATATTCCTAGGATACATGTTTCTATTGTGAAGATCATGAACATGCATGTCATTTCTAGGAAATGTATGATGATGATTTCTAGGATATGTACTTACATTATTATGAACATGCATATTATTTCTAGGATACACATGATGGTAATTCCTAGGATGTGCATATGTAGTGTTGACTTATGAGTATATATATTACCTCTAGGATGCACATGATGGTTACTCCTAAGATGTGTATATGCATTTCTTGAATGATTGTTCTTAGCATTTGCATTTCTTGAGTGAGCATACATATATGCATGAGTATTTCTAGGATGCTTAATTCTAGTATATGCATTAGAATTTAAATTCACATTTTTAGACCTACTAGCATACATTGAAGGAGTACTTTTAACCCTACTAGAGGTCTTGGAAGTGGAGGCTTCGTTTAAACATGTTGTTTTTATGAACAAAGTTTCTTTAGACTTTTGCTTATTCAATGGAGAATAATCCAAGCTGGATTTTCCTCCATTTAATCTTTGGCTAGATAACACTTCATCTAGCTTTTCTTTTCCAAGCATAAGTCTAGATATAGTGCTATTCAAATCCATTATTTTCTTCTTTAAAGTATCATTTTCATTATTTAGAAAATCTTGTGAAGAGTTATAAAGCATGGAAAATAGTTTTTCTTTTTCTTCCTTTAAGCCCTCCATCTCTTTAGAGAGAGATGAGACTTCATTTTTTAGGGTAGTATTCCTAGAATCGAATTTCTTCAATTCTTCATGCATTTCATTTATAACCTCAATTAACTCTTCACTACTACTAACAATGTTTTTATTAGAAAAGGAAGCATTAGATACCTCATTTTCGTCTTCGATTGCCATTAAATATAGGTTGGCAGTCTCCTCGTATTCGACCTCATTGTCCAAAGAATCTTCTTCTTCGTCATCACTCCATATGGTTGACTGGGTCCTAAGCACCAATCGATTGGGAACTTTCTGTCCTAGTTGCTAGTCGACTGGATCTTTAACACCAGTCGACTCAGAATCCTTTGTCCCATATCCCAGTGGACTGGTATATGGAGCCAGTCAACTGGGTTGTCTTTCAACCCAGTTTTTCATGTTTTAAAACTGTTATTGACTTACAACCATTTGAATGAATAGTTTTGTCAAAGTCTTTTGTAAAATGAGCCACAAATCAAGGTAAGTATTTGAACGTGAGAGATTTACAATTATTTTAATTACCTTAATGCCCATTTTAGATCTTTTGTCTTGTCTTGGAGTCTGAATCAAGTTGAATTCTTGCATCTTTATTTCTATGTTGAATGCTTTTGCCGCTTAAACACTTAAATAAAACTATTAGTACAATTAGAATAATGTTTTATCATTATTAAAATCAAATACGGGTCAACAATCTCCCACTTTTTTATGACGACAAAACTAATGAGAAAAAAATAGTTTTTAAAAGATAAATGTTGATTTTTAGAAAAATTTGGGCAGAGTCTCCTTTATTTTTCGGATAAAAGCCAACCTGTTTAAACATTCAAAATGCAGTTTATAAATATTTATCTCGACTCAATCTCAACTCAACCAAGCATGCATTTCTATAATACATTTGTCAAATGATAGGAGCAAAGCTCTCCCTAAATATATGCTCTATTATAAGTTTACATTGATTTTTCTCTTTTTCTCCCCTGTTTTGACAACAGTAGAAAATGAGACATAAACTTGAAAAATAAGCAAACCAATCACCACAGCCATGAAGATAAGGCAAAAAAAAAAAGTTTGTATATGAAAACTAGGCATGATTCAAATTAGGAAGACTTCCCGATAGGAACCGGAAGTTTCCACACTAGCATAAGTTGTTAAAGCATATTGCGTAGCACAAATGACTTAAACTAAGTAATCATATAGCTTAAACCCGTGAGTCAAAATGGATTTCGTTTGTTCCCACCAGTCACATTTGACCAAAGTACGTGACAGTAACCCCATTGATAAGTGTCAAATATTGCATATTTTGTTCCCTTAATTTACATTTGTTAGCTTAGGAATTTCTTACTTTGAGTTGTTTTTCGTTGTTTTATAGGTTTATAAGCACTTCGAAAGGAGTTTCACTAAATTGCAAGAATTACACGTACAGATTAGTCATTTTTGCGGATTAAACTGTACTGATTCAGGAAGAACTAAGAGATGAGCCATATATCTTTGGAAAGATCCTGATGTCTATTTTCTGGGGAATTTCACAGCTCATAAATATGATTTTTCTAGAGAAAGTTATGGCAGTTTTAGTAGACAAAGGTCAGGCTGTGCGTGATTTCAGTGTGGCAGAAGTGATTTTTGTGGATTAAATTGTAATGATTCAGGAAGAACCAGAAGATAAACCATATGTGCTTGGAAAGATCCGTATGCATATTTTCTGGGAAATTTCATAGCTCATAAATATGATTTTTCTAGAGAAAGTTATGGTAGTTTTAGTAGACAAAGGTCAGGCTGTACGGGATTTCAGTGTGGGCACAAGTTTTGAAGGGCATGTGAAGGCTTAAATCCCACATCCCACATCGGTTGGAAACACATTCTATATCCCACATCCCACATCGGATTGGAAACACATTACACTCATGGACTTTTCCTATAAAAGCCCCACCTCACTGAAGCAATGTGTGTGCAATCTGGAGGACTTCTGCTAGCATTCTGGTGGATCTCGAAGACTTTGCTACCAAGAGGGGAAGAGCCACACGACAGCTATGAGTGGAATCTTTCTATCCATGTATTGTTAGTTTTAATTTATTTTAAGTTTTAAAGTTTAAATGTTTAGCACTGTAATTGTGAAAATTATTTTCATAATTATGCGAGGCTAAAATCTTCATCTAAGGTTGAAGATGAAGCCTCGCCATTGTTTAGCATTATATTTTCAGATATGTTCGTACAATTATGATATTTTTGGTATAAATGTTCTATTTCAATTGTTTGAGTAAACTCTTATGATTGATTGTTTTTAAATTGTTAAATTGGATATTCCTTATGTTTCATCTGCCGAATATGGCGGATCATTCAAATTAGATTGGATATCCATTGTGATTTGTGAATTAAACGGATACATTGGATGGTTTTGGTTTTGTTTAGGTATTCGCCGTGATTTGTATAATGGTGGATTCATGGAATGATTTGATAGATTATTTTTATATAGAACATGAAGATATATGTTTTACTTTGGTAGGGTGGATTCAGAAAACCTTAGTGTTTTTATCTGTTGTTTTTAAATCAATTTAGTTTAGTTTATATTTCTTTGCAAGATACAATCCAAAATTCGGAACTAGGTTAAAATTGGGTTAGTTTAGATAAAAATATATTTTCAAAACGCAATTCCCTGTGGATTCGACCTCGCACTTGCACAACACTATATTGCAAACGACTTATGCACTTTGGAGTAATTTAAAACTCACAAGAAGTTTTTGGCACCATTGTCGGGGAATTGTTTGGTTTGTGAAAATTAAATTTTTGTCTGAATTGATTTTATTTTTCTATTAGTTTAGTTAGCATTTTTGTTTTATTTTTATTTTTCTTTTGCAATTTTATTTTAGTTTATTTGTTTCTATTTGCAATTACATATAAAAAAATAAAAAAAATAATAATAATAATATTGGATGAATCCAGTGCTGATTTCACAGTCTTTAGAGGACACCCTCAAGGATTTCATGAATATATTTGGCCAGTCCATCAATGCAACCAATACATTCAATGTTGATAGTTGTTCCATCTGTGCTAGCTCTATGCATATAGCACAGAATTATCCATCTATGCTGGCTTTTGCCGAGTATCTCATGGAACAAATGAATGCTTTCAATGACTATCGGTGGCAATCAAATGGATTTTACTCCGAGACGCACAATCCAGGGTGGCAGAACCACCCTAATTTTTTTATGGAAGCAGAACTAACTGATGAATCAGAGAGGAGCCCCTCATCATGCTCACAATCAACACCCTCCCGAATTTTCTCCACTAGTTCCAAGTTATGGTCGGTCAAGCCATCCAACACCATCACCCACTTACCAAGCTCCCACTCAAGCGCCAACGTTGGTTTCACAGTCATTGGAGGACACCCTCAAGTATTTCATGAAGATGACTAGCCACTCCATTAGTGAAGTAAGGGTGCACAAATAGTAAACACCCAAGCGATTGCCAAGCTAGAGAGTCAAATGGATCAAATCGCAAGTCACGTGGGTGAAGAAGAGAAGGGAAAGTTCACCCGTCAACCTGTGCCCAACCTGAAGGAACAGTTTGCGGTGAGAAATTCATTGACTCCTATGCACGGACAAGAACAAATGCAATCGATTGCCACATTGAGGTATGGGAGATAAGTGGACAATCAAGTGGAAAAGAACCTTGCTATGCAGCAAGGGCAAGAAAGTGGCAACAAAGAGAAGAGAGATGCTAAGCCATCTACAGCCACACTTATTATTAATGATCTTCCTAGGTCATTTTTACCTAAAGCACCTTACCCTGAGAGATTACAAGCGCCCATGAAAGGAGGGCAGTCTGAGGACATTCTAGAGGCATGATTTGCTAAGTGTGGAGAGGATTTGGATTTAGATAAGTTACTTGAGCAAGGCAATGCTATTTTGGAGTCTGCTCCTCGGGAGAGTAGTGAGATGGAGGAGACCGCAGCACCTGAGCCCCCCCCCCCGACAAGGAACTTAAGCCTTTACCAAACAATCTTAAGTATAAGTTCTTAGGTCCAACAGATTCTTTGCTTGTGATTATAGCTTCAGATTTGGTAGATGCTCAAGACGAAATTATTGGACATTTTAGGAGAGCAAAAGGAAGCTATCGGCTGGACTATTGAGGATATCAAAGAGATCAGTCCCTCAGTGGTGATGCACAAGATACATTTGGAGGAGAATGCCAAGTCATCAGGGGAGCCACAGATAAGGCTCCAGCCAGCTATGCAAGAGCTTGTGAGGACTGAAGTGATAAAGTTGTTAGATGCAGGGATCATTTATCCAATCTCTGATAGCAAGTGGGTGAGCCCAATTCATGTCGTGCTCAAGCGGGCTGGATTGATGGTAGTGAAGCATAAGGATGACGAGTTGGTGCCAACTCGTGTTCAGTCAGGATGGAGAGTGTGTCTAGACTACCGTAAGTTGAATGCTGCCACAAAGAATGATCATTTTCCACTCCTATTTCTTGATCAGATGGTGGAGCGCTTAGCTGGGCACGATTACTAATGTTGGGTCTGGCTGAAGATGTTAAACTTAGCGCTCATGGGAGGCACCCCATAACATATCATTTCTGTTTGTTTATTATTTTACATATTTCTTGTTACTGTTTATTTTTAGTGTTTCTTTTGTTTTCTAGTCTTTATTTTTTCAGGGACAACGCGTACTTCAGTTCAAGTTTGGGGGTATGCTATGAGCCATGCCAGTCCAATTAGTTCTCCGTCTCCCAGGTCAGCTCTTTCCATATTATTCACACATTGGAGACAATGTGTAATTTAAATTTTGGGGTATGGAAGACACATTACACGCACTTTGTCCTATTTTTTTTTCTTTGATAAAAAAAAAAGAAACAAAAGAAGAAGATGATAAATGCATGCTCACGTTCTTTTGAAATTTTGGTTGATCTAAACAAATACTGTGATGTGATGTCATTGGTGAGTTTAAAATCGTGAACACATGATTTGATGATAGAGTTTTAAAACTTTGTTACTTACTTTAGGCATTTAAGAATTCACTTGTTTGATCTAATCTGACATGAGCACCTTAGCACATAATTCTGTGAGGTATGATATGTGATTTTAATGTGCATGTTTCCATGACTTAACTGAAACTAGATGACTGGTAGGATAAACACTTTGGCATAGAAACGTAAAATATATATATAATAATCATTGATAGGAGGTTAAATATTCATATTTAAGATCCTTAATTTACATTTGTTAAGCTCTTTGTTTACATATTTTATTATGTTTTACTTCATTTTTGTGTTTTTTATAGGTATGTGAAGAAAATAAAGCATTTTGAAGCTTTAAAAAAAGAAAACTGAAGATCTAGAAAGAGCTAGTGCGATCGAGCGCAACATGACTGCGATCGAGCGCAACAGCAATCGTGCGCACACATAGAAGGCTCGAGCGATCCCATACACTCGAGCACAAAAGCATGTGATTGAGCGCACACGCACAGAGAGGTGGCAGAGCTAATTTTGGAAAAAAGCCTCCGGATCCTATTTTGGAAATTAGGGTTTCGAGGCACCCTTAGAACCCTATAAATAGACTTTGAAAACACAAAAACAGTATCTCCCTTTTAGTTTAGTTGTGGTTCGGGAAGGCCGGAGGCTGGACGAGCCCGGAGGAGAGACTGTGGAGACGAATTGACGACTCTTCTCCATACTGTTTTTGAGTTTCTTCTTTCCTTTGTATTTTATTTTATGATGTTGTTTAGCATCATAACTATGTGTAACTAAACCCTAGTAAGGGCTTGGTTGAAGCCCTAATTATGTTTAACCAATAATTCAATATTAACGCCTTTGCATTCTTAATTTGATTAATACCTGTTTTTATTTAAATTCCTCATATGTGTGTGTCTGATCAACTTATACATGTGGTACGGATTAGTTAGTTAGCTCAATTTGGATGACCAAGTCTTGGGTTTAACAATAGTAACAAAAGATATCTTATCCGAATTCTTGGGTTAATTAACATGGGAAACCGGGAGCGGACCAAGCCCTAGGTCTCGTATAGTTGTCGATTTTCACAAATCTTATGCTCTCTTAAGGAACAACTTAGTATGCACCATGTTGAATCCCTTAAGAGAGAAAAGAGTTGGAGTATACGCCATACCTAATTCATTACTGAGGGAAATCAATAGCCTAAGGAGTGGACCAAGCCCTTAGGTTGACAACCATTAAGTATTCATAGCATGAGTAGAGCATTGGCATACTGTTTTGTTTGGGTAGCATGATTAGTGGTGGATATCAAGTCCCTACGCCTTTATCATTATTATCTAAATCTAATAAATATTTCTATCTATTTTTACTTTGTGAAATTAATTCTAAATCGAAATTCACCAATCCCTGTGGAAATGATCTTGCACTTGCACACTATGCTACTGTAGACCTTGTGCACTTGCAAGTAAAACAAGTACGTTTATTTGCTTATTAATTTAGGTAGATAAACGCACAATAATTAATTTCTATCATATTTAATCCCCTTAATTTACATTTTTTAAGCTCTTTGCTTACATATTTTATTATGTTTTACTTCATTTTTTTGTTTTATGTGTTTTTTATAGGCTTGTGAAGAAAAGAAAGCATTTTGAAGCTTTAAAGGAAGAAAACTGAAGATCTGGAAAGAGCTAGTGCAATCGAGCGCAACATGAATGTGATCGAGCGCAAAAACAATTGTGCGAACACATAGAAGGCTCGAGCGCACCCATGCGCTCGAGTGCAGAAGAATGCGATCGAGCGCACACGCACAAAGAGGCGGTAGAGCCAATTTTGGAAAGAAGCCTCCGGATCCTATTTTGGAAATTAGGGTTTCGAGGCACCCTTAGAACCCTATTAATAGTCTTTTAAAACACAGAAACAATATCTCTTTTTTAGTTTAGTTTTTGTTCGGGGAGGCCGGAGGCCGAACAAGCCCGGAGGAGAGATTGTGGAGACGAATTAACAACTTTTCTCCATAGTGTTTTCGGGTTTCTTCTTTCCTTTGTATTTTATTTTATGATGTTGTTTAGCATCACAACTATATGTAACTAAACCCTAGTAAGGGCTTGGTTGAAGCCCTAATTATGTTTAACCAATAATTCAATATTGGCGCCTTTGCAATACTTATGCTGTGATTCTTAATTTGATTATTACCTGTTTTTATTTAAATTTCTCATATGTGTGTCTGATCAACTTATGCATGTGGTATGGATTGGTTAGTTAAATCAATTTGGATGATCGAGTCCTAGGTTTAACAATAGTAACAAAAGGTATCTTATTCGGATTCTTGGGCTAATCAACATGGGAAACCAGGAGGGGACCAAGCCCTAGGTCTCGTGTGGTTGTCGATTTCCATAGATTCTATGCTCTCTTACGGAACAACTCAGTATACACCATGCTGAATCCCTTAAGAGAGAAAAGAGTTAGAGTATACACCATGCCTAACTCGTTGCTTAGGGAAATCAATAGCCTAAGTAGTGGACCAAGCCCTTAGGTTGACAACCATTAGGTATTCATAGTATGAGTAGAGCATTGGCATACTGTTTTGTTGGGGTAGCATGATTAATGCTGAAGACTTTAAACTTAGCGCTCATAGGAGGCACCCCATAGCTTATCCTTTCATTTTTTTTTTATCATTTTTAATATTTATTGTTTTTTATTTATTTTTAATACTTTTTGTTTTCCCGTATTATGTTAGTTTTTCTTTTTTAGGGACAATACATACGTCCGTTCAAGTTTTGGGTTGTGCTATAAGCCATGTTGGCCCAGCTAGCTCTCCATCTCCCAAGTCAGATCTTTCCATGTTATTCACATATTGGGAACAATGTATAATTTAAGTTTGGGGGTATGGGAGACACATTCACACACTTGTCCCAATTTTTTTGAAAAGATAAATGCATATTCATATTATGTTGAAAATTTTTGTTGATCTAAATGAATACTGTGATATGATTTCATCAATGAGCTTAAAATCCTAAACACATTAGCTGATAATAGAGTTTAAGGTGTAGTTACCTACTTTTGGTATTTAAGAATTCACAAGTTTGATCTAAAAACTGACACAAGCACATTAGCATATAATGGTGTGAGGTATGACATATAATTTCTATGTATATGTTTCCATGACCTAACTGTAATCGGATAACTTGTTCGAATACCACTTTGGCATAGAAAAATAGAGAAGAATGTTATTATGCAAAAAAGAGAAAATAAAATGCTCCTAATGATCATTAAATATATTTTTCATTGAGTAACTGGACCTCTTGCCTCAGTAAGCAGTGAGTGTTCACGTCAAAAGGTGGGAATGATGCATATAGTGATCATTAAATAAAGTTTCCATTGAGTAACTGGACCTCTTGCCTTAGTAAGTAATGAGTGTTCACGTCAAAAGGTGGGGATTTTGCTTAGAAGCATTGAGACTAGTTAGTTTCGTAGCCTTTTGGACTCGAGTTAGTAAGTTATTAGGGGTGTATTTACACTTAATGCCCTAAAACCATCTGGTTTGGGAGTCATTGGCTAAACACTCGCTACATAGGTCAATTAGAAAGCTTAAGGGAACTAAACATAATAGAGCCTTATAATAAAACAGAGAAGAAAATAAAACTATGCCATCATTGTTCATTCTGGTGAGAAATTATGTGAATCTTGAGACATTGAGACATTGCACATTGAAGTTATTTGAAAGCCTCATCTTTATATGCTAATTCACTTTACAATGAGTCAGACTTGTGATGCCTTAGCCTACCTTTTGTAAGTAATTAGATTTTAAAATTCCTATTCATTGCGAAGATGGGTTTATATTTTAAGCTTGCTTATGAATAAATATCATGGTTTTGTGTGCTACTTAAATTTTTTGACACCATAAATGATGGATTTATCTTTGTGTTCTTTGTTTTTCATTTAGTTTTGCTAAGGGACTAGCAAAATGTAAGTTTGGGGGTATTTGATGAGTGCCAAATATTGTATATTTTGGCCCCTTAATTTACATTTGTTAGCTTAGGAATTTGTTATTTTGAGTTTTTTTTTTTTTTTTTTTTTTGTTATACAAGTTTATAAGCACTTGGAAAAGAGTTTCACTAAATTGCCAGAATTGCCCGTACAGATCAGTCATCTTTGCGGATTAAACTGTATTGATTCATGAAGAAGCAGGAGATGAGCCATATATGCTTGGAAATATCCATATGTCTATTTTCTGGGGAATTTTACGGCTCGTAAATATGATTTTTCTAGATAAAGTTATGGCAGTTTTAGTAGACAAAGGTCAGGCTATGCGTGATTTCAACGTGGCAGAAGTGATTTTTGTGGATTAAACTGTAATAATTCAAGAAAACCCAAGAGATGAGCCATAAAATTCCCTAGAAAATAAACATCCAGATCTTTCCAAGCATATATGGCTCATCTCCTGGTTCTTCCTGAATCATTACAGTTTAATCCGCAAAGATGACTGATCTGTACGGGCAATTCTGGCAATTTAATGAAACTCATTTCCAAGTGCTTGTAGACCTGTAAAACAACGAAAAACAACTCAAAGCAACAAATTCCTAAGCTAACAAATGTAAATTAAAGGGTTAAAATATGCAATATTTGGCACTTATCACCCGTCATATCCATTAGACAACTACTTTACACTTTCGGTCTTAAAAATGCTAACTTATGAATAAAAATGTTCAAAAATCTACACAATTGGTAGCCAGTGATCTGGAATGAATTCCATTTATTCCCACTAGTCACATTCAACCAAATGTATGTGACAGTAACCCTGTCTCATCCATTAAACAACGAATTTAGACATTTTCCCTTAAAACCGCTAACTTATGAGTAAAAATGCTCGAAAACTAACACAGTTGGTAACTAGTGATCCGAAATGGATTCTATTTCGTCCCACTAGTCACATTTGACCAAACATATGTGACAGTAATCCCTTCTCATCTATTAGACAACTAGTTTACACTTTTGCACTTAAAACCGCTAACTTATGAGTAAAAATGTCTGAAAACCCACTAGATTGGTAACCAAAGATCCGAAATAGATTTTACTTGTTCCCACTAGTTACATTTGACCAAATGAACGTGATGGTAACCTCATCTCATCCATTAGACAACTACTTTCCATTCTTACATCAACAGATTTATCTTTGCACTATCAGAATTACTGTCACTTATGATGTGCCTATTGAAGAAAGGCATCCCTTTCATATGGAGGTTACAATAGTAGCAAGCCTTAGAGCAAATCGAGCAAGTATTGTCATCAACCAACACAATGATAGCTCCTACTCCTGGAAAGCCTTTGCTGTTGTATCTAACTTTAACAGACATGTTATTAGGCATTTTGCTATCCCAGGAGGTTGATAGTATTAAGAAGCACATCTATTATATAAGTAAGATGATATGAGGACCAGAAATATGCTACTCAGTGCATGAAAAACATTGTCTAGCTCTGGTATATGCAACGCAGAAGTTCAAACACCGCATGATGAGCTATAAGATACATTTGTACACAAGATCCAATCCACTGTGATTTTTGTTATCCAAACCTGTCCTGAACGGAAGAGTAACCAGCTGGATGATTCTCCTTAATGAGTTTCATATTGAAGTCAAAAATCAAGTTTCCATAAAAAAAAGTCAAGCTTTAGCAGATTTGTTAGCCCAATTTCCATCAGGGCAATAAGAACCCATCAATGAAGAGTTGCTAGTAGATGAAACTTATGTCACAGATTTTCAACTTTGTGATGGAGAATATTCATTGTTCTTTGATGGATTAAGTCTAAAGAAAGGTGGTGGAGCAAGCATTATTCTCAGCTCGTAACAAAAGCTTGTACTTTAAATTTTTCTTGCACCAATAACGAGGCAGAATATAAAACTTTGATTATTGGGTTACTGATGGCCCAAGAGTACGAAAGCAACGACATATGCATCAAGGGAGATTCAAATCTTATTCTAAAGCAGGTACAAGGAAGCTATGTAGTGAAGAAAGCGGTCTTAACAAGTTATAGAGAGTTAGCTCGAAAAGCTCTCAGTAATTTTATAAAAGTTCGTTTTAGTCATATGCCTAGAAGTCAAAATAGTATGCAGACACATTGGTAGTGTTCTCATCCTTTACCCAACATAGCGGCACTACGGAAAATGTGTTGATTAGTAACAACCTTACCTCTTGCTTAAAAATAGGGCATATCCAACATGTTCTATTTGAAATTGTGGAAAGAGGATATTGGAGGAAAGATCTACAAGCCAACCTTAAAGACATTCCTAATGATGTACATAAATTGCAGACTTTAAAAGATTTCATCATCATTAATGGAATAATATACCACAAATCCTTTGAATGAATTTTAGCTAAATGTGCGAGTTTGGAAGAATGCATAGCAAAAAAGAATAAAATTCATGAAATTGGATCCGAACTAGATGGTCCAAGTTGTACAGAAAAGTGCATAGCATTGCATATTCTGGCCAACCATGAACAAAGAGGTTGAAGAAATAAAACGTAATTGCCAAGAATGTGCACAGTGTTAGATACAACATAATCTAAATTCTTGGAGGTAGTAGGAGATAGGTGCGAACCTTAAAAAGATTTACTGAAAGAAGGTATCTATCCCACTTACCTAAGGATAAGATCTTATTAAAGAAGAAGATTGAAAGATATACAATGAAGGATGATGTAATCTGTAGAAAGAGTTTCTTTGAAAAATGCTTAAATCCGTTAAAGAACATGATCAAGAAGCACTATTGTAAAAGCTACACATTGGAATTTGTGGTGGCCATAAATGAGGAGCAAAGATTTATGGGCAGTTACTAGAAGTTGGCTATTATTGGCAAAACATTCTTGAAGATGTGAAGAAATTTGTATGCAAATGCGATGTGTTAATGACATGGAAATGTGTTGCACAAACCTCCTATAGATTTGCATGCTTTAAGTATTATGTGGCCTTTTCATATATGAGCTATGGATCTGATTGGGAAAATTTCACCATCTGCCCAAGGATGTATTTGGATTATAGCTACTACATAATATTTCACTAAATGGGTTGAAGCTATATCACCCAAGAAAGCTATTGGTGAAACAATCCTAAACTTTATAAAAGAGAATGTCATTTGTCGTTTTGGCATTCCCAAGTGTATCTTGTCTGATAATGGTACACTATTTGTAAACAAGACTGTAAAAGAATTCTTGGGCACCCTTAGAGGAATGGTCAAGTAGAGGAAACAAACAAAACACTCATCAGAATCCTAAGCAGAGTCGTGCATGATCAACCCAAAGCAGAGCATGATACTCTTCCACAAGCTCCATGGGCTTACAGAGTCACTCAACATTTTGCCACAAGTGCATCACTTTATTCACTTGTTTATGGGGAAGAATGTTTGGTACCAGTAGAAATCCTAGAACAATCCACTCAAATAAAAGCAGTAGCAGAATTAGAAGATGATGCTGAAAGATTCGCAGAATTGGATGTTTTAGAAGAAAAAAGTGATAAGTCTAGAGTTGCTTTCAATACATATCAAGAAAAAGTAAAAAGAGCATATATCAAGCTCGTTCGACCATCTTTAAAAAAGGGGACCCAGTTCTCAAAGCTACAGAACATATCCGTAAAGGTATATCAACGAATAATAAATTTGTTCCTAAATGGGAAGGTCCATTTCAAGTACAAGAAGCTTCTTCCAGTGGGTATTATACTTTGCTCGATCCAAAAACAAGCAAACTTATAGTCCCAATTAATTTTTTGTATTTAAGAAAATATCGTGCTTAACAGAAAGACCCAATAATATACACACCATCATTATCAATATACCTAGAATCCAACATGATAATAATATCCACAAATAGTGTGTATATATATATATATATATATTATAAAAAGAACTTATACATCAAAATTAAAATCATAATTAAAATCAGTATTCGACAAAATTCCTCCTAATAACTCATAAAGGGTTTTACCTTCTCCAGGAGGAACTGGTTCGTTTGCCCAACAAGTCGAAGCACAATTTTCTGAGGGCTGAGCTTCATCGCAAGCAGTCACTGGGACAGCCACCTGGAGGCTTAGATCACTAGGACCTACTGCCATAGAATATGGATTTTCGTAGCAAGACAAAACTTGATACTTAAGCTCTCAAATTTGAGCAATACACCCATACACATGATCATTACTCCGTGTAACTACCTCGTAAGCCATAGTGCTTACGGTAGCATGTCGATGATGCTTTCGTAATTTTTTAGTACCCTTGAAAAAATATTTGCACTAAAAACATCATGAATTGACCCATCCTCCCTTAATGATGAAAACATGGTTAATATTCAAAATCTTCTTCACATTTTCTCTTAAAAACTTTACAGGCTCCACATGGAGACAAAATAATATCCATTTTCTTTTACCTAGGCAAATTAAAAAAAATCATAAATTTCTTTTAGCAAAATTTAAAAGAAAATCCCTTTGAATATATCAAAAAAAATTACTATCAAAACATTACAATATTAAACCAAAAACCCAAAATTTAAGCATACTTCTAAAGGATTACTTACAAAGAAAAAAAAATGAGAAATCCGTTGCTCTTCGACAAATCACGATCGCAAAACGCAGAAAGCCCAAACAGTTCTTTGCAAGCTCTGAGATCAAAAACGAAGAAATCTTGTCGAACCCAGGACTTATATATTGATGGACAAATAGAAAAACATCATCATTCAAACCTAAAAAAGATACAATTTCATAAGCGGAAATGACACAGTTTTACATTTGAAAAAGGCAAACAACATGTAACAATTCATCCCTCTATCAATAGATTTACAATCATAAATAGCACTTTAATATATCAAGCAATAACAATCAATATTTAAAGTAAATGCAATGTGTGAAGTTAAATGTTAATACTGGGAGCATTTTCCCACATGTCGACATGTTTTTATCTTAGATCGGCTGTCTTCCCTGATTTTTCATTCTCATTTAGACTGGCTACCTTCTCGGTTCTTTTATTCTCATTTAGACCGGCTGCCCTCCCGGTTATTTTATTTCATTTAGACCAGCTACCTTCCTGGTTCTTTTATTTTCATGCATATGCATATGAAATATGCATATGAACAGTAATATAGAAACAAACATGAATCTAGATATTTAAATTAGCTATCCTGATTATTCTCAAATTATTATTTGAAAAATTTCACTAAATTCCTCTCCTCATGAATCATATCAAATCATCAACCATAGCTCGTCAAGATCCACTAAATTTCCTCTCCTCATAAATCATATCAAATCATCAACCATAGCTCATCAAGAATTTCACTTATCGCCCTTATTATTAAATCGACTCATTATTTCAATAATATTATTTCTCATAAAATAATTCTCTACACATCCACTATTCCTATCATACCTATCAACCAACTTTCATCTATCACCAAATCATAAATTATTGATTTTTTCAAATGCTATCACTATATATTTCATATTTATCTTGATTAGTTAAAGTAAATCTAACTTACCACGTAGCACTTAGAACTATCCATGGATTACCTCTTTGCCTTCCCTGCTCCTCTTAGCAATTTCCCCCAGTTGCTGATCGTCAATACCTTCTGTTTTTCTTATAGCTTCCATGATTCTCTATAAAATTCTCCTATAAATCCTTTCAAAATTTTACTCTTTCAACCTTTCTTTCGGTCCCTAAGTTTTAGAGAAGTAGAGTAGTTTGAATTGTTAAAGGAAGAAAATCAATCAGGATTTGGTAAGTATATAAAAATAAATAAATAAATCGTATATATACAAACTTCCCCCTCTCTCCACTGGTCACCTTTTGTGCTCTGTATCATGCATGATACACAACACATCACCATTTTTTTTTTCATTTGGAAACACCTGGATTCCAGGTGTTGCCACGTTTTTTGGTTTTTTTTAAAAAAAAAAATTTCTTTCTTTTTTTCTTTTTTTTTTCTTCTTCTTACCCACACCTGAGCATGTTCGTTTTTTTTTCAAGAGAATTATTTTATTCAATAACAATTCTTTCACGTACATATATTATTTTAATTTCATATTATATTTATTAAATTACTTCTTTACCCTTACTTTACGAATACGGGTATTACAATTCTATCCACCTTATAAAAATTTCATTCCCGAAATTTCCTTACCTAACTCAAGAAACAATTGTGAATAATATTTCTTCATAGTTGCCTCATGCTCTCACGTAATCTCTTCAACGTATTTTTTCCGTCACAGAACTTGAATTAATGGAATTACTTTATTATACAAGACTTGTTCTTTTCTGTCTAAATTTCTCATTGGTACTTATATAAAAGTCAAATCTTCTCGAATTTCTATCACTTGACTTGAAATATTAAGAGAATCATCATGTAAACATTTCTGCAAAGTGAAACATGAAATACATTATATAACTACTTCAACTTTGGGGGTAAATCCAAGCTATTCGCAACTAACCCAACTTTTTCAATAACCTCAAAGGGTCCCACATACTTCAGACTTGACTTTCTTTTCTTTTGACCCTCAACACACTTTTCCATTGAGATATTTTTACTTACACCCAATCACCTACTTGAAATTCAAGAGGTCTTCTTCTATTATCAACATAGCTATTCGGTCTACTATGTGATACTTTATAGTTCTCTCAAACTAGTTTGATTCTCTCAATTGTTAACTCAATAATTAATGGATCAAATATCTTTCTCTCTCCAACTTCTTCGCAGCATACTAGAGTTCTACACCTCCTACCATATAAGGCCTCAAATGGTGTCATCCCAAATACTAGTTTGATACTGATTATTATAAGCAATTTCAATCGATGGCATGTAAGCATCTCAACTTACTGAGAAACTCATTACATTTGCCCTTAATATATCTTCTAGCACTCTAATAATCCTTTCTGTCTGAGCATGAAAAGTTATATTAAATTGTAACTATATACCCATGGCTTTCTGAAAGCCTCTCTAAAACCAAGATGTAAATCTAGCATCTTTATTTGACATTATGCTCAATGGTACTCCATACAACCTCACAATCTCAGCTACATCCCTCTTCAATCCTGACTACCAGAAATTCTATCTCAATCATCCATACATCTTATTGTTACTTAGTTGCATCGAATCTACATCATCATATGCTTCTCTAATTATCTCATTTCTCAACTTCACATCATTGGGAACATAAATTCTATGTTCCAAGACCAAAATACCATCATTTCTAATTTTGAACTCATATTACTTTCTACTAAGCACTTCCTGCTTAATTTTTTCTATCTCTTCATTTTTTACCTTGCATCTCTAACAAGCATTCTACTGTGGATGATTATACAACCATGTTTGCTAACAATGATTCTCTATCACTAATATTCAACTTCATTCTTATTTTTCTTAAATCTATCATCAATTTCACATGATGACTCTCAATAGCAGTTAATCTTCTTGTAGATTTTCTACTCAATACATCTGTTACCACATTCATCTTTCCTCGATGATAATGAAATTATATAATCATAGTCACTAATCAATTTCATCCACCGCCTCTATCTCAAATTTAACTCTCTCTAGGTAGGTAAGTATGTCAAACTATTATGATCAATGAATATCTCATAAGTGGCTCCATACAGATGATGTTTTCAATCTTTAAAGTAAACACTATGGCAGACAACTCTAAGTCATGGGTAAGGTAATTTCTCACATGATTCCTCAATTGCCTAGAAGCACACGCCATTACCTTCTCATGTTACATCAACACGCATCCCAACTCTTGATGGGATGCATCACTATACACCACAAATCTTTCATCACTAGAAGGAAGCACCAATATCGGTGTTGTAGTCAATTTCTCTTTTAGAAATTGGAAGCTTTTCTCACACTCCCTACACCATACAAATCTCACATCTTTCCTGGTCAGTCTAGTCAATAGTACTACAATAATAGAAAAATTCTAAAAGAATCTTCTATAATAACTAGCTAACCCCAAGAAGATTCTAATCTCAGTCACATTAGTCGGTCTCTCCCAACTTAACATTGCCTTTACCTTTTATGGATCAACTGTTATGCCATCTCCAAATATTATATGCCCCAAGAAAGTTATTTCATCCAGCCAAAATTCACATTTGGAAAATTATAGCATACAATCTCTCTTTCTTCAAAATCTCCAACACAATTTCTACATGTTTTACATGCTCTTGCTTAGTCTTAGAATACACCAAGATGTTATCAATGAACACAACCACAAAATTATCAAGAAATGGTTTAAACATTTTATTTATCAAGTTCATGAATGTTTCTGGAGCGTTAGTCAATCCAAATGACATCACAAGAAACTTATGACCATAACGGGTCCTCAAAGTAGTCTTAGGCACGTCTCCCTTCTCTATCCTCAATTGATGATAACCTGATCTCAGGTCTATTTTTTCAAATATCCTTACTCCATACAACTTCTCAAATAAATCATCTATCATGGGTAAAGGATATTTGTTCTTAATGGTTATCTTATTCAACTATTTGTAGTCCATACACAATCTTATCATTCCATCTTCCTTTTTCACGAACAACACAGGGGCTTCCCAAACACATTAGGTCTGATAAATTGTTTATCTAACAATTCTTAAAATGGTACGTTCAAGTCTCTCAATTCAGTTGGTGTCATTCTATAGGGTGCTATAGATATGTGTGTTGAACTCAAAATCACATCTATAGGAAACTAAATCTCCTTACTGGGAGACAATCTGGACAACTCTTCACGAAACATATCATGAAAATATTTCATTACCAAGATTTATTCTAACTTCATATTTTCTCTTTTAGAATCCATAATTTATGCCAAGTACTCCTCACGTCCTTTCTTCAACCATCTACTAGTAGTCATGGAAAAATAATATAGTTCGAGAGTATTTTATGTTCTCCCTGAAAGTTAAACTCCCCATGTCCATATCTTAAACACTACATTCTTTCTAGAACAATCAACCATATTCAAAGATAATAAATCAGCTTCAGATCCTCTATTACTGATACGAATCACACAACCCTTATAAACATTTATAATTATCACTCTATCTCTATTAGGAACTTCAACAATAACATTATGCATCAAAGTACTAATACATACTTCAATAGACTTCATATGAATATTGGATGCAAAAGAATGGGTTACACTAAGATCAACCAACATTGATATGTTCACTTTTTCTATATACAAAGCACTTCAAATTAGGACAATTCTGGAATAAATATCTTATCTGAATACATCTATAACAAACTTCTGTCTCTCGATCATACATCAGATTACCACTTCCCCTTGGTGGCATACTTATTTCCTCTACCATGACTCTTAGTTCCTATAATTTGTCCCTCAAATCTAAGGGTCCCATCGATATTACTCTGAGCTACAGAAGCAATAGATCCTGCTTGCCTTTGACTCTATATTATAGTTTCTTGTGACAAGAAACGCCTCCTCTGGGTGGTCTCCCACCCTGTACACTCATACTAGTACCACCTTTAGGTTCCTCAAATCTAGATCTTTTCCGTCAATTCCTCCTTCCTCTAAATTCCATCATATCCTTCTCAATCTGAAGTGTTATATTCGTCAACGTAACATAATTCATATGCCTCATTTAAATTAGTTTTGATTTAATCTCAAAATGTAGTCCATCTATGAACCTCTTACACCTCTTCTCCTTTATGTCTACCATTTCCAGTACAAACCTCAACAAAGCCACAAATCTTCTATCATACTGAGTTATAGTCACCATATTTGCTTCAAATAAATAAAATTACTCTCTTGTTGGGCTCTAAAGGTATAAGGAAAGTATTTATCAAGGAAAACCTCCTTAAACCTATTCCAGGTTAAGGGTCTATCAAGATATGCACATACTCTGGGAAGAGTACCCTCTCATCATTCTAAAGCTTCTCCTTCTAACTCAAATGAAGCAAAGGCAACCTCTGCCTGTCAGTTACTGGTAAAATACCAAATAATCTCTCTACATGTTTCACCCAAAACTCAGGCTTAAAAGGATTCATAGATCCTTTAAACAACAAGGCATTCGACTTAATATATCTAGCAAAACAATCTCTTTGCATCTCGTGCATAATCTCACTTTTCCCCTTTTAAACATTTACCATTACAGGATTTACAATAACCTTAGGCACTGCTCTAACCTGTTCATTAAGTCTATGTTATAGGCTATCAACTCTATCATTTGTTACATTCATTTTCTCGAGAGTATGTGTAAGAGCTTATCTTAGCTCATCGATTTCAACTTCAGATTCTCTCATACCTCTACTAATATCAATTAGACTGTCAACATGTTCCCTTCTAGGAACTACAGATTCAGACTCAACCTCGACTTGTCAAAATATTGGGGATCTACCACGCCCTCTCAAATCAATAACTCTAACTCTAGCTCTAGCACATCCATATGTCATCCTCAGACTCTGTATTAAACTGTAGTTTATTTAAATCTTCAACTTCTTTGAATTTTTATGCAGTCTACAGAATCATAAAACCTAATGCTCTGGTACCAAAATTGTAACAACCCATCCCTCTATCAATAGATTTACAATCATAAATAGCATTTTAACATATCAAGCAATAACAATCAATATTTAAGGCAAATGCAATGCATGAAGTTAAATAGTATTATTATTGGGAACATCTTCCCACATGTCGATAGGTTTTTATCTTAAACTGATTGCCTTCCTGGTTCTTTCATTCTCATTTAGACCGGCTACCTTATCGGTTCTTTCATTCTCATTTAGACCAACTACCTTCCCGGTTCTTTTATTCTCGTTTAGACTGAGTGCCCTCTCGGTTTTTTTATTTCCAGCATATATGATTGTCACGGTTTTCATTTAGACCGGCTGCTCTCCCGGTTCTTTTATTTTTATTTAGACCGACTGCCTTCCTGGTTCTTTTATTTTCATGCATATGCACATGAACAATAATATATAAACAAACATGAATTCAAACATTTAAATTAGCTATCCTGATTAATTCTCAAATTATTATTTGAAAATTTTCACTAAATTTCGCTCCTTATAAATCATATCAAATCATTAACCATAACTCGTCAAGATCCACTAAATTTTCTTTCCTCATAAATCATATCAAATCATCAACTATAGCTCATCAAGAATTTCACTTATCGCCCTTATTATTAAATTGACTCATTATTCCAATAATATTATTTCTCATAAAATAATTCTCTACACATCCACTATTCCTATCATACCTATCAACTAACTTTCATCTATTACCAAATCATAAGTTAATGATTTATTCAAATACTATCACTATATATTTCATATTTATCTTGATTACTTAAAGTAAATCTAATTCACCACGTAGCACTTAGAGCTACCAGTGGATCACCTCCTTGCCTTTCATGCTCCTCTCAATAATTTCTCCCGGTTGCTGATGGTCAACACCTTCTGTTTTTCTTAGAGCTTCCCGTAATTCTCTATAAAATTCTTCCATAAATCTCTTCAAAATTTTACTCTTTCAACCTTTCTTTCAGTCCCCAAGTGTTTAGAGAAATAGAGTAGTTTGAATTGCAAAAGGAAGAAAACCAATCAGGATTTGGTAAGTATATAAAATAAATAAATCAATAAACCGTTTATATACAAACTTTTTGCCCCCTTCCACTGTTCACCTTTGCGCTGTGTATCATGATACACACCACATCACCATTTTTTTCATTTAGAAAAACCTGGATTCCAAGTGTTGCCACGTTTTTTGGTTTTTTTTTTTCGAAAACCCTTTTTTTTTTCTTCTTCTTACCCATACCTGAGCATGTCTAGTTTTTTTTTTCTTTCTTTTTTTTTTCTTCTTCTTACCCACACCTGAGCAGGTCTGTTTTTTTTCAAGAGAATTATTTTATTCAATAATAATTCTTTTACGTATATATATTATTTTAATTTCATATTATATTTATTAAATTACTTCTTTACCCTTACTTTACTAATACATGTATTACACAACACTTCCCCAAAGCATTATAAAATACACAACAACAAAAACAATATATATATATATATATATATATATATATATATATATATATACACACACACACACTCACACACTCACACACATAATAAAATATAGTTGATTATAAGACTAAAAACAATAATTTCTCTATGAGGCAGCAGTTTAAATTACTAACTAAAAAAAATTAGAAAAAGTAAGGTGGCATATAAGCTAATCATCAATATCTAAAAAATTGAAACAAAGTCATGCACATATTGTACAGTGAAGTTGTACAAACATGTGCAGGGGGCTAAAATGTAGACATTAAAAAAAAATAACACACAAACAAATAAATTTGACAAAATTAAGTTACAAACAAACAAAGAAGAAAAATTACTAACAAACAAAGAGACAATGGAAAAACATGAGTAATACCTTTTTTTTGTTTTCTTTATCAATGTTGTGAGTTTTAAATTACTCGCAAGCTCACGAGTCGTTTGCAATATAGTGTTGTACAAGTGCGCGGTCGAATCCACAAGGAATGCATTGTGAAAATAGTTTTTTTATCCAAACTAACCTTATTTTAACCTAGTTCCGAATTGTGAATTATATTTTGCAAAACAAATATAAACTAAACTAAATTGATTTAATAACTAATGATGAAAACACTAAGGTTTATGAATCCACCCAACAAAAGTAAATCATATATCTTTATGTTCTATATAAAAATAATCTATCAAAACATTCCATGAATCCAACTTTAAACAAAAAACAACGAATATCCCAATTAAACCAAAAGCATCCAATGTATCCACTTTTAACAAATCACAAAGGAAATCCAATTTAATCGAAAAGGATTCGATGTATCCATTGGATGAAACACACAGAATATCCAACAGAACAATTGAAAACTATCAATCGTAAGAATTTACTCAAACAATTGAAATAGAACATTTAAACTAAACATATCAGAATTGTATGAACATATTTGAAAAATGTAATGCTAAACAATGGCGAGGCTTCATCTTCAACCTCAGCTGAAGATTTTAGTCACTCATGATCACGAAACTAAATTGCACAATATAAAGTGCTAAGCATTAAAAACTTGAAAAGAATTAAAATTGACTGTACATTGCGAGAAATTCCACACGCTGTTGGGCAGCACTTCCCCCGGTGGTGGCAAAAACCCTTAGGAGATCTACTAGAATGCTAGTAGAAATCCACCAGACTGCACATTGAATAATGAAGTGAGGTAGTGTTTATATAAGGGAATTCACGGAGTACAATGAGTTGTAAATTCGATGTGGGATACTGCCCCTTGCGATCGATCGCAGCATGGTGCGATGCAATGTGTCTGGCACGCTGTAAGTGCTTCCTATCCGATGTGGGATGGCTAGTCAACTGCGATCGATCGCAGCCCTGTTGCACTCGAGTGCATCACAGTGCGCTGCAATATATATGATACTGCAAATATTTCCTCTCCAATGTGGGATGTGCAAGTCACTTGCGATCGATTGCAAGTCTGGTGCGCTCGAGCGCAGGTGCGATTGATCTCATGCCTTGTGCACACGATCGCAGGTACGATCGATCGCATGTCCTGTGCGTTCGATCGCACTAGACATCCTCATCTTTTGCTCTTTAAGCCCTGTAGTTTCCACATTGCTTCATTTTATTCCAAAACCTATAAAAACACAAAAAAACACAGAAAATAGATAAAATAACACGAAATAACATAACTAAAAACTCAACAAATGTAAACTAAGGGGCTAAAATATATAATTTTTAGCACTCATCAAATACCCCCAAACTTACATATTGCTAGTCCCATAGCAATACGAAACTAAAAACTAAATGAAAAATAAAGAATATAAACATAAGTTCATAACTCATGGTATCCAAAGATTTTAGGAGCACACACCACCATGATAATGATTCATGAACAAGCTTAAAAAGATAAACCCATCTTCGCAATGAATAGAAATGTTAAAATCTAATTACTTACAACAGGCAGGTTAATGCATCATAAGTCTGACTCAGTGTAAAGTGAATTAGCAAATAAAAATGAAGCTTTCAAATGAGTCCAATGTGTAAGGTCTCTAAGTATCAAGATTCACCGCATTTCCCATCAGAATGAATGAAAATGGCATAGTTTTTATTTTTTTTCTCTCTTTTTTTTATTTTTTTTTATTGTAAGGCTCTGCTATGTTTGGTTTCCTTAAGCTTTCTAATTGACCCATGTAGCGAGTATTGAGTCAATAACTCCCAAACCAGATGGTTTTAGGGCATTAGGTGTACAGACACCCCTTAGGACTTACTAATTCGAGTAAAAAAGGCTACGAAATTAAACTGGCCTTAATACTATTAAACAAAATTCCAAACTTTTGACGTGAATACTCACTGCTTACTGAGGCAAGAGGTCCAGTTACTCAGTGGAAAGTTTATTTATGATCATCATTTTCATTTTTTTTTATATATGCCAAAGTGTTAATCCAACAAGTCATCCAGTTTCAGTTAAGACAGAAACGTACATATTAAAATCACATGTCATACCTCACATAATGCGTACTAATGTGCTCGTGTTTGATTAGAGATCAAACATGTGAATTCTCAAATGCCTCAAGTAAGTAACTAAATTTTAAAACTTTATCAACAGATCATGTGTTCCAAAATTTAAGCTCACCAATGAATCACATCACAGAAATTGTTTAGATCAACCAAAATATCAAAATAACATGAGCATGCATTTAAAAAAAACAGCAAATTAGGACAAAGTGTGTGTAATGTGTCTCCCATACCCACAAACTTAAATTACACATTGACCCCAATGTGTAAATAATACGAAAAGAGTTGACCTGGGATATAGAGAACTATCTAGACTGGTATGGCTCATAGCATACTCCCAAACTTGATTTGAAGTACGTGTTGCCCCTGAAAAATAAAGATTGGAAAACAAAAAAATACTGGAAACAAACATTAATCATAAATATGTAAAATAATAAACAAACAAAAAAGATAAGTTGTGGGGTGCCTCCCATGAGCACTAAGTTTAATGTCTTCAGCCAGACTCTCCTTAGTAGATGACCCTCAATCAGAGTAAATAGGATCCGTCAACAATATCGTCTCAATGTCCGGACTCCTCAACTCCAAGAATGGTTTTAGCCTCTGTCCATTTACCTTGAAAGTGCTACCATTCTTTGGATCCTCAATCTCGATGGCCCCATGAGGAAAAATTGATCGAATAATAAAGGGGCCGGTCCATCGAGACTTAAGCTTGCCTAGGAAAAGATGCAGGCGTGAGTTGTAAAGAAGAACTTTTTGACCCGGCTCAAAAGCTCGCCTCAAAATGTTTTGGTCATGAGTCTTCTTTATTTGTGCTTTGTATGACCGTGCACACTCATATGCATCATTTTGCAGCTCCTTTAATTCATTGAGTTGGAGCTTTCTTTGGGAGTCAGCCTTCAAAAGATTAAAGTTCAGCTGTTTGATAGCCCAATAGGCTCTATGCTCTAATTCGACTGGAAGGTGACAAGCTTTTCCGTACACAATACGATATGGAGACATGCCAATTGGCATCTTGAATGCTGTTCGATATGCCCATAGTGCATCAGTCAATCGCAGAGACCAGTCCTTTCTATTAGAGTTCACAGTTTTCTCCAAAATGTGCTTAATCTCGCGATTAGAAATTTCCACTTGTCCACTCGTCTGTGGGTGATACGGGGTGGCAACTTTGTGTATGATGAAATACTTCTTCATCAACCGCTCAAAAATCCTGTTGCAAAAGTGCTTACCTCCATCACTTATAATTGCTCGAGGCGTACCAAAATGAGCAAAGATATTGTTCTTCAAAAACTAGACCACAACTCTATGGTCATTGGTCTTGCATGCAACCGCTTCCATCCGTTTGGACAGAGAGTCCACAGCAACTAGAATGTACAGATAGCAAAAGAAGTTTGGGAAAAGTCCCATAAAATCAATGCCCCACACATCAAAAATCTCAACAATCAGAATGAGGTTGAGGGGCATCATATTCCTTCAAGAAATACTCCCTAGCTTTTGGAAATGCTCACAAAATACACAGTAAGTGTAAGAGTCTTGGAACAGGGTAAGCCAATAGAATCCATACTGCAAAATCTTCGCAGCGGTCTTTTTAGCACTGAAATGGCCTCCACAAGCATGATCATGACAAAAGGTGATGATATTAGATTAGTCATGCTCAATAATACACCTTCTAATGATCTGATCGGGATAATACTTGAACAGGTAAGGATCATCCCACAAAAAATATTTTACCATGGCCAAAAACTTTGATTTATCTTGTCGCCCCCAATGTAAAGGCATTTGACCGGTGACAAGATAGTTCACTATATCAGCAAACCATGGTGTGGGATTGTGAGCAATGTGCATCAATTACTCATCAGGAAAGGTCTCAGAAATGGGAGTGGCAGCCTCAGTGAAATCCACTATCAACCTGGACAAATGGTCCGCCACCACATTTTCGGAACCTTTCTTATCCCGAATCTCTGTGTCGAACTCTTGAAGTAGCAAGATCCATCGGATAAGACAAGATTTAGCATCTTTTTTAGAGAAAAGATACTTCAATACTGCATGGTCCAAGTAGATAATGACTTTAGATCCTAACAAGTAGGATCTGAACTTGTCTAATGCAAAAACGACTGTTAGCAACTCCTTCTCAGTGGTAGAGTAATTAAGTTATGCGTCGTTTAGAGTTCGACTTGCATAATAGATAACATGGGGAAGTTTATCAATACACTGCCCCAAAACAACTCCAACAGCATAGTCTGATGCGTCACACATAATTTCAAAAGGCACACCCCAGTTGGGTGGCTGAATAATATGTGTGAACGTCAGAATCTTCTTTAGATCCCCAAATGCTGTCTTACAATCTTCATCAAATACAAATGGGGCATCCTTCATTAATAACTTGCACAAGGGTCGGGCGATCTTGCTGAAATTCTGGATAAATCGCCTATAGAATCCTACATGGCCCAGAAAAGAACAAACCTCCTTCACTGTACGTGGGGGTGGAAGGTTGGAAATCAAATCCACCTTCACTTTGTCAACCTCAATCCCCCGATGGGATATGATGTGCCCTAGTACAATACCTTACTTGACCATAAAATGGCACTTCTCCCAATTAAGCACCAAGTTCTTCTCCTTGCACCACACTAAAACCCAAGTGAGATGGTGCAGACACTCCTCAAATGATGAACCAAAGATGGAGAAGTCATCTATGAAAATCTCTACAGAACGCTCCACCATGTCAGAGAATATGCTGACCATGCACCGTTGAAATGTAGCAGGTGCATTGCATAACCCAAAGGGCATGCGACGGTAGGCGAATGTCCCAAAAAGACAGGTAAATGTTGTCTTCTCCTGATCTTCGGGGTCCATGGGGACCTGGTTATATCCAGAATAACCATCCAAAAAACAATAATACTCATGCCCAGCCAAATGCTCCACCATCTGATCAATAAATGGGAGTGGAAAATGATCCTGCCTTGTCGCAGCGTTCAGTTTACGGTAGTCTATACACACTCTCCACCCTGACTGAACACGAGTTGGCACCAACTCATCGTCCTTATTCTTTACTACTGTTAATCCAGCTCGCTTGGGCACGACATGAATCGGGCTCACCCACTTGCTATCAGAGATGGGATAAATGATCCCTGCATCTAACAGCTTAATTACTTCTGCCCTCACAACCTCTTGCATAGCTGGGTTGAGCCTTCTTTGTGGCTCCTTCGATGGCTTGGCATTCTTCTCCAAATGTATCTAATGCATTACCAACGAGGGGCTGATTCCCTTGATATCCTCAATAGTCCAGCTTATAGCTTCCTTATGCTCTCTCAAAACATCTAATAATTTCTTCTCTTGAGCTTCAACCAAATCTGAAGCTATAATCACAGGCAAAGACTCTGCTGGACCTAGGAACTTATACTGAAGATTGTCCGGTAAAGGTTTAAGTTCCTTCTTAGGAGGCTCAAGTTCTTTAGTCTCTTCCTTCTCACTACTCTCCGTAAGAGCAAACTCTAAAATGGCATTTGCTTGCTCAAGTAACTTATCCAAATCCAGATCCTCTACAAACTGAGCAAAACATGTCTCCAGCGGGGTCCTCCATGCTTGATTCATCCACTATCTCTTCAATAATCTCCTCTATTAAGCACATATTTCTCACTTAAGCAAATTCCAGTGGTTGTTTAGTGATATCAAAAATATTCAACTCCACTATCTTATTTCCGAAGGAAATCTTCATCACCCCTATCCTACAATTCATTAGGGCGTTAGCCTTGGCTAAGAATGGTCGCCCTAGAATCATCGGTATCTGAATCCCTATATTCTGGACCGGCTCTATATCTAGCACAATAAAATCTACAGGGAAATAAAACTGATCTACCTTTATCAAAACGTCCTCAACTACTCCCCGTGGTATTTTCACTGACCTGTCAGCCAATTGAAGTGTTATTGATGTGGGCTTCAATTCTCCTAACCCCAACTATAAATAGACTGAATAGGGTAGAAGATTCACACTGGCTCCTAAATCCAATAGAGCCCTCTCAATCTGGCTGACTCCTATCATGCAAGAGATGGTAGGACACCCTGGGTCCTTATACTTGATCGGCAGCTTGTACTGAAGGATTGAGCTAACATGCTTGGTCAAAAATGCATTCTTTAGGACATTCGTCCTCTTCTTGATAGTGATCAAGTCCTTTAAGAACTTGGCATATGATGGCACTTGCTCGATGGTGTCCAAAAGTGGAATATTGATTTGGACTCGCTTAAACACCTCTAGAATTTCTTCAAACTTCCCTCCTTTCTTGGGCGCTTGTAATCTCTCAGGGTAAGGTGCTTTAGGTACAAACGACCTAGGAGGGTCATTCACAGTAGGAGTGGCTGTAGATGGCTCAACATCTCTCTTCTCCTTGTTGCCACTTTTTTGCCCTTGTTGTATAGCAGGGCTCTCTTCCACTCGATTATCCACTTGTCTTTCAGACCTTAATGTGACAATCGATTGCACTTGTTCCTCCCCGTGCATAGAAGTTGATGAATTTCCAACCATAAATTATCTCTTCGGGTAAGGCACGGGCTGACTGGGGAACTTTCCCTTTTCTCTTTCACCCAAGTGACTTACGATTTGCCCCATTTAACTCTCTAGATTTGCAATCTCTTGGGTGTTTACTATTGTCGCACTCCTCACTTCGCTGATGGATTAGCCGGTCATCTTCATGAACTCCTTGAAGATGTCCTCCAATGACTGTGAAACCGACGTTGGCACTTGAGTGAGAGTATGGTAAGCAGATGCTGGTGCTGGATGAACTGAGCGACCATGACTTGGAATTGGTGGAGGCAATCCAGGAGGGTATTGATTGTGAGCATAATAAGGGGCTCCTCCCTGATTCAGCGATTGGTTCTACTTCCATGAAAAATTAGGGTGGTTCCGCCACCCTGGATTGTAAGTCTCAGAGTAGGATCCACTTAATTGCCTCCGATAGTCATTGAAAGTGTTTACATGATCCGTGGGACACTCGGCAAAAGCCGACATAGATGGATAATTTTGTTCTAAATGCATAGGACTAGCACAGATGGAACAACAATCGTTATTAATTGTATTGGCAGTATTGATGGACTTGCCCATAGTGAGAACGTCAATTTTCTTGGTGAGTGCATCTATCTTTATCTTTAAGTCAGTCTCTTCCTTAATCTCATAGATGCCTCCTTTCCTAGGAGCACGAATGGACTTATCCCGACAGCTTGAAAAATCCCACTGCTGCGAGCTATCGAACAGTTTGTCCAATGCCTTGTATGCTTCATCCCCTGTCAGACTTAAGAATGCCCCCCCCCCCCCATTCATAGACTAGATCATGCTACGGTTGGGTTGAGTCAACTCCTGGTAGAAGAACTGAACAAGTCTCCACTTCTGATATCCATGTGGAGGGCATCTAATCAGTAACTCTTTAAAATGCTCCTAACTCTCAAAAAACTTCTCATCCTCCTCCTGAGTGAAAGAACTAATCTCCTTTCGGTACTCATTCACTCTAGACATTGGGAAAAATTTATTATAAAATTTACTCAGCAGATTTTCCCAAGATGTAATAGACCCGGACGTGTTGGAATCCAACCATGCCCTAGCTCTATTATGAAGAGAAAAAGGGAAAAGTCTAAGATGGACTGACTCCTCAGAGAAGTTTTGGAACTTGAATGTGGCACAAATATCTTTGAACTTCTTTATATGGCTGTAAGGATTTTCAAGATCTAAGCCATGAAATAAGGGTAGGAGTTGGATGACATGTGGCTTTAAATCAAAATAAGTAGCATTGGTGGGTGGCAACATGATGCAGGAAGATGAGTTAGTCGCAACTGGCGCGAACAAATCTCTTAGGGACGTGGTGGAGTCCACGTTCCACGCTCCAGGTTGCTCTTGGTTCCTCAAGTTTTCTCCCATCTCAATTGTCTCTTGTTCAGCAAGTGACTTCCTCTGTCTCCTAAGAGTTCTTTCTAAATCGAGATCTAAAGGTGTCAATTCTAAATTCAGGGATCTCCGACCAAGCATACACCAAACAGAAAACAGTAAAACAAACTAACTAGCAGAAGCAGCAAAATAAAATAAAATAAAAATAAAAATAAAACAAAAATGCTAACTAAACTAGTAGAAAAATAAAATCAAATTAGACAAAAATTTCACAAACAAAAACAATTCCCCGGCAACGGCGCCAAAAACTTGTTGTGAGTTTTAAATTACTCGCAAGCGCACGAGTCTTTTGCAATATAGTGTTGTGCAAGTGCGAGGTCGAATCCACAGGGAATGCGTTGTGAAAATAGCTTTTTATCTTAAATAACCTTATTTTAACCTAGTTCCGAATTGTGAATTATATTTTGCAAAACAAATATAAACTAAACTAAATTGATTTAATAACTAATGATGAAAACACTAAGGTTTCTGAATCCACCCAACCAAAGTAAAGTATATATCTTTATGTTCTATATAAAAACAATCTATCAAAACATTCCATGAATCCAACTTTAAACAAAAAACAATGAATATCCCAATTAAACCAAAAGCATCCAATGTATCTGCTTTTAACAAATCACAAAGGAAATCCAATTTAATCGAAAAGGATTCGATGTATCCATGGGATGAAACACACAGAATATCCAACAGAACAATTAAAAACTATCGATCGTAAGAATTTACTCAAATAATTGAAATAGAACATTTAAACTAAACATATCATAATTGAATGAACATATCTGAAAATATAATGCTAAATAATGGCGAGGCTTCATCTTCAACCTCAGCTGAAGATTTTAGCCACTCATGATCATGAAACTAAATTTCACAATAAAAGTTCTAAGCATTAAAAACTTGAAATGAATTAAAACCGACTATACATTGGGAGAAATTCCACATGCTGTTGGGCAGTACTTCCCCCGGTGGTGGCCAAAACCCTTAGGAGATCTACTAGAATGCTAGTAGAAATCCACCAGACTACGCACTGAATAATGAAGTAAGGTAGTGTTTATATAAGGGAATTCCCGAAGTACAATGAGCTGTAAATTCGATGTGGGATACTGCCCCTTGCGATCGATCGCAGCATGGTGCGATGCAATCTGTCTGGCGCGCTGTAAGCGCTTCCTATCGGATGTGGGATGGCTGGTCAACTACAATCAATCGTAGCCCTGTTGCGCTCAAGCGCATCACAGTGCGCTGCAATATATATGATACTGCAAATGTTTCCTCTCCAATGTGCGATGTGCGAGTCACTTGCGTTCGATCGCAAGTCTGGTGCGTTCGAGCGCAGGTGCGATTGATCTCATGCCTTGTGTGCACGATCGCAAGTACGATCGATCGCATGTCCTGTGCACTCGATCGCACTAGGCATCCTCAGCTTTTGCTCTTTAAGCCCTGTAGTTTCCACATTGCTTCATTTTATTCCAAAACCTATAAAAACACAGAAAACATAGAAAATAGATAAAATAGCACGAAATAACATAACTAAGAACTCAACAAATGTAAACTAAGGGGCTAAAACATGTAATTTTTAGCACTCATCAATCAATTTTCAAAAAGTGGACAATAACCTTTGGTTTTTTACATATAAATTTTCGAAAAGTAAATAGTAAAAGTAGTGATCAATAATTTTAGTCGTAAAATGCATAGTACCCGTAAAGCAACCAATAATTTCAGCTGTTAAATGCACAGTAAACTACATAGTGAAACTCTAAATTTTTTTTCTGTAAATACCTACAGATCAAAAACTCAGTAAATATTTCATATATTCAAGAGAGACCAATATAGAGAGAGAAAAAAGTTGGTTAGAATACAAATACTTGTAATCTTTCATTTCTAGTGAAGTCATTTTCTATTGCTCCTGTGGAGTAAGCCTCATAAGCTGAGTCACGTAAATACTTGTCTCATTTCTTTTATGCTTTCTTTACTTATTGTTATTCATAGACCAATTGCTTCCACTTTCACTCTAATTCTCCAATTTTTCAAAAACATATTCTTCTTTCCTTACCCATAATTTTTAATCTAGTAATATTTTCCCTCCACTCAATTTGAGAATTATTTTGTGTATCCAGCAAGTTCATTCACTAGTAACTCTTTAGTCTAGATTTGTAAATACATATCACTTTTGTGTTTACAAGGTTAGTTTTTTTTTTCTTTATTGGGATGGGCTTACACACATTCCCTTGCAAAAAAACAAAACAAAAAAAAAACACTCACTAGCCAAATATCCTCTATATTTTCTTTGTAATTGGTTCTTCCATTCCCAAAAGACAAGTGAAGCTTCTCTAATTCATCAAGTTTTCCAAGCGCATATAATAGATTTTGAGGGCAACCAACCACACCGAGATACTTCTTATTTGCAAGAGAAAGGTTAGTAGCATTTCACATTAATTTTTATCTTGTATACTAGGATGATATAAACATGTTCTTAATTTCATTTAAACCACCTTGAAAGCTTCCGAATGAATATTCCAATTCAATATGCATTTCTCTTTGATCTTTGTTATGCTAGAAAAAGCAAAGGAGAGAAAGAAGAAGATGAAGATTCGGTATTATGTCAGTTGAAAAAGACAACGTGCTAATATTCTTATTTAGGGGTTGTTAATGTCATCCAAAAAAGATCAACAAGTTGTACTAGATCATTTAAGTGGGGTGGAGGTCCCTAAAAATGTCTCACTCGATGATCTATTAGCTCTAATTGATGTTACAAGGAAGGGAGATCAAGACCTGAATTTCAATGACAAAAACTACCCATTTGGCAGAAATCATACAAATGCTTTATACTTAACAACCGAGAGTCGTCGTAAGAAAATCCCTATGGTACTGGTAGAAAATGGTTCCATATTAAATGTGTGCCCTTGGAGAACCGCCAAAATCTTGAGGTTGGAGAAAGTTAAATGGTTCCATACCAAAAGTTCAATTATAGGGAAGGTGGTAAGGTGGTAGCCTTGTTTGGAGACAATATTGGGATTGCGCCTGTATTTCTAATCTAAGCTAAGGAAAAAAATTTACATGATTTTTGCATTTGAAAAAGTGGAAATGATTGATGAAGTACTAATAGATTTTTATCTCTACATCAACCCATTGGTCTCTTTGATAATGAAAGAAATGCATTATCTCCTTTTTTCAGACTTCAAGTAGCTGTTTGGAAGGCATAGTTTGCGATACAAACCGAGCTAAGAAATAAAAGGAAATTTGGTGGAAAGCGGGTTTTGAGGAACTCTGAATGGATGTTTTGTGAAGAGGAGTGATGACTTTTCTTATTGTGGGTTCCCAGAACCACGGATCAACAAAAGGACTCAGAAAAGGCAACCACGATTCAAAATATTTTTTGACCTCAAGTTCTCCGAGAAGAAAGAAGAAGATTTATTTTTTTTCTCAAAGGCATGTTCACACACTTGCAAAATCCTCCTAACTTCCATGGCTTCGCTCCCTATTGCCATAGTAAATAACAAGCTATCATTGGCATAGAACAAGTGGGAAATTTTTTGACCGAATTTACTAATAGCCATTCCGTTCAATTGTTTGGATGCCTCTGCTTGTGATAGCAAAACAGATAACCTTTTTGTACATAAAAGAAATACATAAGGAGAAAAAGGATCTTCTTGTCGGAGTTCTCTTGAGGGTTTGATGTACCCAAATTGTTCACCATTAAATATCATTGAATATATGACAATTGTGATGAAAATCATAACCAATGAAACCCAACTGCTATTGAAGCCTAATTTTAACATCATTGCCTCAACAAAACTCTATTGTGTCCTATCATATGCTTTATTCATATCCAATTTTAATGCACAAAATCCATTATGACTTTGCCTACAATTTTTCAATGAATGGATCAATTCATAAACAACCAAAATGTTATCAATTATTTGTCTTTGGAGTACAAAATCACTTTGTGTTTCTGAGACAAGATGGAGGACATATCACAGTCTATTCACTAAAATCTTTGCAATGATTTTGTGTAAAACATTGCAAAGGTTTATTGATTATATCTAAACATTGCAAAGGCTTATTGATCATCTCTAGAATTATTTATATAGAAGATTTGAGTTGGATCACTTTTCGTTAATATAAAAAAAATATATTATAAATGACTATATAACTATCTTCTGAAAAATGCAATTAAAAACGTATTTTTTTATTTATTTGAATGTGTAATTTTGTTTAATGATGTTTAAAATCAATAACTGGAGAATTGTCTCGGCACTATTGAGTGTTGTTGAGTAGTAATGCCTCATCTAAAGTGTGGATCCCTCTTTATCCACCTCCATTAGTTGATAGTATCGTTACCATGTAATTATAAGCAATTTATTGTGATGCATGTTGAACCGTACCACGCAACTACTGACATTTTTGTATTGCATACGACCTCTTTCATTTATTACTGCTGCAGTGCTTTTCACGTCCAAATATCTCATGTGGGCTCGAATTTATGAGGATGAATTTGTAAAAATTAGAATCCCAAATCGGTCAAACTAAATTCTTCGATCTCGTTTTATTTATTTTTTCCTTTTTTGTGAATTAGCCATATATATATGGTTTGTGATTAATGTCTTGCTTATAGGCCTGCCTGTTTGCAAGCATGTTCACTAATCCCACACTTTTCCTGCCTAAAATTTTTGAATTGAAGAGATTGATATTTTAATTAATCTATTAAATAACTTTTTACAAACTGATGTAGGATTTACAAATTTATTTTCGCTTGCCAAAATTTAAGATAATATTGGTGGTAATAAATATATTTTAGTTTGCCAAAATATATTTAACTTTCATTTTTTGATGTGATAATGCCCGTATTTGTCATAAATTTAAAGAAAATAACATTGTTTGTATAAGGTCCCTTAGGAATTGCATTTATTTATGTATTTTCCTACTGGTATAAGGGATCATAGATTTTTCATTTGAGTCCAACTCCAACGAGGGACGGATCCAAAATCATTAGCTTGGCTCCAAAGTACAATAATTGTTTTTTGTTAAATTCATCAAACTATGTTTTTAAAAAAATTATATATAATCAAAATAAATCTGATATTTTTGTATAAATAAATTATATAAAACCAATTAATTAATTAACGCATTTCAAATATTTATCGAAATTGTGTTCGACGTTACTTCATATATGAGGTAATAAAAATCACAAAATAATGAAATCTATAACAAGTGATCAACTTGAATCCAATCACTACTCACTAGTTCATTGCCTTTTCATTTAATCGGTTACTTTACCAAAATATTGTATGTTTACTATTTAGTATCGGAAAATTACAAAAACCTTAACATAATATTATCTAACATCAAACTTTGCTATAAAAAATTATATTATTCCTAAGCATGTTAGAATTATACCAAAAAATAATTCTAATATAAAATTATCTTAAATCACATTAATATACTTATTAATAGGGGTGAGCATGGGTCGGGTTAGTTTAAAAATTCAATTCAACCCAATCATACCGGGTTAAAAAATCTCAACCCAACTCAACCCATGAATCGATCAAACCTCAACTCAACCCAACTCATTCAAATCGGTTTGGGTCAGTTTTGACCCATTGAGAGCTATATTTGTTTTACTAAAAAATTGAATCATACATATAACATAATAAAAAAAATATTCTACTAAATCCAAAACCAAATTCATATAATAATTTATTAAATCTTACAAATTTATCTCTTACAAAGTACCTTAAATTACTTAACACAAAGTTCGAAGAATTTTAATTTAATACAAACCAAACAAAAGTTAATAAAAACTAGATTTTTGTAGTGCTTTATCAACCAAAATCTTCAAAACTTCAACATTATAATAGACTTAGCTTTAAAATCTTCATGATCTAATTCCTACATAATACCAAACTTATATTAAATTAAAATAGAGAAAACTAAAATTGTTTCTTTTTTGTTGGAGGATTCCTAGGAACAAGAAAGAATATATATATATATATATATATATATATATATATATATATATATTAATATTACATACATATCAATCTAAACTAACTTACTAAAATGAAGCATATAATTTTACACACTAGTAGCTAGAATGGGTATTTTATAATTATTTATACACTATTTTATATTCAATAAATATAAAATACATATATATAAAATATAATTATATATTTGACTAGGTTATCGGTTTGGGTCGGATTGAAAATTTTGAACACATGACTCGACCCAACCCAACCTAACCCAACCTAACTTCTAAAAAGACCCAACATAACCCATTATATCGGTTTGAGTCGGGTCCACATGTCTACCGAGTTCCAAGCTCACCCCTACTTAATAATATAATAAAGAAATTATCAATGTTATTCAATCAATAAACAAAAACAATTGAATAATTAATAATGTGTATAATTTTTTTAAAATAAAAATATATACCTAATAAAAAAATCTTAATGAAATTACACAAGTAATTTTCGTTTTCTTTCACTGAACTGGTAAAAGTGTAGAAGTAAGAAGTGTTTATGTATTATGCAAAGGATCTACTGAAGGTATCGCTTATCTTTTGTACACGGATGACATGTGTTTCTTTTTTAATGGAAAAAATAGCCCCATTGATGCTTGCAATTCTCTTCTTCGGTTTTATGAGAGTTGCTCTGGGCAGCAGATTAATTGGGACAAAAGTTCGTTTATTTGCAATTCCACTTGGCATCGTAATTGTATTCTTATGATGCAACAATGATCTAATTTGAAAAAGGTCGTCACTCCGATCCTGTATTTGGGGGTACCTCTTTTCCAAGGAAAATGTGTGAGTCGTTATTTTCAACTTTGGAAGATAAAATTCGTGTTAAGTTATCTATTTGGAAGGCAAAATTCTTGTCATTTGGGGGCAAACTCACTATATTGAAAAGTGTGTTGTGCACGATTCCACTCCACACTCTTTCTTCTATGTCATTACCTTAGGTTTTATGATTCTGTAGACTGCATGAGAACTTAAAGAAGTGGAAGATCTAAATAAACTATATTTTAAATGCAGAGTCTGAGGATGACACATGGATATGCTAGAGCTAGAGGTAGAGTTCTAAATCAGAGGGGACATGGTAGACCCTCAATATTTAAGAGAACTGAAGTAGAAGAGGTAGTTGATTCTGTGATTCTCGCGAGGGAACACATTGATAGTATAGCTGGTACTAGTAGAGACGGGAGAGAATCTGAGGTTAGGATGGATGAACTGAGAGAAGCTCTTAATCATGCTATAGAGAGAATGAATTCAGCTGAAGAAAGGGCTAATAATCTGCAAAGAATATTAGAGGAAATGGGTAGAAGAGAACCTGATGTGGTGAGATAAGAGGTTCATGAGGGAGAAGGCGTGTTTGCACATGAGATGCAAGGTGATTGTTTTGTGAGATTTCTTAAATTTAAACCCCAATCTTTTAGAGGATCTGTAAATCCTATAGAAGCTGAGCAGTGGATCAGATATATCAAAAAACATTTTGAGGTCTTACCAATGACAGATAAATAGAAGGTCGCTTTTGTTTCACTTATACTGGAGGGTGAGGTTTCTCAATGGTGGAAGGATATTTTGCCCAAGGTAAGCAGACGGGTAGAACAACCTTCAACTTAGAGTAAGTTTAAGGATGAGTTCTTTGCGAAGTATTTCCCAGATACCTTTCGGGCACAATAAGAGAGAGATTTTATTCATCTAAGGCAGAGAAATTTATCGGTGGCTGAATATGATAGTAGATTCATAGCCATTCCAAGGTTTTTACTTGAATTAGTGAATACAGATGAGAGAAAATGTAAGAAATTTTTAGATGGATTACACTATAACATTCGTACTAAACTCTCTTATATGGGTACAAGAAATTATGTTGTACTGGTGGATAAAGCATTACAGATTGAGAAGGATTTGATGGAGTTTAAAGGTAGGAGAGATTGGCTAAAGAGGTCTAAATTTGAATGACCTAGAGGTGGTAGTAATATGGGTGTACAAGGCAGGAGGCCACCCTAGAAGGGGTGTTCCTTGTCATAAGGAACTATAGTGCAGAGTAAGAGGCAAACAGGATCTGTTGCTTCTGTAGCTCAGAGTAATATCGATGGGACCCTTAGATTTGGGAGACAAGCTATAAGAATTAGGAGTTATGGTAGAAGAGTAAGTATGCCACCAGGGGAAGTGGTAACCTGATGTATGATCGAGAGGCAAGGGTTTGCTTTAGATGTAATCAGATGGGGCATCTGTCTCGGAATTACCTACACAGTTATGCTTTGTATGTGGTAGGGGGGATATGTTATTGCAGATTTCTATAGATTGTCCAGCGGGGAAATCTGCTGACATAGGCGTTGGAAGTGTTGGGAGAAGATCGGTGGAGAGAGGTGGTAGATCAGGGAGTGTGCGGGGCAGAGGTCAAGGATCAGTAGCTGAGCGAGGATGTGGTAGATAGTTTCAGTCCAGAGATAGCAGAGTCAATGCATTGACCTAACATGATACACAAGCCACTCTTGATGTTGTTATGGGTATGATATCTATCATTGGTAGGCCTGCTAGATTATTGATTGATCTTGGTGCAACCCATTCTTTTGTATCTAGTATTTATATGAAATCTATTGATGCTAGTGCTAGTCTTTTGATGCATGTGATTATTGTTAAGGTTCCTACTAGAGATAAGGTTATTATCAGGACAAGCTATCGAGGTTGTATGATTAATATTGCTGATAGAGAATTTGAAGTTGATTTATTGCCTTTAGATATGACAGATTTTGATTTAATTCTGGAGATGAATTGGTTATCTGCATATCATGCTTGGGTAGATTATTTTAGAAAAATTGTGGTGTTCAAGATACCCGGATAGGAGGAGTTTAATTTTCTGGGAGAACGTAAGATACTTGCTAATTATCTTATTTCTACCTTAACTGCTAGTAAATGGTTGAAGAAGGGTTGAGAGGGGTATTTGGCATATGTGGTGGATTCTAGCAAGGAAAGTAGAAAGTTAGAAGAAATCTTGATAGTGACAGATTTTTCTGACAAATTCCCTGAGGAGTTGTCTGGTTTACCTCCCACTAGGGAGATTGAGTTTTCTATTGAGGTGATTCCAAGATCAGCACCTATATCTATAGCACCTTATAGAATGGCATCAGTTGAATTGACAGAGTTGAAAGTTCAGCTTTAGGAGTTGCTAGATAAACAGTTTATTCGACCTAGTATGTCACTCTAGGGAGCCTTTGTGTTGTTTATTAAGAATAAAGATGGGACAATGAGGTTGTGTATTAATTAAAGACTGTTGAATAAGATCACCATCAAGAATAAATATTCTTTGCCCAAGATAGATGATTTATTCAAGCAATTACAAGGAGTTAAAGTATTTTTTAAGATAGACCTGAGATCGGGTATCATTAATTAAGGATAAAAGAAGGGGACGTGCCTAAGACTACTTTTAGGACACATTATGGCCATTATGAGTTCCTGGTGATGCCATTTGGGTTAACTAATGCTCTCGCAACATTTATGAACCTTATGAATCGGGTGTTTAAACTATTCTTAGACATATTTGTGATTGTGTTTATTGATGATATTTTGGTATATTCCAAGAATGAAGAGGAGCATATGCAACATTTGGAGATAGTATTGGAGATTTTGATGAGAGAGAAATTATATGCAAAGTTCTCTAAGTGTGAATTTTGGTTGAGTGAAATATATTTCTTAGGGCATGTTGTGTCGGGAGAGGGGATATTAGTTAACCCATAGAAAGTAGAAGTAGTGTTGAATTGGGAAAAACCCACGAGTGTAACTGAAATTAGAAGCTTTTTGGGGTGGGTGGTTATTATAGGAGATTTATCCAAAAAGTTTCTATGATTGCTAGACCATTAACTAAATTGACCAGGAAGGACATGAAGTTTAAAGGAGTCAAAGAAATTTGAGAGAAATTTTCAACTGTTGAAAAAAAAATTGACTACTGCCCCGGTATTAGTGCTTCCTTCTCATGATGAAGGATTTATGATTTATAGTGATGCGTCACATCAGGGATTGGGATGTATGTTGATGTAACATAGGAGAGTTATAGCTTATGCAACTAGGCAATTGAAGAACCATGAGAGGAATTACCTGACCTATGATTTAGAATTGGTTGCCATAGTTTTTGCTTTAAAGATTTGGAGACATCATCTATATAGAGCCAATTGTGAAATTTTTACTGATCATAAAAGTTTGACGCATTTACCGACCCAGAAGAAGTTGAATTTGAGGCAGACAAGGTGGATAGATTTGATTTGTGATTATGACTATACAATTCATTATCATCCAAGAAAGGCTAATGTAGTAGCTGATGCATTGAGTAGAAAGGCTACAAGGAGATTAACTGCTATTGGGAGTCATAATAGTAGCTTGATGATAGAATTAAGAAGAATGAGAATGCAGTTGAGTGTCAATGATAGAGGAGTATTGATGGCAAATATGGTGATACAATCTTCTATTATTGATCGGTTATTATATATGCAGGGTAGAGATGAGAGGATAAAGAAGATCAGACGGGAAGTGTTGAGTGGAAAGCCAACCGAGTTTAGAATTAGAGAAGATGGTATGGTAGTAGTGGGGCATAGAGTTTGTGTTCCCAATAATATGGAGATAAGAAATGAGATACTAAGGGAGGCTCATGATTCTGTATATTCCATGCACCCGAGTAATAATAAGATGTACAGGAGATTGAGACAGAATTATTGGTGGTTAAGGATGAAAAAGGACGTAGCAGAATATACTTCTAGATGTTTAACTTGTCAACAGGTGAAGTCTGAGAATAGACATCCAGTAGGTTTATTGCAACCTCTTCCAGTACCTAAGTGGCCATGGGAAAACGTGAGTATGGATTTTGTCTCTAGTTTTCCCTATACCCAGAGCGGACATGATGCTGTGTGGGTTATAGTGGATAGATTTTCTAAGTCTTCGCATTTTCTTCCTATTAAAACTACCTGGAGTCCAGAAAAGTTGGCTGAATTGTATGTAGCGAAGATAGTAAAATTACATGAAGTACCCTTAAGTATTGTATCATATAGAGATTCTAGATTTACCTCTAGATTTTGGAGAGGTTTCCAAGAAGCTATGGGTATGCAATTGCAGTTTAGTACAACTTTCCATCCACAAATTGATGGGCAAATTGAGAGAATCATCATAATACTAGAAGATATGTTGAAAGCAAGTGTATTGAGTTTCTCAGTGAGTTGGGATGCTTATTTGCCTTTAATCAAGATTGCATACAATAATCAGTATCAAACTAGTATTCGGATGGCACCCTTTGAGGCTTTATATGGTAGGAGGTGTAAAACTTCAGTATGCTCGGAAGAAGTTGGAGAGAGAAAGATATATGGCCCAAAAATGATAGATTTGACTTCTGAGATGATCAAACTGGTTAGAAGAACCTCAAAGCAGCCCAGAACAGAAAGAAACGATATGCTGATAAAAGAATATGACCTCTCGAGTTTCAAGTTAGTGATTGGGTATTTTTGAAGATATCTCCATGGAATGGTGTGTTGAGGTTTAAAAAGAAGGGAAAGTTGAGCCTGAGATTTGTGGGGCCATATGAGGTGATTGAGAAAATTGGGCCAGTAGTATATCAATTGGATTTGCCCCAGAGTTAAAGCAATTACATAATGTGTTTCATATGTCACTGATGAGAAAGTACTTACACGATGAATCCCATAGTATCTCGAATCAGGCAATAGAATTTCAAGAAGATTTGACTTTTGTATAAGTACCGGTCAGACTCCTAGACAGAAAAGAACAAGTCTTGTGCAATAAAGTCATTCCTTTGATTCAAGTATCATGGTGGAACAAAGATGTCGAAGAAGTCACGTGGGAGCATGAAGCAAGAATAGAGAAGGAATACCCCCAACTTTTCTTGAATTAGGTAAGGAAATTTCGGAGACGAAATTTTTGTAAGGTGGGTAGAATTGTAATATCTGTATTTGTAAAGTAAGGGCAAAGAAGTACTTTAATAAATATGACATAGAGTTAAAATAATATATATATATATATATATTTAAATGCAAAAAGTTGAATTTAAAAAAAATTATGGGACGTTTAAAAGGAGAAAAAAAAAAAAAACTTGCAACAAGTGTCGCCACTTGTTGCCAGGAGAGTAGCCCTTGCTGTATGTAAGGTAGCAAGGCTGCTGAGAATGCAAATTGAAATGGGCTATCGGTTTCAATCTTTGCTATATACATATATGTATATATATATATATATATATATATATATATATATATATATATATGTGAGAGAGATAAGGAGAGAGAGAGAGAGAGAGAGTCACAGGAAGCTATAAGAAAAACATAAGGTAATAATATAATGTTTATTTTTGAATTTTTAGCATATATAAAATTTCCCGAAATTCAAAGTGGGAATTTTCAAAGGGTGTAAATTATGAAGAATTGAAGAATAAATTAGAAATTTAATATAAATGTTATGTCAGGTGTTAACGATCAACAACCAGGGGAAATAACTAAGAGGAGTAGGAAGTGCAAGAAGGTGATCCACGGGTAGCTCTAATTGCTACGTGGTGAGTTAGATTTACTTTAAGTAATTTAAATAAAAATGAAATATCTAGTGATAATATTAAAATAAATTATTAGCTTATGCTTTGATGGTTGATAAAAATTTGATTGATAGGTATGATATAAATATTGGACATGTAGAAAATTATTATGTGAAAAGAAATATTATTAAAATAATGAGCTGATTTAATAATGATGGTGATAAATAAAATTCTTGACGAGTTATGGTCGATAAATTGATGTGATATATGAGGAGAAGAAATTAGTGAAATTGATCAAATAGAAATCTGAGGAAATACAAGATAGCTAATTCATGTTTGTTTTATATTATTGTTCATATGCATATTTCATATCATTGTTCATACGCATATGCATGAAATAAAAGAACTGGAAAGGGGCCGGTCTAATTGAAAAACCGTGATAACTGGTATATGCTAGAAATAAAAGAACCAAGAGGGGGCGGGTCTAAGATAAAAACATGTTCCCTAATAATAATTCATGTATTGCATCTGTTTTACATATTGATTGTATTACTGAATTGTGTTGATATTATGCATTTATTTATAGATAAATGAGTCTCACAGAGAGACAGTTATAGTGAGAAAGAAACATAAAAGTATGACATGATAGGAACTATCTAAATGTTAGACTATATGCTATTATCCAGTCATATGAGATATAAATGATTAAATATTAATGGGTTAGTTAAACAAATTGAATACTTATAGTGAATTTAATTCACTGAGCTTGTGAAGTTCATCCCTTATTGTCCAATGATTTCAGGTAGTAGACAGAACAAATAGTTTGGTGAGTTGAGAGTCAAACAAAATCATTTTTTGCAAGCCACGTACGTGTCCACATCCTCAGACAAATGAGAAAATGAAATAAAAATTCATTTGTAAATATTCATGCATTTTACATAGTATATTATGTTTAAGTCAATATTAGATTGATGTACCTCTCATGTTGAGGGTTGAGAATTAAAGTAAAAATTTCTGTTAGTATTATTTTTATTGTAGCATATATGTGTCGTGCTAGGATTTTCAAAATGTGATGACACCGTCTCGGGAGTGGCCAACTTGGGATGGGTCGTTATACTTTCTTACCGGTTAATGCAGTATATTAATGCATTGGACTTATCTTTTATGGTTCCAGCTCTGCGATCAGGGTTGTGAGTTGGTTGGATTGGGCTTCAAGAGGGTCTGATTAAACTGAACACGGACGGGTCCATTTTCGAAGTTGGTTGTATAGGGGGTGGTGTGTTTAGGGCTGGCTTTCCTTTGTTTTTGCTTTCTCCATTGTGTTTGAGGACTGTTCAAATATGAAGGTTGAAGCCTTAGCTTTATTTGAGGGCCTGAAGCTGGCCCAAGCTCACAACATCGTCATTTCACAAGTTGAGTGTGATTCAAAGGCTTTAGTTAACATCGTTCAAGTATGATTGTGAATGCCCTTGTGTAATACTCATCTTCTTAAAGTAAGAGTGAAGAAATAATTTGATAGATATTACATAGAATTAAAATAATATATACATGACAGATTTATTATTGAATAAAATAATTCTTTTGAAAAAAAAAATTGGACGTGTGGATGCTAAGTGTCCAAGTGTAATGTTGTAAGATTTTAAAGTAAAAAAAAAAATGGGCCAACACTTGGACGTCCAGGTGCTGGCTCCAGGACATGCAAACCTTGCATGTGAGATAACAAAATGAGGAGAAAAGAATTAAACGATGGTGGTGGGTTTTTGTGTAAGGAATTAAAATTTTGTTTTGTTTTATTTCCCTACCAAATCCCGTTTGGTTTCCTTCTTTCTTCAATTCAAATTACTATCTTTCTTTAAACTCATGGAGACTCGAAGAAATGTTGAAAGATTGAAATTTTGAAGAGGTTTACAGGAGAATTTTAAAGAGATTCGAGGGAAACTTTAAGAAAAACAAAAGGTAATAATGTGAATTTTATTTTTGAAATTATGCATACATGAAATTACCTGGAATTTGATGTAGAAATTTAAAGGGTATGAATTATGGAAGAACTGAAGAAAAAATTAGAAATTTTAACATAAATAATATTTTAGGTGTTGACAATCAACAATCGGGTAAAATTGCTAAAAAGAGCAAAAAAATGCAAAGAGGTGATACACTAGTAGCTTTAAGTGCTACGTGGTGAGTTAGATTTACTTTTAGTAATCGAGATAAATATGAAATATAAAGTGATGATATTTGAATTAATTATTGAACTAAAATGATTGGATGATATATAAGGTTGATTGATTGATATTATATGAATAATTGATATGTTCAAAATTATATGAGAAGTAATATTAGTGAAATAATGAGTTAATGAAATATATAATGAAAGGATAAATGAAATTCTCGACAAGCTATGATTGATAATTTGATATGATATATGAGGAGATAATTTAATGAATATGATGAAAATAATAATTTTGAGAAAGAGCTGGATAGTTAAATTGAATGCTTGAATGTATGCTTGTTTTATTTATTGCTCATATGCATATTTCATATAATTGTTCATATGCATGAAATAAAAAAAACGGGGAAGGCAGCCGGTCTAAATGAAACTAAAATAACCGTAGCAGCCGATATATGCTGAAAATAAAAGAATCAGAAAGGCGGTCGGTCTAAATGAAAATAAAAAAACCGTGGCAGTTGGTATATGCTGAAAATAAAAGAGCTGAGAAGGCAACCAGTCTAAGCTAAAACATGTCGACATGTGGCAAGACGTTCCTAAATGATAATATCAAATGATCTGATAATTTAAATTCATGCATTGCATTTGTTTTAAATATTGATTATTATTGCTTGAGATGCTAAAGTGTTATTCTTGATTGTGAATTCATTGATAGATGAATGAGTCTCACAGAGAGACAGATATTGTGAGAAAGAAATATGAAAGTATGATTTGGTAAGAATTATCTGAGTGATTGATTATATGTTGTGAACCTTATAACGAAGTAATTATGAGGTTGAATTGATAGTCTCAAGATGATTAAATATATGAGAAGAAAGATTGATATATTTGATGATTAACTTAAGAAAAAATTGATAAATGATGAGCATTATGATATGAGTAGTGATAATAGAATGCTATTATCGAATTATATGAGATATAGATGAATGAATATTGAACAATTGAATTATAAGATGTGACTGGAATTATACAAATTGAATACTTTTAGAAAATTTAATTCACTTAGCTTGTGAAGTTCACTCCTCATTGTTAAATAATTTCAGGTAACAGACAAGACAGATAGATTATTGAAATATAATTCAGACTGAGTGATTATTTGTAAGCCTCGTGGTCCACATCCTCAAACTAATGGAAAACAAAATTTGTAAATATTCATGCATCATATGTTGTATATATAATATTTTAATTGAGATTTTAATAATATAACTCCCATGTTGAGGGTTGAGGATTGATGTATAGATATATATACATTCAATTGATATACGTCTTTATATTGTTGCATATATGTGTCGTGCTGGGATTTCCAAATGTGACGACACCGTCTTAGGGGTGGCCAACCCAGGATGGGCCATTAAACCTTGGGAGCTCACATATTTGGTTCAAGTTATTCAATCCCTATTGCTAGTTGGTGTAGGGCTTTGTTATATTTACTGGGAAGCCAATAGTGTGGTGGACAGTCTCACTAAGTTTGGTCCAGCACTTAGAGGTTTAAGGGTTTTTTGGTCTTCTGAGCTTTTACCTCATAATTGTAACACATGCCTTACAGAATGATGTCTTAGGCTTGCAAACTTATAGAAAGATGTAATTCTTATAGGGTAAAGCTTAGGGCCTCTTTCGAATGGGTCTTTTTGTCCCCCGTTTTATTTGTAATTTTTTGAGATATTAATAAACTGGTAGGGGTCTTGCCAAATGCCCCTCCACTTGCAGGAGGCTTTCTAAAAAAGTACTTGGTAAAGAATTAAGAAATAATAATTCATGCAAAAGTTATAGGGCTAAAAAAAAGTAGTGTAGGTCTGAAGGAGTCTAATACTAGTAAAGTATGAAAAAAGTTGAAATACATGTATTTATATTTCAAATTAGTTAAAAAGAAAGCCTAAATACAATTTAAAGACTAGAGCTTTTACGCTAACATTCACATTGATGAATCGATTCAATCTTCAAAACTTGTGAATTTGAAATATATTTTAGAAAGATAGAATTTAAAACTCATAAGTTTATGAATCTTGAATAACGTCTTAAACAAGCAAAATTGATATACTTGAAATTTCATCCAAGCTTCTAAACTAAATTTGTATATAATTACATGCATTTTAAATTGATGTTTCTAAATAAAGCATTTTGAATTCTTGTATGGACTTGATTTTGGATCTAAATAATGATGAATTATTGTAGTAGAATATTTTTTTCTTATGATTGATATGTTTGAATTAATTTTTAAGTAAAAAAAATTAAACCAAAAACTCAAACTAATTTGAATGGGTTGATGGGTTGGGTTGGTTTAGATTTTTTCAACTTAGTATGATTGAGTTGGACTGAATTTTTAAACCAATTTGACCCAAACCAACTCATGCTCACCTCTAATTGTACCTCTGTGCCCCCTCTCCATCCATCTTTGGGTCTAACTATGGTCCCTTAAATAGAAGTAAAAGACAGTAACTTACGTGAAAATTTAATACAATGAATAGTAAATGGTTCCCATTTTGTCAATGAGACATTGATTCAGAGGTAAAAGTTTAAGGTTGAAGCCTTGGGACCGTAAGGTTTTAGATTCAACCTCTAATAATAGTTATTAATTTTCTCATTTCATATGAGTAATATGATAGTATTGTGAGAGGATTATGACATAGTATCGCGATTTTATGTTGTGATCAAATCAATGTACCATTATACTTAAAAAAACATCATTTCAATAAATAAATGGGTCTATTTAATTATAATCAATATCATTATGAGATAAAAGATTGTTGACAATGAAATCTAACATGTGCCTTGTAGGCATAACATATACACTTACGTTATTCCATTATACGACGTGTTATTCCTCAATGGTTTCTAAGAAGGCTATGCTTTGGTGGGATTGAGAGGTACTTAATAAGAGATATCAAATCGGACCAAATGCACTGCAATGTTCAATTCACTCATTGAGTGCTACTGCTTTTAGGCTCATAGCACTCTAGAGAGTGTAATTGAAAATAAGTCCATGCGATATTAGCTAGTTCTCTATATAGATATGAGTACCATATGATAATGCGATTACAATCTATGTTAATTGATATCATTTTGTTGTAATAAAACAATTAGTATCGACCGTAAATTTTCCATTTTCTTTTTTACCCTAGTATGGTTGAATACAACTACCCTTATTTATTTCTCATATACCTATCTCTTTCTTGTTCTGTTACATTGATTTCTCTACCTCAGATACCATCTAATACTGTCATCTCTAGGGGTGGCAATTTTGGACACGACACGTGAACCCGACACGATCGTATTGAGTATAATCGGGTTCGTGTCAACACGATTATGACAAGGAATAATCATGTCATGTCGCGAGTTGACCCGGTAACCCGAAATGACACGATTAAATTCACGGATTTGATAAGTCTTGTTGACACGATTATAACCCATGACCTGTTTATGACCCATTTAAGAAATTTATCTATTAAATTAAAAAAAAAAATTAGTATTTATATATAAATAAACCCTAGATACTAATTTTACGAACCAAAAAGCCAAAACGCACTCTACACTGCTGCCTCTCGCCTCTCCATTTCTCTCTCGATCTCCAATCGCCGACCACACCGTCGCACTGGTCCAGTCGCTGACCACGCCATCACATCGATCCAGTTGCCGATCGCCTTTCCCCTTCTCTTTCGATCTTTTTGTTAACAACACTAAAAAAGAAAGGGTTCTTCGTGTGGCCACGCAAATCTCAACAACTTCCTTCCTGGTGAGCCTCTATCTGATTAGTTTTGCTTAACTGTTTTTTCCCCTGGATGGGTTAGTTGTGCTTAATTGGCTTGTACTGTAAAACTTGATTGCAGTTTTTTCCCCTTTCTTTTTAGTTTTCTCTTTCCCAAGTTGATTTCAGGAGCTTTTAATCGTAAGTTTGCCATAAATTTCAATTGCAGTTAGCTTTAACTTTGTTGTGGTTTCTTCTTAATTTCTGCAACTTGTTATGTTGTGGTTGGATTTCGGGGTTTCTGTTGTAATTTTTTCTTCTTTTTTTATATTAAACTTAGATTCTATAAATCAAATCTTTTTGCATCATACTATTTCAGTATTGTAATCTAATTCCATGGTGGTGTTGCCAAGTTCCTTTTTCAAATTGAAAGCTTCCCTATCTCAACTATTGGGTAATTTTTTCCATCTTTGAATTAATTGAATTGAAAGTTCTGACAGTTTGAATAATTTATACTTTTAGAACATCAATATGGATTTCATGCAGTTTCTTCTTCAATTAATGTTAGTGTGATTCTCCCAGCTAGTTTTGTGAAGCAAAATTCAAGTTACACTGTATATCATTATTACTTTAATTAATGATAAGAGAATCTCATGTTGATGGATAGTAAATATTATTAGCTATACTTTGAAAACTATTCAGCAGAAAATTAATTATATCTTAAGGTCACAACTGAGCTAGTAGTGAAACAAGTGCAGATTTTTGTGTCTCTTCTTTATGCAAGCTTACTTTTTTGTTAGATGGGTAGACTATGGTGAATAGACTCACTTTGTGATTATTTTAATTTTAATGTGATGTAATTTATTATTGACTTTATGGTTTAATTATTTCTTATGTTTGACTATATGTGTTTGTTTTTGAAATCTCTAATGTGTTGCTTTACATGTAGATCGATAGGGGATAAAGATGACATTATTGTTGAGGCTTGTGATAGCATGGATGTGCTTGATGAAGAAGATGATGATGCAGTTGAGTTAGAGGAAGTCTGCTATGGAATTTAAAAAAAAATGTGGAAAAGCGTAAAAGAAAACTTACCTCACTAGTGTGGAAGTTTTTTGACATGCTTCCCTTTGGAGATGATAAGAAAAAGAGATGCAAGTGCAAGAGGTGTAGAATAACATACATTGCTGATAGTAAGTTTGGAACAGGTAATATGAAATGCCATATGAAGACATGTGCTAGTTTAGATACACAAGATATGGGTCAGTTATTTTTATCACAAAGTAATGGTTCCATGTCTTTATCTAATGATTCATTTGATCATGAGAATTTTAGGGAGTTACTAACAGCAACTATTATCATGTATGAATTACCTTTTCAATTCACTGAATAGGTGGGACTTAGAGCTGTTTTTCTCTATTTGCGTGATAATTTGCATATTGTGACTAAGAATACTTGTAAGGCTAATTGTCTTAAAATGTATAAGAGGGAGAAGTGTAGAATACAAGCAATGTTAGAGGCAACATCGGGAAGGGTTAGTTTAACATCTGATTGTTGCTCTCCTATCACCACAAATGGGTATATTTTCTTGACAGCTCATTTTATTGATAAAGATTGGAACCTACAAAAAATGATTCTAAATTTTAGCTTTATGCCACCTCCTCATAATAGCATATCTTTGGCTGAAAAGATCCATATTTTATGATTGATTGGGGGATATATAAGAAAGTGTTTTCAATCACTTTGGATAATGCATCTGCAAATGACAAATCTATTGAGCATTTACAAGATCAGTTGTTATTGGGGGGTGGTTTTTTGAGTGATGGAGAATTTCTTCACATTCATTGTTGTGCTCATATCTTAAACTTAGTTGTTCAAGATGGGTTAAAAGAGATATATAAGTCTGTCCAAAAGATTCGTAAAAGTGTCAAGTATGTGAAAGGATCACAAGTTAGGAAACAAAAATTTTTTTATTGTGTAGCTCATAGATCTCTTGATGATAAAAAGGGTTTGAGACAAGATGTCCTAACTAGATGGAATTCTACTTTCATTATGCTTGATAGTGCTCTTTACTATAGCCATGCTTTTATGCATCTAGAGTTAAGTGATTCAAATTACAAGCATTGTCTAACTAGGAATGAATGGGATAAGGTTGGAAAGATTTGTACGTTCTTGTCACTATTTTATTAAATCACTTGTATCTTCTCTAGCTCTAAGTATCCAACTGCAAATTTGTATTTTCCTTCGATGTTTTCGACACATTTGAAATTGAAGGAAATAATTGGGAGTGAGAATGACTATTTGAGAAAAAAAAAGGCAGTTAATATGTATGCAAAGTTTGAGAAGTATTGGTCTGATTTTAGCATGATATTAGCTATAGCAGTTATTTTGGATATTCCTTACAAATTGAGTTTTGTTGAGTGGTGCTACTCAAAACTCTATGGTGATGAAGGGTTTTATGAGTCTTTGTGTGTGAAAAAAAAGTTGATACAACTTTTTAATAAGTATGTCAATGTTGAAAATCCTTTGCAAAGTCGATCTTCATCAAGCTAGATCGGAAACAAGCAAACTCATAATCCTCATTGCTCTTCTTCTCACAACCTTGGAAAATCTTTTTGTGGAGGTACCCGAGATATGCTAAAGGTATGTTGATTTTAGATTATTATTGTAAGATTTATATTGCTGTCCATGTGCTTTAATTAATGTTTTTTCACATGTTGTCTATGTGATTTAATGTTTCATTATTGTAGTTTTTCAATTGTTGTCCATTTGGTTTTGTATCTTTTTTGTAGGAATTTATTTCATATCGAAGTCAAGAAGCTACCCCACAAAAATCACAGCTTGAGCTTTATTTAGATGATTTAAATAGCAATGTATCATTGGATGTGTTGCAATATTGGAAAGCAAATCAATTTCGATATCTTAAAGTTGTTGTGATGGCTCGTGATGTTTTAAGCATACATATTTCAACTGTTGGATTAGAAAGTGCTTTTGTGTTGGTGGGAGGGTGCTTGATTAGTATCGGAGTGCGCTTAAGCCTGACACAGTGGAGGCATTGGTTTGCACAAGAGATTGGTTGTATAGAGAACAATGTAACAAGTAATCACAAATAATCTTATTGAACTAACCATACTAATATCTTTATTTATATTTCTAATTCTCTTTGAGTGTTTTTTTTTTTGCTTATGCTTTATATTATATTCAGATTTGCAAAGATTCGTGGCTTGCTTGTTTTAACATTTGTTTTATTTTTTTCTTTGTAGAAATGACCGCAAAAGCAATGGAGGAGCTTACTTCTGATGTAATGGATATGAATATGAATATGAATGAGAATAAATCATTTGCATCTCCTTCTGAGGATTCTGCTGTTAATTTAGTTGGCTAATGTTGTAATATTGTGTACTTGTAATTAGATAGCTTATGAGTTATGATTTATGGTGTTATTGTTTTTTTTTTTCCTTATGGTTGAACCAATATGGATCATAGTTGACAAAATAATGTTTATATTATTAATCATACTTTTTTTTATATATATAAATTTGGATCATGAATATGTTGAAATTTGGATTATGAATTATTAGATGATAACTTATATTTCTTATGTAATAAACAGGTCATGGCGGGTTAATCGTGTTGTCGTGTCGTGTTGTTGTGTTGAAATTTGGATTATGAAAAATTAGGCGTGTCATGCTGTCGTGTCGGGTCTAACATGACCCATTTATTAAACGGGTTAAGTGTGTCGTATTGTGTTACCCGTTTAATAAACAGGTCGTATTAGTGTTGGGTTTTCTTAACACGATTAATAATTGTGTCGTGTTCGTGTCGATCCATTTAATGTTACACCCAACTTCGACACAACATGAACACGACCTGTCAACACGAATTGCAACCCCTTCTCTCTCTCTCTCTCTCTCTCTCCCCCCCTCTGTAGACAAATCTAGAAAATATTGAACTAAAAAAAAGACACAAAACCCTAATTTCAATCTAAAATCCCTTGAACCATGGTCGAAGTTTTTATTTTGTTTTTGAGATGTATTTGATGAGATTTGAGATTTGAAATTTGAGTTTTGGTCTATTTTAAGGTCTCTCTCTATGTAGCTGTAGACAAATCTAGAAAATATTGAACTAAAAAAAAGACAAAACCCTAATTTCAATCTAAAATCCCTCGAACCTTAAAATAGACCAAAATCCAAATTTCAAATCTCAAATTTCACCAAATATATCTCAAAAACAAAATAAAAACTTCGACATGACCCGTCAACCCGAATTGCTCTCTCTCTCTTTCTCTCTCTCTCTAGACAAATCTAGAAAATATTGAACTAAATCTCAAAAACAAAATAAAAACTTCGACACGACATGAACACGACTCGTCAATCCGAATTGCGACCTCTCTCTCTGTCTATATATATATATATATATATATATATATATATATATATATATATATATGTAAACAAAACCCTAATTTCAATGTAAAATCCCTTGAACCTTAAAATAGACCAAACCCCAAATTTCAAATCTCAAATCTCATCAAATACGCCTCAAAAACAAAATAAAAATCCTAAATTATCAAAGAGAAAACCATAAACCCAGCCCCACAAGAGAAAAACCCATTTATCTCACCTGTGATTTCGATTTTAGATGGAAAGTAGAGAAGTTAGAGGGACCAAAAGAAAGGTGAGAGCAGAGAATTAAAATAGAGATCGATGGAGGAGATAATACTGGTTTTCGGTTGAGCAAAAGACAATAGAGTATGGAAGCCTTGGGGTGGACGACCGTTGTCAAGAGAGAATATGAGAGAGGGGCCGAGGAGCAGAATATGAGCTTGAGAGAGAAACGAATATGGTAGAGGCAGAACAAGTAGGTGGCTAGAAGAAAGAGCTGTGGAGTGTGGGCTGACGGTGATGAAGAAGGAGGTCAGATCCGGGCGGCGCTGGAGAAAAGGTTGAAGCAGAGAGAATGGCCGTTGTTGTTGGGGATAGTGGTGGTTATGAGAGAAGCAGATGTGAAGTGGAGAGAGAGAAGGATAAACAATAATTCAATAAGGTAATTTTAAAAACTAAAATGAATCTCATTTATTGGCTGTGGTAATAGCCTGCCCTATAGCTTTACCACCCGTATTCCCGCCACAACTGACTGATGCTGTGTCTCTTAACTTGAGCTAAGTACGGAGTCATCACTTTTTTTCATAACTCGGCCATCATAGATTCATTAATAATTAGTGATCTAATGCAGCTTTCAAAAAGGGTTCTTAGCTGTATTTGACTTGTATTAATTAAACTTTTCTTTTGGTCTTGCTGCATGTGGCTCATTCATTTAAAAGTGTTCAAGTGGAACACGTACGTACATAATAATACTATAGGACTGTTTTGTTAGACACGTACTATTACTTTCCAATCTATCCATCTCCCCTTTTTCAGAACAACTTTTGCTTAAGCTGCTGCCACAAGTCGTACGCAAGCAGAGTGTTGAATGTGATACCGAAAAGTAGGTTATCACTTTGCCAATGAAATATATATATAAAGAAAAAAAATCCTATATAAAGGTTGTGTATATATGTATGTATACACAACAGTATATATGTATGTATACACAACATAAATATGTAAATAATTGAGGTGGTGATCTAGCGGTAAAAAGTGTTAAAAAGCATTTTGTAAATGAAAACATAATGCAAAAATCAAACCATAAAGACGTGTTATAAACATTGTTTTTAAAGTTTTATTCGTTCTTACTTGTATAAACAAGTTTTTTTATGTGTTGTAGACGAATAGTCATTTAAGATACAGCCAAGTCTTTATTTGAAGTCTGCAGATAACAATATATGAAGAATTTCGGATTTAATTCTATTTTAAAATATTAAAAATATTTTGGCAGAGTTTCGAGAGAGAAAAATAGAATATTACAACATAACTCACACACGCCGATGCTTTTTTAAGTATATTTCGGTGTTTTAAAGTACCGTAATATGTGATATTAGCGTTTTAACTAAGCGACAAATAAAGCACCGATATTTGTGGTGTCATAGTTTGTGGTGTTTTAAAGCGCCACAATACAAGAATATTGTGGCACTTTAAAGGGCCACAATATACCACACATTAACAATTTTGTGACACTTTAAAGCGTCAGAATATATCTGGCTTATGTTTTTGTATTATTTTGGGTTTAATGTCAACACCTACTAAATAAATAAATAAATAAATAAATATATATATATATATATATATATATATATCATCATCAAATTCATATAAATTCAAATATAAATACCTAAGTCATTTCATAACACAAAAAAACATTCATAGTTAACTATGAAAATTCATGCACAACCAAGTAATTGAATGAATTCTGAATAAATCTTTTAAGTATCATTACAGTTGAAATCAAATATGAGATCCTCCATTAACCAACCACTACAGTAAATACTTGAGCTCATCCATTTGGGACTGCATACTGATCATTTGATCATCGTGCTTCGTCGTTAGTTCCTAAATCTGATGCTCATGGTTTTTATTGATTTATTTTATTTGTGCTTTCAAATTATATATCTCTTCAACATAAGCTCCATCGTATCCTACATCATTCCTAATTTGAGCTGAAAATCCAAATATGTCAATGGGATTAACTTCAAACCCTTAACCTCATACACGTCCAGAACTTTCTTCACCCATAAGTTTCGTGAAGACTTCATTTGTATTTGTAATTTGTTACTAGCATCAGAAGATCCTGAAGCAGAAATAAGTTCGGTCACACAAGCTTCATCAGTCTTCTACAATTAAGAAATAACAAAGATAATAAACAAACTCCCTCAAAGAGTGAGTAGTCATTTGTAGTGAAAGTTACATAAAACAAAAGAAACAAAAATTAAGCAGTCAAATTTTACAGAAAAACGAGCAGAGTTTCCCCTCTTTTTCCATAAAACATCATGCAAAATAAGAACAAAAATACAATCCAAACAAGTAACCACAACCAACCATATAGATCATTAGAATAGCCTTCATACATCATCAGGAGTAGAGTCAAAGTACAAAGCAGAATAGTAAAACATATTGCTTTCCTTTTTCAAAAGTCCATCCTCTAAGAAATTATAGTTCCAAAAACAAATCAACTCACCATTTTAACAACCCATTTTAATCCTTTTTCAAATTCTAAAACCTCATATTGTTTTACATATTGCTTTGATACCTCAAATTTTTATACATTGCATATTTGGCTAGAAGGGCCAATCTGGATAATTCTAAAATGATCAGCTTTCTTCAAGGACAATTGTTTTCCATCAAGGTAAATCCAAAACACAAAAGCCATAATACTCAGAGTTAAACAGATCCATATTCCTCTCACTTTTCTTTATCCTTTACAACCTTTGATATACATGATTTATGTCATCTCTTTCCTTTTCTGTCAGCCTTCAATCAAACCAGAATCCAAACAAAAAATGAATTTTGAACATTCAGTTATAAACAAAAATCTGTTCTGACCAAAGCCAATCTCATTAAAAACTCAAAGCAGTTTAATAAATTGATCAATGCTCTGAAATATTCAAAGTAAATCTTATATTAAACAACCAGAATTGGATCTGAACATTATTTCACGTAACTATTTTTTTTTATTTTTCATCATTTATGAGGTTATTATTATCTCACCCTTAGGCATTTTATCAAGCAAAACAAAGCCCTAAGACAAATTTTTAGCTATTGGTTGATAAACCACTAACTTATTTAAAAAATGCATTAGGTAACTCACTAAGTTTACCAGCAGCAGCCCTTGCACAAGGGCAGCAAGCCAGCCCCTACATGCATTTTTGGACTTTCAGAGTTCATGGCTTGTGATCATTTCACAATGTCGAATTTATTGTGAATTCCTTCTGTGATGGTAAACTTAGTGAGTTATGTGATGTTTCATCAATAAAAGTTCACGATTGCTGCTCTAGTCAATCTAGTCAAGTATTTGAGAACTAGTTTTTTTGAACTTACAACAAATTGTCTTGATGTTTCATCAATAAAAGTTTCATCCTTGCGTTTATGGGTTTCAGTAAAAAAACTCTATGTGCCCTGGCTCAGTTCCATGTTTTATCTCCTACTATTTATGAAAAAAGTTCAAACAATGACTTAATACACGTCATCTCAAATGAAAAATTGGATGAATGAAGTAAATCTACTCACGTATTCATTCGTTTTTCTAGGAAAACTCTTTGATCCGGACGTGTGAGGAAATTGTTGTCTTTCACGTACTGCTGTCCCTATTATAGAATATTTCTACAACAACCATAAACTAATTTGACTAATCAATCATTAAAAGAAAATAGAAACGATAAGAATTCTGATGAACATAATTAAGAATAAACAACCTCACACTGCTAATAAAACCAGTAGTTCACAAGTTGTTTCCACTTGTCTTGATCTACTTCTTTTGGAACTTTATTGCTTAAAACTTGCTGCTTTGTTTTATTCCTCTAGTGGTCCCTTTTAAGAACATACTTGTAGTCTTTCTATTTTTCACTGATCATCCTCACTAGTATTTTTTTTTTATTGTCTCAATCATAGGATAATGAAACTTCCTTTACAACAAAGAAAATGAAATAGTACAAATAAGTTTTTTTTTTTTTTTTTGTGTTAAGGAGTATATGCATGTATAACACCACAAAAAAGAAGAAAAACCCCAAATTAAGTTGTTATTAATTACTCGAATAAACAAAACAAGGTCTTTTTGTAGTTGGAAGGCAATTTCTTCCAATTCGTGTACCCATGTGGACAAAGGTTCCCTCTCTTTGCAACTTTACCCAACCAGCTACTTAATATTTGCCCACCTCTTTTCACAGGTTGATTAAGTGCATTGAAGTGGACCCCTATTTTCTCCCCATGTTCTAAGGACCACACTTGTGACATTCACATGACACGTGTTTGCTTTCTCAGCCTCCCTTAAGAATCTATACATTGAAAATATAAATTTTATAAATAGGATAATACTGTGATATCAAACTAGTTTTAAAGAGATCTTATAATACAAAAATTATCAATTATCTTGTATTCTTCATTATCATCGTTTTGAGTTTCTATGCTTATTGGCCCAGTCTCAAAATCACTTTTAGAGTCAAGATCATCTTCAAGTTGATACTCATGCTCATGTTCAACATCTTCTTGATGTTGTGAAGACCCAACTAGAGATTGGTTTGACATAGTAGCTCTGATTGAGGGAGAAATAGGTTTTGACCTAAACATGTTGAAATTTGTATATATAAAAATATAAACATGTTTATATCTTTCAAAAAAGAGACGACAAAATTAGTCACCATATTTATTCAACTTTATCAACAACCAAGATAAAATTTAAGAGAGAAAAATATTTACATATCTATCGTTAATTATACTTATACACTACAAATGGCTTTTCTTTGGAGCATTGTAATGTGTAACAGCCCATGTGCAGGTGCTGCAACCCTTGTGTATGGGCTGGTGTTATAGCCCCTGTGCATGTGCAGCCCCTGTGTACGGGCGAGTGCAACTTGAAGCATAAACCTTTCATATGAATTCTCCAGTTTCTTTAAACAACTTGAAGCATGCACATACACAAACAAACAAACCAAAACATAGCGAGAATAATATGGTGGACTTAAATATTAACATATTCTGGCTATAGTTTAAAACAGGATGTGAAAGAGACAAAAGGAAGAACACTATAGATAATCAATTGAACCAAAAAAAGATACATCAATACATTAAAGATTGGTATCTTCATCAATGTCCATCTTAGCCAAATTTGAGATACAATCTAGTTGATCATCTACCACTACATTAGAAGACATGAACTGATTGTAAGTGTCATCATCCTCTTCTTGTGTTTTCCCTCATTTCATATAGACCTCTTCGCTTTGTGATTACAACATGATACCATTCTTTTCTTGTTGAGTCTTGCACATAAAACACTTGTTTCGCTTAAGATGAAATAATGAATGGGTTATCCTTCAATAACTGACTAGTGTGTATGAACCTCAAGAAGTTCACAATAATGAACCCACTTGCATTTCTTCAGACCCCTGGGTGAATTAATATCCACTCAATCACAACGAAACAATACAATCTTAAACACCCCATAGTAATCTAACTCGATGATATCTTTGAGCACACCATATTATGTTTGATCCTCTGCTTTAACCACAACTCCCAAATTTTGGGATTGTCTAAACTTCTCACGATCCTTTGTGTGCAATTTAAAGCCATTGATGTTGAATCCATTAAATTTCCTAACAACATTATTTGGAACTTGAGCAAAGGCAATTAATTCATCTGAATAATTTTTATCCACCATCCATGGCACCTAATCATATTCAAACAATTAATATGAGACAACATTTGTCAGTGTTTTATTGAACACACTTTTAAAATTCAAAGACAATTGATATTATTCATAACCTATCTCATAAGCCATGAAGGAAATTTCTCAACCAACCACTTATTTCTAGACTTTGTATTGGTCGATTAGAACGGTTAGTTAGTCTTCGAGTAGCCAAAAATTCACTGTGAAAAAATTGATATTATCAAACTGTTAGCCCTCACAATGATAACAAAACATAACTACTAAATTTAACCACATGACTAATGTCCTTTATTGATACTAACTTACGAAAATGAGAAAGTTTATCATTATGGAGCAACACATAACGATGTGCTTGAGCCAATGACATGTCATCGAGCTCAACACTTACAATTTTTTCCATAATCTGTCCACTAGAGGAAACTCATCCAGATAATTTACATTATCATTATTCCTTTGGGGGCGGTTGAATTTTGTCTCTACACTTTTGAAGTATTGTGAAAAATATGTTAGACATTCTTCTCCTTTGTACCCTTCAGCAATTGACCCCTCGGGTCGACTTTTATTACGTACATAAGATTTCAACTGCACTAAATACCTTGCAAAGCCAAAAAATTCAAAAATAAATTTACTCGACATTAAAATACAAATTAAGTATTCACAAATGAGATTTGAACATCTAACCTCTCAACAAGATACATCCACCTGTAGTGTACGGGACCACCAAATCTAGCCTCTGAGGCTAAGTGGATGATTAGATGAACCATAATGGTAAAGAAACCAAGGGGAATATTTTCTCAAAATGGCAAAGTGTCAATGCAACACGCGATTCTAATATGTCAAGCTCCTAGGGATCAAGGGATTTAGAGCATAAAGCTTTAAAAATTGATGATAACTTAGAAACAACTGCTTAAACATGTCTAGGCAAAGATGCTCTCAAGGAAATAAGAAAGATTTTTTGCATCAATATGTGACCGTTATGACTCTTTAAATTTAACAGCGTACGTTCCTTTAGGTTGATAAATCTTGAGATGTTTGATGCATACACATCAGGAACTTTGAGATTTGCCAAAACTATCAAGAAATTGTCATTCTCTTTTGTAGACATAGTGTAGCATGTGGAGACGAGTGATCTTTTCCATTAGGAATAATAACTAAAGGGAGGTCTTTTCTAATACCAATTTCTTCGAGATCATAGCGTGCCTTTTTATTATCTTTAGACTTACCATCTATATTCAATATTGTTCCAATCAAATTATCACATACATTCTTCTCTATTTGCATCGCATCTAGATTATGACGAAGGAGATTGTTTTTCCAATAAGATAATTAAAAAAATGCTTCTTTTTTTCCATAAAGTTTGTACAACTCCCTCATCCATTGGAAGATCCTCCTTATCAACATTTTCTAAGAAATCATCTACACCCTCAAAAGATTATTAACTTCATTCACTACTACTTGCCTCGTAGAGGTACCAACATCCTTTTTTTTCTTTTTTCTTAGAAGGCTTCAAGGTTTTACCATAGATGTAGTTTTCACTCTCTAGTTGACTTAAAACCTTATGCCCAAACGGTGGAATAGGAGCAGATCCGAACTCTATAGTGCCATCAAACTTATCATTTTGAAAACAAAACTAATGGTTTTCTTCTAACCATCTACGATGACCCATATAGCAAAATTTTTCCCTGTGCTTTAACCATATCGAATGCATAGAGTCCCCACAACATGGACAAGCAACACACCCCTTGGTGCTCCAACCAAATAAGTTTGCATATACAGGAAAATCATTAATGGTCCAAAGAAAAGAAGTGCGTAGTTTAAAGCTTTGATTGGTGGACGCATCAACACCATCCCATAATTGTTTCAACTCTTCCATTAGAGGCTATAAAAAGATATCAATATCATTAGCGGGGCTTTTTTCACTGGAATCACCATTGAAAGGATAAACGAGGTTAGCTTTATGCAAAGCCATGGTGGTAAGTTGTATAAGACCAAAAGAACATGCCATATGCTATAAGTAGAACTCATTGTTCGAAAGGGATTTAACCCATCACTAGCTAGTCCAAGCCTAACACTACGAGAATCGGTTTCAAAATCGGGATACAAAGTATCAAATTCTTTCCAAGCTAATCTATTCATCGGGTGTCATAAAATTCCATCCTTTGTCCGTTCTTTATCATGCCATCTCATTAAGGAAACTGTTTTAAATGACATATATATCCTCTTAAATCTCAGTATTAGAGGAAAATAATGCAAAACATTAGCTAGTTTTTTTCTTTTTAGACGGAGTGTCCCTCTCATTCATCAGATCCTCCTCATCAGTATTGTTTGTAACCCATTATGGCACACCACACATGAAAAGATTCATCATTCAGATACTCACCCTAATATAATGTGCAATCATTAACACAAACATGAATCTTCTTGTTGACCATCATCTAAATTTAATGATGACAAAACACAACTCTAATTGTACTAACAGTGCTATCTAAGTGTATTAAGCGATAAAAGTATACAGCCAAGAATCAAGGTGCAAGAACTTAACCCGAATCAAACACCAAGTCAAGACAGAAGATCTAGTATAGGTGTAAGGTATTGAAACAAGTTGTAAATCTCACTTGTTTAGGTAACTAGCTTGTCTTATGGCTCCTTTTGGAAAAGCATTTTAACAAAACTATTCATTCAAACATTTATAAGTTAAAAACATTTCAAAGAATGAAAAACTGGGTTTAAGGGCAACCCAGTCGACTGGGTTCTTATACTAGAATACTGGGATATGGGATAGTGTGTCCCCAGTCGACTGGTGTTTTGGATAGAATATCCCCAGTCGACTGGTAGGAACTACCCAATTGACTGGTACTCTTCAAAACCATAAAGGTGAGACTTTTCACCTGACCCAATCGACTGGTACTAAGACCCAGTCGACTGGTAATTCAAAAAATATGATCGTTGAGACGCAAGACTTCAGTACAAAATGCACCAAAACATACTAAGTTAGTACAAAATTGCCATATTAATTAAAAGCTATATAAACCCACTCTATTGAGCATTTAAAGAAGAGAGATTATGCATTCAATCAAGTTTTTGCTCATTGATACACAAAAGCTTTGAAATATTTATTGTTGAGCCATTCTCCAAGCGTTACCTTGAAAGAGAGATATTATTCAGTTGTATAAGCTTTCATTGATGTCTCTTTACCATTTACTTTACAGCAACTCATTTATTGTAAAGGGATTAGCTTCCGAAAAGAAGAGATTAGCTTCCGGGAGGAAGGGATTTGCTTCCAAGAGGAAGGGACTGATTGTAAGGTTTGTGCAACACCCGTGAAGTTGCACGACTAAGTTTCTTAGTGGATTACTTCAAAGAGGTTCCTTGAAGAGAGTGGACGTAGGGTCAGAACGAATTTGATATTGCCGAACCACTATAAACTGAGTTTGTATCTTCTATTCCTTAAACTCTTTTGTTTACAGCACATTACTTGTTTATATGCTTGTGGTCTTACCTGTTTTTATAAACTTGCGATTAATTAGAGAAAGTTTTTATAAACCCAATTCACCCCCCCTCTTGGGTTGAAACATCAGTCTACAATTGGTATCAGAGCCTCGTTCTCAAGTTTAGGCTTAATATTCTTGAGTTGATCCGATAGCAGCAAATAGCTTTTCTTAGGGACATTCCTACACTAGACCTCCCTTGTTCAATGGCTCCAACTATAATTATTTGAAAAACAGGATGAAAATCTTTGTCGAATGATAAGATTATAATCTATGGAGAGTCATTGAGGAAGGACCTAGAATTCCATCAAAGGAAATAACTTTTGGAGAAATCAACCATACAATGCCTAAACTCAAAACTGAGTTAAATGATGAGGATTGTAGAATGATGTCTCTCAATAGTAGAGCCACAAGTATTTTACATTATGCTTTAGATATATCAGAATATAATAAAATCTCTACATGTGTTTTGGCTAAGGAGATATGGGATAAATTGCAAGTTACATATGAAGGAACTAGTGAGGTTAAAAAATCAAAAATCTATATGCTAGTATCCGAATATGAATCATTTAGAATGTCTCCTAATGAAGCAATTTCTCAAATGCACTCACGTTTTATAACTATTGTTAATGGTTTGAAGCTTCTTGGTAGAAACATTGAGGATTTTGAACTAACAAGAAAAATCTTAAGATCTTTGCCACCCACTTGGAAAGCAAAGAAGACGACCATCACAGAGGCCAAAGATCTCGATAAACTTGACATCGAAACGCTTCTTGGATCACTATTGACATATGAGATAGAAGAAATGAATCCCATTGTCAATGATGATGAGAAGAAGAAAAATGTGATTGCTCTCAAAGCCTCTACATACAACAGAGAAGAGGAGACAGAAGAAGAAGTATAGAGTAGCGAAGAAGATGGTGAGATGGCTTTAATCACCAAACGGTTTCATAGATTCTTGAAGAAAAGCAAGAAAACTTACACAAAGGATCCCACTTCAAAAGGGAACCACTTGTGTGTTATGGATGCAAAAAGCCCGGCCATATCAAGGCCGATTGTATGGTTACAAGCAAACCATACAGGAGCATCAAGAAGAAAACTATGATTGTAACCACTTGGAGTGATGACAAAGAAGAAGACTCCTCAGATAAAGAAATCGCATATGAGGAAATTGCCAACCTATGTCTTATGGCAATCGATGATGAAAATGAGGTATTATCTTCTCCCTCTTCAAAAAATAAAATTATTAGCAGTAGTGAAGAATTGATAGAAGTCATAAATGAAATGCATGAAGAATTGAAGAAATTCGATTATAGGAACTCTACTCTTAAGAAAAATGTGTCATTTCTTTCTAAAGAGATGATAAGTCTAAAAGAAGAAAAAGATAAACTATCTTCATTGCTTTATGATTCTTTTCAAGATTTTCTTAACGATGAAAATGAAAACTTAAAGAAGAAGATATTAGAATTGAATGGCACAATATCTAGACTCGTGCTTGGAAAAGAAAAGCTTGATAAAAGTGTTATCTTGCCAAAGATTAAGTGGAGGAAAATTCGAGTTAGGATATTCTCCATTAGGCAAACAAAAATCAAAAGAGAGCTTATTCATGAAAGCATCATGTGTGAATGAAGCCTCTACTTCAAAGATCACTAGCAAGGTAAAAAGCATACCCTCAATGAATGCTAGCAAGTTTAGAAATGCTAATTCTAATGCATATACAAGAATGAAACATCCTAGAAATACTCATGCTTATATGTATGCTCATTCAAAAAATGCTTATACACATCCTAGGAGTAACCATCATATGCATCTTAGAAACAATATGTATACTCAAGACTTGCACACTGCACATACATATCCTAGGAATTATTATCATGGTTATCCTAGAAATAATATGCATATTCATAATAATACAAGTATGTTTTCAAGAAATCATCATCATACATCTCCTAGAAATGACATATATATTCCTCATATTAGTAACATGTATCCTAGGAATACTTATCCTAAGAATTATAGACATGCACAACTAAGTCATCCTAGAAATTTCAATAACTATTGTCTTACGATTATGCATTATCAACATGTCTATAGATCACCATATACTGTTAAGAAAGTATGGGTCCCAAAAGGAACCTTATTTTCAAGGACTAACCCCAAAGGACCGAAGAAATTTTGGATACCTAAAAATGCAATTGTGTATCCTTGTGTGATGTAGATATGTCTCCACACCAAGGAGAAAGGTAACTGTTGGTACCTTGATAGTGGATGCTCAAAGCACATGGCCGGTGATAAAAGTGTATTCAAAGAGTTAACTCTAAGAGATGGCGGACATATCACCATTGGAGACAACACTAAAAGAAAGATCATCGGGCACGGAAAAGTCGGTAATGATTTCTAAACCATTGATCATGTATTATTTGTGCAAGGCCTTAAGCCAAATTTACTAAGTATTAGTCAACTATGTGACAAAGGCAACAAAGTCATATTTGAAACATCTCATTGTCTAGTTATAGACATCAAGAGTAACAAGATCAAGTTTGTTGGCCATAGACATGAAAATGTATATATAGTTGATTTAAAATCATTGCATTCCGAAAATGAAAAATGTTTTTCAGCATTTAGTGAAAACCCGGCTATGGCATAGAAGGCTTGGTCATGTGAACATGAATTTGCTTAAAATCATTTTAAGAAAAGATTTAGTCATTAGACTTTCCAAAATCAAATTTGAAAAAGATAAAGTATGTGATGCTTTTCAAATGGAAAAACAAACTAGAATTTCCTTTAAATAAAAAAATATAATGTCAATTACTAAACCATTGGAACTCTTGTATATAGACTTATTTGGTCCAATAAGTACCATTAGTCTAGGTGGCCATCAATATGCTCTTATTATTGTTGATGACTATTCAAGATATACCTTTGTTATCTTTATTGCTTACAAGAATAAAGCTTTCAAAGGATTTGAAAACTTTTTCAAAAGGTTCAAAATGAAAAAGGAATTTGTATTTCAAGCATTAGAAGTGATCATGGAAAAGAATTTGAAAACCAAAGTTTTTCAAAATTTTGTGATGAAAATAGAATTGATCACAACTTTTTAGCGCCTAGAACTCTTCAACAAAATAGAGTTGTTGAGAGGAAAAATAGAGCTCTATAAGAATTTGCAAGAACAATGTTTTGTGAAAATAGCTTACCAAAATACTTTAGGGCTGAAGCAGTAAACACTTCTTACTATATCTTGAATATAATTTTAATTAAGCCTATGCTTGATAAAACTCCGTATGAATTATGGAAATGTAGAAAGCCTAATATCTTCTGTTTTCGTACATTTGGTTGTAAATGCTTCATCCTAAATAACAATAAAACTAACTTGGGTAAATTTGACTCTAAGACCGATGAATGGATATTTTTAGGATATTCAACCTCTAGTAGGGCTTAAGAGAACTCTAGTGGTAGAAGAATTCGTTCATGTAACTCTTGATGAGTCTAACCCAATTAGTAGTAGAGAAGTTTCTTTCAATGATGATGTAGATTTCATTCTAAGAACAGAGGTACCTACTCCCATTGTTGACCCAAAGGAGAGCTCATCTCAAACAAATAAAGAAATGGAAACTCTCAAATTGGACCAACCATCTACAAGTCAACAAGAGGATAGTCTTCCCAAAGATTGGAGGTATGTGAATTATCATCTAATCGATCAAGTGATTGGTGATCCTTTACAAGGGGTAAGAACTCGTTCCTCTATTAGAAATATTTGCAATTATGTAGCTTATTTGTCTCAAATAGAACCTAAGACATTTGTAGAAGTCGAAAAGGATATTGAGTGGATAAATGCTATATAAGAAGAGATAAATCAATTTGAAAGAAATAATGTACGGAATCTAGTTCCTAGACCTAAGAATCATACAATAATTGGAACTAAATGGGTATTTAGAAATAAGATGGATGAAAATGGAATAGTGACTAGGAACAAGGCTAGACTAGTTGCTAAGGGATATAATCAAGAAGAAGGAATAGACTTTGATGAGTCCTATGCTCCCGTAGCAAGATTAGAAGCTATTCAAATGTTATTAGCCTTTGCATGTTTTAACAAGTTTAAATTATTTCAAATGGATGTAAAAAGTGCCTTCTTAAATGGTTTTATAGAAGAAGAGGTTTACGTTGAGCAACCTCTTGGATTTGAGAATCTTAGTCTTCCAAATCATGTCTACAAGCTTTCTAAAGCTCTATATGGGTTGAAGCAAGCTCCTAGATCATGGTATGAAAGACTAAGTAAATTTTTGATTGACAATAATTTTATAAAAGGAAAATTAGACACAACCCTCTTCATAAAAACTCACATAAATGATACTCTACTAGTCCAAATATATGTTGATGATATTATATTTGGTGCTACTAATGAATCTATGTGTCAAGAGTTTGCCAAGTGCATGCAAGGTGAATTTGAAATAAGCATGATGGAAGAGCTTACCTACTTCCTTGGACTTCAAATCAAACAATTGAAAGGAGGTATCTTCATCAATCAATCAAAGTACACTAAGGACCTATTAAAGAGGTTCGGGATGGAAAGCTCAAAACCACTTGGCACACCCATGAGCACCTCAACAAAACTTGATCTTGATGAAGGAGGTAAATTGTGTAGATACTAAATATTATAGAAGTATGATAGGAGCATTACTTTATTTGACTGCAAGTAGACCTGATATAATGTTCAGTGCATGCATGTGTGCTAGATTTCAGGCTAATCCTAAGGAATCACATGTAGTTGCAGTAAAAAAGATCCTTAGATATCTACAAGGAACTCAAACCCTAGCATTATGGTACTCTAGAGATTCATCTTTTGAGCTTGTAGGATATTCAAATGCTGACTTTGCTGGATGTAGATTAGATAGAAAAAGCACAAGTGGAGCATGCCAATTCTTAGGTGCAATGTTAACCTCTTGGTTTTCCAAGAAACAAAACTTCGTTGCTCTATCAACTGCTGAGGCGGAATATGTAGTAGCTGGAAGTTGTTGTGCCCAAGTATTATGAATGAAACAATAACTGGAAGACTATGGTATGAACTTTAAAAGTATCCCAATACATTGTGAAATACTAGTGCTATCAACCTAACCAAGAACCCTATTCAGCACTCTAGAACTAAACACATAGAAATTAGACATCATTTCTTGAAAGACCATGTTAAAAAAGGTGATATAAAACTAGAATTCATACATTTAAAAGATCAAATAGCTGACATTCTTACAAAACCTCTAAGTGAAGCTAGTTTCTGCAAAATTAGACTGTTAATGGGATTGTTAGATTATGATAAACTGTATATCTGATTGCTTCATCATTCATCATTTTGCATACTTGACATCTAGTGAAAGAATATTAAACCTTATTTAATATTTCTCTTACTCACGATGGCATAGATAAACAAATTTCATGTTAAGATTCAAGATTGAAAATTTTCTAAAGGGTACAGTTGACTGGTGAGTCTATCCCAGTTGACTGGTAAGTCTTTGTTTAATCTTCCAGTCGACTGGTAAGTCTATACCAATCGACTAGTATCTTTCTGCCTGTTTACCCAATCGACTGGTATCCTGACCCAATCAACTCATATGTGAAACTTTTCAAATCTGCAAAGGACTCAATCGACTGGTATCGCGATTCTATAAATAATCTCTTCGTTTTTCTCAGATTTTCACGCCATTTTTAAAACTCTAAACTTTCTCTCTCTAAAATATTTTATCCTTTTGATCAAAAATCCTTAAAACACTTTATACACACCTCGATCTACTCATCCACACCATCCATTTTAACTTTCTATGGTTGAAATCTCTAATTTCCACCAAAATATTTTTTTCTCCCAAAAACTCTTATCTTCCAAAATGACCGATCGAATCCGCATTAAAACCACCATTGGGGGACCTCATGTGCCTACTAAGCCAAGGTATACCAAATCTATAGCTCTGGATTTCAAAGGCAAGGGTGTAGCGGGCTCCTTGAGCAAGAAGCCCATAACAAAGCTCGACGACTCTCTGTTCTCCAGCCCAGCAGCAAAAGAGAGGTATACATCTATTATCCGTCATAAAAAGATCATGACGAGTAGATTTGTTGACTTTGAATCTATTTGTTATAGTAATTTTGATGTATTACCTACTTTTAATGCCATTCACTTGACCCCACTAGTCAAGATATATCAAAAAATTTACCCAAGATTGATTCATCGGTTCTATGCGAACTTAGTGAAACCCAGTCCACTGGCTCTGAGGTTCAAAACCAGTGTTATGAGTGTGGAGTTTCAGGTTAACACTGACCTCTTGATGAGTGTCCTGAGGATCCCTATGGGAGGGATCCAATGGAGTCTTGACGGAAAGCCAGATAATTTCGATTATGAGGAGGCATGTCAGATAGTTAGGGGTGACTGTAACTATCCAATAGAGTCTGGACGAATGGATGGAGTGTGTTTCGACCTACTACATTTCACACATATAATGACATACCCCTTGACTCGAAATTGTTCAACCTCATTATGAGTTGGACCATTCACCTGAGACTCGAGAGTCGGGACTATCTATCTAAGATAGATGTCGTATTGATTTGGTACCTTAAAACCAGGCACCACTTCAATATCTACCCCCTGCTGCTCGCTAACATGATAAACGGTGAAGTGAGCAACTCTGGATGCCTTTCCTACAGGATGCTCATCACACTCATTCTCCAGCACTTTTGGGTGCCTGTTTCCACCTCCAAGGCTCAGGATTTCAGCCTCAAAGACATCATCAATGTCTCCTCACTGAAGAAGATAGGATGCATAGTCTGAGATGGCTTAATCTATTCAAAGGCCGGGAAAAACATTTGGATAGGAGATGACGATAGCAGTGATGATGAAGACAAGGGTCCAGATGCTACTGCTACTATTATGGATGCAGATGACCGAGCACCTCTTATGGGTGACTTGAGTGCTGGTCCAATTGGGTATGGTGATCTTCTTCAGGCTATCATGAGCCTCCAGCTGACCATGCAGTCCGGCTTCCAGAGCTTGAGCTCTTCAGTCGACACTATACATCACAACCTCCGCTCTCTCCAGGATGACTTCAAGCTGCACTGTGAGCATACCAAGGGTTCTTCGACTGAGCTTCAGGATCTCGTTCATGACAACTCTGACTCACCCATTCCTTGAGTCACTTTTTATCTTCATTTTGATGTACATATAGATATAGTTTTCAGTTGTTCTTAGCACAGACATCATTTCATCGTTTATTGTATTTTGGTTTTCAGTTTCGGCTCTCTAAAGCCTGTGATGTATAGACTTGTGATGTATATTATTACGTTTTATACTTAAACTTGGTTCATATACTTGTTTTACATTTAGGCAATATGTTTACTTGCTTTAAATCTTTCTGTGTTCGGATAAATGCTTTAAACTGCTTCAGCATGTATGGAAACTTTCGATTCTTCTCGGGAAGGCTTCCTAACTCCAAATGATGCCAAATTTTTGCATACAAGTTTATTTATGCATGCTTTTAATTTCTATGGTATCTATATGGCTTATTTTTTGGTTTCATGCCCTTTTTTTGCTATTTTCAAAACGGGGGAGAAATATCGAAAAATGAGAAAACTAACTGTAAACTCAAAATAGTGCATAGATTTAGGGGGAGCATTGCTCCAAAGAACTTGTTGTATGATTCTATATATTGAGTTGCTTTGTTGAATTGCATAGAAACTATTTTTGAACTTTTTATAGGTTGGTTTTATTCATAAAACAAAAGAAACTCTGCTCGATTTTTTCAAAAAATCTAACACTTAGTTTTTAAAACTGTTTTCTCTCATTAGTTTTGTCATCATAAAAAAAAATGGTAGATTGTTAACCCTCATCTAAATTTTAATGATGACAAAACACAACTCTAATTGTACTAACAGTGCTATCTAAGTGTATTAAGCGATAAAAGTATACAGCCAAGAATCAAGGTGCAAGAACTTAACTTTAACCCGAATCAAACACGAAGTCAAGACAGAAGATCTAGTATAGGTATAAGGTATTGAAACAAGTTGTAAATCTCACTTGTTCAGGTAACTAGCTTGTCTTATGGCTCCTTTTGAAAAATCATTTTAACAAAACTATTCATTCAAATGTTTATAAATCAAAAACATTTCAAAGAATGAAAAACTGGGTTTAAAGACAACCCAGTCGACTGGGTTCTTATACCAGAAGACTGGGATATGGGACAATGTGTCCCCAGTCGATTAGTAAGAACTACTCAGTCGACTAGTACTCTTCAAAACCTTAAAGGTGAGACTTTTCACCTGACCCAGTCGACTGGTACTAAGACCCAGTCGACTAGTAATTCAAAAAATATGACCGTTGAGACATGAAACTTCGGCACAAAATGCACCAAAACATACTAAGTCAGTACAAAACGGCTATATTAATTCAAGGCTATATAAACTCACTCTATTGAGCATTTAAAGAAGAGAGATTAGACATTCAATCAAGTTTTTGCTCATTGATACACAAAAGCTTGAAATATTGTTGAGCCATTCTTCAAGCTTTACCTTAAAAAAGAGATATTATTCAGTTGTATAAGCTTTCGTTGTTGTCTCTCTACCATTTACTTTACAGCAACTCATTTATTGTAAAGGGATTAGCTTCTGAAAGGAAGAGATTAGCTTCCGAGAGGAAGGGATTGAGTGTAAGGTTTGTGCAACACCCGTGAAGTTGCACGACTAAGTTTCTTAGTGGATTACTTCAAGGAGGTTCCTTGAAGAGAGTGGACGTAGGGTCCGAACGAATCTGATATTGCCGAACCACTATAAATTGAGTTTGCATCTTCTATTCCTTAAACTCTTTTGTTTATAGCACATTACTTGTTTACATGCTTGTGGTCTTACCTGTTTTTATAAATTTGTGATTAATTAGAGAAATTTTTATAAACCCAATTCACCACCCTCTTGGGTTGAAACCTTAATCTATACTTCTCATAGCCAAGACCCAATCCTTTGATAATCTTCATGGCTTCATAATAATTTGATGGCATTGAAGCACACGTCAAAAATGTCATGTTGATCAACTCAAGCAATATAGTAAGAGATTTACCAGACCACCCATTCAAACATTTGATGTGTAGTAGGTATAACATAAAAGTTAACTTTGCGAAAATCTGACAACCTGGATAAAGTTCATGATCATAATCTTTCATCAAACGGTGATATTGAGTCATCTCATCAATAGCATAATGAATTAGATGTTCGACGTGTAAAGGCTCACCACAATTGTTGACCTCAAACACCCCATAGGCCTGTTGCTCTTCACCATGCTCATTTGAAGATCCCACTTCGATTCGTCATTGTTTTGGTTTGCACAAGTAACCTCAAAGCCACCTCGGAGCAAACCCAACACGTCATCTCGTCCCATGAAGCCAATTAGAACACTAGTGGGTTCTAAACTAAAGGGAGAGTGGTGCATACGAGATACTTTCTCACCATGAAAAACCCACTCAGTGTAACCTGGACTAAACCTATTATAAAATAGATGCTCCTAAACAACTTCTGGTTCGAATGAAGAACAATTACCACATCTCCTATATGGAAAAACAATATTACCACTACCACAAGATTTCTAACACGCAAATATAATGAAGTTTGCAACACCATCCATATAAGCTTTACTCAACCTCGGTTTATCTATCCAACTTTTATCCATTTTAAGATAACACCAATAGACTTCCCTAAAATAGCATTAATAAAGTTAGAATTGAACAATTTTAGGCAAGAGAGGCATAATCACAAACTGATAATTGATTACTAAGTTGTTGAACTGAAATAGAGAAGAAAAAAAATTGATATAATCACCAAACAAGTATTGGATAGGAGCTGTGTGCCGCCCCTGCATGGGTGCAGCTCCAGCTGCCCCTTCACAAGTGCTGTTGTGTAGCAGCTTTTACACGGGTACTGGTGTGCAGCCGCCTCCGCGCAGCAGCTGCTGTGCAGCAGCCCTTTCACAGGTGTTGCTGTGTAGTTGCCCTGCATAGGTGTTGTTGTGTAGTCGCCCCTGCACAGGTGCTGCTGTGCACCCCTACTCTCTTCCTATACTGTTTTTCCCCATTTATTAAGGTACTATTCTTTACTAAAGCATTCTCTCATGGATCCCATCATATCACAACTTAAAAGTACCATTAAGCAAAGTCATTCTTCATTCGAAGAGGTTTACTGCCATGACAATACAAGATATACAAAACTATGTCCATCTAATTTAACAATTAGCAGTAGAAAAGATACCATAAATTCATACACCCAACACAAAAGTTACCATGGTGCTCCTTGGTCACATATATACTTGAAGATGAAGAAAACAGAAAAAAAAAAAAAAAAAAAAAAAAAAAAGGCTAATGAATTCAAAATATATGTGAGATTGTGAGTAGAAAGCATGGCATTTGCCAAAAATTGATAACATAAGAAATCAACTGAATCATTAGAAAATATGCCACCATAAAATAGCAAGCAACATCAAGTTAGGGAAAAAATTAAGTCTCTTAACAGCTCATTTACTAATAATTTTGTGTATCACCTAATCAACATATCCATACCAGCAATTAACATTTAACAATGATATCCAATACATACACAATTAGCATTTTGACCTTTGATGCACAAGTTACCAGCCCAGCCGAACACAAACATACATTCAATTTATCAAAACGGGTGCTACTGTGCAGCAGCCCTTGCACGAGCGCAGCTCGAGTCATCCCTTTACATACTCATGTTTGTTAAATTACTATTAGTACTTATCCTCTTTAGTTTTTCTTTTTTTCTTTTTTTTTTTTGATTCTTTGTAACTTTTAAGAAAGCATTATTTTTAATTGCTTGAACCATGATAAAAGTTTTTTTTTCAACAAATTAACAGTTCCATATAAAAATTCCAAATAATTTGGAATTCTATTTGTTCGAATTGCTAGTATTATAATAAATTACAATGAATCTGGCATTCTGTTTTTACTTCATACCAAGAGATTTTGCAGTTAATTTCATGATTTTTTTTTTGTCTCGAGGTGTTGGTTAATGGCAGGTCCACCTTCTAACCCCTACTCCATGATTGATATGGTACTTTGAGAGAGATAGGTCCCTTAAAAATGTGGTTTAGATAAAAATAATGAAATATTAAAGAAAAACAAAAAGATTAAGTAAGATAAACAAGTGCAATTATCTTGGGGATATGACACTTTTTTGAGGTAGTCGACACAATTATGATGGTAGACATAGGTTGAAAATTTTACAGGGAGGGATTAATAACTCACTCCTGAATATATATATATATACTATAAATCACTCCTGCATCAACTAGCTATTGAATGCTAGAACAATATCAAAAAACATGAGACAAAATTCCTATTATTCGAATGGACAAATCCATATAAATTTTTAACTAAAAAAAGAATGAAAGAGAAAAATATTACCTCTACTAGTCGAATGAATAAATCAAGCTGTGTCTTGTGATCAAGTAACAAAGATTGGGATCCATTGTAGAGAGAATTAAGCTCAATTGCAAAGAGAATCGAGCAATAGAGATGATGATATCAAGAAAGAATGAATGGAGTAAGATCGAGAATGAGATTGAGAAAATGTGAGCTGAAAGAGGGAGCTGACATAGAATAAGCCATGAACTTGATATTTTCCCCCTTTTACTGGTCTTATCTTTTTCTTTTATCTCTTCATTTATATCACCTACTTTCTGATTTTTGAAAAACTCAAAGCTTTTAACAAGAAGTATAGACCATTTCGGCTTCAACAGTTGTCAAAACTGCTGATGTTATCTAACTTGCTTGAAAAAGGGGCTGACAAAACCTCGGATAGCTATTCCCCCAGTGAATTATCTCTCCCAGCTAGTGATGCTCGAGTTCAACAACAAAATAACAAGCAACATTGTCAAAGACAGTGAAAAGATGCAAAGAAACAATGCAAGTATAAATAGAGTATAAGCTTTATTTATTATACGTAGTACACTGGGGTAATGACTTGTTAAATAACATGTACTACATAATCTTGACTTACAAAATGCAAAAAAAAATAACTCCTTTTAACTCTAGTTAGCTTCCCTTTCATCCTTTTCTTTTGCCTTCATTCCTTGCCGAACAACTTTTAGGCATCTCTTACTCAGTTCACTAAATAATGAAAAGCTAGCACTTAGGACAATGTCACTTGAGTTACCTCTTGTCTTCCATTGATTGAAACTAAGCTCTCAATCCATTACCTTCTTCCTAATACCTCTATTACCTAGCACATGCACCCATTTGCATTCACAAATATTTTATAACAAAATATTATTAATACATGCTAATTTTGATAATAAGGTAGTAGGTGTACTAAATTCCATAAAAAAAAAAAAAAAAATCTCCATCTTATACGTGAAAACTGAATTTATAATTTTATTTCTCTAGAAAGATTTTTCTCTAGTTCTTGTAAGAATTTTTCACACCCAGTTTGTTTTCATTTGCTCAACGAAAGCACTTAGAATGGAGACATAAATAGAATTCCAGCAAACTGACCAAGCATAAAATATAGTGCCACTAAACGTAACAACAAACACCCGGTATCATAATTTCTCACACATCCAACAAATCACTTTAGCCAAACCAGCAACCATGAGAAGCTTGTTCTAGATATTAGTCAGAGCAAGCCCTGCATTGAAGACTTCCAATGCCAGCTAATCATTGTAAATCATGGATAAGGCGAGCAATCTTTTCATTCTAGTGACCTAAGCAGAACAATCAAAACCTCCAAGTGCCAAAAAGACAAAAGACAAAGAGCAAAAACTACACGGGAGAATCAAATATCTAATCAGATTAGCCGAACGAAATAGGTTCAAATGATCCATCAAGTACTCAAGAATGTGAATTCACAAAGATTTTTGGTAATATATATCAATTATTGAATGGCATAAGATGATGAGTGACGCTCAGGAGAGGAAAACAAAAATGGTTTGATTCAACTGTAATAAATTCAAGCATTAATTGTGGCAATTAATAAGTGGAGGTAGATATAATAAATTCAAGCATTAATTGTGGCAATTAAGTGGAGATAGATGTAATAAATTTAAGCATTAATTGTGGCAATTAAGTGGAGGAAGATGTGCTCTACTAAGCATTAATTGTGGCCAAATTAATTCAATTATTTTGAATGCATTTCTCCTATAAATAGGATAACCATAGAGCATATTAAGGGTTAGCAAGTTAGAGTGTTAGAGAAAAAACACAAGGTGTATGCTTAAGGAATGTTGGTTCATATTCTCAATGGTTGTATTGAGAGTATAAGGTATATGTAACCAACCTATATATGGTCCATGTTTAACCCTTTGGCTATCCATTGATTGTGGTAACAAGTGTATGGAATACGGACGAACGTTCTTAATGGAAAAACATGTATAAATACAGGTTTGGCTCCTAGACTCGGTACTTCTCATTTTCTTTCATACACCATCAAATTGAAGAGAGTTCTGAGAGTCTAGAAGAACCAATATCGAGAGAATACCGGATTGTGTAAGTGAAAAGCTTCAATGGCCGGAGGTATGTTTACAGTCTTTATAATTCCGCATTTAATCTATATGCTATTTAAGTTGTTTAGCATTTTTAGATTTTATTTAAGTTCTACCATTTGGTATCGGAGCATTATTTGCCTCTGCCTTGAAGTATTAAGCAATCTGTAATACTTTCAATTTATACCTGAAAAATAATTTGATTTCAAAGTTTGTTTTTCGAGTATTTTTTATGGAAAATAATGTTAGAAATCATTAGGAAATTGGATTACTAGTATTTATGAGTTTTAAAATCTTGGAAGCCAATTTTATGGATTTTCACTATGTTGCATATGATTTGTAATTATTTGCACAAATAAAATTTATAAACCCTTATAGGTATTTATTTTATTTACGTGCTTAAAATTATGTGTTATGTATGTATAACTTTTTTGGGTTATGCATGCAATTTAAGTTTAAATAGTTTTAGTGCATAAATAATTTAATGTTGGGCATGTATTTTTAATTTTGTGATTATTTTTCTCAAATTAAGATTACACATATATACTATTTATGTTAGTTCTATATATGCAATTTCAGTAAATGCTCATTTTTAGCATGCTTTCGTTTTTCAATTCATGTTTTTAGAATGAGTTTATTTTATGCAATGAATTAAATTAATTGCATAATATCATGTTTAATTATGCAATTTATGTTTTATTTATGAGAACTTTATTTACATATGATAACATATTATTAAGTTTAGATATTGTTAGATTATGTAAACTTAGGTTATTCTCATAAAACTTAATTTGTGCATAACACATTAAGGTTCATAATACATTACTATGAACAATTAAGTTAAAAATTATGAATAATTCATAAACAATTTGTAGTTGGCATAAGACAGCATGATCTAGGACAACGCTCTGTCTAAGGATTCTGGTTTTTAATGAGGCTTTGTTCCGACCAATTATCCTGGGAGCACTCTTAGTGATTGCCTATTATGTTACTGTGTAATTGCTTTTAAGCATTAAGTAGAGCCTAAAATATAGTAAATATAAATGTCTAGTGAACTATATAATTTTAAAATATTTAAATAGTAGCCACAGCATCTTTAATTATATAAAATTATATATTAAGTGGATTAGGATCACATAATGGACATTAATTGTAATTAATTATATGAATATAATGATTTTACCCCACATAGATTTTATTGTGTTTATATAATTAATTAGGATAATATATTAAAATTAGTTTTTCTTAATTTACCTACAGGAGTTAAGAAGAATTAATTTAATAGTTTTATCATAAAGTTTAAAGATAGAAAAACATCAAACTGTAATCATAATATACATTATGAATTTAATAAAAATAGTTTGATAAAATTTATCATAAAGAATAAAGAATCTTATTGAATTAAAAATTTAGCCCACATGTAATTTTTAATGAAATTAGATTCAATTTCAGCGTGTTTTTACATTGGTAAAATATGCAATTTAGAAAATTAGACCTCAAATCTTGACATAAGCTTTTGGACTTTATGTAGTTACTCAACCCACTAGTTTCTTTGATATCCGTTGTGACATACCCGAACTTAGGGGAGACAACTATAAGGTATGGAATGAGAGGATTCTTCTCCATCTAGAGTGGATGGACATAGATTATGCTATTAGGAAGGACAAACCACCAGCAATCGTCGATAACAGCACTCCAGCTGCTGTCACGCTATATGAGCGATGGGAACGATCCAATCGGCTTAGCGTGATGTTTATCAAAACTAAGATAACTGCTGGTATACGTGGTTCAATCGACCAGCATGAGAAAGTCCGCGATTTGTTGAAAGCCATTGATGATCAATTCGTCACTTCAGAAAAGGCATTGGCAAGTACCCTGATAATGAGATTATCATCCCTCAAACTCACCAGCGTAAAAGGGGTGCGCGAGCACATAATGCAAATGCGTGACATTATGGCTCAACTTAAGAAACTTGAGGTTGATATGTCGGAGTCCTTCCGGGTGCACTACATTCTGAACACCCTTCCAACTCAGTACGGGCCTTTCAAAATCTCGTACGACACACATAAAGCCAAATGGTCAATTAATGAATTAATGACCATGTGTGTTCAAGAAGAAGAGAGACTTGTGATGGAAATAGGTGAGAGTGCAATGCTGGCTACTACCTGTTGGAAGAACAAAGCTAAACCTATCAAATCTCAAGCCAATCAGAAGAGGAAAGGTAAAATACCACCTCAAGCTGATATCAAGAAAGAAGAAAAATGTTTCTTTTGTAAAAAGAAGGGACATATTAAAAAGGAATGCATAAAATTCCAAAAATGGCTTGAGAAGAAAGGTAATCCAACATCGTTTATTTGTTATGAATCTAATATGGTTAATGTTAATATTAACACATGGTGGATTGATTCTAGATCTACAATTCATATTGCAAACTCATTGCAGGGTATACAAAACCTAAGGAAGCTAGTGGGAAGTGAGCAAAGCATCTTATCAGGCAACAAGATGGGCTCACATGTGGAGGCGATTGGAACGTGCATTTTAACTTTAAGTAGTGGCTTTATTTTAAAATTGGAAATGACCTTTTATGTACCAAATTTCTCATGAAACTTGATTTCTGTTTTCAGACTTATATCATTTGGATATTCCTTCAATTTTCAAGACACATCTTTCAGTTTATTTTATAAAACTGATTGTGTTGGGAATGATATTTTGACTGATGGTCTTTATCATCTTTATTTACAAAATGATGTCACTTATAGTTCAATGCATGTTCAAACTGGCGTTAAAAGGTGTAATATTAACAATGGCTCCTCTATGTTATGGCACCGGAGATTAGGACATATCTCCATAGAAAGAATTAAGAGATTAGTGAATGAATGAGTACTTAGTACTCTAGATTATACTGATTTTGAGACTTGTGTGGACTGCATTAAGGGAAAGCAGACCAACAAGTCCAAGAAAGGTGCTAATAGGAGTTCGGACATATTAGAAATCTTTCATACTGATATATGTTGTCCAGACATGGACGCACATGGTCAAAAATATTTCGTCACTTTTATCGATGATTATTCACGATATATGTATATCTATTTGCTTCATAATAAGAATGAAGCATTGGATGCCTTCAAAGTCTTTAAGGCTGAAATTGAGAACCAATGCGAAAAGCAAATACAAATTGTGAGATCCGATAGAGGTGGAGAATATTATGGTAGATACACAGAAAGTGGACAAGCACCTGGTCTTTTTGCCAAGTTTCTTCAAGAACATGAGATTGTTGCTCAATACACTATGCTTGGTTCCCCATACCAGAATGGTGTTGTAGAAAGAAGAAACCGAACATTGATGGATATGGTGCGGAGTATGTATAGCAACTCCAACCTTCCTACATCCTTGTGGACTGAAGCACTAAAGACGGCTGCGTATATATTAAACCGAGTTTCAACCAAGGCTGTTCCCAAGACCCCATTTGAATTATGAAAAGGTTGAAAACCGAGTTTGCGACATATGTATGTTTGGGGATGTCCGTCTAAGGTAAGGATTTATAACCACAACAGAAGAAACTAGATCCGAGGACCATTAGTGGGTATTTCGTTGGATATACCGAAAGGTCCAAGGGTTGCAGGTTTTATTGTCCAACTCATACTACTAGGATTGTGAAATCAAGAAACGCTAAGTTTCTAGAGAATGACGTGATCAGTGGGAGGGATCGGTTCAGGAACTTAGTTCCTGCACATGATTATACAGAACCTGCACATGATCATACAAAGTCTCAAGCTTCATCAAATGATAGATTGGTTATAGTTCATAACATGCCTCAAGTACAAGCTCGTGTTGACCATTCGATCATTGAGGTTCCACAAGCTGCTGACAACATTCTAATAGATCAAGTAGTTCAGGAAATACCACAAGTTCATGAACAACCAGTTGAACCACAAGCTCCCTTGGGAGACATTGGTACAACATTAAGAAAATCTACTAGAGTCAGGAGATCAGCAATTCCTAGTGATTACATTGTGTATCTACAAGAATCTGACTATAATTTTGGAGCTGAAAATGATCTTGAAACCTTTTCAAAGGCCATAAGTTGCAAAAGGTCAACCATGTGGCACGATGCCATGAAGGAAGAGATTAATTCCATGAAAAGCAACGGAGTCTGGGATCTTGTAGAGTTGCCTAATTGGGCGAAGGCCATTGGTTGCAAATGGGTCTTTAAAACCAAGATAGATTCATTAGGCAACATTGAGAGATACAAAGCGAGACTTGTTGCTAAGGGATTTACTCAAAAATAAAGAATCGATTACACGGAGACTTTCTCTCCTGTATCTAAGAAAGATTCTCTTCGTATTATTTTGGCATTAGTTGCTCATTTTGACCTTGAGCTACAACAAATGGATGTGAAAATCGCATTTCTTAATGGAGATAGGTTTATATGAAACAACCTGAAGGTTTCTCCTCTAATAATGGTGAGAATTTGGTTTGCAAGCTTAGGAAATCCATATATGGTTTAAAACAAGCCTCCCGTCAATGGTATTTTAAATTCAATGAAGTAATTTCTTCATTCGGTTTTGTTGAAAATCCCATGGATTAATGTATATACCAGAAGGTCAGTGAAAGTAAAATTTGTTTTCTTGTTTTATATGTGGATGATATTTTACTTGCAACCAATGATAAGGGCTTGTTGCATGAGGTGAAACAATTTCTCTCTAAAAATTTTGATTTGAAAGATATGGGTGAGGCATCTTATGTCATTGGCATTAAGATCCATAGAGATAGACCTCGAGGTGTTTTAGGTCTGTCACAAGAAACCTATATCAACAAAGTTTTAGAGAGATTTCGAATGATAGATTGTTCACCAAGTGTAGCTCCCATTGTGAAAGGTGATAGGTTCAATTTGAACCAATGCCCGAAGAACGATTTCGAGAGGGAATCCATGAAGAACATTCCATATGCTTCTGCAGTCGGAAACCTTATGTATGCTCAGGTCTGTACTAGACCTGACATTACATTTGTTGTAGGGATGTTAGGGCGATATCAAAGTAACCTAGATATAGACCACTGGAGAGCTGCAAAGAAAGTAATGAGGTATCTTCAAGGAACTAAAGACTACAAGCTTATATATAGACAAACGGACAATCTGGATGTGATTGGCTACTCTGATTCAGACTTTGCTAGCTATGTTGATTCACGTAAATCAACATCAGGGTACATTTTTCTAATGGTCGGTGGAGCTGTTTCTTGGAGAAGTGTCAAGCAGACATTGACTGCTACTTCTACTATAGAAGCCGAGTTTGTCTCCTATTTTGAGGCCACTTCACATGGTGTATGGCTTAGGAGTTTCATTTCTGGGCTTAGAGTCATGGATTCTATATCTAGACCATTAAGAATTTTCTGCGACAATTCAGCTGCTGTCTTTATAGCTAAAAACAATAAAAGTCGAAGTCGAAGTAAACACATCGACATTAAGTATTTAGCCATAAGAGAACGTTTAAAAGAAAAGAAAGTGGTCATTGAACACATTAGCACTGAATTGATGATCACTGATCCTTTGACTAAAAGCATGCCACCTTTGAAATTCAAAGATCATGTAGAGAAAATGGGACTTGGTTCCACTTTGTAAGTGTATATATACAGTTTATTAATGAAACTCTTATATATTTTGATGTTTTCTCATATTCATGTGCACCTTAATTTCTTTGAGAAAATTCATATGTATAGGACCAAGAATAAACATAGGGTTTATTCATTAAGAAATGTTACCACATGAAGAATAATACTTGATGAACTAAATGCATCGTAATACATGGAAAGTAATACTCACTCTTAGAGGACTTATCGCCATGATTCATGTATTTACTTCTTAAAATATATCAATGGGATTAAGTTAGGTTAAACATATGGACTAAGTGGGAGAATGTAATAAATTCAAGCATTAATTGTGGCAATTAATAAGTGGAGGTAGATGTAATAAATTCAAGCATTAATTGTAGCAATTAAGTGGAGGTAGATGTAATAAATTCAAGCATTAATTGTGGCAATTAAGTGGAGGAAGATGTGCTCCACTAAGCATTAATTGTGGCCAAATTAATTGAATTATTCTTAGTGTATTTCTCTTATAAATAGGATAACCATAGAGCATATTAAGGGTTAGCAAGTTAGAGTGTTAGAGAAAAAACACAAGGTGTATGCTTAAGAAATGTTGGTTCATATTCTCAATGATTGTATTGAGAGTATAAGGTATATGTAACCAACCTATATATGATCCATGTTTAACCCTTTGGCTATCCATTGATTGTGGTAACAAGCGTATGGAATATGGACGGACATTCTTGATGGAAGAACATGTATAAATACAGGTTTGGTCCCTAGACTCGGCACTTCTCATTTTCTTTCATACACCATCAAATCGAAGAGAGTTCTGAGAGTCTAGAAGAACCAATATCGAGAGAATACCGGATTGTGTAAGTGAAAAGCTTCAATGGCTGGAGGTATGTTTACGGTCTTTATAATTCCGCATTTAATCTATATGCTATTTAAGTTGTTTAGCATGTTTAGATTTTATTTAAGTTCTACCATCAACGGCACAAACAACTCCCTCAAAGCAAACTTTGTTAGCTACAGTGTAGATTATCCAAATTAAAAATAAGCATTTCTCTCTATGGGAGTAGAAAATACACTAATATGTACTCCATTTAATCCTATCAATCACCAAAAAAACCCAACAGATTAACGACTCCAATAAGCAAAAAACGAAGATTGCAAGAATTGAAGCAAGTTTCTTTATTACTCACAATTTCATGATTTTGTCTCAATGTACAAAAACAAGTAAAATGATACAGAAGCAAATTAAAACAAATGGGAAACATGCTTTATCCCCTAATTTTCCCCAAAGCTAAACTAAAAGCCTACAAATTAACTAAAAACTATTAGAGATTCAGAGATAAGGAGAATATATACAATTTTTGAATGACCCATGTGCGGCTTGACAAAGAAACAAGCTGATTGATAAAGAAGACGATGTAGTGCGCGTTGTTATTCTAACTTTCTGTCCTCTGAATGCTTAAATGTGCAAGGAAATTTAGCCAGGTTTCTTTGTCCTATTTTGGTGCTTGAAAGTGCCAATATATGATGAGGTTATATAGTGGCGCTTTGAAGCGCTGATACATAACCAGATCACATAGCGGTGCTTTTAAGAACATCTATATTTTTCGGCGCTTTCAAGAGATATAGGTATTTATAGTATTATAAAGACATGTTTTTTCAACTGGAAAGACATAGTGCACCTAAAGCGCTAATGCGACTTTGCGACGCGACCAAACCCGAACTCAAGCTCGGGTCGGGGCATGGGCCCGTTTTGTAGTGCAATGCACCATAAGCCTTCACTCTATCCCTTTTACAACACAAGTAGATAGTAATCCCAAATAAATGCTTATAAAGCATTTTGTTTTTCCTTTTCTTATCAATGTGGGACAAAGCCAATTTGGGTTTTCAAACAATCATTTACTCTAATTTTAAGGTCATTTATTAAGATTAATTTTAACCAAAATCAATACCCATTAAATCTTCAACTTGAGATTTATTGAAAGCACCTAATTAAAGGTTGTTGGCCTGGATTAGTCATTAATTGTCCCGTGGTGGAGGATTGTGTATAAAGCCAAGTCACAGTCGTCCATGGTGTTTGTGTAAAATGTAGTTTAAGTGATTAAAATTGTACTCTCACTATCAACTATACCTTTTAGCACAATGGTAGGTGCTCGATCTTAATAATTGGTATTAGAGCCAAGGTAACGAGTTCAATTCCCAGTAGTGGAGGGAGGGGGAGATTGTTGGCCTGGATCGGTCATCATTTGCCTTATGATGGAGGCCCACGTATAAGGCCAAGTCACAGTCGACTGTGGCACTTGTTCAAAATGTGGTTTAAGTGATTACAAAAGCTATAACTTTTAGCGCAATGGTAGGTGCTCGATCCTGACAAATGTCTTTTAATGAATATTAGTTAGCTTAAATTTAGACTTTAAAACGATCTAAAATTAGCTTTTAATGCTGATTTTTGTAACAATCCCCCACCCTTTTGAAAAACCAATTTTGAAAATATTGCCAGAATACTTTCGAGTCATGTATACATAAAGAATGTATATTTCAATTTAAAACCTTCTATTAGTGTAAATAACTCAAAGCCTTATTGAAATGAATGGTTTCTTTAGATTAAACCAACATTCCTATGTGATACTACCAGAGCCATCACACACAAACAATTCTCTTATTTTGGTGAGAATTTATTTTCATATAGTACTATTATGGTCGTGTGATATATCCTAGTTTCATGGACCTCTAGAGAGCAAACCATAACTCTCTGCAAGAAGCGGCACCACTCATTCGTTCATAAAGGTGAAGATCCTCCTGTGTTTTCATTATTAGAATGCATTTTATAACTTCATTAAGAGTTTAACTTAATCTCTAAAAACGTAACAGACGATATTATCTTTCTAAATTATGGATCAAATTTGTGACAATATCAACAGTCAATTATAGTAACTTATTATTACCCATTAAAACATTGGACTAATGGTCTACTAGCATTAGGTTGGGTTACCAACACTGTTGACTTTTAAATGGTTTAGGCCCCATCTCTCTAGATATACTACTTACTAGGTCTCTTGCAAGTGCCTTAGTAAGTGGATCAACCAAGTTCTTACTTGAATTTACATAGACAATTGTAATGATACCATCTTATATCAATTGTCTCACATACTCATGTTTAAAACTGATGTGACTAGATTTACAATTGTAGGTACTGTTATAAGCCCTTGATAAAGTGGTTTCACTATCACAATAAAATGAAACAAGGGGCATTAGACTAGGCCACAATTTGATGTCTAACAACAAATTCCTAATCCATTCGATTTCCTTCCCTGTTGTCGCTAGGGCAATATATTCGGATTTTATCATTGAGTGAGATATACAAGTTTGTTTCCTTCTAGCCAAAGAAATTACACCTCCACCAAGGGTGAATATCCACCTACTTGTGGATTTGTTATCTCTCACACATGTAATCCAACTCGCATCAATGTATCATTCTAATACACTTGAGTAACTGTAATGTATCATTCTAATACACTTGGGTAACTGTTATAAAACAATCCTAAATCATTGGTCTTATTGAGATATCTCATTATCCTACCAATGGCTTTCTAGTGTTTTGTACTAGGATTACTAGTATATCTATTAAGTTTAAATGTAGAATAGGAAATATCTGGTCTAGTACAGTACATTGCATACATTAGACTACCAATAGTGTTAGCTTATTCAAGTTGTGCCACTACCCAACCATAATTATTCTGTAATTTGATACTTGGATCAAAATGAGTACTATACTTCTTGAAACCAAGATGTTTAAACCAAGTTAACACTTTCTCAATATAGTGAAATTGACTTAAAGCACAATCCCCACCATGTTTCTTAGTTTTGATTCCAAAGATTGTATTTGCTTCACCCAAGTCTTTCATCTTAAAGATAGAATATAGATACTTCTTAGTTTCATCTACTTTTTCCATGTTAGTACCAATGATCAACATATCATAAATATATAAACGAACCGTCACACCATAGCTTTTGGTTAATTTAGAGTAAATGCATTTATCAGCACTGTTATGTTTAAAACCGAATGATAAAATAATAGAATCAAATTTTTCATGCTATTGTTTCGGGGGTTGTTTCAAACCATAAAGAAATTTGACTAATTTGCACACTTTATTTTCATTTCTAGGAAGAACAAAGCCTTTCAGGTTGTTCCATGTATACTTTCTCATTTAAATCCTTATTTAAGAAAGCAGTTTTTACATTCATTTGGTGAATATAAAGATTATAACTAGATACTAAGGCTATAAGGACTCAAATAGAAGTAAAACGTGCAGCTGGTGCGTAAGTGTCAAAATAGTCAATCCATTATTTTTATTTAAAACCTTCAACTACTAGTCTCACTTTGAAAGTTTGATTAGTGCCATCAATATCGTATTTTCTCCTAAAGACCCACTTACAGCGAATGAGTTTAGATCATTTGGCTAAATCCACGAATACCTAAGTTTTGTTACCTATTATAGAATCTATCTCATCATTAATGACTTCTTTTCAAAATGAAACATCTTTCGAAGCCATAACTTTCTTAAAAGTTGTAAGATCCTCTTCTAAGTTAAACACAATAGGCATTTTATTCAATACATTATTATTTTGGTCACCTTCAATTAGAAATAGCAATCATTGAGAAGAGATGAAATCAGGGTCCAAATTCTTCTTTTTTTCTTGCCCAAATACTCTGTTTAGGTTCAACAAACCTTTAATGAATATTAGTTTCTCTATTTTTAATTTTTGTTCTTAACTCTTTATTGGGTTTAACTTTTTTAGACTCTTCTTTTATATTCTCAAAATCAGTAGAAAACTTATTTTCAAAGAATTCTGCATCACGTGACTCAACAATAATGTTAAACTCCAAATCAAAAAGTCTGTAGGCCTTACTATTTTTAGCATATCCAATGAATACACATTTTATAGCTCTAGGTCCTAATTTTGTTCTTTTAGGGTATGAAATTCTACAATATGCTAAACACCCCCACATTTTAAAATAATTTAAGTTAGACTTTCTACATTTCCATATTTCATAAGGACTCAATTTTGTTTTCTTTCTTGGAATTCTATTATGAATATGACATGTAGTAAAAAGTGTTTCACCCCATAAGTTTAATGGCAATTTAGTATTAACAAGCATAAACCTTTTTTTCTTTTACTAAAGAACGACTTTTTCCTTTTCGCCAAACCATTACATTGTGGTGTGTAAGGTGCAGTGCGCTGATGTATTATGTCATGCTCTTCATAAAATTGATCAAAATCATTTAAAAATATATTCACCACCTTTATCAAAACGTTAAATTTTAATCTTTTTATCAAACTGATTTTTACTTCTGATTTATATTTCTTAAATATGTCAAAAGCTTCATCTTTGGATCTTAACAAGTAGACATATAAATATATGTTTGCATCATCCAAAAAAGTAATGAAATATCTTTTCCACCTCTTATTAACATATCATTTAGTTCACATAAATCAGAATGTATCAAACTTAAAATTTGTGAATCTCTTTGCACCTTAGGAAATGGTTTCTTTATCATTTTAGGTTGAACACATATCTCACATTTTCCTAGATCGTGATTTTCAATATTTATTAATTCTAGTTTATGCATGCTCTTTAAATAACCAGAATTAAATGTGTTAAACGACTATGCCATAAAGAAGAAGACTCAACAACATAAGTAGAAGCTATGATTTAATATTATTAATACTTAGATTATATATGCTATTACAATTCTTTATCTACAAACATGCCATTCTTTGAAAGAATGACTTTGCCAGATTCAATAGAAACTCGAAATCTTTTTTTATCTAAAAGATCAACATAAATTTGATTATTTTGAATCTTTGGTACATAGAGAACATTAACAAGACTCAAACGCTTTCTAGATGCTAAGTTAATCTCAACCATTCCTCTTCTACAGACTTTGACTCGTGCAACATTTCCCATTTGCTAACATCTACACTTTTGCGAAATTTGTATTCACGAGCATAGTGTGTAAGTTTACCACACACATAACACTTCCCTTTCTTCTTTCATGTAGTATTTTTAAACTTTCCTCCGTCTTTCACTCGTAAAGCATGTTTTTTTTAGATTTGGTTGCCTCCACATTATGCACTTTAGGACCACTTTGAATATTATTACCTTTGTCACGTAAACGTGACTCTTCTTCAATACGAAGATGTTTTCGATCTCAATTCTACTGTGAGCTTGGCCTCTCCAACCTAATTACCTAAATACCCAACCTAGTATCCAACTCGGGCTCAACTGAGATTGATTAGGTAGGTAGGATTGTTTCGATCAACTAAGATTGATCATTTTTAAATGGTAACTTTGGAAGTTTTCTTTTCCTTGCTTATAAACATGAAGTAAATTTTATAGGATCAGGCATAGCAATGATTTGCATCTTCTTTTAATCATATTAAATAAATATTTTGTCCATTCAAATTATAAGGAACATATTTTGTCATGAATAACATATTGTGAATGATTAAATTACTTGATCTAGTAAGCAAGTTAGAATTTCTTACTACTGTCTAGTATAAACATGTGATTAAGGTAAGTAAAAATTTAATGGCAAGCTATGAGCTTGATGTGTATCAAAATCTATATAGGCACAAGTATATATTCAACACTTTCTGAAATTTTCCAAGGATTGGTACATTCTATTAAGTCAACAATATACACAGTCCTTGATAGATTAAATTGTTTGGTATTGATACTTCATGTTTCAACAAGTTCAGAAATAGCATTTTCAGCAATGAAAATTGTCGGCTTCGTAGTAAGATGGAAGATGATTTTCTTAAAGATTGCATGCTTCGGTATGTTGAAAAGAAAACTGCAACTAAGACTAGATAATTAGTCTCCTATAAGGAGATGTCGAGTTCAGTTTAGATAGAAGATATTATTATATTTCTTAATTATATATATTTTTTTAATAAAATAGATATTATTATCAAAAAATTTATTGATTATATGCATTTTATTTCCTAATTTTGTGTTGTAAATAAAGTGTTACTCCTTACTTGTCAATTTCCATTGGATCTTATTTACTCTTGGTCAAGAAGCTTTACCGTATCTAAGTTTGTATAAGTTTTATCATTTCATTATCTTCCTGCAACAATTATACAACTTTTAATATTTCTCTAATGCATCATTTCATTATCTTCCTGCAACACTTATACAAATTTTAATATTTCTCTAATGCATATTGTCTTAATTATCACTTACTCTAGTTTATGTGAAACACATGTCTCACTGAAGGTATATATATAAAAGTAATATTCCATAGTTAAACTTTTATGTACTTGACAAACTTATAATAATTATTGAGCAACTAAAAAAAAATATCAATCAAATGATTGGAAGATCGATAATATATTTCAACCTTCCCTCAAAAACTTTTCTGACTCCGACCTGACTATAATGGAAAGGAAGTGCTAATTACGCTAATCAATTGGGAGAAAAAACAAAATAAACGAAATGGTCTTTACCTACCTATACTGCCATGAATTAGTAGCGTATTTAGCACTTCCCAAAATGAAATTGGGCAAGAAATGTGATGGTAATAATGTGTGATGATGATAATAAATGGAAAATCATGTACATTGTACGTAATTAATTAAGATGACAAAGTCCAATTGGAGGGCATGTACTGAAAAGAGGAATATGAGTTTTTATGTGCAAAAATTGTTGATTAGTTTGAATTTAAATTTAATAATTTAAATTATTTAAAAATTTTATTAGTAATTTTAAAGTATTTTATTGATAATATCAATGTAAATATGAGATCTAAAAATTAATATTACTTTTAGATTTTTCAGTTAATACCCCAATCAACCAAAAATTCATTTTTTGTGTAGAGAAATTTTTTTTTGCACTAGATGTAAATCTTATTTTCCTACCAAAATAAAAATTTGATTAATAATTTTAAATTTTTTTATTAATATTAATTATATATATTTAATTAATATTATCAATAAATATTTTAAAAATTATCAATTAAATTTTCTATTCAACAGAAATACAAATACAAGTTTCTCTCTTAAATATCTCTCCATTCTGTAGGTTTTTTAAAAGGACTGAAGCAATACTGACTGTGAAGTGGGTCACCGCTCAGGTCTGATAGCTTGCTTTTGAAGTAGCAGAACGTTCCATCCATGCATATGCACTGTACATATGATAATTATTGGTACTAACAAATTAAATAAGTAATTTTAAAATTAATAAATTAAATTAAAGAAGAAGGTACATAGTGACCCATAATTTACGCTGATCAGGTGCTGCAGCAGCAAAGGCCATAACCCTGGTCTTGAGGCTGACGTGGCATATAATGAAGTGAATGATTGGGTGTTTCGTGAGGGTTATAGACTACATGTAGCTATGTGGGGTTTCTTGTGAGGATAAAGGTAAGAGGGGGTTCTTGTCTTGACAAAAATGGGTAAGTGGGCCCACCCTTCTAGCTGGCTATCAATGTTTAGGCTTTTATGATACATGATGGATGGATAGGATGGATCAATGCATGGTATCATAAAGTGTGATGAAAAAAGGACTCTTTTTTCTTTTCTTGATTCTTTGGTAGGTACCAATCCATCACCCAATTTCAAAGTGTAATCTCCAAAAAGAGGAGCTCAAAAAGATTGCCCTGCTTCTTTTTCATTCACTTTACTAGGGATTTTGTTTTATGTTAGATTTGAATTGGCAGACTTGTCAACTAATGGCATATGATTCATGAAAGTTGAACTTTTTTTTTTTTCCATTCAAATTTCAGCATAAGCTAGCTAGGTAGAGGAGATGATTTTTAATTAGAAAAAAGAGCATCTAAACAAGCTTATCTTTTATCCATCATGATGAATGTCTTGCACCAAAAGTAGTTAATTTTCCATAGCAACAAATTGTGATTTTCCCTTTTGATACAAGAATCTCTTCACTTTAACATGTTAGGTAAAATTTACAATTTGTTCATTTAACTTATCTGGTCATATATGATCAATGAGATAATGTTAGTGAGTAGTGATTATAGCTAGCTATCTACATCACAATACAATTGGTGATTCGTTATAATTAATAAACTTAGGTGTACACTACATAATTGAAGATTCCTTAATGTATCTATACTGTCATATCAAATTTGCCAATATTTCAAAAATAAGCAATAGCCTAATTAACTTCTACATGTATTCATGAATCATGATTTAACGTAGTGGTAAGAAGCTTATAAACAAGGGTTGGAACCTCACCTCTCAAAATATCGTTAATGATAAAAAAAAAATAAAAATTATAATGATTAAAATCATCGTAAAAAACTGTCAAATAAACATACCTAAACCCCAACACAAAAAAAAAAAAAAAAAATCACTACATTTAACTGCAAGTTTTCTTATGATGCAATTAATGATTAAAATAATAATTTTTCCTAGCAAAACATATTTTCATCTTAATTAGCGTGCAAGATATAAGAACATAAACATTTTGAGTTATCATGATTTTCATAATAATAGGGCTTGCATAACTTTGCAATGCTGGCCCACTAATAAAGGGCTTCCATTAATATTTATGGAATTATTTAAGAAAATTGGAATATTAAACTATAATTTAGCAAATTATAATTGATTATAATGAAACTCATTAGAGTATCCAAAAAGCCCAATGATTCTTCAAGTTATTACTTCATTTTTTTTCTTGGAAGCTTTTTTGGTTAATTGTTTAAAGAGCCCATTTGACCACCCAAGGACTTCCATACAAACCAAATAAGAGGAGGTGGAGATGTTCAATTACTTATGGTTCTGTAAGTATAATTATTTTCCTACTATAACTTTTAATTACTTTTGCTAGGTACATTTGGAAACCATCTTTTATTTTTCTATTTTCTTCCTTTTTTTTCTTCCTTCTCTCTTCCCTCCACTTTTCTTATCTAACAACTTAAAGAAATCGATTTGAGGCCAAAATCATAAGCTATAAAACATACTTTTGACTGAAAGCCAGTTTAACAAAGATATAAGATTAGTAGATTGATCTTTGATGGAAACAAAATTAACTAAATTTTCCTAGTGCATTGAATTGTGGGATACGATTTGGAACTAAAATTTTCCACTTATAAAATTTTAATTGCAAATATAAGGATACTCATAAAGCAAGTATTATTAAATTATTGAGATTACTATTGAAATATTATATATATATGTTTCACATAGATCAGGCTATGCAAGTGCAAAATTTGCGCAAAGTATCATAATAAAGAGTCTACATAGGATATTTATTATCTAAATAAAGTATCTTTTATAATATTCAATATTGCAGACGATGGACGGATCAATAGTCATGTCACCATCGATGATAAGAAATTTTGATTCATTAAGATCTATTGTGGGGCCAATATAGAATGATAGCTGATGACCCCATGCATGATAGTGAGAGGAATTGCTCAATAATTATAATATATGAATTAATTAGAAAAAAAGGGTTAAGAAAAGAAGAGCATTGGTGCACTAAGAGAGAGTGGACAAGAGAATCAAAGGAGGACTTGATTGCTGGCTTAAAAACAAGAAGCATGAACTAGTTAGGGTTGCCAACCAGGCCAAGCTTTTTGGTATATATGGGAGTGGGTTGTCACCCTTAAAAAGCTTAATCATGAATCATGAGGAAGTTAGAGACTTTTTACTTTAGGTATAGTAATTAAAGAACCTATCGTTTAAATTTAATTAGTGGCAAAAGTATCTTAATTTGTTTGAATCAACAAATCCCATCAAATGCCAACTGATGCCTCTCATAATCAGCGACTTTCGATCCTTTGCATACAGCTAGGCAGGTGTACAGCAGAAGATTAACCGCGAGTCTTGTGGCATCAAATCTTTTGGATGGTTCATCATCTGATTATCTTTTTCACATGATATGGAGCTTCATGTCTTTCACAATATTTTGCGGTTCATTATTTTTTCTTTACCTTACACACTTAGGTTTATGTGCAAAATCTATTATTCTTTCATCCAGTTTACATTTCAATTGGCTCGTTAGAATAGAAAAAAATATATATATATTTTGATACTTTCCTATCATTTTAATCTTTAGGGATAATTTGTCATCCAAGTATCTTTTTCACACTAGCAAAAAGTATATTCTCTTTAAACCAACCACGTAAGAATGCAGTTTGCTGAAAGATTTCACCTGGCACCCCTGGCTTCTAATGTTTTCCTCTCATTAATGAATTCAAAATCAAGAAATGTTTTTGAAAACATTTTTTTTTGTTTTTTATTTTTTATTTTTAAAAACTAAAACAATTTTCTTTTTCCATTTTTTATCTTTTGAAAAACTTGTTTGGTAAGTGAAAACAAAAACTGATTTTTAAAAATAAAAATGAAGAAAATGTGTTTAGTGATACATGTCCAAAACGATTTCATCATGGCTGCATACCCTACTAGCCTACGTTTCATAATTATTGGGATTGGTCTTACTAGATTATACATGTTCAAAATGATTTTTTTCAAAAGAAGATAAAAACCCAACAAAGGGAAAGTATTACGTGACACCATAAAATAGATATAATCCAAAAACAGATAATGGTATCAAGATTGAAGATGAAAATGAACACAACAATAAAGGAGTTTACAAATGTTTAGCCCTGAAAGGATGGGCCTAATATAGGACTACAAAACAATGGTTTGGATCTCAACAATGGGCCTAATCTTTTCTTTCTTTAAATACAGGCCCAGTATTTAATCTCTAGTGAACTACCCATTTTGGGATTGATGGATCATGGATGGGAGATATCAAAACCCTGCACAAAAATCGTAAAGGAAACAAGCAGATCCAAATTCCTCATAACACTAATTTAAAAGAAGTAGCAGCCTTATCAAAAGAAAAAAAAGCAGTAGCAGCCCTACGCAAAAGGTAAAATGGGCCTTAGGCCCAACACTGGAGAACGGATTTACACAACTCAAATTGCCTAAATGGGCTTTCTAACTTTAATCCCCTAAATCAAATGTGTGTATATATATATATATATATATATATATATATATATATAGGGTGAAATCAGATTATTTATTGAAAATACAGGGATAGTCATTTCACTAAATCAAACGATGAACTCAGTTCTATAGTCTAAACCCAGTTACAAAAATTTACGAAAAACCAAAAATATCTTTATATGTTAGAAATTCACGTGTATCATGTCATTGTTCCTTTATCTATCTTTCAATTTTCTCCTTATCTTGTATCATCTCTCTATCTTTGTATAGATTAACTCTTTGTATCTTTCTTACATTTCTTCATCAATTTATTTTTTCATCATCTTCATGTTTTTTCTCTCACAAAAGTGACAATCACTAAGAGACAGCGTTAAAACTATATCATAATGTAATCGCAATGAGTTGGAGTTGTCGTGCGAGCGTCAACCAACGTTGGGCAAATAGGTTTTTAGTTGATCTTTAGTTTTCTTAGCGTGGTTGATTGATAGGAAAATAGATGTAAAAAAAGGGAATTGAAAATTTGATATTTCATTTTTATTTTTCAATTTATGAGAAATTTTGTATTGTTTTTAGTTTATATGATTCTAATTTTGGCTTTTCATTCTTAACTTGAATTCTATGGTTTTCACAAATGAGATCATGTTTTGGATTTGTTCGGTCGGTAAGAAAATAATGAAAAAATATAAGAAATTGAGGGACTAAAACTTTAGATTATAATCATTTGGGACATGAGAAGTGAGGAAATGATTGCTTCCATTTGACAAAGATTAAGGCTATCATTTGGATTACTTGTAGAGAGGTTTTACATTTTTTGAATTCCATACTTTGATCTTTCTTTCTCTCTCACTTTTTTTAAAAGAAATGAGCGATTATTATAGAAGAGAAAAATGAACTACAAATTGTCTTGGTTAATGAGACAAAAAAAATACGTGGAACATCCCCGAACCAAATATGAATGATCTGTCAAGGAAACTCTCCCAAGCTAGAGGATGAGTGTTGATGATAATTTGTAAAAGCTCCATTTCAGAACACATGGACCAAAAGAAGAGCAACACGTGTCGTGACTCACATACCAAAGGACTTGAAGGTGCCTAGTGATTGAAGTACGCGTGTCTTTTGTACGTCATAGGAACAACTCGAAGGTAATGGTTTGAAAGTTGAAGAATATATATATATATGCAAATGTATAAATTTTATTAAAAAAATTTAAAAAAGAGACTCGTGAAAAGTATAGAAAAAAAAGAAAAAAAAATTTTAAAAATGAAAAAGAAAAAAACCAACACCAGTAGCCAAGAGTAACACGCAATTCTGTTCGTGGCAACCAAAGGAGAATTGGTTGCTGACTGTCGGGTTATATATATATATATATATATATATATATATATATATTGTTTTAGTTTATTTTTCTTATTGCTTACCAAATCTTCTTTGATTTTCTTCAATTACAATTCAAATTACTCTATTTCTTTAAACACTTGGAGACTAAAAGAAAAGTTGAAAGAGTAAAATTTTGAATAAGTTTACGAAAGATTTTACAAAAAAATCACGAAAAGCTCTAAGAAAAATAGAAGGTAATAATGTGAAGTTTAGTTTTGAAATTTAGCATACATAAAATTCTCAGAATTCAATGTTAGAATTTTCAAATGGTATAAATTATGAAGGAATTGAAGAATAAATTAGAAATTTTAATATAAATATTATGTCAGGTGTTGACAATCAGTAACCGGGAGAAATTGTTGAGAGGAGCAGGAAAGACAATGAGGTGATCCACGGGTAGTTCTAAGTGCTACGTGGTGAATTAGATTTACTTTAAGTAATCAAGATAAATGTAAAATATATAGTGAGAATATTAGAATAAATTATTAACTTATACTTTGGTGGTAGATGAAAAAATTGGTTGATAGGTATGATTGTAATAATTGATGTGTAGAAATTATTATATGAGAAGTAATATTATTAGAATAATGAGTCGATTTAATAATAAAGGTGATAAATGAAATTCGTGACGAGCTATGGTTGATGATTTGATATAATTTATGAGAAGAAGAATTTAGTGAAATTTTTCAAATAATAATTTGAGAATAATCAGGATAGCTAATTTAAATGTTTGAATACATGCTTGTTTCTATATTATTGTTCATATGCATATTTCATGTCATTATTCATATACATATAAATGAAAATAAAAGAACTGGGAAGGCAGTCGGTCCAAATGAAAATAAAAGAACAGGAAAGACAGTCCGTCTAAATGAAAATAAATGAACCGAGAGAGCAGCCGATCTAAATGAAAATAAAAAAACCGAAAATGCAGCCGGTCTGAATGAGAATGATAAGGTTTCATATATATATATATATATATATATATATATATATATATGTTTGTTATATTTCCTCATGTTTTAATGGTTATAAATGCTTAAATCTTGGATTTTGATTATGTTTCGTATTTTGTGGAGTAGATTGAGGAGTTATATCAAATTGAATTCAAAATCAAGAGATCTGGAGAGGAAAAATCAGAGCTAAAAAAGATATACATTCCAGAAGCGGTTTTTGCTTAAAGCGTGGGCACGTCCTATTTCCCAGAATGTTAACAAAAGCAGTCAGCAGATAAAGCGTGAGCACGCCTTACTAGATCCGAGGTTCCGAGGTTCTGACCCAGGGTTACGAAATTGTTGGGAAAAAAAGGATATGTATGACAGCTGGAAAGATTTAGTTACCCATTGTTATCTTTAGGAAAGTATTTGCCAAGACTCCTTATTAAGGAAGGATTTGCTTTTAATTAGCTTCCTTATCTAGTTAGGGTAACTATTATTAGAGGGAGTAACTACTATAAATAGGAGAGGGATCTCTCAAAAGGGAGGGGGGTAGCTCTAGAGACACAGATTATTCACAATAAAAATTCCTCTTCTCTTTTCTTTAGGCGTTCTTTTAATTATGAGTAGCTAAATACTTTTCTTCCAGCTGAAGGATAATTGAAGTTTGGGTTCTTCAAGAATTGTGAGATCTAAATAATTTTCATTGCTATTTTATTTCTTCACTATTTATATATTTTCTGTATTTATTAAAAATTATTGTCTTGGTTGATTGATGCAAAGGGCCTGTTGTTCAATTATCAGGTCAATAAATTGCGATTTAGAACTTTAAATCCGTAATTGTTTAAATATTCTAATATTAGTGGTAAAATAACAAAGTTGATTATAAAGAGATTTTCGATTTATGTTATGGAGATATATAACCTAGTCTAAATGAATCGAGTTTGTGTATTTGTTGGCTAGAATTGGTAGTCTCTCTAATTATTAATGCTGTCGATAGATTAAATCCTAAGAGCTTGTTTAGGGTTGTTTATTAACAAGGGAAATAATCAAAGAGTTTGTTTTGGTTATCAAGAAAGTAAGGAGAGATAGGTTGTTAGAGCTTGTTAACAACCATAACCAATTTAGTGAAGAATAGAAGATTTTATCCTTGTATCTGTGATCAATTCTCTGAACCAATTCTGAAATTATACCTTTGGCTGGATATTTGCCTGATATTGATTTCTCCTTAGTTTTTAGTTGATTATAATTGCTTTCTCTTTCATATATCTTCTATATTTCAAACCCCCCCTTTTCTTTGCTTTAATTTTCATTAAAATAAATCTACCCAATCCCAATGGATACGACCTTGCTCATCATTGTTAGAATTTGTATTTTTCGAGAGCGAGAATTTTATTATTTGTTGGATTTGACACCCATCAAATTTTTGGCGCCGTTACCGGTGATTGGTGCTAATTAGATTTATTTTAATGCTTCGTTCTTCTCGTGCAGGTGAACTCCAATACAATCATGAGATTGAGAAGACGGCTCGGAAGTTGAGGAAGGAAGCTAAATTGCATGACAAACAAACATCTTCATCTGGATTGATCCATTTGCTCCCAACTTTTCATGGTCTTGAGAATAAAGATCCTCACAAGCATTTGAAGGAATTCCACGTGGTGTGTTCAAGCATGAAACCGTAAGAAGTGACCGAAGAACAAATCAAATTACGTGTTTTTCCATTCTTATTGACTGAAAAAGCAAAGGATTGGTTATTTTATTTGCCCCTGGCTCTGTAACCACATGGATGGAGATGGTGATATTGTTTCTTGACAAATTTTTCCCTGCATCACAAGCTTCTAGCATTAGAAGGGAGATATGTGGAATAAAACAGAAAGATACAGAGACCCTTCATGAGTATTGAGAAAGATTTAAGCAACTCTGTGCAAGCTGCCCACAACATGAAATTTCTGAACAGCTCCTCATTCAATATTTCTATGAAAGGCTCCTACCCATGGAAAGGAAGATGATGGATGCAGCAAGTGGAGGTGCCATAGTGAACAAAACTCATCATGACACTAGAGATTTGATCTCCATCATGGCTGCTAACTCACAACAATTTGGATTCAGGCAGGACACATCTCCAATAAGGGTGAATGAGGTAAGTATATCTTCCATTGCAAATCAAATATCCAATTTAACTTCTATTGTTCAACAGTTAGCTGTAGGAAATATGCAACAAGTGAAAGCTTGTGGGATTTGTGCTACCATCGGTCATCCAACTAACATGTGCCCTACACTTCGAGATGATTCCTATGAGCATGCCAATGTGGCTAGAGGGTTTCCAAGACCACCACAAAGGAAATACGATCCCTATTCAAATACCTACAACCCAAGATGGAGGGATCATCCCAGTTATGGAGCAAGACCACAATTCCAACACTTTCAGCATAGACCACCTGTTCCACCACCACAACAAACTTCCATAAGTTCAGGTATGTCTCTAGAAGAAATTGTTAAATTGCTTGCAACTAACACGCAACAATTTCAATAGGAGACAAGAACAAGCATTCAACAACTGGAGAATCAAATGAGTAAACTGGCATCTTTTGTGAACCAATTGGAATCTCAAGGTAAATTTCCCTCACAAACTGTTGTTAATCCAAAACAAAATGCTAGTGCAGTTACCTTGAGAAGCGGGAAAGAGTTGAAAGAACCCAGTAAGGTAGCATGTGGAGAAGAAATTGAAAAAGTAGTTGCTCTTCAACCTCAAGCTGACCAGCCTAGAGGACTCAATAGTGAACAACCAAAGGCATTGGTGACAAATCTTCCCTTTTCCTATTAGATTGACTAAATCTAAGAAAGAAGAGGAAGAAAAGGAAATTCTTAAAAATTTTCGCAAGGTTGAGGTAAATATTCCCTTACTTGATAAAATTAAATAAGTGCCTCGATAGCTAAATTTTCAAGGAATTGTGTGCCAACAAGAGAAAGTTGAAATGTGATGAAAAGATAAATATGGAGGAAAATGTTTCAACTGTCCTCCAGAAAAAATCACCTCTAAAATGCAAGGACCCAGGTATGTTTACTATCCCTTGCAAACTAGGTGATGTTAGGATTGAGAGAGCAATGCTAGATCTAGGAGCTTCAATAAATGTCATGCCTCTCTCTATTTATTCATCTTTGAATATTGGTCCATTAAAAGAAATAAGTGTGATTATTCAACTTACTGATAGATCTAATGTATATCCTGAAGGAGTCTTGGAGGATATCTTAGTACAAGTTAATGGGTTGGTCTTTCCTGCTGATTTTTATGTTCTTGACATGGAAGAAGAAGACTTTTCTAATTCAACACTAATGTTATTAGGAAGGTGATAGGTGCTTAAATATTCTTATTTAAGCCCCTTAATTTACATTTGTTAAGCTCTTTGTCTATATGTTTTAGTCTATTTTACTTCACTTTTGTGTTTTACACGTTTTTATAGGGTTGTGGAGAGAAAGAAGCATTTTTTGGCACTTAAAGGAAGAAATCTGGAAATCCTGGAGCAGCTTCTGGCTAGAGTGCGATCGAGCGCACTCCTCTGTGCAATCGAGCGCACTCTTCTATGCAATCGAGCGCACCACAAATGCGATCGAGCGCATATGTACGGGCTTGAACAGTAAAGTGGCATAACTGGTTTTGTAAATAAAAAAGTTTTTATGTTTTAGGAAATTTAGGGTTTCCTGAGCTTTCTAGGATTATTCAACCCCTATAAATACACTTGTAAAAAACATAAATTAGAGGATCTAATCCCTTCTTTTATTTTTCAATCTTCTTTTAGTTTTAGTTTAGTTTTAGGTCGGGAGGCCGAAGGCCAGAAGGAGACCGTGGAGAGGAATTGACGACTCTTCTCTCGGGTTTCTTCTTTCCTTTGTTTTTATTATGTGTACTTAACTTTTAGTAAGGGCTTGGTTGAAGCCCTAATTATGTTTATTCAATAATTCAGTATTGGCGCCTTTACGATATTTATGTTATGTTGCTTAACTTAATTAACGCCTATTTGTATTTAAATTCCTCATATGTGTGTGTCTAATCAACGTATGCATATGGTATGGATTAGTTAGTTGAAAATTTTTGGATGACCGAGTCTTGGGTTCAACAATAATAACAAAAGATATCTTATCCGGATTCTTGGGTTAATCAACATGGGAAACCAGGAGTAGATACCATGCCCTAGGTCCCGTGTGGTTGTTGATTTCCACTGGTCCTATGCTCTATTAAGGAACAATTCAGTAGATACCGTGCTGAATCCCTTAAGAGAGAAAAGAGTTAGAGTAGATACCATGTCTAACTCGTTGCTTAGGGAGATCAATAGCTTAAGGAGTAGATACCATGCCCTTAAGTTGACAAACATTAGGTATACATGACATTTATAAAGCATTAGTATACTGTTGTATTGTGGTAGCATAATTAGTGGTGGATATCAAGTCCCTACACTTTTATCTTTATTATTTTATCTTTATCAAAATCAACTCTTTTATTATTTTTATCTTTTTACATTGCGAATATAATTCTAAAACGAAATTCACCAATCCCTGTGGAGATGATCTTGCATTCGCACACTATGCTATTGTTGACCTTGTGCACTTGCAAGTAAAACAAGTACGATTATTTGCCCATTTATTTTGGTAGATAAACGCACAACAAGTTTTTGGCACCATTGCCGAGGATCTAACCCGGGTCAACCGCATGACAGGCGGGAATACTTACCACTATACTACAAGTTTTTGGCGCCGTTGCCGGGGATTGTGATAAATTTTTGTTTAGAATTATTTCCCGTTTATTTTTCTTATTTTGTTCAATTTTATTTTCTTATTTTTCATTAAATATTTTTCTTAATCTGTTTTGTTTTATTTTATTTTATTTTCATCAACTATCTAACTTAATTCTTCGTTTTTGTTATTTTCTTACTTTCTATTTCAGGTGTGCAGGGGAAGAGTTTTTGTCCTCATTGCGATCGAGCGCACTCTTTTGTGCGATCAAGCGCAAGCCCAGTGCAATCGAGCGCACTCCTCAGTACTGAAACTGCTACACTGAAGTTTCTTCAACTAATTCATTCGAAGGAGAAGCACCAATGGTGGAAACTAGTTATGCTTATCTAAATGCTATGGAGAGGAAGCTGGATATGCTCATAAACACCATGACTACTCAAAACATCTCACCTAGTCCGCGAGCCAAACCACTCCAGGTATATGCTATATTTTCTCGTTTTAATCACACTTCTGAAACTTGCCCTTTATATTTATATGCAGATCAAGAGCAAGTAAATTATGAGGGACCGCACAATGCATATACAAATACCTACAATCCTGAATGGTAGCACCACCCCAACCTCTCATGGAGCAACAATCACAATGCTTTGAATCTTCAAGGACAGCAAAAAAACTTCCAACCAGCAGCCAAACCAGTGCCAAAATCAGAAAAATAGTGACCTAGAGAGTCTTGTAAAGCAATTGACCACTCTATAATAGCAACTAATGACAACATTGATGACTTCACTAGATCAGAAAAAATAAACCACTGCCAGGCATGAGCAAGCTATTCAAAGACTCGAGGTTCAAATGGGGGAATTGGTTAAGGAGCTAAGTGAAAGAAAGCAAAGTGAATTTCCAGCCCAAACAATACCTACTCCAGGTATTATTGAGAACGCCTTGTAGGTCCATCACGTTGATCCATTAGAAACTACTCTTACCTATAGTGTCACAAGATCGGATAGTGAACCCAAGTTTAAGGATGTTACTGATGACATCATCAAAACTGTGCACCTCCTTAAGGCCTCTCCAAAGTATCTAAGTAAGTACACCGATCCATTTGAAATTCTTGGGCCTACTAATACTATTTTCCCTTTTATTGTCCAGGAACTGAATTTTGAGTTGAAGCGATTGCCAAAGCACGTAACTTATGCTTATATGGGAGAAAATAAGACACCGCATGTGCTAGTTGCTGCCAATCTTAGTTTTGGAGAGAAATAAGGTTTGGTCCGGCTAAAAACGTTAAACTTAGCGCTCATGGGAGGCACCCCACAGCTTATCCTTTTATTATTTTTTTTATGTTTATTGTTATTTATTTATTTTTCATACTCTTTTTTTTCCCGTATTACGTTAGTTTTTCCTTTTCTTTTTAGGGACATTGTGTACATCCGTTCAAGTTTGGGGGTGTGCTATAAGCCATGCTAGCCCAACGAGTTCTCCATCTCCCAGGTCAGATCCTTCCATACTTTTCGCAAATTGGGGACAATGAGCAATTTAAGTTTGGGGGTATGGGGACACATTCACACACACATTATATCCCAATTTTTTTGTTTAAAAGATAAATGCATGTTCATTTTATTTTAAAAATTTTTGGTTGATCTAAACGAATACTATGATTTGACTTCATAAATGAACTTAAAACCTTGAACACATGGGCTAATAATTAAGTTTTAAACCTTAATCACTTACTTTTAGGCATTTAAGGATTCATAAATTTGACCTAAACTAACACGATCACATTAGCATATAATTGTGTGGGGTATGACATGTGATTTTTATGTATGTTTATTCGGCTTAACTGTGAACCAGATGACTTGTTAGATTCACACTTTGGTATAGGAAAAAAAGAAAAAAAATTGTTATTGCTCAAAAAGAAAAGTGCTCATAATGATCAGTAACCAAACTTTCCACTGAGTAACTGGCCCTCTTGCCTCAGTAAGCAGTGAGTGTCACGTCAAAAGGTGGGAATTTTTCTTGGAATCATTAAGACCAGTTAGTTTCGTAGCCTTTTTAACTCGAGTTAGTAAGTCCTTAGGGGTGTCTCTACACCTAATGCCCTAACACCATATGGTTTGGGAGTCATTGGCTAAACACTAGCTACATGGGTCAACTAGAAAGCTTAATGGAACTTAACTTAGCACAAAAAGCTCATAATAAAATAAAAACAAAAGAAAGAAAACTATACTACTTGTGTTCATTCTGATAGGAAATTCGATGAATGTTAAGACACTGAAACACTATACATTAGAGATATTTGGAAGCTTCATCTTTATGTGCTAATTCACCACACACTAAAAATCAGACTTGTGATGCCTTAACCTACCTCATGTAAGTAATTAACATTTAAAACTTGGATTCATTACGAAGATGTGTTTGTATTTTTAAGCTTGCTCATGAATGCACGTCATGGTTTTATGCGATACCTTAACTTTTGTGGACACCATGAACAGTGGATTTATCTATGTACCTTTATTTTTCATTTAGTTTTTAGTTTTATATTGCTAAGGGACTAGCAATATGTAAGTTTGGGAGTGTGATAGGTGCTTAAATATTCATATTTAAGCCCCTTAATTTACATTTTTTAAGCTCTTTGTCTATATGTTTTAGTCTATTTTATTTCACTTTTATGTTTTACACGTTTTTATAGGGTCATGGAGAGAAAGAAGCATTTTTTGGCACTTAAAGGAAGAAATCTGGAAATCCTGGAGCAGCTGCTGGCTAGAGTGCGATCGAGCGCACTCCTCTGTGCGATCGAGCGCAGACTTGCGATCTAGGGCACTCCTCTGTGAGATCAAGTGCAGATTGGCGATCGAGTGCACCACGAAGGCGATCGAGCGCACCACGAATGCGATCAAGCACACATGTACGAGCATGAACAGTAAAGTGGCAGAACCAATTTTGGAAATAAAGGAGTTTTTATGTTTTAGGAAATTTAGGGTTTCCTGAGCCTTCTAGGATTATTCAACCCCTATAAATACACTTGTAAAAAAACACAAATTAGAGGATATAATCCCTTCTTTTATTTTTCAATCTTCTTTTAGTTTTAGTTTAGTTTTAGGTCGGGAGGTCGAAGGCCAGAAGGAGACCGTGGAGAGGAATTGATGACTCTTCTCTCGGGTTTCTTCTTTCCTTTGTTTTTATTATGTGTACTTAACTTTTAGTAAGGGCTTGGTTGAAGCCCTAATTATTTTTATTCAATAATTCAATATTGGTGCCTTTGCGATATTTATGTTATGTTGCTTAACTTGATTAATGCCTGTTTGTATTTAAATTCCTCATATATCTGTGTCTGATCATGTGGTATGGATTAGTTAGTTGAAACAATTTGGATGACCGAGTCTTAGGTTCAATAATAGTAACAAAAGATATCTTATCCGGATTCTTGGGTTAATCAACATGGAAAACCGGGAGTAGATACCATGCCCTAGATCCCGTGTGGTTGTCGATTTCCACAGGTCCTATGCTCTATTAAGGAATAACTCAGTAGATACCGTGCTGAATCCCTTAAGAGAGAAAAGAGTTAGAGTAGATACCATGTCTAACTCATTATTTAGGGAGATCAATAGCTTAAAGAGTAGATACCATGCCCTTAGGTTGACAAACATTAGGTATACATGACATTTATAAAGCATTGGCATACTGTTGTATTGTGGTAGCATAATTAGTGGTGGATATGAAGTCCTTACGCCTTTATCCTTATTATTTTATCTTTATCAAAATCAACTCTTTTATTATTTCTATCTTTTTACATTGCGAATATAATTCTAAAACGAAATTCACCAATCCCTATGGAGATGATCTTGCATTCGCACACTATACTACTGTTGACCTTGTGCACTTGTAAGTAAAACAAGTACGATTATTTGCCCATTTATTTTGGTAGATAAACGCATAACATAAGGCCATTTCTAAAAACATCTAGGACAAAAATTAATGTGTATAATGGTACACTCACAATGGAATTTGATGGTGAAATTATTAAATTCAATATTTATGACGCCATGAGGTACCCTAATGATGTACCTTCTATTTTTGTTATGGATGTTATTGACCTATTGGCGTAGGAAATCTTTGATCTAATTGATGATGATAAGCTAAAAGTTACACTTAGCAGACATTTCACTCTTGAAGGGCTACAGAAGATCATGAAGAAGTTTGTGTTGGATTCCAACTTGCAAGACGTAATCTACGAATTGGAATCACTTAAACCTGTAAGGTATGACGTGTCTTACATTGAGTTGCCTCTTTCTCACACAAAACTTCTTCCTTCTACTGTGCAGGCACCGAAATTGGAATTGAAATCCTTACCAGATCATCTGAAATATGCATTTTTGGGAGAAGGAGAAACTCTTCCGGTGATAATATCAAACAAACTCCCCATATTAGAGGAAGAAAAGTTGATTCGGATGCTTAGAGAGTATAAAGAGGCTATTGGCTGGACTATAGCTGACATTAAGGGATTAAGCCCTTCCACATGCATGCTATTAAAGGAAGATTGTAAGCCTTCTAGAGAAGCCCAACGCTGGCTGAATCCACCAATAATGGAAGTGGTAAAGAAAGAAATTTTGAAACTTCTCGATGCAGGTATAATCTATCTAATTTCAGACAGAAAATGGGTAAGTCCGGTTCAGGTTGTGCCAAAGAAAATAGGTATAACAGTAATAAAAAATCCTGATGGTGAGTTGGTGCCCACTCGAATTCAAAACGGGTGGCGGGTTTGTATAGATTATAGGAAGTTAAATGCATCAACTAGAAAAGATCACTTTCCTCTTCCATTTATTGATCAAATGCTTAAACATTTGGCTGGTCATACTCATTATTGTTGTCTTGATGGTTTTTCAGGTTTTCATCAAATCCCAGTCGCACTGGTGGATCAAGAAAAAACCACCTTCACATACCTGTTTGGAACTTTTGAATACCGACGAATGCCATTTTGACTTTGCAACGCTCCTGCTACATTTCAAAGGTGTATGGTTAGTATATTTTCAGAGTACGTAAAAAACATCATAGAGGTATTTATGGATGACTTTACAGTCTATGGTGATTTTTTTGATACTTGTCAAACTAACCTTGCAAAAGTGCTTAAAAGATGCATAAAAACGAACCTTGTTCTGAATTATGAAAAATGTCACTTTATGATTGATCAAGGTATTATTCTAGGCCATATTGTATCTTATAAGGGAATTGAAGTTGATAAAGCTAAGATAGAAATTATCAAATCTTTACTTTATCCCGCAAGTGTGCAGGAGATTCGTTCTTTTCTTGGACATGCAGGATTTTATCAACGTTTTATCAAGGACTTTTCCAAAATCACTCAACCCTTATGTAGGTTGTTGCAAAAAGATGTGGTGTTCGAATTTGATGAGGTGTGCAAAGGTGCATTCAATAAGTTGAAGGATATGCTGACTTTGGCGCCAATTATCCGACCACCAAATTGGGATCTTCCATTCGAAATCATGTGTGATGTAAGTAATCATGCAATTGGTGCCGTTCTTGGACAACGAGTTGGACGAGTTTCTCATGCCATCTACTATGCTTCAAGAACACTTGATAATGCGCAGAGGAACTATTCAACGACGTTAAAAGAACTTCTAGCTATTGTTTTTGCTTTAGAAAAATTCCGTCCATATTTACTTGGCACTAAAGTAATTGTTTATTCTGATCATGCAGCTCTCAAGTATTTGCTATCAAAGAAAGAGGCAAAACCCAAACTCATTCGGTGGATACTTTTGCTACAAGAGTTCAATTTGGAGATATGCGATAAAAAAAGTGCTGAGAATTTGGTCGCCGATCATCTCAGTAGATTACCCACAAATAAAGAACCATCACCATTACAAGATGACTTTCCAGATGAGTATTTTTTTTCTATTGAAAAGTCAATCCCCTAGTATGCTGATATTGTTAATTATCTAGTTAATAGAAAACTGCCAGCTGATTTGTCTAGAGCTCAAAGAGATAAAATCAAAAGTGATGCTAAATATTATGTTTGGGATGATTCTTATTTGTGGAAACATTACTCTGATCAAATTATTCGAAGGTGCATCTCTCAACAAGAAACTCCTTCCATTTTGAAATTTTGTCATTCATATGCATGTAAAGGACACTTTGGTCCCAAAAGAATAGCACGTAAGGTGTTAGAATGTGGATTGTTTTGGCCTACTTTGTTTCGTGATTCATATATGTTTTGTAAAGCATGTGAACAGTGTCAGAAAACTTGAAATTTAGGGCATAGAGACCAAATGCCACTCACTCCTATTCTTGTTTGTGAAATATTTGATGTGTGGGGTATTGATTTCATGAGCCCTTTTCCTTCTTCTCATGGTAATGTTTACATCATTCTTGCTACGGATTATGTTTCAAAATGGGTAGAAGCTAAGGCTACTCGGACTGACAATGCTAAAGTTGTTGTAGATTTTATCAAATCTCATATTTTTGTCAGGTTCGGGACACCAAGAGCTATAATCAGTGATCGTGGGACTCATTTTTGCAACAGAGTAGTGGGGGCTTTATTCAAGAAATATAATGTTACCCACCGCATCTCCACTGCTTATCATCCGCAAACAAATGGGCAAGCTAAAGTATCTAATAGAGAGATCAAGTCCATACTCGAGAAAACTGTCAACCCAAATAGGACGGATTGGAGTATGTGGCTTGATGATACACTATGGGCCTACCGAATAGCCTACAAAACCCCTATAGGTATGTCTCTTTACCGTTTGGAATTTGGCAAACCATGTCATCTCCCAGTCGAACTACAACACAAGGCATATTGGGCTGTCAAGTATAGCAACATGGGAATGGATGAATCAGGCGAACAAAGAAAATTACAATTGCAAGAGCTAGAGGAAATCCACAATGATGCCTATGAAAGTTCGAGAATATATAAAGAAAATGCCAAAGCCTTTCATGATCAACTGATTTCTAGGAAAAAAAATTTTATTGGTCATAAAGTTTTACTTTATCACTCTATACTGAAGTTATTTCCTGGTAAACTGCGTTCTAGATGGGTAGGTCCTTTTGTTGTAACTAATGTATTTCCTCATGGTGCAGTTGAAATACAAATTTCGGATATAGGTAAAACTTTTAAGGTCAATAGTCATCATTTGAAACCTTTTTATGAAGGTTTTCAAGTGTATAATGTTGATCAAATTATTTTGGAATGTCCGACTTATGGCGATTAAGAGGTGGCAACGTCTAGCCAAAGACGTTAAAGAACGGCACTTTTGGGAGGCAACCCAACTTTTTGTGTTACTTTCCTTGTTTTCTTTATTTCTTTTTCTCTTATTTAGATTATTTATAGTTTTTTTTATCATTTTTCGGAGTGCAATTGATTTTCTTTCCATTTTTTTTTGGCAGAAGATGATTTTCGTAACCCGTGGGCACGCCTTATGGAAAACCTTGAATCCTGGAATTGGGCAACAAACCAGAAGAAATCTTTGAATAAAACGTGCCCACGCCTTATTCCAATTGTTCTCCTAGTTGAAAGAGTAAAAAAAAAATCAAAAAATCAATATATATATATATATATATATATATATATATATAAACTTTAACAAGTATTTTCTTTTCAATTTCTTTTCTTCTCAGTTTCCCCAACTCTTCTCTTGCTCTAAATTTTCCAGCCGCCTCCTTCAAATAGCCCCATGCCAGACCACCTATACCGCACCATCAGTGGCGAGGGCAGAACGGCGAGCTTGACTGCGTGCGCCACTCACGCACAGTACGCGTTATTCCCAGCGCGGCACCAAGCGCCAATCGTCCACCACCATTAGGCGATGATCGTGCAGCACCAAACGCAGACCAACCAGGCCCGCACCACCATGCTACCACCGAGCACCACCCCAGTCCACCCCTGCACATCACCCAACCCCGCACGAACAAAACAGTCCCTTGGAAGCCCACCACACAGCTCTCCACTGGTCCACTTCTATCTCTCTTTCTCACTCCATGGGAAAGAGAAAGATTGCTCCAAGCCAATTGGACACACAGCAAGAAACCCCTCTTTTGCGTACAAGAGCCAGAATTAGGAAAGGGAAACACATTCTTCCGCTTTCAGAGTCGGATTTGAAAGGGCATTTGACATTCACTAAAAATAAATAAAAGGCAAGGTATCAGGACATCTGTAGACAGTCAATAATCCCCTGTAAGTATATTCATCACCCTACAATGGAAGCTTTGGATATCTCTACTGCTGTGTTTGAGCTCATTGACAATATAGGGTGGTCAACTTACTTTTTCATTACTTTCCCGGCATTTATTGAACTAGTCAGAGAATTTTACACTACTTTTGAGTTCAACAAGCCTAATAATTTCACACTTCATAGCCCACAAGTAGTCAAGTTTAGATTAATGGGAAAAAAATTTAAGCTCTCAATCACTAAATTCAACATTGCCTTTGGATTTATCTCTGAAGAATATGCTAAGTCTGATGAATATTTGAACAGTTCTTGTGATTTTAATAAGGCCTTTGAACTAGTTAGATTGTATAACACTCTGTCCACTGCTGATCACTATGACCCAAGTAAATCCAAAGACACCTACCTCCGTGATCCTGTCTTGAAATACATTTATAGGTTTCTTGCCTTTACTTTTTCGGGTAGGAAGGATTCTGCTACTGTGTTGACAAAAGCTTAATTTTATTTTTTGTGGTGCATGCAAAACAAAATCAAAGTGAATCTTGGGTGTTGGTTAGCTTCACAATTTGCTGGTGTCCTTAAAAATAAGCGTCCTTTGATTTTAGGTTCACTAATCACCCACTTAGCTGTTCATGAAAAATTGATTGATCTTGAGAATAATGATCTTCATGTTGCTTGTAAGATGTTGCCCTTGGACTTATATTGTTTGGAAGGGATGGGTTTAGTTGGAAGAAAAGAGGGTGTCTTCTATTTTTATTCACCAGGACCCGTTCTGACACGACACAACGCAAGCTCCTTGACGCCAACGATGATGACAAGGTCAAAGAATCTATAGACTTACCTTCCACGTCTGTCGTATCTTCCCAAGGACAATTTGATAATCGGCTTGCGAGACTCAAAGACAAAGTTACCAGATTGGACGGAAACTTAACAGCCTTCTTTGCTTACATGGGATTCACACCACTTTTACCCCCAAGTACGTGACTGATATCTTGGATGATGCTCAACATTTTCAGGGGAGTTTTCTACTTACTCTTGTTCTTTTATAAGTTTTTAAGCATCTCTTTTTGATACATTGAGGACAATGTATAGATTAAGTGTGGGGGAGGGTCTTTGTCATATGAATTTGATTTTACTTTGAACTTTACTTTTAGCTCCATTTTGATCAATTTTTGCGTTATTTTTCAAGAAAATTTTCAAAAATCCAAGTGACACTTTAGTTCTTGTTTGTGATCCTTCTCTTCTGAATTCTAGATTCTGTCGATGCTTGTCTTAAATTATCTGGATTATTGTGAATTATTGAGATAAATTGAGGCGTAATAAGGGATTAGCATGAATGATTGAATTCTTATTTACTACACAGTGATTAATTACTCTTGATGATTGATTGAATAAAAAATGTGTGGGATCTAATGCACATGACCCTTTTTGTGCGCTTTTGAGCCAATGAGCATTCATATTATATTATGCTTCATTTTCTTAATTGAGTGATTGTCACACATAGCTAAATTTTCTAGAACTTGCTTTGTTATGCATGTCAGGAGACTACATTGTTGAATTGGATGCATTGAAGTAATAAGGGCATTTAGGCGGAGCCATTTAGCTTTCTTAAAAAGCCTACCTTGATTTTTACCTTAGAAAGCCAATTTTGAACCTTGGCCTTTTTGTTGGAAGTTAACTATGGTATAAGCAATGTCAACCCATCCTTTTGTCAATTACCTCTTTTGAACCTTGAATTGAAGGATCGTACTAGCCTATTCACATGAAGCTTCAAATTATCTTTGAAAGGATTGAAAGATGCTGGGAATAAAGTGATTCAAGTTACAAGTGCCTTGGATTCTCAAAAAAAAAAAAAAAAAAATAGGCAGCCAGGAAGAGAGAAAAGTTGTGCAATTTCAATTGTTTGGAAGTGAATTGATTGAGGAAAACATTTGACATTATTGAGTTCTGGTTTGTGTGGAGAAGTTAGTCTAATTCCTTTGATAAAAGTACCTAAAAATTCTTTCTCACCACACCTTACCTAAGCCTTGTTACAACCCATTTAAGACCCTTAGATTATTTGCATTCAATTCAATCCATTGATATGATATATTAGTAAGCTTATGGTAAAGATCTTCTATGTTTTGACTTGAGAGTTCATTGATACCCTAAACACTTTGAGCGTATGGAGTGAATCCAATGAGAGGGTTTGTGATTCTACTGCATTTTGATTTCGAGAAGATCATTGAGGTGATTGTTTATGGGTGTGGTTTATAAGAATTTACTCTATGAAATTGTTTGTTTCTTATTTGTCTTTTGATTTAAATCTTTAAGGCATGATAATTTGGATTATAGAGGATGAGTAAAGGTATAAAAAGGAACGGTGATGAGAAAAGGTGACGAACTTGAGCTATTGTATTCTTGAGGACAAGCATTGTTTAAGTGTGGGGGAATTTGATAAGGGTTCATAATATATATATATATATATATATATATATATATATATATATATATATATATATATGTTTATTATATTTCATCATGTTTTAATGGTTATAAATGCTTAAATCTTGGATTTTGATTATATTTCGTATTTTGTGGAGTAGATTAAGGAGTCATATCAAATTGAATTCAAAATCAAGAGATTTGGAGAGGAAAAATCGGAGCTAAAAAAGATATACATTCCAGAAGCGGTTTTTGCTTAAAGCGTGGGCACGTCCTATTTCCAAGAATGTTCATAGAAGTAGTTAGCAGATAAAACGTGAGCGCGCCTTACTAGATCCGAGGTTCCGAGGTTCTGACCTAGGGTTACGGATTTTTTGGGAAAAAAAGGATATGTATGACAGCTGGAAAGATTTAGTTACCCATTCTTATCTTTAGGAAAGTATTTGCCAAGACTCCTTATTAAAGAAAGATTTGCTTTTAATTAGTTTCCTTATCTAGTTAGGGTAACTATTATTAGAGGGAGTAACTACTATAAATAGGAGAAGGATCTCTCAAAAGGGAGGGGAGCAGCCCTAGAGACACAGATTATTCACAAGAAAAATTCCTCATCTCTTTTCTTTAGGCGTTCTTTTAATTATGAGTAGCTAAATACTCTTTTTCCAGCTAAAGGATAATTGAAGTTTTGGTTCTTCAAGAATTGTGAGATCTAAATAATTTTCATTGCTTTTTTATTTCTTCACTATTTATATATTTTCTGTATTTATTAAAAATTATTGTCTTGGTTGATTGATGCAAAGGGCCCGTTGTTTAATTATCAGGTCAATAAATTGCCATTTAGAACTTTAAATCCGTAATTGTTTAAATGTTCTAATATTAGTGGTAAAATAACAAAGTTGATTATAAAGAGATTTTCGATTTATGTTATGGAGATATATAACCTAGTCTAAATAAATCGAGTTTGTGTATTTGTTGGCTAGAATTGGTAGTCTCTCTAATTATTAATGATGTCAATAGATTAAATCCTAAAAGCTTGTTTAGGGTTGTTTATTAACAAGGGAAGTAATCAAAGAGCTTGTTTTGGTTATCGAGAAAGTAAAGAGAGATAGGTTGTTAGAGCTTGTTAACAACCATAACCAATTTAGTGAAGAATAGAAGATTTTATCCTTGTCTCTGTAATCAATTCTTTGAATCAATTCTGAAATTATACATTTGGCTAGATATTTGCCTGATATTGATTTCCCCTTAGTTTTTTTGTTTATTATAATTGCTTTCTCTTTTATATATCTTCTATATTTCAAACCCCCCTTTTCTTTGATTTAATTTTCATTAAAATAAATCTACCCAATCCCTGTGGATACGACCTTGCTCATCACTGTTACAATTTGTATTTTTCGAGAGCCAGAATTTTATTATTTGTTGGATTCGACACCCATCAGAGAATAAAAGAACCGGAAAGGCAGCCGGTCTTAATGAGAATAAAATAACTGGGAAGGCAGTCGGTCTAAGATAAACATGTCAACATTTGGGAAGACGTTCCCAATAATAATAACATTTAAATTCCTGCATTACATTTGTTTAAATATTGATTGTTATTACTTAGATGCTCAAGTGTTATTCATGATTGTAAATTTATTGATAGATGAATGAGTCACACAGAGATACAATTACATTGAGAAGAAATATGGAAATATGAAATGATGAGAATTATCTGAGTGAGTGATTATATACTTGAACCTCATAATGAGGTAATTAAGAGATAGAACTGATAATCTCAAGATGATGATTAATTATATGAGAAAAAGAGATTTATAAAGGATAAGGATTTGATATGAGTAGTGATAATAGAATATTATTATAAAAATATATGAGATATAGATAAATGAATATCGGAACACTAATTATAAAAATTGAATACTTCTAGTAAGTTTAATTCACCGAGCTTGTGAAACTCACTCTTCATTGTACAATGATTTCAGGTAGCAGGCATAATAGATAGTTTGGTAAGTTGAGATTCAGATGAAGTCATTATCTGTAAGCTATGTGGTTCACATCCTCAAACTAATGGAAAACAAAAATAAAAAATTATTTGTAAATATTCATGTACATTACGTTGTGTATAATGTTTAAGTTAAGATCTGAAGGATGTATCTCCCTTGTTGAGGATTGAGGATTGATGTAAAAATTGCAATTGGTATTTTTTTTGGTTGCATATATATGTTGTGCGGGGATTTTCAAAATATGATAACATCATCTCGGGGGTGGCCAACTCGGGATGGGTCGTTACAATTTTGGTATCAAAGCATTAGGTTTTATGATTCTGTAGACTGAATGAGAACTTAACGAAGTGGAAGATCTAAATAAACTATATTTTAATGCTGAGTCTGAGGATGATACGTGGATGTGCTAAAGCTAGAGGTAGAATTCAAAATCAGAGGGGACATGGTAAACCCCCAATATTTAGAAGAACTAAAGCAGAGGGGGAAGTTCAGTCTGTGGTTCCTGTGAGGGAACAGATTGATAGTGCAGCTGGTACTAGTAGAGATGGGAGAGAATCTGAGGTTAGGAGGGATGAATTGAGAGAAACTCTTAATTGTGTCATAGAAAGGATGAATGCAGTTAAAGAAATGGCTGATAATCTGTAGAGGAGATTAGAGGAAAGGGATACAGTAGAACCTGATATGGTGAGACGAGAGGTTTATGAGGGAGAAGGTGAATTTGCATGTGAGATGCAAGGGGATTGTTTTGTGAGATTTCTTAACTTTAAACCCCAGTCTTTTAGAGGATCTGTAAATCCTGTGGAAGCTGAGCAGTGGATTAGATATGTTGAGAAATATTTCGACGTCTTACCAGTGACAGATAGACAGAAGGTTGTTTTTGCTTCATTTATGCTGGAATGTGAGGCTTCACAATGGTGGGAAGATATTCTGCCTAGGGTGAGTACATAGGTAGAACAACCTTTAACTTGGAGTAAGTTTAAGGATGAGTTCTTTGCGAAATATTTTTCAGATACATTTCAAACTCTACAGAAGAGAGATTTTATTCACTTAAGACAAAGTACCTTATCTGTGGCAGAGTATAATAGTAGATTTATAGCTCTATCAAGAATTTTACCCGAGTTAGTGAATACAGAGGAGAAAAAATGTAAATGATTTTTAGACGGGTACGAAATTCGGTCTAAACTCTCTTACATGGGCATAGGGAATTATGCTATATTGGTGGATAAAGTATTACAGATTGAGAAAAATTTGATAGAGTTTAGAGGTAAGAGAGATTAGCTGAAGAGGTCTAGATTTGAGAGACCTAGAGGTGGTAGTAGTATAAGTGTGCAGGGTAAGAGACCACCCAAAAGGGGGTGTTCCTTATCATAGGGAACTGTGATGCAGAGTTAGAGGCAAGTAGGATCTGTTGCTTCTGTAACCCAGAGTAATATTAGAGGGACCTCTAGATTTGGGAAACAAGCTATGAGAACTGGAAGTTATGGAAGAGAAGTAAGTATGCCACCAATGGGAAATGGTAATCTGATGTATGATCGAGAGACAAGAGTTTGTTATAGATGTAATCAGACATGGTATCTATCTCAGAATTGTCATACTCTGATGTGCTTTATATATGGTGAGGGAGGACATATTAATGTAGATTGTCTAGTGAAAAAATCTGTTGAGAAAAGTACTGGAGATGTTAGGAGAAGGTGGAAAGAGGTGGTAGATCAGGGAGTATGCGGGGCAGAGACAAAAGATTAGTAGCTGAGATAGGATGATGTGGTCAGTTACAGCCCAGAGATAACATAGTCTATGCATTGACCCAATAGGATGCACAGGCCATTCCTGATATTGTTATAGGTATGGTATCTATTCTTGATAGACCTGCTAGATTATTGATTAATCCTGATGCAACCCATTCTTTTGCATCTAGTATTTATACGAAATCTATTGATGCTAGTGCTAGTCCTTTGAAGCATGCGATTATTGTTGAGGTTCCTATTGCAGATAGGTTTATTATCAGGATAATTTATCGAGGCTGTGTGATTAATATGACTGATAAAGAATTTGAAGTTGATTTATTGCCTTTAGATATGACAAATTTTGGTTCAATTCTGGGGATTAATTGGTTATCTGCATATCATGCTTGAATAAATTGTTTTAGAAAGAATGTGGTGTTCAAGATACTCGGATAGAAGAAGTTTAATTTTCAGGGAGAACGTAAGATACTTGCCAACTGTCTTATTTCTGCCTTGACTACTAGTAAATGGTTCAAGAAGGGTTGTGAGGGGTATTTGGCATATATGGTAGATTCTAGTAAGGAGATTAGGAAGTTAGAAGAAATCTTAATAGTGAAAGATTTTTCTAACGTATTCCCAGAGGAGTTGTCTGGTTTGCCTCCCAATAGGGAGATTGATTTTTCTATTGAGGTGATTTCGAGATTAACACCCATATATATAGCACCTTATAGAATGGCACTAGCTGAATTGAGAGAGTTGAAAGTTTAGCTTTAGGAATTGCTAGATAAACAGTTTATTCGACCTAGTATGTCACCTTAGGGAGCCCCTATGTTGTTTGTCAAGAAGAATGATGGGACAATAAGGTTGTGTATTGATTATAGACAGTTGAATAAGATCACCATCAAGAATAGATATCCTTTGCCCAGGATATATGATTTATTCGAACAACTATAGGGAGTTAGGGTATTTTCTAAGATAAACCTGAGATCGAGTTATCATCAATTGAGAATAAAGGAGAGTGATGTGCCTAAAACTGCATTTATGACACGTTATGGCCATCATGAGTTCCTAGTGATGTCATTTGGGTTAACTAATACTCCTGCAACATTTATGGATCAAATGAATCGGGTGTTTAAACCATTATCGGATAGATTTGTGATTGTGTTTATTGATGATATTCTGGTATATTCCAAGAATGAAGAGGAGTATATGCAACATTTATAGATAGTGTTAGAAATTTTGAGGAGAGAGAAATTATATGCAAAGTTCACTAAGTGTGAGTTTTGGTTGAGTGAAATATCTTTCTTGGGGTATGTTGTGTCGAGAGAGGGAATAGTAGTTGACCCAAAGAAAGTAGAAGCAGTGTTGAATTGGGAAAGACCACCGAGTGTAACTGAAATTAAAAGCTTTTTGGGGTTGGCTGGTTATTATAGGAGATTTATCCATAAAAAAAATTCTATGATTGCTAGACCATTGACTAGATTGACCAGGAAAGAAGTGAAGTTTAGGTGGTCAAAAAAATGTGAGAAGAGTTTCCAGTTGTTGAAAGAAAAATTGACTACTGTCATGGTATTAGTGCTTTCTTCTGGTGATGAAGGATTTGTGGTATATAGTGATGCGTCGCATTAAGGTTTGGGATGTGTGTTGATGCAACATGGGAGAGTTATAGCTTATGAATCTAGGCAATTGAAGAACCATGAGAGGAATTACCCGACCCATGATTTAGAATTGGCTGCTATAGTTTTCACTTTGAAAATTTGGAGAACCATCTGTATAGAGCCAATTGTGAAATTTTTACTGATAATAAAAGTTTGACGCATTTACCTACTTAAAAAGAGTTTAATTTGAGGCAGAAAAAGTGGATGGAGTTGATTAGTGATTATGACTGTACAATTCATTATCATCTAGAAAAGGCTAATATAGCAGCGATGCTTTGAGTAGAAAAGCTATAGGGAGATTAGTTGCTGTTGGGAGTCATAGTACTAGCTTGATAATAAATTTAAGAAAAATGAGGATTCAGTTGAGTGTCAATAATAGAGGAGTATTGATGGAAAATATAGTGGTACAATCTTCTATTATTGATCATTTATGACAGATGCAGAGCAGAGATGAAGGGATTGAGAAGATCGGACAGGAAGTATCGAGTGGGAAGCCGACTGAGTTTAGAATTAGAGAATATAGTATGGTGGTATTGAGGCATTGAGTTTGTGTTCCCAATGATGTGGAGATGAGAAAGGAGATACTAAAGGAGGCTCATGATTATGTATATTCCATTCATCCAGGTAATAATAAGATGCACAGGGGATTGAGACAGAATTATTGGTGGTTAGGGATGAAAAAGGATGTAGCAGAACATATTTCTAGATGTTTGACTTGTCAACAGGTGAAGTCCGAGAATAGACATCCAGCAGGTTTATTACAACCTCTTCCAGTACTTGAGTAGCTATGGGAAAACGTGAGTATGAATTTTGTCTCTGGTTTTTCCCGTACCCAGAGAGGAAATGACGCTGTATGGATTATAGTGGATAGACTTTCTAAATCTTCACGCTTTATTCTTATTAAAACTACCTAGAGTCCTGAAAAGTTGGTTGATTTGTATGTAGTGGAGATTGTAAGATTACATGGAGTACCTTTGAGCATTGTATCAGACAAAGATTCTAGATTCATTTCTAGATTTTGGAGGGGTTTCCAAGAAGCTATGGGTACACAATTGCAGTTTAGTACAACTTTTCATCCACAAACTGATGTGCAAACGGATAGAATCATCATAATACTAGAAGATATGCTGAGGGCAAGTGTATTGAGTTTCTCAATAAGCTAGGATGCTTATTTGCCTTTGATCGAATTTGCATACAATAATAAGTATCAAACTAGTATTGGGATGGCACCATTTGAAGCTTTATATGGTAGGAGGTGTAGAACTCCAGTATGCTAGGAAGAAGTTGGAGAGAGAAAGATAATTGGTCCATAAATGATATATTTGACTATTGAGAGGATCAAACTGGTTAGAGAGAACCTTAGAACAACACAGAACAGACAGAAGGGATATGCTGATAGTAAAAAATGACATCTCGAGTTTCAAGTTGGTGATTGGGTATTTTTGAATATATCTCCGTGGAGGGGTGTGTTGAGGTTTAAAAAGAAGGGAAAGTTGAGCCCTAGATTTATGGGGCCATATGAGGTGATTGAGAGAGTTGGACCAGTAGCATATCGATTGGATTTGCCCCCAGAGTTAAAGCAATTAAATAATGTGTTTCATGTGTCACTTTTGAGAAAGTACTTACACGATGAATCTTATAGTATCTCGGATTAGGCGATAGAGCTTCAGGAAGATTTGACCTTTATGCAAGTACCGGTCAGAATTCTAGATAGAAAGGAACAAGTCTTGCGTAATAAAGTTATTCAATTGATTCAAGTATTACGGCAAAGCAAAGATGTTGAGGAAATTACTTGGGAGCATGAAGCAAGAATGAGGAAAGAATACCCCCAACTATTTCATGAATTAGGCAAGGAAATTTCGAGGACGAAATTTTTGTAAGGTGGGTAGAATTGTAATACCCGTATTCGTAATGAAAGGGAAAAGAAGTAATTTAATAAATACGACATGAAGTTAAAATAATATATATATATATATATATATATATATATATATATATATATATGCAAAAGTATAATTTTTATAAAAAAAATTTTAAAAAAAACGGACGCATGGAAAGCATAAAGAAAAAGAAAAAAAAAAGAAAATTTTTTGAAAAGAAAGCAAGGTCCAGCATGAAAAATAAAAAAGAAAAAGAAAAAGCAAAAGTAAACATAAAATAAAAAGAAAAAGAAAAAGAAAAAACAAACACCTGGCTACATGCGTTGGCTATCTAACATGCAATTTGCATGTTAGACAATAAGTCTGTTCGTGGCAACCAAAAGAGAATTGGTTGCTGACTGTTGGGTTTTTTTTTTACATATATATAGTTTTAGTTTATTTTACTTATTACTTATCAAATCTTGTTTGGTTTTCTTCAACTACAATTCAAATTACTTTATTTCTTTAAACACTTGGGGACTAAAAGAAAATTTGAAAGAGTAAAATTTCGAAGGAGTTTACTGGAGAATTTTGTAGAGTCACGGAAAGCTCTAAGAAAAACAGAAGGAGTTTACTTTATTTTTAAAATTTAGCATACATTAAATTCTCATAATTCAATGTGAAAATTTTTAAATGGTGTGAATTATGAAGGAATTGAAGAATAAATTAGAAATTTTAATATAAATATTATGTCAGGTGTTGACAATTAGCAACCGGGGGAAATTGCTAAGAGGAACAAGAAAGGCAATGAGGTGATCAACGAGTAGCTCTAAGTGCTACGTGGTGAGTTAGATTTACTTTAAGTAATCAAGATAAATGTGAAATATATAGTGATAATATTACAATAAATTATTAACTTACACTTTGGTGGTAGATGAAAAAATTAGTTGATAGGTATGATAGGAATAAATGATGTGTAGAAAATTATTATATGAGAAGTAATATTATTAGAATAATGAGTCGATTTAATAATAAAAGTGATAAATAAAATTCGTGATGAGCTATGATTGATGATTTGAAATGATTTATGAGAAAAATAATTTAATGGAATTTTTTAAATAATAATTTGCGAATAATCAGGATAGCTAATTTAGCTTGTTTCAATATTATTGTTCATATGCATATTTCGTGTTATTATTCATATGCATATAAATGAAAATAAAAGAACCGGGAAGGCAACCGGTATAAATGAAAATAAAAGAACCGGGAGGACAGTCGGTCTGAATGAGAATAAAATAGCCGGGAAGGCAACCGATCTAAGATAAACATATCAACATGTGAGAAGACGTTCCCAATAATAATAAAATTTAAATTAATGAATTGCATTTGTTTAAATATTGATTGTTATTACTTGATATGCTAAATTGTTATTCATGATTGTAAATTTATTGATAGATGAATGAGTCACACAGAGAGACAATTATGCTAAGAAGAAATATGGAAATACGAAATGATAAGAATTATCTGGGTGAGTAATTATATGTTGTGAACCTCATAATGAGGTAATTATGAGACATAACTGATAATCTCAAGATGATGATTAACTATATGAGAAGAAGAGATTTATAAATGATAAGGATTTGATATGAGTAGTCATAATAGAATGTTATTATAAAGATATATGAGATATAGATGAATGAATATTGGAAGACAAATTATACAAATTAATTACTTCTAGTAAGTTTAATTCACTGAGCTTGTGAAGCTCACTCTTAATTGTACAATGATTTCAGGTAACAGACAGGACAAATAGTTTGGTGAGTTGAGATTCAGATGAAGTCATTATCTGTAAGCCACGTGGTTCACATCCTCAGACTAATAGAAAACAAAAATAAAAAATTATTTGTAAATATTCATGTATATTACGTTGTATATAATGTTTAAGTTAAAATCTGAAGGGTGTATCTCCCCTGTTGAGGGTTAAGATTGATGTAAAAATTGTTGTTGGTATTATTCTTTATTGTTGCATATATGTGTCGTGCTGGGATTTTCAAAATGTGACAACCCTGTCTCAGAGGTGCCTAACCCTAGATGGATTGTTACAGTTCAAGACCTCTCGAAGGTATATGACCATGTTTTGAAGTATTGAGAGGCGCCTTGTATATAGTAGTTTAATTTTCACATGTCATTTAATACATCATTACATATTTTCCTCGAGTGACACGTGTCCAACAGTATTGTGTATTATAAATGTCATCTTTTTGACACATTTTGGATTCATTCATTATTTTGTTATGGAAATAGAATAGTTGTGTACTATTCTTTTAGAATTGTGGCCTAGTACAGGGGGTTGTACATATATCCAGGACATTTGTCATTGAATTCTAGTATCCAAGGGAGGCTCTTCTCCCCTTTCGATCATTGTCCATCTAGTGGTTCTCTTTTGATTGGTGTATTATATCACTATCATATTTTACTCTAAACATTTTGGCAACTCCACTTGGGAGTACTACATTACACAATGACCGGTAGTCACAACTCTTAAGACTCTCGAGAACCACTTTGCTTTAATGAAAGTGAATGACTTGGAGATTTGGAGAACTCTATTTGAAATAGACGTTCTACCTCACGGAACATCGCTTGCGATGAACTCGCATGTGTCCTCTCTAACATAGTTCCTACCTTAGCCAATTTGCAAGAGCAACAACAACAAATGCATCAATATATATTAAGTTTAAAAGAGGAATAGAACATTTGTAATGTTTCTCAAAATCTTACAACACCACTTCAAACACCTCCATAACAAATCACCACCCAAACTATAATGACCCATCCTAGGTTGGCCACCCCCGAGATGGTGTCGTCATATTTTGAAATCCCAGCATGACACATATATGAAACAGTAATAAATACCAACTGCAGTTATTTACATACATCAATCCTCAACCCTCAGCAGGGGAGATACATCATTCAAATCTCAATTGAACATTATATACTACATATTATGCATGAGCATTTACAATATTTTTTTTCTCATTAGTCTGAGGATATGGACCACGTGGCTTATAAAAAATGATTTAGTTTGAAACTCCGCTCACAATTCTATTTATCCTGCCCGCTACCTGAAATCATTGAACAATGAGGAGTGAGCTTCACAAACTTAGGGAATTAAATTTATGAGAAGTATTTAATTTGTATAATTAATCTTCCAATATTCATTCATCTGTATCTCATATATTTTGATAATAACATTCTATTATCACTGCTCATATCAAAATCTCAATCCTTTATAAATCTCTTCTTCTCATATAATTAATCATATTAAAACTATCAATTCTATCTCATAGTTACCTCATTATGAGGTTCACAACATATAATCAGTCACCCAAATAATTCTCATCATATCATATTTCCATATTTCTTCCTCAACATATTTGTTTCTCTCTGAGATTCATTCATCTATCAATAAATTTACAATTACGAACAGCACTTTAGCATCTCAAGCAATAATAATCAATATTTAAAGCAAATGCGATGCGTGAATTTAAATGTTATTATTATTAGGAACATCTTCCCACATGTCAACATGTTTCTATCTTAGACCAGCTGCCTTTTCGGTTCTTTTATCTCCAACATATACCGGCTGTCATGGTTTTTATTCATCACCAGCATATACCAGCTGTCATGGTTTTCATTTATCACAAGCATATACCAGCTGTCATGGTTTTTATTTATCACCAACATATACCGCCTGTCACGGTTTTCATTTAGATTGGCCCATTCCCAGTTCTTTTATTTCATGTATATGCATATGAATAATGATATGAAATATACATATGAACAATAATATAAAAACAACCATGTATTCAGACATCCAAATTTGCTTGACATTCAGATTTGCTATCCTGCTCTTCTCAAATTGTTATTTAATCAATTTCACTAATTTCTTCTCCTCATATATTATATAAATTTATCAACCATAACTCGTCAAGAATTTCATTTATCACCTTCATTATTAAATCGACTCATTATATCTAATAATATTATTTCTCATATAATAATTCTCTACATATCAATTATTTCTATAATACCTATCAACCAACTTTCATCTATCATCAAATCATAAGTTAATAATTTATTCCAATATTATCACTATGTATTTCATATTTATCTTGATTTCTTAAAGTAAATCTAACTCACCACGTAGCACTTAGAGCTACTCATGGATCACTTCCTTGCCTTTCTTGCTCCTTTTAGCAATTTCCCCCGATTGTTAATCGTCAATACATGATATAATATTTACGTTAAAATTTCTAATTTATTCTTCAATTCTTCCATAATTCACACCCTTCGAAAATTCCCACATTGAATTTTGGAAATTTTCATGTATGCTAAATTTCAAAAATACAATTCATGTTATTACCTTTTGTTTTTCTTGGAGCTTTTCGTGATTTTTTGTAAAATTTTCCCGTAAACCCCTTCAAAATTTTACTCTTTCAACTTTTCTTTCAGTCCCCAAATGTTTAAAGAAATAAAGTAGTTTGTATTGAAGAATGAAGAAAACTAAACAGGATTTGGTAAACATAATTAAAATAAAGTAAAAAGTATCTATATATATTGCTATCCATCGCTTTCTTGTTGTTGTGCTGCTTAACATGCATCAATTTGCATTTGTTGAGGCAACACCTGGACTTCCAAGTGTTGCACGCCTCTCTCTCTTCTTTTTTTTACAAATATTTTTTTCTTCTTCTTATCCTCCACGCAGCTATTTTTGTAATATATATATATATATATATATATATATATATATATATATATATATATATATATATACACACACACACACCTTAGAATTACAAATCTGCCATCAGCCTATTAAATTTACATTTTTGCCATTCATTATTTACAATTCTACCATTACATAATTACAGTTCTGCCACCGATCCTTAGCTCTTTAATTTTACTGTTTTGTCATTCCTTATTTATAGTTCTGCCATCGGTCCTTAGACCTTTATTTTTTTACAGCTTTGCCATCCCTTTTAAAAATCAATCTTTTTTTATCTTTTCTTCATTCAAAATTTATTTTATTTTATTTTATTTTTTTAAAAATTATAAAATATTTAGAATCTTATATTTTCTTACAACAAATTTTCTAATTAATTTTCTTCAACCTCATTCTACATTTTTCTTCAAAATTCTTTCATTTCAACTTGATATTTCATAATTTTTAGTACTTTATTCTTTAAATTTTTTTTTTCTTTTTCAATAAAATTCTCAATGTCATCTTTCAATTATTATTTCAAATTAGTGATAAATCGTCAATATCTGCATAATTTAATTCAATATAATATCTATCAAATCACTTCTTTATCCTTACTTTAAGAACATAGGTATTACAATTCTACCCACCTTATAAAAATTTCATCCTCGAAATTTCCTTACCTAACTTATGAAAAAGTTGGGGATACTCTTTCCCCATTCTTGCCTCATACTTCCTAGTAATTTCTTTAACATATTTGTTCTGCGATAATACTTGAACCAATGGAATTACTTTATTACACGAGACTTGTTCTTGTCTGTCTAAAATTCTCACTAGTACTTGTATAAAATTCAAATCTTCCTGAATTTCTACAGCTTAGCTTGAAATATTATGAGATTTATCATGTAAACATTTTCTCAAAAGTGAAACATGAAACGCGTTATGTAACTGCTTCAACTTTGGAGGCAAATCCAGGCTATTCACAACTAGCCCAACTTTCTCAATAACCTCATAAGGTCACACTTACCTCAGACTCAACTTTCTTTTCTTTTTGACCCTCAACACACCTTTCATGGAGATATTTTCAAATACACCCAATCACCTACTTGAAACTCAAGAGGTCTTATTCTATTATCAGTATAGCTATTCGGTCTACTATGTGCTGCTTTAAGGTTCTCTCTAACTAGTTTGATCATCTTTGTTGTTAACTTAATAATTTATTAACAAAATATATTTCTCTTTCCCACTTTTTCCCAACATACTGGAGTTCTGCACCTTCTACCCATCTATTGAGGATGAAAAACTATATTAAATTGTAACTACGTATCCGTGGCTTTCTGAAAGGCTCTCCAAAACCAAGATATAACTCCAGCATCTCTATTTGACACTATGCTAAATAGTGTTCCATACAACTTCACAATCTTAGCTACATATAGTTCAACCATCTTTTTAGAACTCCCATTAGTTTTAATTGGAAGAAATTGAGATGATTTAGAAAGTCTATCTACTATCAATTACATTGTATCATGACCTCTCTGGGTATAGAAAAATCCATAAACAAAATCCATGCTCACATTTTTCTATGGTCATTCGAGCATAGGAAGAGGCTGTAATAAGCCTCCCGGATGTTTATTCTTTAACTTCACTTGCTGACAAACCAAACATCTAGAAATATATCAGCTACATTCCTCTTCAATTCTGACCACTAGTAATTCTGTCTCAATCCTCTATACATTTTATTGCTACCCGAGTACATCGAATATACATGATTATACGCTTTTCTCAATATCTCCATTCTCAATTCTGCATCATTGGGAACATATATTCTATGTTCCAATACCAGAACACCATCATTTCAAATTTTTAACTCATATTGCTTTCTACTAGGCACTTCTTGCTTAATCTTCTCTATCTCCTCATCTCTACCTTGCGTCTCTAATAAGCATTTTACTATGTTTGTTAGCCATGTTTGTTAATAATGATCATCTATCACAGATATTCAACTTCATTCTTATCTCTCTTAACTCTATCATCAATTTCACATTCAGAACTCTCAATAGCAGTTAACCTTATTGTAGACTTTCTACTTAATGCATCAGCTACTACATTAGCATTTACTGGATGATAATGAATTGTACAATCATAATCACTAATTAACTCCATCCACCACCTCTGTCTGAAATCCAACTTTCTCTAGGTAGGTAAGCATGTTAAACTCTTATGATTAGTAAATATCTCACAAGTGGCTCCACACAGATGATGTCTCCAAATTTTCAAGCAAACACTATGACAACTAACTCTAAGTCATGGGTAGGGTAATTTCTCTCATGATTCCTAAATTGCCTAGAAACATATACCATTGCCTTCCCATGTTACATCAACACAGATCCCAACTCTTGATGGGATGCATCAGTATTCACCATAATTTCTTCATCACCAGAAAGAAGCACTAATACTGGAGCTGTAGTCAATTTCTTTTTTAGTAATTGGAAAGTTTTCTCGCACTCCCCAGACCATACAACTTCAACTCTTTCCTGGTCAATCAAGTCAACAGTACTACGATAATAGAAAAATTCTGAATGAATCTTCTATATTTAGCAGCTAACCTTAAAAAGATTTTAATTTCAGTTATATTAGTTGGTCTCTCCCAACTCAACATTGCCTCTACCTTTTGTGGATCAACTATTATGTCATCTTCAGATATTACATGTTTCAAGAAAGTTATTTCATTCAGTTAAAATTCACACGACCACAAAATTATCAAGAAATTGTTTAAAATTTTATTCATCAAGTCCATGAATGTTATTAGAACATTAGTCAACCCAAATGGCATCACCAGAAACTTATGACCACAACGTGTCATAAAAGCAGTCTTAAACACGGCTCATTCTTTTATTCTCGAATGGGTGATAACCTGATCTCATGTATATCTTAGAAAATACCCTTGCTCCCTGCAACTTCTCAATTAAATCATCTATCATGGGTAAAGGATATTTGTTTTTAATGGTGATCTTATTCGATTGTTTGTAATCTATACACCACATCATCGTTCTATCTTTCTTCTTTACAAACAATACAAGGGCTCCCCATTGTGACACACTTAGTCAAATAAATTATTTATCTAACAACTCTTAAAGCTCAACTTTCAATTCTCTTAACTCAACGAGTGTCATTCTGCAGGGTGCTATAGATATATGTGATGAACTTGGTATCACAACAATAGAGAATTTAATCTCCCTACTGATGGGTAAACTAAACAACTCATCAAGAAATACATCAGAAAAATCTTTCACTACTAAGATTTCTTCCAACTCTCTACTATCATTTTTAAAATCCATCATGTATGCCAAATACCCCTCACATCATTTCCTTGACCATTTACTAGTAGTCATAGCAAAATAAGATAGCTGAAAAGTATTTACATTTTACCTAAAACTAAATTCCTCTTATTCATATCCTGAACACTACATTCTTTCTGGAATAATTAACCTAAGCATAATACGTCGACAACTAATTCATTTCAAAAATCAAATGAAATTATATCATATTCAAAGGTAATAAATCAACTTCAAATTCTCTATCACCGATATGAATCACATACCCTTGTAAACATTTATGATTATCAATCTATCTCTAGTGAGAACTTCAACAATAATATTATGTATCAAAGGACTAATACAAGCATAAATAGACTTCATAAATACATTGGATACAAAAGAATGAGTTGCACCATGATTAACCAACATTGATATGTCTGCCTTTTCTACATACAGCGCACCTTAATTTAGGAAAATTTTGAGATAAATATCTCATTTGATTATATCTATAACATGTTCTAGCCTTTTTATCACATTACCACATCCTTTAGGTAGTACACTTCCATCTCTACCATAACTTCCAGTTCTCACAGATTATCTCCCAAATCTAGGGTTCCTACCAACATTGCTTTGAATTATAGAAGCTATGGATCTAGCTTACCTCTAACTCTGCATTATAGGTCTTTCTTTCACACGGACGACTCCTCTAGGGTGGTCTCCCACCTTGGAAACTCATACTACTACTACCTCTATAACTTTCATAACTAAGTCTTTTCAACCACACTCTCCCCCCCCCCCCCCCCTTAAACTCCATCATATCTTTCTCAATTGGAAGTGCTATATCCACCAACCTGACTTAATTCATGTGTTATATGTAAGATAGTTTCGCTTTAATCTCAAAATGTATTCCATCTATGAACCTCTTACACTTCTTCTCTTTTATGTTTACCATTTTCGATACAAACCTTGGCAAAGCCATAAATCTGCTATCATATTGAGCAATGATCAATATATTTTACCTCAAATAAATGAAATCTCTCTTCTCTTGGGCTCTGCAAGTATATGAGCAATTTTTATAAAATAAAAAAGCCTCTTTAAACTTACTCCAAGTTAAGGGTCTATCAACATATACACTTACTCTGGGAAGAGTATCCTCCCACCATTTTAAAGCTTCTCCTTCTAACTTAAACGAAGTAATGGTGACCCTTTGCGTATCAGTCACTAGTAAAATACCAAATAATCTTTCTACATGTTTCACCCATAGCTCAGGCTCAAAAAGATTGATAGATCCTTAAAAAAAAACCCAGCATTCAACTTAATATATTTAACAATCTCCCTGCACCTCGTGCATAAACTCACCTTTCCCCTTTTAAACTTTTACTATTACTGGAGTTACAATAACCTCAGGCACTACTCTAGCCTGTTCATCAAGTCTATGCTATAGACTATCAACTCTATCATTTATTACATTCATTTTCTCAAAAGCATGAGAAAAAGCTTCTCTTAGCTCATCTTTTTTTACTCTAGATTCTCTCACACCTCTATTAGTATCAATTATATTGTCAACACGTTCCTTTCTAGGAACCACAAACTCATACTCAACTTCCATCTCAACCTTGACTTGTTTAAATATTAGGTCTTACCATGCCCTCTCAGTTCAACAATTCTAACTCTAGCTTTAGTACGTCACATGTCATCCTCAAACTATTCATTAAAACATAATTTATTTTAATCTTCCACTTTCTTTCTTTTTATGCAGTCTACAGAATCATAAAATATAATACTCTGATACCAAAATTGTAACGACCCATTCCGGGTTGGCCACCCCCGAGACGTCGTCACATTTTGAAATCCTAGCATGACACATATATGCAACAATGAAAAAAAATACCAACTGCAATTATTTACATACATCAATCCTCAACCCTCAATAGGGGAGATACATCATTCAAATCTCAATTGAACATTATATACTACATATTATGCATGAATATTTACAATTTTTTTTTTCTCATTAGTCTGAGGATGTAGACCACGTGGCTTATAGAAAATGATTTAGTTTGAAACTCCGCTCACAATTTTATCCGTCCTGCCCGCTACCTAAAGTCATTGAACAATGAGGAGTGAGCTTCACAAGCTTAGTGAATTAAATTTACTATAAGTATTCAATTTGTATAATTAATCTTCTAATATTCATTCATCTATATCTCATATATTTTGATAATAATATTCTATTATCATTACTCATATCAAAATCTCCATCCTTTATAAATCTCTTCTTCTCATATAATTAATCATCTTGAGACTATCAATTTTATCTCATAATTACCTCATTATGAGGTTCACAGTATATAATTAGTCACCTAGATAATTCTCATCATATCATATTTCTATATTTCTTCCTCAGCATATTTGTCTCTCTGTGAGACTCATTCATCCATCAATAAATTTACAATTACGAATAGTACTTTAGTATCTCAAGCAATAACAATCAACATTTAAAGCAAATGCAATGTGTGAATTTAAATGTTATTATTATTGGGAACGTTTTCCACATGTCGGCATGTTTTTATCTTAGTTCGGCTGCATTTTCGGTTCTTTTATCTCAAGCATATATCGGTTGTCACGGTTTTCATTTATCACCAACATATACTGGTTGTCACGGTTTTCATTTATCACCAGCATATACAGGCTATCACAGTTTTCATTTATCACCAACATATACCGACTGCCACGATTTTCATTTATCACCAGCATATACCGGCTATCACGGTTTTCATTTAGACCGGCCCCTTCCTGGTTCTTTTATTTCATGTATATACATATGAATAATGATATGAAATATGCATATGAACAATAATATAAAAACAAGCATGTATTCAGACATTCAAATTTGTTATCCTGCTTCTTCTCAAATTATTATTTGATCAATTTTACTAATTTCTTCTCCTCATATACCATATAAATTTATCAACCATAGCTCGTCAAGAATTTCAGTTATCACATTCATTATTAAATCGACTCATTATTCCAATAATATTATTTCTCATATAATAATTCTCTACATATCAATTATTTCTATCATACCCATCAACCAACTTTCATCTATCATAAAATCATAAGTTAATAATTTATTCCAATATTATCACTATATATTTCATATTTATCTTGATTACTTAAAGTAAATCTAACTCACCACGTAGCACTTAAAGCTACTCGTGGATCACCTCTTTGCTTTTCCTGCCCCTTTCAGCAATTTCCCCAGATTGCTAATCGCCAATACCTGATATAATATTTATGTTAAAATTTCTAATTTATTCTTCAGTTCTTCCATAATTCAAACCCTCTGAAAATTCTCACATTGAATTTTTGGAAATTTCATATATGCTAAATTTCAAAAATACAATTCATGTTATTACCTTTTGTTTTTCTTAGAGCTTTCCGTGATTCTCTGTAAAATTCTGCCGTAAACCACTTCAAAATTTTATTTTTTCAACTTTTCTTTTAGTCCCCAAGTGTTTAAAAAAATAGAGTAGTTTGTATTGATTCAGCAATTTCCCCCAATTACTGATCGTCAATACCTGATATAATATTTATGTTAAAATTTCTAATTTATTCTTCAATTTTTCCATAATTCACACCCTTTGAAAATTCCCACATTGAATTTTGAGAAATTTCATGTATGATAAATTTCAAAAATACTATTCATGTTTTACATTTTGTTTTTCTTAGAGCTTTCCGTGATTCTCTGTAAAATTTTTCCGTAAACTCTTTCAAAATTTTACTCTTTCAGTTTTTCTTTCAGTCCCCAAGTATTTAAAAAATAGAGTAGTTTGTATTGAAGAAAGAAGAAAACCAAACAGGATTTGGTAAGTAAAACGTGTGTGTGTGTGTGTATATATATATATTGCTGTCCACCACTTTCTTATTGTTGTGCCGTTTAACATGCAGCAATTTGCATTTGTTGAGGCAACACCTGGACTTCCATGTGTTGCACGCCTCTCTCTCTCTTCTCTTTTTTACAAAACTTTTTCTTTCTTCTTTTTCTTATCCTCCACGCTGCTGTTTTTTTTTTTAATGTGTGTGTGTGTATATCTTAAAAGTACAAATCTACCATCAGCCTATTAAATTTACAGTTCTGTCATTCATTATTTACAATTCTACCATTACAGTTCTACTATAGGTCTTTAGCCGTTTATTTTTTTTAGAGTTTGTCATTCCTTTTAAAATTCAAATTTTTTTTTATCTTTTCTTCCTTCAAAATTTATTTTATTTTATTTTTTTAAAATTATAAAATTATTTAGAAACTTATGTTTTCTTCCAACAAATTTTTTAATTAATTTTTTTCAACATCATTCTTCAAAGTTCTCTTCAAAGTTCTTTCATTTCAACTTGAAATTTAATAATTTTTAGTACTTTCTTCTTAAAAAAATTTATATATATTTAAATAAAATTCTCAATGTCATCTTTCAATTATTATTTCAAATTAATGATAAATCTTTCATATCTGCATAATTTAATTTAATATAATATATATCAAATTACTTTTTTATCTTTACTTTAAGAACATTGATATTACACAAACACATATGTTGAGAACAACACAACCAACTCTCAAGGATAACATTGTAATGATCCATCCTAAGCAAGCCCTACTTGAAACGAAATCATTACCTTTAAGCAACTAGGCCTAACCTGAAATGCAATGCTCACGTTACACCATAATACACACTTCACTATTCATAAATTCAAATCAATTTATTACAACCTATGCTCAAAACCTATACCAACACAAGATATTACTTCTTTTTTTTTTATTTCCTAAAATTTACAAAGAATGTCCCAAATATACACATTTTCATTAAAAAAAACAATTTATTAAATGTAAACTCAAAACAAAAACTAAAGATATCATTCAAGGACCCACCTAAAGATGCCAATCCACAAGCTCTCCACTAGAACTATTTTCATTTCATTTTTTATTCTGTTTCATATAATTTAGTTTGCATTAAGTTTAAGGAAGAATGAGTTGGCTTATTGGTTAATGACTTCCAACTAATTGTAAAGGGAATGGGTTAAAGCCCTTTCGCAACCATTCCATTCCTGTCTTTTCTCCTTGTTTTACAGAATGGGCTAATTTGGTCAAATAGAAATGGAAATAGATATCACATCTTCTCTTTTTATTTCCTCTTCTAAAGTGTTCCAAAGATTCACATCTTTATATATATATATATATATATATATATAACATTTCTATTTATACCAATGCACATATGTTATTTGCATTTAAGCTCTTCCAAATTAAAATAAAAAAAATGTTCGAATAATAAAATTTATCTCATAAAATTTTAAGTCTTGGCACCATTTAAAAATGATTAAAAATCTCTTAAATGTGAAAATCTGAGTATTCCAAAAAAAAAATTGACAAATTTGCTACAAGACTCAAGACTATAAAAAGTAAACTTAATAAGGACACTACTATTCCTTAAATTGGGATCAATAACAAGTCTATTAGGTCATCTTTCACAAGAATCCCAAACTTAATAAGGACCTAAAAATGATATAGTTGACCATATTTATTTCTTACATGGGTACTCAATTTTTTTTTTACTGCGGGTAAATTTTTTTAATAGAAATTTTTTTTATTTAGTTTAAGTTCATAAAAAAATATATGATATAAGAATTCATTTTATTTTTTAATAAAAATAAAATATTTTATTTTTATTTTATATCATTTAATAATAAAATAAATTTTTATATTATATATCTTTTATAAAATATCTATTAAAAATTTCTCATCTAATAAACGGATCCTACCACGTCAGCCAATATCAGTTTGCCTCATGTAAGTAAAATCAAGCATGTTTAATCATGATAAATCTGACTCGGATAGTTAGTTCAATTAATTTACCCCCAGTTTACTAATTTAGTGCGAGCTGATAAGTGGAGCTTGCATCAGACGTGATGCTTCTTAAAATTTCTACGCGGCTCTGGCAACACGGTTAGTTACAGTGCTAGGAATTAAAGTCCTATTCTGCTATGAAAACTTTTGCTTAAAAAAGGCTTTACAGATCACCTCCTTCAACAACTCCAAATTAGCATCATCGGCTTCTTTGTCAGTTTTAATGTCTCTTTCAAGGCATGACTTTTAGGTCCTTAGTGGTGTGAGGAACAAATGACAGTGTCAGGTCTATACATCATAGAATCCAGAGTATCTACAAATAGCGGCAGTTTTGTAGCATCCCTTCTCTCTGCACTGTTAAATTTTTTTAATTTCTTTAGCACATTTTCAGCTCTTCGCAACAAGGGCTATAGTCAATAGAGCATTAATTGTATAACTCATCAATAAAGTTTAGTCTCATTTTAAATGGAGGCCGACAAATTTTTCTAGCAAAAAAGTAACATGTCTAAGCCCATAATAGGCCCAACCTCGAATAATCTAACAGGGGTGCTAACCTGCTAAAGTGCTAATTGGTGGCATCTAGGTGTCTTTGCCAAAAAAACATTGTTTTATTTGGTAAAATTATACTTTTTATGGTAAATTTTAATAAAAAAATATTTTGATAGTAAAATTATTTTTTTATTATCAATATTTATATTTTTGATAAATTTACTTTAAAAATATTTAAATAAAACAATGTTTTTTTTTCATGGCATCATATGCTCCACCTGATTGGTATACATCATTGGGCATGCAACATAGTAACAGATCCTTCAAGTACGGATTACATGAGATAGAAAAATGGAATTCCACAAAAAGGTGGGAATTGTTTTTGCACCAACTTTCCCTGAAATGGAAAGGACAGGAAAGATGTTTCATTTATTAATTTTTTAAACTATGGACAATGGAGTATAGTTTCGCTTTTCAATTGGTTGGACGTTGGTTGCTTAAATAGGTTAGGGAAGTACGACACCTAACTATGTGGACTTAATCTGAATCCCCTGGTCTGATAGTTATTTTTAAATTATTTATATAGAAGATTCAGGTTTAGTATCAGTATCTTCCGATCAATCTAATTAGGTAAAAAAAATATTTAAAACAAAATAAAAGAGATCACTTTTTAAAGCATATTTAAGCTCTTCTAAGAAAAAGTTGTTTTTTTACATAAAATTAATTGCCATCCTTACAAAAGAAAAAGAGATTAAATAAAAAAAACTTTAAACCATAAATGATCTCAACCATTCAATTTACTTATTATCCTATGGATGAGATTTAATAAAAATAATAAACTCACAAAAAATAAATAGATTAATAATAAAAAAAAGTTGTTATCTCTAAATTTGAATCGATTTTAAATTTGATATTTAGAATGTTTAAATTTACACTTAATCTAATTCTCAATAACCATTTCATTAGTACCCAAAATTGAAAAGAATTGGACCTCGAATTGAACAAGTCTATCTTCTGAAGTGTCGCCTATCAAAGGAATAAGATTCTTAACATTGAACACATATAAAGTCTTAAAATGTGAAGGTAGCTTGAGACACTGTGCATTAATGTTAATGCGTTTCAGCGCTGTGACAGGGCCAATTTTCTTGTCACTAAGCTTTTCATAAGTTCCAACTGATTGTCATTCTTTAGTCAACATACCCCATGTATACATAATCACTTAGACATAAATAACATCATCTCGCATCCTATTAAATGCTTGATTGAAGTTGATAAACAAAACAAACACAACATATGAAAAATTTAACTCTCCAAATAAAGCGCGATAAGTGAAAATATTAAATGTTGATTTATTGGAAGCAAAAAATATAAATTCTTTAGAAGGAGCAAATACACTTTTATATCTTTTATACTTAAAAAAAAAAAAATGTTCTTGAAAAAAAATCATGTTTGACCCTTCAATCATATTGCCAAGGTCGATCCAAAATTAAATGACTAACGTCGATGGGAATTATATCACAGCCTGCCTTATCAAAATATATAGAAGCAATGAAAAAGGTAACTTGACTATAGTTTCTAATTGTTACCTCAATGCCTTTCTTTAACCACGCCATTTTGTATGGTTGAGAATTGTTCTCTCTCTCAAGCTTCAATTTTAGTATTGCTTCTTTTGAAATCACATTCTTACAGCACTCGGAGTCGATAATAAGCTTACTAATCTTTCCACTGACAGTGTAAGCAGACTAAAAAGTATTTTTTTCCACCCATATATCCCCTAACTCTTCCTTAGGTGCAAGAAACACCCTCCGAGTGACTAACAATTCACCACAATCCGCTCGCAACACCTCATTGCCGTTGTCGTCATCATCATCTGTGCCATAATCATCATAGACTGGTTTCTTATTCCAATCAATCTTTACATCTTTGTCTACTTTTACGGAGTCAATAAATAATCTTTTTTTTAATGCACGCCATGGTTGTCTTGAATTAGCTGTACGGTGACCAAAATCTACACGCATAAAGCATTTAATGTTATTTGAAGAAGAAGCTTGAGGCCGCGGAATCGACGGATTTTACTACTATTTTCACTTTATGTGATTCAACTATTCCACTTGTATTACCAAGGGGTTGAAGCAATTGTTGTTGAGAAAGAATGTTGCTTTGTATGAGTTTTCTTCAATTTAAAGTGTATTGGTGTTTCTTTGAAAAAATTCTTGTTTAGTTCAGTGTCATGAGAGATACGAGGCATAAGAGTCAATATCATTATTGAATGAAAATATAATATATATTTTTTTTGTTCTCATACCATTTAATGACGAAATAAACCATTGTATCATGTATCTCTCATGACACTATGTCAAACAAACACTTCTCATTCCTCTTACACAATCCAAAAATCAATAGATTCAACCCATCTAGTAAATAAGGCTGCAACCCACCAATATACTTAATTAGAGACCAACTGCTCTTCAATTTCTTGTAAATTATTACGGGTAACTAATTGATAAAATTCATTTGTATATTGCTCAATTGATAGATTTTTTTATTGAAAATTTTGGATTCATTGATGGAGTGTTCATGCCTATAATTATGAGGTAAAAATTTGGAATGTAATTTTTGTTTCATCTTATTCCAAGATTCAATAGAATTTTTACCTTGGTTATCCGAGTCTGTTTCATCCGTCATCACCAAGTAACAGCTCTAACTCGAAAACGAACAACCACCAATTCAACTCACTTGTCATCAGGAACCTCCCTGAGTTCTAATATCTCATTCATGGTAGCCAACCAATCCAAAAAGTCATCATATCAAATTCTAACTCGAATTCCGATAGTTGTGTATCAACCTATGAAAAGTGTCTACCTCGACCAAGCTCAGCAGATGAGCGAGACTATCAGAATTTATCTCTTCCACATCTTCAAGTGTAGCACTCTCCAAGTCAATTATTTCTTAGTATAACATAAAAATATTTTAATTGTGGTTTTAAGTTATGGAAATGTCTCTTTTCATTTGATATTTCAATTTAACTCTTTTTTTTAATAATATTTCATCGTAACGTAGCATGATATAGTTTTTTATGGTTGTTTTGGGGATTTCTTAATTTGAAATTAATATATATAATAGTGTTAGAGTATATTATAGGATCTTTGTTAGCGTATGTTAATCATGTTTGGTATTTGGTTTAAAACTTCTTAAAACAATCATTTTTATTAATTATGTATTGATTATTAGAGATATTATTATTGTATAGCTGACCAACTTTTGTTTTTTTTTTTTCATCTTCTATGAATATTATAAATATTGCTCTTTACACCATCAATATACAACTCTTTCTCTTTTTTATTCTTGTATTTCTCTAACAGCAGTCTACTATGATTAGAGCACCAAAATCCTTACTAACAATTATTACTATATATAAGTTATGTGTATAATTATGAGCAGCGTGGAATTGCATGCTGTTGTTGTTCCGTGTATATTTATAGTTGATGAGTATCTTGAAAGTGGACTACCTATACTCAGACAATAGAGACTAACCTCTTATTGCGAACTTTTTCATAAATGAATTAAAATTCTCTATATTTAGAGTTTCATATTGTAGGTGATATTTATGACGAGATAATATTTTATTTCATTTAAAAATTATATCAATGATAATACTTACATCCCATTATTTATTTTAATTAGATTTTATTCATGAATGTATAGGATTATGGCACGGTGAGTAGTAGTTATCGATCCAATTTTTATTAGAAACATCATTAACTACAGGAAAATCTAAATACAAAGGATCCTATTCCTGAGAACATAAATCTCCTTGTGTTTGTGATGTTGATTTTGTTATCACAAGTTTATCGATTTGTACAGTGAAGAGATACTGGTTTTAGTGGAGTAAAACCCTATCACAGAAACCATCCCACATCACACAACATTAATTCTTCTACCTTAGAGTCTGTTTGGATGTGATAATTCAGACTAATAACATGGTTCCCTCATTATAATTATATAATTATAATCAAGTCTATTAAGATAACAGGGAGTAAAGTGAAAAAAAAAACATCACTATTCCCCACTGACGTTTAATTAAGATATGCATTTAAAAAAGAAAAAAGAAAAAAGAAAAAGATATGCAGTTATAAAACGCAGTCCAACCAAGATTTGCATCACATAAAGCTGGCTTACACCTTCACCCTCAACACACCGCAGTTCATCACCAACTGGTTTGCACTTACACCACTAATTAGAGTTTAACTCTTCTCTCTGTAACCTCATTTCTCTGAACCCCCATAAAATGGCTTCTCTAACTTCCTTCTTCAAACACAACATCTTCCCGCCACAAATCCTAATCTTTACCTATAATCTAAATTCACCATGCAATATTACTCAAAACCAACTAAAAGTACTAGCTCTAGTAGCAGCAGCAGCAGCATTTCCCCGGGACGCCACCCTGTTTATCGGGGAGTGAGGCGTCGGAGTAGTGGCAAATGGGTGTCCGAAATCCGGGAGCCGAGGAAGCCTAATAGGATCTGGCTAGGCACATTCCCTTCCCCTGAAATGGCTGCTATAGCTTATGATGCCGCCGCGCTTGCCCTAAAAGGCCAAGATGCTGAGCTTAACTTCCCCAATTCGGCCGCATCTTTGCCCGTCCCTGCCTCTGCGTCCCCCCGGGATATCCAGGCAGCTGCAGCCTCTGCAGCCGCTGCTCTAGGTGCCGCGAAGGATGCTTTATCGGCGGTTCAGGAAAGAAATGATAATAGTAATATGATAGTACCAGAGAGATCATTGATGGTTAATGAGTTTGTTGATGACGATTTGATCTTTGATATGCCCAATGTTCTTATGAACATGGCTGAAGGGATGCTTCTTAGTCCCCCTCGCTTGGACAATATTGCTGGTGATGATGCAACTGCTGGAGATGAGAACCTATGGAAATTCCCTTAGTATATATAAGCTTTATGGATTACTTATCCAATATAAGAAAATAAATAAAATCTGCAAAACAAAAAAAATGGGTTCTATGACTGCTGTAAATCATAGCGTCTCGCATATTGAAAAGCTAAGATCCTTGACAACATCATGGTATGTGTGTGTAGAAGTTTTACTTTCTTGTTTAATTTGTACATGATTTGCTATGTATTGGGAATTTGTTGCTGTTGCAATTTCCTATAAATAGTAGTAATTCCTACAATAAATATTTTAGCAGTTATAGAATCCTTTTTGTTTCCTGTTGAAAAAATGTGCAACGAAATCCTTTCCATGGAATGACTTTTTGGATTTCTTATGTATTTTGGGCTCCTGATCGATGTAATGAAAATTTTATTTTTAGCAACAAAATCCTTTTTGTAATTTGCTTTAAAAAAACAACAATGTGCAACTGAAAAAGAACCTTTAATTAGCTAATAGTAAAGGCTGCTTGAGAGAGTTGATATACCATATAATTTCATCTTTGTGCTGATGGAGAAATTGCATACTGAAGTCATCTGGGTCATCGATTTTTGTGATCTTGAAGTAGTTGATTATTGCCATTTTACCGCCAACAACTGAAATCTGCAACGACCACCAACTAGAACTTTGTTTTGTGTTTCACGAAAAAAAAAATTGCAACTACAAACTTTGTTTTGCATATATCATTTCAAATTATATACGCAACAAAAATTTAGAATGGAAAGGAGAGGGATCTTGCTAGATTTCCCAGATGCTCAACATAGGTTGCAGTGGGATTTCAAAGCCAAAAGATTGATAAGCAAAGATAACATCTATGGTTTGGTGAAGAAAAGCAGGCAAGTTGCTAAAAATGGTGATTGTGCTCCTCAAAAGCATAAGGACCCACCTTAGCCTTTGTTGACGTGTCACTCTCAGCAAGTTAGACTCCTCCAACGTGGCATACTAAGAGTGGAAATAGCTCGTGGGAGGTAAATCTGGACGTTGACACTTCACCTTCCTTCTGATGGCGTCCCCAACGCATGCATCGTATATGACTAGGTGCATCCACTATTTTGCATGTCGATATAGTAGTAAACCAGGGCCTAACTAGTGACCTTAATAACCGTCGGATCAACTATAATTATCACATGGTTGAATAGCCACTGATCAACTGATCAGACATATACTTCTACTTGACTGTCCACATTAAAAATTTTACTCGGTTGTCTTTGCAGCTAGTACAATTATAAATTATCTCAACTTTTAGCTTAGCAAGTGGGAATATATTGCGATTTGTTTTGAGAAAGTGGTAATGCACGACCATAACTCTTTATCACGAAATACGGAGAAATTCTTGCTTGCATTTGGTCATATCCAATCAAATGATGTATCTCCTTAGGTGTTCCTTAATAAAAGTTAAGAGATGGTATAACCAAAATTAAAACATACCAAGATCAAACGTGGCGTCATTTGATTGCTCCAGTGGACCATTGACGTGGTACAAAGATTACAGGCAAGGATTTCTTCAAAATATCACATACATGAAGTACTGGCATGAATTGAAAAAAAGTTATCAATTGTCCACTATGTTCTACTCCCCTCATCTGATTGACAATTTTTGTTCCATTCATAGACTTTAAGATGATATTTTTTTCACACTTTGAGTTATGGAATTCTTATTGGCACATGTAATTTAAAAGTGTTGAAATATAAATAATGAAATTGGGTGCAATCCTAAAAGCTTAAATTTTCAGAAAAAAAAATAGTCATCTAACTTAATTTTTTTTAACATGATATCAGATTTTAGTTTTGATTCTTAATTACGAACCCCATTTCATAGATCCCTCGTTAATTCTTATTCAATCATGTAAAAGGTTGTTATTGTTAGAATTTTATATTGTAAATTACAAACTCTCTTTATTCACTTATCCCACATTGCAAGTACTTTTGAAAAGATTTACTGTGTTTATATTTGGTAACAAAACATATATAGTATTAGAGATGGCAAATAGATCGGGTGGATCCGATCAATCAGGGTCAGATCGGATTAGGTCAACAAAATAAATATTTATACTTAATAAAAAAAATATCTTTTTCTATATAATAGGACTAAAAAAGTTACATTGTTAAACACTTGAAAATTAATTAATAATAAATTAATACTTAATTTTTTAAATAATATGTTTAATTTTTTTATATGTAATATTATGATTCTTAGTCCCAAAATTCAGTCTTAAATGATATCAGACATCTGGTCTACAAAGTTATTTTCACTAGTAACGTCTTATACCAAATTTTGGAGATTAAATTTCATATAATCACTTCGGTTCATTATATTTTTTCAGGACAATTAAAAATAAAATTTTATTGTGACTTCGAGAACAATGAAAAATTTACTATTCTTCTTGATTTTTTATTTGAAATTAATGAGATTACTCATATTAATAGAATGTTGAACTATGCATATCAACACATGTAAATCAATAATTAATTAATTGTTATATAATTTATTTTATTTGAAAACTAGTAAATTAACTATTATCTCAGTTTTAGAAAACAAATTGTTTTTTTATGAAAAATAAATTTTCAAGTCATTTTGGGTCAGGTCGTTTCGATTTTCCGGGTTGTTTCGGGTCATTCAAGTTTAGGGCAGGTCAGGTTCAGATCATTTTGAATCCGTATCGTTTCGGGTTACGAGTCACTCGGTTTAGGATCGGGTCGGGTTTGTGTCATATTTAGGTCAGGTTCAGGTCATTTTGAATCCGTGTCATTTCGGGTTACGAGTCACTCGGTTTAGGGTCGGGTCGAGTTTGTGTCATATTATTTTGATGTATTTTCGAGTTTGGACCAGGTCGGGCTGGGTTTTTATGTCGGATCAGATTTTGCCACCTCTATATAGTATCTTGAGATAAAGATCTAATGGGTTATGATCCAATGCACACTCGCATGGTGCATTGTTGCAGCACTTGGCACTTATGCACGCGATTTAAATCATATGACTGATAATACTTATAATTTTTCTCTGGAATATGTGATTCATAGCCAGTGAGAATCTATAAATATATATCATGCAAAAATACAGAAACCAACTATTTCTCTCTTAAAAAGTCTTTTAAAAGTTTTTACATAAATTATTTTGGAAATATACAATATTTTTAATTGTATATTTCAAACTTTATTGTATCCTGGAAGGGAATTGCATCAGACTCAGTAGCATTCGAGTGTGGGAGATGTCACTTTAAAGGCAACATTTATTATACACCTCATAGTCCTATTTTACCATTTGATTCTTCTTCTATTCATAATTTTTATAACAATTTTAAAGCGATATTCATTATGGATAGAGGGTCAGAAATTAGGATTTTGAAGGTTATGTATCTAGACTTCATCAAATTGGAGCGTTTTGATGGAACGAATTTTACCCTTAGAAGAACAAGTTGATGTTCCTGCTGTCTCATCTACAAATTTTTTATGTCCTCAGCTCATATCTCTAATCGTTGCCAGATCCAAGTGATAGGGATACAGAAAAATTGAAGCAATACAGAAAATAAAAATTAAATGAAGATGAACTATAATGTGCATAGGCTACATTTTGAACACACTTTTAGATCGTTATGATCCGTACAAGCCAATAAAATGTCTGCGACAAATCTAATAACAAATTGAGAACAAGTAGAAGACAAAGAATAAGTATGAGCAAATTTTCCTTTGAATTCAAAATGGTTGATGGAATTAAAATTAAGGACCGAATTCATGATTTACAATTATTGGTTGGCAAACTTCATGATTTGAATATTAATAATTTTGAATCACTTCAAGTTAGTTCATTCATTTCAAAGCTTCATCACTCATGAAATGATAACAGGAAAAGAAAAAAAAAAAAACCTTATGCATGTACAGAAGATTTAATTGTTGAACAACTCGAAAAGCATCTGCAAATTGAGGAAGAAAATAGAAATTGAGATGGCTTAGTTAATAGTTCTAAAGTAAACTATGTAGAGAAAAGTGTGGTTAAAAAGAACCAAAAAGCTCTTAAAGTGAATAAAAAAAAGGTTTTAGTTTCAAAAAAATCAAAACAAAAACAAGAAAGACAAGCCATGTTTTTCTTGTGGAAAGAAAGGGCATTACATTTACTAATGCATATTCTATTAGAATAAGAGTATTTCAAATAACACAAATATGGTGGAAAATAAAGTTAAGGAACTTGTTGCTATGGTTTCTAAAATGAAAATTGGGATGATCACTAAACTATATATGGCAACTACGATGAAATCTCAAGATTAGTGGTTGGATTCTAGTGTAGTAGTACATGCGTGAAATGATAAGTCACATTTCAGTAACTATGAAGAAACCAAAGGCCAAGAAGTTATGATGGAAACTCAAAATTCTACAAAATTCTTAGGGAAAAGATTCATTGAATCGCAATTTACTTATGGAAAAAAATTAAAGTACTCGAATGTACTGCATGTACCAGAAATCAGAAAAAATTGGTTTATGCATATATGCTACGTAAAAAAAATAAAAAAAAAAGGTTTTGAAACCATTTTAGAGTATGATAAATTAACTTTTCTAAGGGGGGAAATCTTTGTTGGGAAGGGGTACGTTTGTGATGGAATGTTTAAACTCAATAGTAATATTAATAAAATAAACACAATTTCTCCTTACTTTGTTGATTATTCTCTTATTGTTTGGCATGCTCTTTTAGGACATTTAAATTTTAAAATTTTAAAGTGTATGTCAAAGCAAAGCTTGATTTCATAGAAACATGAAAGTAATGTTAAGTGTGAAATTTACATTCAGGAAAAAATGATTGAGAAATCGTTTAAAAGTTTCAAAAGAAATTCTGAACTACTGAAAATTATTCATTCAAATATTTGTGAATTAAATAGTATTCTAACTAGAGGAGGCAAAAGATATTTTATTACATTCATTGATGATCGCTCTAAGTTTTTATGTGTATTTGATGAAAACTAAAGATGAAACATTTAATATATTTAAGAAAGATAAATCTGAAGTTGAAAATCAAAAAGAAAAGAATATTAAAATTCTTAGAAATTATAGAGGTGGGGAATATTTTCCAATTGAATTTTCTGACTATTGTTAAGTACATGAAATTATACACAAAAAGATTGCTTCTTACACACCTTAACATAATAAAATTGCATAAAGAAAAAATAGAACACTTGTTGATATGGTTACTACTATGCTCTTGATTGCAAATTTGTCATCAAATTTATGGGGTGAAGCCTTAGTCACTACTTGTCATATACATGATAGAATTCCTTTTAAGAAAATGCATGAGTCCATATGAGTTGTGAAAAGTCAGAAACCAAATACTTGATATTTTAAAGTGGGGGAGGTGGAGGGGGGTGTTTAGCCATTTATAGAACTGCAGTACCTAAAAGAACAAAATTAGAAGCATGAGCCATAAAAAGTGTGTTTGTTGATTATGTAGAAAATTCGAAAGCTTGTAGACTTTTAGATTTGGATTCAAATGTGATTGTTGAATCGGGAAATGTAGAATTATCAAGAATAAATTTATCCAAGATTCAAAGAATGAATAGAAACCTAATCAAATACCAAATTCTGATAATGAACACACATCTCTTATTACAAAAAGAGAAACGAGTGTGATAAATGAGCCTATGAAAAGTCAAAGAGTGAGAAAAAAAATAGAATTTAGGTCCTAATTTTATCTCATCTCAAGCTTTAGCTTTCCTAGTTGAAGGAAATAGAGAAATTGTTCTCAATAAAATGCCTATGATATTGAATTAAAAAGATGATCCAAAGACATTTGTTGAGGTTATGTCTTCCAGTGATGTAGCTTTTTGGAAAGAAGCTATAAATGATGAATCGAATTCAATAATATCTAACAATACTTGGGTATTAGTCTATTTACCTCAAGATTCAAAACCTATAGGTTGTAAAAACGTGTTTAGAGGAATCTATAACTCCAATGGTTCCATTCAAACCGTTAAGACTAGTTCGGTGTGTAGAACCCGATTTTATTAAAACATTATTTCAATCATGTAGGTCCATTTATATGCAGGCAGAAAAATTAATTTAGAAATTTGTTAAACATTTTATTCCATACTAGAATGTGCATGACCCATCAAAATATATGGACGAGTTATTAATCACCATAGAACTATATGAACTTAGATATAATTTCTCATATCAAACCAAAATTTCGTTTCCCCAAACCGCGATTTCATAAACCCAAAGCGATGTTAGTGGTGTCGATGATGCCCAAAGCATCGATGGAAATAGCCTAAATCGAAGAGAAGAGGCCTTTGGCGATGGTGAAGTGAAGATGATGAAGATATGCCTTTTATTCTTCCGACAATCATGAAAGAAAGCGAAACTAAACCCTATTTAATTTATTTCAATGAAAAAATAAGAAACAATTTATAGATTTTGGTGGATCTTGAAATTTATAGCTCTTGTTGATGATTTTAGATATCTTATGAATCTTAATCTCATAGGTAAGCCAAAGTAGGTATAGCCATTGTTTTGGTTTGCTCTATGGTGATTGGTCAATGGTCACACGAAGATGATGATGGAGTCAGACGATTTCCATTCTAGTTTTTTTTTTCTTTTTTGCTAAGCAAGATGAAGTTGATAAGCATTTGATGATGAGTCCGCAACACTACGCAGGAAATTTATCATGACAGATCTGTACCTAGGTAGATGTTGAAGGAGGGAGAAGAGGAAGAGGAAGAGGAAGAGGAAGAAGATCGAAGAATAAAGAAAAGAAAAGAAAAATTAGATTTTGATCGTGATTATGTTGTGGATATTGAACGATTCGAGACCTGTCAATCACACGAATTATAAATAGAAAGAAAAGAAGACAAGATTTACCTAGGTTCATCAAAGAATATGGCTACGTCCTACCAGAAGTTTCTTATTATCAACCTAACAAATCTATCTATTACAATGTATGCTCAGTACATAAAGAGTATTTATATGCAACTTAAGACGTCCTAATTAGGTTTCCGTTCTGCTGTAGAACTACGGCTCTTCATGTGCCCAAACCCAAACCGCCAAAAAAAAAAATCAGGCCCAACTCATGTACATGGCCCAAAAGTTTCGAGGGCGCTGCCCCTCACCCCTGCCCCCTCTCTGGGGAGTGGGGCCTCGCTCGCTCACCGAGGAGTGGGACCCCGTGTTCATCCAGAGTTCTATAGATCTGGTCCCGTGAAGTATGCACAAACTCTAACAAGTATCCACTATGTTCTACTTCCTTCATCTGATTGACAATTTTTGTTCCATTCATAGACTTTAAGATGATATTTTTTTCACACTTAGAGTCACGGAATTCTTATAGATTCATCGTGGCACATGTAATTTAAAAGTGTTGGAATATAAATAATGAAATTGGGTACAATCTTAAAAGCTTAAATTTTCAGAAAAAAATAGTCATTTAACTTAATTTTTTTTTAACATGGTATCAGATTTTAGTTTTAATTCTTAATTAGGAACCCCATTTCATAGATCCCTTGTTAATTCCTATTCAATCATGTAAAAGGTTGTTATTGTTGGAATTTTATATTGTAAATTACAAGCTCTCTTTATTCACTTATCCCACATTGTAAGTACTTTTGAAAAGATTTCTTGTGTTTATATTTGGTAACAAAACATGTAAAAGGTTGTTATTGTTGGAATTTTATATTGTAAATTACAAGCTCTCTTTATTCACTTATCCCACATTGTAAGTACTTTTGAAAAGATTTCTTGTGTTTATATTTGGTAACAAAACATATATAGTATTAGAGATGGCACACAGATCGGGTCGGGTCAAGTTAGGTCAACGAAATAGATATTTATGTTTAATTAAAAAAATTATTTTATTTGTATATAATAGGACTAAAAGAGTTACATTATCAAATACTTGAAAATTAATTAATAATAAATCAATACTTAATTTTTTAAATAATATATTTAATTTTTTTTAATGCAATATGCAATGTTATGATTCTTAGTCACAATATTCAGTCTTAAATGATATCAAACAACTGGTCTACAAAGTTATTCTCACTAGAAATGTCTTATACCAAATTTTGGAGATTAAATTTCATATAATCACTTCATTCCATTATATTTTTCATGAAAATTAAAAATAAAATTTTATTGTGACTTGAAGAACAATGAAAAATTTACTGTTCTTCTCGATTTTTTATTTGAAATTAATGAAATTACTCGTATTAATAAAATGTTAAACCATTCATATCAACACATGTAAATCAATAATTAATTGTTATATAATTTATTTTATTTAAAAACTAGTAAATTAACTATTCTCTCAGTTTTAGAAAGCAAATTGTTTTTTTTATAATATATATATATATATATATATATATATTTAAGTCATTTTGAGTCGGGTCGTTTCGGGTTTCCAGGTTGTTTCGGGTTTCAGGTCGTTCGGGTTTAGGGCGGGTTGGGTTCAAGTCATTTTGAATCCATGTCGTTTCGGGTTTTGAATCACTCAAGTTAAGGTCGGGTCGGGTTTGGTTCATATTATTTTGATGTATTTTTGGGCCAAGTCGGGTCGGGTCAAATTTTGCCATATCTATATAGTATCTTGAATAAAAATCTAATGGGTTATGATCCAATGCACATGTGCATGGCACATTGTGGCAGCATTTGGCACTTATGCATGTGATTTAAATCAGATGACTGATAATAATCATAATTTTTCTCTGTAATATGTGATTTGTAGCCAGTGAGAATCTATTTACATATTATGTAAAAATACAGAAACCAACTATTTCTCTCTTAAAAAGTCTCTTAAAAGTTTCTACATAATTTATTTTGGAAATATACAAGATTGCTAATTGTATATTTCAAACTTTGTTGTATCCTGGAAGGGAATTGCATCAGATTTAGTAGCATTCGAGTGTGGGAGATGTCACTTTAAAGGCAACATTTATTATACACCTCATAGTCCTATTTTACCATTTGATTCTTCTTCTATTAGTAATTTTTCTAACAATTTTAAAGCGGTATTCATTATGGATGAAGGGTCATAAATTAGTGCTTTGAAGGTTATGTCTCTCGACTTCATCAAATTGGAGCGTTTTAATGGAACAAATTTTGCTGTTTGGAGGACAAGTTGATGTTCCTGTTGTCTTATCTACAAATTTTTTATGTGTTCAGCTCATATCTCTAATCGTTGCCAGAACTAAGTGATAGGGATACAAAAAAATTGAAGCAATATAGAAAAAAAATTGAATGAAGATGAACTATAATGTGTATATGCTACATTCTGAACACACTTTTAGATCGTCTATATAATCCGTACAAGCCAATAAATGTCCGCGACAAATACAATAACAAATTGAGAACAAGTAGAAGACAAAGAATAAGTATGAGCAAATTTTCCTTTGAATTCAAAATGGTTGATGGAATTAAAATTAAGGACCAAATTCATGATTTACAATTATTGGTTTGCAAACTTCGTGATTTGAATATTAATAATTTTGAATCACTTCAAGTTAGTTCAATCATTTCAAAGCTTCCTCACTCATGAAATGATTACAGAAAAAGAATTTCTGCATATCTGACGCCGAGCAGAATAACGATTATTCTGCAGGTTAGTTTTCAACAGATAATTCACAGAGAAGAAAATAACACAAGAGAAAAAAAACCCTAAAAAACAGAGGAACTCTAAATTTTATTCAAAATTATGCAACTCAATAATAATGTTTACTAAACCCTAAAACCTTATTTATAAGGTCAAGCTAAAATAAGAAAAATAAATTAAGGCCAAATTTGAAGTAATTGTAAATAAAAACAAAAAATTTCTAAAAACTGAAAGATGCCAAATTGAGGGCCTAAACGTCGTTTTTTGGCTTAAAAACGACGATGCTCAGGATTAAACCTAAGTTTTGCCCGTAAGCTCGTTTTCAATCAGACTAGGGTCTTCCAGGGCCCAATCTGAGCCCATGACCCGTTCTAGGTAGTCCATCTACCAGTTTTACGCTGATCTGCCAACTCTAGGTAGCTCAATGCTAACAACGTACTATTTGACAATTCAGCATTATCTGACTCGGATCCTCCTGCATCAATATGACAGAAGATTTAATTGTTGAACAGCTCGAAAAGCATCTGCAAATTGAAGAAGAAAACAGAAATCGAGATGGCTTAGTTAATAGTTGTAAAGTAAACTATGTCGAAAAAAGTGTGGTTAAAAAGAACCAAAAATAGCTTAAAGTGAATATAAAAAGGTTTTAGTTTTAAAAAAAATATCAAAACAAAAACAAGAAAGACAAGCCATTTTTATTGTGGAAAGAAAGGGCGTTACATTCACGAATGCATATTCTATCAGAATAAGAGTATTTCAAATAACACAAATATGGTGGAAAATGAAGTTAAGGAATTTGTTGCTATGGTTTTTAAAATGAAAATTGGGATGATCACTAAACTGTATATGGCAACTGCGATGAAATCTCAAGATTGGTGGTTGGATTCTAGTGCAATAGCACATGCGTGCAATGATAAATCACAGTTCAGTAACTATGAAGAAACGGAAGGCCAAGAAGTCATGATGGAAAATCAAAATTCTTAGGCAAAAGATTCATTGAATCGCAATTTACTTAATGGAAAAAAAATTGAAGTTATCGAATGTACTGCATGTACCAGAAATTAGAAAAAAAATTGGTTTATGCATATATGCTATGTAAAAAAAGGTTTCGAAACCATTTTAGAGTATGATAAATTAATTTTTTCTAAGGGGGGAATCTTTGTTGGGAAAGGGTACGTTTTTGATGGAATATTTAAACTCAGTAGTAATATTAATAAAATAAACAAAATTTCCCCTTACTTTGTTGATTATTCTCTTGATGTTTGGCATGCTATTTTAGGACTTTTAAATTTTAAAATTTTAAAGTGTATGTCGAAGCAAGGCTTGATTTCATACAAACATGAAAGTAATGTTAATTATGAAATTTACATTCAGGCAAAAATTATTAAGAAACCTTTTAAAAGTTTCAAAAGAAATTCTGAACTACTGAAAATTATTCATTCAGATATTTATGAATTAAATAATATTCTAACCAGAGGAGGCAAAATATATTTTATTACATTCATTGATGATCACTCTAAGTTTTTATGTGTATTTGATGAAAACTAAAGATGAAATATTTAATATATTTAAGAAACATAAATATGAAGTTGAAATCAAAAGGAAAAATATATTAAAATTCTTAGAAATTATAGAGGTGGGGAATATTTTCCTATTGAATTTTCTGACTATTGTTAAGTACATGAAATTATACACAAAAAGACTGCTCCTTACACAACTTAACATAATAAAATTGCATAAAGAAAAAATAGAACACTTGTTGATATGGTTACTACTATGCTCTTGATTGCAAATTTGTCATCAAATTTATGGGGTGAAGCCTTAGTCACTACTTGTCATATACATGATAGAATTCCTTTTAAGAAAATGCATGAGTCCATATGAGTTGTGAAAAGTCAGAAACCAAATACTTGATATTTTAAAGTGGGGGAGGTGGAGGGGGGTGTTTAGCCATTTATAGAACTGCAGTACCTAAAAGAACAAAATTAGAAGCATGAGCCATAAAAAGTGTGTTTGTTGATTATGTAGAAAATTCGAAAGCTTGTAGACTTTTAGATTTGGATTCAAATGTGATTGTTGAATCGGGAAATGTAGAATTATCAAGAATAAATTTATCCAAGATTCAAAGAATGAATAGAAACCTAATCAAATACCAAATTTTGATAATGATCACACATCTCCTATTACTAAAAGAAAAATGAGTGTGATAAATGAACCTACGAATAGTCAAAGAGTGAGAAAAAAAGAAGAAAAGAATTTAGGTCCTGATTTTATCTCATCTCAAGCTTTAGCTTTCCTAGTTGAAGGAAATAGAGAAATTGTTCTCAATAAAATACCTACGATATTGAATTAAGAAGATGATCAAAGATATTTGTTGAGGCTATGTCTTCTAAAGATGTAGCTTTTTGGAAAAAAGCTATAAATGATGAAACAAATTCAATAATATCTAACAATACTTGGATATTAGTCGATTTACCTCAAGGTTCAAAACCTATAGGTTGTAAATACGTGTTTAGAGGAAGGTATAACTCCAATGGTTCCATTCAAACCGTTAAGACTAGATTAGTTGTGTAGAACCCAATTTTATTAGAACATTATTTCAATCGTGTAGGTCCATTTATATGCACGCAGAAAAATTAATTTAGAAATTTGTTAACCATTTTATTCCATACCAGGATGTGCATGACCCATAAAAATAAATGAAGTTATTAATCACCATAGAACTATATGAACTTAGATATAATTTCTCATATCAAACCAAAATTTCATTCCCCCAAACCGCGATTTCATAAACCCAAAGAGATGTTAGTGGTATCGATGATGCCCAAAGCATCGATGGAAAGGGCCTAAATCGAAGAGAAGAGGCCTTTGGCGATGGTGAAGTGAAGATGATGATGGAGCCATGCCTTTTATTCTTCCCAAAATCATGAAAGAAAGCGAAAATTAAACCCTATTTAATTTATTTCACTGAAAAAATAAGAAACAATTTATAGATTTTGGTAGATCTTGAAATTTGTAGCTGTTGTTGATGATTTTAGATCTCTTATAAATCTTAATCTCATAGGTAAGCAAAAGTAGGTATAGCCATTGTATTGGTTTGCTCTATGGTGATTGGTCAATGGTCACATGAAGATGATGATGATGATGATGGAGCCAGACCATTTCTATTTTAGTGTTTTTTATTTTCCTTTTTGGTAAGCAAGATGAAGTTGATAAGCGTTTGATGATGAGTCCGCAACACTACACAGGAAATCTATCGTGACAAAAAAATTGAGCTGACCTATAAGTTAATTTGAAACTCGTTTAAAACCTGAGATGATTCAACTTAATTGATTTCAATCCAAGCTTGACTCAACGTGAGAGGCATACGTCTTAGAATGAACTAATCCAAATTTAAACCGAATTTGAATATTAGCTGACACGGAAGACAACAATTTTGAAATGATCCGATATCCAACTAATCCAACCCGTCGGATTGCCACATCCATCTTTTATAGTGCTAACACCAAAAACAGAGAACCAAACATTTCGATAATTTTATCAATTGTATTAACAATGTTAAGCCGCCTTTGGTACGTTCCAGTACTACTCCATTACTGGAATGCTCTTACTAGTTTTGATTTCATGTTTGGCCAATCACAGGGTCACATATCAGCAATTACACTAGAAAGTACAGCCGCAAATAAGTGATGCTGCATAGATCGATCCAGAGAGTTCATATATAGTAAATCCAGAGAAATGCCACATAAATTCGTTCGTTAAATTTGATGAACAGGGAGACACAATTATTCCATTAATGGACACAGTCAATGTGATAATTATGTACTAAGAAATGATTTAAGGACCACAAAGCCTAATTATCACTTTTATTGGCTGTGACATGAGCCCTCCTCATTTAGATTTAACTAGTGGCTATATGCCCTTAAGCCATTTAAAAAAATAAATAAGATTAATACCACCATGTCCATTCACAAATTGGATGGTAATGGTAACCAGTTAGTTAACTAATCTTCAGTGACGTTTAGAGTGGCTAGGTAAATCCCCTTGTCTAATATATATATATATAAAAGGCTCTTTCTTGATCAACCGAATTATCTTCCTTTTTTTTAAACTTTTTTCTCCTTAATCTATCACAATTGTTTGCATATCCCTGTCTACAGTATGTAGTAATCGCCCTTTTTCCTAATGTTTAGAAAATACTTTCATCTCTTATAACTCTAATTCGAGAGAATATATATATATATATATATATATATATATAATACAATAAATAAATAAGGTATACTAAAATAATAATATAGAACACATATAAAAGCAAATATAGTAATAATAAAATAATAAATAATATAAAAATAATTAATTAATTAATATATAATAGATGTGATGAGAATATATTATAACAGGGGAATACTAATTTACCTTACGTACTTAAAACAAAAGTTAGCATTATGCCATAATTTCTTCCAATATCTTGAACTAAATTTATCCTTGCCACCTCATTAAAGAAAGGGTATTTAAGTAATTCAAAAATACAAAAAAAATAAAATAAAATACTGTGAAATCTTTCTTTCCTCTTTTATCTTTTCTTTCCTTTCCTCTTTCCTGATATGTTTCTCCCTTATTGAGCTTCTTTTTCTTTCTCACTGATATCCATGGATGCCCGATGCCTGGAAATGTGAAAGTTACTCATCAATAAAAAAAATTCCGAAGCATGTGTGACTATCAACAGCCCTGGACCAAAAACCATGGGTCTAGAAAATCATATGAATTACCAAGACAAATGATAAAAAATAAGAGCTTCAAATATATGTATATGGGGAATTTGTTCACTTACCCCTATGCTTATGATTTTTAACATACCCCATACAAGGCCGGTTTTGCCTCTCTAGCAGGGAATCGATTTCTTGTAGAGAATTTTCTCCATCAATGTTTTTCATGAATTAACAATTCTGTCTTTTATTTAGATAATAAGAAGCAGAGAAAAAGTGATTTTCACTTACTCATTTTTCTCTTATTATTTTATATTAAATACACAAAACATTAAATTTGGGATTAATTATTAAGAGAAGATTTGAAGTAAATATTAGGTGTTTTGCCTCAATGAAACGAGACATAAACTCCAAGGCATTGGAGTGTAAACTGTTTAAATCGTTGAGACATTTTGAAATTATAATAAAATAATAATAAATAACTAATTAAAATAACATATATGATATAAAATAATGAAATAGTAATTAAAATTAATTAATTTTTAACAAACTTTAATATTTTTATTAAGTCTCTAGAAAATATAAATATTAAATATTATAATAATTTATAAATAATAAATACAATCCCAAACATCAACCCAACTAATTTAGTAAAAGTATTCACATAAGCCCATTAAAACTAGACCAGATAAACAAATAAAGACCAAACCCAAACTACTCACCTAAGCCCATTACCCAACCTGGCCCAACCTACCTCAAACCCTAAATATATAAACCTCCTTATCACTTTATTATCTCATATCCTTCTCAAACACTCCTAAGGCCTGAACGACTAAACAAAGTTTTTTATCTATTCCATCTCGTTGCTTGCCTCACTCATTTACCCTAATCTCAATTCTCAAGTCTCAACACTAAAACCTCAATTGATATACCCTTAATCTCTCTCATGTCTACATCCCTGAATACTGCTTAAGTCATTAGAGCAAGTCGACTCGAGATCTTCTCTAAATTCTTTCCTCTCTACTCGAGCTTGTTTCATATTTTTACAGCATGTGTTTTCTTATTAACTTGTCTGTGACTTTACTAATTTGGTTGCCTATATATGTTGAGACCCATTTTCATTTTTGTAGGTCTTTAAATTCGTTCCTCTCTCTGCTCATGTTTGTTTCATATTTTTACAACACATTTTTTTTATTAATTTGACTGCAATTTTTTTTATTTGGTTGCCTATATATGCTAAGATCCCTTTTTTATTTTTGTATGTATCATGAAGTGATGAAATAAAAGTCATTGAGGCGTACGCTTTGGTTGCTTAGGCGTAAAATACGCACACCTCTTAACAAAATTAGAGTGAAAAAAGTCATTGAGGCGTACGCTTTGGTTGCTTAGGCGTAAAATACGCACACCTCTGAACAAAATTAGAGTGAAAAAAGTCATTGAGACGTACGCTTTGGTTGCTTAGGCGTAAAATACGCACACCTATGTACAGGTCGTACGCCCCAACTTCGAAAATTTAAATGGAGGTCAAGTTTATGATGAGATTAATTGCCATCATGACAAATTTGAATTCGAATATTCTTCATTTGATGATGTGGCATTCAATCTCACCATAAACTTGACTCCATTTCAATTGCTAAATGGAGAAGATCATGATCCACTCAAAAACATATGCCCCCTAAAGTTTAAACCCCAAAGCATTTTTCTTCCGCCCCATCTCCGCCCGGACACATCCAAAAAACCGCTCGGACACATCCAAAAAACGCCTCTAAAAACATTAAATATTAAGAATAAAAAATTAATTTTATATTCCGATACTCTATTTCCCAAACATAGTAAGATCTTTGTCCTGATCGCGATAAGACAAAATCCTAAATTTTTTTGTTCAAACTATAATCTCTATAATATAGACGATTATAATAGCCCTAAGCACAATTTTCGGCACAAGACAAGCCCATAGTCCCAATTGATGTTATCACTCTACCAGGCCCATTCATAATTCACTCCAACTACATGATACATCTAAATTCTAACACATTTGTCACCAACATTACAAGATAAAAAGGCCAAAAGAGATTAGGGTTTGTGTTTACTACTTAATGTCGCAGTAGTAGAAGCTCATATTTATAGGGTATGTACAAAGTGTCTTAATAAGACTAGGGAACACCAGAATGTCCTAATAGATTTTCTTAATATTATTTACGTTAGGAATATATATACATTTACATGTCTCATCAATTCGAATGGGGTGAAACCACATATAGATTGGTTTTATGTTGAAAACCATAGGGATGACAACCCTTTTTGTAAAGATATATGCAAGTTGTGCATCTGTACGAATGTATCATATCTGAATATCTTTTTGGGAAACTTTTTCACAAACAAAATGAAAATATATCTCAATAAGTTTGGTGCGGGCATAAAATATTGGATTAACAGCAAGATAAATGGCACCAATGTTATCACAATACACTCGAACTGGAAAAGTAAAAAACATATATAAGTCATAGAAAAGCTGTCGAATCTAGTAGGTCTCAGCTACAACACAGGCAAGAGAACAATATTCAGATTCAGTGCTAGAAAGAGACACAGTGGGTTGTTTCTTTGTTTTCTAGGAAATTAGATTTGGTCCAAGAAAATAATGAATATCACCAAGATCCTTCGTAGCAAATTAGTTAGACAAAGTGTGAATAAAGCGAAAAAAAAAGAATGGTATTATTACTTGTGAGAATAATGTCATCAACATGTAGTAGTAAGATAAGAAGACTATGAGAGGACGTAAGAACAAAAATGGAAGTGTCTGCCCAACTATAAGAAAAACAAAGAGAAAGAAGGAAGAACTGAAGCAGTGAAACCAGGCCCTAGGAGCTTGTTTTAGACTATAGATGACTTTACATAATTTACAGACATGAGAATGACGAAGATTATCAGCAAAACCAAGAGTTTGCTTCATGTACACAACTTCATTAAGATAACCATGAAGAAAAGCATTCTTAACATCTAGTTATCTAATTACCCAAGAATGAGAAATGACTAAGGAGAAAACAATGCGTATAGTAGTAGGTTTAACAACAGGACTAAAAGTTTCATGATAGTCAATAAATGGTTATTGGTGGAATCCCAGAGCGACCAATCTCGCTTTGTAGCGTTTCACAGACCCATCAGCCCGATATTTAATCCTGTAAATCCACTTACTCCCAATATAATCAAAAGATAAATGTTTAGACTTTTCTAACTGACATTTAGAACAAAAATTAGAATATTTAGAAGACAAACAAACAATTTTATTAGTTTGCAAAAGAGATAACACACGATAACCTAAATAACCGAGCCTACTATAACAAACATCACCCAAGACTTAACGAAAGACCAGAGCTAGGGGGTGGCAGTGACTGAGTCTGGAGGAAGAGGGTATAGATCACCATCACTAGAAGATTTGAGAAGAGTTTTTTCCTGTACCCTTGTCCTTAATAACAACATGAGAAGCATCAAAGTTAGCAGAACAATTATTATCAGAACATAAAGTAAGTTATGAGATAAGTTGGGGACATTTAAGATATTATTATGGTAAAGTGGTTTAGAGGAAGTACGTAAGAAAGTAGAACCAGCATTATTAATATCAAGCAATTGTTCATTACCAACTAAAATTTTAGTTTTACCAACATAAGGTGCAAGGTTAGCAAGTATACTTGACTGAGGAGTCATGTGAGCTGAGGCAACCGTATCAAGGTACCACTGGATGACATTAGACTCACCAAGAGACATAGTAGAAAATGATTTTGGTGAGTTATAAGAGATAACATGATTAAAATGGTGAGGACAACTTAGGGCGAGGTGACCAGTGGTGTGACAAATTTAACATGGTGTGGCGAAGGATTCAAGGTGATGTCTTAATAGTCAATCAAGGCTGTAAGATGAAGTACTAATAGAACAGTAAAATTTAGGAGAATAATTAGAAAATTGATCAATATCTGAACCATGCTGAGTGAAGTCAACATGACCAGTATTGCGACCACGACCTCGATAGCCTTAGCAAAATTTTCCATGACCAAGAGACACACTAGAGGTAGTGGTGGTGGCAAAAGTTGTAGGAGGGTCAGAAGACTGAGAAGTGACCCAAATGGCGTCAGGAAATGTTCTTGGAGAAGTAACTTGGTACACAAACGGTCAAATGTAAGGGTGATATTGGTGTTGGTGACTGCAGTGATGAAGCTTTCATATTCGGGAGGTAGACCTACTAAGGCATAGAAGATGAGGCCTTTGGTGGATAGTGACGAATTGATGGTAAAAAGAGCATCAACTATAACTTTGAGCTCCCAGAGATATTATTCCATAAATTGGCTATCTTTGGTATGTTTGTTAAGCTTCAGGTAGATGTCAAACTCATTGGCATTGAATTGATCAAGGTAATGTTGTTCCAATGCCAACCAGACATCTTGAGTGGTACACAGATCATGGACGTCTTGTAGGATGTTCGAAGTAAGGGCATCATTAATCTAAGAGCGAAGACACTGGTTTGTACGAAGCCAGGTTTGAAAAGCAGGGTTAAAGGTGGTGGTGCCATCATTGGAGAAATAATATTGGGAGGTATAGGGGAAAGTTCATCAATATAATCGATAAGATCATAGCTTATGAGGACTGAAAGAAATTGGGAGCACCAAAGAATATAATTATTATTGTCGAGTTTAATACTAACGAGGTGTGTAATGTTAGAAGCAGAAAATAGTGGAAGATTATGGAAGGTGAGAGGAATCGGTGTGTTGATAGGAGATGGTACAAGCCCTCGTAGAGAATAGGACCCAAGTGTGAGGGGAAGACAAGGGGTGGCTAGCAGTATAGGCTGAGAGAGAGTTTTAGAGTGAGTATTGTTGGGTAGGCTGGTTACATGTGGCGATGGTGGCAGAATAAGGACAGTGATTATTTAGTAAATTTAAGGGCTGGGCAGGAAGGATGACATCATGGTGAGTAAAAGAAGAAGTATTACTTGGGAAATATAAGGGTTGGTGTTGTGCGAAAATATACCTAAATAAATAGGTGATTAATCGTACTTTGTTTTACTTGCAAGTGCACAAGGTCAATAGTGTAGCATAGTGTGCAAATGCAAGATCATCTCCACAGGGATTGGTAAAGTTCGATTTAGAATTATATTTGCAATGTAAAAAGATAGAAATAAAATGAAGGGTGATTTGATAATAATAAAGACATAGGGCTTTGATATCCACCACTAGTCATACATTCCCGATTTTGTATAAAGTATCAGTGCTCTAGCCATATTATGTGTACTTACTGGTGGCCAACCTAAGGGCATGGTATCTACTCCTTAAGCTATTGATTTCCCTAAGCAACGAGTTAGGCATGGTATCTACTCTAACTCTTTTCTTCCTTAAGGGATTCAGCATGGTATCTGCTTGAGTTGTTCCTTAAGAAAGCATAGGTACTGTGGAAATCGACAACCACATGAGACCTAGGGCATGGTATCTACTCTCGGTTTCCCATGTTGATTAACCCGGGTATCCGGATAAGATGGTCCCTTGTTACTGATGTTAGACCCAGGACTCGGTCATCCAAATTGATCTAACTAACCCATCCATGCCACATGCATACGTTGGCCTTACACATACATATGAGGAATTTAAATAAGCACAGGTGTTAATCAAGTTAAGTAACATAATAAGCTATTCAAAGAATTAATCAATGAATAAAAATATGGGAATGCATAACTAGGGCTTCAATCGAGCCCTATAAGAGAGTTAGTTACACATACTAACTGAAGTAAACATAATTAAACAAAACATAAGGGAGAAGAATAAACCCGAGAGAAGAGGCGTCAATTCTCTCCCAAGCTCTTCACTCCAAGTAAAAGAAAAGAGAAAAGTGTTTACTATCTAAGGTGTAAGGTCCTTTTTGTGTGTGAGTTACAAGTGTATTTATAGGTCTTTGAGAAGTCCTAATAGACCCATGAGTCCTAAACTTTCCTAAAACGAAAATCTTGTATCTTCCAAAATAAGGTTCTGCAGTTTACTGTTCATGCCCGTATATTTGCGCTCGATCGTATATGCCTTGCGCTCGATCGCATGTACCTTGCGCTCGATCGCATGTGTCCTTGCGCTCGATCGCAAGGTGCGCTCGATCCTACAATGATCGTATGTGCGCTCGATCGCACTGCATGTGCGCTCGATCGCACTTTGTCCAGAAAGTGCTCCAGGGCTTCTAGATTTCTTCCTTAAAGTGCCAAAACTGCTTCTTTTTCTCCAAGACCCTATAAAAACATGTAAAACACACAAATGGAGTAAAAGATACCAAATTAATGTAATAAAGGATCTAACAAGTGTAAATAAGAGGGCTTAAATATGTATATTTAAGCGTCTATCACACCCCCAAACTTACATATTGCTAGTCCCTTAGCAATACTAAATTAAAAACTAAAACAGAAATATAGATAAATCCAATGTTCATAGTGTCTATAAAAAAATCTAGATTTTACATAAAACAATGATGCGCATTCATGAGCAAGCTTAACAAGTGTAAACATATATCTGCAATGAATAAGAGTTTTGAACGTAAATCATATTCACTAGGTATTTTAAGATATCACAAGTTTGACTTTGGTGTGTGGTAATTAGCACATAGAAGGTTGGGTTTTCAAGAAATTCAAACAGGTAGTGTTTCGATAACTCAAGATTCACCAAACTTCCTATTAGAGTCAACAAATATGGCAGACTTTTATTTGCGAGATTTTTGCCTAGTTAGTTCCTTTAAGCTTTCTTGATGACTCGTGTAACGAGCGTTTGGCCAATGACTCCCAAACCAGATGGTTTTAGGGCATTAGGTGTAAAGACACCCCTAAGGACTTACTGGCTCGAGTCAACAAGGCTACGAAACTAACTGATTTTTATGCTACCATTTAGAATTTTCCACCTTTTGACGTGACACTCAATGCTTACTGAGGCAAGAGGGCCAGTTACTCAGTAAAAAATTCCTTTTTAATGATCACTTAAGATTTTCCACCTTTTGACGTGACACTCAATGCTTACTGAGGCAAGAGGGCCAGTTACTCAGCGGAAGATTTGTTTTTATTGATCATTAGGAGCATTTTTTTCTTTTTGAGCACAAATCAATCTTTTCTATTTTTATATGCCAAAATGTCAATCTAAGAGGTCATCTAGTTCACAGTCAAGCAAAAGAAACATACCAATCCAAATATCATGTCATACCCCACACAGCTATGTGTTAATGTGCTTGTGATAGTTCAAGTTAAACTTGTGAATTCTTAAATGCCAAAAGGGCAGTGATCTAGGTTCAAAACTTGTTTATTGGCCTATATGTTCAAAGTGTTAAGCTCACTGATGAAGTCGAATCATAACATTTTGTTTAGATCACAAAAAAAAAAGTTTATTGGATAGAATGAACATGCATTTATCTATGAAAATAACAACAGAACTAAAAATTTAGGACATAGTGTAGTGTGTAAATGTGTCCCAATACCCCCAAACTTAAAATGCACATTGTCCCCAATGTGCAAATAGCATGGAAAGATCTTACCTGGGAGATGGAGAGCTATATGGCTGGCATGGCTTGTAGCACGCCCCCAAACTTCAACTGAATGTACTAACACTGTCCTTGAAAAAGAAAGAAAAAGAAAAAAAAAACAGACATAAAGAGGAAAACAAGTAATAAACAATAATAGAAAAGTAAACTATGAAATACTAATAATAAACGATGAAAATGATATGCTGTGGGGTGCCTCCCATGAGCGCTAAGTTTTACGTCTTCAGCCAGACGTGGTACTCTCTCACTGCTGATCATCAGGTGGTGCAGTCGGAGAGGTACCGGGTGTTGGAGGTAGGCAATCAAGTATGGCCTGCAGCATGGCCTCCTGGCGTGTAAATCGTGCCTCCAAATTTTCGATGCGCTGATGTACAAGAGTGGTGGCAGCAGCGACCTCACCTCGGAAGGAGGATAGCTCAGCTAAGAAGTGCTGGGACTCGGTGGGTCCCATATCCGAATGGTCCTCCTCCCGTACCGGGCTCATGATAGGGGCCTCGGTCTCCATGTGATCCTCCTCTACTCGCTCAGCTGCTGGAGCAGGGACTGGGGGTCCTCGTGGCATGTGTGATATGCTCTGTGTCCACTGAGCCCGCCCAAAGATAGGATGCTCTCGTACTGGCCCGTCACTATGGGTCCCCTTAATCCCCTTCTTCTTGAGGATGGAGGTGAGTAGGAACGGGAAAGGGAGTCCCCAAGCATTGGCCGTGGAAGTCTGACGGCCATGTACGTGATCCCAGAACTTGTGCAGCTGGCTCCAAATGACAGACGGGATCGAGTACCAGTGGCCTCTATGGAAGGCGTATAATGTCTGAAGAAACTGGTCTCGCCGCTGTGTCTTGTGCCCCAATGGACACACATTACGCTGGAGGATCGTATCGATGAGCCATAGTCTGGGGGGCAGCTTGGATCGGCCGGCCGCATTATTATGCCTGTCGGCATACTGGCCAGCGCACATATTCATGATGATCTCGGCCAGGGCAAAAGACTCTGGCTGCTCCTCGATATCAGCGCCCTCAGGAGGGGACTCATCCGTGCAATGAAGAGCATTGGCAATATCGGTACTGGTCACCTCGATGGGTGTGCCCCTAACTGAAGAGGTGAGGACCCCCGGTCTGCTGCAGTCGAAAGATAAATGCTCATAAAACTGCACGACAAGCTAGGAGTAGGCAGTGGAGCACACTGGCTTAAACAACCTCTTCAACCCTCGGAGTTGGAGTACTTGGACGGCCCACTGAGTGGCATCCATGTGCCGGAATATGTCGTCGATGGCGAAAGCCGTTTCGAACAACAACTCCCGTTGCTCAATGCTGGGCCGGGATGAGGAGGCACGACTGCTGGAGGCGCCAGACGTGGAAACAGATGGTCGAGACATGCTGGGCTTGGCTTCTGGCTGATTTGCGATCGATCTCAGTGGTGTGCGCTCGATCGCACACTGTCTATGCGCTCGATCGCAACAACCTTGCGCTCGATCGCAACAACCTTGCGCTCGATCGCACCCGGTCAGGAATTACATCGAACAGCTTATGTGCACTAAACAGGCAAGCTATAATCTGTGCAATGTGGAACTCGTTCCTACCCTTCCTGCAACCAAACACTCATTCAATCAAACACACAACAATGTATATGTAAAAGGAAATCATAGTTTCTATTTAAAATTCGTGTATGTGTATAATACCTTGTGCAATGTATGACGGAATGTGAATAGGGAGGGGGGTTGACGGCGGTGCTGGTGGAGGACAGCGGTGAGGGTAAGGTGATGATGGGGTGTTGTGGTGGTTGGGTGTGAGGTAGGGTGATGTGGGTGGTGGAGTTGTGTGCGAGTGAGAGTGAGAGCCAATGTGAGTGAGAGCAAATGTGCAGGGGGCGAGTGACGTGAGTGAGGGAAGTGAGTGAGTGAGTTCAATTTTTATAAATGTCTCTGCCTCGAGTGCGCTCGATCGCACTCGATCGCACTGAATGGTGCGACCGATCGCAAGTGTGGCAGATAAGTATAATTAAAAACTTACTTTAAAAAGAATGACTAATTGAAACAATACAACCTTACCAGTTGTTAGTGGCTTCAGTACCACTAACCTTACTAGAGGTGCTTGAGCTTTAATAGATGATTAAATTTTTACTTTGCTCACGCACTCTCTTCTGCGACCGTGCTAGTTGTTTGGAGGGAAACACCTAGAGTCCACCTCTTGGAGCTCTAGTACCTGTGTTTCAGTTGTATTCTGGACTGATTCAAGTGCCAAGTCTTCATTTCTTGGAAGGAATTTAGTGTCAAGGTATGGCTTGGCTCTGTGTCCATTGATTGTAAAAGGTTGATTTCTGTTGGGACCACAGACTTCTAATGCCCCATGAGGGAAGACCTTGGTGATCATGTACGGACCATACCATCTGGATTTCAGCTTGCCTGGGAACAGCCTTAATCGTGAGTCATATAGCAGCACTTTTTGTCCTACATGGAACTCTTTCCGGACTAGTTGTTTGTCATGATAAGCTTTTGTCCGTTCTTTGTATAACTTTGCATTCTCATAGGCCTCATATCTCAATTCTTCAAGCTCATTTAGATACAGTTTCCTTTTCTCACCCGCTTGCTTCATGTCAAAGTTGAACTGCTTAATGGCCCAATATGCTCGATGTTCTAATTCCACTGGGAGGTGGCATGATTTTCCAAAGACGAGGCGGTAGGGAGACATGCCAATTGGAGTCTTATAAGCTGTTCTATATGCCTATAGAGCGTCGTTTAAGCGTAGAGACCAATCCTTCCGATTTGGCTTTACTGTCCGTTCTAGGATTCCCTTGATTTCTCGGTTGCTTATTTCGACTTGGCCACTGGTTTGAGGATGATAAGGAGTGCCAACTCTATGAGTAATCCCATACTTTAGGAGTAGTGCGGAGAAAGAACGATGATGGAAGTGGCTGCCCCCATCACTGATGATCGCTCTTGGAGTTCCAAACCTAGTAAAAATGTTAGCCTGCAGAAACTCGATAACCACTTTGTGATCATTAGTCCTTGAGGGAACAGCCTCAACCCATTTAGACACATAATCCATACCCACAAGAATATATAAATAGCCAAATGAATTAGGAAAAGGTCCCATGAAATCAATGCCCCATACATCAAAGGGTTCTACTATATGAATATTTTGTAAGGGCATTTGATTTCGGGAAGAAATGTTACCTGTTCGCTGGCATCTATCACATGAGCTGCAAAAGGAGAAAGCATCTTTAAATAACTTTGGCCAATAGAAACCAGATTGGAGTACATTAAGAGCTGTTCGTTTTGCTCCAAAATGACCTCCACAAGCCAACTGATGGCAATGTTTCAACAAGCTCGAATGTTCCTCTTCTAGGACACATCTCCTGACGATTTGATCAGGGCAGATCTTGAAAAGGTATGGGTCATCCCATATGTAGTGTCTTGATAGAGATATTAGCCGTTTCTTTTCTTGAGTGATCATACCTAGGGGAAAAATTTTAACAGTTAGATAATTAACTATATCAGCATACCATGGAAGTTTTACCTCAAGTGCAAATAGTTGTTCATCGGGAAAGTTCTCATTTAAGGGAAACTTTTTATCATCACTTTCATATGGGAGTCTTGACAAATGATCCGCAACTACATTCTCACTGCCCTTCTTGTCCTTGATTTCTAAGTCAAATTCTTGGAGTAAGAGTATCCATCTGATTAGCCTAGGCTTTGCATATTTCTTAGAAAACAAATATCTCAAAGCAGCATGGTCAGTGAATACAATAACTTTAGAACCAATAAGATACGATCTAAACTTCTCCAAAGCAAAAATAACAGCTAACAATTCTTTTTCAGTAGTAGAATAGTTGAGCTGAGCATCATTTAGTGTTTTAGAAGCATAGTAAATAGCATGAGGTAACTTATTGTTTCTTTGACCCAAGACAGCTCCCAAGGCGAAGTCACTGGCATCACATATTAATTCAAAAGGTAGATTCCAATCTGGTGCCATCATTATTGGGGCAGAGGTGAGAACGTTCTTCAAGGTGTTGAAAGCTTGCATACAATCTTCACTCCATTCGAACTTGGTATCTTTAGTCAATAGTGCACAAAGGGGTCTTGAGATTTTGGAGAAGTCTTTTATGAATTTTCTATAAAAACCCGCATGTCCGAGGAAGCTTCTAATGCCCTTAACCGTGAGAGGGGGAGGTAGCTTTGAAATGATGTCAACCTTAGCCTTGTCTACTTCAATACCTTTGTCTGAGATGGAGTGACCTAACACAATACCTTGTTGAACCATGAAGTGACATTTCTCCCAATTTAGTACTAGATTAGTTTTTTCACATCTCCTTAGGACATTTTCCAAATGATTTAGGCACTCATCGAAAGTAGATCCAAAGACACTGAAATCATCCATGAATACCTCAATATATTTCTCTACCATATCGGAAAAAATGCTCATCATACATCTTTGAAAAGTGGCTGGTGCGTTGCATAAACCGAATGGCATTCTTCTATAAGCAAATGTACCGAAAGGACATGTGAATGTAGTCTTTTCTTAATCCTCAGGTGCTATGGCGATTTGATTGTATCCACTATATCCATCCAAGAAGCAGTAATAACTATGACCGGCTAATCTTTCTAGCATTTGATCAATGAATGGCAGGGGAAAATGGTCTTTTCTAGTTACTTTGTTTAACCTCCGGTAATCAATGCATACTCTCCAACCCGTTGTTTTTCGTGTAGGTATAAGCTCTTCATTTTCATTTTTTACCACAGTAATCCCACTCTTTTTGGGAACGACTTGGACTGGACTTACCCATTTGCTATCCGATATAGGGTAGATGATGCCGACATCTAGTAGCTTTAGTATCTCGGCCTTTACTACCTCTTTCATGTATGGGTTAAGTCTTCTTTGAGCATCTCGAGTGGGCCGTGCTTCCTCTTCAAAGTAGATGTTATGCATGCACTTTGCTGGACTTATCCCCTTAATGTCAGCAATGGTCCACCCAATAGCAGTTTTATGCTCCTTAAGAACTCTTAATAGCTTCATTTCTTCTCCACTACTTAAGTTGGCAGCAATTATCACAGGTAAGGTCTCATGTTCTCCCAAATAGGCGTATGTGAGATGCTCAGGTAGCTGTTTGAGCTCCAATGTTGGTGCCTGCACAATGGATGGAAGAAGAGTAGTATTAGTAGGTATGAGAATTTCAAATGGAGGAGGATACATACTGGAGTATTTAGGAGAGGTTGCAAGATAGTGCACAGCTGTGACGATGTCATCAGTAAGATTTTCATATTCTTGCTCAATATCCATCTCAGTGAAGCTATTGGTGAGAGTAGTCTCCAATGAATCAATGTGTTGGACCTGAAATGCTTGCTCAACAAAGTTTTGTATCATACAAACATTAAAGCAGTCAAAGTCATCTTGAGGAAATTTTATTGCATCAAATATTTTAAATTCTATCTTCTCACCATTAATTTTCATACTTACTATACCCTTTTTCACACAGATTTTAGTGTCGGCAGTCCTCATGAAAGGTCTCCCTAGTATGATAGGTAAAGGTAATGGCATAAGGCATTCTTCCATGTCTAATACAATAAAATCTGCAGGTAGAATGAACTTGCCAACTTTTACTAAGACATCCTCGAGAATACCTCTAGGTCTTTTAATACTCCTATCTGCTAACTGTAAGGTAATAGAAGTCGGCTGTAGCTCCCCCAAACCTAGGGTTTCGAATACTGTGTAAGGTAGCAAGTTTACCTCTGCTCCTAAGTCTAGTAATGCCTTGTCAAACAGTTGATCACCTATCCTACAGGGTATGGTAAAACTACCCGGGTCTGTCAGTTTTGGTGGGAGTTTCCTAAGTAGTACAACACTTACCTCCTCAGTTAATGCTACAGTCTCATGTTCTTGAAATTTTCTTTTATGAGTATAACAATCTTTTAGGAATTTAGCATAAGCAGGTATTTGGTGAATTGCATCTAGTAATGGAATATTAATTTCAACTTTCCGCAAGGTCTCAAAAATATCAAGCAGTTTATTGTCTTTCTTTTGTTTTACTAACCTTTGCGGGAAGGGTGGTGTATTCACCTCCTCCGTCTCACTTACCCTTGATGCTGATGGTGTTTCTTTGGACGGTGCTGTAAGCTCATCGGATCCAATCACCTTACCATTTCTTAAGGTTGTGACAGCTTTTAGTTGTTGATGTCCACCAGGGTTGGGTAGTGTTTGAGCTGGGAGCTCTCCTTGCTTTCTGCTACTGAGCTCTTTAGCTAATTGTCCCATTTGTACCTCTAGTCTTTGAATTGCTTGCTCATGTGCCGCATTGGTTTGTTTTTGCTGAGTCATGAACTGTTCTTGCGATGTCATCAGTTGTTTTACTAGACTTTCGAGGTCGTTTCTTTTTGGTTCAGAATTAGCATGGGCAGTGGGCTGCTGATTTCGTTGCTGACCTTGGTTGTTTTGATTGTTGCTCCATGAGAAATTTGGGTGATTTCGCCATCCAGGGTTGTAGGTGTTTGCATATGGGTTATTCTTTGGCGGATAGTTGTTGGGTCCCACATAATTTGCTTGCTCCGGATCTGCAGATAACGGACAAGCATTAGTATTGTGATCATATTGAGAGCATATTGCACATACCTGTAGTGGTGTAGCTGAGGTAGTTTGAGCAGCCATGGCTTTTACCAATAAATCTAGTTTTCTTTCCATTGCAGCCATTTGAAGGGAAGATCCTCCATTCGTATTTACCTCATACACACCTTTACCTTTGGTCATATGTCTACCTCGAGAGGAGAATTGCTGAGTGTGTTCGCTGAGGGTTTCAAACAGTTCCATTGTCTCTTCGCTGCTTTTCTCCATAAAGACTCCTCCACAACCTGAATCAACAATACATTTATTAGTATCATTTAAACCTTCGTAGAATTCTTGTACCAGTTCATCTTGAGGTAGGTTGTGATGTGGGCATTTGAGTAGCAATTCATTGAAGTGTCCCCATGCTTCGAAGAAAAGGTCCCCATCCTTTTGTTGGAAGGATTGGATCTCCTTCCTCATTTGTCTTGTCTTTTGGGCTGGGAAGAATTTCCTCAAGAATTTGCTTGCTAACTCCTCCCAAGTGTGGATGGAAACTGCAGGCAAGGAATTATACCAAAGTTTAGCATTATCTTTTAAGGAAAAAGGAAATAGAATTAACCTTATTCCTTCTTGGTCTAGTCCTTGTATGTGCTGGAACTTGCAAAGATCAAAAAATTCTCGAAGATGTAAGTGTGGATCTTCATTAGGAGTTCCCCTAAAATGCGTCAAGGCATTCAAGATTTGCGGAGATATGTAATAATTTCCCGCTACCTCAGGTTGATATGCGATGCATGACGGTTGATCAATATTCCGAGGGATGAAGGATTGCTTCATTGGAACTCGTGCAGGTGGTTGCTGGTTTTCGAGCTGTTCCGCCATTTGTGTTTCATTCTCGATTTCTCCTTTGTTCTCCTCAAAGTTGTCCCTAAGCCTTTGTCGGATGGTCCGTTCAAGCTCGGGATCGAGGGAAAAGAATTCCGGATGTCGGGATCGAAGTCCGTGCATAAAGCAAAAAAACCAGTGTTTGTGCAGCAGTGCAACTCTGCTGTTCGGGTACTCTCTGCCCTAAATGCGCTCGATCGCACAGGATCTTGCGATCGATCGCAATTTCCACAGAAAGTGCAAGTAGGGTTTTGTGAAGTACCTGAAACAGAAAATAACTTGATTTAAGTTTTGATAAAAGATGGTAAAAATAAAATAATAATAATGATAAAATGAAAGTAATCCTAAAAGGAACTTTTAGCGCAATCCCCAGCAACGGCGCCAAAAACTTGTTGTGCGAAAATACACCTAAATAAATAGGTGATTAATCGTACTTTGTTTTACTTGCAAGTGCACAAGGTCAATAGTGTAGCATAGTGTGCGAATGCAAGATCATCTCTACAGGGATTGGTAAAGTTCGATTTAGAATTATATTTGCAATGTAAAAAGATAGAAATAAAATGAAGGGTGATTTGATAATAATAAAGACATAGGGCTTTGATATCCACCACTAGTCATACATTCCCGATTTTGTATAAAGTATCAGTGCTCTAGCCATATTATGTGTACTTACTGGTTGCCAACCTAAGGGCATGGTATCTACTCTTTAAGCTATTGATTTCCCTAAGCAACGAGTTAGGCATGGTATCTACTCTAACTCTTTTCTTCCTTAAGGGATTCAGCATGGTATCTGCTTGAGTTGTTCCTTAAGAAAGCATAGGTACTGTGGAAATCGACAACCACATGAGACCTAGGGCATGGTATCTACTCCCGGTTTCCCATGTTGATTAACCCGGGTATCCGGATAAGATGGTCCCTTGTTACTGATGTTAGACCCAGGACTCGGTCATCCAAATTGATCTAACTAACCCATCCATGCCACATGCATACGTTGGCCTTACACATACATATGAGGAATTTAAATAAGCACAGGTGTTAATCAAGTTAAGTAACATAATAAGCTATGCAAAGAATTAATCAATGAATAAAAATATGGGAATGCATAACTAGGGCTTCAATCGAGCCCTATAAGAGAGTTAGTTACACATACTAACTGAAGTAAACATAATTAAACAAAACATAAGGGAGAAGAATAAACCCGAGAGAAGAGGCGTCAATTCTCTCCCAAGCTCTTCACTCCAAGTAAAAGAAAAGAGAAAAGTGTTTACTATCTAAGGTGTAAGGTCCTTTTTGTGTGTGAGTTACAAGTGTATTTATAGGTCTTTGAGAAGTCCTAATAGACCCATGAGTCCTAAACTTTCCTAAAACGAAAATCTTGTATTTTCCAAAATAAGGTTCTGCAGTTTACTGTTCACACCCGTATATTTGCGCTCGATCGTATGTGCCTTGCGCTCGATCGCATGTACCTTGCGCTCGATCGCATGTGTCCTTGCACTTGATCGCAAGGTGCGCTCGATCCTACAATGATCGTATGTGCGCTCGATCGCACTGCGTGTGCGCTCGATCGCACTTTGTCCAGAAAGTGCTCCAAGGCTTCTAGATTTCTTCCTTAAAGTGCCAAAACTGCTTCTTTTTCTCCAAGACCCTATAAAAACATGTAAAACACACAAATGGAGTAATAGGTACCAAATTAATGTAATAAAGGATCTAACAAGTGTAAATAAGGGGGCTTAAATATGTATATTTAAGCGTCTATCAGTTGGGTAAAGAGTTGTGTGGCATGAATTGAGGAATGATGGGTAAAAGCATGAAGTGAGGGAGGAGTGTTATTGGGTTGGGCGTTGACATCAACGTGAATGGAGGTTTGGTGGCTAGGACTAGGTATGTTGGAGTGAGGGGAAGGGGTAGCTGCTAGTGGGTAGGGTGACATCAACGAGAGTGACGCAAAGGGGGACATGTGGGACTAGTGAAGTTAACGCAAGTAGGGAAGGGAGAAAGAAAAGTGCAGTTGATAGTTGGTATGGTGACATCAGCAATGATGGCAGAAACAGTGTTGAAGAAGGAGGTGATGGTGCTAACTTGAAGAGAGGGCTTAATTTTGGTAGGGTTAGGTAATGGTTTGTTAAGAATTTCAGAAGAAGTAGAAGTAAAAGAAATATTTTCCATGGCTTTAGTGTTTTGAGATCTTACTGCTCTGATACCATGAAGAGACTTAAAGAGATATTAGGGTTGTTTTGCTGACTGCTTAATGTTGCAGTAGTACAAGCTTATATTTATAAAGTATGTACAGAGTGTCCTAATAGGACTAGGGAACACCAAAGTGTCCTAATAGAATTAGGGTTTCCTATTTACAATAGACTAGAATTTCCAAATATTATTTACATTAGGAATATATATACATTCACATTAGAGAAACTTTTTGTTTCTTTTACCAGTACAAGATAACCTTTTTGTTTCTTTTACCAGTATAAGAGAACGAACTTAGCTAACTTTCTTTTTCCTTGATTAATTATATTTAGTTTGGCACGACGAGCTATGTTTGGAGAGAAATTTAGGTTATTATACTTAACAAGTGGTATCAGAGTTGATGTTTCGGCTGGGCATTAATGATCATGCGGTTTACTTTGAGGGAGGTCAAAGGACTCGTGTGGCACGAACAAGATGACTTGGGTGACGAGCAGTTGAATGCTCGCATGATGAAGTTTGTGTAGTTTGCAAGGTGGAGTATATATACTCATTATTAGAAATTAGTGTGTGGTTCTCTAACCCCGATAAGAGAACGAGTAAATTTCTCAGTGCGCCTACTGGACTATGGTGAGAGTTTGGAGTGACATAGGCATGATGGAGAAGGGGGGAATGAAGATTCACACGTGAGGAAAAGATTATTGAGAATATTCACGTATGAGTTAGCAGAGATGTGGAAGACCAATCTTACATGGAAAAGAAATTTGATTAGTGAAGGACATATATATATATATATATATATATATATATATATATATATATATATATATATATATATATATATATATAGTGGTGGAACCAAAACCCATTAGTTTAAACTTTTGGATTCATGTAGTCTCCAATATAATGTATTGGGCCTTCGCTGATGACCAGACTCTCCAAACCCAAAATTCATCCAATTTAACAGGTCTCATACCAGAATGAACAATTGATTGGCCTAATTAACCACTGAAAATCCTTATGGCATGTTGACAATTGATTTGTTTGTACTGATTAGCAAATGATGGAATATAAGTTGCCCACATTAATTTGACACAAAGTTAAAGATCCAACCCGGTCCAACAATGTGGGTGGGTTCAAAAGGGTAGATAGTCTGAATGTTTGGTTGTCATGCGAGGCTGCTTTGAATGTTTGGTTATGCATTTGTCCTCAAATCATTGCTGAAAAGTAGCCAGAATATCTTTTACTCACTTTGCATTACGTGGAATACGAAACTTATAACTTTAACAATGGTTTATATAAGATATATGACATAAATTATTTTAACCATTTAATGATACGAATAAAAGCAATAGAGAGTAATCTTCTTTTAATCTAACGGTTAAAAATAATTTTGTGTCAAGGTGGTTCTTCTTTCTATAAATATTTGTTTATGTTCAAGCAAGTGCTTACCAAATAACAAACAAGCTTATTTATTTTACCAAAACAAAAACACTTCATTACTCATAAATCAAAGAAATTCAAAACTAAAACTGAGATTGGACGATATATTGGTTAATTATTTATCTGATTTATATATCGATTATTTCTCTCACTTCAAGTGTGTTACGGTAATATTGTAAGTTTATGTATAAAAAATGTGATAGTATGGATTTATACATATGTATTAATTATAATCAAATCAATCATTGTATTATTTATATATAATTTTGCTTCAATAAAACTGATAAAACCTACGAATTAAAAACCCCAACAGAATAAAACGGGTCCTCACATAAATTAAAGAATCTGACAATACAAACAGAATGTTGTCTTTGCATGAACAAATGTCACAATTCGTGAGATTTAGTTCGTTCACATTTTGATTTACTTCTCAAATGAATGAAAGAATCCGAAAATACAAACAGGATCTACAGTATTTTGTACGCAATAAATGATAAAGTTTGCTAGATTTAGTCTATTAACATTTTTACCCCCAAATTTTTGGTAATGAGTCTCTATTCACATTTTAGTTACCATCACTTCTTTGCTTGAACCTCTTCCTTGACAATTACCTGTCCTGCTTCTACTGTGCGTATCTTGAACCGTCCAAGCTTGCATGATGACTTGCCTACCGGTCCATGAACACCACTCCTTGAGGTCCAACCAACTTTCAAGCCTCGTTGCCTGGTGGTTGCAACATTATTGATCAGCCGGCATCTTAGTCTTGCACGGATTCTCTTGAACAGTTTCAAAATGTTATGAATAATTTCATCAATCCCCGCCCTTTCTCCTCTCGTTGTCAATGGCGGCGCCCATGTCACATAAGGATTACTACATTGAGCAAGCTGATATGGGTGTTCTTCAAGCACGTAGTAGGCATAGCTTATATTGCATGTGCTACTATGTATTGAAGGTTGAGCATAAAATTGGTATTGAAAGTTGCTTTTTTGCTTATAATCACAGAGTTTACGACTAATCATGTTGTAGCTGTTTATATTTCAGGGAATTGAAGAAAAATTGAATTCACTGATCTGAGTAGCGAAATTCATAGAAATGTCTGCCTAGAGGTGTGCATGACTCAAAATTGATAAGGTAATTTTGCTTAGGAGCTGAGAGTTGAGGGAGTTGTTGGAGCTCTGATCCATGATTCTTCATTTGGATCCTTTAATTGGTGAATGAGATCTTGTATTATGAAGTTGAAGTTGTTGGGAAAAAAATGAGACCTAGCTTTGTGAGTGTTTCAGAAAGATTGAAGCTGTTTTCAGAGAGAGAAGGAAGGTTGAAGATTAAGCAGGCAATGATTTGAAGAAATTACATGGGCTAGGTATTTATAGCAAGACTTTGTGCTTGCAAGATGCTGATCAATCACATCTCAAACATCTAAATGGGAGAATCATTCAAGTATTTTCCATAAGAATAAAACTTTCGTACGTTTTAAAAAGTTGATATAGTCGTATTCAGTGGCGACGGAGTTAGAGATTTGTCTATCCAATGAGTAATTTTTTTTAATATTCATGATGTACTATTCTTTTCTCTTACATTCGTACGAGAAACTGAAAACTTTGGAATAATTTTTCATGTGGAATCCACATGAAGATTAACACTTTACGAGTATTTAATTAAAATATATATAGCGATTTTATATATATATATATTACAACAAGGTGTTTTGCATCCAAAACTTTTGTTGGACAAAATATTCTTGATAATTTATTAGCTATATAAAGGTTTGTAATAAAAATATGAAATCCTTAACTAAATTTGTGGTTGATTTTCCTCATGTTAGTGTTAGTCACTGTCTCGTGTAGTCATGTGCAGGCAAATAAGAAAATTATTTTATAGATTTTTTTTAAATGTTTGGAAATACAATAATTTTTTAGTGAAGTTTTGCTCCCTTGGAATCTTTTATACATGAGAGTTGGTGGAAAACATGCACTAGTAATTTAAGCTTTAAATTTAAAATTGTGTGTTAAAATTATTAATTACAATAAATCTATTGTTGATGTTAAATGATTTTTAAATTCATGTAAATTAATTAATTTCTATAGGCATGCCATAGTATAATTGATAACCAATTAATCACCATATTTCTAATTCACTTAAAAGCTTTTTTGTCAATAGTATATAACTAGTAACATGTGTGTTCTCTCATTTTAATTTTTATTATGTTAAAAAAAACATTTTAGATAAATATTACAAATATATATTGTTAAGGTACTCTTCTATAATAGTTTTTTTTATAATGAATTTACACTGTGAGAAAGCTAGTTTTAAAGTTTATTTATTTAACTTATAAAAAAAGAAATAAAACACATAATAACGTATAACTGGTGTCTATTAAAAGTTAGTACGTATAATTAAAAACATAGTTGTCCCTTATACTAATTAATCTCCATTTGATGTGAAATTTTTATTTTTATTTTATGGAAAAATTAAATATTATATATATATATATATATATATATATATATATATATATATATATATATAGGTTATAAAGTTAATGATACTGATCATCTTTATACATGATACTTTTCCTTAGTAAAAACCCTAACCCCAGGCTGGCTACACGAACAGTTATAATTTCCCTACTGGTTTAGCAATCCTTCAAGTATATAATATATAGAATGCGCTTTATGCAACACATGCATCATGCGCACGTGGATTAATACGTTGGTAACGGGAAATTTTTAACTTTATCTGATATAAATATTTAATTTAATTGATAATTGTTAAGAATTTTATTAATAATTGTTATATATATTGAATTAATATTATTAATAAAAATTTTAAAAATTATTAATCAAATTTTACATCTATGCAACCAGAAATTTTTTATTTATAAGATGACGTAATCGTAAACAATCAACAAGGAATCTCGTTTATTTGTCCTAAACCAAATTCTAGGAATTATTGATTTTGGTGGCAAGAAATAGCTAGCCATCAGAGTTTGATGGGGTCTTTATTAGGCAAGTCTAAAGCCGAAATATAGGACTATCAGATTATTTCCCGAATTTTAGTTAGATCACTAAACGTTCAACGGTCAAAAAAACATTCTATGTTCATTGCAAGCAGCGCATTTCTAGCTGCCGGCAGCGGTTATTTGAAATTCTTATCTATTGGTAAAAAATTACTAATCAAATTGAGATTTACTATGTAATGATTGATGACGCAACAAGAAATCCAAAATATATTACTACTACGAAGTAGTCTTTTTCTTAAGATGTTGATGTCCAAAGCTTTGAATATCACGGAGTACTATTTTCTTAAGTTGACAATGATCTCATAGGGAAGCTATTATGTGAATAACAATCCAGACTTCTTGCCTAGTCTTATCACTCATTTGGCAAATAAGAAAGCGGCAATCGATGATTTCAAAAAAATATATATTATTTTTATTTAAATATGAGATGAATTTTTGTACAATAAAATTTTCATGATATTGTATTAAACAAAATATTTTACGCATGAAATACAATTCTTATAATTTTTGCCATTTGTACTTGACAGGTGGAACACGTGACAAGTCACTCAATCACCATATTCTTACATGATGTTATAAGGATCTTCATAGTGGTATATGTTTGACAAAAAATTATTTTGACAATGTCTCTCTTTTCACCTTTCTTAAATCGATCGATCTGGCAACAATTCCATATCTAGAGTTAGCTACCAGTGGTCACTCAGTGTCGCACGACGTGCTCTTCCAGCGGCTATTGCTACATTCCATAATAGATATTGGTTTTCCTGAAAAAAAATAATGCTTATTCATTTTTTTCCTTGAATTTGCGTTCTTGTTGCTTGATTTTATTGTTCATGAACTAAATTGTGAAAATTATTTTTTTACTTGCGTTAAAAATTAAGATTATTATTTTTTTGTGATACTTAAGATAAATTATTTGAATATTTTTTTAACTATGTAAAAATTAATATTATTTTTGTTTGAGATAAAAGTTTGAAATTTAATTTTGTAATTATTTCTATTGATGCTGGGTTTTTGACCGGCGATCCTATGAGCGCTTGGATACCTGCACACACTAAAAACACAGGGAAAATTAAAAGGTCTTTGAAGGGCTGAAAGGGTTGTCTTTGGGAGGACTCTCTGATGCTTAAGTGAGTGGCCTAAGGGCTAGAGAAAGCAAACAGAAAGAAAGCTAGAGAATTGTGAATTGTAAGTTGTGTTTTGAGAAATTGTAATGAGAAGGTGAAGGCTCCGAGCTCTTCACCTCCTCATTTCTCGAAAATGGCCAAGGTAAAGGCCCCAAGCTCTTCACTTCCTCATTTCCCGAAAATGACAAAGGTAAAGGCCTCGAGCTCTTCATTTTCTCATTTCTAAAAAATGGTTAAGGTGAAGGCCCCTGGTTTTTCACCTTCTCATTTCCCCTTAATGGCCGACATGAAGGCCTCGGGCTCTTCACCTTATCATTATAATTTTTCAAAAAAGATTGAGGTGAAGGTCCCGACCTCTTCACCTCCTCATTAATTTCCCAAAAATGACCAAGGTGAAGGCCCCGAGCTCTTCATCTCCTCATTAATATTTATAAAAAAATGATCAAGGTGAAGGTCTTGAGCTCTTTACCTTCTCATCTCGAAAATGGCCGAGATGAAGACCCCGACCTCTTCACCTCCTCATTTCTAAAAAATAACCGAGGTGAAAGCCTTGAGCTCTTCATCTCTTCATTGCCCAAAAATGGCTAGGGTGAAGGGCCTGAGCTCTTCACCTTCTCATTTTCCAAAAATGGTCAAGGTGAAAGCCTCGAGCTCTTCACCTCCTCATTTCTCGAAAATAGTCGAGGTTAAGGCCCCGAGCTCTTCACCTCCTCATTACAATTTCTTGAAATTGGTCGAGATGAAGACCCCTAGATCTCCACCTGCTCATTTCCCAAAGGTGAAGGCCCTAAGCTCTTTACCTCCTCATTTCCTAAAAATGGCCAAGGTGAAAGCTCCGTCACTTCCTTATTACAATTTCTATAAAAAGGTCAAGGTGAAGGTCCCGAGCTCTCCACCTGCTTAGCACTTTTTCTTGAAAATGATCGAGCTTTATAGCTTAAGGAGCATCATCCTCAACACGATTTTGACCCAAAAATCAAGCCCAAGAAGACACAAGATTCAAGACTACTTCCTTAAACGAACAAATTCGCTCAATCAAGTGGGGGTATATGATATGGAGTAAATTTTCCCATCCAATGAGACGATGACACGTGGCGTTCTCTAAGGACAATGAAGTAATTTCATAAGCTAGACAGAATAACAAACCAGATGGTTATGCGTGGTAAAAGTCAAAACGGCAATCTCGCACCAAAACCCTAATCCACAATATCTATAGTTTTACGAGTACACTCCAACTTATATTCTATTATAATACTACAACTTATAAAAACCCTAATTCTTCTAGGATACTTATCTCTAAGAAACCCTAGTCCTACTATGACATTCCAACATTAGTTACTTTTCTAAACAGAATCTACTCCAAAGCATTATATAAAAGGGACTTTCATCACCTCACATGTATCACATAACTTTCTAGCCTTTTCATTTTCTGATTCTTTTTTCTATATTTTTAGTGTGTTTTTCATGTGCGAAGGGATTCATGAGATCGTCTGATAGATTTTCAGCATCAACAATTTTAAAAATTTATACTCTATATTATTGTTTATGAAAATTACTATTATAAATTTTAAGTTTAAAAATGAAAGAGTATTAAATAACTAATTGAATTTGAGATAGGTATTTTGTGGTTCCAAGTACTTATTATGAGTTGAAATAAATTTTGACTAGATTAAGTCACGCTATAAATTTGAAGTTTAAAAATGAAAAAGGCAAAGCTGAGCCTAGCTTCCACGATTTGTTGTAGGTATTTGAATCAGTTTCAAAAACTATGCCAAAGTGAGGTTGATATGATGCGAGAGATTTCATTATAAATGAATGGAGCTTGCTCTGTTACATGTACACTATGCTTTGATTGTTGGAATTTTGGGTTCAGATATGTTATAACATTGTACATGTAGACCTGTTATCTAATAAATGATCCAATTAAGTAATATAATTTTTATGGGTCTCCAAAGTATCAAGGTTCTTTAGTATGGGTCACCTTATGTGTAGAAGCCCGATGTGGTATGGGTCTTTGTTAATGGGCCAAAGACCCAATGCACATGTGTGAGGTAACTATTAGGGTTATGGTCCCTAAGGCATAGAGATATAAATAGACATCAGGGGATGGTGTTTAGTGTGTGTTAAATTGTGTTGAAACAGACAGTTCTTCTCCCTCCCCACTAACATTCAGTTGATTGGTTCCCATACCAAAGGTGGTTCTCCCTGTAGTCTTAGAAGATCAACCCAAGGAGGCTTGCTTGCAATGGATTCAGGTTTGTTTCTAACTCATCTTCTCAATATATATAAATATGAATTCTTGATAAGTTTAACAAGAGATCTTGACTATATTGTTGATGATTATGTGTATTAGTATCAAGATTGAAATCTAACATTGATGGCTTCAATAAAGACCCTATTAATACTAAGTTTGAGCTTATATTTCGAGTTTTATTTGTAGCACGTAAGATAATGCAAGAGATTTCACTATAAACGAGTGGAGCTTGCTCCGTTACACACTCCGCTTTGATGGCTTCAATAAAGACCTTATTAATACTAGGTTTGAGCCTATATTTTGAGTTTTATTTGTAGCACGTAACCCTATTTTTCTTTATGTTTTCTTCTCTTGTAGCAGTTTTCTACTTTGTATTGATTTTCAAAGTAAATAAATTATTTCGTTTTTTCACCAGCTCCTATGATTTTGAGTTTTATTCGTAGTACATTAACCTGTTTTTCTCTATGTTTTCTTCTCTTGTAGTAGTTTTCTGATTTGTATTGTTTTTTAGAGTGAATAAATTAATTTATATAAAAAAAAAGAGAATTAAGAGTTATAATGAAAGCCCGAGGACGACCCAGAGAGTGAATGGTTAAATACCAATGTAAACACTGCTAATTATATTACACTTTCTTGAAAGCAAAATATATGAATTTGGTAGACTTAACATCATATTGTTAACGGAGGATTGTACCTCAGGTCATTGAATTTGACGTTCAAATCTACTAATTTGGTGTTACTCAAATATTTATTCGTTGCAATCAATTCTTTGACCTTATGTTGTTAAAATATTTTAATAAAAATATATATTTTATTTCTAGAGAAAAAAAAAATGTCGATACCTAACTGTCAACAAAAAACGATAAGAGTTTAGCAAAATAAAATCATTTTTTGGATATTTTGATATCCGTTTTGAAAACAATTCAATTTCTGATTTTGGGGAAAATGAATGTGCTATCAATTATGAATGAAAAACTTGGAGTCACCACCAATCTATTTAATTTGACCGATTGAACACATTTGAGTGTATAAATGTATTAATATTAATTTTCTCAAAGTAATACTAATACAACTGACGAATATCTACGAACCAGATTACGGATTCAGAAAGCATATTGAGTGTGAGAAAGAAACACCTCGCAACTCCCATCATTGACAATTACCATCGCATATTTATCTCTTTGAAAATAAAAGATCAAATGATGTACACATGTTAACCTTATTTATTTACATGAGAAAACATTTTCATTGCTATCATTGCAAAGTATGAGTATTCAATTAAACTTCAATTCAATCTCATCTAACATGCCTATTGCCTCAATCATAGAAACCCAAACAAAGTACAAGAGATAAAAACTTGGCAGGCCCACGAGCGGGCCCATGTTGGGCAAGCTATATTACAAGTGGAGCCGAGGAATTGATTAGTACTCAAGTGGGCCTTTGGGCCCAAAAACAAAATGGACCATTCCAGAATTCAAATGTTTTTTTTTATCCCAAATCCAAATTTTTGGCTTAGGTCCTCTAACAATATTATCCAAAACAGAAGCCTTCAATAAATATAAAATGGGCTTCGAGCCCTTAGTAAACAAAATACATCAAATGGGCTTCATTGCCAGGAATCTCTCTCACTCAGCCCAACTCATTAGTCATAAAAATTCCTACAGGTGCCCACCTGATTAGTCCATCAAAATCACACAGCAAACCAATTCATAAATCATTGTCAAAGCGTAGCATCAAAGCAAAGCAACAAAGAAAATTCCAGATTATAAAAAAATTGTAAACAAACACCATAGGATACAAATGATAATAATCTTTCAGGCAATCAATAGGAAAAAAAAATTTACTAAAAAGAGATGAATGTAGGGTCCTTCTTTGGACCCATTTGATGTGTGCAAGCCCATTTGACAACCGGAAGGAGGGCAAATATCACGAAAGAGGGGTGTTAGGTGGGAAAGGAGAGCAGGGCAGTGTGTCAAAAAATACCAGTTGGTCATTCATGAGGCAGAATGTGGTTTATGGGCTTCTTTGATACCAACGGGTGATCTAAGTGGCAAAGGGTTCTCACCAACTTCAATGAGTTTATAGTGGTGCAACCCGGGCATGCACAAGGGAGAAAATTCGGAGGAGAAGAACAGTGTTTCAATAAGGCATTTTAGGTTAGTGAAGAGCAAAAAATCAAGGCACTGTCAGCCCACTGAAATTAGGACAGCAATGTATATGAATCAAATGAATAATCAGCTACCACATTTTATTTTAGGCTACCAACGGACCTTACCGAATGATAGCAGCCAACAAGTTCATACTCGAGCAATGAGCCTTAGAGACATGGTTTAAGATCAGCTAAACAAATAAATACGTGGACAGCAACTGAAGCAATCAACGGAAAGTAATGAGATCCACAATATTACCATACTCAAATAGAACTCACTAATAAGCACAGACCATAACTGTTTCTTTATTGATTCATGGCAAAATCTTGGTTATGCATGTTGGAGATAATGTGGAAGCAAAGTCTAAGAAATATATGAAATATGATGACTTTCATATGCATATTAGCTCTATCTTTAAGATTTTATTTGTTTGATTGCTTTGAGTTTTGAAAAATAGTCCTCAAGGATACTCAAAGTCTCTGAAAATCTCTGAGAGCAAATTCAGAGATTCTCTTTTGAAACAATGAAGAATTTTGCTGTAGAATTTCTTTGAAGAATTTTAGAAGAGGGAGAAGAAGAAGAAAATCTATAAGTTAAAGTTAGTTTATTTTAGACGTTATTTGTAGTATTTATATTGTTTCTTTAAACTTCCAATAGTAAAAAAAGTGAAGAGTTATGATCTAAAGATATAGATCTTGAAAAAAGAACATAATTCTTGAATAAAAAGCTGTTGAAAAATTCAAAATTTTGACAATAATAAACATCTAGTCAACTGTACATTAACCCTAATCGCCTGGGTTAGTATCTATGGAGGAATTTGGAGTCAATGATCGGGCTTCCAGTCGACTGGGTACTATCCTAGTCGATTGGGAAAAGTCTCTATCCCAATCCCAGTCAACTAGACAATAGCCCAATCGACTGCCTCTTTGTTTTTCAAAACAAATCCTCCAACAATCTCCTACTTTTGTTGGAAAAATAAAACTTTTTCCTTTGTGAAACAAAATTTAATAAAATTATACAACCAAAATCATTTGAGATTGATATATATATATATATATATATATATATGTAAATATATCTTTCGATTTAAATTTTTACTTAGTATAAATATTTCAAGAGTCTAAGAATTATCTAATCGCTTAATAGTATTAAATTAGAAACTTTTTAAATTTAGAGTTAAAAATATCACACATATATCATTCTCTTGTTTCGGTGAGAAACTCTATAATTACTTAGCACCATTATGTCATTGTGCTTGATCTTGGTTCATGAACTCTCTCTCTCTCTCTCTCTCTCTCTCTCTCTCTCTCTCTCGTAAACCATAAATCTCTCTTAAAAATCGACACCACTTCTAAGTTCATATAGATGAAGTCTACAATGCGTTCCCGCTACTAGAATACACCACCATTCTATAATAGACCTCATTAAGAGTATAACCCATCCTACACAAGAAAGTAACGGACAATACTAACCACTTAGAGGCTAACAACTTGTCAGTATTCATACAATCACTTTTAGTAACTTGTTTTTACCCATTAAACATTATGACTAGTAGAGTTCTAGAAATAAAGTCGGGTTACTGTTACTGGTGATTACTTTTAAAATGTTTCAACCCCATTTCCAATGTTGTCATTCTCACTAACTCTCTAGAAAGGTTTTTAGTGAAAGGATTAGCCAAGTTTTTACTTGACTTCATATAAACAATTGTAATAACACTATCTTTTACCAATTATCTTACATATTCATGTCCAAAACTGATGTGCTTGGACTTACCATTATAGGTACTATTATACACTCTTAATAATGTAGCTTCACTATCACAATGACTAGAAATGGGAGGCATAGGATGTGACTACAGAATTACATCTAACAATAAGTTATGTATCCATCTTGCCTCTTTCCGGATCACTACTAAAACTATAAATTCAGATTCCATTGTTGAGTGAGAATTACAAGTCTGTTTCTTGCTTCTCCAATAAACAAACCATCCACTGAGGGTAAAGATCCATCCAGAAGTGGACTTATTATCACTAACATTGGTAATCCAACTCACATCGATGTATCCTTCTAATACAACCTGATAATCGCTGTAGAATAGCCCCAAATCAATGGTTTACTTCAGATAGCCAAAGATCACGCAAATGTCTTTCCAAAGTTCTACAATAGGATTATTAGTTTATCTACTTAATTTACATACTGCAAATGCAATATTAAACCTAGTACAATGCATGACATACATTAAAGAACCAATAGCGCTAGCATATTCTAGCTGTGCTACAGTTTTACCATAATTATTTACTAATTTAACATTTCTATCGAAATAAGTATTTGACTCTTTAATATTGAGATGTTGAAATTTATCAAGAACATTCTCAATGTAGTGAGAATGACATAAAGCGTAACCCCCACTATGTTTTTTAACCTTAATACCTAGTATGGTATCTACTTCACCCAAATCTTTCATTTTAAAACTAGACGCCAAGTATTTCTTAGTTTTATTCACACCCAACATATTTGTTCCAATGATTAACATATCATCCATTTGATGAATATAAAAGTGATGTATTGATGCCAATACAATGAAAATCCTAATTAATGTGATGCACGCAATAGGAGCATATATATCAAAATAATAAATTCCTTCTTTTTATCTAAAACCTTCGGCTACTAATCTAGCCTTGAAGGCTTGAATATTGAGTAGATCCACTTATATCCAATGGGGTTTGATCCATTGGGTAGATCAACCAACACCCAACTGTTGTTACTCATTATTGAGTCTATTACATCATTAACTACTTCTTTCCAAAAATAAGCATCTCTCGATGACATAGTGTTGGAGCGATTATCTACTTATATAAATATGCAAATAACCGTCCGAGTTTTACTTGCAAGTGCACTGGTCTGTGGTAGCATAGTGTGAAAGTGCGAGATCATTTCCACAGGGATTGGTGAATTTTGTTTTAGAATTAGTTTCTTCGAGTTAAAAAGAGAAATAACAGATTTGATTTGTGAGTAAACAACAATAATGAGAACATAGGACTATGATATCCACCCTAATTATACTTTCCCATTAAATAAAGTGTTAATGCTCTAGTCTTATCATGAATATCTAATGGTTGCCAACCTAAGGGCTTGGTCCACACCTTAAGCTATTGATCTCCCTATGCAACGGGTTAGGCATGGTGTATACTCTAACTCTTTTCTCTCTTAAGGGATTCAGCATGGGTGTATACGGAGTTGTTCCTTAAGAGAGCATAAAAGCTGTGGAGATCGGCAACCACAAGGGACCTAGGGCTTGGTCCGCTCCCGGTTTCCCATGTTGATTAACCCGGAAATCCGGTGTGGATATCCCTTATTACTAATGTCGAACCTAGGACTCGGTCATCCAAATTGATTCGACTAACCTATCCATACCACATGCATACGTTGATCAAGCACATACATATGAGGAATGTAAATACAAACAGGTATTAATCAAGTTAAATATTCTAACAAGGCTATAACAAAGATAATCAATGAATGAACATGTGGAAAAGCATAACTAGGGCTTCAATCGAGCACCATAGGAGTTTAGTTACACATACTAAGCAAACTAAACATTCTAAACATAATGAAATAAAAACAGAAAACTAAAACCGATAAAGACTCGGGAGACGAGTCGTCAATTCCTCTTCTAAGCTCTCTACTTCGAATCTAGAACAAAAGGTGTGGTTTATTGTTTTACAGGGCTATTTATAGGGTCTTCATGGTGTCCCAAAACCCTAATTCTTTTTTGGAGTCGGAAGATTTCTTTTCATATCTGGCTCTGCTGCCTCTAGAGTGATTGTGATCGAGTGTACGCGGGATGTGCAAGAGTGCAAGTGTGCGCTCGAGCCTTCTTCAAGTGTGCTCGATCTCAATGGGGTGTGCTCGAGCGCACCTTGCTGGATGGCAGATCTTAACTTTTGCTCTGAAAAGCTCCAAATTATCAATTTTTTGTCCAAATCTGTGAAAAACATATAAAACACGAAAATGAAGTAGAATCCATAGAAATAGATAAATAAAGAGTCTAACAAGTGTAAATTAAGGGGCTTAAATATGACTATTTAAGCACTTATCACACCCCCAAACTTACATATTGCTAGTCCCTTAGCAATACAAAACTAAAGACTATGTTAGAATAAAAATTTAAAGATAAATTCATTTCCATCATATTCAAAATTTTGGGTTGTGCATAAAACTATGATAACCGTTCATGAGTAAGCTTAAAATAAAAACACATTTTTGTATTGAAAAAGGATTTTTAAAAGCTCGTGTTACTTACCTAAGGCTGGCCTGAGGCATCACAAGTTTGATATGTGTGTGATGAATTAGCACATATAAGATGGGGTTTCCACATAATTTTAGTGTATAATGTTTCAGTGCCCAAACCTTTATCAAATTCCTCATCAAAGAGAACAAAATTGGCATAATACTTGCTTTTTCTTTTATCATGCTATCTTTGCCATGTTGAGTTCCATCGAGCTTTCTATTTGACCCGTGTAACGAGTGTTTAGCCAATGACTCCCAAACTAGATGGTTTTAGGGCATTAGGTGTAAAGACACCCCTAAGGACTTACTAACTCGAATAAAGAAGGCTACAGAACTAACAGGTTTTAATGCTTCTAAATGAAATTCCCACATTTTGACGTGAACACTCAATGCTTACTGAGGCAAGAGGCCTAGTTACTCAGTGGAAATTTGTTATTACGATCATTAAAGACTTACTTCCCACATTTTGACGTGAACACTCAATGCTTACTGAGGCAAGAGGCCCAGTTACTCAGTGAAAAGTTTTTATTGATCATTAGAAGCTTTTCATTTTCTTTTTGCATGATGAACATTTTTCTTTATTTTTCTTATACCAAAGTGTTCTTTTCATCAAGTCCTCAGATTATAGTTAGGTTATGGAAACATACATAAAAGAATTATGTGTCATACCCCACATAAATGCGTGCCAAATGTGCTTGTGCAAATTTGGATCAAACTTGTGAATTCTTTGGTGCCTTGAGATACGTAACTAACTTTGTAAAATTCCTAATACAAGACTACATGTTCTAGATTTTAAGCTTACTAATGAAGTGTTATCAAATATTTAAATTAACCAAAATTTTGTTACCAAATGAACACGCATTTATCTTTTCTAAAAAAAACTGGGGACTTAATGTGTGCATGTGTTTCAAGTGTGCGTGTAATAGTATCTAGTATCTCCCACTACCCCCAAACTTAAAATACACATTGTCCCCAATGTGTGTGTGGCATGGAAAGATCTGACCTGGGAGATGGAGAACTAGGTTGCTTGCTTGCTTGTTTGTACATGCCCCCAAATTTGAACTAGATGCACGCACTAAGTACCTGACAAAGAAAAAGAAACATTGTTCCGAAAAAAAAATATAAATAATAGACATGTAAATATAACTATAAACAAATGAAAAGTACTGAAAAAAAAAAAAAGATATGTCTGGGGTGCCTCCCATGAGCGCTAAGTTTTACATCTTCAGCCAAACGGGGTATCCTCTCACTGCTAATCATCTGTGGGTGCAGTCGAGGAAGTATCGGGTGCAGGAGGTAGCTTCTGGAGTAAATGCGCTCGATCGCACGGGGTATATGCGCTCGATTGCAATGCCTCAAATAGTGATGTTATGGGCTACAGAAACTGGGATTTCAAATGTTTCAGGTGTCCGAGGATCTGATATATATTGTACAGCTTCAAGTGTTAAGTCCTCGTCCCGATGAGGCATGGTGAGATTGAGGTATAGTTTGACGCGATGTCCATTGACTGTAAAAGTCTGATTGCTGTTTGAGCTATGAATTTCCAAAGCCCCATGAGGAAATACCTTGGTGACCACATACGAACCAGCCCAACGGGACTTTAGTTTGCTAGGGAATTGCCTTAACCTTGAATTGTAGAGTAGCACCTTTGTCATATATGAAACTCTTTTCGCACTAGTTGTTTGTCATGATAGGCCTTCGCCCTTTCCTTATATATCTTGGCATTCTCATATACGTCATACCATAATTCTTCTAGCTCATTTAAGTCCAGCCTTTTCTTTTCACCTGCTTGTTTCATATCGAAGTTGAATTGTTTAATGGCCGAATAGGCTCTATGTTCTAGCTCGACAGGTAAGTGGTAAGCTTTGCCAAAGACTAAGCAGTATGGGGACATCCCAATTAGTGTCTTGTAAGCTGTCCGGTATGCCCACAAAGCATCATTGAGTCATAAAGACCAATCCTTGCAACTAGGATTCACGGTTCTTTCCAGGATGCTCTTAATTTCTCGGTTACTGATCTCCACTTGGCCACTAGTCTGGGGGTGATATAGGGTGCCAACCTTATGGGTGATTCCATATTTTTTTATGAGTGCGGCAAAAGAATAATGATGGAAGTGGCTGCCTCCGTCACTGATGATTGCTCTTGGTGTGTCGGACCGGGTGAAAATGTTATCCTATAGAAACTTCAACAACACTTTGTGATCATTAGTCTTTAAGGGGACTGACTCGACCCATTTAGACACATAATCCACACCCATAAGAATATATAAATTGCCAAAAGAATTGAGGAAAGGACCCATGAAATCAATGCCCCATACATCAAAAAGTTCTACTATGTGGATATTTTGTAGGGGCATTTGGTTTCAGGATGATATGTTACCTGTCCGTTGGCATCTATCACATGAGCTGCAGAATGTGAAGGCATCTTTAAACAAATTAGGCCAATAAAAACCGGATTGTAGTACCTTAAGTGCTGTTTTCTTGGGCCCAAAATGTCATCCACAAGCAAACTGGTGGCAGTGTTGTAATAAGCTCAAATGCTCCTCTTCCGAGACACACCGTCGAATGATCTGATCGGGACAGAATTTGAAAAGGTAGGGATCGTCCCAATGGTAGTGTCGAGACATAGATATTAATCGTTTCTTTCCTTGTGCTATCATACATAGGGGAAAAACTTTAGCAGTTAGATAATTGACAATATCAGCATACCATGAGAGTTTTACCTCTAGTGCGAACAATTGCTCATCAGGGAAGTTCTCATTTAAAGGCAACTCATTTGTATCATTCTCATAGGATTGCCTTGATAAGTGGTCTGCAACCACATTTTCACTGCCTTTCTTGTCTTTGATTTCCAAATCGAATTCTTGCAATAGGAGCACCCATCTGATTAACCTAGGCTTTGCATCCTTTTTGGAAAATAGATATCTCAAAGCAGTATGGTCAGTGTATACAATGACTTTAGAGCCAATAAGATATGATCTAAACTTTTCTAAAGCAAAAATAACAGCTAACAATTCTTTTTCAGTAGTAGAGTAGTTAAGCCGAGCATCATTTAAAGTTCTAGAAGTATAGTAAATAGCATGAGGTACCTTATTGACTCTTTGACCTAGGACAGCTCCTAAGGCGAAATCACTAGCATCACATATTAACTCGAATGGAAGGCTCCAATCTAGTGTTATCATTATTGGGGCAGAGGTTAGAACATCCTTCAGTGTGTTGAAAGCTGTCATACAATTACCAAGTCACTCGAATTTGGTATCTTTAGCTAACAATGCACACAGAGATCTTGAAATCTTGGAGAAGTCCTTGATGAATCTTCTATAAAAATCGGCATGCTCGAGAAAGCTTCTAACACCCTTGACTGTGAGAGGGGGAGGTAGCCTTGAAATAATGTCTATTTTAGCCTTGTCTACCTCAATACCTTTGTTGGAGATGGAGTGACCCAACACAATGCCTTGTTAAACCATGAAGTGACATTTCTCCCAATTCAGCACTAAGTTACTTTCTTCACATCTCTTTAGGGAACTTTCCAAATGACTTAGGTATTCATCAAAATTGAAACCAAAGACACTGAAGTCGTCCATGAATACCTCAATGTATTTCTCCACCATATCGAAAAATATGCTCATCATACATCTTTGAAAAGTGGCTGGTGCGTTGCATAATCCAAGTGGCATCCTCCAATAAGCAAACGTACTGAAAGGGCATGTGAAGGTGATCTTTTCTTGATCTTCAGGTGCTATGGCAATCTGGTTGTATCCACTGTACCCATCCAAAAAGCAATAGTAGCTGTGGCCAGCTAATCATTCTAATATTTGATCAATAAATGGCAAGGGGAAATGATCTTTTCGAGTAACCTTGTTTAATCTTCGATAGTCAATACATACTCTCTAACCAGTTATTTTTCTTGTGGGTATGAGCTCTTCATTTTCATTCTTCACTACTGTGATCCCACTCTTTTTAGGAACAACTTGAACCGAGCTTACCCACATACTTTCGAAAATAGGGTAGATAATGCCAACATCTAAGAGTTTCAATATCTTGGCCTTTACTACATCTTTCATGTGTGGGTTAAGTCTTTTTTGAGCGTCTCGAGTGGGTCTTGCTTCATCCTTAAGGTATATATTATGCATGTATTTGGACGAACTTATTCCCTTAATGTCAGTAATGGTCCATCCAATAGCGGATCTATGCTCCCTTAGAACTCTTAATAATTTGTCTTATTCTCCAATACTCAAATTTGCAGCCACAATTACCGGTAATGTTTCCTTCTCTCCCAAGTAGGCATAAGTTAAATATTCTGGTAGCTGCTTCAATTCCAAAGTAGGTGCCTGGACAATAGAAGAAATGAGAGTAGTATTAGTAGGCATGAGAGTTTCAAATGGAGGAGCATACTTACTTGAATGTTTTGGAGAAGCTTCAAGGAGATGCACAGTTTCCATGATGCCCTTAGTGATATTTTTCGGTTCTTGCTCAATATCCACAGTTGTAAGGCTATGAGTGAGAGTAATCTCCAAGGGATTGATGTGCTGGACCTGAAAAACTTGCTCAACAAAATTGTGTATCATACATACATTAAAACATTCCATATCATCTTGAGGTAATCCTAGTGCATCAAAAATTTTGAATTCTATTTTCTCTCCATTAACTTTCATACTTACTGTACCCTTTTTCACACAAATCTTCGTATCAATGGTTCTCATGAAGGGTCTTCTTAAAATGATGGGCAAGGGTAATAGCATAGAACATTCCTCCATATCTAATACAATGAAATCCGTAGGCAGAATGAACTCACCTACCTTTACTAGGACATCCTCACGAATACCTCTAGGTCTTTTTATACTTCTATCTGCTAACTGCAAGGTAATGGAAGTTGGTTGTAGCTCCCGTAGTCCTAGGGTTTCAAATACGGTGTATGGTAGCAAATTTACCCCTTCTCCCAAATCTAGTAATGCACACTCAAATAACTGATCACCTATCCTACAGGGAATGGTAAAACTGCCTGGATCCTTTAGTTTTGGTGGGAGTTTTCTTAACAGTACAACACTTACCTTTTCAGTTAGAGCTATAGTTTCATGTTCTTGAAACTTCCTTTTATGAGTGCAACAATCCTTTCGAAATTTAGCATAAGCTGGTATTTGTTGAATAGCATCTAACAAAGGAATGTTTATTTCAACTTTTCGCAAGGTTTCAAAAATATCAAGTAATTTATTTTCTTTCTTTTGTTTCACTAAACTTTGTGGGAAGGGTGGGGCATTCACTTTCTCCATCTCACTTACCTTTGATGCTGTTGCAGATTCATCGGACCCTATCACATTACCAATACGAGGGTCGTGACAGCTTTGAGTTGTTGATGTCTCCCAGGGTGTTGAGTTGGAATCTCCCTTTGCTTTCTGCTACTTATCTTCTTAGTCACTTGTCTCATTTGTACCTCTAACCTTTGGATGGCTTGCTCATGTTTTGTTGTGGTTTGCCTTAATTTAGTCCGAAATTACCTTTCTTCTGCCATGAACTGATCTTGTGAAGTCATGAGTTGTTGCTGTTGAGATGCTAGTTGCCTCACAAGACTTTCGAGGTTATTCTTCTTTGGTTCAGGAGCGGATTGCGCTGCTGGTTGGAAGTTTCTTTGCTGCCCTTGACTATTTTGTTTGTTGCTCCATGAGAAATTCGGGTCATTCCGCCATCCAGGGTTGCATGTGTTGGCATAGGGGTTGTTCTTCAGCGAATAATTATTTGGTCCCACAAAGTTGGCTTGCTCATGATCTGCAGATGAATATAAAAGATACATATCAGTATCATGATCAAATTGTGAGCAAATGGCACATACCTGGAGTGGTGTAGCTGGTGGGTTCGTTGAGGTGTTCTGAATAGCCATGGCTTTAACTAATAGGTCAAGTTTCCTCTCTACTGCTGCTATTTGAGGAGATGATCCTCCATTCAAGCTTACCTGATACATACCTTTATTCTTGGTTATATGTCTACCTCAAGAAGAGAACTGCTGTGTGTGTTTGCTCAGGGTTTCGAAGAGTTCCATTGCTTCTTCACTGCTCTTTTCCATCAACACTCCTCAACAACCTGAATCAACAATATTTTTGTTAGAATCACTCAAACCTTCATAGAAAGCTTGTACCAGTTCACTTGGGGTAGGTTATGGTGTGGGCACTTGAGTAGCAGCTCGTTGAAGTGTCCCCAGGCTTCGAAGAATAGATCACCACCCTTTTGTTGGAAGGATTGAATTTCTTTTCTTATTTGCCTCGTCTTTTGGGCTGGGAAGAACTTTTTTAGGAATTTGCTAGCCAACACCTCCCAAGTGTGGATGGAAACTGCAGGCAAAGAATTATACCATAATTTAGTGTTATCTTTCAAGGAAAAAGGGAAAAGAATTAACTTTATTCCTTTTTGGTCTAAGCCTCGGATGTGCTGGAATTTGCAGAGGTCGAAGAACTCTCGAAGGTGCAAATGTGGATCCTCACTAGGTGTACCCCTAAAGTGAGTCAGTGCACTGAGTATCTGCGAAGATATGTAATAATTTTCTTCCGCCTCAGGTTGATACGCAATGCACGAAGGTTGTTCGAGGTTCTGTGGGATGAAGGATTGCTTCATCGGCCTCCGCTCAGGTGGTTGTTGTTCGGCTATATGTTCTGCCATTGGTGTGTCTTCCTCAATTCTTCATTAGTCCTCTTCTGAGTTGTCTCTAAGTCTTTGTTGGATAGTTCTCTCTAGCTCGGGATCAAGGGGAAGGAATTTCAGATGCTTGGATCGTCGTCCGTGCATGAATCAGTGGCAGTTACTTGAGTGTAGCAATCAAACACTGCTGCTCGGATTACTCTCTGCCTCAATTGCACTCGATCGCACAGATGGTGCGCTCGATTGCAAGTGGCACAGAAAGCTCTCCTGGAGTACTTGAAACAGAGAAAAAGGAAAGTGATTAGGGTTTTTAATGACGCGAAAAAAATAAGATAAACACAATAATTAAGAATCGAATAAAAAAGAAATAACAATAATTAAATTAAATGAGAAATTAATTCTAAAAGAAATTTTAGCACAATCCCCGACAACGACGCTAAAAACTTGTTAGAGCGATTATCTACTTAAATAAATATGCAAATAACTATCCGAGTTTTACTTGCAAGTGCACAAGGTCTGTGGTAGTATAGTGTGCAAGTGCGAGATCATTTCCACTGGGATTGGTGAATTTTGTTTTAGAATTAGTTTTCTCGAGTTAAAAAGAGAAATAACAGATTTGATTTGTGAGTAAACAACAATAATGAGAACATAGGACTACGATATCCACCCTAATTATACTTTCCCACTAAATAAAGTGTTAATGCTCTAGCCTTATCATGAATATCTAATGGTTGCCAACCTAAGGGCTTAGTCCACACCTTAGGCTATTAATCTTCCTATGCAACGAGTTAGGCATGGTGTATACTCTAACTCTTTTCTCTCTTAAGGGATTCAGCATGGGTGTATACGAAGTTGTTCCTTAAGAGAGCATGAGGGCTGTGGAGATCGGCAACCATACGGGACCTAGAGCTTGGTCCGCTCCCGGTTTCTCATGTTGATTAACCCAGGAATCCAGTATGGATATCCCTTATTACTAATGTCGAACCCAAGACTCGGTCATCCAAATTGATTCGACTAACCTATCCATACCACATGCATATGTTGATCAGGCACATACATATGAGGAATGTAAATACAAACTGGTATTAATCAAGTTAAATATTCTAACAAGGCTATAGCAAAGATAATCAATGAATGAACATGTGGAAAAGCATAACTAGGGCTTCAGTCGAGCCCTATAGGAGTTTAGTTACACATACTAAATAAACTAAACATTCTAAACATAATGAAATAAAAACAGAAAACTAAAACCAAAGAAAACTTGGGAGATGAGTCGTCAATTCCTCTCTTAAGCTCTCTACTTCGAATCTAGAACAAAAGGTGTGATTTATGTGTTTTACAGGGCTATTTATAGGGTCTTCATGGTGTCCCAAAACCCTAATTCCTTTTTGGAGTCGAAAGACTTCTTCCCATATCTGGTTTTGCCGCCTCTGGAGTGATTACACTCGAGCGTACGCGGGATACGCTCTAGTGCAAGTGTGCGCTCGAGCCTTTTTCAAGTGCGCTCGTGCTCTTGTGAACTCGATCTCAATGGGATGCGCTCGAGCGCACCTTGCTGGATGGTAGATCTTGACTTTTGCTCCTAAAATCTCCAAATTATCATCTTTTTGTCTAAGTCCTGTGAAAAACACATAAAACACGAAAATGAAGTAGAATCCATAGAAATAGATAAATAAAGAGCCTAACAAGTGTAAATTAAGGGGCTTAAATATGACTATTTAAGCACTTATCACATAGGCTCACTAAAAGTCTTAAGGTCATATTTTAGATTTAACACTATATGAATTTGATTTAGAACAAAATTATTCATTTCTCTTTCAACCATGAATACTATGGCTTGAGAATAAATAAATTATTATCTTAAATCTTTCTCTTTCCTTGCCCTAGTGTTTCTTCTAGGTTTATATTGATCTTTAAGAATTTAGTACCTCTCTCTTAAGATTCTAAACTCAAAATATTGCTAAACAAAGGAACTTGAATTTTTTTATTAATATTCACAAAATTAATAGAAAACTTATTCTAAAAAATTTTACATCACAAGACTCAACTATAGAGTTGCAATCCAAATTAAGGAGCCTATAGGCCTTACTATTTTTTAGTATATCCCACAAATACACTTCTAATAGCCTTGGGTCCTAACTTAGTTTTTTTTCGGGGTTCAGGACTCTATAGTATGTTAAGCACCCCCACACTTTTAAGTAATCTAAATTTAGTTTTCTTCATTTTCATAATTCATAAGGATTAACTTTACCCTGTTTAGATGTTACTCTATTATGTATATAGCAAGCAGTAAGTAATGCTTCACCCTATAAACTAATAGGTAACTTAGCATTAATGAGCATACAATTCACTATTTCAACTAAAGATCTATTTTTTTCTCTTGGTTATTCTCCACCCCTATCGAGTTTAAGAATTTTGATTTTCTTATCCAATTGAATTTCGACTTCAGCTTTAAATTTTTTTAAGCATTCTAAAAGCTTCATCTTTGTTCTTAACAAATATACATACATGTATCTACTAAAATCATCAACAAAAATAATGAAGTATCTTTTACCACCACGAGTAAGCATGTCATTTAACTCACAAATATCTGAATGTTTTAAATCTAAAATTTTAGAATCTCTTTTAACACTAGTAAACGGTTTCTTAACTATTTTAGACTTAGCACAAACTTCACATTTTTTAGCATTGTCCTTGTAATCAATTAAGTTTGACTTTTTTCATATTTTGTAAAGTGCGATAATTTAAATAAGTCAAGTGACCATGCCATACAGATAACTCAACAGTATAAGCAGAAGACATAATATTATAATTGATAATACTTAACTTGTATATTTCATCAGAAGAGTATCATTTTCCCACAAGTATTTCATTATTCGATAGGATAACCTTGTCGGATTCAAATGCTATTTGAAACCCTTTCTTACATAGTAAGTAAATAGAAACAAGGTTTTTCATAATGTCGGGTACAAATAAAACATTGATACATGTCAACAATTTTTTGGATGTGAAGTCAATCTCAACAGTTCTTTTTCCAGTACCTTGAACACCTTCACCATTTCCCATCTGTACTTCACTAGTCGCTTCCTCAAATTTCTTTAAGAAAGATATGTTTTTGCAGGCATGAACTATTGCTCCTGAATCGAGCCACCAACCAGATTTCTCAGCTTCCATATTGATCTTAGAGATCATGGTCACAAGACCCTCTTCCACCATGTTTGCCTTACCTTATAGGTTGGTCTTACAATGCCTACACTGCTTGAAAAGGTGACCCTCTTTTCTGCAAACAAAGCAAGCTCTCTTTATTATTTTTTTTATTGCAGATTTCTTCTTCTTAAACTGTTGGTCATTCTGTTTGGCTTACAAATACCGATTCTTAGATTGATTCCCACCTGTTGGAAATCACCTTGACAAGATGCCCAGGTGGTGATCTTCCAAACACCCAAGTCTTGAATGACTTGTAGAAAGAATTTCAGCAATCGAACACAAGAACAGAAAATCAAAGAAAGAAAGAAGACAAGTAGTTTGTTGTCGAGGTTCGGCAATGTGCTTACGTCCCCGTGAGTTCCTCCGAACTCTCTGCACTATCTCAATGGTTCTTACAAAGTTACAACAATCCCCTTCAAGAATCCAAGTTCTTGAAGAACCAAGAAGAGAACAAGAAAGTGATAGACCTATTACAATGCTTTCAATCAATTCTCTACTAACCTCCCTTCTTTACAACCAGCCTCACTACAAGAGTCCTTCTTGTGTTTATGTCTCTCACACAATTATCTCTTGTGTTTACAATGATCTCACAATGTCACAACCTGTGTGGTTCTCTCACACACCTTTTTCACCACTTGAAATGAGGCTAGGAAACCCTTTTTATAGCCTCTTAATTCTTGGACAATCTTGTGAATCATTATTGACCCTTTGATCATGTTCTTCCTTTAATCTCAGCCCTTCATCACTCTCCAAGTGATGCTGTGCATTTTGGTGTGGTGCTGTGTGCTGCGGCGTGACCTGATGCTGCAGCCTCCTGATGCTGTGCGCACACCTCCTGCCTGTGGGCAGAAAATTCCACAGCAGTGTGGTTGACCTTCCCATGCTCAAAATTGAAGCACACATATGTGTGCAACCTTATAACTTGCTGAACTTTGATATCCCATAATTGGTTTAGACATTAACCAAACTTTGAACCATGTTTGGACCTGTTCAAACCTTGACCATGTTTGAACCATGTTTAAACCTTAGACAAAAAACCAACAATCTCTACCTTTGTCTAAGCGTTTAAACCCGAACCATTTGTGCAGAGACCTTCGGGATCCAAACTCATCTTGAGTCATCAATCAACTGACTCCAATCCTAAGTAATTCAAGGTAATGATTGAACTTACTTAGAGGTAGAAACTTGGTGCCTAAATCTGCAGGACTTTTCTCCGTGGACTTCTTGTCAACATGAATGCTTCCTTCTGTACCATTTTCCAGAATGTAATGATACCGAACATCCATATGCTCCGTCCCCTCATGGAACACCGGATACCTCCACAAGTGCCCCGCACTTTGGCTATCCAAAGATATCACCACTTGCTCTTTTAGGACCTCCTACTCGTCAAACAACCCCTTGCACCCCATAGCCTCCTTTATGGCTTCCGTAGCCGCTATGCATTCTGCCCTGGTTGTTTTGAGTGCTACAACTGGCTACCACTGAGCCTCCATGTACCTCAGCAACCACTTCATCCGAAGACAACGCTCTTTTCCGGGATTACTCACACATTTGCTGAAAACATCCATTGCCCAAGAAACACTTGACCTGTTTCTCTTCCTTTCCCGGATGATTCTCCTCATCCCAAGGATCTTCTTTGCATGGCCAAGATCCTTCATCTCAAACTCTTCATTGAGTTGAGCCTTTAATTTCTTTATCCTCTCCATGCTGCTCCCAACCAGCAACATGTCATCAACATAGATGAGGATGATCACCATCTCCTCAATCTTCTGCCCCTTATAGTACAAGCAAGAATCATAGCAGCTCCTCATGAAACCCAAGCTGATTACAAAGGAATCAAACCTCTTGTTCCACTGCCGAGGTGATTGCTTCAGGCCATAGAGAGACTTCTTCAATTTGCACACTAGCTCTCCCTGCCTTCCTTCCTCATAGCCTTCAGGTTGCCTCATGAAAATGGTCTCATCGAGCTCTCCATGCAAGAATGCAGTCTTCACATCCATTTGCTCGATTTTCCAATTAAATTGGACCACTAATGCTAACATCATCCGTATTGTCTTGTACTTCACAACCGGTGAGAAGATTTCGGTGAAATCTATGCCTTCTTTTTGTGTGAACCCCTTTGCCACCAGCCTGGCCTTATATCGGACTTCATCCCCCGGAGTATTCCCTTCTTTGATCTTGTAGAGCCACCTACAATCCACCACTCTCTGTTTTTCTGGTTTTGGCACCAGCTCCCAAGAGTTGTTCTTCATCAAAGAATCCATTTCTTCCTCCATAGCCAGCTGCCACTTTGACGAATCCTTACACTCCATGGCATCCGTGTAAGTTTCTGGTTCAGCCATCCCTCCTTCTATTCAAGGAGCTGCTGCATCTACAGCATTTGCAAACCCATATCTCAAGGGTGGTCTAACCACTCTTCTTTCTCGGTCTCTTATGAGCTGGTAGTTATTTACTGCATCAACTACTTCTTGTTCAGGCTCTTCTTGAGTTTCTTGAGCTTCTTGGCCTTCTTCCAAGGGCTCTACCTAGTCCGAACCCTCTTGCCTCCTCTGCTCTACCTGAACCGAGTGCTCTTTGATGTGATGCTCAACAATTTTTGAATTGGTTTGCTCACTAGCCCCTGCAGGGTTAGTTTTCTCCAAGTAGGGAAATAATAATTCATTAAAGACAACATCCCTACTTATAATCAGTTTCATGCCCTTCTTTTCTAAGGACCACAACCTATATCCCTTAACCCCATCACCATATCCTAGAAATACATAGTTTCTAGACCTAGGGTCAAGTTTATCCTCCTTTTGGTGTGCATATGCTGCACATCCAAAAGCCCTAAGGTTGCTTAATTCAGGGGGTTTTCCACTCCACATCTCCATGGGAGTCTTGAGCTCTATTGCTCTAGAGGGTGATCTATTCACCAAATATGCAGCTGTAGCTACAGCTTCTCCCCAAAAATATTTTGGTAACCCGGATCCATCTAACATGCACCTAACCTTTTCCATAAGGGTCTTATTCATCAACTCAGCAACTCCATTTTGCTGAGGAGTTTCCACAACCGTCCTATGTCTTAGAATGCCATTTAACCTACAGAATTGATCAAGTTCTTGGTTAAAAATTTCTAAGCCATTATCGGTTCTTATCCCCTTAACTACTCTACCCATTTGAGTCTCAACCAGCCCTTTCCACACCACTAATTTATTCAAGGCATCTAATTTATTCTTAACCAAATAAACCCATACTTTTCTTGAATAATCATCAATTAAAGACAGAAAGTAAATGTTACCTCCCTGTGTTGGTGTCCTTGCTGGTCCCCAAAGGTCCGCATGAATGTAGTCAAGAATGCCCTTAGACTTGTGCACTCCGGTGTTGAAGCTGACCCGATGTTGCTGCCCAAAAACACAACTCTTACAGAAATCCAGTTCTTCTACTTTGTCACCACCAAGTAGACATTCCTTGCTAAGCACTTGCAGGCCCTTTTCGCTCATGTGTCCCAAGCGAGTGTGCCAAAGGGCTGCCTTATCCAGCTCAGCCATCAAGCTTACTGCTTGATCATTGGTTTCTGTTTCTCCGATCATCTCATAGAGTCCATCGTTTCTTGCTGCCTTGATCACCACCAAAGATCCCTTGGCCACCTTGATCTTTCCTCCCTCTATCTTGCATGTATAGCCCATGGAATCTAGCTGCCCCAAGAAGATCAAGTTCCTCTTCAAATCTGGAACATACCTCACATTTTCCAGTAGCCTTGTGACTCCATCAAACATCCTCAATTGGATATCTCCAATCCCTCTCACTTGGCAAGAATTATCATTCCCCAAGAAGACCATTCCATCATTGATCTTCTTGAAATTCTTGAACCATTCTTTGTGAGGGCTCATATGATGAGTGCACCCGGTATCCAAGATCCATTTCCCGCTGCCTTCTTGCCCCTTGCTCACACTTGAGCACACAACAAGAACATCATCATCTTGCTGTTCTGTTTTGGCAACCGAAGCCTCTCCATTCTTGGTATGGCTTCCTCCTCTATCCCTTGTCATCTTCTTGCAATCTTTCTTGACATGACCCTCCTTATTAATAGCTTTGTACTGTAATCTTTCCAAGAAAAAGGCAATTTGGCAATAATTACACCCACTTGAAAAGCTTATGGAAAACTTATTAACTAGTACTTACAATTCATAGACTTGCTAAAGTACCGGTTTATTATCAACCATATGGTATTCAAAATACTTGAGAGATTAAATATTTGTTTGTACCTTCTTTTTTAGCCTTGTATTTGAATTTCAGTTAATTTTATATGTCCCTTGTAGATTTTACTTAAGTGAACAAGTCGTAGAGATGATAAGACAATGTGTTCAGTATATGTCGGATATGTCCTCGGCACAACAACTCATCTTCTTCGTGCTTTTCCCTCTCCAAATAAACTTTTTTGACATCCTTTGCAGTAGGCGGAGTTCCATCGACACTTACTTTTGGATTATTTGGTACATGAGGCCAGTTTAGATCCAACACATAATAAATCTTCATAGAAGTGAAAAGAAATATCATCTTATCTTGCGAGCGAGCAAAGTTGTTACCGTCAAACTGATCAAGTTTCACATGTCTTGATTCATTACCTTAATAAACTTTGAATCCATTTTTCCAGTAGGAATAATAAAGCTTTAAAATTGTTAAAGATAATGTGGATGCAGAGTCTAAGAAATACATGAAATATGTTGACTTTAAGATTCATATTAACATTTTCTTTAACCCTTTATTAGTCCTCACTTGATCGCTTTGGGTTTTGATAAATAGTCCTCCAAGATACTCAAAGTCTCTAAAAATCTGTGAGAGCAAATTCAAATATTCTCCTTTGAGTTATCTTTTGAAACAATGAATAATTTGGTTGTATCATTTCTTTGAAGAATTTCAAAAAAGAGGGAAGAAGAAGAAAATTTGTAAATTAAAGTTAGTTTATTTTAAAAGTTATTTGTAGTATTTATAGTGTTTCTTTAAACTTTCAACAGTTAGAAAAGTGAAGAGTTGTGATCTAAAAACATAGCTCTTGTACAAAGAACATAACTCTTAAAGAAAGAGTTGTTGAAAAATTCAAAATTTTGAAAAATATCGAACATCCAGTCGACTGTACATTAACCCTAATCAATTGGGTTTGTGTCTATAGAGGAATTTAGAGTCAGCGATTAGGCTTCCAGTCAATTGGGTACTGTCCTAAGTGACTGAAAAATGCCTCTGTCTCAATTCCAGTCGAGTGGACAATATCTTAGTCGAGTGCCTCTTTTCTTTTCTAAACAAAACCTTCAACAATGCATAACCCTTTTATCCTCTTTTGAGGCCTAGTTGTTGGAACATCTCTTGTCCTTTTGAATCAAATTTGGAGATATCACTTGTTAATTTAAGAGATTTTCAGAGAGAGTTTGAGAGAACTTGAGAAGAGAGCTTGAGAGAGTGTTTTTGAGAGCTTGCGAGAAAATTTGAGAGAGCTTGTAGGACAATTTGAGGGGGTTTGTGAGATAGTTTGAGAAAGCTTGCGAGAAAATTTTGAGAGTGCTTACGAGAGAATTTGAGAAAGCTTGAGAGAGAGTTCTAATAGATCTCACAAAGGAATTTTGAGAGATCTTGAGAGAGAGTTGGAGGGAGCTTAAAGAGTGTGGGAAAGCATGCGAGTTTGAGGGAGCTTGAGAGAGGGTTTGAGGATGCTTAGGAGAGTTCGAGAAAGCTTTTGAGTGTCATCAGAGATTTGTCTTTTTGGTTTTACTAAAGAACCCATGAGACAATCATTTTTCAAGAGAGACAGCTTGAAATAACGCCAATGAGATTTTATTTGTAGTTCCTTTGATGGATGAGCTTAACTATTCTTTTGTGTTTTAGAGACCAATCCCCTTTAATTTCCCCAATATTATCAGTCTTGAAATTTTCATCTCGATTTGGAAAAAGCTTTTAGTACTGATTTGATTAAGATTTTTACATTGAGAAAATATTATTTCATTTCAACTTTTAGTTATAAGTCCCCTAAATTAAAACATTGTTTGAAATCTATTTTTCAAATCTTTTTCCCCACCTAACGCTCTAGGAGATATCTTCTTAAATCTTCATAGCTCATGCTCTTACCCTCTTGACAAAATGACATTTTGGTCACATACCAAGTATTTGGTTTTAAAGGTTTCAGAACCTTTTGAGTGCCTTGACAAACATCATGTTGAAAGCCTTGGACAATTTGGGTATGTTTGGATAATAGTTTTCAGTTTTCAGTATTTGAAAACTGTTTCCAAAATAGAAAACAGTGAAATGTTGTTTGGATAATCTGATTTTGAAAACTATTTTGAAAATAGAAAACTATTTGGATACACCTTGCAATTGTTTTCAAATTTCAGTTTTCAGTTTAAATTTGAAATCTATAGTAATTTTATTTATCATATTTACTAAATACAATTTTTAACACACACCAAATACTTGAAAATAATTATTAATATTTTAATTTTAAAATATTAAGTTTTTTTAATATACCGTGGATCAAACATTGAAAACTCATCTCCCTCGTCATATCAAGTATGTTTGTTTATTAAATAAATTCTAAAAAAAATTAAAGTAAGAAATACAACACAACTTTCACAATTTATAAAATGTGAATAACCAACCCATCATTCTTATTAGAAAATGGTTCAATAACTAAAACATGAAATAGTTTTCTTATTTAAAACAAGTTAGTTGAGGATAACTTTAAGATATAATAATTATTGATCAAATACAACTCTAAGAAATTGATAAAATGGAAATGAATGATCCAAAATTCTTCTTTCACAAGGGTTTGTCTTAACTGCCCAATTTGATTGGTTTGTCATCCTTACACCATATAAGTCAAACAATATATCAATATGTGAAATATGTTCCTGAGAATAACAAAAATAATTCAGTAAGTAAAAAAAACTAAATTAAACACAAATAAGGACATTAAATTAACTAACTCTTACTGACAAATCATAACATTATTACCAGATATTCAATCAAATACTAAAACAGTCTGCCCACATCTGATTGGCAATAAGCTCACGAAACGCAGCCATAGCTGCTACACATGCATAAGACAAACCAACTGTATGATTATTTGTAAATGTGCTCGACCCCCCTTCGTTTTCTACTTCATGGCCCTCTGCTTCCCATTCATTAAACAGTTGATCACTCTGAGAACACTAGCATACAAAATTATGTAGGACACAACAAGCAACAACTATAAGAGGTTGTCTAGCGGTCTTGAATCTAGGCATCATTTTTAAAAACGGAAAGCGCACATTTAAGACTCAAAAGCAACGTTCAATGAAATTACGTAGAGATAAGTGCCTATAGTTAAATAGTTCTCTATAACCTGTTGGTTGGCGTGTTCTACCTTGATATTCATTTAAGTGATACCGTTCACCCCTAAACAGTGAAAAAACCCGGCTGTATATGGACAACCGGAATCCACTAAATAATACTCACCTAAAGTCATACAAATTCTCTTAGTACATATTAACAATTAGTATATAATATCAACTTAATACAAAAATAGATTTACCATTAGTAGGCCAAGAAAATTGAGCATTTGATCGAGTTAAGTCGTCCAAAAAAACTCATGAATCGTTAGCTATACCTTCCCATCCACTATACACATGTGAATTTCATGCCAAATGAACATGCACACATCACATTTTGTGTCACAACCGATTTTCTACCTCTATAACTAGTAGTTTTTTTTTGCTGGAGCCTATGCGCTGATGTGCGTTCCATCAATTGCTCCAATACATTTCTACATCCATTAAATTGCATACGATTAGAATCCGTTTGGTATTATATACTGTATATACAAAGCTAAACTAATAAGTTAACAATAAATTATAAGATACATTAACTTAAAAGCTGGATAAAATCTTCGATCACGTCTAATTTGTGGAGGCACCACATAGTCATTCAATGGACAAATTATGTGCTTTGCAATGTTCAATGCTCTCATCACTGTCTTAAAATGTCGATTAATTATTTCTAATGAGTGTTGAAATCGATCAACTACAACTCTGTGCCCTACAACAAACAAGAAAATGGCCATAATTTCCTATACTGTGACACCCCTTGAGTCTTTTATATAATTATATTATTTCAATGTGTTACATAAGTGAATAAATGTTTCCTTGTCGATGCAAAACAATTCATAAACTATCTCTGAATGACCATTTAACAATTCGGTTATATATTCATGTCTACTGAGTCGTGATGTTCGCATAGGTAATTTATTCACAAAATTTTCATCATATTAGGCAAACATAGGAAGCATTAACAATGAGAGCATTTCATACTCATCTTCAGCAGATGAACTTGATGAATTAGATTGACTACCACAATTATTACAGTCTGAATTGTCCAATTCTTAACCTAAAAAAAAAAAAAAAAAAAAGTCCCATTATGGTTATCATGCAGTATAGTTTATATTTTAAAAATCTAAATAGATTGAAGTTTAATTCTTTTTTTTTTAAAATCGACAGAACCTCCTCTGTTTTCTATGATTTTTCAAATCTAATTAGATCTATATACACAATTCTAATCATTCAAATCTAATTAGACCTGTATACACAATTTTAATCATTCATATTCTAACAATACAAGGAATGTCAAACGCATATAATTAATCCAAACAAATAACATATCATCCAAAAACTACAAAAGTAATAAAAAAAAATCCAAGTACAAACATAAACACACATCAAAGAACAAATAGTCTCCTTAACACACGAACATAATTTAAGACCAAAGGCAATGTCTCCAACTCTCAATCAATCTAGCTAACCATGCATTCTTCCTCTCCAAAGGCATTTTAATGAATGCCTTCCTCAACTCAAAATTACCTATAAATTTCTCTAGTGCCTTCAAATACGTGTCATCATTTCATCAAAAACTTTCAAACACGCTGCCACTGAATAATCTGCTGAAACCACCAAACTTGTTCCCTCAACACTTTTTTTTTTCTATACCTCTCAACCCTAGCCAAAGAGGCTTCTGTCCTTGCTTTTGTGGCCTCCATGAAACAACAAAAACTTCACTCAATTGACTAGTTCTAGTTTCTTTATGTTTTTTCTTATCATTGATTTTAGAACGCTTGGCAGAACGTTCAAGCTAAGTGGGCTGAATGCTTGGGGTTTCAAGGTTAACCGAAGTATTTGGGTCATTCGGGTTACCAAGGCCATCAATATCAACGTCTACATGCATGCCACTATTGAGAAATGCTTCATGCAACTCATTCTCCTCATCGGAATTAGGTGGATCTTGGGTTGAAGCATGGTGAAGAATTCCTGTGGTAGTTGACTTGTTAAAGATTATCCCTAACAATTTGTAGTGTTCACAGCCTTACTTACGAAATTGGGAAGCTTTCAGGTGTGCCTAAGAAAAAAAAAATGAAGATATAATTGTCATTATCAATTTGGTAAGATAAGTCCATTATATAAACTTTAGGGACAAAAATGATACCCGAATGTAATTTTCCCAAGTCTCATCTAAGGCTGTGACAGTATTACTTTCTGCATTCCAACCAAACCCAGTTTGCTCAAGCAATTGACTAAACAACCGGTGTTTCATGCGCAACCTTTGATATTTCTCCCTCAATTGTTTCACTATAAAGAGTTTGTTGGTCTTCATATTCAATTCTTTGAGAATAAAATCCCAAATCTTTCTATGAAACACACCATCTTTCTTGTTTCCCTTGTTTACCTTATCAAATATGATATCGATAAAACATTTCTCTTTCTCAGAGCCCCATAAAGAAATATCAACGCTTTTAAGCCATCTACATTAAAAGCGAACTTAACAGATTATTATTGAACAATAAAAACTAACTGACTATTTTTAGATACTTAAATTGGACTTGCCTACATATACCAATTATCTTTTGTCCTAAAATAATACATATACATATACCCCTATGCAGGTGTTGGTGCAGCAATCCCTGTGCAAGGGCTGGTGCTGCAGTCCTTGTACAGGGGCTGGTGTTGCAGCCCCTGTGCAGGGGCTGCATCACCTTATTACTTTTTGTAAAGCAGTATAAATATACTATACTGTCTATACAGATGAAACATAAGGCGTAAGCAGTGAGGGAAAAAAAAAGAAAAGAAACACAATCCCACAATTAGTACTAAAAAGGGAAAATTCTTGAATATCATGAATCAATTGCAAAGACCTATTCTTTCTGTTTCTATAAAAAAAAATTAAAAATACCTATTCATAATATACAAAAATATAAATAAAAAACTATCAAAAAGGCTATTGATTATGCATTAACAAAATACATGAATATGCTTCACTTACTTGTAATCAAATCATCAGAATTCAAATAGAACTGATTTAATATATGTGAAAAAACTCAAGGCAGAGTAGAATAATGGCCTTACTAATTCTTTTGCTAGTATATTTACATGTCTAATTATTATTGTACAATAAAACTTTTATTGATAAACTAATTAGTGATGTTATTCAAAAACATTTTTGAAATAATCTTTTTTATATTTAAAAATTTTGAATAGCAATTTAATGATAATTAACATTTAAATTTTTAATCGATTACAATTGAGTTATTCAGAATGTCAAATTAAGTGTCTAAAAGTATATTTAACAATCTTTATTCTATCATAAGTGATTCACAATTTTATATGTTATATGAATTTCATATTGGGTCATTCATTGAAAACAAAAGTACATCCAATTTATGATACAATGACTCAAGCAACATGTTCCCTCCCTCCAAATTCCAAAACACCCTTTTCTACAAACCCAAAATAGATATGCATCACTCTATTCTCTATCAATTAAGAGTAAGAAACGAAAAATAGGCATGCTATTAGTACAACCACACTAAAACACTCCTTTATGCACTCCGGAAACTTGAGTACTATTCGTACAACCATAGCAAATATATTCATTCAGACTTATTTCTCACATTTCATAGCAAAAAACTAACCTGGAGAAACATTGATCAGACAAAACCTAAAACGATAATGCCACCTGCATTCATAACAGGAAAGGTAATGCGAGAACCCAACATAATTCATCAAATAGTTATAAAACAAGTAAAAAAGAAAACAAGAAACAAATGCATGTTTGCAACAATGCAAAAATCTCTTTTTTCAAATAGCTTTACTAGATTTTATAACCTTTTGTCTCTCGAGTCTTGGACCTAATCCATGTATATAGGCCATTTTTTTCATTTCTTTCCAATGCGGGATCACTCTTCCACATCTACTTTTACTCACACATGAATATTCCCAACTTTAGCTATTATGATATGTATCTATATATCTGTAATGACCCATCCTAGATTGGCCACCCCAAGATGGTATTGTCACATTTTGAAAATCTCAGCATAACACATATATGCAACAATAAAAAATAATACCAATAGAAATTTTTATATCAATCTTCAACCCTCAAAAGGGGAGATACATCATTCTGATCTTGACTTAAACATTTTATACAATGTAATATGCATGAATATTTACAAATAAATTTTTATTTTATTTTCTCATTAGTCTGAGGATGTGGACACGTACATGGCTTATAGAAAATGATTTCGTCTGAACCTCAACTCACCAAATTATCTGTCATGCCTGCTACCTGAAATCATTGTATGATGAGGAGTGAGCTTCACAAGCTCAGTGAATTAAATTTACTAGAAGTATTCAATTTTATACTCCCAGTTACATCTTATAATTCAATTACTTCTAAAAATTCTTCCGATATTCATTCATGTTTTTCTTCAAATAATTCAGTAACAATATTCTGTAATCACTACTTAATTTCATAATTCCCCTATTACATAATCTCTTCTTAAGTTACTCATCAGACATATTTCCATATTTCTTCCTTAGCATATTGTTTCTCTGTGAGACTTCATTCCTCTATCAATAGATTTACAATCATCAATAGCACTTTAATATATCAAGCAATAACAATCAATATTTAAAGCAAATGCAATGCGTGAAGTTAAATGTTATTATTATTGGGAACGTTTTCCCACATGTCAACATGTTTTTATCTTAGACCAGCTGTCTTCTCGGTTCTTTCATTCTCATTTAGACCGATTGCCTTCCCGATTTATTTCATTTTTATTTAGATCGACTACTTTCCCAGTTCTTTTATTTTCATTTAGACCAACTGCCCTCCCGGTTCTTTTATTTCATGCATATGTATATGAATATGCATATGAATAATAAAATAAAAACAAGCATGTATTCAGACATTTAAACTAGCTATCCTAATTATTCTCAAATTATTATTTAAAAATTTTCACTAAATTCCTCTCCTCATAAATCATATCAAATCATCCACCATAGCTCGTCAAGAATTTCATTTATCACCTTTAATATTAAATCAACTCATTATTCCAATAATATTATTTCACATAAAATAATTCTCTACACATCAATTATTTCTATCATACTTATCAACCAATTTACATCTACCACCAAATCATAAGTTAATAATTTATTAAAAAATTATCACTATATATTTCATATTTATCTTGATTACTTAAAGTAAATCTAACTCACCATGTAGCAATTAGAGCTACCTGTGGATCACCTCATTGCCTTTCTTGCTCCTCTCAGCAATTTTCCCTAGTGGCTGATCGTCAACACCTGACATAATATTTATATTTAATTTCTAATTTATTCTTCATAATTCACACCCTTTGAAAATTTTCACTTTGAATTCCGAGAAATTTTATGTATGCTAAATTTCAAAAAATAAACTTTACGTCATTACCTTCTGTTTTTCTTAGAGCTTCTTGTGATTCTCTATAAAATTGTCTTTTAAACCCCTTCAAAATTTTATTCTTTCAACCTTTCTTTCGGTCCCCAAGTGTTTAAAGAAAGAGAGTATTTTGAATAGTAGTTAAAAGAAAACCAAATAGGATTTGATAAGAAATTAATAAAAAACCTAAAACTATAAATATTTATATGCAAATTTTTTTCAAACACTCAGCACTTCCCCTCTCCAAATTACTGCCACGAATTGTGTGATGTTGTCTTACAAGCAAAATCACACACCTCTTTTGGCAACAAGTGGCGACACTTGTTGCCACGTTTATTTTTTTTGAATTGTTTTATAAAAATTAAATATATATATATATATATATTATTTTAACTCTATGTTATAAATTATTAAAGTACTTCTTTACCCTCACTTTACAAATACGAGTATTATAGTATCAATGTGGTTGATTATTGGATTCTAAAATTTTTAGTTGGTAATGAAACTTTAACTTATTCAAGGCCCAATTATTTAAGTTTTAGTATGCTTTCTTCAAAGATTATGCTTGTAATTTGTAGAAATAATTTAACTTGTTTATGTTTCTGTTTCTCAATACCAGGATCCACTGGTCACATATTAGCTGCAAAAACTTTTTTCAGTAGATCTTCCTTGGATGGCTGAGGTGTGTTCTCTAGAATAATGTTGGATGCATTGCAATATAATTTAAGGTTGTTATCTCTTTAATTTTTTGAGATCCCTCTGTTTTTTTGTAATGGATTACAAGTTTAGTAAAAATAATTACTTATAAATGATTTCACCATTCCTTCTTCACATGATATTTCAGCCAAAAATGCAGAGAATATCATTCTCTTTCTGTCAACATTAGATGGTTTCCATTTGATTAGTACACAATAATAACTAATGAGGCAAGATCCTTTATTTTTTATCTGAGAATCTTGTTGAAGAAAATGTATTCATTTCTTAGTCATTATCCATTTAGAAACAAAAACAGAACTTCAACCTAACTATTAACTTAGGCAAGGGCACTCCTCTGTCATTATCATTTCCTATTCAACTGTAATTATTTGTTCATTCAAGAAACAATATGAAAATTGCAGGTTTCATGTATCGTCCAACTATTTATCTAAATCTTGTTTCTGTCAAAGATAGGCAGAAAACGAGATCTGCATCTAAGTAGGATTTGTCCCAATTATCTAAACATCTCATTTTCCTTCCCCCAAGCTCCAAAATTTGCTTTAATTGATCCAAGAACCCAAATGGCACAACAACCCATTTTTATTCTTGACTATTTTCTTGAGCTAAACACCTCCACTAAGGAAGAATTAACAAACAACACCCAACATGTTTTGTTCATGTTAAAGCAAGAAGAGGTGAAGCAACAGACAAACACAGCCTTGCTGAGAGGGTACTACTTATATATACAAGATGATCACCATCTCAAAACTATTAGAGCTCGTTGCCATTTTTTTTAAATTTTCTTTATTTTTTGTTTCAAATTACTAAAAATTTCAATTGGGTTTGCAGGTAAGAAGAGAAAAATCAGTTTGAGGATGAAGCTATTGCAATTACTTGTTCCAGGTTGTGACAAAGTGACATTCCTACTTCTTTCTGGATAAACCTCTTTTAAAGCTAAATCAAATTAACAAATCACATACCATAAATCAAGCTCATCATACTACAGAATAAACTAGCACTTCAAAATATCAGACCAAAATAACTCTAACAACGCCTAAAACAGATAAAAATAACCAAAAGCACAAAAAAATGAATTGGTGAAATCTAAGAGGATCGACAAACCTGAGAAAGGGATCCCAAATTTTAATCGCGGCTTTCACAAGAGATAGAAACAGTAAAGAGATAAGAGAGTTTTGAGAGTTTGTGAAAAACACTACCGCTTGTTGAATTTCGAATCCAGGGATCTGCGAATCCGGGAATGGAAAAAAACATATACCTCGCTTTTAACCACCCAGCGAATCCGAATAGATCTTTTTTGTTCTCAGAGGAAACCCATCTTACTGTTCTTTGATATCGAAAGAGAGAGTTGGAGTTGGAGGCGAAGAGTATCGATACTCAAAAGATTAAAGATCTTAACCTCGCCAATATCGATATGTGAAGCTATATACTCACTCTACTCACTGCGTTCCAGATTGAGCTTCAGTTTTAGTAGTACTTTGGCCAAAGAAAGACCTTCAAGCTGATAAAGTTGCCACTCGTGATGGAAACAGAGAATTAGGAAAGTAAAAAGTGCTTTTCTGTTATCAGAGGAAACCCAACTTACTGTTCTTTGATATTGAAAGAGAGAGTTGGAGTTGGAGGATAAGGGTACCAGTACTCAAAAGATCAAAGATCTTGACCTCGCCGAGATCGATACTCACTCTACTCACTGCGTTCCGGATTGAGCTTCGGTTTTAATAGTACTTCGGTCAAGAAAAGACCTTCAAACTGATAAAGTTTCAACTCGTGATGGAAACAGAGAATTAGGAAAGTGAAAAGTGAAGAGTGTTTTAGGAATAAAAACTCCAATTTTGAGTTTTCTAAAACTAGTGTTTGAAAACTGAATTTTAGAAAACTGTTTTTGAAAATTGTTTTTGAAAACTGTTTTCCAAACATGTTTTTGGGTTTTTTAAAACTGTTTTTGCATTTTGAAACAGTTTTTGGAAACCTAATCCAAACATACCATTGAATTCTCTCTTTCTCGGTCTATAGTCTTTCTGCAGCCTTAACAGACCTGCTCAATAGGAAAGCCTTTAGGAGGCAACTTTGTAAGGAGATTTCAGAATACAATTACCTGTGAAATTACTTTCTATCCAACCTATAAAATTTATTTAAAACTTGTTTCTATTTAGTTAAGAAATTAATTATAATAATTTTAAAAAAACAATTAGTATATGATGATAAATGCATTTGTATGAGTAGACAATTCTAGTACATTATGGTTGTATTGGTTCTTCAAAAATAATTTTAAATATATATATATATATATATATATATATATATATATATATATATATATATATATAGAACCCAATTGTTTTCCTAACCTTGATAAATCATGTTATTTTTCTACTGAAAATGATAAAATGTAACCTATCTTTTAGCCAATTTAAACACTAATAATAAAATGTAACATAGTTTATTTTTTCCCCGGTCTTGTAATTTTGTGGCTTATACTCTTACAATTTATTTTTATTTTTTTGTCAGTAGTTGCTCATTGTGCTTGGGAGCTTCAACAGTCAACCACTTGATTTTGTATTCTCCTGTTCTTGTGGTTGATATGCATTTTCGTCAATGAAATTGAGAATTTCATTTTAAAAATTATAAATTTAATTATATAAATAAAACTTTGTCTTCAATAAACTTATCAAGTTATAAATTACTCAAAATTAATTATGATTTTTATTAAGATAAAATATTAGATAATTAATAATATATCAAGTAAAATATCATGTCTTTGTGACACTCAATGTAGAAAATACTTGTATATTATATTTATTACAAATAAATTTAAAATTTTATTTATTAATAGTTAGTATAAGATAATTACTTATGGTGTTATATTTTTTACGAGTTATAGTTTTATACTTGATATCATTACCTTATACAAAGGATACACAATTAGTTTTTCTCTTTTAGAAACATCGGGTCGGCTCCGGTCACAAGTTGTTCGGGTTTCAGATCACTCGAGTCTCGGGTCACTTGGGTTTCGGGTCTGTTAGGTCTTAGGTCAATTGTATCACAAGTCATTTCGGTTTCGGGTTGTTCGGGTCTCGAGTCATAATATTTTCCTGTATTTTCTGGTTTGGGTTTCAGGTGCGTCGGGTTGAGTTTTTAGGTCGAGTCAGATTTTGCCACCTCTACTCTTTTAATCCTTGAAGTTATCGGTTTAGTCTATTTAGGCCATGTTTGGGTTCTTTTTAAATATGGATTTAAGCAACTTTACTTAAATCCATAATGAAGAATTAGTTTTAAAAGTGACCTAAACGACAAATTTGATTTACGCAAAGTTGCTTAAATCCAGCTAAAAAAGAACTCAAACATGGTCTTAGTCCTTGTCCTTTCAATATCTTCAATCAAGTCCTTCACTTTTAGATTTTAGTCTATTTTATTCCTTGTAATTGATTTTACTTTCAGTTTGGTGGCATATTGATGGATCTACTTCAAGAGAATGCAAGGTAAATTCTTGTACAGAGAAGATTTATACCTTTTCGAAGGTAATCTTCTTACTCTTTTTTTTTCATTTTGAAGACCGTTTGCCCTTAGTTTGATTATCCAACGTAACTGATATTTTCCAGTTTTATGTTTAACCATACTATCGTGATAATCAATTTCCTTTTGATTTTTTTTGGATTATAGAATAAAATGATTCTTCCATATTAGGATCTATTATTTTATACCACTTCGGATTGGAACACGGTTTAGGTTTTTACTATCCGTTGCTAATTAATCTAGTCTTCAGTTGATGTAGCTTAGCTCTTTAAGTTGTTTCTCAAGGGTCTTTCTAAATGATCTTAAATATTCTTTCGATAACAAATTTATTTAAGTCAGTTATGCACTATTTTGTTTTTTTGTTTCTTGTTTTATTTAGCTATGACACAATCAACCCAGTACAATCATTTATCAAAATATTAATAATATCCCAAGTTTCAAAGTGAAATTTGTATTAATTCTTGTTTAATACAAATTTATAGAAATTGTAAACCATTAATATGAAATAAAAAATAGATCTAAATATTTTATTTGATGATTATGATAGTAAACATAAATTTTAATCATAAAACGATTTTTAGCATATTTTAAAAAATTTTAAATTTAAATTCATGTATAAAACTAATAGATTACAGATTTTATTTTGTAATTTTTAATGTAAATAAAATGACGTTAAATTTAATTAATTTCATATGCGATTGAACTGTAAACCTTCTTTTCATAGGTACGGAACCCTGTTAGAAACCAATTTAACATGGTACATCTCTTCTAAACTTTCACCTTTCAACATCTTGACTACTTTTTCAATTTTTATAATACCGATAGGTTACTAGGTTGCAAAATAAAGAGTCAATTTCACATAATCCTGTCATAGTTGGGTTTGAAGACTTGTGAAAATATTTGCTACAAATTGAAGATCAATGAGAGTAAACAATACACTATCTAGATTTTAACATGTGTAATAAATGACTTTTTTTTTTTAATTTCGCATAAGGTTGCACTCATACAAGCAAACTTAACAAGATTGACTTTCATATTTAATATCAGTAAAATAATACTGTATGTGAAACAACGATATTTAATTAACAAATAAAATAAACCTAAGAACTGGTTTTTTTATTTTTTTTATTTTATGAAGACATGCCTAATTAGAAGATGCAGGAAATATTTAGTCACTCCACAAAGTAAAGTCCACAGTATCGTCCTCGTCGTACCGATCCCATGTAAACCCTTTTTGCATAGCTGGTGGTGTAAGGATCAACCCCTCTGCCATGCTGTCAAGTATCCCAGGCATGTTAAACACCTCTTCCTCATCCAAGAACACTAGCTTCTTCCTTGAACTCTCATCATCATCATCACCTAATTCATGAACAACGTCCTCATTATTCTCCAATTCGCTTATGGACAACGTTAAAGGCGATAATAACCTGGAAATAGCTGCCGTTGCCTCCATGGCAGCAAACTGTATATCCTTAATAGAGGATGACTTGGCACGTGGAAAAGCATGTGCCTCCTGGGGGAAGTTTAAGGAAGCAGACTCTCCTCTAAGGGCCAAGGCTGCCACGTCATGAGCCCTAGCAGCCATTTCAGGGTTGGAGAAGGTCCCTAGCCATATACGAGACTTCTTGTTGGGCTCCCTGAGTTCGCAGACCCATTTGCCATTCCTTCGACGGACTCCTCTGTAGATGGGATGTCGCGTCTCTTGAAACTTCTTCCTCCCAGCCTTGCGCTTTTGCATTGTTTGTGGAGGAGCTTCAATGTCGCTTGAAGTTGAACAATATAATTGCTTTTGATTCTCTCTATGTTCCATCAGGTATCTAAAATGGAATTGAAGACAGTGCGTACGAGGAAGATTGAACATATAATGAACAAGGGAAATGAATTTTGTATGGGGCATTTAAAACGTGTTTGATTTCATATTCCCACGTGCACATGTGATAATAGAGAAATGGTTCTATAACGTCACATGGGAAAATAGAAGAAACGGTTTCATATTGTTTTTTTCCTTTTACTCCGTGCGTGAGTGTTTCACATTATTTTGGCATCCTATTAGTAGTAGTTAATTCGGATTCCCTAGTTTGAACACTTCAGTCAGGTTGAAAAACAAGATTAAATGTGATGCTTTTATAGAATAAACGAATAGTCTCTTAATTTCTAATATAGAAACAAAAAGTAATGATTGCTTCACCTGAAAAAGTTCGAGACAAGGTCCACTTTCAATAGCGACACTGAGGACGGTTGTGGGTCTAACTTGAGGAGTTGCGGCTGAATTTGTTTTTTTTCTTATTTGGGTCACCCAATTTTTTCATTCACGTGTACTATCCAAATAATAAATTGTGAAGTTCATGTAATAAAATAACATACTTATCTTTAAAAATAATTTAATTGAATAAATAAATATAATTTGGCACATAAATTGGGATCGTGGTATTATTTTAAAAAAAAACACAAATTCATGCAATAATGTTTTATTAAAAAAAAACAAAAGAGCAATCATATTGGAACTATCAGCTTAGATAATTAAAATAAACCATTAAAAATTGTAATTTTGTGACATATGTCCAGTTGTCAACTACGCATAATTTATCAATTATGCTTTTAAAATCACTTTATTAATGACAAGTTTTCTCTATTTGGTGGTCTAAATCGATTGCACCAAAATTTGGAAAATAAAAGATCGTCCCCAGTGTTAATAGAACTCATTTTTAATGAGAAAATCAAACTAAATTACATAATTGTTATTTAATTAAACACTTATTTAATTAAAATAGTATTGTTACTTATGAACAAAGAAAAGTAGGCCTGTCAAGAGGTCGGTTTGCAGCCGCAGGATTGTCACCCAAATTTCTTGCAGATCTTGATTTGCAGCTCCAGGATTGTCAAAAGTTGACCGGGGATGAAGTGGAAAATCTTGGTCAGGTTCACCATTATGTCTGTTTGGAAGAGAGACTCTTGAATTCAAAAAATATGGAAAATGGGAGCGTTGGAGAATAGACATAAAAAAAAATACGTCTCGTACCATTAACCTTTAAGAAGCTTTACATGTGTAAAATGATTTTCTCTATGTCAATTTGTGTTACTAATGAATTTCTTTCGAGTTACAAATGAAATTTTTTAAAAAAAATATAAACTTGTTGTACCTTTGTGATGTTTCCTCCCCTCAATTATTTGAAAAAAAAAATTCTAAGAAAATATATTTGTTGATGATTAAATTTGACTCGGTTCACTTCTTTATAAAATATTGGCTTTACTACTTGTAGTTATTTACATTTTGTTTGTTATGGTGATGACTCACGTACCAGTACACCACATCATATCGATAATGTCATGAGGGTGATATTGTTTTATATGTAAAGCCTAATGACCATAAAAGTAATTATAACTAGTACTTTTAGGTTATGTATATGTGATGTTACAGTATTTGAGTTTTACTCAAACTCATTATCATATAGATATAGGTGATATTGGAAAATATTTGCACCCTTTACTGAAAATATTGTAAGTAGAAGTATGTGACAAACACTACAATAAAAGTTTGTATCTGTTATGGATTATCTATGATGGATCCAAATCTGCTGCAGAAATTTGTTATCTGCGACAGAAATATGAATCCGCCGCAAATATCATTTTCGACGGATCAATCACTCGTAAATAATTATTTGTCTGTCGTAATTGATTTTTTTTTTCATTTAAAATTTTAATTGTTGACCGTTGAAAGGGTTTTCTACGACGGATTTGTGTCCGTCACAGATATGTAATCTATATTATATTATATTTTGTTTTATTTAATGAATTAACTATTTTAAAAAATTAAATATGATGGAAAATGAACTTATCTACAATTGAAATATTCGTCGCAAATGAATATGTACCCTAAAATCTTCTTCTTCTCTTTCTATCTTCCTTCTTCCTCATTTCCCAGCCACGCGCATTTCTCTATCCATTTTTTCTCTCCTTCATTTTACTTTCGCTCATTCTTCCTCCTCTTTCTCTTTACTTTACTTTTCTTCTTCGTTCTTGAATTTCTTGTTTTTCTTCTTTCTCCGTCCGTAGAATCTCTACCTTGGCCCTTTTCTTCTTTCTTTTCACCCTCTCTCTCCTTGCATCACGCCTCCTCCACCACTACAGGTAAGCTCTTTCTCTCATATATTTAAATCATTTCAGATTATTTTATTTTACATTATTTTACTCATTATCTATAATGACCCATCTCGGGTTGGCCACCCCTGAGACGGTGTCATTACATTTTGAGAATCCCAACAAGACACATATATGAAACAAATACTAACAGAGAATTTTTATTTTAATCCTCAACCCTCAACAGGGGAGATACATAAATTTGATATTAATTTATACATAATATACAACGTAAGATGCATAAATAATTATAAATAAAATATTTATTTCATTTTCTCACTAGTATGATGATATTGACACGTACATGGCTTACAAAGAATGAATCTGTCTGACCCTTAACCCATCAGATTACTTGTCCTATCTGCTACCTGAAATCATTGTATAATGACCGATGAGCTTCACAAGCTCAGTGAATTAAATTTACTAAAAGTATTCAAATTTCATAAATAACCCTTTAATATTTAATCATTTATTTCTCCTATAACTGGATAATAGCATAATGTCTAACATTTAAATAATCACCATATTATCATATTTTTATGTCTTTTTCACTTTTTCTCACTGTAACTATCTCTCCCTGGGAGACTCATCCATCTATAAATAATTTCATAATAATATACCACACATTAGCATTTCAATAATGCAAGCAAAAATTAAAACAGATACAATGCATGAATGCTTATGATGGGAATGTCTTCCCACCTATCAACAGATTATTATCTTAGACTAGCCCCTTCCCGGTTCTTTACAGCTTATCCCGGCTGTCATGGAATTTATTTCCAGCATATACCGGCTGTCACGGTTGTTCTATTAGACTGGCCCCTTCCCGGTTCTTTCGGTTATATTATTAAATGCATATACACATGAACAATGATGTAAAATATGCATATGAACAGTAATATGAACACCACATGAATTCAAAATATTTAAATTAACTATCCGGTCTTTCCTCAACTTTCTGCTTAATAAATTTCAAAATTTTCTTCTCCTCATATATTATATCAATTTATTCACCAACTAGTCAAAATCTCTTTATCACCATCATTATTAAATCAACTCATTATTCTAAAAATATTTCTTTTCACATAATAATTTTCTACGTGTCCAATATTCATATCCTACATATCAATTTAATTTTTATCTACCACCAAGAATAAGCTAATAATTTATTTTAATATTATTACTAGATATTTTCTTTTTATTTAGATTACTTAAAGTAAATCAAACTCACCACATAGCACTTAAAGCTACCCGTGGATCACTTCCTTGCCTTTCCTGTTCCTCTCAGGAATTTCCTCTGGTCGTTGTTCGTCAACACTTGACATAATATTAGTATTAAATTTCTAATTATTTCTTAAATTCTTCATAAACCACACCATTTGAAAATTCTCACTTTGAATTCCGGCAAATTTCATGAGCACTAAAAATTCAAAAATAAACATTACGTTATTACCTTATATTTTTCCGATAGCTTCTCGTAAGAATTTCCATCGTTAACTCCTTCAAAATTTTGCTATTTTAGCATTTCTTTCGGTCCTCAAGTGTTTAAAGAAGACGCGTAATGGAAGAAACTAAACGAGTTGAGTAAGTGTAACTTAACATTTGCATATTAGCGTAAAATATATATAGACGATTTGCTGCAACGGCAACTCACAATTGTTCCCAAAATGCATTTGGCAACTTCTAAAAACTCACCACATATATGCCTTGTTGTCACATAACCAAGGCTTGTAATATCACTTGGCAATCTCACATCAAGTTGGCATCAGGTAGCTGCCACCTGCTGCCATGTTTTACTGTTCATTTTTTTTTTTCTTTTGCCTTCATCAACTTTTTTCTTTTCCAAACTCTTTCAGCCTTCTGGGACATTCACGTCCCAGATTTTTTTAATTAATTAATTTTTTTAATTGCTTTATTCAAATACTACTAAGCCCTTCACATAGATTTTTGTTTTAACTCCATCTCTTATTTATTAAATTACATATTTATCCTTATTTTATAAATACGGGTATTACAATTCTACACACCTTACAAAAATTTCGTTCCCGAAATTTCCTTACCTAAAATCAAGAAAAGAGTTGGGGGAAATTCTTCCTCATTCTTGCTTCATTCTCCCACGTGACTTCTTCGACGTCTTTATTTCACCATAATACTTGAATCAAATAAATGAATTTATTATGCAATACATGTTTCTTTTTGTTTAAGATTCTGACTAGTGCTAGCATAAAACTTAAATCTTCCTGAATTTCTATTGCCTGAGTAGAGATACTATGGGATTCATTGTGTAAGTACTTTCTCTGCAGTGACACATGAAACACATTATGTAATTGCTTTAATTCTAGAGGCAGATTCAAATGACACACTACTGGTCCAATTTTCTCGATCACCTCATACATCTTAAATCTCAACACTCCCTTCCACGATGACATCTTCAAAAATGCCCAGTCATCAACTTGGAACTCGAGAGGTCGTCTTCTTTTATCAACATATCCTTTCTGTCTGTTCTGAACTGTGATGAGTCTAAAATATTGCATATTTTAGACCCTTAACTTATATTTGTTATGCTCTTAGTTAGTATTATTTTACTCTATTTTACGTTTTTCTTGTGTTTTGTGTGTTTTTACAGCTTTGTGGAGAAAGTGCAGCATTTCAGGTTGATTTGAAGCTTCTGGAGACATTGCGCTCGATCGCAACAGACATGCGATCGAGCGCACCTGCCTTTGAACGAGCGCAAGGTCAACATCCCACATCGAAATATTTGAAGATCAGTGCATCTGCGATCGATCGCAACAGACATGCGATCGAGCGCACATGAGATCGTGCGCACAAGACATGCGATCGATCGTACCTGCGATCGATCGCACCACACTGCGATCGAGCGCACACGGGCCTGTATCCCACATCGTTTCTGCAACCTGTTTTACTCCGGGTCTTCCCCTATATAAACACCATTTGGCTTCATAATCCAATGTACAATTCCTGAGCCACTTTGGTGTTTACCGGTGGACGTCCGCTAGCATTCTGGTGGATCCCGAAGGCATTGCTACCACGAGGGGAAGCGCCGCCCGTCAGCGAGTGGAATTTCTCCCATGTAAAGTTGTTTATTTATTTCTTTATATTCAGTTGTTTTAGTTTAAATGTTTAGCACTTTTTATTATAGTTTTATAATTATGAGTGGCTAGACTCTTCAGCTAAGGTTGAAGATGAAGCCCCGCCGTTGTTTGGCGTAGTAGTTCAGATTTGCTTGTACAAATCTGACAATTTTTAGTATAAATGTTCTGTCAATTATTTGAGTTAATCTTATAATTGATTGAGTTTAAATTGTCTGTTGGATTTTCTTTGTGTTTCATCTGATGGATACATTGAATGCTTTTCGATTAAATTGGATTCCCTTTGTGATTTGTTAAGAGCGGATACATCGGGTGCTTTTGGTTTAGTTGGGATATTCTTTGTTTTTTGTCTTATAGTTGGATTCATTGAATGTTTTGATAGGCTATATTTTTAGAACATGTATGCTTAACTTCGGTGGGGTGGATTCGGAAACCTTAGTGCCTTTTTTATTAGTTTTTAAATCAATTTAATTTAGTTTTAATTTATTTTGCAATATCATTCTGAAATTTGGAACTAGGTTAAAATAGAGTTAGTTTAGATTAAAAATTATATTTTCACAACGCAATTCCCTGTGGATTCGACCTCGCACTTGCACAACGCTATACTGCAAACGACTCGTGCGCTTGCGAGTAAATTAAAACTCACAACAAGTTTTTGGCGCCGCTGCCGGGGAATTGTTTTGTTTGTGAAAATTTTTAGTCTGAATTGATTTTATTTTTCTACTAGTTAATTTAATTTAAAAAAAATAAAAAAAATAAAAAAATAAAAAAATAAAAAAAAATTTTGAGTTTTGTATTTGCTTTATTCTGTTGCTTCTACTGGTTAGTATCTCATTATTTTTCTGTTAGTGTATGCTTGGTCGGAGATCCTTGAACTTAGATTTGACACATTTAGATCCCGACTTAGAAAGAACTCTTAGAAGGCAGAAAAGAGCGCTAGTTGAGAGAGAGACAGTTGAGATGGCAGAGAATTATAGGAATGCAAATCATCCTGAACATGTAGAGCAACCTAGAGCTTGGAACGTGGACTCCACTACATCCCTTAGGGATTTGTTCGCACCCGTTGCGACTAACTCATCTTCCTGCATAGTGTTGCCACCAACCAATGCCACACACTTTGATTTGAAGCCACATGTTATCCAACTCCTACCCTCATTCCATGGCTTAGATCTTGAAAATCCTTATAGTCATGTGAAGAAGTTCAAAGACATTTGTGCTACATTCAAATTCCAGAACTTCTCTGAGGAGTCAGTCCATCTTCGACTCTTCCCTTTCTCCCTTCACGATAGAGCTAGGGCGTGGTTGGACTCCAACACGTCCGGATCTATCACATCTTGGGAAAACCTACTTAGCAAATTTTACCATAAGTTTTTCCCAATGTCTAGAGTGAATGAGTACCGTAAGGAGATTAGCTCTTTCACTCAGGACGAGGATGAGAAGTTCTCTGAAAGCTGGGAGCGCTTTAAAGAGTTACTGATCAGATGCCCTCCACATGGATATGAGAAGTGGAGACTCGTTCAATTCTTCTACCAAGGGTTGACTCAACCCAACCGTAGCATGATCGAGTCTATGAATGGGGGGGCATTCTTGAGTCTGACAGGAGACGAAGCATATATGGCGTTGGACAAGTTGTCCGACAACTCACAGCAGTGGGATTTTTCAAGCTGTCGAGATAAGTCCATTCGTGCTCCTAAGAGGGGAGGCATCTATGAGGTCAGAGAGGACGCTGATTTGAGGATAAAGTTAGATGCCCTAACTAAGAAGATTGACGCTCTCACTGTGAGCCAATCCATTAATGCTGCCAACACATTCAATGTTGAAAGCTGTTCCATCTGTGCTAGTCCCATGCATCTAGCACAGAATTGCCCATCAATGCCGGCTTGTGCCGAGTATCCTATGGAACAAGTAAATGCTTTCAATGACTTTCGAAGGCAGTCAAATGGATCGTACTCTGAGACGTACAATCCAGGGTGGCGGAACCACCCAAATTTTTCATGGAGACAGAACCAACCAATGAATCAGGGAGGATCCTCTCATCATGCTCAAAATCAATATCCTCCCGGATTTGCCCCACAAATTCCTAATCATGGTCGTTCTGCCCATCCAGCACCTTCACCTGCTTACCATGCACCCGCTCAAACACCAGCGCCAGTTTCACAGTCGCTTGAGGACACCCTCAAGGAATTCATGAAGGCGACTAGCCAAAATATGAGCGATGTGAGGAGTGCAACAATGGTAAACACCCAAGCAATTGCCAAGCTGGAGAGTCAAATAGGGCAAATTGCAAGCCACTTGGGTGAGAGAGAGAAAGGAAAGTTCCCCAGTCAGCCCGTGCAAAACCCAAAAGGACAATTTATGGTTGAGAGTTCATCAACTCCTACGCACGGGGAGGAACAAGTACAGTCGATTGTCACACTGAGGTCTGGGAGACAAGTGGACAATCAAGTAGAAGAGAGCCCTGCTATGCAGCAAGGGCAAGGGAGTGGCAACACAGAGAAGAGAGATGCTGAGCCATCTACAGCCACACCTACTGAGAAAGACCCTCCTAGGTCGTTTGTACCTAGAGCGCCTTACCCCGAGAGATTACAGGCGCCCAAGAAAGGAGGGAAGTATGAAGAAATTTTGGAGGTATTCAAGCAAGTCCATATCAATATCCCATTTTTGGATGCCATCCATCAAGTGCCATCATATGCCAAGTTTTTAAAGGACTTGGTCACTATCAAGAGGAGGACGAATGTCCCAAAGAAGGCATTTTTGACCGAGCAGGTCAGTTCAATCCTTCAGTGTAAGTTACCTATCAAGTATAAGGACCCGGGGTGTCCTACCATCTCTTGCACAATAGGAGTCAGCCATATTGAGAGGGCCCTTTTGGATCTAGGGGCGAGTGTGAATCTTCTACCCTACTCAGTTTATGTGCAGTTGGGGTTAGGAGAATTGAAGCCCACAACCACGACGCTTCAATTAGCTGACAGGTTAGTGAAAAGACCACGGGGGATAGTTGAGGATGTTTTGATAAAAGTGGATAAGTTCTATTTCCCCGTGGATTTTATTGTGCTTGACACAGAACCGGTTCAGAATGTAGGGATTCAAATACCGGTGATTCTAGGGCGACCATTCTTAGCCACGGCTAACGCCCTAATCAATTGTAGGACAGGGGTGATGAAGATCTCCTTCGGAAATATGACAGTGGAGTTGAACATTTTTGATATCACTAGGCAACCACTGGAATATGATGAAATGAGAGATGTATGCTTGATAGAGGAGATTCTTGAGGATACTGTGGATGAATCAAGCATTGAGGATCCCATGGAGGCATGCTTTGCTCACTTTGGAGAGGACTTGGGTTTAGATAAATTACTCGAGGAAGTAAATGCCATTTTGGAGTCTGATCCTCAAGAAAGCAAGGAGGAGGAGGAGAAGGTGTCACCCGAACCTCAACAGAAGGAACTTAAGCCTTTACCAGATAATCTTAAGTATAAGTTCCTGGGTCCAGCACACTGTTTGCCTGTGATAATAGCTTCAGATTTGGGAGAGGCTCAAGAGGAAAAATTATTAGATGTTTTAAGAGAGCACAAGGAAGCTATCGGCTGGACCATTGAGGATATTAAAGGAATCAGCCCCTCGGTGGTGATGCACAGGATACACTTGGAAGAAGATGCTAAGCCATCGAGGGAGCCGCAAAGAAGGCTCAACCCTGCTATGCAAGAGGTTGTAAGGGCAGAGGTTATTAAGCTGTTAGATGCAGGGATCATTTATCCCATCTCTGATAGCAAGTGGGTGAGCCCCATTCATGTCGTGCCCAAGCGAGCTGGGTTAACGGTAGTAAAGAATAAGGACGACGAGTTGGTGCCAACTCGTGTGCAGTCTGGGTGGAGAGTGTGTATAGACTACCGTAAGCTGAACACTGCCACAAGGAAGGATCACTTTCCACTTCCATTTATTGATCAGATGGTGGAGCGTTTAGCTGGGCACGAGTATTATTGCTTTTTGGATGGTTATTCTGGATATAACCAGGTCCCCATGGACCCTGAAGATCAGGAGAAGACGACATTTACTTGTCCTTTTGGGACCTTCGCCTACCGTCGCATGCCTTTTGGGTTATGCAATGCACCTGCCACTTTTCAGCGGTGCATGGTCAGTATATTCTCTGACATGGTAGAGCGGTTCTTGGAGATTTTCATGGACGACTTCTCCGTCTTCGGTTCAACATTTGAGGAGTGCCTGCACCGTCTCTCTTTGGTTTTGGTACGGTGCAAGGAGAAGAACCTGGTGCTTAATTGGGAGAAGTGCCATTTTATGGTCAAGCAAGGAATTGTACTGGGGCATATCGTATCTCATCGAGGGATTGAGGTCGACAAAGCGAAGGTGGATTTGATTTCCAGCCTTCCACCCCCACGTACGGTGAAAGAGGTTCGATCTTTTCTGGGCCATGCAGGTTTCTATAGGCGATTTATCCAGAATTTCAGCAAGATCGCCAGGCCCTTGTGCAAGTTGTTGCTAAAAGATGCCCCATTTCTATTTGATGAGGATTGTAAGAAAGCATTTGGGGATCTGAAGGAAATTCTGACGTCCACACCCATTATTCAGCCACCTGACTGGGGTGTGCCTTTTGAGATTATGTGTGACGCATCAGACTATGCTGTTGGAGCTGTTTTGGGGCAGCGTGTTGATAAACTTCCCCATGCTATCTATTACGCAAGTCGAACTCTAAACGACGCACAACTCAATTATTCTACCACTGAGAAGGAGTTGCTTGCAGTCGTTTTTGCACTAGACAAGTTCAGATCCTACTTGTTAGGATCTAAAGTCATTATCTACTCGGACCATGCTGCATTGAAGTATCTTTTCTCTAAAAAAGATGCTAAATCTCGTCTTATCCGATGGATCTTGCTACTTCAAGAGTTCGACATTGAGATTCGGGATAAGAAAGGTTCGGAAAATGTGGTGGCGGACCATTTGTCTAGATTGATTGTGGAATTCAGTGAGGCTGCCACTCCCATTTCTGAGACCTTTCCTGATGAGCAATTGATGCACATTGCTCACAGTCCCGCACCATGGTTTGCTGACATAGTGAACTATCTTGTCACCGGACACATGCCCTCGCATTGGGGGAGGCAAGATAAATCAAAATTTTTGGCCATGGTAAAACACTTTTTCTGGGACGATCCTTACCTGTTCAAGTATTGTCCTGATCAGGTCATTAGACGATGTATTCCTGAGCATGACCAATCTAATGTCATCGCCTTTTGTCATGATCATGCATGTGGAGGCCATTTTAGTGCTAAAAAGACCGCTGCAAAGATTTTGCAGTGTGGATTTTATTGGCCTACCCTGTTTCGGGACTCTCACACCTACTGTATATCTTGTGAGCGTTGCCAAAAGCTAGGGAGTCTTTCTAGGAGAAATATGATGCCCCTCAACCCTATTCTGATTGTTGAAATTTTTGATGTGTGGGGCATTGATTTCATGGGACCATTCCCAAACTCCTTTGGCTACTTATACATTCTAGTTGCTGTGGACTATCTGTCCAAGTGGGTGGAGGCCGTTGCGTGCAAGACCAATGACCACAGAGTTGTGGTCCAGTTCTTGAAAGACACTATTTTTGCTCGTTTTGGTACACCTCGAGCAATCATAAGTGATGGAGGTAAGCATTTTTGCAACAAGATCTTTGAGCAGTTGATGAAGAAATATTGTATCACGCACAAAGTTGCCACCCCATATCACCCACAGACGAGTGGTCAAGTGGAAATCTCAAATCGCGAGATCAAACATATTTTGGAAAAGACTGTGAACCCTACTAGAAAGGATTGGTCTCTGCGATTGACGGATGCACTGTGGGCATATCGGACAGCCTTCAAGACGCCAATTGGCATGTCTCCCTATCGCATTGTATACGGAAAGGCATGTCACCTTCCGGTTGAATTAGAGCATCGTGCGTATTGGGCTGTCAAGCAACTAAATTTCAATCTTTCCAAGGCTGGCTCACAACGGAAGCTCCAACTCAATGAATTGGAGGAGCTGCGGAATGATGCATATGAGTGTGCCCGATCATACAAAGCACAAATGAAGAAGACTCATGACCAAAATATTTTGAGACGAGCTTTTGAGCCGGGTCAGAGAGTCATTCTTTATAATTCACGCCTGCATCTTTTTCCAGGCAAGCTCAAATCCCGATGGTCAGGCCCATTCATTATTCGATCGATTTTTCCTCATGGGGCCATCGAGATTGAGGATCCTAAGAATGGTAATACTTTCAAGGTAAATGGACAGAGGCTGAAACCATTCTTAGAGTTGAGGAGTCCGGACATTGAGACGATACTGTTGGAGGATCCTAGTTACTCAGATTGAGTGTAGTATTCTAGGGAGAGTCTGGCTGAAGACGTAAAACTTAGCGCTCATGGGAGGCACCCCACAGCTTATCTTTTCTTTTGTTTATTTATTAATTTGCATTTTTATGATTAATGTTTGTTTCCAGTATTTTTGTTTTCCAGTTTTTATTTTTCAGGGACAAAGCGTACTTCAGTTCAAGTTTGGGGGTATGCTATGAGCCATACCAGTCCAGATAGTTCTCCATATCTCAGGTCAGCTCTTTCCATATTAGTCACACATTGGGGTCAATGTGTAATTTAAGTTTGGGGGTATGGGAGACACATCACACACTTTGTCCTAATTTGTTGTCTTTTCATCATAGAGATAAATGCATGCTCATGTTATCGTGAAATTTTAGTTGATCTAAACATTTTCTGTGATGTGATGTCATTGGTGAGCTTAACATTTTGAACACATGATCTGGTGATAATTTTTTAAAATTTAGTTACTTACTTTAGGCATTTTGAGAATTCACATGTTTGATCTAATCTCACACGAGCACATTAGCACAAATTATGTGAGGTATGACACGTGATTTTAATGTGTATTTTTCCTTATCTTAACTGAAACTGGATGACTTGTTGGATGAACTCTTGGGCATAGGAAAATATAAAAAAAAAAAAAAAAAAAAAAAAAATTTATCAATAAACTTTTCGCTGAGTAACTGGACCTCTTGCCTCAGTAAGCAGTGAGTGTTCACGTCAAAAGGTGAAATTTTGCTTGGTAATATTAAGGTCGGTTTAATTTCGTAGCCTTTTTGACTTGAGTTAGTAAGTCCTTAGGGGTGTCTTTACACCTAATGCCCTAAAACCATCTGGTTTGGGAGTCATTGACTTAACACTCGCTACATGGGTCAATTAGAAAGCTCAAGGGAACTAAGCATAGCCGTGCCTTAATAATAAAAAAATAATAATAATAATAATAAAATAAAAACTATGCCTTTTCGTTCATTTTTGATGGGAAATTCGGTGAATCTTGAGACATGGAGACCTTACACATTAGAATTACTTGGAAGCTTCATTTTTATGTACTAATTCACCTTACACTGATTCAAGCTTGTGATGCCTTATCTTGCCTTTTGTAAGTAATTAGATTTTAACATTTCTATTCATTTCTATTTAAGCTTGCTTATGAATGAATATCATGATGATGTGTGCTCCTTAAATTTTTGGATACCATGAGTGATGACTTTATCTTTATGTTCTTTGTTTTTCATTGAGTCTTTTATTTTGTTTTGCTAAGGGACTAGCAAAATATAAGTTTGGGGGTATTTGATGAGTCTAAAATATTGCATATTTTAGACCCTTAACTTATATTTGTTATGCTCTTAGTTAGTATTATTTTACTCTATTTTACGTTTTTCTTGTGTTTTGTGTGTTTTTACAGCTTTGTGGAGAAAGTGCAGCATTTCAGGTTGATTTGAAGCTTCTGGAGACATTGCGCTCGATCGCAACAGACATGCGATCGAGCGCACCAGCGCTCGAGCGCACCTGCCTTTGAACGAGCGCAAGGTCAACATCCCACATCGAAATATTTGAAGATCAGTGCATCTGCGATCGATCGCAACAGACATGCGATCGAGCGCACATGAGATCGTGCGCACAAGACATGCGATCGATCGTACCTGCGATCGATCGCACCACACTGCGATCGAGCGCACACGGGCCTGTATCCCACATCGTTTCTGCAACCTGTTTTACTCCGGGTCTTCCCCTATATAAACACCATTTGGCTTCATAATCCAATGTACAATTCCTGAGCCACTTTGGTGTTTACCGGTGGACGTCCGCTAGCATTCTGGTGGATCCCGAAGGCATTGCTACCACGAGGGGAAGCGCCGCCCGTCAGCGAGTGGAATTTCTCCCATGTAAAGTTGTTTATTTATTTCTTTATATTCAGTTGTTTTAGTTTAAATGTTTAGCACTTTTTATTATAGTTTTATAATTATGAGTGGCTAGACTCTTCAGCTAAGGTTGAAGATGAAGCCCCGCCGTTGTTTGGCGTAGTAGTTCAGATTTGCTTGTACAAATCTGACAATTTTTAGTATAAATGTTCTGTCAATTATTTGAGTTAATCTTATAATTGATTGAGTTTAAATTGTCTGTTGGATTTTCTTTGTGTTTCATCTGATGGATACATTGAATGCTTTTCGATTAAATTGGATTCCCTTTGTGATTTGTTAAGAGCGGATACATCGGGTGCTTTTGGTTTAGTTGGGATATTCTTTGTTTTTTGTCTTATAGTTGGATTCATTGAATGTTTTGATAGGCTATATTTTTAGAACATGTACGCTTAACTTCGGTGGGGTGGATTCGGAAACCTTAGTGCCTTTTTTATTAGTTTTTAAATCAATTTAATTTAGTTTTAATTTATTTTGCAATATCATTCTGAAATTTGGAACTAGGTTAAAATAGAGTTAGTTTAGATTAAAAATTATATTTTCACAACGCAATTCCCTGTGGATTCGACCTCGCACTTGCACAACGCTATACTGCAAACGACTCGTGCGCTTGCGAGTAAATTAAAACTCACAACAAACTGCTCTGAGGTTCTCCCTAACTAGTTTGATCCTCTCAGTAGTCAAGTCTATCATTTCTGGGCCATATATCTTTCTTTCTCCAACTTCTTCCCAGTATATCGGAGTTTTACACCTTCTACCATATAACGCCTCGAAGGGTGTCATCCCAATACTAGTTTGATACTGATTGTTGTATGCAAACTCGATCAATGGCAAATAAGCATCCCAGCTCACTGAGAAGCTCAATACACTTGCCCTCAACATATCTTCTAGTATTTTGATGATTCTCTCCGTCTGTCCGTCAATTTGTGGATGAAAAGCTATACTAAACTGTAATTGCGTACCCATAGCTTCTTGAAAACCCCTCCAAAATCTAGAGGCAAATCTAGAATCTCTATCTGATACGATACTCAAGGGTACTCCGTGTAATTTTACTATCTCTGCCATATACAACTCAGCCAGTTTTTTTGGACTCCAAGTAGTTTTAATAGGAAGAAAATATGAAGACTTAGAAATTCTATCCACTATAATCCACACAGTGTTATGTCCCCTCTAGGTGCGGGGAAAACCAAAGACAAAATCCATACTCACATTTTTCCATGGCCACTCAGGTATTGGAAGAGGTTGTAATAAACCTGCTGGATGTCTATTCTCAGACTTTACCTGTTGACAAGTCAAACGTCTAGCAATGTATTCTACTAAATCATTCTTCATCCCTAACTACCAATAATTCTGTTTCAACCCCCTATACATCTTATTATTACCTGAGTGCATGGAATATATAGAATCATAAGCCTCCCTTAATATCTCTTTTCTTATCTCCACATCATCTTCTCTAATTCTAAACTCGGTCGGCTTCCCACTCAACACTTCCTGGCTGATTTTCTCTATTCCCTCATCTTTACCCTGCAGCTATAATAAACAATAAATAATAAGAGATTATATCACCATATTTGCTATTAATACTCATTTATCATTAACACTCAATTGCATCCTCATTCTTCTTAATTCTATCATCAAGCTAGTATTATGACTCCCAATAGTAACTAATCTCCCTGTAGCCTTTCTACTCAATGTGTCAGCTACTACATTAGCTTTTCCTGGATGATAATGAATTGTATAGTCATAATTACAAATCAATTCCATCCACCTCCTCTGCCTCAAATTCAACTCCTTCTGGGTTAGTAAATGCGTTAAGCTTTTATGATCCATAAAAATTTCACACTTGGCTCTATATAGATGATGTCTCCAAATCTTCAAAGCAAAAACTATGACAACCAATTCCAAATCATGGGTCGGGTAATTCCTCTCATGGTTCTTCAGTTGCCTATATGCATAAGCTATAACTCTCCCATGTTGCATCAAGACACATTTCAACCCATGATGTGACGCATCACTATAAACCACAAATTTTTCATCACCAGAAGAAAGCACCAATACCTGGGCAGTAGTCAGTTTTTATTTCAACAGCTGGAAACTCCTCTTACATTTCTCAGACCACCTAAACTTAACATCTTTCCTAGTCAGCCTAGTCAAAGGTCTAGCAATCATAGAAAATTTTTGGATAAACCTCCTATAATAACCAGCCAACCCCAAAAAACTTCTAATTTTAGTTACACTCGTGGGTCTTTCCCAATTTAACACTGCTTCTACTTTCTGTGGGTCAACTGCTATTGCCTCTTCTGACACAACATGCCTCAAGAAAGATATTTCACTCAACCAAAACTCACACTTCGAGAACTTCGCATACAATTTCTCTCTCCTCAAAATCTCCAACACTATCCTCAAATGTTGCATATGCTCATCTTCATTCCTGGAATATATCAAAATATCATCAATAAATACAATCACAAATCTGTCCAGAAACGGTTTAAACACCCGATTCATAAGGTACATAAATGTCGCATGAGCATTGATCAACCCAAAAGGCATCACTAAGAACTCATGATGGCCATAACATGTCCTAAAAGCAGTTTTAGGCACGTTCCCCTCCTTTATCCTTAATTGATGATAACCCGACCTCAGATCTATCTTAGAAAACACTCTAGCTTCCTGTAACTGCTCGAATAAGTTATTTATCCTAGGCAAAGGATATCTATTCTTGATGGTGATTTTATTCAACTGTCTATAATCAATACACAACCTCAATGTCCCATCATTCTTCTTGATAAATAACACATAGGCTCCCCAAGGTGACGTACTAGGTCAGATAAACTGTTTATCTAGCAACTCCTGAAGCTGAACTTTCAATTCTCTCAATTCAGCTGGTGTCATACTATAGGGCGCTATGGATATGGGTGTTGATCTTGGAATCACCTCAATAGAAAACTCAATCTCCCTATTGGGAGGCAACCCAATCAAATCTTCAGGGAAAACATTAGAAAAATCTTTTACTACCAAGATATCTTCTAACTTCTTACCCTCCTTGCTAGAATCCACTACGTGCACCAAATACCCCTCACAACCCTTTTTCAACTATTTACTAACAGCTAAGGCAGAAATAAAATAATTAGTAAGTATCTTACGTTCCCCCTGGAAATTAAACTCCTCCTGTTCTGGTATCTTGAACACCACATTTTTTCTAAAACAATCTATCCAAGCATGATATGCAGATAACCAATTCATCCCCAGAATTAAATCAAAATATGTCATATCTAGAGGCAATAAATTAACTTCAAATTCTCTATCAGCAAAATTAATCATACAATCTCGATAGATTGTCCTAATAATAACCCTACATCCAGCAAGAATCTCAACAATAATTGCATGCATCAAAGGACTAGCACTAGCATCAACAGATTTCATATAACTATCAGATGCAAAAGATTGGGTTGCACCAAGATCAATCAATAATCTAGCAGGCCTACTGATGAGTCTTAAATATTGCATATTTAAGACCCTTAATTTATATTTGTTATGCTCTTAGTTAGTAGAATTTAACTTTATTTTATGTTTTTTTTTTATGTTTTGTGTATTTTTATAGGTTTGTGGAGAAAATGAAGCATTTTAGGAGATGTGAAGCTTCAGGAGCAATAACGATCGATCGCACTATGCTACGATCGAGTGCATGGTCAACAATCCCACATTGAAATGTTTATAGTATAGTGCACCTACGATCGAGCACATCAGACACTCGATCGAGCGCACATACGATCGTGTGCACAAGACATACGATCGATCACATCATTTTGCCATCGAGCGCACTCGGGCAGTATCTCACATCGAATTTGAAACCCATGCTACTCCGGGACTCCCCCTATATAAACACCATATGACCTCATCATTCAGGGTACAATTCCTGGGCCACTTTGGTGTTAACCGATGGACGTCTGCTAGCATTCTGGAGGATCCCGAAGGCTTTGCTACCACGAGGGAAAGCGCTGCCCATCAGCCAGTGGAATTTCTCCCATGTAAAGTTATTTATTTCTTTTTATATAGTTGTTTTAGTTTAATGTTTAGTACTTTTATTATGAATTGTAGTTTCATAGTTATGAGTGGCTAGAATCTTCAGCTAAGGTTGAAGATGAAGCCTCGCCGTTGTTTGGCATAGTAGTTTAGATTTGCTTGTAAAAATCTGACTTTTTTTAGTATAAATGTTCTGTCAATTATTTGAGTTAATCTTCTGATTGATTGAGTTTAAATTGTTCTGTTGGATATTCCTTGGGTTTCATCTGATGGATACATTGAATTATTTTCGATTAAATTGGATTTCCTTTGTGATTTGTTAAGAGCGGATACATTGGATGTTTTTGGTTTAATTGGGATATTCTTTGTTTTTTGTCATATAGTTGGATTCATGGAATGTTTTGATAGGCTATTTTTTTTAGGATATATATGCTTAACTTTGGTGGGGTGGATTCGGAAACCTTAGTGTCTTTTTTTTATTAGTTTTAAAATCAATTTAGTTTAGCTTTTATTTATTTTGCAACATATAATACAACTCCAAATTCAGAACTAGGTTAAGATAAGGTTAGTTTAGATAAAAATACATTTTCACAACACAATTCCCTGTGGATTCAACCTCGCACTTGCACAACACTATATTGCAAACGACTCGTGCGTTTGCGAGTAATTTAAAACTCACAACAAGTTTTTGGTGCCGTTGCCGGGGAGTTGTTTGGTTTGTGAAATTTTTTGGTCTGAATTGATTTTATTTTTCTATTAGTTAGTTATAAAAAAAAAATGTGGATGAATCCAGCGCCGGTTTCACAGTCTTTAAAGGACACCATTAAGGAGGACATGAAAATGACCGGCCTGTCCATCAATGCTGCCAAGACATTCAATGTTGATAGCTGTTCCATCTGTGCTAGTCCTATGCATTTAGCACAGAATTGTCCATCAATGCCGGCTTTTGCCGAGTATTCCATGGAAAAAATGAATGCTTTCAATGAGTGTTGTTGGCAATCATATGGATCTTACTCCGAAACGTACAATCCAGGGTGGTGGGACCACTCTAATTTTTCATGGACGCAGAACCAACTTAGGAATCAGGGAGGAGCCCCTTCTCAAGCTCACACTCAATACCCTCTCGAATTTCCTCCGCCAGTTCCAAGTTATAGTCACTCAGCCTATCCAGCACCATTACCTACTTACCAAGCTCCCATTCAAACACCAGCACCAGTTTCACAGTCACTTGAAGACACTCTTAAGGAGTACATAAAAATGACTAGCCAATCCATGAGCGAAGTAATGAGTGCAATAATAGAAAACACCTAAGCGATTGCCAAGCTAGAGAGTTAAATAGATCAAATCGCAAGTTACGTGGGTGAATGAGAGAGTGGAGAGTTCCCCAGTCAACCTGATCCTAACCCAAAAGAACAGTTTGCGATGGGAAATTTATCAACTCCTATGCATTGGTAGGAACAAGTGCAATCAACTGCCCCATACTTGTTTGGGAGACAAGTGTACAATCAAGTGGAAGAGAACCCTGCTATGCACCAAGGGCAAGAAAGTGGCAACAATGAGAAGAGAGATGCTGAGCCATCTACAGCCACTCGTATTATTAAGGATCTCCCTATGTTGTTTTTTCCTAAAGCACCTTACCCTGAGAGACTACAAGTGCCCAAGAAAGAAGGGAAGTCTGAGGACATTATGGAGGCATGTTTTGCTCAGTTTGGAGAGGATTTGAATTTAGATAAGTTACTTGAGCAAGCAAATACTATCTAGGAGTCTGCTCCTCGATAGAGCAGTAAGACAGAGAAGACTGTGGATGAATCCCGCATTTAGGACCCCTTAGAGGCATACTTTGCTCAATTTAGAGAGGATTTGGATTTAGATAAATTACTTGAGCAAACAGATGCTATTTTAGAGTCTCCTCCTAGGAAGAGCACTAAGACGGAGGAGACTGCCGTACCTGAAACCCCCAAGAAGGAACTTAAGCCTTTACCAGCAAATCTTTAGTATAAGTTCTTAGGTTCAGCCGATAGTTTGCTTGTGATTATAGCTTCAGATTTGGGTGAGGCTCAAGAGAAAAAAGTATTAGATGTCTTAAGAGAGCACAAAGAAGCTATCGGTTGGACTATTGACGATATCAGGGGAATCAGCCCCTCGTTGGTAATGCACAAGATACATTTGGAGGAGAATGCCAGGCCATCGAGGGAGCCACAAAAAAGGCTCAACCCAGCTATGCAAGAGGTTGTGAGCACAGAAGTAATTAAGCTGTTAGATGCGGGGATCATTTATCCCATCTCTGATAGCAAGTGGGTGAGCCTGATTCAAGTCGTGCCCAAACGTGCTGAATTAATGGTAGTGAAGAATAAAGACGACAAGTTGGTGCCAACTCGTATTCAATCAGGGTGGAGAGTGTGTATCGACTACCATAAATTGAACACTGCCACAAGGACTGATCATTTTTCATTCACATTTATTGATCAGATGGTGGAGTGCTTAGTTGGGCATGATTACTAATGTTGGGTCTGGTTGAAGACGTTAAACTTAGTGCTCATAGGAGGCACCCCACAGCTTATCCTTTATGCTTATTTATTATTTTACGTATTTATGATTAATGTTTGTTTCTAGTATTTTTTGTTTTTCAGTCTTTATTTTTCAGGGACAATGCGTACTTCAGTTCAAGTTTGGGGGTATGCTATGAGCCATACCAGTCCAGATAGTTCTCCATATCTCAGGTCAGGTCTTTCCATATTAGTCACACATTGGGGTCAATATGTAATTTAAGTTTGGGGGTATGGGAGACACATCACACACTTTGTCCTAATTTGTTGTCTTTTCTTCATAAAGATAAATGCATGTTCATGTTCATCTAAAAATTTTGGTTGATCTGAAATTTTTTTTGATGTGATTTCATTGGTAAGTTTAAAACTTTGAACATATGATCTGATGATGGAGTTTAAACTTTAGTTACTTACTTTAGGCATTTTCGAGAATTCACATGTTTGATCTAATCTAACACGAGCACATTAGCACATATTTGTGTGAGGTATGACATGTGAGTTGAATGTATATGTTTCCTTGTCTTAACTGAAACCGGATGACTTGTTGGATAAACACTTGGGCATATAAAAAAAATAAAAAAACAAATAATACTACTAATATTTATAATGGTCATCATCAATAAACTTTCCACTGAGTAACTGGACCTTTTGCCTCAGTAAGCAGTGAGTGTTCACGTCAAAATGTGGGAATTTTATTCATAATGATCATTGCCAAATTTTTCGCTGAGTAACTGGACCTCTTGCCTCAGTAAGCAATGAGTGTTCACGTCAAAAGATGAAATTTTGCTTGGTAGTATTAAGGTCGGTTTAATTTCGTAGCCTTTTTTACTCGAGTTAGTAAGTCCTTAGGGGTGTCTTTACATCTAATGCCCTAAAACCTTCTGGTTTGGGAGTCATTGACTCAACACTCACTACATGGGTCAATTAGAAAGCTTAAGGGAATTAAACATAGCAGAGCCTTATAATAATAAATAATAAAAAAAAACTATGCCATCGTTGTTCTGTCCAATGAGAAATTCTGTGGATCTTGAGACTTGATTACCTTGTACATTGAAGTTATTTGGAAACTTCATCTGTATATGCTAATTCACTTTACACTGATTCAAGCTTGTGATGTCTTACCATGCCTCTTGTAAGTAATTAAGTTTTAAATTCTTATTCATTGTGAAGATGGGTTTGACTTATTTAAGCTTGCTCATGAATGAATCTCATGATTTTGAATGCTCCTTAAATTTTTGGATACCATGAATACTGAACTTATCTTTATAATCTTTGTGCTCATTTAGTTTTTTATTTTGTTTTGCTAAGGGACTAGCAAAATATAAGTTTGGAGGCATTTGATGAGTCTTAAATATTGCATATTTAAGACCCTTAACTTATATTTGTTATGCTCCTAGTTAGTAGTATTTCACTTTATTTTATGTCTTTTTTTTTTTTTTTTGTGTTTTGTGTATTTTTATAGGTTTGTGGAGAAAATGAAGCATTTCAGGAGATGTGAAACTTCAAGAGCAATAGCGATCGATCGCACTATGCTGCGATCGAGCGCATGGTCAACAATCCCACATCGAAATGTTTGCAGTACAGTGCACTTGCGATCGAGCGCACCAGACACGTGATCATGCGCACAAGACATACGATCGATCGCACTTGCGATCGATCACATCATTCTGTGATCGAGCACACTTGGGCAGTATCCCACATCGAATTTGAAACCCATGCTACTCCGGGACTCCCCTTATATAAACACCATCTGACCTCATCATTCAGGGTACAATTCCTGGGCCACTTTGGTGTTAACCGGTGGACGTCTGCTAGTATTCTAGTGGATCCTGAAGGCTTTGCTACCACGAGGGGAAGCGCCGCCCATCAGCGAGTGGAATTTCTCCCATGTAAAGTTATTTATTTCTTTTTATTTAGTTGTTTTAGTTTAATATTTAGCACTTTTATTATGAATTGTAGTTTCATAGTTATAAGTGGCTAGAATCTTCAGCTAAGGTTGAAGATGAAGCCTCGCCGTTGTTTGGCATAGTAGTTCAGATTTGCTTGTACAAATCCGACATTTTTTTAGTATAAATGTTCTGTCAATTATTTGAGTTAATCTTATGATTGATTGAGTTTAAATTGTTCTGTTGGATATTCCTTGTGTTTCATCTGATGGATACATCGAATTGTTTTCGATTAAATTGGATTTCCTTTGTGATTTGGTAAGAGTGGATACATTGGATGTTTTTGGTTTAATTGGGCTATTCTTTGTTTTTTGTCTTATAGTTAGATTCATGGAATGTTTTGATAGGCTATTTGTTTTTAGGACATATATGCTTAACTTTGGTGGGGTGGATTCAGAAACCTTAATGTCTTTTTTTATTAGTTTTAAAATCAATTTAGTTTAGTTTTTATTTATTTTGCAACATATAATACTACTCAAAATTCAGAACTAGGTTAAGATAAGGTTAGTTTAGATAAAAATACATTTTCACAACGCAATTCCCTGTGGATTCGACTTCGCACTTGCATAACACTATATTGCAAATGACTCGTGCGCTTACGAGTAATTTAAAACTCACAACACCTACCAAGGATAGAGATCGTACCCATAACAACATCAGGAGTGGCTTGTGCATCCTGTTGGGTCAATGCATAGACTCTGCCATCTCTAGACTGCATCTAACTGTTATGTCCTCGCTCTGCTACTGATCCTCGACCTCTACCCCGCACACCCCCTGATCCACCACCTCTCTCCATCGATCTCCTCCCAACACTTCTCACACCTACGTCAGAAGATTTCCCTGCTGGACAATCTGCAACCACATGTCCTCTCCTACCATATACAAAGCATATCTACATAGGAAAATTTCGAGCCAGATGCCCTGTCTGATTACATTTAAAGTATACCCTTGCTTCTCGATTATACATCATGTTACCACTTCCCTCTGGTGGCATACTTATTCCTCTACCATAACTCCCACTTCCCACAGCTTTTCCCCCAAATCTAGGGCTCCCTCCACTATTACTGTGAGCTACAGAAGCAACAGATCCTACATGCCTCTGACTCTGCACCACAGTTCCTTGTGACAAGGAACGCCTCCTCTGGGGTAGTCTCCCACCCTATACACCTATACTACTACTACCTCTAGGTCCCTCAAATCTAGACCTCTTCAGCCAATCCTTCATACCTCTCAACTCTATCAAATCTTTCTCAATCTGCAATGCTTTATCCACTAGTACAGCATAATTCCTTATACCCATATAAGAGAGTTTAGTCTGAATATCGTAGTGTAGTCCGTCTAAAAATCTCTTACATTTTCTCTCCTTCGTAGTCACTAACTTATGTAAAAACCTTGACAAGGCTATGAATTTACTATCATATTCAACCACCAATAAATTTCCCTGCCTTAGATGAATAAAATCTCTTTTTTGTTGTGCCCGAAAGGTATCTAGGAAATACTTTGCAAAGAACTCATCCTTAAACTTACTCCAAGTCAAAGGTTGATCTACCCGTGTGCTTACCCTGGGCAAAATACCTCCTACCATTGAGAAGCCTTACCCTCTAGCATAAATGAATCAAAAGCCACCTTCTGTCTATCAGACACCGGTAAGACCTCAAAATATTTGTCTACATGTCTAATCCACTGCTCAGCTTCCACCAGATTTACAGATCCTCTAAAAGACTAAGGTTTAAACTTAAAAAAATCTCACAAAACAATCACCTTGCATCTCATGTACAAACACACCTCCCTCATGACCCTCTTGCCTCACCACATCAGGTTCTCTTCTACCTCTTTCCTCTAATTTTCTCTATAGATTATCAGATCTTTCTTCCACAGTATTCATCCTCTCTATAGCACAATTAAGAGCTTCTCTCAATTCATCATTCCTATCATCAGATACTCTCCCAGCTTTACTAATACCAGCTGCACTATCAACATGTTCCCTCGTGGGAATCACAGACTCAACTTCCTCCTCTGCTTTAGTCCTCCTAAAAATTTAGGGTCAACCACGTCCCCTCTGATTCAGAACTCTACCTCTAGCTCTCGCACGACCACATGTCATCCTCAGACTCTGCATTTAAAAATATAGTTTATTTAGATCTTCCACTTTTTAAGTTCTCATGAAGTCTACAGAATCTTAAAACTTAATGCTCTGATACCAAAGTTGTAACGACCCATCCCGGGTTGGCCACCCACGACATGGTGTCATCACATTTTGAGAATCCCAGCATGACACATGTATGCAACAAATACTAACATAAATTTTTTATTTTAATCCTCAACCCTCAACAGGAGAGATGCGTAAATCTGATATTAATTTACACATAATATACAACGTAAGATGCATGAATAATTACAAATAAAATATTTATTTCATTTTCTCACTAGTCTGAGGATATCGACACGTACGTGGCTTACAGAGAATGAATCAATGAATTAAATTTACTAAAGTATTCCAATTTCAAAAATAGCTCTTTAATATTTAATCATTTATTTCTCCTATAACTGGATAATAGCATAATGTCTAACATTTAAATAATCACCATATTATCATATTTTTATGTTTTTTTCACTTTTTCTCACTGTAACTGTCTCTCCCTAGAAGACTCATCCATCTATAAATAATTTCACAATAATATACAACACATCAGCATTTCAAAAATGCAAGTAATAATTAAAATAGATATAATGCATGAATGCTTATAATGAGAACGCCTTCCCACCTATCGGCAGGTTATTATTATCTTAGACCGGTCCCTTCCCGGTTCTTTACAGCTTGTCCCGGCTGTCACAGAATTTATTTCCAGCATATATCGACTGTCACGGTGTCCCTTTTATTTCCAGTATATACCGGCTGTCACGGTTGTTCCATTAGACAGGCCCCTTCCCGGTTCTTTCTGTTATATTATTAAATGCATATGCATGTGAACAATTATATGAAATATGCATATGAGCAGTAATATAAACACGATATGAATTCAAAATATTTAAATTAACTATTCGATCTTTCCTCAACTTTCTGCTTAGTAAATTCCAAAATTTTCTTCTCCTCATGTATTACATCAATTTATTCACCAACTAGTCAAAATCTCTTTATAACCATCATTATTAAATCAGCTCGTTATTCTAAAAATATTTCTTTTCACATACTAATTTTCTACGTGCCCAATATTCACATCCTACATATCAATTTAATTTTTATCTACCACCAAGCATAAGCTAATAATTTATTTTAATATTATTACTAGATATTTTCTTTTTATTTAGATTACTTAAAGTAAATCCAACTCACCACGTAGCACTTAAAGCTACCTGTGGATCACTTCCTTTCCTTTCCCGTTCCTCTCAGGAATTTTCTCTGGTCGCTGTTCATCAACACCTGACATAATATTAGTATTAAATTTCTAATTATTTCTTAAATTCTTCATAAACCACACCCATTGAAAATTCTCACTTTGAATTCCAGAAAATTTCATGAACGCTAAAAATTTAAAAATAAACATTATATTATTACCTTCTATTTTTTCAATAGCTTCTCATAAGAATTTCCACTATAAACCCCTTCAAAATTTTGCTATTTCAACATTTCTTTCGGTCCCCAAGTGTTTAAAGAAGACACTTAATAGAACGAGTTGGGTAAGTGTAATTTAATGTTTACATATAAGCGTAAAATATATATAGACGATTTGCTGCAACGGCAGTTCACAATTTTTGCCAAAATGCATTTGGAAACTTCTAAAAACTCACCATATATATGCCTTGTTGTCATAGAACCAAGGCTTGTAATATCACTTGGCAATCTCACATCAAGTTTGTAGTAGGTGGCTCCCACCTGCTGCCACGTTTTACTGTTCACTTTTTTTATCTTTTGTCTTCTTCAACTTTTGTCTTTTCCAAACTCTTTCAGCCTTCTGGGACATGAATGTCCCAGATTTTTTTAATTGATTTATTCAAATACTACTAAACCCTTCACATAGATTTTTGTTTTAACTCCATGTCTTATTTATTAAATTACATTTTTACCCTTATTTTACAAATACGGGTATTACATTATAGTTTAAGTTAAATTCGATTATGTATTTCTTGATTTGGGTTATGAAATTATAATTGGTAGATGAATTAACTATAGCTTAAATTATAACCCATTTTCAATATTTTACCTTGTAAAATGCTCGATTGCTGAATGAATTACATTTTGATTTTATTCCAGAAATGTAGCTTAAAGTACCTTTTCCAAAACAGTTACTAAACTCTTCAATGTTTGGAAACACACAATTTGGTCTAAATCTTGAAACAAGATGGAACTAACAAGCTCTTCTTTCTTAACCATAATTAGATAAGAGATAAAAACATATCTGATTCTTTTTTCCCAATTTTGGTTGCACATTCTCGAGAATGGATGACAATAATTAACATGACCTATGAACAAGATTTAAATCCAATGTGGCTGACTATTGAATTTGCATTAACAGTGTTTTGGTTAAAATTGACTCGGGTTAACTTATATGATTAGATAAATCGTTTTAAGTAATCATATCAAAATTGTCATCTTTAATGTGGTGTTACATTTTTTCGTTGTATAAGAGAGCCCTTGTCGCATTATTATTGTAGGAGGGAGCCCATGAACTAATGACTTCCCAGTGGAGAACTTAGGGGTGCGGTCAGTTGTAAAATTTTCTGTAGTTTTTCTTGGAAGTTTTGTATATGAAAATCATTTTCTGAAAAAAAACATAAAAACCTTAGAAAATTTAAAACTGACCTACTATGCAACAACAAACATCACTCCTCAACAAACCTTCAAAGAGAGGATCCAAAATTGTAAAAATGTAAACTTTCCTACTGGTTCTTCTACCTTATCCATTTTTAATTTTATTATTTAGAAATTGGGTGTTAAGACTTACTCGTAGGTTATTTTTGGGCATGATTCTATTTATATACAAGTGCTAGTTATTCTCTGGGAAAGAATTTGGTATTGAATGTGGTGCACGTACTAAATTCATATATATTCTTTATTTACATATATCATGCATTGTTTCTAACCTTAGATCGCTCATACATGGATTATTGAGCGACACAAATGCGCTTGTTGCTTGCTGATTCATATGTTTGCAATGAGAATAACCTTTGAATTGTCTAGTGTGGATAGTTTAGGAATGTGTGATCTATATTACAATTAATAATTCCTTGATTGTTTTGTTTCGATAAAGTTTCGATAGTACCTCTTCTTGTTCTCTGGGTACATACTAAATTTTTTGTTATCTCCTTCGGATGATAGGAACGAATTTAAGTCGTGTACTTGGAGAACTTAGGGGAAGTGCCACCGAATTTTTTTCGAAATGAAACGACATAAAAGTTATTAAATGCAATAAGGATTACACATTCTTGAATGGGTTAGGACCTTTACCTTTTATTGAATGGAAGGATGTGGCTAAAAAGCATTAATATGCGTAATGTTCATATATAATCAGTTTTTATTAATTTCTTATTCACTAATACTTTATAATTTTTTACTCTCAGGGTTACATGATCAATTGTGGTCCTCACTACTTCTTGTGTGCTCCACACTAGTCCTGTTTAAGGTACATAAATTTTAACTTGCATATGCTATTATTTTGAATAGTTTTCAATTACTTGATTATGAATAGATTGTTTTTGTCAATAAACTACATAATTTCTTATGTAAATCTTGAAACACCTATAGCTATAATTAGAGATAAATGGTTTAATATCCTCAATTTTTAGGCCAGAAAAAAATTCTTTGTAAACGTTTTTGACCTTATGGACATTGTGGATTTTCTTTCTTGTAATTAGCCATTGGCTTAGAGTTGTACCATCTTGGTACTTTGTTATTATACATTTTCTTTACTTTTCAAAAAAAAAATTTCCTTCTGTAAATCTTACCTTACACTCTTGAATGAAAAAAAGGAGAGATCATATAAATAAGGATATGATTTATGTATAAGATGTAGAATAATGCATTCAAAAAAGACATCCACTAAAAACAAGGCTTTTAAATTGGTTTGTATTATAAATTTAAAATTGTTTTATTTACTTTGAGTTATATTTGTCTATTAATATAAATTGGAATAACTTCGAAAGTCAAAATAGTTTTAGTATCTGGAATGATGTAAGTTGATCGGAGTTGGATGGACCGTCGGGTTGTGCATAATTCCGTATCGGAAGAATTTAGGAATGGAGTTGAACGATTCCTTAACTTCGCGTATAGTAATAAATGCTATGTATAGAGGAAATATTCTATGCCCTTTCTCTGCTTGTAGTAATAGTAATTTTCTGACGAGAGATGTGGTTACCGTGCACCTTACAAGAAGGGTTTTATTAGGAATCAACATGGAGAGGTCCCTTTGTCTGTGGGACATTTGATAAGCCAAATTGACGATGTGGAAAGAGGATTCAGAAGAAGGAATCAAATTAGGGACATTGTAATTGATAATGTTGGTCCTAAATTTAATTGTGATGTTGAAGAGACCTCAAATCATGATGTTGCTAAGTTCTACAATTTATTAAGAGATACTAATGAGCCATTATGAAAAAGGTTGCAAGAAGCATACCAAGTTATCAACGATTGCTCAGTTATTGAACTATAAGTAGGATTTTAATATGTTTGAGAGCTGTTACGACTGATTAATGTCAATAATTAAGAGTATGTTGCCGGAGGGCGAGAAGTTGCTAGAAAACTTTTACCAAAGCAAGAAGATGGTGAAGGGATTATGTTGACCCGTATTTAATTTTAATAATGACAACACACTACTCTAATTGCAATAACAGTTTTATCTAAGTGTTTAAGCGGGAAAAGTATTCAACATAAAAACAAATATGCAAGAACTCAACTTGATTCAGACAACAAGATAAGACAAAAGATTTAGAATAGGCATTAAGGTAATGAAAACAATTGTAAATCTCTCATGCTCAAATACTTAGCTTGATTTATGGCTCATTTTACAAAAGATTTTGACAAAACTATTAATACAAATGTTTCTGAGTCAAAAACAGTTTTGAAACATAAAAAACTGGGTTGAAGGAAAACCCAGTCGACTGGCTTCATATACCAGTCAACTAAGGTATGGGACAGAAGGTTCCCAGTCGACTGGTGTCAAGGACCTAATCGATTGGAAACTAGGACAAAAAGTTCCCAGTCGACTGGTATATAGGACCCAGTCGATTAGTACTCTCTCATAACTTAAAGAGTGAAGTTTCTCACTTGACCTAGTCGACTGGTAATTCGAAAATATGACCGTTTGAGACGCGGGACTTGAGCATTTAATGCACCAAACCTACCAAGTTAGTGTCAAACGGTCATATTGATTTAAGGCTATATAAACCCACTTCAATGAGCATTTAAAACAACAAGAGAACACATTCAATTCATAAGATTGTTCATTAATTCTCAAAAGCCTTGAAAAATTTATTGTTGAGCCATTTTTCAAGCTTATTCTTGAAAGAGATATATTGTTCAATTCTAAAAGCACTTATTGCTATCTTTCTACTTCTTTCTTTACAGCAAACTTCATTTATTGTAAAGGGAAAGAGTTGTAATAACTCTTAGAGTGTTTAGGATTAAACACTTCTTTGTAACTTCCGAGAGGAAGGGATTAGCTTTCGTTAGGAAGGGATTAGCTTTCGTAAGGAAGGGATTGATTGTAAGGCTTGTGTGACACCCATGAAGTTGCACGACTAAAGTTTTAGTGGATTGCTTCAAGGAGGTTTCTTGAAGAGAGTGGACGTAGGGTCGGAATGATTCCAATATTGTCGAACCACTATAAACAGAGTTTGCACTTTCTCTTCCTTTGAAGTCCTTTACTTTTAAGTATATTATTTTGATTGTGTGCATTGAGTATTTAATTATTTCAAAACTTGCAAGTTTAATTAACAAAAGTTTTTAAAACCGAATTTACCCCCATCTTGGGTTTGAACCTCGGTTTACAATTAGTATCAGAGCTTCGTACTCAAATTCAGGCTTAAAATCCTTGAGTTGATCCAATGGCATCTAATAGCTACACCGAAGGGTATTCCTATACTAGGTCTCCTTTGTTCAATGGCTCCGGAAAAATAGAATGAAAATCTTTGTCGAATGACAAGATTACAATCTATGGAGAGTCATTGAGGAAGGACCTAGAATTCCTACAAAGGAAATAACTATTGGAGAAATCAATTATACAATGCCTAAACTCAAAACTGAGTTCAATGAAGAGGATTGTAGAATGATGTCCCGAAATAGTAGAGTCACAAGTATTTTATATTGTGCTTTAGATATTTCTGAGTATAATAAAATTTCTGCTTGTGTTTCGGCTAAGGAGATTTGGGACAAATTGCAAGTTACATATGAAGGAACTATCAAAGTTAAAAAATAAAAAATCTATATGCTAGTGTCCGAGTATGAATCTTTCAAAATGTATCCTAACGAAACAATCTCTCAAATGCACTCACGTTTCACCATTATTGTTAATGGCTTAAAGCTTCTTGGTAGGAACATTGAGGAATTTGAACTAACAAGGAAGATCTTAAGGTCTTTGCCATCCACTTGGAAAGCAAAGAAGACGGTCATCACAGAGGCCAAAGATCTTGACAAACTTGATGACGAAACACTTTTCGAATCACTATTGACATACAAGATGGAGGAAATGAATCTCGTTGTCAATGATGATGAGAAGAAGAAAAAAGGTGATTGCTCTCAAGGCCTCTATGAGCAACAAAGAGGAAGAAACGGAAGAAGAGGTAGAGAGCAGTGAAGAAGGTGGTGAGATGGCTCTAATCACTAAAAGGTTTCACAAGTTCTTGAAAAAGAGCAAGAAACCTTACATAAGGGATTCCATTCCAAAAAGGGAACCTCTTGTGTGTTACGGCTGTAAGAAGCTCGGTCACATCAAGGCCAATTGTACAGCAACAAGTAAACCATATAAGAGCTTTAAAAAGAAAACTATGATTGCAACCACATGGAGTAATGACGAAAAGGAAGAAACTTGGGACAATGAAGTTGGATACGAGGAGATTGCCAACCTATGCTTGATGGAAATTGACGAAGAAAATGAGGTATCTAATTCTTCCCCTTCTAATAATAACATTGTTAGTACTAGTGAAGAGTTAATTGAGGTTATAAATGAAATGCATTAAGAATTAAAGAAATTTGATTCTAAGAATACCACCGTAAAAAAGGAAGTCTTATATCTTTCTAAAGAGATGGAAGACTTAAGGGAAGAAAAAGAAAAACTATCTTCCATACTTTATAACTCTTCATAAGATTTTCTAAAAATGAAAATGAAATTCTAAAGAAGAAAATAACGGATTTGAATAGCACCAGATCTAGACTTATGCTTGGAAAAGAAAAACTAGATGAAGTGCTATCTAGCAAAGGAAAAGTGGAGGAAAATCCAACTTGGGTTATTCCCCATTAGGGAAGCAAAAATCAAAAGAGACTTTATTCATGAAAGCAACATGTGTGAATGAAGCCTCCACTTCCAAGGCCACTAGCAAGATTAAAAGCACTCCCTCAGTACATACTAGTAGGTCTAAAAGTATAAATTTAAATTCTAATGCATATATTAGAATTAAGGATCATAGAAATACTCATGCTTATATGTATGCTCATACTAGAAATATTCATTCAAAAAATACTTATCCGAGGAGTAACCATCATGTGCATCCTAGAGATAATATGTATACTCATAACTTGCACACTACATATCCTAGGAATCATTATCCTCGAAATAATATGTATGCTCACACCACAAGTGGACATCCAAGGAAATACAATCATACATTTCCTAAAAATGACATCCATATTCACAACTTTAATCATAGAAACATGTATCATAGGAAAGCTTATCTAAGGAACTATAGATATGCACAACTAAGAAATCCTAGAAACTTCAATAACTATTATCCCAAGATTATGCATCATCAACATGTCTACAATTATAGAGCACTTATAATGTTAAGAAGGTATGGGTCCCTAAAGGAACCATATTTTCTAGGACTAACCTCAAAGGACCCAAGAAATTTTGGGTACCTAAGAGTGCTATTGTGTATCCTTGTGTAATGTAAATATGTCTCCACACTAAGGAAAAAGGTAACTATTGGTACTTTGATAATGGATGCTCAAAGCACATGACCAGCGATCGAAGCATGTTCAAAGAGCTAACTCTAAGGGATGGTGGACACCGATAATACAAAGATAAAGATCATTGGGCACAAAAAAGTTGGTAACGATTTCTCAACCATTGAATATGTATTATATGTGTAAGGCCTTAAGCCAAATTTGCTTAGTATTAGTCAATTATGTGACAAAGGCAACAAAGTCATATTTGAAACCTTTCATTGTCTAGTTATAGACATTAAGAGTAACAAGATCAAGTTTGTTGGACATAAACACAAAAATATCTATATAGTTGATTTAAAATCTTTGCATTCAGAAAATGAAAAATGTTTTCCCGTATTTAGTGAAAACCCATGGCTATGGCATAGAAGACTTGGTCATGTGAATATTGATATACTCGAAATCATTTCAAGAAAAGATTTAGTCATTGGACTACCAAAAATCAAATTTGAAAATGACAAGGTGTGAGATGCTTATCAAATGGGAAAACAAACTAGAATTTCTTTTAAATCAAAAAATTATAGTCTCAACCACTAGACCATTTGAACTTTTGCATATGGACTTATTCGGTCCAATAAGTACCATAAGTTTAAGTGGCCATCAATATGCTCTTGTCATTGTTGATGATTATTCAAGATATACCTTTATTATTTTTATTACATACAAGGATAAAGTTTACAAATGATTTGTGAACTTTTGTAAAATGGTTCAAAATGAAAAATGAATCTTTATTTCAACCATTAGAAGTGATCATGGAAAAGAATTTGAAAACCAAAGTTTTTCAAAATTTTGTGATGAAAATGGAATTGATCACAACTTTCAGCACCTAGAACTCCTCAGCAAAATAGAGTTGTTGACACGAAAAATAGAATTCTAGAAGAATTTGCAAGAACAATGCTTTGTGAAAATAGTTTGCCAAAATACTTTTGGGTAGAAGCTGTAAACACTTCTTGCTATGTGTTAAATAGAGTTTTAATTAGGCCTATGCTTAACAAAACTCCATATGAATTATGAAAATGTGGAAAGCCTAATATCTCTTACGTTCGTCCTTTTGGTTGTAAATGCTTTATCCTAAATAACAATAAAACTAACTTAGGTAAATTTGTCTCAAAGACCGATGAGGGGATATTCTTAGGATATTCAACCTCTAGTAAAGCTTATAGAGCCTTTAACAAAAGAACTTTAGTGGTTGAAAAATCCATACATGTAGTCTTTGACGAGTCTAACCCGATTAGTAGTAGAGTAGTTTCTTTTAATGATGATGCAGATTTTATTCCAAGAACAGAAACACCTACTCCAATTGTTGACTCGAATGAGAGCCATCCTCAAACAAGTCAAGAGGTAGATACTCTCAATCTTGATAAACCATCTATAAGTCAACAAGAGGGTAGTCTTCCTAAAGATTAGAAGTATGTGAATTATCATCCAATCGATCAAGTGATTGGTGATCCTTCACAAGAGGTAAGAACTCGTTCCTATATTAGAAATATTTGTAATTGTGTAGCTTATTTATCGCAAGTAGAACTGAAAACGTTTGTAGAAGTCGAGAAGGATGTCGATTGGATAAATGCTATGTAAGAAGAAATAAATCAATTTGAAATAAACAAAGAATGGAATCTAGTTCCTAGACTATTGGAAGATATTCATATACTGATTTTGCGAGTTGTAGACTAGATGGAAAAAGCACTAGTGGAACATGCAAATTCTTAGGTGCAATACTAGCCTCTTGGTTTTCCAAGAAACAAAACTCAATTATGTTATCAACTGCCGAGGTAGAATATATAGCAGTCAGAAGTTGTTGTGCACAAGTGTTGTGGATGAAACAACAACTAGAAGACTATGGCATGAACTTTAAAGATATTCCAATTCATTGTGATAACACTAGTACCATCAACTTAACCAAAAACCCTTTTCAGCATTCTAGAACCAAACACATAGAAAGTAGACATCATTTCATAAGAGACTATGCTCAAAAGGGTGATATTAGACTAGAATTCATCCATTTAGAATATCAAATAGCTGATATTCTTACAAAACCTTTAAATGAAGATAGCTTTTGTAACATTAGACTATTGATGGGCTTAAAAGACTTTGATAAACTATATGTTTGATTGCATCAACATTCATCATATGCATATTTGATATCTAGTGAATGAGTATTAACTCTTATTTAATATATCTCTCACTCAAGATGGCATAGATAAACAAATTAATGCTAAAATTCTAAGCTACAGCTCAAAATTTTAAGTTTCATAAAGGGTCCAGTTGACTGGTAACATGACCCCAGTCGACTGGTAACACACTGCCAATTCAACCAGTCAACTAATTCAAGGAACCAGTCGACTAGTTGCACACTGCCCATTTTATCGTTCAACTAGTATAACGCATCCAATCGACTGGCACCACATGACATTGTTTGGAGCCAAAATTTGAAATTTTGGTAACCTACCCAATCGATTGGTATTGATCACCCAGTCAACTGGTATTGATCACCCAGTCAACTGGTATGGATCACCCAGTTGATTGGCATAACGATCTAGTCGACTAGTATGTCAAAAATTTTCAAATCATGAAGGACCCAGTCAACAGGTGCCCTAACTCAGTCGACTAGTATCGCGATATTATAAATATTCACTTTAATTTTTTTTTCCAGAAATTCTATGCCATTTTTGAAAACCCTAAGCTTTCTCTCTTTAGAAAATTCATGATTTCAGCCCAAAATCTCTCAAATCCACACCATACAACCTTCAATCATACCTCAAATCATCCATTTTTCAACTTTCAATGGTTGAAAAATCCATATTTCCCAAAATCTCTCAAATCTCTCCCTAAAAACGTTCTCTTCTAAATGTATGAGAGAATCCGGATTAAAACCATCGTTACAGGACCTCACGTGCCTACAAGGCCCCAGTCCAAGAAGTCTTTAGCATCGGACATGAAAGGAAAAGGAGTGGTCGGTTCATCAAGCAAAACAACATTGAGAGAGCTTGATGAGTCCTTATTTTGGAACCCCGCCACCAACAAAAGGTATATCTCCGTCATTCGCAATAAGAAAATCATGACGGGTAGATTCGTAGATTTTGACTCTATCCATCATGCAAACTTTGATATTTTACATTCCTTTGAGGCTATTAACTTAACCCCACTTGTAACCATCCACAAAAAATACTACACGCGCCTCATCCACTAATTCTATGCCAACTTGGTCAAATCGAGACCATTAGCTCTTCGTTTTAAAACCAAGGTAATGGGCATAGAATTTGAAGTTAATACTGACTTTTTGGTCAACATCCTGAAGATCCCAGTGGGAGGGATCCAATGAAGTCTGGATGGATGGTCGGACAACTTCAATTATGAGGAGGCATGTAACGACCCATCCCGGGTTGGCCACCCCCGAGATGGTATCATCACATTTTGATAATCCTAGCACGACACATATATGCAACCATAAAAAATCAAATCAACCAAATAGATATTTTACATCAATCAAATTTTTAAACATTCTATACAGCGTGAAATGCATGAATATTACAAATAAATTTTTCATTTTACTTTTTCCCATTAGTCTGAGGATGATGACACGTACACGGCTTACAGAAAATGATTTCTTCTGAACCTCAACTCACCCAACTATTTGTCAAGCCTGCTACCTGAAAATCATTGTACAATGAGGAGTGAGCTTCACAAGCTCAGTGAATTAAATTTACTAAAAGTATTCATTTGCATAAATCGTCTATAAATATTTAATCAATTTATATCCCATACCCTCGATACTAGCACTCTCTTATCATTTCACAAGTCATGAGATTCATTCTCTATCAATCTCTTCTTCTCAATCATTGGTCCACCTTAAGACCATCAATTTTCTCATAATTACCTTGTAATGAGGTTCACAACATAAAGTCTATCATTTAGATGCCATAATTGTCTCTCTCTGTGAGACCAAATCATCTATAAACAATTTTAAAATAACATACTACACATCAGTATCTCAATAATATTATCATCATAACTGCCTCTTTCAATAATCTCATTATCATAGCTGTCTCTTTTTATGAGACTCAGCCATCATTCACAACACTATACCACATCTCAGCTTTTCAATAATTTTATCATCATAACTGTCTCTTTTTATGAGACTCAACCATCATTCACAACACTATACCACATCTCAGCTTTTTAATAATTTTGTCATCATAACTGTCTCTTTTTATGAGACTCAGCTATCATTCACAACAATATACGCATCTCAGCTTTTCAATAATGCAACAATAATTATAACAGATACAATGAAATGAATGCATATTATGGGAACTTCTTCCCACCTGTTGATAGGTTGTTATTATCTTAGATCGGCCCCTTCCCGGTTCTTTACTTTGCAACTTAGTCCCAGTTGCCACGGAATTTTCTCAGCATATACCGGCTGGCATGGTGTCATTTTTATTTCCAGCATGTACCGGCTATCACGGTTATTTCATTAGACCGGCCCCTTCCCAGTTCTTTTCTTTCTCATTTAATGCATATGCATATGAGCCATGATATAAAGTATGCATACAAACAGCAATATAAACAGAACATATAATTTCAAAATACATAAATTGACAATCCTGATTATTCTCAAATTTATATAACAAAAATTTCAATAATGTCCTCTCATCCTAAATCACATCAATCATTCATTAAAGTTTGCCAAGATTTACTGAATTTCATCCCAAATCTCATCAAATCATCCATCAAAGTTTATTAAGCTCCACTAAAATTTATCTCCTCAAAAGTCATATCACTATCTCAACCATAACTCATTAAGAATTTCACTTCTCACTTCTATTATTAAATCAACTCATTTTCCTAATAATATTTCTTCTCACATAAAATCCAATATTTATACCATATCTATTCACCCAAAGATTTATCTACCACCCAAACATACTGTAATAATTAAATTTAATATTACCATCAAATAATTTGATTTTTATTTAGACTACTTAAAGTAAATTCAACTCACCCGGTAGTACTTAAAACTACTCTTGGATCACCTCATTGCCTTTTCTGATTCTCTCAGAAATTCTCCTGATTGTAGATTGTCAACACCTGAGATCATATTTATATAAATTTTTTAATTTTATTCTTTAATTTGATATAAACCAAACACTTGGAAAATTCCCACTTTGACTTCATTTGAATGTCATAAAAATCATAAATTCAAAATAAACACTATGTTGTTATCTTCTGATATTGATAGCTTCTCATGATCCTCTATGAAATTCCATAGAAAATTTCTTCAAAATTTTGCTCTTTCAGCATTTCTATAAGTCCCCAATTGCTTTGAGAAAACACATAAGAAGTTGAAAGAAACTGAACGAAATCGTTCAGTCTCTTATGCTTGTGCTATATATATATATATATATATATATACTCTTTTTACTATTCATTGTTATTGTTCATTATTACTGTTCACAGCCGCCATTCACTGTACACTATTCACTATTCACTGCCGACATTCACTGTACACTTCACTGTTCACAACTGTCATTCACTGTTCACTTCTAATCCTTCACATATATTATTTAAATTTTATGACATATTATCATATTACTTCTTTACCCTTAATTCACGAATACGGGTATTACAATTGTACCCACCTTACAAAAATTTCGTCATCGAAATTTCTTTACTTTACTTCAGAATCAAATATAAATAATATTTCTTCATACTTGCCTTACGCTTTCACAAAAATCTCTTCAACACACTTATTCCACCACCAAACTTTAAACTAGTGAAATTATTCTATTACACAGGACTTGCTCTCTTTGTCTAAAATTCTCGCTGGTATTTGAATAAGCCCAATCTTTCTGAATTTCTATAACTTAGCTCGAAATATCATGTAAACACTTTTTTAAAAGTGAAACATGAAATACATTATATAAATGTTTTCATTCTGGAGGCAACTCTAGGTTACTCACAACTAATCCAACTTTCTCAACAACCTCATAGGGTCCCTCATACCTCGGATTCAACTTTCCTTTTCTGTTCTCAATACATATTTTCATTGAGATATTTTTCCATACACTCAATCACCTACTTGAGACTCAAGAGGTCTCTCTAACAAATTTGATCATCTCTATTGTTAGCTCAATAATAGATAGACCAGATATATTTTTCTCTTCAATTTCTTTCCAAACATAAATGAATTCTACATCACCAACCATACAATGCCTAAATCAGTGTCATCCCAATATTAGTTTATTACTGATTATTATCAGTAATTTCAATTGATGGTATGTAAGCATCATAATTTATTAAGAGACTCATCACCTTTGCCCTTAATATATCTTCTAGTATCGTAATTATTCTTTCTATCAGCTACATCCCTCTTCAATCCTGTCCATCAGAAAATTTTATCTCAATCCTACATACATCTTATTGCTACTTGTTCTCACTATTTGCATTAGTGGGAACACCATCCATATCAAAATTCTTTTTAGTAAGCACTCAATGTTGAATCTTTTCTATCTCTTCATCTTAACCTTGCCTCTCTAAAACATTTTATTATGGACAATTATACAACTATATTCAAAATCTCTTATCACTGAGATTCAACTTCATTCTTATCTCTTTTAAATCTATCATCAATTTCACATCAGGATCCCCATAGTGGTTAAACTTCTTGTAGGCTTTCTACTCAATGTATTAACTCTCACCTTCGCATTTTCTAGATGATAGAGAATTGTATAATCATCATTACTTATCAACTCCATCCACCATCTCTGCCTCCAATTCAACTTCCTCTGGGTAGGTAAGTATGTCCAACTGTTATAACCCATGACTATCTCACAAGTGACTCCATACAGATAATATCTCCAATATTTAAAGTAAACAATATAACAGCCAACTCTAAGTCATGAGTAGGGAATTTTTATTTTATTTTATCATGAATCCTCAATTGTCTATAAGTATGGCCCACAACGATCCTATGATACACATATCCCAACCATTTCTGTGACGTATCACTATACACCACAAATGTTTCATTACCAGAAGAAAACACTAATAATGGAGCTGTAGTTAATATCTCCTTTAGTAATTGAAAACTTTTTCTCATACCTGCCTTACCATACAAATCTCACCTCTTTCCTCATCAATCTAGTCAACGATACTGCAATAATAAACTACCAACCCCAAGAAACTTCTGATCTCAGTTACATTAGTTTGTTTCTCCCAACTTAACATTGTCTCTACTTTTTATAGATCATCTGTTATGCTATTCCAGACATTACATGTTCCAAGAAAGTTAGTTCCTTCCGTCAACACTCACACTTAGAGAACTTATATCATACCATCTCTTTCTCCTCAAAGTGTCCTACACAATTTCAAAATGATTTACCTGCTCTTCCGTAGTTTTAAACTATACTAAGATGTTATCGATGAACACAACCACAAGATTATCAAGAAATAGTTCAAATATCTTATTCATCCAATTCATGAATGTTTCTGGAATATTATTCAATCCAAATGTCATCACAAGAAATTTATGACCATAACATGTCATAAAACAATCTTAGGCACGCCTCCCTTCTCTATCTTCAATTGGTGATAATCTGATCTTAGATTTATCTTAGAAAACACCCTCACTCCTTGCAACTGTGCAAACAATTCATTTATCCTGAATAAAATATGTTTGCTCGTATTTCAACTATCTGTAGTCTATACATACTCTTATTGTTTCATCTTTCTCTTTCACGAACAACACAGAGGCTCCTCTAAATACATTAGGTCTGATAAACTGTTTATCCAAATATTCTTTAAATGGTACATTTAGCTCTCTTAATTCAGCTGATGTCATTCTGTATGATGCTATTAAATAGATGTGATGATCTTGGTATCACATCAATAGAAAATTTAATCTCCTTACTTGGTGGCAACCTAGGCAACTCATCAAGAAATTATACCAGAATAATCTTTCACCACTAAGATTTATTCTAACTTCCTATCTTCCTTTATAGGATCCATTATGTATGTCAATTACTTCTCACCATCATTCTTCAACCATCTCCTAGTGGTCGAAGCAAAATAAGATAGTTCGAGAGTATTTTATGTTCTCTGTAAAAGTTAAACTTCTTATGTCCATATTTTTAAATACTATTTTTTTTTCTGGAACAAGTAACCCAAGCGTAATATGTCAACAATAATTCCATTCTCAACATTAAATGAAATTATATCTATTCAAAGATAATAAATCCGCTTCAGATTCTTCTATCATTGATATGAATCAGACAACCTTTATAAGCATTTATGTTTATCACATAAATATTTTGCACCCATGGACTAATACATACTTCAATAACCTTCATATGAATACTTGATGCAAAAAAAATGGTTTGCATCAAGGTCAACCAATATTAACATGTCCACCTTCTCCACACATAAAGCATTTCAAATTTTTAACAATTCTGGAATAAATATTTCATCTGAATATATATGTAACAAACTTTTGTCTCCCAATCATACATTAGATTGTCACTTCCCCTTGGTGGCATACTTACTTCCTCTGCCATGACTTCCAATTCCCATAACCTGTCTCCAAAATCTAAGGGTCCCACCAATAATATTATGAGATACAGAAGCAACAGATAATGTTTACCTCTGACTCTGTACTTCAGTTCCCTATAACAAGGAACACCTTATTTGGGGTGGTCTTTCACCCTGTACACTTATACTACCATTACCTCTATAACCTTTATGTCTAAGCATCTTTAACCATTCTTTCTCTTTTCTTAAACTCCATCATATCTCTCTTAATCTCAATTGATATATCCATCAATCTAACATAATTCATATGCCTCAAGTAACTCAATCTCTATCAGGTTATGCTCTAATGGTTTAAGGAAAATATTTATCAAGGAAAAATCTTCTTAAACCTATTCCAGGTTAAGGGTTTATCAACATCTATACTTAACCTGGGAAGAATATCCTTCCACCATTTCAAAACTTCTCTTTCTAACTCAAATGAAGGAAAGACAATTATTTGCTTGTCAGTTACTGATAAAATACCAAATAATCTTTCTACATATTTCTCCCAAAACTCAGGCTTTAAAGAATTCACAGACTCTCTCAACAACACTGTATTCAACTTAACAATCTCTTTGCATCCTATGCATAAACTCATTTTTTCCCTTTTTAAACATTCATTATTACTGGATTAACAACCTCAGACACTGCCCTAACCTGTTCATCAAGTCTATGCTATAGGCTATCCATTCTATCATCTGTTACATTCATTTTCTCATGCGCTTGTGTAAGAGCTTATCTTAGCTCATCTCTTTCAACTTCATATTAGCTCACCTCTTTCAACTTCAGATTCTTACATATCTTTACTAATATTAATCATATTATCAACACGTTCCCTTCTAGGAACCACAGATCTAGACTCAATCTTGACTTGTCAAAAATATTGGGGCCTACCACGCACTCTCAAACCAACAACTCAAGCTCTAGTTCTAGCGCGTCCACGTGTCATCCTCAGACTGTTCCTTAAAATATACTTTATTTAGATCTTTCACCTTTTTACGTTCTCATGCAGTCTACAGAATCTAAAACCAAATGCTCTGATACCAAAATTGTAACGACCCATCCCGGGTTGGCCACCCCTAAGACGGTATCATCACATTTTGAGAATCCCAGCACGATACATATATGCAACCATAAAAAATCAAATAAACCAAATAGATATTTTACATCAATCAAATTTTTAAACATTCTATACAGCGTGAAGTGCATGAATATTACAAATAAATTTTTCATTTTACTTTTTCCCATTAGTCTGAGGATGATGACACGTACACGGCTTATAGAAAATGATTTCTTCTGAACCGCAACTCACCCAATTATTTGTCAAGCCTGCTACCTGAAAATCATTGTACAATGAGGAGTGAGCTTCACAAGCTCAGTGAATTAAATTTGCTAAAAGTATTAATTTGTATAAATCGTCTATAAATATTTAATCAATTTATATCCCATATCCTCGATACTAGCACTCTCCTATCATTTCATAAGTCATGAGATTCATTCTCTATCAATATCTTCTTCTCAATCATTGGTCCACCTTAAGACCATCAATTTTCTCATAATTACCTTGTAATGAGGTTCACAACATAAAGTCCATCATTTAGATGCCATAATTGTCTCTCTCTGTGATACCAAATCATCTATAAAAAATTTTAAAATAACATACTACACATCAGTATCTCAATAATATTATCATCATAACTGCCTCTTTCAATAATCTCATTATCATAGCTGTCTCTTTTTATGAGACTCAGCCATCATTCACAACACTATACCACATCTCAGTTTTTCAATAATTTTATCATCATAGCTATCTCTTTTTATGAGACTCAACCATCATTCACAACACTATACCACATCTCAGCTTTTTAATAATTTTGTCATCATAGCTGTCTCTTTTTATGAGACTCAGCTATCATTCACAACAATATACACATCTTAGCTTTTCAATAATGCAACAATAATTACAACAGATGCAATGAAATGAATGCATATGATGGGAACGTCTTCCCACCTGTCGACAGGTTGTTATTATCTCAGATCGGCCCCTTCCCGGTTCTTTACTTTGCAACTTAGTCCCGGTTGCCATAGAATTTTCTCAGCATATACCGGCTGGCACGATGTCATTTTTATTTCCAGCATATACCGGCTGTCACGGTTATTTCATTAGACCGGCCCCTTCCCGGTTCTTTTCTTTCTCATTTAATGCATATGTATATGAGCCATGATATAAAGTATGCATATAAACAGCAATATAAACACAACATATAATTTCAAAATACATAAATTGACAATCCTGATTATTCTCAAATTTATATAACAAAAATTTCACTAATTTCCTCTCATCCCAAATCACATCAATCATTCATTAAAGCTTGTCAAGATTTACTAAATTTCATCCCAAATCTCATCAAATCATCCATCAAAGTTTATTAAGCTCCACTAAAATTTATCTCCTTAAAATTCATGTCACCATCTCAACCATAATTCATCAAGAATTTCACTTCTCACTTCTATTATTAAATCAACTCATTTTCCTAATAATATTTCTTCTCACATAAAATCCAATATTTATATCATATCTATTCACCCATAGATTTATCTACCACCCAAACATACTGTAATAATTAAATTTAATATTATCATCAAATAATTTGATTTTTATTTAGACTACTTAAAGTAAATTCAACTCACCCGGTAGCACTTAAAACTACTTGTGGATCACCTCATTACCTTTCATGATTCTCTCATAAATTCTCCTGATTGTAGATTGTCAACACTTGAGATCATATTTATGTAAATTTTCTAATTTTATTCTTCAATTTGATAAAAACCACACACTTGGAAAATTCCCACTTTGACTTCATTTAAATGTCATAAAAATCATAAATTCAAAATAAACACTATGCTATTTCCTTCTGATATTGATAGCTTCTCATGATCCTCTATGAAATTCCACAGAAAATTCCTTCAAAATTTTACTCTTTCAGCATTTCTTTAAGTCCCCAATTGCTTTGAGAAAACATATAAGAAGTTGAAAGAAACTGAACGAAATCGTTCAGTCTCTTATGCTTGTGCTTATATATATATATATACTTTTTTAACTATTCATTATTACTGTTCACTACCGACATTCGCTGTTCACCTCACTGTTCACAACTGCTGTTCACTTCTAATCTTTCATATATATTATTTAAATTTTATGACATATTATAATATTACTTCTTTACCCTTAATTCACGAATACGGGTATTACAAGGCATGCCAGATAGTTAGGGGAGACCCTAACTATATCTTTAGGCCCACTACATTTCACATATGTAGTTACATGCCCCTCAACTCGAAGCTGTTCAACCTTATTGTGAGTTGGACCATCCATCCACGACTCGGGAGTCGGGGCAATCTCTCTAAGATAGATGTGGTATTGATTTAGTGTCTTAAAACTGTACACCACTTCAATATCTACCCCCTACTGCTCGCCAACATGTAAACGATGAAACGAATGACTCCAAGTTCCTTCTCTACGAGATGCTCATCACTCTCATCCTACAATACTTTTGTGTCCCTCTACCCACCTCTGAGGTTCAGGACATTGGCCATAAGGACATCATCAATGTCTATTCTCTAAAGAAGATGGGGTGCACGATCCAAGATGGGATGATATACTCCAAGGTGGGGAGGAATATACGGATCAGTGATGGTAACGAGGAGGACGATGAGGTTTTAGTGATGCAGCTCCTCCTACTGCGATGAACACTGATGACCGAGCACCTAGTCCACAGTATGGTGGCTTTAGTGCTGGTGAGGCTAGATATGAGGATATACTACATGCTATTTTGAACCTTCAGCTATCCATGGAGTCCAGGTTCTAGAGCTTGAGCTCTTGAGTTGATTCTATGCATTACGACCTCCGCACACTTCATGACGATTTTGAGCTACACCGAGAGCACATAGAAGGCTTTTTGGCTGAGCTTTCATATTTTTTACAAGATAACTCTGATTCTCCTGCTCGCTGAGCTTTTTTTGTATCTCCTTATTGTGTATATATATAGCTCTTAGATGATCTTAGCTCGAACATTTCATGTTTTGTCATACATTTTTATTATTGTAATCGATATTCGACTTCTAAAAGCCTGTGATGTATGGATACGTGTATATATTTGCTTATTTTTGGTTATCCAGCTTATAATTCATACGATTACTTTACTTTTACGCTATATGATTCTTTGGCTTAAGCCATTCGTACTTTTCTATATACTTTAACTACTTATGCTAGTGTGAAACTTTTAGGTTTTCTCGAGAAGTCTTCTCAACTCTAAATAATGCCTAGTTTTTGCATACAAGTTTGTTTTTGCATATTCTTCCTATCCTTGTTATCCAAGTTGCTAATTTTTCAAGTTTATGCCCCTATTTTCTGCTATTATCAAAACGGGAGAGGAAAAGAGAAAAATAAATGTAAACAAAGAATAAAGCACATATTTACGAGGAGCATTGCTCCGAACACATTAACAAATGTTTCATAGAAATGCATACTTGGTTGAGTTGAGATAACTACTTTTAAACCATGTTTTAAATGGTCAATATGTTGGCTTTTATCCGAAAAACAGGAGAGTCTCTGTCCAAAATTTTCTAAAAACCAACACTTAGCTTTTAAAAACTGCTTTTCTCTTATTAGTTTTGTCATCATCAAAAAAGGGGGAGATTGTTGACCCATATTTAATTTTAATAATGACAAAACATTAATTTAATTGCACTAATAGCTTTATCTAAGTATTTAAGCGGCAAAAGCATTCAACATAAAAACAATAATGCAAGAACTCAACTCGATTCAGACAACAAGACAAGACAGAGGATCTAGAATAGGCATTAAGGTAATGTAAACAACTGTAAATCTCTCATGTTCAAATACTTAGCTTGATCTATGGCTCATTTTACAAAATATTCTGACAGAACTATTAATTCAAATGTTTTTAACTCAAAAACAGTTTTGAAACATGAAAAACTAGGTTGAAGGACAACCCAGTCGACTGGCTTCATATACCAGTCGACTGGGGTATGGGACAGAAGGTTCCCAGTCGATTGGTGTCAAGGACCCAGTCGACTGGGGTACGGGACAGAAAGTTCCTAGTCAATTAGTGTCAAGGACCCAGTCGACTGGTACTCTCTTATAACCTAAAAAGTGAAGTTTCTCACTTGACCTAGTCAACTGGTACAAGGACCCAGTCGACTGGTAATTCGAAAATATGACCGTTTGAGACATGGAACTTGAGTATTTAATGCACCAAACCTACCAAGTCAGTGTTAAATGGCCATATTAATTCAAAGCTATATAAGCCTACTTCAATGAGCATTTAAAACAACAAGAGAACACATTCAATTCATAAGATTGCTCATTAATTCTCAAAAGCCTTGAAAAATTTATTGTTAAGCCATTCCTCAAGCTTATTCTTGAAAGAGAGATATTGTTCATTTGTAAAAGCACATATTACTATCTCTCTACTTCTTTCTTTACAGCAATCTTCATTTATTGTAAAGGGAAAGAGTTGTAATAACTCTTAGAGTGTTTAGGATTAAACACTTCTTTATAACTTCCATAAGGAAGAGATTAGCTTTCGTGAGGAAGGGATTAGCTTTCGTAAGGAAATGATTGATTGTAAGGTTTGTGCAACACCCGTGAAGTTACATGACTAAAGTTTTAGTGGATTACTTCAAGGAGGTTCCTTGAAGAGAGTGGACATAGGGTCGGAAGGATTCTGATATTGTCGTACCACTATAAATGGAGTTTGCACTTTCTCTTTCTTTGAACTCCTTTAGTTTTAAGTATATTATTTGAATGTGTGCATTGAGAATTTAATTGTTTTAAAACTTACAAGTTTAATTAACAAAAGTTTTGAAAACTTAATTCACCCCTCTCTTGGGTTTGAACCTCAGTTTACAGATTAGGACTTAGTTATCAGAAGATACAAGCATGCTCGAATGATTTTATGTTGTATTCCTAGGAAGAAATGCAAAAGAAAAACTATGATGTATGTGGCCCTACTAGAATTCAATCTAAACAAGTGGGAAATAAGAACCAAAATGAAATATCATTCAAATTGTCACGTTACCTTCCAATCAGACCAAGACTTCAAAGACTTTACGTGTTGAAAAATAGTGTTGAACACATGAGATGGCATATGGAGGGAAAACATAGTAAGCTTAACTTTCTCATCCACCTGGTAGATGGTGAGGCTTGAAAATATTTTGATGATGAACTCTAGTTGTCTGCTCTCGAACCACAGGATGTTAGGTTGGGACTATTGATAACAAGTTTACTTCATTCAGTCATTCGACTTCCCCTTACTCTTATTGGCTAGTCTTTTGTCACTCTGTACAATCTACCTTTTAGTATGTGTATGAAGGAGCATAATTTATTCTTATCCTTGATCATTCCAAGTCCAAACCACCTTGGTAAGGATCTAAATGTTCTGGACGAATGAAGTTCTTACCTATGATGCAAGTACAAAACAATATTTTAACATGACAATTGCACTTTTATGAGCGATTAGTGACTTCTCAACTTATGGTATGCTTTCTGCGTGGAATACTCATAGACAACTAGCTTGTCTTTACTGTATGGAGCCTACCAAGTCATTTCAATTGCCTCATGGTAGAAAGCCTTGCTAATTTAACTGTTATTGCTAGTTCTTACATCAGAATCATACATTTTGAAAGCAAAGGCACAGTTTCAAGAAGGGAACAATCGAGAGAGATTATCCTCCACCACAGTTATCTAGGGAAGAAGTGTTGGCTAGAGTTTTATCTTTCAATCAGATCTTATTTGGTAACACGAATAAGAAACAAGAGATTCCAAGATTCCATGAGGAGCATAACTGGTTGAAAATGAGTATCTTCTAGGGAATTACCACATTGGAAAACAAATCTTATTCAACACAATTTTGATGTCACACATATTGAGAAAAAAATTGTTTGATATTGTCTTCAACACGGTTATGGATGTCAAGGGTAAAACCAAAGATAATTCAAATGCTTGTGAGGATATTAAGAACCTTTATAAGCGTCCAGATTTTGGGTTAGTTTAAGTAAATAGGAAGCCTAAAAAACCTAAAGCATCCTACACATTGAATAAGTCTCAAATAAAGGATATGTACAAATGGGTGAAGAAATTGATATTCCCAAATGGACGTGCCTTAAATATAGCTCAGTGTGTCAATGAACACGAATACAAGTTCTACGAGATAAAGAGTCACGATTGTCACATGTTCATGGAGAGATTAATATCATTGGCATTCCGTGACTTTTTTCCTTATGCTATATGGGATCCATTAACTGAACTCAATAACTTCTTTAGAGACATATGTGCAATTGAGTTACGGGTTGAGCATATGGAGTTGATTGAGAAAAATATTTTTGTGAACTTATACAAGCTGGAAAAGATATTTTCCCTATCATTCTTTGAGTCTGTAGAGCATTTGCCTATCCATTTACCTTATAAAGCTAAAGTTGGGGGTCTTGTGCAGTACCGATGGATGTATCCATTCGAGAGATGATATCTCTTATTAATATTTGTTTGTATTAATTAAGTTGCGTATTTTACCATTGAATAATTGCTTCGTAATATGTATATGCAAAATAGGTGTATGCAACACAAAGAAAAGGGCCCATAACAAAGCACGAATTGAAGGCTCCATTGTTGAGGCGTACATCATAAAAGAAAACTTTAAACTTCTGCTTATACTATTTTGAGCTGAATGTTTAAACAAATTTGAATTGAGTCAGTTAAAATAATGATAGGGGAGATATGGATCCAAATGGGCACCTATCCATTTTCTATTACTCAGTTCATGCATTTAGTCATGAGACTAGTAGAGATTTAGATGAAAATGAGATGAAGGTTGCAGAGATATACGTTCTCCTGAATTGAGTATAGATTGCGCAATATGTGGAGTGAGTCATTATTCCTTGTGTTAAAACTAATGTTTATAATTATGTGAATGCTTATTAAAATGTCATTTTGTTCATTATTGTAGGTAGTATGATGAAATATTGCGGCGTGAGCAACATAGTATCACCGATGAATTAATTGAAAAGCTCCACGAGAAAGATTCATGAACTGTCCACACGACCTTGTGAGTAAACTTTAATGAGATAATTGGTTCAATATTATAAATAGATTAATATAAATATATATTATTTTAATAGCTTTTGAGAGACGACACCATTGAAAATCACATACAAAAGCTAGGACTTGGTCCGCGTAAATGTGTGATCTATTATAATGGCTATAATCTTAACAGATTCAAATTTCACACTGAAGAGTATGAAAAATTCAAGAAAATAATGAATAGTGGTGTATGTGTGAAAAATAGTTGTTACAACATATACGAACAAGACTTCTACTGTATGTTAACAGAAATTATAGAGCTACAATACGGAGGGAAAGATAACACGGCTGTATTGTTCAAATGTCACTGGTATGATTTTGAGAGAGGACTTATAGTACACCTGAAACACAATCTTAAAGATATAAAGCGTAAATCTCATCTAAGCTTAGATGAGTCATTTATGTTAGCGAAGTAAGCAACACAAGTGTAGAACACACCATACCCGTCGAAGAAAGAAAGAATAGATTGGTAAACAGTTTGTCAAGTTCGGTCGAGGGACAATGTCTATGTTCCTTCATACGACGATGCAAATCATGATATAATGCCTATTGTTCCAAAGTACTTTCAAGAGCATTAAACTCTCTGTCTAATCCTAGTCGATGAGGACAATGAACTTGATATGCCAGGTATTCTTCATGATCCCATTAATATAATAAAAGAAGTGGATCAACCAAATCTAGAAGGAGTTAAAGAAGAAAGAATAAGAGAAGAAGAAAAAACAGAAGAGGATGAAGAGGAAGAAAAAAATGAGTGGAAGAGGAAGAAGAAGAAGAAGATCATAGCATAAATGTTAATTAACTCGTAAGCATATTTCTCTTCCCTGTTATTTTGCTAATTGATGAAAATTAATTTCGTAAATACTTTTGTATCATCATTGTAAGAAAATTAAATTAACTTAAGTGCATATTTCTCTTTCTTGTGAATTATAATTGGTCTTTTCACGTTCTTGTTCCTTTTTATACTTTATACGACTTAGAATGCATTGTGTTTATGTTTTCTTCATACTTGATTTTTTGCAAAACAGGATGCCGCTTAGAGGTAGAGCACAAGGCAGACGGGGGAAGGGAGGTGCAACCCTGGTAGAGGAGATGGTCCCACAATTTCACATCTTCCACCTTTACGTAACTATGTATCTACTTTTATATTGTACCTAAATCCATTCTCCCTTGATGTTTTTCAGTTTGGCTTATAAGATCTTTTGTTTAAATTGTAGAGCCCGTGGATATGGATGTGGGGGGTACTAAGGAGGAAGTCGACTCGAATAGGGAGGATGACTATTAGGATGTTTGCCGTAGAAGAAGATGGCCTAATAGACTCCATTCTGCTCCTGAAAATGCACCTGACAGATCTCTATTGCACATAAGAAGTATGCAGTAATATACTTTCAATGATAACCATTATCTATTAGTGCCTTTGAAACCAATTTCTACATTTGAATTTAACTTTCCTATGCTTGTAGTGCATTCTCTAGGGCTAAACACATCACGAAGACCATCACATTGATAGCAAATAATCATCATGATGACCATTGCAATTCATATAGACAATTTGAGCCACGCGTGTAGGGCATATGTTTCGATGACTTTCTAGTATAAGTTATTTTTTGTTGTATGTTGATTATATGTGCTCAGTATGAAAATTTTGATGTTATTTTGTTTAAATGTTTCTTTTATGTTTTTCTATATTTTGCAAGTAATCCTTTGTTTTCTTGTCATTTCAATAATGTTATCGCTTTCAGACACCAGAGAAGACCCAGTGCACAAAGGTTGTCTTCGACTATATTGCATAGATGTGTTTGTCATGCCACCTCAACAAATCCCGAGCTAGAGTTGAACGCGGACTAGGGCCAAATAAATTATAGTGGAAATAGTGGACCAAGAATTAGATGAGGCAACGAAATTAGAATAAACTTTGTGACTTCTTGGCCACGGATGGTTGGGAAAGGCATTAACAACCTGCTTCATCTAATAGGTGGACAAGAGATGAGCTTGTCCTCCATGTTGAGGTGTCCATCAGTACATAAGAACATGCGGAACGGATGGTAAACAAACTGATCTACTTGATGTTGGTTTTTTGATATTGTACATAATTATAATGTTAGTTTTATATTTAATGCAATTTTCATTACAATGTGTAGATTATAGAATTGGATAGAAAACCTAATGTGTTAGAGGTTTTCAACGAGACCCACATAGTAAGAAGACTAGGGACTATGTTGATCGGAAGTCTAGAGCAGTAAATGTAAGTATAATTGTCTATTTATCTATAACTAAATGAACTTTATGCCAACCAACTTGATTATTAGAGTTCTTTCATTTAGTTTTCTAATTTATCAAACTAATTTATTGATTTAGTTTAAAGGAGTCCTATAGTTAGGCTATCACCTCCAAATATAGTGACGATTTTTCTACCTAGTAAGAGTTGGACATCGAATAGTGGTTAACAGCATTAAGGGGAGTGAAGAAGGCTTGTTTATATGACTTTGGTGATATGGTGGACCTTGTTACTATTCTTAGGAAGCCACACAACTGTTGTTCGTCCTCCACTCCCACATTTTCTAGGGTTCCACGCTCATATCCTGATGACATCGATATACAGCACCATATCCTGGCTAAAGTGAACCAGCGGGCTCAACAGATGGAGTAACGAATGGGGGAGAGAGACTAACAGATGCAACAACAGATGAATTAGGGTATATAACATGTTGTGGCTGCCATCTATCAGACTTATGGCATTCCATCTCTACATGTACCTCCATCTCCATCTCCACCCTCGAATGTAAGTACTAAACACTTTTAAAACTTTAGAATTTAAACTTTATTACCATATTGTGTATGATTAATTTCCTTATAATGTTAACACTTAGTGATTTTAGGTGTTTTACATTTGAACATGTAACACTTAGTGGTTTTAGGACTGAAATATGAAATACTCATCCCATGGATGAGTCGAAGGTACCAACATATCCATAACGTAGAAAATGAGTTGTAAGAACAAACAAAATCGAATTGGGATCACCGGTTCGGATTTTAGAAAATAAAATAGGTGTTTTAGGTTCAAATCATTAACATTTAGTGGGAAAAATTTTAAATACTCGTCAAGTAGATGAGCCGACAATATCAACATATCCGTAATGTAAAAAGTGAGTTGTGGGAACAAACCGACTCGGATTGGGATCACTAGTTTGGATTTTAGGAATGAAAGTAGGTGTTTTATGTTCAAATCGTTAACACTTAGTGGTTTTAAAGGAGAAAATGTGAAATACTTATCCTGTAGATGAGTCGAGGGTACCGACACGTCTAAAACATAGAACGTGAATTGTGATAATAAACCAAATCGGATTTGGATCACAAGTTTGGATTTTATAAGAGAAAATAGGCATTTTAGGTCCAAACCATTAACAATTAGTGGTTTTAAGGGTGAATATATGAAATAGTCACCCCGTGGATGAGCTGGATGTACTGGCATGTCCGAAACATAGAGTGAGAGTTATGAAAATAAATCGAATCAGATTCGGATCCCTGGTTTAGATTTTATGAGAGAAAGTAGGCATTTTAGGTTCAAATTGTTAACACTTAGTGGTTTGGGGCGAAAATATGAAATAGTCATCCCATGAATAGGTCGAGAATATCAGTTTGTCTGAAACATAGATTGTGAGTGTTATGAGAATAAATTGAATCAGATTTGAATCACCAGTTTGGATTTTATGAGAGAAATTAGGTGTTTTAGGTTCAAATTAGGGTCGAATATGTCAATAGTCATCCCGTAGATAAGTCATATATGTCGGCATGTTTGAAACATAGAATGTGAGTTGTGAGAACAAACCAAATCATATTTGGGTCACTAGTTTGGATTTTATGAGAGAAAGTAGGCGTTTTAGGATCAAATAGTTAATATTTAATGGTTTTATGGGCTAAAATGTGAAATAGTCATCCCGTTGACGAGTCGGGAGTACTAACATGTCTGAAACATAGATGTTGAGTTGTGAGAACAAACCGAATTGGATTTAGATCACAGGTATGGATTTTATTAGAGAAAATAGGCATTATAGGTTCAAACCGTTAACATTTAGTGGTTTTAGGAGCGAGAATGTGAAACAGTCATCCCATGGACGAACCGAGGGAACCAGCATGTTTGAAATATAGAATGTGAATTGTGAGAATAAACCGAATCGGATTTTAATCAACGGCTTGGAGTTTATGACAGAAAATAAGTGTTTTAGGTTCAAACCGTTAACACTTAAGGAAGAGACTCATAGAATGGTAGAGGTAAATAGAGCTTTTGCACATTTTGGTTAATCCATGAACAGGATCTATATAAACATAAATCCCCATACATCTCGATCAGAAAAGAATCAGTGGTTTTAGGGGTAAAAATATGAAATAGTTGTCCTGTGTGGATTTTATAAGAGAAAACAATCTTTTTAGGTCCAAACCATTAACCCTGTAGTTTTAAGGGTGAACATGTGAAATAGTCGTCCAGTGGATGAGCCGGGGGTACTAATACGTCCGAAACATAGAATGTGAGTCGTGAGAATAAATCAAATCGGATTCGGATCACTGATTTTGATTTTATAAGAGATTGTAGGCGTTTTAGGTTCAAACTGTTAACACTTTTTGGTTTTACGGGGGAAATGTCCAATAGTCATCCCGTGGACAAGTCGAGGATACCAACATGACTGAAACATAGAATGTGAGGTTTGAGAACAAACCTAATCGGATTCAGATCACTGATTTAGATTTTATGGGAGAAACAGTCTTCAAACTTTATAATGATGTTTATGAATTTTTCTGTAATTAGTTAAAATCATATGTTTTACTTTACTATGTATCTTATAATTTTATTTTAACTTCTTTTGCAAGATGTTGCTGATGGAGGATCATAAGATCTGAGAGACAAGGACACGTACTTCTTGGACCTGTCTGGCATATGATAGGCTCCATTTTCCTGAGAATTTTTTTATTTGGTTGTGTTGTAATCTTCTGAATAATGTTGGTAGAGATTGAATTTTGTAGATTTTACATTATTTTTGATAATATAATATTATTAATAATAAAAAAATTTGTGTAGAATTATAAAAATTATGTATTTAAATTTAATAGGTTTTTTCATTATAAAACTAAATTAACAGGGGATTTAAAAAAAATTTAATTATCATCTACGACGGACGGTCGTTGCAGATAATAATTCATTTCCTATGCAAATAGTTTTTTCATATTTATTTGCGACGGAATTTCTATCTCAGATAATCATAATTTCAATTGCATATACTATTTGAGACGGATAATATTTGTGACGGACAACAATAGATATCCACGACGAACTTCAATCTCAAAAAATGTTATTAAAATAATTTTTTATTTTAAAAATTAATTGAGTAAAAGAGACTACCTATCTCCGACGGAAAACCCATCGCAGAATCCGTCGTAAGTAAATTTTATTTGTGATGGATTATATTTTCGTCGCAACTAGCTTTATTGTGATGGACTATCTGCAATGGAATTTCGTCTCATATGGGTATTTGCGACAGAAAATTGATTATCAGCGCCGGATATTTGCTCGTTGATAACCAATTTTCTTATAGTAAAAAAGAAATTCATGAAGCATTGATACAATTTTATACACTTAATAATTAATTGTGTTACACGTACTTGCAACCTTCCAAGTGCAAATTGCACGAGCACTCCATAAGCGTAGCTTTAATGTAAATCGTGTGACTACACCCACTATCAATATGTTGGTAGCACACACTGATCTTCGAAAAAAACTAGAAACTCAAACGATTGTAAAGCCAATTCATGGTTAATAAACTCGCTTAGGTTCCTGAAGCCTAACAAAATATTTGTTAAGAGATGTGTAAATTACAACAATAACAACAACAAACTAAAATTGGATTGTTCTAACATAGTTATTGATAAAACCAAAACATGCACCCAGTAGTAAGATGACACATGGATAGCCCTGGTCTAACAGCAAGATGACACACGGACAGCCTTATTTCCAATAAAAAGATGACACACGGACGAACTATTGACAAACCCACTGCCATTCTCGGACACCCCTGCACAGACCTGCAAACACAATTCTAGGGAACCCTGTGCACGGACACCCCTGCACACACCTGCAAGCACAATTCCAGGGAACCCCATTCACAGACACCCCTGCCCAGACCTACGAGCGTAATTCCAGGGATCAAGATCCTTCTAGGGCACCCGGCCATACCTACAGACAGAGGGACGAGATCTTCGAGATTGCCCTATTCCTTGCACGTTGACAATCTCACCTCTGAATTGCTATAAAAGGCCCAAAGGTATGCAAAACCAGACCATCCTCAATTTCAAGCTTATTACTAAAAACACAAATATCGTTATTCTCTCCATTTCTCTAAAACCTTACACTGACAAGAGCGTCGGAGTGTCCTTGGAGCCATCACCTCTCCTTTCCTCTAGTGACCCTCTAGTTCACCCCTATTTCCTTGTGGAGGCCCCCTTGAAGCACCGACCTCCAGCTCGGCTACATATTTTAAGCATCAACAGATTGGCACCGTCTGTGGGAATCCACCATCTCTCACTAACAGTAAAAGCAAATAAGTCTAAATAACTCATTTGTTGCCATGCCACCTAAAAACACTATAAGGAATACTGGCAAGGGAGCGGCCGGGGCCAACACCATAAATACATAAAAAAAACACCCATAGCCAACGGTCCAGGTCAAGAGCCCCTGTTATGTCCGAACGAAGGTCCTCTGACGACAATCCACAACCTCTTCCTGGGACCTAGCACCCCCGCTATACAGAAATCGACCCCTAAAACCTCCAAGAGGCCCCCGCAGCACATCCCACTATACCTATGCTCCAAGCACAGTTCGTGGAACTCTCACGATTAGTGACAGACCTCACCGCCAAGGTTCGCAGAGGGACTTGCCAGCCTTCTCCTACACCCCTTTAGTAAAATCCTAGGTGCGCAAGCTCAGCTAGCCGCGGACTTCCCATCGATAACTGTTCCACGATAGAGTCCTCGCCACCTCGCACCGTCAAATCCAAAGGGATCCTCTCCTCCAAGAGTAACCTTAGTCTTGATAGACGAATAGAAGAAATGGAACAAAGAATCAATGAAGCACTAAAATGCTGAAACCACAATATCCTAGACGAACTCAATGTTCAAGATCCCCCCTTCACTCAAGAAGTCCTCGAAGCCCCGCTCCTACTGAACTTTCGAATGCCTAAAGTCAAACCCTACAACGGTTCCACAGATCCTTTAGACCATCTCCAACATTATAAGACCACAATGACACTACACCGACATTCCAATCCCATAATGTGCTGAGCATTCCCCCCAACCTCGATAAGGTAGCCAGAATGTGGTACTCTCGTTTGAAACCAAGAGGCATTAGCACGTTCAAGGAATTGAGCTATGCTTTCACGTCTCATTTCCTTAGCAGCAAAAAACCCAAGAAGACTTCAGAGTCCCTGTTCAACATCATCCAACTAAGAGGATAAAGACTTCAAGCCTACATCTCGAGGTTTAATGCCGTCGCATGGGAAATCCCCGACCTGAACGAGATCTTGGCCCGTGCCAAGAAGTACATACTGGTGAAAAATGATCAGGCCTTCCGAAGAGCGCGGGAAGGGGACGCAGAGAAGAATAAGAGAGGCCTCGCTAGCCCCTGCCGCGAACCCTCCAAGTGACCTTTCTACAAAGGCAGTCATAAGGCCCCTGGTCACTTAGAGAGCTTTACTCTCTTCAACGCATCCAGGACTAACATCTTAATGCAGCTCCAAGACAAAACAATCTTGTAGTAGCCTTCGAAACCGTTGCACTTCAACAAGGATCGAGGCAAGTGGTGTCAGTTCCACAGGAACTATGGGCAAGACAGAGAGGATTGCTTGGCCCTGAAACACCAAATACAAGCCCTTATTATCAAGGGGTAGTTGAAAGAGTTCACCAGACCACGATAGGAGAAAATGCTAGAATGACCCCGAAGAAGTCACGAGCGCTCGTCTAGTCGAAACACCATGAACCAAACCCCTCGGGGAAGTCCTAAGCCAAACCAAAGAGGGCCCAATCAAAGAAACCTGGAGGCTGCCATGACCAAAATCATCAAGACTATCTGCGGGGAGCCTGCGGCCGAAGGCACCTTTGAACACAACGAAAAAACCTACACTAGGTCTGTGGCCTCAATCAGTGGACCCAATAAATGCAGAAAGGTAGACCAAGCAATCGCTTTCAAGGACAAAGATTTGGAGGGGGTTCAGACCCCGTACGACGATGCTATGGTTATCTCCTTTCTCATGGCCAACCACGATGTTAAGCGCATCTTAGTAACGGGAGTTCAGCCGATATCTTATTCTACGATGCATTTCAGTAGATTGCAGCTGGAGCCAATTTCCACCTCGCTTTAAGGTTTCTTAGGGAGGCCAATGTTTGCTGAAAGCAGCATAGTTCTCCCAATCACCGCAGAAACAGTTCCACAAGTAACCACCGTGCAGACTACATATTTCTGGTAGTCAAACAACTATCGTCTTACAATGTGATCCTCGGAAAATCTAACCTCAACAAACTTGAGGCAGTCGTCTCCACATACCACCTAAAAGTAAAGTTCCCCACCGAAGATGGGGTAGGTGAGGTCGGGGAAAACCAATAAATCGCCAAGTCTTGCTATCTAAACGGTGTAAAGGGAGGAAGAAGGACGGAGACCCTCCCACTTGAGTTGGACAACTTCAAGGATGAAAGAAAGACCCCAAGGGGCCAGTCATGGAAGAGTTGACACAATCCCCTTCAGTGAGGATACCTTTCGAATTATTCAAATCGACTCCCACCTTCCCGAAGCCCCCAGAAGATCCTTACTCGCTCTTCTTCAAAAAAATCAGGATCTATTTGCCTAGTCGGCCTCAGATATGACTGGAATCAGCCCAGAAGTGATCGTGCACGGGCTAAACATGGACCCAAACCATAAACCGGTCATCCTGAAGAAGTGATCGTTCACTCCCGAGCAACAAGTTGCTATCAAAGTCGAAGTAGACAAACTACTCGCGACCAATTTCATACTAGAAACAAACTACCTAGACTGGATGTCTAATATGGTGATGGTCAAGAAAGCTAATGGTAAATGATGAATCTGTATCGATTTCATGGACCTAAACAAAGCCTGTTTAAAAGACAGTTTCCCACTGCCACGAATCGATCAGCTCATCGACGCGACTTCAGGACACGAATTACTAACCTTCATGGACGCTTATTCCGATTACAATCAAATCCTTATGCACAGGTTCGGCAAAGAGAAAACAGCCTTCATTACCGAACAAGGATTATACTGTTACAAGGTCATGCCCTTCGGTCTCAAGAACACTGGGACAACTTATCAGATATTGGTAAACAGAATCTTCAGTGGACAGATAGGAAGAAATATGGAGGTCTACGTGGATGATATGCTGGTAAAAAGTATAAGTGCCAAATACCACGAAGTTGATCTGGAGGAAGCATTCAAAGTTCTTTGGCATCATCAAATGAAACTGAACCCCGCGAAGTATGCTTTTGGAGTCACCGAGGGGAAGTTCCTCGGCTTAATGGTAAACCAAAGAGGTATAAAGGCAAACCTAGAAAAAATCGAGGTCATCCTTGCCATGAGCCCTTCCCCGGACAGTAAGGGAAGTCCAACAGCTAACCGGACGGATTGCCACTCTGAGCCAATTCATGTCGAAATCCGCAGAGTAGTGCCTTCCCTTCTTCAAGGCCATCATAAAAGCCAAGGACTTCGTCTGGACTGAAGATTTTCAAAAGGTATTCGTTGAGCTAAAAGAATATTTGGGCTCACCCCCTCTCTAAACCAAACTCGTCATCTGCGAAGAACTCTTCTTATACTTTTCGGCTAGATAAGAAATAGTGGCCTCCATCCTGATCCGAGAGGAAGTTGGTGTCCAAAGACCCATATACTATGTAAGAAAGATCCTCCATGATGCGAAAACAAGGTATCTCCTTGTGGAAAAGATGGCTTACACCTTCCTGGTCATTGTCTGAAAACTCCAACCATACTTTCAAGCTCACACCATCATCCTCCTAACGAACCAACCTCTGAGACAAGTGCTTCACAAACCAGATGTCTCTAGAAGGATGGCCAAGTGGTCCATAGAGCTTAAAGAGTTTAACATCTAGTATCGTCTCCACAATGCCATCAAGGTCGAGGCCCTCGTAGACTTTATTATGTAAACCACACTCCAAGATAGGATAGATCCTACCCCAGATTTTGGTATGGTTGAGCTAGTTCTGTGATGGACCCTCTATGTTGATGGCTGATGCGATGAAATTAACACTAGCAAGTGAACTAACCATTCAAGTAATAAAATGATGAGTAAATATCGTTCGCAATGAGGACTGAGCAAATACTTCAAAAATTATGACTCAACTCTTGCTGTTATTTGAGCAAACGAATAATTGTAGGAGAAAAGTTTACTAACAATTAACTAAAGAAAAAAAAACAAAAGCACTAATAATTAACGGAAGATTTGCAAACTTTGGAATGAAGACTCTTATGAGCTAACGTGCTAAGGACTCGACTTCACCTAAATCACAATTGACAAGAGTTTTGAATGGACAAGTTTCACTTACTATGTTTTTCAAGATGGTAGAATCCCCAATCAATTGGTTATCCTTATTCAGATCTAACCATAATCTCGAGAATCATCAACTTCAAATATCCATATTCTAGGTCTATTCTAGATTGATTCAACTTAAGAAGCATTAAGTTCAATAGAATTCCTTTAAGTTAAATCTCCCTATTCGGTTACGGTTTAAACGGACCACATGAACTTCTTTGAATCTCTATTCGGTTACTCCTATTTCATTCATGGCATGTTTTACCCTGGCTTTGCATAGCCAACAATCCAAAATCATATTTATTAATTCAACTATTCATAAAAGCATAGCTTCTCTATTCGACACATCACTATGCCTCAAGAAGGAATCAAAATAATAAACAGCATTAAGAACAATAAAACACACTCTTTGAAAAACAGAGTAAATTCCAACTTGTCAAAATAGCACTCAAGATATAGGTTTAGGATCCATCTATCCTTAACACAAAAATATCTACTCCATAATAATATTCAAACAACCCATGTTCATATTATAAAGCATCAACATAGCTAGATAAGAATAATACAAAACCGGAGAAGAATGATTTAAAAGCTTGATGCGTAGCCTCCCGGAGTGTCTCCAACTCTCCTTTTGCGTCACCTCTCCTCCAAATTCTGTTTTTTTCTTCTACGGTCGCGCTCCTCTTCTTGTTCAACTAGGGTTTCAATTTATAACTTTTAGAATCCATGGGCTGGCACTGCAGTGCCAACATCCCGGCACTGCAGCTTCAAGACGTATTTCTAACCCTAGTCTGGCGCTGCAACTTCAACATCCCAGCGCTGCAGCGCCAACTTTCTGCCCAAATCCTCTCTTTTTGTCAGCTACCAGCGCTGCAGCACCAACATCCCAGCACTGCAACCTTGAGTTTCTGTCTCCTTTGTGCATTTTGGCCTTCCAGTGCTCTCCAGTGCTCCAGCAAGTGTCTACGCAACAGATTTCTATGACTTAGCATTGATCATTCAACTAAAACAACTTATTAGTAGAATAAGATAGACTAAACTCAAATTTCTAAAAACACATGCAACATAATTCTAATGCTTAAGATTAACACCAAAAATGTGCCTAAAAGCAGTATAATAACATGATTTATTCAGAGTTATCACACCCCAAAACTTACGTTTTTGTTCGTCCTCGAGCAAACTAGAACAAAATTCTATGCACACACATCTTAAGAGTGAGAGATGGTTTGATTAGATTTGATATAACATGCCTCAAAGATTGCATATAGATTATAATGCATGAAAACTTTCCAAATGCTGCTAATGTCTAGAATTTCAAATTCATTGCCAGCTTTATCTTACATCAAATTCTTAAAATGTGTGTGTGTGTAACACCTTTATAAACTTAATCGTCTCGCCACTCTGATCGGTTTATGCAAGCAAGTAGGATAATGCCAATCTTTTAAAGTCCATAAGCTTGCTTTTCACACCACTCTCCACTAATGTAGGCCATGACAATGCCCGAGATCACCAGGACTTTATTCAGCTTGTAACTTTGGCTAAGGTTAAGGTATGGTAAAAGATTTATTTGAGGCTAACATCACCTTAAGCACATCAACCAATATCAATTTTAAACTTTCCCTCAGTTATCATGGAATACTTCCAATGTTTTTGTTGTTGTCACATCTTCTTCTTATTCTTTTTTTTTTTTTGGTATGCTTGTACTATAGTAGCACCAGTCTTTATTTCTGTTTGCATTAATGAAACTAAAACATAGCATGTACACGATGATCAAACCCGACTTTGCCAGCTGCCTGTGATAGGCATAATACAAATTGATCAAATAGTTTGTGTGGTAAACCTTTTTAACTTCGATCTTTCCCTTGGTCACTCTCGATGGAAAATATGTGATACTTATCATAGCCAAGTGAAGACCACTTTCTCTTGCTCAATCCTCTGCCACCAATTAAGAGAATAGTCCATTCATTAATCGATGTGCTCACAGGTGAAAGGTAGAGTTATAGCATTTTGATCTTTTCATGTTTCCCTTTTTTTTTTTTTGAAAAACAAAGTAGGTTAGACAATCGGGTGACAAAACAATAGATATCCAAGCTCAAAAGAGGAAAACTAATGATAATCACATATCAAGGGTTGGCTAGACAGGCTCAAACTTTCCAAACATGCCTTGGATCCTTTCTTTGGTACTGTACTACCTAGGATTTCGCCTCGAGTGGTCTTCAAGCAAGTTCTAGAGTCTAAAAGATCACAAGAACTACACTGCTCACATAAACGTTCTCCGAAACAACAAGACAACAAAGTGTTTAGGTGTAAGTGCTCACTGTGTTCAAAGAGTTCGATGTAAAATAAATCCAACAACAAATTCAAGCACACAGACAAACACAACATTTTTCAAATTTTCAATGGCTATAATCAAGTCAATCTATTTCTCATCATTGGCAAAATCAAAATCAAACAACAGAAAACACTCAGATAAAACAAACAAAAAAATAACTAGACACATGAGCAGCACACAACACTCAGATAAAGTTTCCACCCCCAAACTTAAATGATACATTGTCCGCAATGTATAAAATTTGAATTATAAAGTAAGAGAAGGGAACTCCCCTGATTAATCGGAGGTCGAATCAATCGTCCTTGTCAATATCCTCATCCTTCGGATCACTGCTATGACCGGGATATGGTGGTGCGATGAGGGAAGAAGGTTGAATTTTAGTGATTTAGAGAGAGAGAGGTGCTAGAAATCAAAAATTGAATTGACCTAACAGTGACAACTCTGTTTATTTAAAAGCTCAGTGTATGATCTGGCGCTGCATCGCCAACTTCCCGGCGCTGCAGCGCTGAATCTCTGGACAGATCAGCGTGTAAGAGCAGTATTAGCGTGTGAGGGCAGGACCTGGCGCTACAGCACCCAAAGTGTGAGGCTGTAGTGCGGAATCTCTGTCCTGACTCCAAGTAATCTTGAAAATAAACCAAGAAGAACACATTTTAAAGCCATAAAAATTGAATTAACAGATAAACTAAACAACACAAAAAAAATTAAACACACAAAATAACTTCAAAAGGCAAGAAAAATAAAAAACAAAATGTTAGTTCTAATTTATAGTCTTTAGCTTGACTTTCTGATTTATGGCTCTTGGAGAATGGTTGTGGACGATTGAGGGTCAAACATCCCCATGATGTAATGCTTCAATCTGTACCCGTTGACCTTGAACGTCTCCTTGTTTTTCTCGTGTCATAATTCAACGGCACCAAAAGGTGATACACTTATCACGGTGTATGGTCCAGTCCACCGAGATTTCAGCTTTCCCAGAAATATGTGCCTTCTTAGGACTTCCAGCAACCGTTCCTCCATTTTACCTGTCAACGAAGAAGATATTATGGCAGGGAAAATATTTTTCTCTAAATAAGCATATTTCAAATGAGTAAGTAAAGTTTTCAATTCAGTTATTATTATTTGTTCTTCTGGCACTTCTTTTCCCATTTTAGACTCCAAGTTCCTTGCTTCTTCTTGGATGACGAGTTCTTCAGTGGTAGTAGTTCCCGATTCCATGATGCATCTCTCTGAAGTATCTTCATTTAATGTTTTCTCCTGAAACTCCTCTATGAGGTTATCAATAATATCCACTTGAAACCAAAAAGAAGTAGATACGCCAGAAGGGTATTTCATAATTTTATACATATAAAAAACTACTTGCTCATCATTGACTCTTAAAGTCAATTTCCTTTGTTGTACATCAATTAGGGCTCTCCCTGTAGCAAGGAATGGACGTCCAAGTATAAGAGGTATCTCACGATCCTCTTCCATGTAGAGAACAATGAAGTCTACAGGGAATATAAATCTATCAACCTTTACCAGTACATCTTCTATAATTCCCCGTGGTCTCTTAATAGATCGATCAGCTAATTGCAATGACACTGTCGTTGTTTTGACTTCTCCTAATCCAAGTTTCCTAAAAATTGAAAGAGGTATAAGGTTAATACTTGCCCCAAGGTCACACAAAGCTTTATCAAAGAATGAACTTCCCAAAGTGTAGGGTATAGTAAAACTCCCTGGATCTTTCAATTTTGGAGGTAGTTTGTTTTGCAGTATGGCACTGCACTCTTCAGTTAACGTCACCGTTCCATGTTCCTCAAGCTTCCGTTTATTAGAAAAAATTTCCTTTAAAAATTTAATATAACTAGGCATCTGTGATAAAGCCTCTGCAAATGGAATGTTAATATGCAATTTCTTGAAAATCTCTAAAAATTTTGAAAATTGCTTATCTAGTTTTTCTTTCATAAATTTCTGAGGATAGGGAAGATGTGGCATATATTTAGTTTCAGAGTTAGAATCGATCAAACCTTTACCAGTAGACTCCTTTCCTGACACAAGTTTCTCCTCTTGCATGGTCTCTTCTTTCTCGCCTTCTTGATTAGTGATCTCTTTAGATTTTGGCTCATCTAATTGTGTGCCACTCCTTAGTGTTATGACATTGACATCCTCCTTAGGATTTTTTTCTGTGTTGCTCAGAAGAGAACCTTGTGCACGTCCAGAAATTATAGTTGCTAGTTGGCCCACCTGAACTTCCAGATTTCTGATTGATGCTTCTTGATTTTGGAACCTAGTTTCTACTGAATTTAAGAATTTGGCCATTATGTCCTCCAAGTTTGACTTTTTTTCTTGAGGTGGATATTCAAGAGGAGGTTGTTTCGTATTGCTTTGATTCCAAGATAAGTTCGGGTGATTTTTCCATCCCGGATTATATGTATTGCTATATGGATTATTTTGCCTGTGAAAATTTGAAACAAAGTTAGCTTGTTTAGCAAATGAATTAGATGCAAATTGATTACCTGCCTGACAGTTACTGCTATGGTGGCCAATACCACCACACAATTCACATATAACATGTGTAGTAGGACAAAGTCCATCTATCTTCTTGGTGAGAACCTCCATTTGTGCTGTTAAAGCTATAACAGCATCTATATTGTGCAATCCTGAGGCTCTATTAATAGGTAACCTTTCAACTGGCCATTGATAAGAATTTGTGGCCATCTTTTCTAGCAATTCAATAGCTTCTTCTGAAGTTTTTCTCATGATAGTGCCACCTACAGTTGCATCAATCATGTTTCTGGTTGTACTGATTAAACCATTATAAAAAGTTTGTACTTGCATCCAAGTGGGCAACTCATGATGAGAACATCTTCTCAAAAGGTCTTTAAAACGTTCTCATGCCTCATAGAGTGACTCCCTATCGACTTGCAAAAACATAGTAATTTCATTACGTAACTTTGCAGTTTTTGAAGGAGGAAAGTATTTCCCTAAAAAAATTTGTGCCAATTCTGCCCATGTCGTTATGGATCCTACTGGCAAAAAAGTCAACCAGCCTTTTGCTTTATCCCTTAGTGAAAATGGAAAAAGTCTTAAGCGAATTGCATCCTCCGATACTCTATTATGCTTAAATGTGTCGCACAGTTCAAGGAAACTCGCCAAGTGAACATTTGGATCTTCTTGCGATAAGCCCCCAAATTGTACTAAATGTTGAATCATCTAAATGATGGCAGGCTTAATTTCAAAATTGTTCACTTGTATAGGTGGTCGCCGAATGCTAGACTCAACACCATCCATCTTTGGCATGGCATAATCCCATAGTGCACGTTGCACCTCTGCATTGTTTCCTTTGCCATTGTGTCAACTGTTACTGGTGCTGCTCTTCTCAAAGCGTGAAAAATGCGCTCAATCTCTGGATTCAATTCTGCAAGTATTCTCCCACTAGTACGTGGCATGCACTAGTGACGAAAACCCTGCAAAATAGACTTAAAAAAACCAAATTAATAAACTTTCAAATTAACTAGTAGAATCATAATAAATGTAATGTATTATTTCAATCCCTAGCAACGGCGCCAAAAACTTGATGCGATGAAATTAACACTAGCAAGTGCACTAATCAGTCAAGCAATAAAATGATGAGTGAATATCGTTCCCAATGAGGACTGAGCAAATACTACATAAATTATGACTCAACTCTTGCTGTTATTTGAGCAAACGAATAATTGTAGGAGAAAAGTTCATTAGCAATTAACTAAAGAAAAAAAACAAAAGCATTAATAATTAACAGAAGATTTGCAAACTTTGGAATGAAGACTCTTATGAACTAACGTGCTAAGGACTCGACTTCACCTAAACCATAATTGACAAGAGTTTTGAATGGACAAGTTTCACTTACTATGTTTTTCAAGATGGTAGAATCCCTAATAAATTAGTTATCCTTATTCAGGTCTAACCACAATCTCGAGAATCATCAACTTCAAATATCCATATTCCAGGTCTATTCTAGATTGATTCAACTTAAGAAGCATTAAGTTCAATGGAATTCCTTTCAGTTAAATCTCCCTATTCGGTTATGGTTTAAACAGACCATATGAACTTCCTAGAATCCCTATTCGGCTACTCCTATTTCATTTATGGCATGTTTTACCCTGGCTTTGCATAGCTAACAATCCAAAATCATATTTATTAATTCAACTATTCATAAAAGCATAGCTTCTCTATTCGACACATCATTATTCATCAAGAAGGAATCAAAATAATAAACAGCATTAAGAACAATAAAACACACTCTTTGAAAAACAAAGTAAATTCCAACTTGTCCAAATAGCACTCAAGATATAGGTTTAGGATCCATCTATCCTTAACACAAAAATATCTACTCCATAATAATATTCAAACAACCCATGTTCATATTATAAAACATCAACATAGCTAGATAAGAATAATACAAAACCGGAGAAGAATGATTTAAAAGCTTGATGCGTAGCCTCCCGGAGTGTCTCCAACTCTCCTTTTGCGTCTCATCTCCTCTATCTGTTTTTTTCTTCTACGGCCGCGCTCCTCTTCTTCTTCAGCTAGGGTTGCAATTTATAACTTTCAGAATCCACGGGCTAGCACTGCAGCGCCAACATCCCGGCACTGCAGCTTCAAGACGTATTTCTAACCCTAGTCTGGCGCTGCAGCTTCAACATCCCAGCGCTGCAGCGCCAACTTTCTGCCCAAATCCTCTCTTTTTGTCAACTACCAGCGCTGCAGCTTTGAGTTTTTGTCTCCTTTGTGCATTTTGGCCTTCCAGTGCTTTCCAGTGTTCCAGCAAGTGTCTGCACAACAGATTTCCATGACTTAGCATTGATCATTCAACTAAAATAACTTATTAGTAGAATAAGATAGACTAAACTCAAATTGCTAAAAACACATACAACATAATTCTAATGCTTAAGATTAACACCAAAAACGTGCCTAAAAGCAGTATAATAACATGATTTATTCAGAGTTATCAATGGCTCCTCAAACGGCACCGGAAGCGGCGTGGGGCTCATTCTATGCAGCCCAAACGGTTTCGCCAATGAATATGCCTTAAGGTTCGGGTTTAGCACTTCAAACAACGAAGTTGAGTACGAGGCATTACTAGCCGAAATGAAGTTAGCCAAAGCAATGTATTTCGAAGTCCTGGATGCCTATAAAGATTCTCAGCTACTAGTAAAGCAGATCAACGGAGAATATGAAGCCCGGGGAAAAAAATCACCTGCTACCTGGAGAAGGCCAAAGAGCTCGTCGCTGAGTTCAAAGTATTTCAGATAAACCAGATCCCACTGGTAGAAAATTCAAAGGCTGATTCCTAAGCTTGACTCGTCTCCTCCCGACAGCCAGAGCCCACACTGGCAGTCTACCTCGAAATACTTTTTGTACCTAACATTGAAGAGACCTTCATGCTACCTGTAACAGAAGTAGAAACTTGGGTTAATCCCATCATTCGGTATTTATGGGATGGCCAGCTCCCCGAGCAAAAAAGTGAAGACAGAAAAATCATCTCCCAAGCATCGTAGTATACAACCATAGATGATCAATTGTATAAGAGAGATCTCACAATGCTCTATCTAAAGTGTCTAGGGCCAACCAAGGCAAACTATGCCTTTCGGGAAGTTCACGAAGAGATCTGTCAAAACCACCTCGAAGGCCGAGCCCTGGCCTTTAAAATTCTCTGTTAAGGCTAGTACTGGCCCTGTATGTAAAGAGAAGCCATAGAATTGGTAAAGAAATGCAAGAGTTATCAACAGTACTCTGGGATCTCCCATCGATCGGTGAATCCTCTTACAGCGATTACCAGCCCGCTCCACTTTGCCATGTGGGGGATGAACCTCTGATAAGTGCTTAAATATTCATATTTAAGCCCCTTAATTTACATGTTTTAAGCTTTTTGTCTATAGGTTTTAGTCTGTTTTACTTCATTTTGTGTGTTTTACATGTTTTTATAGGTCTTGGAGAAAAAAAAAAAGCAGTTTTGGCACTTAAGGGAAGAAGCCTGGAAACCCTGGAACAGCTTCTGGCCAAAGTGCGATCGATCGCACTACTGCATATGATCGAGCGCACATGCGATCGTTCGCACACATGAAGGATCGAGCACAACAATGCGATCGAGCGCAAAATGCATGCGATCGAGCGCACATGTACGGACATGAACAATAAACTGCAGAACTCTATTTTGGAAATAACTCTATTTTGGAAATAACCCTATTTTGGAAATAAATGAGTTTTGTGTTTTAGGAAAGTTTAAGAACTCATGAGCCTTCTAGGACTACTCAAGCCCTATAAATATACTTGTAAAGCACACACAAATGAGGACTTCTTTTATCCCTTCTTTTATCTTTCAATCTTCTTTTAGTTTTAGGTTGGGAGGCTGGAGGCCGGATGAGCCCGAAGGAAGAGATTGTGGAGACGAATTGACGACTCTTCTCCATAATGTTTTCGAGTTTCTTCTTTACTTTTTATTTTATTATGTGTAATTAAATTCTTAGTAGGGCTTGGTTGAAGCCCTAATTATGTTTACTCAATAAATTTAGTATTGGTGCCTTTGCGATATTTATGTTGTGTTGCTTAACTTGATTAATACCTGCTTTTATTTAAATTCCTCATATGTATATGTCTGATCAATATGTGCATGTGGTATGGGCTTGTTAGTTAGATCAATTTGGATGACCGAGTCCTGGGTCTGACATTAGTAACAAAAGATATCTACACAGGATTCTTGGGTTAATCAACATGGGAAACTAGGAGTAGATACCATGCCCTAGGTCCCGTGTGGTTGTCGATTTCCACAGATCCTATGCTCTCTTAAGGAACAACTCAGCATACACTATGTTGAATCCCTTGAAAGAGAAAAGAGTTAGAGTAGATACCATGCCTAACTCGTTGCTTAGGGAGATCAATAGCCTAAAGAGTAGATACCATGCCCTTAGGTTGACAAACATTAGGTATTCATGACATGAGTAAAGCATTGGCATACTGTTATATTGTGGTAGCATAATTAGTGGTGGATATTAAGTCCCTACGCCTTTATCCTTATTATTTTATCTTTATCAAAATCAACTCTTTTATTATTTCTATCTTTTTTCATTACGAATATAATTCTAAAACGAAATTCACCAATCCTTGTGGAGATTATCTTGTTTTCGCACACTATACTACTAAGTTGACCTTGTGCACTTGCAAGTAAAACGAGTGCGATTATTTGCTTATTTATTTAGGTAGATAACCGCTCAACAACCTCTTCAGCTCTGTCACCGAAGCACCCGACCAACAAAAGTACTTCGTTATTGCGATAGACTACTTCACTAAGTGGGTAGAAGCCGAGCCACTGGCCAGCAGAAACTGACCACCAGGCTCGGAGTTTTGTCTGGAAATCCATAGTGTGCCGCTTCGGCATTCCTCTTATACTGGTGACAGACAATGGTAAACAATTCGATAGTGCTCGATTCAAAGCATTATACGAAGAAATGCACATCAAACACTGCTTCTAATCCGTTGGGTATCCACAAGCCAACGGGTAGGCCGAAGTAACCAACATAACACTTTTGCAAGGCATCAAAAGGAGAATAGACGAAGCAGACAGACAGTAGACCAACAACTTGCCGAACATCCTCTGGGCATATTGGAGCATTGCCCGAACACCCACTAAGAAGGCCCCCTTCTTCATTGCCTACGATTTTGAAGCACTCATTCCCTTAGAAATCGGGGTGCCCTCGCTAAGAGTACATAGTTTTGAAAGCAACAATAACGAAGAAGCCCTATGGATGAATGCTAACCTCATCGACGAAGCTCGGAATAAGGTCCAGATCTGATTAGCCACCTATTAGCAGAGGGTCGCCAAGTATTACAACTTTTGGGTCTGAAGCAAAAGCTTCAGGTTGCACGACCTCGTCCTACGAAAAAACAAAGTGTCTCGCCCACGGGAAACAGGAAAGTTAGTCCCAAACTAGGAAGGCCCATACCGCATTAAGAGGCTATGCCAATCCGGTACCTTCGAGCTCGAGGAACTAAGCGAAAAACTAGTTCCCCACACTTGGAAGGTCGAAAACCTTCGATGATTCTACCAATAGTTCACGTCTCGACTATGGTTCACAAAGGTGACTGGGTTTGATTGAAGTTGTAATATCAAAAGCACAATGGCAAAAAAAAGCAACAAGTTTAAAAGATAAAGCGAAAGGTTTCATTAAAATTTCAAACTTACAGAGGCACTATCGGCCTAGAAGTATAAAAAGAAATAATAAAAAAAAACACTAAGTCTAAGCCCTCAAGGGGCGGCCTCGACCTTTGGCTGAGTAGCTGGCTCCTCCTCTCCAGCAGGAACTACCACCTCAATCGTAACCACTTCTTCGTCTTCCAGAAGGGCCAGTAGGTCGAGAACAGTTGTTCTAGAGGGCCTAGTAGGTTGAGAAGAGCCTCAACCCTTCTATTGTCTTCTACTCGACTGCCGTCCAGTATGAGGTCGAGTCTTTAAAAGCTACCAAGGCATCCACCACGAACGTCCAAGTACGGGCTTCAGCCACCTCTCTGAGTCATTGCCCTGCAGAAACGACGGCGTCCCTCTCTCGAACGGCCTCAGCCCTGGCCTGGTTGGCCGCCTCTAGTAACACCTATAGCTAGTGAACAAGCTCGGCGCTCCAGTGACACATGCACCAGCGAGACATCACTGCCAATAGAACACTCGATTGAAACAAAGCAAGAAACTATTAGGCACTGATGTGCAAATTTTAAATGCTCGTAAGTGTACGAATCACAAATAGTATTGCGATGAGTTTACTCTCAAGGTCGATCTCTCAAGGAATGCAGTGATTTAAATCCTAAATTACTTTCTTAAAATTATTAAAACAAACTCTAAAATTAAATCCTAAACACTCTAATTAAAAGATTAATGAAGAGAAAATTGAAATAAAAACAATCAAGTAAATTAAACAAAACGAATTATGAAGAGATGAGTACAATCAATAAGAACAATTGGGAGTTTAGCTTACTATCCAATCATGATTTGGAACATTTGGTGAATATAAAGAATTAATCAACATCCAAGATTATTGGTATTTCAGCTAAGACTAGAGAATGCCATTAATCGTGTTTATTCTCAATTTATAACTAATTAATTAAATCCCAAAATTCCTATATATAACTGAACGAAGATGACTTTGTAGACAGAAAAGTCACTCTAGGGTTTCTGTTCAGGCCGTGTGCTTCTCCTGCTGTCCAGGCCATGTGTTTGCTGTTGTCCAAGCCAGATTTCTGCTATCCAGAACTGGTCCGATTGTGCTGCTATCCAGCCCATGCAAATCCAAAAAAAATCAAAATTTAATAGCTCCTTCACTTCTACCACGCTGAAATCACGCACAGCTTGACCTTTATCTACTAAAACTGCCATAATTTTCTCTAGAAAATTATATTTACAAGCCATAAAATTCTCCAGAAAATAGACATATGGATCTTTCCAAGCATATATGGATTATTTCCTAGTTCTTCTCGAATCAATATAGCTTAATCCGCAAAAATCACTTCTATCACGCTGAAATCATGCACATCCTGACCTTTGTCTACTAAAACTGCCATAATGTTTTCTAGAAAAATCATATTTATGAGTCATCAAATTTTCCAGAAAATAGATATCCAGATCTTTCCAAACATATATGACTCATCTCCTAGTTCTTCCTGAATCAATACAGTTTAATCCACAAAAATGACTGATCTGTACGGACAATTCTGGCAATTTAGTGAAACTCATTTCTAAATGCTAGTGAACCTATAAAACAACGAAAAATAACTCAAAGTAACAAATTCCTAAGCTAAACATATAAATAAATACTTAAAAAACATACAAAATACTAGGACAAATATTCGTTCATCAGCCACCATATCATGCAAAAAGTAAGAGAAAGGAAAAGAAAGCAAAGAAAATGAATTTTATACCTAAGAGCATAGGGCCTCAACCATAGAGTAGAGAGCCTCGATAAGCCTCTGCGATAACTCGAGCATGTCATAGGGCAGAACCCCCATGACTAGATGTTCTCGAGCTACCCTGGGGTACGCAAAAACAGAGTCATTGGTCCTCAAGCCCCAGTTAGGTATAAAGACCATCACCCTAAGAGCCTCATCTCGGGCAGAGGTAGGGGCAGCAAATAAGACTGTAGCAGTCTCCACCTTGAGGGAGCACTTGGGAGGGCTCTCCAAGTCAATGGGGGTGGGAGAATGAGCCCGAGGCCTCTTCCTGGCACCAGACCTAGAAACGGACTGCTTCTCCGCTTGGGAAACTTTCCTTGGCTCAAAGGTGAGTCTCTTCGCCCGCTCTCTAGCCTTAGCTGTCGCCTCTATCTCTGCCCAAGACATCCAAAGGAAACCATAGGTATGGAGTAAAAGAGAAGTGACATAAAGTAAAATACAAAGGTAAAAAGAAAGCAAAGTATAAAACGACGGGCATGAGATTACCACTCTCTATAAAGGACTCGGGGCACGGAAGGCAGAGACAGTGCCTCACCAACTCCTTATTGTAGTAGAGGACCTCCACGTCCATAAGTGTAGCCACCATAGCATTCACTGTCTTCTGTTCATGGTGAAGTAGGCTCGTTTTCTTGCACTTCCCTGTCCAGTCTAAACTCCATAAGAGCGAGATGTCGAATAGATGAATGTTATTATCAACCGTACCGAGTTCGGCACCAACTAATATAGTGCCACGTCAAAGTACCGCAGCACGACACAAAAGAAGGGATGCAAGAGAAAGCGTAGCCTGGCCCTTATGTGTTGTTCATACACACATAGCTCATAGAGCGCACGACTCGGAAAGGCATCACAAGCCCTCTCCCTAACCCTGGCTAACCGAAAGGCATATTCCCTCGAAACACGATATGCCCTTCGGATCACCTCAAGATCCTCCTCCCTGATCTGGCTAGGAATAGTGTTCGCAGTAAACTCCCATTGTTCCATCTCCTCAATAGCCATAACCCTTCTAATCACAAGCAAGGCCGCATCCACATCGTTCTCAGATGAGAAGTCCTCTTCATACTCCTCCACCATAGGTATGAAAGGCACCATGGCTAATGGCCCCTCTCTGACCTCGATTCTTTCTGGGGTCTCACTCCTAGAAGATGACGTGTCCGACCTCGTCTCCTTAGAAGTGCTACTACAGCTACCACTACCACTACTACCACTAGGCCTATCTTGAAAGCTATCTATTGAAAATATGAGAAATTGGAATAAGAGACTCGCCTAGAATACAAATAGCACGAACAAATTCCTCTTCAGTAAGACGCTTCGACACTTCACTCCGAGCACCCAAACCAAGGACAAAGTACAAAGCAAAAATGTCCACCAAGCCTCTTCTAACCAGGGGATCAATACCGAACACTCTCACCCTTTAAGAACGAGGTTGAGGGTTCTCAAGCTCTCTCTCTCTAAAGAATTACTAGAATAGAAGTGAAATAAGAGCAAAGCACCCTTATATAGGAGAAAGAAATATGGTAATTTAAGCCGGATGGATGGAGAGATATGGTGTTCGGAATGCTCGAGACTACTTTTGCACTCTCCAAGAACCCACAATCACAAACAAGGCGACGCTTGGTCCGCTCAAGGCACAGTTTCGTTCCCCAAAGGAACAAAACATTAATGAACATCACCATTTTCACTCCAAAATGACTATGCACGTTAAATAATCTGATGAAAGCCACGTGTCAATGAAATTTCTGGAAATGTGATTAGAGATGGTTTTTTCAAACTTAGGCCTAAAGAAAAATAGCCCAAAAGCACCAAGATATCCTTCATGGGCCTAAAAGGCAAGAAGCTCAAGAGTCTACTTGAAACCCCACTGGAAGAAGTCCTGGCCCTACCAAAAGCCTCGAAGCTCAGACTAATATCTCCAAGGCCGAGCATATTGACTGCTGCTCATATGCTCAGACCAATGTCTCCAAGGCTGAGCATATTGATTATTGTTCATATACTCGGACCAATGTCTCCAAGGCCGAGCATATTGACTGCTACTCATATGCTCGGACCAATGTCTCCAATGCCAAGCATATTGACTGCTTGTCATATGCTCGGACCAACATTGCCAAGATCGATCATATTGATTGCTTCTCATATGCTCGGACCAGTGTCTCCAAGGCCGAGTATATTGACTACTGCTCATATGCTTAGACCAATGTCTCCAAGGCCGAGCGTATTAACTACTCCTCATATGCTTGAACTAGTGTCTCAAAGGCCGAGCATATTGACTGCTGCTCATATTCTCAGACCAATGTTTCTAAAGATGAGCATATTGACTGCTGCTCATATGCTCGGACCAATATCTCCAAGGCCGAGCATATTGACTGCTCCTCATATGCTTGAACCAGCGTCTCCAAGGCCGAGCATATTGACTACTGCTCATATGCTCGGACCAATATCTCCAAGGCCAAGCATATTGACTGCTCCTCATCTGCTCTGACAAACGTCTCCAAAGCCAAGCATATTGACTGCTGCTTATATGCTCAGACTAATGTCTCTAAGGCTGAGTGTTGTGAGTTTTAAATTACTCACAAGCGCACAAATCGTTTGCAATATAGTGTTGTGCAAGTGCGAGGTCGAATCCATAGGGAATTGCGTTGTGAAAATAGTTTTTTATCTAAACTAACCTTATTTTAACCTAGCTCCGAATAGTGAATTATATTTTGCAAAACAAATATAAACTAAACTAAATTGATTTAATAACTAATAATGAAAATACTAAGGTTTCCGAATCCACCCAACCAAAGTAAAGCATATATCTTCATGTTCTATATAGAAATAATCTATCCAAACATTCCATGAATCCAACATAAACAAAAAACAACGAATATCCCAATTAAACCAAAAGCATCCAATGTATCCTCTTTTAACAAATCACAAAGAAAATCCAATTTAATCGAAAAGGATTTGATGTATCCATCGGATAAATCACACAGAATATCCAACAGAACAATTAAAAGCTATCAATCGTAAGAATTTAATCAAACAATTGAAATAGAACATTTAAACTAAACATATCATAATTGTATAAACATATCTGAAAATATAATGCTAAACAATGGCGAGGCTTCATCTTCAACCTTAGCTGAAGATTTTAGCCACCCATCATCATGAAACTAAATTTCACAATAAAAAGTGCTAAGTATTAAAAACTTGAAAAGAATTAAAATTAACTGTACATTGGGAGAAACGTCACACGATATTGGGCAGCACTTCCCCCGGTGGTGGCAAAAGCCCTTAGGAGATCTACTAGAATGCTAGTAGAAATCCACCAGACTGCACACTGAATAATGAGGTGAGGTAGTGTTTATATAAGGGAATTCTTGGAGTACAATGAGCTGTAAATTCGGTGTGGGATACTGCTCTTTTGCGATCAATCGCAAGTCTGGAGCGATCGATCGCAGCATGGTGCGATGCAATGTGTCTGGTGCGCTGTAAGTGCTTCCTATCCGATGTGGGATGTGCGAGTCAACTGCGATCGATCGTAGCCCTATTGCGCTCGAGCGCATCACAGTGCGTTATAATATATATGCAGTATCAAATGTTTCCTTTCCAATATGGGATGTGCGAGTCACTTGCGATCGATCGCAAGTATGATGCGCTCGAGCGCAGGTGCGATTGATCTCATGTCGTGTGCACACGATAGCAGGTGCAATCGATCGCACGTCCTGTGCGCTCGATCGCACTAGGCATCCTCAGCTTTTGCTCTTTAAGCCCTGAAGTTTCCACATTGCTTCATTTTATTCCAAAACCTATAAAAACACAGAAAACACAGAAAATAGATAAAATAGCACGAAATAATATAACTAAGAACTCAACAAATGTAAACTAAGGGGCTAAAACATGTAATATTTAGCACTCATCAAATACCCCCAAACTTACATATTGTTAGTCCCATAGCAATACGAAACTAAAAACTAAATGAAAAACAAAGAATATAAAGATAAGTTCATAACTTATGGTATCCAAAGATTTTAGGAGCACACACCACCAAGATAATGATTCATGAGCAAGCTTAAAAAGATAAACCCATCTTCGCAATGAATAGAAATGTTAAAATCTAATTACTTACAAAAGGCAGGCTAATGCATCATAAGTCTGACTCAGTGTGAAGTGAATTAGTAAATAAAAATGAAGCTTCCAAATGAGTCCAATGTGTAAGGTCTCTATGTCTCAAGATTCACCGCATTTCCTATCAGAATGAACGAAAATGGCATAGTTTTTATTTTCTTCTCTTTTTTGTAAGGCTCTGTTATGTTTAGTTTCCTTAAGCTTTCTAATTGACCCATGTAGCGAGTTTTAAGTCAATGACTCCTAAACCAGATGGTTTTAGGGCAATAGGTGTACAGACACCCCTTAGGACTTACTAATTCAAGTCAAAAAGGCTACGAAATTAAACTGACCTTAATACTATTAAACAAAATTCGAACGTTTTAACGTGAACACTAACTGCTTACTGAGGCAAGAGGTCAAGTTACTCAGTGGAAAGTTTATTTATGATCATCATTTTCATTTTTTTTATATATATGCCAAAGTGTTAATCCAACAAGTCATCCAGTTTCAGTTAAGACAGAAACATACACATTAAAATCACATGTCATACCTCACATAATGCGTACTAATGTGCTCGTGTTAGATTCGAGATCAAACATGTGAATTCTCAAATGCCTCAAGTAAGTAACTAAATTTTAAAACTTTATCAACAGATCATGTGTTCCAAAATTTAAGCTCACCAATGAATCACATCACAGAAATTGTTTAGATCAACCAAAATTTCAAAATAACATGAGCATGCATTAAAAAAAACAACAACAAATTAGGACAAAGTGTGTGTAATGTGTCTCCCATACCCCCAAACTTAAATTACACATTGACCCCAATGTGTGAATAATATGAAAAGAGTTGACCTGGGATATGGAGAACTATCTGGACTGGTATGGCTCATAGCATACCCCCAAACTTGATCTGCAGTACGCGTTGTCCCTGAAAAATAAAGACTAGAAAACAAAAAATATTGGAAACAAACATTAAACATAAATATGTAAAATAATAAACAAATAAAAAGAAAAGTTGTGGGGTGCCTCCCATGAGCGCTAAGTTTAAAGTCTTTAGCCAGACTCTCCTTAGTAGATGACCCTCAATCAGAGTAAATAGGATCCGTCAACAATATCGTCTCAATGTCCGGACTCCTCAACTCCAAGAATGGTTTTAGCCTCTGCCTATTTACCTTGAAAGTGTTACCATTCTTTGGATCCTCAATCTCGATGGCCCCATGAGGAAAAACTGACCGAATAACAAAGGGGCCGATCCATCGAGACTTGAGCTTACCTGGGAAAAGATGCAGGCATGAGTTGTAAAGAATAACTTTTTGACCCGGCTCGAAAACTCGTCTCAAAATGTTTTGGTCATGAATCTTCTTTATTTGTGCTTTGTATGACCGTGCACACTCATATGCATCATTTTGCAGCTCCTTTAATTCATTGAGTTGGAGCTTCCTTTGGGATCCGGCCTTTAAAAGATTAAAGTTCAACTGTTTGATAGCCCAATAGGTTCTATGCTCTAATTTTACTGGAACGTGACAGGCTTTTCCATACACAATACGGTATGGAGACATGCCAATTGGCGTCTTGAATGTTGTTCGATATACCCACAGTGCATCAGTCAATCGTAGAGACCAGTCCTTTCTATTAGGGTTCAGAGTTTTCTCCAAAATGTGCTTAATCTCACGATTGGAAATTTCCACTTGTCTACTCGTCTGTGGGTGATATGGGGTGGCAACTTTGTGTGATGAAATACTTCTTCAACAACTGCTCAAAAATTCTGTTGCAAAAGTGCTTACCTCCATCACTTATAATTGCTCGAGGCATACCAAAACGAGCAAAGATATTGTTCTTCAAAAATTGGACCACAACTCTATGGTCATTGGTCTTACATGCAACTGCTTCTATCCATTTGGAGATATAGTCCACAGCAACTAGAATGTACAAATAGCCAAAGGAGTTTGGGAAAGGTCCCATAAAATCAATGCCCCACACGTCAAAAATCTCAACAATCAGAATGAGGTTGAGGGGCATCATATTCCTCCTAGAAATACTCCCTAGCTTTTGGCAATGCTCACAAGATACACAGTAAGTGTGAGAGTCTCGGAACAGGGTAGGCCAATAGAAACCGCACTGCAAAATCTTCGCAGCGGTCTTTTTAGCACTGAAATGGCCTCCAAAAGTATGATCATGACAAAAGGTGATAACATTAGATTGGTCATGCTCAGGAATACACCTTCTGATGATCTGATCGGGACAATACTTGAACAGGTAAGGATCATCCCAGAAAAAATGTTTTACCATGGCCAAAAACTTTGATTTATCTTGTCGCCCCCAATGTAAAGGAATTTGACTGGTGACAAGGTAGTTCACTATATCAGCAAACCATGGCGCGGGATTGTGAGCAATGTGCATCAATTGCTCATTAGGAAATGTCTCAGAAATGGGAGTGGCAACCTCAGTGAAATCCACAATCAATCTAGACAAATGGTCCGCCACCACATTTTCGGAACCTTTCTTATCCCGAATCTCTATGTCAAACTCTTGAAGTAGCAAGATCCATCGGATAAGACGAGATTTGGCATCTTTTTTAGAGAAAAGATACTTCAATGCTGCATGGTCTGAGTAGATAATGACTTTAGATCCTGACAAGTAGGATCTGAACTTGTTTAATGCAAAAATGACTGCTAGCAACTCCTTCTCAGTGGTAGAGTAATTGAGTTGTGCGTCGTTTAGAGTTCGACTTGCATAATAGATAACATGGGGAAGTTTATCAACACGCTGCCCCAAAACAGCTCCAACAGCATAGTCTGATGCGTCACACATAATTTCAAAAGGCATACCCCAGTTGGGTGGCGGAATAATGGGTGTGGATGTCAGAATCTTCTTCAGATCCCCAAATGCTTCTTACAATCTTCATCAAATACAAATGGGGCATCCTTTATTAATAACTTGCATAAGGGCTGGGTGATCTTATTGAAATTCTGGATAAATCGCCTGTAGAATCCTGCATGGCCCAGAAAAGATCGAACCTCCTTCACTGTACGTCGGGGTGGAAGGTTGGAAATCAGGTCCACCTTCGCTTTGTCGACCTCAATCCCTCGATGAGATATGACATGCCCTAGTACAATACCTTGCTTGACCATAAAATGGAACTTCTCCCAATTAAGCACTAGGTTCTTCTCCTTGCACCGCACTAAAACCAAAGTGAGATGGTGCAGACAGTCCTCAAATGTTGAACCGAAGACGGAGAAGTCATCCATGAAAATCTCTAAAGAACATTCCAACATGTCAGAGAATATGCTGACCATGCACCGCTGAAAAGTTGCAGGTGCATTGCATAACCCAAAGGGCATGCGATGGTAGTCGAATGTCCCAAAAGGACAGGTAAATGTTGTCTTCTCCTGATATTTGAGGTCTACGGGGACCTGGTTATATCCAAAATAACCATCCAAAAAACAATAATACTCGTGCCCAGCCAAACACTCCACCATCTGATCAATAAATGGGAGTGGAAAATGATCATTCCTTGTGGCAGCGTTCAATTTACGGTAGTCTATACACACTCTTCACCCTGACTGAACATGGGTTGGCACCAACTCGTCGTCCTTATTCTTTACTACCATAAATCCAGCTCGCTTGGGCATGACATGAATCAGGCTCACCCACTTGCTATTAGAGATGGGATAAATGATCCTTGCATCTAACAACTTAATTACTTCTGCCCTCACTACCTCTTGCATAGCTGGGTTGAGCCTTCTTTGTGGCTCTCTTGATGGCTTGGCATTCTCCTCCAAATGTATCTTGTGCATTACCAACGAGGGGCTGATTCCCTTAATATCCTCAATGGTCCAGCCTATAGCTTCTTTGTATTCTCTCAAAACATCTAATAATTTCTCCTCTTGAGCCTCAACCAAATCTGAAGCTATAATCACAGGCAAAGACTCTGCTGGACCTAAGAACTTATACTGAAGATTATCCGGTAAGGGTTTAAGTTCCTTCTTAGGATGCTCAAGTTCTTCAGTCTCTTCCTTCTCACTACTCTCCATAAGAGCAGACTCTAAAATGGCATTTGCTTGCTCAAGTAACTTATCCAAATCCAGATCTTCTCCAAACTGAGCAAAGCCTGCCTCCAGGGGGTCCTCTATGCTTGATTCATCCACCGTCTCTTCAATAATCTCCTCTATTAAGCATATATTTCTCACTTCAGCAAATTCCAGTGGTTGTTTAGTGATATCGAAAATATTCAACTCCACTGTCATATTTCCGAAGGAAATCTTCATCACCCCTGTCCTACAATTGCTTAGGGCGTTAGCCGTGGCTAAGAATGGTCGCCCTAGAATCACCGGTATCTGAATCCCTATATTCTGGACCGGTTCTGTATCTAGCACAATAAAATCCACGGGGAAATAAAACTAATCTACCTTTATCAAAATGTCCTCAACTACTCCCCGTGGTATTTTCACTGACCTGTCAGCCAATTGAAGTGTTATGGATGTGGGCTTCAATTCTCCTAACCCCAACTGCAAATAGACTGAATAAGGCAAAAGATTCACACTGGCTCCTAAATCCAATAGAGCCCTCTCAATCTGGCTGACTCCTATCATGCAAGAGATGGTAGGACACCCTGAGTCCTTATATTTGATCGGCAGCTTGCACTGAAGAATTGAGCTAACCTGCTCAGTCAAAAATGCCTTCTTCAGGACGTTCGTCCTCCTCTTGATAGTGATCAAGTCCTTCAAGAACTTGGCATATGATGGCACTTACTAGATGGCGTCCAAAAGTGGAATATTGATTTGGACTCGCTTGAACACCTCCAGAATTTCTTCAAACTTCCCTCTTTTCTTGGGTGCTTATAATCTCCTAGGGTAAGGTGCTTTAGGTACAAACAACCTAGGAGGGTCATTCACAGTAGGAGTGGCTGTAGATAGCTCAGCATCTCTCTTCTCCTTGTTGCCACTTTCTTGCCCTTGCTGCATAGCAGGGCTCTCTTCCACTCAATTGTCTACTTGTCTCCCAGACCTTAATGTGACAATCGATTGCACTTGTTCCTGCCCCTGCGTAGGATTTGATGATTTTTCGACTGCAAACTGTCTCTTTGGGTTGGTCACGGGCTGACTGGGGAACTTTCCCTTTTCTCTTTCACCCAAGTGACTTGCGATTTGCCCCATTTGACTCTCTAGATTGGCAATCGCTTAGGTGTTTACTATTATCGCACTCCTCACTTCGTTAATGGATTAGCCGGTCATCTTCATAAACTCCTTAAAGGTGTCCTCCAATGACTGTGAAACCAACGTTGGCGCTTGAGTGGGAGTATGGTAAGCAGATGCTGGTGCTGGATGGACTAAGCGACCATGACTTGTAATTGGTGGAGGCAATCCAGGCGGGTATTGATATTGAGCATGATGAGGGGTTCCTCCCTGATTCAACGATTGGTTCTGCTTCCATAAAAAATTAGGGTGATTTCGCCACCCTGGATTGTAAGTCTCAGAGTAGGATCCACTTGATTTCCTCTGATAGTCATTGAAAGCGTTTACATGTTCCGTGCGACTCTCGGCAAAAGCCGGCATAGATAGACAATTCTGTGCTAAATGCATAGGACTAGTACAGATGGAACAACAATCGTCATTAATTGTATTGGCAGCATTGATGGACTTGTCTATAGTGAGAGCGTCAATTTTCTTGGTGAGAGCATCTATCTTTATCTTCAAGTTAGTCTCCTCCTTAATCTCATAGATGCCTCCTTTCCTAGGAGCACAAACGGACTTATCCCGACAGCTTGAAAAATCCCACTGCTGCGAGTTGTCGAATAGTTTGTCCAATGCCTTGTATGCTTCATCCCCTGTCAGACTTAAGAATGCCCCCCCATTCATATACTCGATCATGCTACGGTTGGGTTGAGTCAACCCTTGGTAAAAGAACTGAACAAGTCTCCACTTCTCATATCCATGTGGAGGGCATCTAATCAGTAACTCTTTAAAACGCTCCCAACTCTCAGAAAACTTCTCATCCTCATCCTGAGTGAAAGAACTAATCTCTTTTCAGTACTCATTCACTCTAGACATTGGGAAAAATTTATTATAGAATTTACTCAGCATATTTTCCCAATATGTAATAGACCCGGATGTGTTGGAATCCAGCCATGCCCTACTCTATCATGAAGAGAAAAAGGGAAAAGTCTAAGATGGACTAACTCCTCAGAGAAGTTCTGGAACTTGAATGTGGCACAAATATCTTTGAACTTCTTTACATGGCTGTAAGGATTTTCAAGATCTAAGCTATGAAATGAGGGTAAGAGTTAGATGACATGTGGCTTTAAATCAAAATGGGTAGCATTGGTGGGTGGCAACACGATGCAGGAAGATGAGTTAGTCGCAACTGGTGCGAACAAATCTCTCAAGGACGTGGTGGAGTCCACGTTCCACGCTCTAAGTTGCTCTTGGTTCCTCAAGTTTTCTCCCATCTCAATTGTCTCTTGTTCAGCAAGTGACTTCTTCTGTCTCCTAAGCGTTCTTTCTAAATCGGGATCTAAAAGTGTCAATTCTAAATTCAGGGATCTCCGACCAAGCATACACCAAACAGAAAACAGTAAAACAAACTAACTAGCAGAAGCAGCAAAATAAAATAAAACAAAAATGCTAACTAAACTAATAGAAAAATAAAATCAATTTAGACAAAAATTTCACAAACAAAAACAAATCCCCAGCAACGGCGCCAAAAACTTGTTGTGAGTTTTAAACTACTCGCAAGCACGCGAATCGTTTGCAATATAGTGTTGTGCAAGTGTGAGGTCGAATCCACAGGGAATTACATTGTGAAAATAGCTTTTTATCTAAACTAACCTTATTTTAACCTAGCTCCGAATAGTGGATTATATTTTTCAAAACAAATATAAACTAAACTAAATTGATTTAATAACTAATGATGAAAACACTAAGGTTTTCGAATCCACCCAACCAAAGTAAAGCATATATCTTCATGTTCTATATAGAAATAATCTATCCAAACATTCCATGAATCCAACTTAAACAAAAAACAACGAATATCTCAATTAAACCAAAAGCATCCAATGTATCCGCTTTTAACAAATCACAAAGGAAATCCAATTTAATCGAAAAGGATTCGATGTATCCATTGGATGAATCACATAGAATATCCAACAGAACAATTAAAAACTATCAATCGTAAGAATTTACTCAAACAATTGAAATAGAACATTTAAACTAAACATATCTGAAAATATAATGCTAAACAATGGCGAGGCTTCATCTTCAACCTTAGTTGAAGATTTTAGCCACCCATCATCATGAAACTAAATTTCACAATAAAAAGTGCTAAGCATTAAAAACTTGAAAAGAATTAAAACAGACTATACATTGGGAGAAATTTCACACGCTGTTAGGCAGCACTTCCCCCAGTGGTGGCAAAAGCCCTTAGGAGATCTACTAGAATGCTAGTAGAAATCCACCAGACTGCACACTGAATAATGAGGTGAGGTAGTGTTTATATAAGGGAATTCTCGGAGTACAATGAGCTGTAAATTCGATGTGGGATACTGCCCCTTTGCGATCAATCGCAAGTCTGGTGCGATCGATCGCAGCATGGTGCAATGCAATACGTCTAGTGCGCTGTAAGTGCTTCCTATCCGATGTGGGATGTGCAAGTCAACTGCGATCGATCACAGCCCTATTACGCTCGAGCGCATCACAGTGCACTATAATATATATGCAGTATCAAATGTTTCCTTTCCAATGTGGGATGTGCGAGTCACTTGCGATCGATCTCAAGTATGGTGCGCTCGAGTGCAGGTGCGATTGATCTCATGCCGTGTGCGCACGATCGCAGGTGCGATCGATCGCACGTCTTGTGCACTCGATTGCACTAGGCATCCTCAGCTTTTGCTCTTTAAGCCCTGAAGTTTCCACATTGCTTCATTTTATTCCAAAACCTATAAAAACACAGAAAACACAGAAAATAGATAAAACAACACGAATTAACATAACTAAGAACTCAACAAATGTAAACTAAGGGGCTAAAACATGTAATATTTAGCACTCATCACCGAGCATATTGACTGCTGCTCATATGCTCGGACCAATGTAGACCGAGCATATTGATTACTACTCAAATTCTCGGACCAGCATCTCCAAGTCCGAGTATATTGACTGCTGCTCATATACTTAGACCGATGTCTCCAAGGCCGAGCATATTGATTGCTACTCAAATGCTCGGACCAGTGTCTTAAAGGCCGAGCATATTGACTGCTGCTCATATGCTCGGACCAATGTCTCTAAGGTCGAGCATATTGATTGCTACTCATATGCTTAGACCAATGTCCTTAAGGCCGAGCAAATTGATTGTTACTCATATGCTTAGACCAATATCTCCAAGGCTGAACATATTGATTGCTACTCAAGTGCTCAGCCCAATATCACCAAAAATGAAATGTGCTGACCGAGGCTCACATGCTAAGACCCTTGACTCCAAGACCGAACACTGCTATACTTCCTTAAAGCACATAAATATACTTAAGAAAGTTGGGGGGGGGGGGGGGCCTCTGATACAACCAAAATATGCACCCAGTAGTAAGATGACAGGTGTATAGCCCTGGTCCAATAGCAAGATGACACGTAGACAGCCCTATGTCCAATAAGGAGATGACACACGGACGAACTATTGACGAACCCATTGTCATTCCCGGACACCCCTGAGCAGACCTGTAAGCATAATTCCAGGGAACCCTGTGCATGGACACCCCTGCATATACCTACAAGCATAATTCCAAGGAACCTTGTTCACGGACACCCCTGCCCAGACCTACGAACGTAATTCCAGGGACACGATCCTCCTTAGCACCCGGCCATACCTACTGACAGAGGGACGGGATCTCCGGGATTGGCCCATCCTTGGCACATGGACAATCTCACCTTTGAATCGCTATAAAGGCCCAAAGGTATGTAAAACCAGACCATCCTCAATTTCAAGCTCATTACTAAAAACGCTAATATTGTTATTCTCTCAATTCCTCCAAAACTTTACACTAATAAAAACGTCGGAGTGTCTTCAAAGCGATCACCCCTCCTTTCCTCCGGTGACCCTCTAATTCACTCTTATTTCCTTGTGCAGGCCCTCTAAAGCACCGACCTCTAGCTCGGCTATATATTTTAAGCATCAACAATTATAATGCACACTTATATAATCAAAACAAGAGTTTATTATGACTTGAATGAACTAATTACAATGCTAGAAATTGAAAGAAAACTTTAATATAAGAAAATATTGGCAAAAATTAAAAGTAGACATTTTCCCAACTAACTACTATCCACTTTGCTCAACATATCCTCCACTATCTCCGCCCTCATTCATTAAAGAGATCATGGGTGCTTACTAGGGAAGACTCATTCTAACAATCTTTTTCTTTGGTGCTTAATCCACGTTAATAGCGGAAGTTCATATTGACATTTTTCCACAGTTCACGCTACGAAATTCAAACTCATCTGATACTTCACTGATAGAAGTTATGGTGGTGCGTATATTATAAGTCATGGGTTGAAATGGGTCTCCCATTAAACCTCTTCTGCATCACTAATGGAGCCCATGATTTTTTGACTATCTTTGCCCTCAAATGTTGAGGATATGATGGGTAGTGGGTCAAATCAACTTCATTTGTTTTATAACTCTTAGTCTATGTTGATAGACACTAAATCCAAACCGACGATGGCCTTAAGTTCATGTTGACGAAATCAAAAAACAAAATAGGGAAAATATGTGTTGAAAATAGGGATTAACAATATAACTTAACGTCAAGTTTTTAAAAGTCATCAGTTTGAAACAAGATGTCTTGACAAATGTTGATCAGTCGATTTTAGCTAATAATAATCTTAACTTCTCATGTAGCATATTCAGTTGTCGAAAAATATGAATTTCTCATACTTGACCAGCTAGATTGGTAAGTGTACACCAAAACCCATTGATTATTTACCCAACAGTAGGAAACACCATCAAACAAGTATATGACATACCAAGTAGGAGTGATCATGGGTTCGTGGCCTAGAAGCCCGATTAAATCTGACCCATAAATTTTACAGGTTTGGACTAAACAATAAACCCAAAACACTTTCTAGACGAGCTTGAGATTATGTGAATAAACCCGAGTCCAGACATTTATTATGTTATATTATATTTTAATATATATAAAATAACACATTAATATTAACAAAAATATTTGTGTAAATATATAAATTTAAATAATTTATGGGTTTTTAAATAAAACAAGTCTCGAAAATATTTATTTTAATAATTTTTAATTGTACAAAAAATTAGATAGTTTTTTTTAAAAAAAAGAAGATATTGGGTCGATGGGCGGGCTTGGGGATTGAAATACAGCTCAACAAGAATTAGGCCTGGCCGACATAGCCTACGGGTTTAGATATAGACCTAAGAACCCAGTCCGGCCTGATATTTGATCACCTCTAGTACCAAGTAGGTTGATCTTCAGTTTTTCGTTGCAGCATGCTTTTGACCTTCTCGATTGGTGGAATATCGATTATTGACTCTTTCTTTCTTTCAACTCTTGATTATACGGTTGATTGGACTTTAGGTTGGGATTCTTTATTCCCTGCACTTTTCGACTTTCTGCCTCATCATTGCTACATGTTTTCTCTGCTTTCATTACTTTTGGATCTTTGCCATTGGTCTAAACTGGTGCTCTAATTTATTCCCTATCTTGATCGATGTGCTGACTTTATAGCTTATCTTGGACGGTTTGCTAAGTGCAGCTATCGTCTAAGGCCTTTTAGAAAGATTAAAGGCTTCCATTGTGAAACTAGTCTATTGAAATTGTTTTGAGTCTCTAGGCCTTTGATAAGAGGCTAGTCGCTTCACCTTTTTTTAGAAAGATTCTCTACCCTTAACATTTTGAACGGCTTGTTCTTGATGCTAGCTCGTAATTTCTTGGAACGTGTGAGTGAGAGTACATAAGTAACGCTCAACTCTTTCATTAATCAAATCATTCTGCTGTGCAACCTTTCCATTATTCAGTCCAGCTTTGCGTATAAAGGATGAAGCATTGTAGTCAATCCCTAAAACGTCTCCACCAACACATCAAATTTCGAGGCCTTGTTGGTTCATGGTCATTTGTGGACTTTCTCAAGGGTATTCTGTAGCTATACTTCTATAGATGCTTCGTTCTGACGAGCGGCATCAGGTTCCTTGTTTTCTTCCTTACTATTTCCATGGGTTTTCTTTCCATCTTGAGCTCTATGGTCCCATCAAGCATGCGAAAATATTATTGCATTGGGAATCTTCGAGGTGCAAATTGCGCAAGCATGCGAACAGTGTAAAACTTCAATGTGAATTGTGTCATTTCACCCACTATCAGTCTGCTGGCAACAGACAATGATCTTTGAACAAAGCTCTAAAATCAAAGGACAGTACACCCAAATTAGTGTAATAATCTTGCTTAGGTTTTTAAACACCTAAAGGAGTATTTGTCCAGAGGTGTGTAAATTGCAACGACGACAACAAACTAAAATTGGATTGCTTTAACAAAAATATCAGGTCACACCAAAAAGAATCACAAGAAGAGTTGTTTGAAACTTGTATGAACTAATTGCAATGCATGAAATTGACAAAAAGCTTGAAAACAAATGTAGACACTCAATTTTGTTCCAAATATTAAAAAGATCACGTATGGAGCCTGATGATAAGATTATGGTCCTGAGACACTGAGTTGAATGGACAAGGAATGGATGACCCGATCTTAGAAGAAATTGATTGCAAAAGAACCAGAAACAAAACCAAATAAATTGAAAATAACCCAAAAACTAAAAATAAAGCCTTGGAAGAATCAAACTCATCAACCGACCCTATGTTTATGGCCTGATCCTATTTTTAATTTCCAAGATCTTTATTTCAATTATGGATATGTTCTCTTTGACCAAACTAAGCCGTCTCAAAGATTGTCAAATATTCGGAACTTTAATCCAAATCTTACGACTTTATTCCCATTTGGTTCGCAAAATACTTTAAAAATGTGCCTACATTATGTCGATTCTGCAAATCTCTTTATCACCGTCCATTGAAACTATAGTCTATCTTACAATCCATTCCAATTTTCCTTAGATCTGTTTCTACCATTATATACCTCTCTCCACCATCATTTTGACACACAGACATAGACAGTAATCAGAAACTATCGTAAAATTTTTTCTAGGAATCAAAAACTTGTTTCTTGGGGTTTTAGGATAGATCTTTGCAATAGGTAGGTTACTAGAATCAATCCCTTTACAAAATCACTTCCCAAAACTCTCATTTCTTTTAATCAACTTTTGCTCCTAATATTGCAAGCTACAACTTCCATCGTTCTTCGATTCACTAAGTGTAACCATTTTTGAGGGTACAATCTATATTGCACATGAATAAGCATACGCTATGGAAGTTTCGAAATTAGATCTTAAAAGATACGATCTCTATCACACTTTGATTATCTTTCCAAAAGGTTGGTATCTGTAGTTGTCATTTCTTTCCGCCATACCCACAACTCTGAGTTTAATACCCAAGACCATTCCTTTCAAAGAAGGATCAGTAAGCAGGGGTGTGGAGCGAAGTGACTTGATACATAGATGGATTAGAACCTACTAGATTTAAATAACCCTTTATGAGTAGTATGGAGGCTCTCAAGGAGAGCACACTTTTAAATGTTAAACTTCATATGTTCGACATATCACTGTATTTGGTGTTAGACCTTATTGAGAGACATTTTCCAAGGGGAAATCGATGAACATTTCACTGAAGTACAAAGCACAAATGACAAACAATTTGGAGTCTCTATTTGACCTTAAAATGGGTCATATCCCGAATTATTGGTCTGCGAGATATTTGGGGCAAAATATTGGAGTAATAGATGAGAAATATTTAAGGCTTCCCCTCTCTCATAGGTCGAAACCTAACCATCTTGTTCTTGGGAAAATATTTAATAACTAACAAAAACAATTTTTACTACATACTAGCATGCACACATTCTCAACCATAGTTTATATCAAGCAATTTGGCAAAGCAACAGTTATATCAATCAAACAAGATAATCATGCATATAGGAAATTTAAATATCAAAATACATCATGGGAGAGAATAAAATAAGAAGATACACATAACAACAACAAAAAATATGTTAATACAGAAGATCATAAACGGAAATAATCAAAACGAAAGCAGAAAATTAGTGTTAGGTCAATCGATCTGGTCCAGACAGAACCAGATCCTACTCAATACAAGGTCGATCAGCCTTACTGGTGCTTATTCTAGCAGATTTGTATTTCGATGAAAATTTTCATTTTTATTAATTTCCAATCAGATTCAAACAATACGAAATTAATTATGCAAAACCCTAATCTAGATGACATGTGAATATGCAAACAATACTAAAATATATGACATAATTTTAATTAATTATATTTAATATGTAAAATCCTAATCTAGATGACATATGAATTTTAAATGTAAACCTAGAACATATTTTTTTCATGACATGTGGATATGGATTAAAATTCTAAATCATATGTTAATCAATTATTAATCTATCAAGGTTTGAAATAATCAACATACTTACTAATTTACACAGTTTATTGTGATATGGTCTCTTCATGCATTGCGAATGGATGAATTCCAAGAATTAATTTCAGGTTCATGTGAGTTTCCACCTGCATTGCGAATTACCTTAAAATTACTGGAGTGTTCATGGATGAACGCAAGTAGGAACTTGGAATTTGATTCAAGAATTTGATATGAAAAGCTATGGCCTTTATGTTTCTGAATTTTTGTAGAGGCTAAGGTTTATAGAAAACAGAGGCGATATAAAGAATTAAGGCTTTTTGTAGAGGATTTGGGGTTCATTGGATAAGAAAAGTTTCTTTAAATTTTAAAGCTCTTAGGGTTTTTAGAGATCTCTAAGATTTAGTTGCAACTTATCTCAAAGAATTGGCTTATGTTTATTTTATTTGTAGAGGGGGCCTATATTATAGTAGAGGAACTAGGGTTTTTTGGGGCCAAAGATTACTTTTGGGAGAGGAAAACTAATTCTCCACAAGCTTGTGTATCGTTTTGGACCAAAAAAACAAAATTCTAAAAGATTATGGCACAAACAAGAAAATTAGAAGTGATGCACCTGGTCAGGTTTTGTACCTGACCGATTGGGTCTGGGACCTAAACAACCATCCCATGACCTTGTCGTTCGGCTCCTAAACCCAGCTAATCGGTTGGGTCCTACTTCCTCTATTTTTTTATTTTATTTTCGACCTGTTTTGATTCGATTTGAGTTTGATTGAGTCTAGTTAATCAATTCCAGTTCGAAATCTATTTTTTCACAATATATTCATCCACCTTGAGTGTATTGGGATCAAAATTTCATCATTAGGCCCCACACATGATTTGTTCTAATTTTGGAACAAATTTAGTTGTCTATAGTATCATATCGTTTTTATTTCTTTTGTTTTGTTACTTATTCACTAAATCAAAATTTGAGCTTTTAAAAATCCTGTTTTAAGTCAAAGAGTTGCTCCAAGGCTTGGGAGTTGATTTGCAGGGGTCCAAAATAGATTTTGTCCTCGAGAGCCGACTCTCAATCTTTAAGAGTCGACTCCCAAGAGCCTAAAAAGTTTCTTTCTGTGAAAGTCGACTTCCAAGGCTGTAAATTGGATTTTCAGCTTAATTTGTCATAACCATTTTGATGAATGGGATCTTGCTAAATGATTTTATGTGATTAATTGAATTTTTTTTATTTCTTGCTTCATGATATTAACTCATACATGTTGATTGATTTTTTTTATACATTATGACATTCTTACTAACAATTTATCTTTAGATGTGTTATTTGTTTCCCTCAATTAATTTTCCTATTCCAATTTTTATTTGATAAGTGTTTGGTTAGAAACCATATCCATACTTGAGAGGACAACACTGTCCAATAAAAAAAAATTTGAGTTAGTAATCTCTTAGGTTTGTATGGTTTCCTTCCATTCATGGTGCTTGATATAATCAATGTTTTGCCAATTGTTTGATACTGAACTTTGTTCCATGCAAATGAATGCTAGTGTGTGGATAAGAGTAATTTAAGTTAATCTTTAACCATTTTCCTATGAACACAAGAGTTAGGTTTCGATTTAGGCAAGAGAGGAAGCTCTAATTCTTTCTTTTTTCGCAAACCAATGACAAAGGATTTGGTTCTCTTCAAGGTAAATGACGATTCTAATTACTCATTTTCTTAGATTTCTGCTAAGATGACATGTCCCTCAAAATGTCTATGTCGTAATATAATGGGATGTCGTGAACCAGCCTCAACCTAAAAGTACACCTTTCGTAGGAATCCCCTTACTAATGACAAAGAACGATGAAAGGTGTGGTCCCTACACATGGTAAAACATTTTCTTCCACATACCTACCCACATCGATCCACACCTTCCCTCACTATCCCTCGAGGAGGAAAAAGTCTTGGGTATTTAGATGGAATCGTGGGGATATGGAAGGTGAGAATCCTACAACAAGATAGTACTTACAAAAGTTGCAAGTAGATGTAGGGTCTGCTTAATTGTGTTTCTATGCAGGGATTCAAATTGTAAGTGCTCTTTTGCTTTTATAGTCCTTCAAATGTAGTAAAAGATAATATCCTTTATTTTCTCAACTAATTGCCTACTTTGCTCAACATATTCTCCACTATCTTAGCCCTTAATCATTAAGAAAACTGTGGGTGGTTACTGGGGAAGACTTAGTCAAACCATCTTCTTCCTTGGTTCTCAATCCACGTTGACGATGAAAGTCCACACCAACATTGTTCATGACGACGAAATCCAGACTTATTTGAATACGTAATTTAAATAGTTTATGGTAGTGCCTACATTTTAGGGCAACAATTACCTACTAACAAATCACGTGTAACAATTTATAACTACCTTTCTTGGTGGTGGAAATGGGTCTTTCATTAAACCATTTCTCCTTCATCAATGGGGTTTATGATTTTCTCCATTATCTTTGCCCTCAACTGTTGAAGATATTATGGGTAGTGAATCAAACAAACTTCCTCTTTGAACTCCTCAATCCATATTAACAAAAATTTAATCCAAAACATAGTTGGATCCTTTTTATTTGAGAATTGAAATAGAAGTCAAGTTCATGGTGAAATTCAATACCACTATGACAAATTTGAATTTGAATTTTCTTCCTTTGATGATGTGGCTTTCAATCTCATCATGAACTTGATTTCATTTCAATTCTCAAATGAAGATGATCCTAATCTATCCAAACCAATGATAGCTTCCATTCACATAAACAAAATCGAAGCCCATCTATTTGGCTCATTGAGTCGATGTGAAAAAATGGATACTGAAAATATGGGTTAACAAATTGATACAAAATAAAGTTTATAAATGAGAGTGTAATTTTTATTCAAAATATTTCACATGCCTTTAAGTATGTATTACGTAATTCTATGGTAGGACTTATAACCTTACTAGAATTGGTAAACATGTCAAACTTCCTTTCCACCTTTTGTTAATAGGTTTTTCCCCTTTGTTAATGGGATTAGAATTGCAAAATTCCACCATATGACATGACAATATGATTACCGGGAAAAACAAGTAGCCAATTTCTACTATTGATGTTGGAGAGTAATTTGCATTTTCGAAAAGAAGAGATGGAAATTTATGCATATTCATAGTACTCTATACATTTTCTTTACAGGGAATCATGATTTCAATCATTTATGAAAGAAGTTATTGGCACTATAGTACTAACACTCCATCAATGGTTTTGCATCCTTAATTAACAAAAATATCTCCTATGATTAATTGGATATATTCTTTCTTCAAAAAAAATAGCAAAGACAATATGCTCTGTTACAATTTGTTCTCTCTTCCACTAAAATTCTTAAGTAGAACATAAAATTAATTCTTCTCAACTCATTGATTCAGTGAAATTTTCATGTTCTTGTAAATGAAAATTAAGATATATATGTCCATTTTCCCTTCTTTAATTTGATAAGCTATGGGTGTTGCAAACCTAAAGCCAAAGAACACAGATATTAGAACAATAATTTAAACCAAAAACTGTCATGGGAGAAAAATTGCAATACCCCTACAAGAGAAACAAAGATCAGATTTATTTTAGTTAATTTACTTCTAATATATCTTTGTTTCTCTTAATGCTTTAGACTAAATGTTAATGGTGATGGTTTGGATTGATGATTTAAATTGTTAGGTGTCTGTGAGAGAGGAATGGGGGAAAGAGCGAGAAAGTGGGCCAACTACCAAATACCCAAATCTTAAGTCAAATGGACCTAGACTTTTGTTGGGCTTGTGGGGTCCAGCCCATAAGCAAATTAAAAGGAGTAACAAGTGACAGGTAACATATATTAACAGGCAAGAAGAGTTTCGTTTTGGCTAGGCCTTTTTCCACTATTGTTTAGTCTGTTTCCATTGCAAACTCTTTGTTAAAAAAAGTCCCGTACTGGTTGTTTCCTTTTATATTAATAAATACCGTGGAAGCAGACTAAACTGTCATGGAAAAAAGGATGCTCTTTGTTTTTACAAAACTAAAAGTGGTAGCTGGTGGAGTAAGATAAGGGCACATAAATCAAGTCCAACTACGAGTTGAATTCTTTATTGCAGTGCATTTAAAAAGTGTGAATAACATTAGTGTGTGTAAGCAAGAAATGAGTGAGTTAAAAGAGCAACAGTGAAGAGTTTTTTTTTGTAGTCGTTGAGAGCTATTAAGAGAAAATATTTTTTTTCTTCTTTTACTAAGAGAGTAAAATAGAGAAAAATAGTATAACAATTTGGGTTTTTCTCTAAGGTATTTTTCAGAGTGTTTGGTCATAGAGAATCAAGTTACTCAGGGTTTACAGTTCCTATCACAGTGGCTAATTTTGGTGAAGCACATAGACTTTTCAGATTTCAGTAGTTTGTAGTACAACAGTGGTTTTCCCTAAAGAAGTAATTTTGTATTATTACCAAATTGTTTTAGGTCTCAAGTTTTGGCATAAACTTTATAATCAGTATTTACATAGTGGAATTATTTTTACCTTATGGTTTTTTCCCTCTACATTGGAGGGTTTTCAACATAAATTTTTGTGTTCTTGGTCTATTACTTTATTTGGTGCTTGTTATTTTATTTTCACGCTTAGCTAGGTGGTTATTACATTTAATCTGTAATCATTGGTTATAATTGTGATACTTGATTAATTATTGATGGTGGATATTTTTCCTACGAAGTAGTATTAGAGATTTAGTTGTTTGTGTTAGTCAACATGGATGAAAAATCTAGTACTATAATTTTATTGACAACTAATTATTCGATATGGAAACCGAAGATGAAAGATTATCTCTATTGCAAAGATTTGTATGATCTCGTTGAGGGTGATGAAGCCAAGTCGGAGGGTAAAGACCGATAAAGAATGAGAAAGAATGAATAGGAAGATAATTGGTGCCATCAAACATTGAGTAGTTCTCTGTGAGTTCCATCATGTGGCCAAAGAGACAAATTTCAAATCTCTTTGGGATAAACTAGTGACATTTTATGAAATAAAAACAGCTCATAACAAAGCTTTTGTGATGAGAAAGCTTGTGAATTTGAAGTACAGGGATAAACACTCCATTGCCGAACACTTGACTAATTTTCAGGATCTTTTGAACCAGTTGTCTACAATGAAAATAGTGTTAGATGATGAGTTATAATCACTATTTCTTTTGGGTACTTTGCCTAATAGCTGGGAGACTTTGGTAGTGTCTCTTAGTAACTCTACTCTGAATAATGTGCTTAGTTTATCTATGGTGAAAGACATATATTCAATAAGGAGACTCGCATAAAAGATTTAGGCATATATAATGGTCAAGCTTTTGTCACAGAGAAGAGAGTTAGAAGTAAGAGTAAAGGTCCTAATGGTCGTGATAAATCCAAAGACATGTCAAAGTCCAGAGATAAGGTCAAAATGTTATCACTGCAATAAACTGGGTCAGATTAAGAGAAATTGTTGGGTCTGAAAACAAGAACAAAAGGTTAGGAAGAATCAGAAGAAAACCAATGATAAAAACACAACAACAATTGTTTCGGATGACGAAAAAAGGTGTGTTACTTGATTGTGAGTTTGAGTAGTGCAATCATGTTGCAGATTATGGTATTGACTAGGTGGTTGACTCAGCAGCTTCTTACCATCATGTTCCACATTAAGATTTATTTACAATGTACAGAGCATGAGACTTTGGTATAGTGAAGATTGGTAACTCAAGCTTTTCTTCGATTGTAGGGATTAGTGATATGCATATACAAACAGATGTAAGGTGCACTATGACTTTGAAAAATGTGCGATATGTTCCTGAATTGCGTGTCAATTTGATTTCTAATCATGTCCTAAATGAAGAAGAGTATGAGCACTATTTTAGTAATGGAAGGTGGAAATTGATCAAAGAATCATTGGTGGTTGCTAGAGGAAAGATGTGTTGCACCTTGTACAAGACATATGTTAAAGTGTGTGGTAATGGGCTGAATGTAGTTAAAGATGATGCTTCTCCAAACTTATCACACAAGGCATATGAGTGAGAAAGGGTTGCATATTTTGGCTAGGAGGTCACTCATTCTTTCTTCTAAAGGTACATCTCTGAACCCATGTGATTATTGTTTATTTGATAAACATCACAGAGTTTCTTTTAATAAGTCATCTAAAAGAAAATAAAATAAATTAGAATTGGTATATTATGATGTATGTGGTCCCATTGAAGTAGACTCTTTAGGTGTCAATAGGTATTTTGTTACTTTTATTGATGATGCTTCACGAAATGTGTGGGTTTATTTGTTGAATAGCAAAAGCAAGGAATTTCAGTATTTTCAAAAGTTTCATGTTATGGTGGAGAGAGAGACAATGAATCAGTTAAGGTTTACAGTGTCACTTTAATATTTTCCAATATTACAGCTCATCACATGTTTTATCTAAAAGGTAAGTTGCAATCCATTTGACCAAATTTACCTCTAACTTTCAATTTTACCAAAACTTTAAGTGGTTAGATTATTAAATTTCCCCTCACAATTTGAATTGCCGTCGCCATTAGACTCATTTTATAATTCGAGCAATATTTTCATCTTCATCATGAATGTTCTATAATTTTTTCTTAAGAATAATAAGTGAAAGAAGCAACCTCAAATATATAATCTACACCGATCTATATGCATTTACATCAAGTCATAACTCACAAGATTAAGACCAAGGCTATAAATTTCGTATCGAACAGTATTTCGGTTTAGCTATTTAAATTAAATGTTTTGGTTTCAGTCCGTTTCGGTGTGTCAGTTCGGATTTAACAGTATTTTTAAATACATACCTGCCAAATTACACATTGATTATATATATATATATATATATATATATATATATATATATATATATATATATAAATCATAAGAAAACAATCAGAATTCAAATATAAAAATTAATCTTAACCAAAGTTTTGCTTTAAAATCAATAATAAATCTTTTTTTAGTATAAATACGAATTGAGATTGTAAATCGAGGTTCAAACCCAAGAGGGGGGTGAATTGGGTTTTTAAAAACTTTTAATTTATAAAAACAGTTAAATGCACAAAGCATGCAAACAAGTAATGTGCTTGAAGTAAAAGAGTTTAAGGAAGAGAAAGTGCAAAATCAGTTTATAGTGGTTCGGTAATATCGGATTCTTCCGACCCTATGTTTACTCTCTTCAAGGAACCTCCTTGAAGTAATCCACTAAAACGTTTGTCGTACAACTTCACGGGTGTTGCACAAACCTTACAAGTAATCCCTTCCTCACAGAAGCTAATCCCTTCCTCACGAAAGCTACAAAGAAGTGTTTAATCCTAAAACTCTAAGAGTTATTACAACTTTTTCCCCTTTATAATAAATGAGATTTGATGTAAAATAAATGGTACAAAGATAGCAATAAGTGCTTTTACAAATGAACAATATCTCTCTTTTAAGAATAAGCTTGAAGCATGGCTCAACAATAGATTTTTCAAAGCTTTTTGAAAATTAATGAGCAAACTGGTGAATTTAATTTGTTCTCTTCTTATTTTAAATGCTCATTGAAGTGGGTTTATATAGCCTTGAATCAATATGGCCGTTTGACACTGACTTGTTAGGTTTAGTGTATTAAATGCTTAAGTCTCGTGTCTTAAATGGTCAGATTTTTTGAATTACCAGTCGATTAGATCCTTGTATCAGTCGGCTGGGTCAAGTGAGAAACTTCACTTTTTAGGATATGGAAGAGTACCAGTCAACTGGGTCCTATGCACCAGTCGACTGGGAACTTTCTGTCTTAGTTTCCAATCGACTGGGTCATTGACAACAATCGACTAGGAACCTTTTGTCCCATACCCTAGTCGACTGGTATATGGAGTCAATCGACTGGGTTGAAAGATAACCCAGTTTTTCATGTTTCAAAACTATTTTTGACTTTGAAACATTTGTATTAATAGTTTTGTCAAAGTCTTTTGTAAAATGAGCCACGGATCAAGCTAAATATTTGAACATTAGAGATTTACAATTGTTTTCATTACCTTAATGCATATTCTAGATCTTCTGTCTTATCTTGATGTTTGAATCGAGTTGAGTTCTTGCATCTTTGTTTTTATGCTGAATGTTTTTGTCGCTTAAACACTTAGATAAAACTATTAGCGCAATTAGAGTAGTGTTTTGCCATTATTAAAATCAAATACGGGTCAACAGAGATTTTGTCTTACTATCAAATTACATACATTTCAAATATATATATATATATATATATATATATATATCATAATAAAACAATAATCATTCAAACATCAATCTCTAATTGAAGAGAAATAATGAAAATTTTCAAATCATCCCATTAAAATTTCCAAAAATATATAAAAAAAATTAATATTGTTTATTTCGACTGAAATATGATATTTCAACCAAATCGGACTGAAACAAAAGATGAAATGAAGCATAGGGGAATTTCTTTTTGGTTTATTCAACCAAACGAAACTAAATTAACAACTTTGACTAAGATACCCACTAACAAAAAATCATTAGACCAGATTTCTACAAACCTACAACAAATACACCAAAATTAAAGAAAAATCCAAATTTAATTGAAAGCACACCCAAAACCTAAACCAGACTCATCAAAGGCTTCTATTATATTCTCTCTTCATTTTCAGCGTTAGCACTATGTGCGTGAATAACATAGAGTCATGGAGCAATATGGAGCACATCCACACAAAATTACATAAAATAAGAAATGTAAACCAAAAAATCTTTCAAAATTTTAATCAAGAATCTACTATAAAACTTGCCCCCAATATTTCTTTAGATCAGTTAGATGTTCATATAAAAAACGAAAATTTATTTAAATTTTTTACTAGAACCAAGAAACAACATAAGCCAATTCCTTTGTTGGTTGGGTTTTCGATTCATGGATGAATTTGATTGTGAGTGTGCTTTTTACTGTATAAGTAGGCATAAATTAGGGTTTAGATGTTGGTTTGTGTGTATTTATGTTGGTGAATATGATAATGCGTGTCTTTTTTTGGGCATTACAGAGTTTTGGGTTCTAGTGGATTCTCAAATTGTCCATGAATTTGTTTGTGGTTGTTTTAAGGTGTAACATAAATGGAAGTGAATTCGACCAATATACATGTATGTGTATTTATATGTAGATGAATCTGGTAATGGGTATTCGTTTGGGTTTTTTCGAGTTTGAGAGAGGACTAGACAATGGTGGGGTGGATCTAGGTGCAACAGTGGTAGTGCAAGAAGGGAGAAGAGGAGAGAGAAGAGGTTGTTGTTGTGGGGGAGAAGAATAGATAGAGAAGAGAAGTGGGGGCTGCAAGTAGGGCTAGAATCAAACCGAGCTTTTATCAAACTATTCGAGCTCGAATGGGCAATCCAATGCTCATGCTTGAGCTTGAATAAGCTTGTTTGTTATCGAGTTCGAGCCTTTAAAAATTTATTGAACTCGAACTTGAGCTCGAATTCGAGCCTGTTCATTTAAAGTCGAGCCAAGTTCGAATGCTTTAGTATTCGGGCTCGATTCAGCTCGAGTCAACCCCTAGCTGCAAGGGAAGAGATTAAGGGAAAGAACATTATAGAAATAAATTTTTTGACAAAATACTCATGCCGTCTCAGCTTAACACCACGTGGCCATTTGGGGTGAAATGTAATGTTTTATATGGTCGCAAGGGTTGAGTGTGGGTTTTAGATACTTATTGTGGGGGTTGTAATATTGATAAACATTAAGGTGACACGATATAATTTATCCTTATTCTACTATGCAGAGATTTTTTTTTCACTTTTTATCAACGATTGAAAACGTTTAAACATATATATATTTTATGTTATCGAAATTCTATAAATTTCTCAAGCTCTTGAGTCTTCTCTGATGACAATTAAGAGTAAATATTTTTCTTTTCTTTTCTTCTATCCTTTTCCATGTGGAATCAAAAGTTTGCATGAAGAATTGGTTCTGAAACTCATCATAAGGTTCACAAATAATAATAATGAAGTTTTGAACATGAACGAAAACACCAAATTTGCCTTTCGTTTAGTATTCAAATTAATAATGAATTATTGGATGATGGATAATTAGAATTTTTATTTTCCCTAACTTCCCTAGTGTGTGGTGTTAAATGGATTGTCCCATCATAAGCTAATCCTTTTTTAATAAAGCTTTGCCTAGACAGTCCTTTACTACAGACGAATATTGATCCTCTGTTGACTATACATTGGAAAGCAATGGAGAAGGAAAGATGAAAAAAAAAAGATGCTTTTTCTCCATTAAATAAAGTAAAAGGAATGAAGTAGTTCCCCAATGATGCCTCGCTTCAGAAGGAGAAGAATCATCAACAATATCTTTTGAGTGCTAATATAGAACAACATGAATGTAGAGAGGAATATATATTTTTTAGTGGTTACATCGTAAAATTCGAGTGGCAGCACAACGATTGAAAATAAATTTTTTATTTTACTTGTGGCATGTTTTCAATAATTAATTGAGATGAATGTATCTTTGACTATTTGTTCTCTATATGCATTTGCGTAGCTTACAGATTTCCCTGTCTTCCTGTTCACAAGGATACTCACCATAATAAAGAATAAATATGAGAAGACACTCGACAAGGTGATAACCAATGAAAACACTAAAAGTAAGCGTGATTTTAGGAACTTATATCTGCTTCTAAAGTTTCAAAAAGTTTCATGAAAATTACTACTCAAGCTTTAGGGGATTTGGATTTGCGTCTGTGCTTTACGTAGGTGATGTCTCTCTATAACCACTCCATAGTAAAAGGTCATTGCTGATTGGATCATAGTTTTGTGACAGAGAAGACATACATAAAAGAGTGTTAAGAATAACGTAATAAATAACCTACTACCAAGTTATGGGTCAGTGAGATGGATTATGTTAAGCGTAAGAGTGGTCTGGAGTGTGGGGTAGAGGTGTGTGCTAGAGGTAGGAGTGGAGGTCTAGCTATTTTTTGGAAGTGTGATTGTAGCGTTTCCTTAGATTTTTACTCTGATTTTCATGTGGATGTTACGATTTCGGATGTATCAGGGAGTTCGCGATTTACTGGTTTTTATGGTCATCCAGTTGTTTCACGTAGACCAGAATTATGGGAGTTGTTAAGACAGTTGCAATCTCGAAGTAGGTTACCTTAGGTATGTGGTGGAGATTTTAATGAAATTCGGGATTTTCGATAGGTGGTTGATGAATGTGGGTTCATCGATCTAGGTTATAATGGTCAATGTTTTACTTGGTCGAATAATCAAGATCCTGAAGTTCATATTCGAGAGCGTCTTAATCGATTCATGGCTAAATCTGGTTGGTGCTCTTTGAAACCAAATTTTTATAGTTCTCATTCATCTGCTAGCTATTCTAATCACGTTCTTGTGGTGTTAGATATCAACTGTCCGAGTAAGCAGAATTGGGAGAGGAGACCTAGCCTTTTTCGGTTTGAAGAACTCTGGGTTAAGTATGGTGACTGCAAGCAGGTGATATTCGAGTCTTGGAATTCGAATTCAGAAAATGATGATGTTTGTGTCAAGATTACCCGAACAGGAACTCAGTTCTCAACTTGGCATGATCGCATGTTTGGCCAGTCACATAGGGATTTGAAAGATTTACGTGATCGATTGTATTCGGTGAGGTCTAGACCAGTGTCAGTTACATCCTTGCAGGAGGCGAGGGTACTCATAGGGAAGATGAATGAGCTATTAGTGGTGGATGAGATTATTTGGAAGCAAAGGTCGCGAATTCAGTAGTTAAAGGAAGCAGATAAAATACTTCTTTTTTCCATAAGAGGGCGTCGACTCGGCTTCGGAAAAGCTCCATTGATCAGCTGAGAGATGATGATGGTGTGTGGAAAGATGAGGACATGCAATTGGAAAGGATTATATGTGGTTACTTTCAGAATCTGTTATGCTCTTCAAATCCATCGAGGTTGGATGAAGTTCTGGGCTTAGTGGAAGAAAGGGTCTCAGAATCCATGAATAATTCCTTGCTCGCCAAATTCACTATAGAGGAGGTTTGTGATGCATTATTTCAGATGCATCCCAACAAATCGCCTGGGCTTTACGGTATGTGTGCACTTTTATATCAAAAGTATTGGGATATTGTTGGGACTGATATTACTGCAAAAGTACTTGAGTTTTTAAATGGTTGTTTGATGGATCGAGTTCCACTAGATATCTAGTGGTGAATGCCACCTATTTCAAAAATTAAGAATCCTGAATTAATCTCTCAACTTCATCCCATCAGTCTATGCAATGTATCGTATAAAATTATTGCCAAAGTGTTACCTAACAGATTGAAGGTTGTTCTTCCCTCTATCATTTCTCTGAATCAGAGTGCATTGGTGCTAGGTAGGTTGATTACAGAAAAAAATTTGGTGGCTTATGAGCTCTTGCATAAGATGGAAATTAAAAGAGAGGGGAGTAGGGTTTGATGGCACTGAAACATGACATGAGCAAGGCTTATGAGAGGGTTAAATGGAGCTCCTTAGAAGGTGTGATGTTAAAATTGGGTTTCCATCATGATTGGATTCGTCTTATCATGCGATGTGTGACTACAATATCCTATTTAGTGTTACTCAGTGTAGTCCTGAAGGGGAAGATTATACCTGTTAGGGGTCTTCAACAAGGTGATCATTTATCCCCTTATCTGTTCCTCTTCTGCGCTGAAGTTTTCTCTTCTCTAATTAAGCAGAAAGAACAAACAGGTTTGCTTCATGGGATTCAAGCTAGCTAAAATGGTATGTCTGTTTCACACCATTTCTTTGCAGATGACAGCCTACTATTCTATCAGGCGAGGGTTGCTGAGTGTGAAATAATATCTAATATTTTGGTTGCTTATAAGGCTAGCTTGGGTCAAGTAGTAAATTTCGATAAATCTGTTGTTTGTTTTAGTACTAATTGTGGAGATGACATTGCAGAGGAAATTGCGAATTCGTTACAAGTACAACGGGTTCTTTGCCATGAGAAGTACTTAGGCTTACCGGCTATGGTGGGTCACTCAAAAAATTCTGTTTTTAAGACCCTTAGGGACCGGTTATATAACAACCTTAAAGGGTGGAAGGAGAAGTTGTCAAAAGCGGGCAAAGAAATTCTAATTAAAGTTGTGGCTCATGTAGTCCCTACTTACACAATGAGCTGTTTTAAACTCCCAAAATCATTTTGTGATGAAATGAGAGCTATGAAGAGCCCATTCTGGTGGGGGCAAAAATCCAATAAAAGGAAAATACACTGGATCAGCTGGAGTAAAATTTGTAGGCCTAAGAATGAGGGAGGTATAGGATTCTGAGATTTGCATTTATTGAACCTTGCCCTTCTAGCTAAGCAGGGTTGGAGATTGATTCATCATAGAAACTATTTATGCTTCAAAGTTCTCAAAGCCAAATATTTACCTAATTGCAATTTCCTACAGGCATCAATTGGTTATTCGCTTGGAAAGTCGATCAATATTGCTTAATGGGTTGAGGTACAAGGTTGGCAATGGAGAAAATATCAAAATTTGGTAAGATCCTTGGATTCCCGTTCCATGGTCATTTAAAATTACTTCGCCTAATTTATTCTTTGATAATGAAAAATCGGTTGCGACGCTTATCAATTATGTTTCATCCTCTTGGAATCAGACAGCTCTTACAGCTCGATTCCTCCCCCATGAAGTAGACATTATCTCCCAAATTTTGCTTAGCTGGCATCAACACTATGATAAACTAATGTGGCAATATACTTCTAATGGGCTTTATTCAGTGCGTAATGGCTACAAGGTGGCCTTAGCAGCAGCGGGTAGGAGAGTGATCAAATTCTTTGGCTGCTTCGTCCACGCAGGGAGGTGGTCCAAGTCCATGCTCCAACAAGGTATGGAAGAGCTTATGGAGAATGCTTGTACCTCAGAAGATTCGTGTGTTTGCTTGGACGCTCTGTGATGGTGCACTTCCTGTGAAGACCCATCTGATCAGGCGTGAGGTGGTCATTCCGGCTCTCTGTGACGTGTGCAAAGTGGCAGAGGAAGATTTAGAGGACGTTGTATTCTGTTGTCCACATGCTAGAGCGGTTTGAGAAGAAGTTCTTGAGGATAAGTTTTCCATGGACGAGTGCTCGACGTTAGGGGGTTAGAGAGTGGTTGTTCACAGTTGTTGGGAATTGGGAAATCGAGAAGTTGGCACTCTGGTATGTGACTGCTTGGTCCATCTGGACAAACCGGAATTTTGTTCTTTCCGGCCAGGTCTGTAAGTTAGTACAGGATATTGCTTCATCAGCGATTTCTGTCTTGATGGAGTTCAGTGGAGCTGTTGATAGCGTAGGTACCGGACGGGAACAAAATGAGGGAACTGAGATTTGCTGAAGGCCTCCTCGTCATCCTTGTGTGAAGCTTAACTCTGATGAAGCCATCTTCAAACATGCACAGGCGGCAGGTGGTGGTGCTATATTGTGTGATGCAGGCTCTAATTTCATTGGTGCTTTATCAATCCGGTTCCCTCACGTTTGTGATCCCTTTCTAGCAGAGTTAATGGTTGGTTAGTTCAGGCGATGAACAACTCTTCTCCCTCTTGGGCGGTGCTTATACATGATCTTAAGGTGTTAGCGTCTTCTTTTCTTGTTTGTTCCTTTAATTTCACTCCTCGAGTGGCAAATGGTGCCGCACATCTTTTAGCTAAACGTGCTTCCGTTGCAAGTAGATGGGATGGGGTTTCTCCTATTTTTTGTCTACCTAACTTGCTTTGGATTCCAGACATGAATAAAATCCTTCCATTCCTTAAAAAAAATGGAATAACGTGATAAATAATGAAAATAGACACGGATATTTCATTCGAACATGAAATTATTGCGAGTATGGAAGATGATGAAAAAGATTTAAATATAATCTAATAGAATACAAAAATTTTCAAAAGATAAAACTATCAAATTCTAATCTTCGATACACTTAAGCTTTGACTCTAACAAAATTTGATTATAAAGGTAAAAAAATATCAAATTATTTTTTATACATGTTCGCACTACATAGCGTCTCCGCACCCTAGACTAACTAATTGAACCCATTTAAACCGCAATAACAAAAAAAAAATTAAGCTAAAATTGAGACAGAGTTCAGGAAAAACAGAAGATAAATATATGTTTATATAAAGGGCCACAATTGTACATGTCATGACTCATTAAGCAAGGATACATACACCTTCCCCCAAATACATACATGACGCATATACATAAATACCATTGCTAACTAGCTAGTATGCTACCATCTAACTCGGATTCCTTCTTGGATCATTTTGCTAATTATACCCTATTCCTTCACTTCCAAGTGAGACTATACTCCTCAATATTATTCGAAAAATCAAAGTTAAAGCCAAAATTCATTGTGTTGCGTGCTTGATTAAATCAAGCTTAAATCATCAAAATTTAAAGCTTTTAAAGTTAAAAATTTAAGCTTTGATGATTTAAGTTGGATTTAATCAAATTTCAAATTAAAATGACACATCTTTTAGCTTCCAAATAAATCTCACTTGATCAAGACACTAGCTGTTCTATCAATTCCTTCACCAATAATTCAAAGATGGAAAATTCAATCTGTAATGCCGTCTCTTGAACCTGCTCCTGATTCTTTTTCCACCCATCAAGTTCCTTTCTAAAATCTTGATCTACCATCATGTCAATGGTGTTAGATTCCACCTCTTTCCATGACTCCAACCTGTTGCACACCCTTTTCACTGCTACTTCTCTGTTGATGCAACACTTGTGCTCTGTCTCTTGTTCTGCAATGAGATCTGAGACCAGTCTCTTCATGTCTTCAGGGATTCGCTTCACATGATGGAAGTTTGATTTAAGTACTTCTTGGACAAATCCATCAATGGACATTTCTCCATCTGATGAACCTGACTCATCGATCTCGCATTTCTCTTCTTCATCTTGGTCATAAGTGTTATTGTCATCATCATCATCTTGTTCTAACATTCTTTTTTCAAGTTCAATTGGGTCCAATCCTGCCAGCTCCTCAAATCTCCGGAGTTTGTGCAATAGCTGCTGCTTTGCTCCTGTAAATTCAGTGCAGGAAAAGCAAAAAAAACATCAATATAAATTAATTATTGATTGATCATATAATTGGTTTAAGGTAGGGTCAATGATTAATTAATGTATCCATTAAATTGAAGAGAGGGGGGTATGACAAGTAATGTCTTCCGCTATCAAAATGCATGCATGTCACAATCAAAGTCTAGTGACAAGGACTACCAAATTTTTCTGGTTTTAGGCATAAATTTGAATCACAAATCAATATAATCTGCACCCACCCCAAGGCTCATACAACAGATGACAAGAAGTACAAGAAATTTAAATATAACAGATGACAACAAGTACAAGAAATTTATACCTTTTGAAGAATATAGACGAAAACATGACAACACCAAGCACGGGATAACTGTGTTCCTCAAAGTAGTACCAAGGGATATTTTAAAAGCCTTTTGGGTAAATATTGCCCTTCTTTTTACTTCTAACTTCCTAAGAAATAATATATTAGAGGGGAAATGAGGTTATAGAATAATAATCAACCAGATTTAATGAAAATTTAAGAGTCCAACAAGATTAGGTCGAGCATTGCACAGGCTAATAAATTTAAGAGTACTAACACAATTAAGACACCACTAGCTTGAAAATGTCTACTTCTTCAACAGAATGGGATCACATTAACCTAACTTGATGTACTCTACATAAAAACTGTTTACCCTCTCATCTATATCATCAGCAATGTATCAATGGATCCCACAAACATTACTGAAGAGCTTAAACAAACAAAAATAAATCAGAGCAGCAACAGTGCAAAACTCTGCTCAATAAAGACCACACAACCAACAAGTAAGCGGTACAAAAATTAAACTAGCAAACCGTGTGATTTCTAACGTACTTTGTACAATTGCATAGCTGCATTCGAGATCGAAGCTGTCGTCCACGTGTCCATCATCATCGTCCTCAAATGGAGGGTCCAACACAGAAACAGGACTACATTGTTCCTTTTCTTCCTCCTCTTCTTCTTCTGCTTGCAATTTCTTTAAACTCTCTGCATCATAATTCTCGTTGTCCTGTCACAAAATCACAACATTATTAATGAGACTATTATTAAAATCGGGTTGTAGCTATAAATCCTTAATTATGTTTGTACTTCAAAAAAAAATTGATGAATTTGTTTAAAACAAGGTCCCTATTCACAATTTTGTTTGTTTTATTGACTTTTCTTATCAATGTTTTCAGAAAAATACAACTGAGTAGTAGTAAATTACTGAAAGGGATGTCTGATTTTAATTGATGGGATCATCCAACAGAAAAAACAAAAACTTATTTGTCCTCTTCTGGGAAATAATTTCCTAGAGAAACTCCTAATAAAAGTTTGCATGGCAGAGGCCAGAGACATGATCAAATGTACATTTATTAACATTACAAAGCTTGGTGTTTATGACAAATTACCAAATGACATGTATAGCCCTCAAACCAGTGGACCTTTCACAAACTTATGGACGATTGGTGGGGTATATTCGTCAATTAAGCACGACATTCCGGCCAAAACCAGATAGTGACCGCATTGCCGACAATTCAAACACGTCAAACTCAGTCAGTTGACTCACTGAGTTGACTCGGATAGAAAGTGAGAATTAAAAAATAATAATAATGTAGACGTTTAATAGGAACAAAAAAAAGGCAAACCTCTGTTTTGCAGCGACTCGGGGATGTTGCTGGCGACGAGAAATCCGGTGTCCGACGACCGGGAGAAGGGCTTCTTTGGAGCACAAAGTGAAAAGGGCTTTCACAAAAGTGCTTCTCACAAGAACCAAAATCTGGACTGTCTATAATTTTGGTTGAGAACTCAAATTCCTCCGATTGGCTACTACATGAGGTGTCTAAATCCAAATCCAAATCCAAAGACTTCTCTTCGTTGCTCTCAGACCAAGCAGCACTGCTAGGCCTACCATTGCATAAGCAAGAAAAGCCTGTCTCACCACAAGCACTTTTCTCCTCCTCAACGCTCACCCTTTTTTCCTGCTTTATCTGCTCGCTTTCCTCCTCGTAAAATCTTTTGCGCCCAACCGAAGAATCCCACCTCAAGATATCCTTCACTGAGACCTTAACCCCATCACCAATAATCTCGCGCTTTCTGGTCCGATTTCTGTGAGTTAGTCTCTTTAATATGGACCCAAATAGCCCAAAGCCACTGTTCTTGTTTTGGGGTTTGGTCTTTGGAGATGAGGATTGTTTCTGAATTTTAAGAGATGCTTCGAGTAGAAGAGCTGCGGTTCTTGTAGGGATGTGAAGGAAGATGGCGTTTGGGCTCTTGCAGGGGCTTTTAGCTGGAGATGCGAAATCAAACAGAGGAGATTTTCTCGGGTCTGGGGAGTCATGAAATGAGAAAAGGCAAGCGGTTTTGCAGAAATTTGTAGGGAAGATGGAGTTTTGCGAGATCGGTTTTCGTTTCTTGACTTGTAACTGGGTCTTTGGTGATGGTCTTTTGAGCTGGCAACGCCTGTCAGAAATGTAATTCTTGAGCAGGAACGGTTCTTGATCCTCTTGCAGTAGCTCGCGTAAGTGCTTCTGGGCCATTAATTATCAGTGTCTTAAAACAATAATAATAATAATAATAACTCTTTTGCCTTTTTACCTTTTTTAACAAAAGAAGAAATGTAACAAAGGAATCAAGCAACAGAATTTGTTATCAATGTCAGTATGAATTTCAGCACCATGAAAGAGTTGAAGAGGTTTCAACTTTGAACTGAAAATGTAGTGCAGAAGGGAAGATCTTAAGCTGAGCGAGTTGGATACAAATATAGCAGAGAGAGAGAGAGAGAGAGAGAGAGGGGGGGGGGGGGGGAAGAAGGAATGAGGAGAGTTCCTGATTCAAATCTGGGGGGTTTACAACATCGAGTTAATGGTAGTGAATACTGATAAACGAATAATTATAAATAATATAATTCTAGAAGAAAAAAAAAAGGAAAAAAGAGAGAAATTGGCTGCAATTTGTAGGTCTTGGTGCAGTAGTAGTAGACTATCTAATTGTCTCACTTTCTCCTACGGAGCAAGTGCTTAGACTTTGTACCATGTCTTGCTGTGTAATAACATTAGTGTGTTTTTAACTTTAATTACTGCTAAAAAACAGAGACGGATAGAGAAAACTGCGCTGTTTTGCCGGACCAAAAGGATCTTTCCACGTAGCTCTCATCTTTCCCGAGATTTTGAGAAGCATCCATTGTCTGGTTGGCTCGTTTTCATCGTGGCCTATCAGTGCCTATCATTTTTTTTTACCAGGCAGCTTGCAAAATTTCTTTAGTAGTAAACACATTAATTAATTAATTGTACTGTCTTCCTTTTTTATTTTTATTTTTTTCTTGTCCGTATTCATAATTTCAAGACTTATTTGAAAAAATCTAAGGATTAGAGACAATTTTTCCCCAATCTTACAAAGGGAACAACTTAAAACCTCGATATTAACTTATGGTGCAACCCAAACTGATAAGGCCTAAAAAACATCAAGGCCCAAACAAATACCAGGCTTAGTAAGCTTGTTCTGGCCCAAGCAAACATCAGACCAGTCTCAAACCTGCGGCCCAGATAAGTTCGGACCCCGGAAGGGTGACCTAGCCCAGCTGACTCAAAAAACACTCCCGCCCGGACAAACAATCAAGTATGCTCCATGGTCCATCAAGAATCCCCAAACCCGCGAAAAATGACCCAGCCGACCCACACCAGGATCTCCCCTATCAACACTAGCCACCCTACAGGGACTAGCCACCCCACAACCCTATGGCCGTCCGCCACCCTACGGCCGCCCTACGGTGTCCCCTCTCCTAGGCTCACAATCATATCCTCTCCACCAGTAGACGACTATAAATAGGCCAAGGTATGGACAAAGGAGAGAAGAAGGAAAACGCATGCACACACCCCACTTGATTTTCTGAAGAGTCATCGGTTCCTCTCTCGAACCCGCGACTCCTCCCTCAAATTCATGCTAACTTAAGCATCGGAGCGCCTTCGGAGGTCTCCCCCTCCCCTCCTTTCGAGGGCCTTCAATTTGTGCTTGTCACTTGTGCAGGACCTAGGCTGAATCACCTTCCAGGCCGAGCCCAGCTCACAAGACACGCGGATCCCAGTCCACACCAGCTTAACCCACCACGTCAGCACCGAACGACATAAGGCATCAACAGATTGGCGCCGTCCGTGGGAGTCCAACAATCTCTCGCTACAATGGAAGCGAAGAAGTGAAAGAACTCATCTGTCACGATGCCACCAAAGAACGATGTTAGGAGAGCCAACAAAGAAGCCCTGGCCGCGTGCTCGGCTCCCATCCAAGGCAAAGTTCACGGTAACCGATCCATATCTGGATTTTCGGCAATCCCAGAGCACACCACCCCCGCCAGGGAACAGCGTCCCCACCTTGCTGAAACCGACTCCCCGGACGGCGAGGGAGCCCCTGCCTACCTCCAAGCTCCGGCGACCCAAGCTCAGTTCCTAGAACTGTCCAGAATGATAACCAATCTGGCGGCTCAAGTCCGGAAAGGGGGCCGACAGCCTTTATATCCTCCTCACCAAGCTCCGGGAGAGGCCGAGTCGTCAGGCAGGAATGACCCAACACATGACCAGCCCCGCGCTGAGCCCTCACCGCGCCATAGCAGGCTCAAAGAAAGTTCCACCTCAAAGGGCAACCCCAGCCTCGACAGACGATTCGAGGAAATGCAGGAAAGAATAGACTCGGCTCTGAGATACAAGAATCTCAGTATTATGGACGAACTCTGCGTCCAAGACCCTCCTTTCACGGAAGGCATCCTAGAAACCCCTCTCCCGCCAAACTTTAGGATGCCCCAGGTCAGAATGTATGACGGGACCACGGATCCAATGAACCACCTCCAACACTATAAAACGACGATGGTGCTGCATCGGCACTCAGATCAGATCATGTGCCGCGCCTTTCCTTTGACTCTTGAAAAGGCGGCGGGCACTTGGTACTCGCGGTTAAAGCCAGGAACCATTAGTAATTTCAAAAACTCAGCTATGCTTTCGCTTCCCACTTCCTCAGCAGCAAGGGGCCCAAGAAAACCTCAGAAAGCCTCTTCAACATTATTCAGCATAAGGGGGAAAGGCTTCCGGCTTATATTTCTAGGTTCAACACAGCAGCTTGAGAAATTCCAGACCTTGATCTTAACATCCAGGTGATGGCCTTCAAGAACGGATTGAGGTCGAGAATCTTTAGCTCCAAGCTAACTCGGTGCTCGCCCCGAGATATGAATGAAATCTTGGCCCGGGCAGAAAAATACATGCTGGCGGAGGACGATCAAGCCTTCAGAAGAGAAAGAGAAGGAGAAACCGAAAGAAAAATGAAACACCCTGCTCCTCAGAAGGAAGGGGCCAAAAAACCTTATCAAGAGAACAGGTATAGGCCCCACCCTCGGGTCGACAATTTCACTCCCCTCAACACTACTAGGACCGACGTCCTCATGCAGCTTCAAGACAAGTCTGTCCTACAGTGGCCACCCAAGAAGCCCATTGGAAGAGACCCCAAGAAGTGGTGCCGGTTCCACCAAAATCGTGGCCACGACACGGAGGAGTGCCATGACCTGAAGGAACAGATTGAGAAACTCATTAGCCGAGGGCACCTGAAGGAGTTCATTGGGCCTCGAAGACATGAAAACCCCGTGTCACCAAGGGGGGATGACAGACGCCCTTATCAACACTGGCAAGAGAGGCCGAATACTCGGAGAAACCCCAGGGCGGAACAGGAGAGGTCCCGCCAGAAGAAGGATGAGGTACCCGCAACCACCCGAATCATCAAAACAATTTATGGAGGGCCGACCGCTGGAGGGAATTCGGGACAGAGCGGTAAAGTATATGCTAGGGTCGTGGCCTCAGTCAGCGGCCCCCACAAGAAAAGGAAAACGGAGTCGGTGATCTCCTTCACGGAGGATGACCTGGAGGACGAGTAGATTCCTCATGATGACGCTGTAGTAGTCGCGCTCCTAGTGGCCAATTGAGAGATACGGCAAGTTCTAATCGACAACGGGAGCTCCACTAACATACTGTTTCACGATACCTATCAGCGCATGGAACTGAAGGAGGGACGTCTAGAACCTGTCCCTGCCCCCCTCTATGGCTTCGGAGGATCCCTGGTCTTCCCAGAAAGAAGCATAGTCCTCCCTGTAACAGCAGGGACAGTACCAAGGACATCCACTGTACGAACTACGTTCCTTGTGGTAAAACAACCCTCCTCCTATAACATGATAATTGGGTGTCCCACCCTTAACAAGCTAAAGGCCGTCGTCTCGACCTATCACCTGAAGGTCAAGTTCCCCACTAGCAAAGGTGTAGGGGTGCTAAAGGGGGATCAGAGAGCCTCCTGGTACTACTACCTGAGCGCCATCAGAGAAGGGAAAAAGACCGAAGCCCTACCACTTGAAGTTGAAGACCTGCGTGACGAAATGAAGGCACCCCGAGGCCGACCTACTGAAGAACTAACCGCAGTACTCCTAGGAGAAGACCCCACCAGGACCATACAAGTAGGAGAACACCTCTCAAATGAGGCCAGAGAAGAACTCCTCCACCTCCTTCGGAGGAACCAGGATCTGTTCGCCTGGTCAGCATCAGATATGCCAGGGGTTAATCCTGAAACCATTTAGCACCACCTAAACATAGACCCCGAATACAAACCAGTCATTCAGAAGAAGAGGTCCTTTGCCCCAGAGCGTCAGGTGACCATCAATGCCGAGGTGGACAAGCTACTGGAAGCCAGTTTCATTAAAGAAGCAAGGTATCCCGAGTGGGTATCTAATGTGGTAATGGTCAAGAAAGCCAGTGGAAAGTGGCGCATCTGCATTGATTTCACCAACTTAAACAAAGCTTGCCCCAAGGACAGCTTCCCTCTTCCCCGGATCGATCAAATGGTGGATGCCACCTCAGGGCATGAACTCCTCTCTTTCATGGATGCCTACTCTGGTTACAATCAGATCTTCATGCATAAGTCCGATCAAGAAAAGACCGCCTTCGTCACTGAGCGAGGGTTATACTGCTACAAGGTAATGCCTTTTGGGCTGAAGAATGCTGGAGCAACCTACCAGAGGTTGGTGAACAGAATATTCCAAAGATAGATTGGGAGGAATATGGAAGTCTACGTGGACGACATGCTCGTTAAAAGCTCTAAGGCGCGAAACCACCCTTCCGATCTGGAGGAGGCCTTCGGAGTCCTGCGCAAGCATAATATGAGGTTGAATCCGTCTAAGTGTGCCTTTGGGGTAACCGGAGGCAAGTTCCTTGGATTCATGGTCACTCAGAGAGGGATAGAGGTCAACACAGAGAAGATAGAAGCTATCCTCAACATGACCCCTCCCAGGTCAGTGAAAGAAGTTCAGTGACTTACCGAACGAGTTGCAGCCCTGAGCCGTTTCATGTCTAAATCGGCGGAAAGATGCCTCCCTTTCTTTCAGGCAATCAAAAAGGCAAAAAACTTCACCTGGTCCGAGAGCTGCCAAGAGGTGTTTGAAGACCTAAAAAAGTACCTGAGTTCGCCACCCCTCCTGACCAAACCACTCCTGAACGAAGAGCTCTTCCTTTACCTGTCCGTCAGACCAAGCACTGTGGCATCTGTCTTGGTATGAGAAGAAGAGGGTATCCAGAAGCCCATCTACTACGTCAGTCAAATTCTCCATGAGGCCGAGACGAGGTACCCTCCTATTGAAAAAATGGCTTACGCTCTGGTAATAGCCGCCCGAAAACTTCGACTGTATTTTCAAGAACACACTATCGTCCTTTTCACGGACCAACCCTTGAGGCAAGTCTTCCATAATCCGAGCGCTTCAGGAAGAATAGTAAAATGGGCAGTCGAGCTAGGGGAATTTGATATCCGCTATCGTCCCAGACAATCTATCAAGGCCCAAGCCCTAGCCGACTTTATAGTGGAGACAACTTTGCCCATAATTTTGGATGAACCAGAAGCACATCTAAACGACGGTCTCCCTCTGGGATGGAACCTCCATGTGGATGGATCCTCGAATTCACTAGGGAGCGGGGCAGGACTCATCCTCTGCAGCCCGGAGGGTTTCGCCATTGAATATGCATTGAGGTTCGGATTCAAGGCCTCCAATAACGAAGCGGAATATGAAGCCCTTCTGGCCGGACTGAGGTTAGCCAAGGCACTAGCAGTAGAAGCACTAGAAGTGTTCAGCGACTCTCAACTAGTGGTAAGCCAAGTGCAGGGAGAATTCGAGGCCAAGGCGAGAAGCTCTCCCGATATCTTCAAAAGGTCAAAAAGTCGATTACCCTGTTCAAAACATTTCGGATAACTCAGATTCCCCGAGCCGAGAACTCTAAGGCAGATGCCCTGGCTAATCTGGCATCCTCTCAACAACTGGTGCCTAGTCGAGCTGTCTATCAGGAAACTCATCCTGTCCCAAGTATAGATGAGGCCCAGGTCCTGCCAATGGAAGAAGAATCCTCGTGGATGGACCCCATTCTAAAGTATCTAAAAGACGGTACCGTGCCTGAACCCAAGGATCAAGCCAAAAAAGTGATATCCCGTGCCTCGTGTTACACCCTTATGGAAAGGCAATTATACAAAAGGGGTCTAACTACACCGTATCTACGATGCCTCGAACCCAGAGAGGCCGACTATGCACTCCGAGAGGTCCACGAAGGGATATGCGGAAACCACCTTGGGGCTCGGGCCTTAGCCTTCAAAATCCTCCACCAGGGGTACTACTAGCCCACGGTAAAAGATGACGCAGCAAGTTTGGTCAAGAAATGCGAAAATTGCCAGCGATGGTCTCCGACATCGCATCGACCTGTTAACCCCATCGTCTCCATCACTAGTCCCCTCCCCTTCGCCATGTGGGGGATGGATCTCTTGGGCCCATTCCCAACGTCCGTTGGGCAGAAGAAATACCTCATCGTGGCCATTGACTACATCACCAAATGGGTCGAGGCCGAGCTGTTGGCAAGCATCACGGATCACCAAACCAGGAACTTCGTTTGGAAGTCGATAGTATGCCGCTTCGGGATCCCTCGCGTGCTGATCACCGATAATAGAAAGCAGTTCGACAGCTCCCGATTCAAAATATTTTGCGATGACCTCCATATTAACCATCGGTTCTCCTCTGTGGGGTACCTGCAAGCCAATGGTCAGGCTGAAGTAACCAACATGACACTCCTCCAAGGAATCAGGAAGAGACTCGACGAGACGGATAATCGTTGGGTAGAACAGCTCCATAACATCCTTTGGGCCTATCGGACAACGGCCCGGACGTCAACAGGCGAAACCCCCTTTTTCATGACGTACGGCTCAGAAGCCATCATTCCTCTCGAAATTGGGATCCCATCACTCCGAGTGCAGTGTTTGGAGCCAGGCAGCAACGAAGAAGGGTTAAAAATGAACTTAGATCTAGTTGAAGAAGCTAGAGACAAAGCCCAAGTTCGCCTCGCAAACTATCAGCAAAGGGTCGCTCGGTATTATAACTCCCGGGTACGGAACAAACCCTTCAAACTTAATGATCTCATCCTCCGGAAGAGTGAAGTCTCACGCCCCCGACACACGGGTAAGTTGGTCTCGAATTGGGAAGGACCTTACAGGGTTCGAAGGGTCTGCAGGATAGGCACCTATGAGCTAGAAGACATGGAGGGGAAGCCCGTTCCTCACACCTGGAACGCGGAAAACCTCCGTAGTTTCTACCAATGAAATGTGAAAGCACGAAAATAAATAAAGAATTTGAAATTCTGAAACTTCTTTACTACATTCATAGGAAGAAAGATACAAAGAGAAAGCACTGTTGGCCTTTAATACAAATAACTATTTGGGTACAATCGAGGCCCCAAAAACCTCGCAGTTAGCTTAGGACTGGACCTCGCTTTCCCTTCCAGCTTGCACTTCCCCCACCTCGCCATTTGGGGCAGGCAAGGCTTCACCCGGGCCATCCTGACCCCCAGCCTGGACAGTTGCACCACCTTCTCCTCCTGAAGAATCCGTACTAGATGCTCCGGAGTCGCTCGCCAGATCGAGACCTGAGAAGTCCAACCCTGGGAAAAGAAGCGTCACCCTCCTCTTAGCTTCCTCGAAACCTTCGAGGTATTGAATTGCCCCTTCCTTCATCAGAGAAGCCTCATTTTCTGTGGAAAAACGTCGAACTTCATCTAGCTCCTCTCTCAGGACCTCCGCAGTCCGACGGTGATGATCCCTGTCAAAAATTGTCTCTTCTCTCTCCCTTTCCGATGTCTCAAGGGAAATGGTCAGGTCATGCGCAATGTCCTCAGCATCCTTCAGCTTAAGCTCGGTCTTGGACAAGCGGTCCGCTATCTCCAAGGTACACCGGGAAAGCATTCCATGAAGAACTCCGGCTTGAGAGGAAACAACCTCCGCCGCTGAACACAACAACTCTAAAGGCTTTGATAGAATCTCCGCCTTATCGCGGGGAGGGATCCCCAGCACCAAATGCTCTCGAGCGACCTTGGTGCTGGCAAACACCGAGTCATCCATTCTCAGAGCTCACCGGGGAGTGAAAAGAGGAGCCATCTCAGATCCTTCCCGAGGCAAGGAAGCAATTAAAGGAGAAGGATCCACGGAAGGTCTGGGAGGGCTATCTATCGGCTTTGGAGCCACAGTGGGAACCTTAGCTTTCTTCCTCTGCCCAGAACCGCTAGCTTCGGCTGCCCTCTTCTTCTCGCGAGACAGCTACTTGGCCATCGCCGCTATCTCCATATCTGCAAAAAAAAGGAGGGGGCATTAAAAACTTGAAAAATAAGTAAAAAATTCCTATAAGTCGACGAGCCAGCGACTACCATGGAAGAGGCGCGAGGGAAGGCGAGGAGGGCACAGGCCGCTCTTGTGGAGTTCCTCATTGTCTCCAAGAACATTGATCTCCAAGGGCGCGGCCAGCATTGCCCTCAAAGTTTCCTCCTCTCGTAGGGAGAGGTGTGGCCTCTTGCATTTGCCAACAAGCTCCAACCCCCAAGTGAGGGGAACGTCAAAACGTTCGGCAGACTGGACAAAGAAGAAGCCCTCCTTCCATCCCTTGATTGAGGAAGGCTTCTCTTTTAGAACGCTCTTCCCCCCCTCGAACTGACGATGACCCAACCCGAGTGTCCTAACCGGGCTAGCTGAAAATGGGCTTTGAACACGTTTATGTTCATCACCCCCTACCTCCTGGGACACAGCAATGAATACCAGAATCAGTCGAACCGAATTGGGCACCAGCTGGCTTAACGCAATACCGAAGTATCTAAGTATTAAGCACAGGAACGGGTAGAGAGGAAGCCTGAGCCCCGCCTTAAGCTGATGCTCGTAGAGGCACAGCTCAAACGGTTGCCGGCTAGACAGAACATCGCAAGCTCTCTCTCCACCCTCGGGGGCCCTCATGTTAAAATCCATAGGGATCCTGTATTTAACCCTCATCCTTAAAAGGTTGGATCCCGCCACAGTGCTAGGAACGGAGTTTGCTTCGAACACCCATTCCTCTCTCTCTGTGTCTCGGGCCTCATCCCTCATAGAGGCAAGGGCTAGGTCCTCCTTTCCTCCTGATGATTCAGACCTTTGCTCCTCCCCTCTATCTCTCGCGTAAGGGACTAAGGCCCGGCCTACACCCCCAGAAGTCACTTCACGAGAAGCAACCCCTTCGCTGGACGAAACACCCATGGCTTCACCCAGCTCCCTGGACAGGGCTCCGCTAGACTCACTACCGATCGACATTACTCACCAAGAAAAGGAGGAAACTTTTAGTGAAAAACTCCTAAGCAATGCTGAGCGCTCTCAGACTCACTAGGAGAACCAAAACCCTCAAAATCTCTCAAAAATGCGAAGTGAAAACTGAAGGGAGGGGATACCCTTTCTTATAGGGGTTATGGCTGCAAAAATGAGGTAATCAAGTCACATGTCAGTCGAACGGACGCGTCCTTTACAGTTTCCTAGGGGCCATTTCAGGTTCCCCAGATGCCGCCCTGTAATATAGGTGCCAGCTGTCCCTAGGGCGCGACCTCAATTTAAACAAACACGCCGCCACCTTGTCAAGCGTTGCAATTCATCGCATCTACTTAATAGACCTAAAGTGGGCCAAAAGGCCCACACACGCAAAAGAAAATCGTGACCATCTGGCAGGCCTAAAGTGACTAAAAACCCTTTCGCTTATTTCTCCAGGAAATCCAAGCCCCGTCAACGCTCGGTCGAATCTCCAAATAAGTCCGAGCGTATGAGCTGCTCTGCTCACGCTCGGCATATTTCTCCAGGAAATCCGAGCCCCGTCAACGCTCGGTCGAATCTCCAAATAAGTCCGAGCGTATGAGCTGCTCTGCTCACGCTCGGTAAATTTCTCCAGGAAATCCGAGCCCCGTCAATGCTCAGTCGAATCTCCAAATAAGTCCGAGCATGTGAGCTGCTCTGCTCACGCTCGGTATATTTCTCCAGGAAATCCGAGCCCCATCAACGCTCGGTCGAATCTCCAAATAAGTCCGAGCGTTTGAGCTGCTCTGCTCACGCTCGGCATATTTCTCCAAGAAATCCGAGCCCCGTCAACGCTCGGTCGAATCTCCAAATAAGTCCGAGTGTATGAGCTGCTCTGCTCACGCTCGGCATATTTCTCCAGGAAATCGGAGCCCCGTCAACGCTCGGTCGAATCTCCAAATAAGTTCGAGCATATGAGCTGCTCTGCTCACGCTCGACGAATTTCTCCAGGAAATCGAGCCTCTTTAGGGCTCGGTCGAATCTCCAAATACGGGGGCTTTGGACCCCCTCTCTTTTCGTCCCATTAAGTTTGCCATCAAATTTAAACAAGTATCGGGATGAGGGAACTCATACAAAAACACGAATATTTAAAAAAGGGGGTAATTTATTGATGTTAATGGATTACAACCATTTACAACTAACGACCTCGAAGTACAAATAAAAGAGGACCCTAACGGCCTCGAAGTACAAATAAAATAATGAAAACCAAAAAGTTCCAGGCAGCACCGGTCACGAACTTCTTCACCCACTTCAGACTGAAGATCCCCCGGCGCGAACCCTAAAACTTCGTGGGCCGAACCTGAGACTGAAAGTACGGTCAATGATCAGCCCCAGGTTCAGGAAAACCCTTTCCAGCTTGCAAGAAACTAGTGACAGCATTTCCCCTAATCTTGCTACCACCAGAAGGACCGCCGGAAGAGGAGCTGCAGCCTTACTTTTGACTTCCTAGGAGTTTGCAGCCACACCCCTCTTCTTCTTCCGTTCCTCGTAAGCCATGGCATGAGGGAATCCCACCATCCAGAGACACAACACTCCCTTCTCTCCAATCCCTTCGGAGTCTGGAAGAAGCCCGTGTCTCTATTCGGAGTCAGGAAGAAGCCCGAACCTCAATTAAAAGCGCCGTGATGGCTATCCTCAAAAAATGCTTTTCTCTCTTCATTTTAGAAGCCACACTTTTTCCCGTTTGAAACAAAGAGTGCCAGATGACCCTATTTATAGGGCAAGGAAACACACTTCACGAAACAATAAATACCAAAAACGGAAAACGAAACAAACCCACGATTTTCGGGAAAGACTCTTCGCTTCTCCAGGCAGTTTCCCACCTTCCAAAAATGATGGTCCGCTTCCCAAGGAGAACCACTTAAACCACTAATTGACCTCGCGATCCTGGGAGGGCTCTTCGTCATCTGCTGAAACTTTTCGCCTCCCATAAAACGACGATCCACAGGCAAGCCCACTCAACCCCCATGAGTAGCCTGGCCCCAGAAATACTTCCCGGACCACATAAATGAACTATAGGAAGTGGGGGGCCTGTGATAAGGCCTAAAAAACACCAAGGCCCAAACAAATACCAGGCTCGGTAAGCTTGTTCTGGCCGAAGCAAACATCAGACCAGTCTCAAACCTGCGGCCTAGATAAGTTCGGACCCCGGAAGGGTGACCTAGCCCAGCTGATTCAAAGAACACTCCGGCTCGGACAAACAATCAAGTATGCTCCACAGTCCATCAAGAATCCCCAAACCCGCGAAAAATTACCCAACCGACCCACACCAGGATCTCCCCTATCAACACTAGCCACCCTACAGGGACTAGCCACCCCACAACCCTATGGCCGTCCGCCACCCTACGGCCGCCCTACGGTGTCCCCTCTCCTAGGCTCATAATCATATCCTCTCCACCAGCAAACGACTATAAATAGGCCAAGGTATGGACAAAGGAGAGAAGAAGGAAAACGCATGCACACACCCCACTTGATTTTCTGAAGAGTCCTCGGTTCCTCTCTCGAACCCGTGACTCCTCCCTCAAATTCATGCTAACTTAAGCATCGGAGCGCCTTCGGAGGTCTCCCCCTCCCCTCCTTCCGAGGGCCTTCAATTTGTGCTTGTCACTTGTGCAGGACCTAGGCTAAATCACCTTCCGGGCCGAGCCCAGCTCACAAGACACGCGGATCCCAGTCCACACCAGCTTGACCCGCCACGTCAGCACCGAACGACATATGGCATCAACACAAACCATCCATCTCAGGTCATTAGGATTCCTCTTCAAGTGCATCACATGCCATGCCATGTCACTATAGCTGAACGTGAGGTGTGAGGAAAGAGAACTGAGAGCTTCCTTTCTTTGTTTCGCTTTCCTTCTCTGATGTTTTAAAATTGTGAAGCCATTTTCAAAGCTCATGCTTCTCTCACCATATCAAAGGAGGAAGACCGACAACATTTCTCTCGCCAGTTGATCTAACAAATCACAAAAGCAACACAAAACCAATTGCAGCAAATACATTAAACCTCACAAAATCAATACACACAGGAACCCCCCACCAAGATCAAATCTTTTCAACCATTCTTATTGTATAACCGCATAACTCCATTAAAATAGAAAAAAAGAATGGATCAAATATCCATCTATCCAAAACATTTATGATCGATTATTTAATTCTTCTATTGAAAACCTAAAACCAAATCAATTAAATGAATAAAAGATAAATTAGCCCAACCATAGTCATTCCGATCCACCGATCAAATCCAAATTAGAGAGCCTTTAAACGCGTGAGGCAATAGCAGGCGCAGCAGTAGTGGCGATCGTGGACACAACACCATCGAGGAAGGAAAGGAATTCGGTGGTGGCAAGTTCTTGTTCGTAAAATAATAAGCACGTTGAGGGTTTCACGTTCGGAGAAGGTGTGGCTTGATGCAGCCAATAAAGTCACCCTCCAGTAATCTGACGACATGTGGAACGATACTCCTCCTATGAACAAACGGCATGTGGCCACGCCCCATAAGTCACTCTCCAATAGCCTGTTGACATGCGAGACAATTGCCCTCCATTGACCGGACGACACGTGGACGAGCAGTTGACATAACCGTCGTCATTTACGGACTCCCTATGCAGAAATTTAAGTGTAATTACGGGGATTGAACCGTCTCTAAACATGCGACAAGGCCCTTCACTAGAGAAGTGAGATCTCAGGGATCACACCATCCCAAGCACGTGGCCAGCTTGCCTCCAGCACACTAAAAGCCCAAGGTATGTGAATTCAAGATCATCTGAAAATTCAAGCTCATCACCGAAACACAGATATCATAACTCTCTCCATTCTCTAAAAACCTTGCACTAACAAAGGCATCGGAGAGTCCTCGGAGGCACCACCCCTTTTTTTTCTCTGGTGACCCTTTAGTTCATCCTTCTTTCTTTGTGCAGACTGTGGAATATCGGACTTGCAGCTTGGCAACATATTTTCGACCTTAACAGATTAGCACCGTCCATGAAAACTACTAATCTCTCGCTAAGCAGCAAAAGTGAAGAAGCGTAAACAATTCATCTATTGCCATGCCACTTAAAAACACTGCCAAAAAAACCAACAAGGGAGTCGTCAAGGCCAGCTCTGTACTCTTACAAAACAATGCCCACAACCAACAATCCGGTCTAATGTTCCCCGCGATATCTAAACGTGTGACCCCTAGTTCCAACCTGCAGACTAAGGTTTCAATCCAAAAGGGGGGTGAATTGGGTTTTTAAAAAACTTTTGCTAATTAAACACAAATTTATAAAAACATATAACCCACAAGCATGTAAACAAATAATGTGTTGTAAATAAAAGAGTTTAAGGAATAGAGGATGCAAACTCAGTTTATAGTGGTTCAGCAATATCGGATTCGTCCCGACCCGACATCCACTCTCTTCAAGGACCCTCCTTGAAGTAATCCACTATGAAACTTAGTCGTGTAACTTCATGGGTGTTGCACAAACTTTATAATCAATCCATTCCTCTTGGAAGCAAATCCCTTCCTCTCGGAAGCTAATCCCCTTACAATAAATGTTGTAAAGTAAATAGTAGAGAGACTACAATGAAAGCTTATACAACTAAATAATATCTCTCTTTCAAGGTAAAGCTTGAAAAATGGCTCAACAATAAATATTTCAAAGCTTTGTATATCAATGAGTAAAAACTTGATTGAATGTGTAATCTCCTGTTTTTGAAATGCTCAATATAGTGGGTTTATATAGCATTGATGTATATATGGCCGCTTTGTACTGTTCTGGTACGGTTTGGTATAATTTGTGCTGAAATCTCGCGTCTCAACGGTCATATTTTTTGAACTACTAATCGATTGGATCTTAGTACCAGTCGACTGGTACAAGTTAAAAATCACATTTTTAAAGGTACCAGTCAACTGGGTATGACTTACTAGTCGACTGGGAACCTTCTGCCTAAAGTACCAATCGACTGGTATGTATGACTCAGTCGACTTAACAACCCAGTTTTCATGTTTTGAAATGCTTTTAACTTAAAATGTTTGATTGAAAAGTTCTGTAAAAAGGCTTTTTCACAATGAGCCATAAGACAAGCTTTTTACCTGAAGAAGTGAGATTTACAACTTGTTTAAATACCTTATCCCTATACTAGATCTTCTATCTTGACTTGGTGTTTGATTCGAGTTGAGTTCTTGCACCTTGATCCTTGGTTGAATGCTTTTATCGCTTAATACACTTAGATAGCACTGTTAGTATAATAAGAGTTTTGTTTTGACATCATTAAAATATGGGTGAGGGTCAACAATCTCCTCCTTTTTTATGATGACAAAACTAATGAGAGAAAAACAATTATAAAAGCTAAGTGTTAGATTTTTTTGAAAAATCGGGCATAGTCTCCTCTGTTTTTTGAATAAAACCAACATGTAAAAAGGTAAAGAACAATTTATATACAACCCAACCAATCAAGTCAACATACATAATCATTAACCAAGTTCTTTGGAGTAATGTTCCCCCTAAATCTATGCACTAATTTGAGTTTACACTTAGTTTTCACATTTTCTCATTTTTCTCTCCTGTTTTGACAATAGCAGAAAATGGGGTAGTAAATCAAAAAATAAGCTATTTAGATACCATAGACATGAAGATCATACTTAAGCAAACTTGTATGTGAAAATTTGGCATCATTCAGAGTTTGAAATCTTTCCCGAGAAGAGCCGAAAGTTTCTGTACATGCAGAAGTAGTTTTAAAGCATTTATCCGAATATAAAGAGATATTAAGCATGCAACTATATTACACATATGTAAAACAAGTACATGAATTAAGTCTAAGCATGAACCATCGTCATATATATAATACCAGTCTATGCAAAATAGGCTTCGTAGAGCCGAAACAGAAGTACAAATACAATAAAATATGAAAATATGTCCATGCTAAGAACAATGAAAAGCTACATCAATATGTACATCAAAAGGAAGATAGAAAGATGATTCAAGGAGCGGGAAAGTTAGAACCGTCACGGATGAGATCTTGAAGCTCAGCTAGAGAGCCCTCGGTATGCTCTCGGTGCAACTCGAAGTCATCCCGAAAAGAGTGGAGGTCGTGATGTATGCCCTCGACTGTAGAGCTCAAGCTTTGGAAGTCGGACTGCATGGTCAGCTGGAGGCTCATGATAACCCGTAGAAGATCTCCATAACCAGCTTGACTAGCACTCAAGTCACCCATAGGAGGTGCTCGATCATCTGTATCCATAGCAGCAGTAGCATCTGGACCCTCATCCTCATCATCATTACTGTCGTCCTCTACTATCCGAATGTGCTTCCTGGCCTTGGAGTAGATGAAGTCATCTTGGACTGTGCATACCATCTTCTTCAGTGATGAGACGTTGATGATGTCATTGAGGCCGATGTCCTGAGCCTCGGAGGCTAGGAGAGGCACCCTGAAGTGCTGGAGGATGAGCGTGATGAGCATCCCGTAGGGAAGGCATCCTGAGTCACTCGCTTCGCCATTTATCATGTTGACGAGCAGCAGGGGTAAATATTGAAGTGGTGCCCAGTTTTAAGGCACCAAATCAATATTATATTTATTTTAGAAAGATAGCCCTGACTCTCAAGTCTCGGGTGGATGGTTCAACTCACAATAAGTTTGAACAATTTCAAGTCAAGGGGCATATCACTATATGTGTGAAATGTAGTGGGTCGAAACACATAGTTAGGGTCACCCCTAACTATCTGACATGGCTCCTCATACTCGAAATTATCTGGTCATCTGTCTAGACTCCATTGGATCCCTCCTACAGGGATCCTCGAGATACTCATCAAGAGGTCAGTGTTGACCTCAAACTCCAATACCCCCAAACTTACATTTTGCTAGTCCCTTAGTAAAACAAAATAAAAAACTAAATGAACAACAAAGATTATAAAGATAAGTTCAGTATTCATGGTATCCAAAAATTTAAAGAGCATTCAAAATCATGAGATTCATTCATGAGCAAGCTTAAATAAGTCAAACCCATCTTCACAATGAATAAGAATTTAAAACTTAATTACTTACAAGAGGCATGGTAAGACATCACAAGCTTGAATCAGTGTAAAGTGAATTAGCATATACAAATGAGGTTTCCAAATAACTTCAATGTACAAGGTATTCAAATCTCAAGATCCACAGAATTTCTCGTCGGAAAGAACAATGAAGGCATAGTTTTTTTTTTTTAACATAAGGCTCTGCTATGTTTAGTTCCCTTAAGCTTTCTAATTGACCCATGTAACGAGTGTTCAGTCAATGAATCCCAAACCAGATGGTTTTAGGGCATTAGATGTAAAGACACCCCTAAGGACTTACTAACTCGAGTAAAAAAGGCTACGAAATTAAACTGGCCTTAATACTACCAAGCAAAATTCCACCTTTTGACGTGAACACTCACTGCTTACTGAGGCAAGAGGTCCAGTTACTCAGCGAAAAGTTTTGCAATGATCATTATGAATAAAATTCCCACCTTTTGACGTGAACACTCACTGCTTACTGAGGCAAGAGGTCCAGTTACTCAATGGAAAGTTTATTGATGATGATCATTATAAATATTAGTAGTATTAGTTGTTTTATTTTTATTTTTATATATGCCCAATTGTTTATCCAACAAGTCATCCGGTTTCAGTTAAGACAAGAAAACGTATACATTCAACTCACTTGTCATACCTCACACAAATATGTGCTGATGTGCTCATGTTAGATTAGATCAAATACATGAATTCTCGAAAATGCCTAAAGTAAGTAACTAAAGTTTAAACTCTATCATCAGATCATGTGTTCAAAGTTTTAAACTCACCAATGAAATCACATCACAATTTTTCAGAACAACCAAAATTTTTAGACGAACATGAACATGCATTTATCTTTACGACAAAAAGACAACAAATTAGGACAAAGTGTGTGATGTGTCTCCCATACCCCCAAACTTAAATTACACATTGACCCCAATGTGTGACTAATATGGAAAGAGCTGACCTGAGATATGGAGAACTATCTGGACTGGTATGGCTCATAGCATACCCCCAAACTTGAATTGAAGTACGCATTGTCCCTGAAAAATAAAAAAAAACTGGAAAACAAAAAATACTGGAAACAAATATTAATCATAAAAATGCGAAGTAATAAATAAATAAACAGAAAAGATAAGCTGTGGCGTGCCTCCCATGAGCGCTAAGTTTAACGTCTTCAGCCAGACCCAACATTAGTGAACATGCCCAACTAAGCGTTCCACCATCTGATCAATAAATAGGAATGAAAAATGATCAAGCCTAGTGGCAGCATTCAACTTACGGTAATCTATACTCACTCTCCCTCCTGACTGAACACGAGTTGGCACCAACTCATCGTCCTCATTCTTCACTACCGTTAATTCAGCATGTTTGGGCACGACTTGAATCAGGCTCACCAACTTGCTATCAGAGATGGGATAAATGATCCCTGGCTCTAACAGCTTAATATCTTCTACCCTCACAACCTCTTGCATAGCAGGGTTGAGCCTTCTTTGTGGCTCCCTCGATGGCTTGGCATTCTCCTCCAACTGTATCTTGTGTATTACCAACGAGGGGTTGATTCCCTTGACATCCTCAATAGTCCAGCCTATAGCTTCCTTATGCTCTCTTAAGATGTCCAATAATTTCTTCCTCTGGAGCATCACCCAAATCTAAAGCTATCATTATAGGCAAAGAATCTGCTGGACCTAAGAACTTATACTTAAGATTGTCCGATAAAGGCTTAAGTACTTAAGTTCCTTCTTGGGGGTTCAGGTGTTGTGGTTTCCTCCGTCTCACTGATCTTTTGAGGAGCAGACTCCAAAGTAGCATTTGCTTGCTCAAACAACTTATCTAAATCTAAATCGTCTTCAAATTGAGCAAAGCATGCCTCCAAAATGTCCTCAAACTTCCCTTCTTTCTTGGGCACTTGTAGTCTCTCAGGGTAAGGTGCTTTAGGTAAAAATGACCTAGAGAGATCATTAATAATAGGTGTGGCTGTAGATGGCTCAGCATCTCTCTTCTCATTGTTGCCACTTTCTTGCCCTTGGTGCATAGCAGGGTTCTCTTCCACTTGATTGTGCACTTGTCTCCCAGACCTCAATGGGACAATTGATTGCACTTGTTCCTTCCAATGCATAGGAGTTAATAAATTTCCCGCCGCAAACTGTTCCTTTGGGTTAGGATCAGTTTAACTCCGGAACGTTCCTTCCTCTCCTTCACCCACGTAACTTGCGATTTGATCAATTTGACTCTCTAGTGTGGTAATCGCTTGGGTGTTTTCTATTGTTGCACTCATCACTTCACTCATAGATTGGCTAGTCATTTTCATGAAATCATTGAGAGCGTCCTCCAATGACTGTGAAACCGACGCTGGCGCGTGAATGGGAGCTTGGTAAACGGGTGATGGTGCTGGATAGGCTGAGTGACTATAACTTTGAACTGGCGGAGGAAATTCGGGAGGGTATTGATTGTGAGCTTGATAAGGGGCTCCTCCCTGATTCCTCAGTTGGTTCTGCGTCCATAAAAAATTAGAATGGTCCCACCACCCTGGATTGTATGTTTCGGAGTAAGATCCATTTGATTGCCAACAACAGTCATTGAAAGCATTCATTTGTTCCATGGGATACTCGGCAAAAGCCAGCATTGATGGACAATTTTGTGCTAAATGCAGAGGACTAGCACAGATGGAATAGCTATCAACATTGAATATGTTGGCAGCATTGAGGGACGGGCCGGTCATTTTAATGAAATCCTTGAGGGCATCCTCTAAAGTCTGTGAAACCGGCGCTGGATTCATCCACATTTTCTGATTTTCTATTTTTTTTTTAAATTGATAACTAACTAGTAGAAAAATAAAATCAATTCAGATAAAAAAATTTCACAAACCAAACAACTCCCCGACAACGGCGCCAAAAACTTGTTGTTAGTTTTAAATTACTCGCAAGCGCACGAGTCGTTTGCAGTATAGTGTTGTGCAAGTGCAAGGTCGAATCTAAAGGGAATTGCGTTGTGAAAATATATTTTTAATCTAAACTAACTCTATCTTAACCTAGTTCCAAATTTCAAAATGATATTGCAAAATAAATTAAAACTAAACTAAGTTGATTTTAAAACTAATAATAAAAAGCACTAAGGTTTTCGAATCCACCCCACCAAAGTTTAAGCATATATGTTCTAAAAATACAGCCTATCAAAACATTCCATGAATCCAACTATAAGACAAAAAACAAAGAATATCCCAACTAAACCAAAAGCATCTAATATATCTGCTCTTAACAAATCACAAAGAAAATCCAATTTAATCGAAAAGCATTCAATGTATCCATCAGATGAAACACAAGGAATATCCAACAGACAATTTAAACTCAATCAATTATAAGATTAACTCAAATAATTGACAGAACATTTATACTAAAAATTATCAAATTTGTACAAGCAAATCTGAACTACTACGCCAAACAACGGCGGGGCTTCATCTTCAACCTTAGCTGAAGAGTCTAGCCACTCATAACTATAAAACTATAATAAAAAGTGCTAAACATTTAAACTAAAACAACTGAATATAAAGAAATAAATAAACAACTTTACAATGGAGAAATTCCACTTGCTGACGGGCGGCGCTTCCCCTCGTGGTAGCAATGCCTTCGGGATCCACCAGAATGCTAGCGGACATCCACCGGTAAACACCAAAGTGGCTCAGGAATTGCACACTGAATGATGAAGTGGAGTGGGTCTTATATAGGCAAATATCACAAGCGCAATGTGTTTCCAATCCGATGTGGGATGTGGGATATAGAAATGTGTTTCCAACCGATGTGGAATGTGGGATTTAAGTCTTCACATGCCCTTCAAAACTTCTGTTCACGCTGAAATCCCGCACAGCCCGTACAACCTGACCTTTGTCTACTAAAACGGCCATAACTTTATGTAGAAAAATCATTTTTACGAGCCGTAAAATTCTCCAGAAAATAGACTTCTGGATATTTCTAAGAATATATGGATCATATCCTGGTTCTTCTTGAATCAATACAGTTTAATTTTCAAAGATGATTGATCTGTACGGGCAATTCTGGCAATTTTAGTGAAACTCCTTTCCCAGTGCTTGTAAACCTGAAAAACAATGAAAACAACTCAAAGTAACAAATTCCTAAGCTAACAAATGTAAATTAAGTGGCCAAAATATGCAATATTTTTCACTCATCACTCCACACCCATGACACTGGTTCTGAACCTTAGTGCCAGTGGACTAGGTTTCACCAAGTTCGTATAAAACTGCTGAATCAGTTTCGGGTAAAATTTCTCATGAATCTTGACCAGTGGAGTCAAGTGTATGGTATCAAAAGCAGGTAATATATCGAAATTACCATGAAGAATAGATTTGGAATCCATGAATCTACCCGTCATGATTTTCTTATGGTGGATAACAAAAGTATACATGTCCTTTGCCACCGAGCTGGAGAACAGAGAATCATCAAGCTCTGTTATGGGCTTCTTGCTTAATGAGCCAGCCACGCCCTTCCCTCAGGAATCTGGAGCAGTGGATTTGGTGGACCTTGCCCTTTTAGGCATATATAGTCCCCCAACGGTGGTTTTTATATGGATTCTATCGGATATTTTGGTAGAAATGTGAGTTTTGGGTAAAAGAGGGTTTTAAGCGGAAATAAGAGATTTCAACCGTCGAAAGTTGAAATTGATGGTTTGGATGAGTAGATCGAAGTGTTTAGGAAGTGTTTTGAGGGTTGTTTGATCAAAATAATAAAATTTTTTAGAGAGAGAAAGCTTAGGGTTTTGAAAATGGCGTAAAAATCTGGAAAAAATGAAGAGACTATCTATAGAATCGCGATACCAGTCGACTGGGGTCAGGGTACCAGTCGACTGGGTCCTTTGTAGGGATGAAAAGTTTTGCATACCAGTCAATTGGGTCAGGGTACCAGTCGACTGGATGAATTGGCAGACAGATACCAGTGAACTGGGCAGTTCATACCAGTGGACTGGGATGATAACTAAATTTCAAAAAATAGCTCCAAACAAGGTCTTGATGTACTAATCGACTGGTAAAGTGTTACCAATCGACTAGAAGATTGGGCAGAGACTTACCAGTCGACTGAGATAGACTTACCAGTCGACTGAGATAGACTTACCAATCAACTGGGATAGACTTACCAATCGACTAGACCCTTAAGAAAATTTTCAGTCTTGAGTCTTAGCATGAAATTTGTTTATTTATGTCATCTTGAGTGAGGGAGAATTAAATAAGGTTTAATACTCTTTCACTAGATGTTAAATATGCAAAATGATGAATGATGAAAAAATCAAACATATAGTTTATCATAATCTAACAATCTCATTGACAGTTATATTTTACAAAAACTTGCTTCACTTAGAGGTTTTGTAAGAATATCAGCTATTTAATCTTTTGAAGGTATGAATTCTAGTCTTATATCACCTTTTTTAGCATGGTCTCTCAAGAAATGATGTCTAATTTCTATGTGTTTAGTGCTAGAGTGCTAAATAGGATTCTTGGTTAGGTTGATAGCACTAGTATTATCACAATGTATTAGGATACTTTTAAAGTTCATGTCATAGTCTTCTAGTTGTTGTTTCATCCATAACACTTGGGCACAACAACTTCCTGCTGCTACATATTCTGTCTCGGCGGTTGATAGTACAACGGAGTTTTATTTCTTGGAAAACCAAGAGGTTAACATTACACCTAAGAATTGGCATGTTTCACTTGTGTTTTTTCTATCTAACCTACATCTAGCAAAATCAGCATCTGAAGCCATATAGAGCCTTAGAGAGCTTGTAGCCATGATTTGCAAGACTAGGATTCTCAAATCCAAGAGGTTGCTCAACATAAACCTCTTCTTCTATCATTTAAAAATGCACTTTTTACATCCATTTGAAATAACTTAAACTTATCAAAGCATGCAAAGGCTAATAACATTCGAATAGCTTCTAATCTAGCTACGGGAGCATAGGTCTCATCAAAGTTTATTCCTTCTTCTTGATTATATCCCTTAGCAACTAGTCTAGTCTTATTTCTAGTCACTATTCCATTTTCATCCATTTTATTTCTAAATACCCATTTAGTTCCTATTATTGTATGATTCTTACGTCTAGGAACTAGATTCCAAACATTGTTTCTTTCAAATTGATTTATTTCTTCTGCATTGCAATTATCCAATCATTATCCTTTTCGACTTCAATAAATGTCTTAGGTTCAATTTAAGACAAATAAGCTACATAATTACAAATATTTCTAATGGAGGAACGAGTTCTTACCCCTTGTGAAAGATCACCAATCACTTTATCAATTGGGTGAAAATTTACATACCTTGAATCTTTGGGAAGACTATCCTCTTGTTGGCTTATAGATGGTTGATCCAATTTGAGAGTTTCCATCTCTTCATTTGTTTGAGGTGGACTCTCCTTTGGGTCAACAATGGGAGTAGGTGTTTCCGTACTTGGAATAAAATCTGCATCATCATTGAAAGAAACTTTTCTACTACTAATTGGGTTAGATTCATCAAGAGTTACATGTACGGATTCTTCTACCACTAGAGTTCTCTTGTTGAAGACTCTATAAGCCTTACTAGAGGTTGAATATCCTAAAAATATCCCTTTATCGGTTTTAGAGTCAAATTTAGCCAAGTTAGTTTTATTATTATTTAGGATGAAGCATTTACAACCAAATGTACGAAAATAGGAGATATTAGGTTTTCTTCCTTTCCATAATTCATACGGAGTTTTATCAAGCATAGGCCTAATTAAAATTCTATTCAAGATATAGCAAGAAATTTTTACTGCTTCAGCCCAAAAGTATTTTGGTAAACTATTTTCACAAAGCATTGTTCTTGCAAATTCTTCTAGAGCTCTATTTTTCCTCTCAACAACTCCATTTTGTTGAGGAATTCTAGGAGCTAAAAAGTTGTGACCAATTCCATTTTCATCACAAAATTTTGAAAAGCTTTGGTTTTCAAATTCTTTTCCATGATCACTTCTAATGCTTGAAATACAAATTCCTTTTTCATTTTGAACCTTTTTGCAAAAGTTTTCAAATCCTTTGAAAGCTTCATCCTTATAAGCAATAAAGATAACAAACATATATCTTGAATAGTCATCAACAATAACAAGAGCATATTGATAGCCACCAAGACTAATGGTACTTATTGGACCAAATAAATCCATATGCAAAATTTCCAATGGTCTAGTAGTTGAGACTACATTCTTTGATTTAAAAAAAAATCATAGTTTGTTTTTCCATTTGACAAGCATCACATACTTTGTCTTTTTCAAAATTGATTTTGGGAAGTCCAATGACTAAATCTTTTCTAGAAATGATTTTAAGCAAATTCATGTTCACTTGACGAAGCCTTCTATGCCATAGCCATAGATTTTCACTAAGTGCTAGAAAACATTTTCCATTTTCAGAATGCAAGGATTTTAAATCAACTATATAGACATTTTCATGTTTATGGCCAGCAAACTTGATCTTGTTACTCTTGATGTCTATAACTAGACAATGAGAGGTTTCAAATGTGACTTTGTTGCCTTTGTCACAAAGTTGACTAATACTTAGTAAATTTGGCTTAAGGCCTTGCACTAGCAATACATTATCTACGAGGGCGTGCGAGGTTTTTAACGGGGGGAGTATGTCGTGACCCCTAAAATCGGGATTGACTGAAGGGAACGGCTTCCGAGGCACAATGGGTGTAAGGAGTCGTGTTGCGAAAGAGAGTAGCAATGCGAGAGCTCACAAGAGTGCAAGAGGGACTAGGCCACCCTGCACAAACTGGTCAGGGGCTGGAGCCGCTTCCCTGATGAGCCCAGGGCAAAGCGAAACCAGTTAGTCTCGAGAAATAGTACCAGGCAGATTGAAGGCTGTCCTCGTAGAGGCGGGGTGCCGCACAGGCTGAGTGTCATGCTAATAAATTGACCCTGTACAAAGAGGAAGGCTGACTTAAGCATTCCCATAGAGGTGTTTCCGAGCCTAAGGCCGCACGGTTGGCTGCTTAAGCTGGAAGCTCGTGACAAATGGTATCAGAGCAGGTCTCACATCTTCAACTGTGTGTGCGCATTCGCCAAGCACTTGACCATCGCCAAGCAGGTAGGGTATATATATGGGCATTTGCTGAGCACTTGTTGGAGCTCAAGCAGGCAGTGTATACACGCGCTCGCCAAGCACTTGTCGAAAGAACAAGTAGGCATGGAGTAAGGAGTTGGATGTGTGGGTCTTGGTATGAGATGTTGTCGAAGGTACGCTTGCACAAGGGCGTGCAGGGTTTTTAACGGGGGGAGTATGTTACGACCCCTAAAATCGGGATCATGTGACACTCCTTAAAATCGAAATTGACTGGAGGGAACGGCTTCTGGGGCACAATGGGTGCAGAGAGTCGTGTTGCGAAGGAGAGTAGTAATGTGGGAGCTCGTAAGAGTGAGAGAGGGATTAGGCCACCCTGCACAAACTGGTCGGAGGCTGGAGCCGCTTCCCTGATGAGCCCAAGGCAAGGCGAAACCAGTTGGTCTCGAGAAATAGTACCAGGCAGATTGAAGGCTGTCCTCGTAGAGGCGGGGCGCCGCACAGATTGAGTGTCATGCTAATAAAATAACCCTGTGCAAAGAGGAAGGCTGACTTAGGCATTCCCACAGAGATGTTTCCGAGCCTAAGGCCGCACGGTTAGCTACTTAAGCTGGCAGCCCATGACAAAAACTTTCCAATGTTCGATGATCTTTATTTTTGTGTTGTCTCCAATGGTGACAAGTCCACCATCTCTTAGAGTTAGCTCCTTGAATACACTTTTATCACCGGTCATGTGTTTTGAGCATCCACTATCAAAGTACCAACAGTTACCTTTTTTCTTGGTGTGGAGACATATCTACGTTACACAAGGATACATAATGGCATTTTTAGGTACCCAAAATTTCTTGGGTCCTTTGGGGTTAGTCCTTGAAAATACTGTTCCTTTTGGGATCCATACTTTCTTAACAGCATACGGTGATCTATAGACATGTTGATAATGCACAATCATAGGGCGGTAGTTATTGAAATTTCTAGGAGGATTTAGTTGTGCATGCCTACAATACTTAGAATATGAGTTCCTTAGATACATATTTCTATTGTGAGGAATATTAATATACATGTCATTTTCAGAAAATGTATGAAGATGATTTCTAGGATATATGCTTGCATTTTCATGAGTATGCATATTATTTCTAGAATAACCATGATAGTAATTCCTAGGATATGCTTGTGTAGGATGCAAGTTTTGATTATGCATATTGTTTCTAGGATGCACATTATGGTTATTCCTATGATGTGTATAAGCATTTCTTGAATGAGCATACATATAAGCATGAGTATATCTAGGATGTTTCATTCTTGTATATGCATTAGAATTAGCATTTCTAAACTTGCTAGCATTCATTGAGGGTATGTTTTTGACTTTGCTAGTTATCTTTGAAGTAGAGGCTTCATTCACACAAGAGGCTTTCATGAATAAGCTCTCTTTTGATTTTTGCTTGCCTAATGGAGAATATCCTAACCCGAATTTTCCTCTACTTAATCTTTGGCAAGAAAGCACTTCATCAAGCTTTTCTTTTCCAAGCATGAGTCTAGATATAGTGTCATTCAATTCTAATATCTTATTCTTTAAGTTTTCATTTTCATCTTTTAGGAAATCTTGAGAAGAATCATAAAGCAATGAAGATAGTTTATATTTTTCTTCTCTTAAACTTATCATTTCTTTAGAAAGAGATGATACATCTTTTTTAAGAGTTGAGTTCCTAGAATCGAATTTCTTCAATTTATCATGCATTTCATTTATGACTTCTAACAATTCTTTACTACTACTAACAATGTTATTTTTTAAAGAGGGAGAAGACAATACCTCATTTTTCATCATCGATTGCCATAAGACATAGGTTGGCAATTTCCTCATATCCGATGATTCTTCTTCTTCATCATTACTCCAAGTAGTTGCAATCATAGCTTTATTTTGAAGCTCCTATATGGTTTACTTGTAACCATACAATCAGCCTTGATGTGACCAGGATTCTTGCATCCATAGCACACAAGTGGTTCCCTTTTTGAAGTGGGATCCTTCATGTAAGGTTTCTTGCTTTTCTTCAAGAACCTATGAAACCGTTTGATAATTAAAGCCATCTCACCATCTTCTTCGCTACTCTCTGCCTCTTCTTCCGATTCTTCTTCTCTGTTGCATGTAAAGGCTTTGAGAGCAATCATCTTTTTCTTCTTCTCATCATCATTGATAATGGAATTCATTTCTTCCATCTCATATGTCAATAATGACCCAAGAAGTGTCTCAACATCAATTTTTTCGAGATCTTTGGCCTTTGTGATGGCCGTCTTCTTTGCTTTCCAAGTGGGTGGCAAAGATCTTAAGATTTTTCTTGTTAGTTCAAACTCCTCAATGTTCCTACCAAGAAGCTTCAAACCATTAACAATAGTTATGAAACGTGAGTGCATTTGAGAAATTGTTTCGTTAGGAGACATTCTAAAAGATTCATATTCAGACACTAGCATATAGATTTTTTATTTTTTTAACTTCACTAGTTCCTTCATATATAACTTGCAATTTATCCCATATCTCTTTAGTCGAAACACATGCAGAGATTTTATTGCATTCAGATATATCTAAAGCACAATGTAAAATAATTGTGGCTCTACTATTGAGAGACATCATTCTACAATCCTCATCATTGTACTCAGTTTTGAGTTTATGCATTGTATGATTGATTTCTCCAATAGTTATTTTCTTTGATGGAATTCTAGGTCCCTCTTCAATGACTCTCTATAGATTATAATCTTGTCTTTCGACAAAGATTTTCATCTTGTTTTTCCAATAGTTATAGTTGAAGCCATTGAACAAAGGAGGCCTAGTGTATGAGTGTCCCTCAGAATAGCTATTTGCTGCCATCGGATCAACTTAAGGATATTAAGCCTAAAATTGAGAACGAGGCTTTGATACCAATTGTAGACTGAGGTTTCAATCTAAGAGGGGGGTTAATTGGGTTTTTAAAAAACTTTTGCTAATTAAACACAAGTTTATAAAAACAGATAACCCACAAGCATGTAAACAAATAATGTGTTGTAAATAAAAGAGTTTAAGGAATAGAGGATGCAAACTCAGTTTATAGTGGTTCGGCAATATCGAATTTGTTCCGACCCTACGTCTACTCTCTTTAAGGAACCTCCTTGAAGTAATCCACTAAGAAACTTAGTCATGCAACTTCACGGGTGTTACATAAACCTTACGATCAATCCCTTCCATTTGGAAGCAAATCCCTTCCTCTCGGAAGCAAAAATCCCTTCCTCTCGGAAATTAATCTCTTCCTTTCGAAAGCTAATCCCTTTACAATAAATGCTGTAAAGTAAATAATAGAGAGACTACAATGAAAACTTATACAACTGAATAATATCTATCTTTCAAGGTAAAGCCTGAAGAATGGCTCAACAATAAATATTTCAAAGTTTTTTGTGTATCAATGAGTAAAAACTTGATTGAATGTGTAATCCCCTGTTTTTGAAATGCTCAATAGAGTGGGTTTATATAGCCTTGATGTAATATGGCCACTTTGTATTGTTTTGGTACGACTTGGTACAATTTGTGCTGAAATCTCGCGTCTCAACGGTCATATTTTTTGAACTACTAGTCGACTGGGTGTCGGCTGGTACAAGTTAAAAATCACATTTTTAAAGGTACAAGTCGACTGGGAACCTTCTGTCCAAAGTATCAGTCGACTGGTATGTGTGACCCAGTCAACTGGGGACATACTGTCCCTTATACCAGTCTTCTGGTATAAGTACCCAGTCGACTGGGTTGCTTAACAACCCAGTTTTCATGTTTTGAAATGTTTTTAACTTAAAACGTTTGACTGAAAAGTTCTGTAAAAAGGCTTTTTCAAAAGGAGCCATAAGACAAGCTTTTTACCTGAACAAGTAAGATTTACAACTTGTTTAAATACCTTGTCCATAAACTAGATCTTCTATCTTGACTTGGTGTTTGATTCGAGTTGAGTTCTTGCACCTTGATCATTGGTTGAATACTTTTATCGCTTAATACACTTAAATAGCAATGTTAGTATAATAAGAGTTGTGTTTTGTCATCATTAAAATATAGGTAAGGGTCAACACAACTGACAGGCTCCCTCAAGAGAGCAGCGCCCTCGTCGCTCAGGGATGGATTCCCCTAACCTTAGAGGGGCGATCGTAAAGCATCTCGTTGTCCCAATAACTCAAGCCCAGTTCCTAGAGCTCTTCCGATTGGTAACCGACCTGGCTGTCGAGGTCTGCAAAGGAAGCCGGCAGCCCTCATCTCCACCTTCTCTCCACACTCCTAGGCAAACTGGCCTTTCTAGTGATGAACTCCCTATCAACAGTCGTTCTGCTGCCGAGCCTTCATTACCCCAAGCCAGTCGGTTTAGAGGAAGCTCCTCCTCTAAAAGCAACCTCAACCTAGACAAACAGATCAAAGAGATGGAGGAAAAAATCAAAGAAACTTTTAAGTACCGGAGTCATAGCGTCTTGGATGAACTCAGTGTCCTAGACCCTCCTTTCACACAAGAGGTCATCGAGGCCCCACTCTCGTCAAATTTCAAAATGCCGCAAATTAAACCCTATGACGGTTTGGTAGACCTCTTGAACCACCTACAGTATTATAAGATGACCATGATGTTGCACCGACATTCTGATCCAGTCAAGTGCCAAGCATTTTCCCTAAAGCTCGAGAAAGCTATCAGTACGTGGTATTCACACTTGAAGCCAGGAAGCATTAGTACATTCAGAGAACTCAGCTACGCCTTTGCTTTCCATTTTCTCAGCAACAAATGACCTAAAAAAACTTCGGAAAGCCTATTCAACATCATCTAGCACCGAGGCGAAAAGCTTCGAGCCTATATATCAAGGTTCAACACCGCCACTTGGGAGATCCCTAATCTTGATCCCAATGTTCAGATGCTAGCATTAAAAAACGGAGTAAGGTTTGGGATTTTCAACTCCAAGTTCACTAGGCGGCTGCCTAAGGACATGAACGAGGTCCTTGCCTAAGCTAACAATTATATGCTAGCGAGAGATGACCAAGCCTTCTGAAGAGAAAGGGAATGAGAGACGGAGAAAAAGAGGAAAGACATCGTCAACTTTCACGATGGGGCAGTCAAAAGACCTCACCGCAAGGGTAGGTGCAAGGCCCTCGCCCACTTCGAGAACTTCACTACTCTCAACGCATCCAAGATAAAACGTCCTAATGAAATTCCAAGGAAGGTCGATCCTCTAGTGGCCCCCGATACCACAGCACCTCAATGGAGATCATAGCAAGTGGTGTCAGTTTCATAAAAACCATGGGCATGAAACTAAGGAGTGCCACGCCCTAAAGTAATAGATTGAGGCCCTCATCAATCGAGAGGACCCAAAGGAGTTTATCGGGTCGCGACAAGGAAGAAGGCCCACCGACCTAGGAGAAGCCCCAGACGTCCCTCCCATCTGGACCAAGAACATTAAGCCCTCCGAAAAAGTCCCAAGCCCAACCAAGAAGAGCTTAGTCGAATGGACCAAGAAGTTGCAGTGACCAAGGTTATCAAAACAATTTATAGGGGGGCCCCGTTGCCTGGGACAACTCGAGACAGAATGGTAAAGCATATGCCAGGTTTGTGGCCTCCATCAGCGGCCCCATAAACGAAGGAAGAAAAACCAAGTGATCTCCTTCACAGACGATGATTTGGATAGGGTACAGACCCCACACGATGATGTCGTGGTGGTCTCCCTTCTTGTGATCAACCACGAGGTCAGGCGCATCCTAGTAGACAACGGGAGCTTAGTAGACATCTTGTTCTACAATGCTTTCCAACAAATGTAGCTAAAAGACGACCAACTGGAACCAATCTTCACCCCTCTATATGGTTTAGTGGGGACCCCGATGTTCTCCGAAGGTAGCATAGTTCTCTCTGTCACTATAGGGAAGGCTCCACAAACAACTACTGTGCAAACTACCTTCCTAGTAGTCCAGTAACCATCATCCTACAATATGATCCTCAGTAGACCTACCCTTAACAAACTATAAGCGGTTGTTTCCACCTACCATTTGAAGATGAAATTCCCCACCGACGACGAGGTAAATGAGGTAAAGGGAAACCAATAAATCTATCAGTCTTGTTATCTGAGTACCGTGAGGGAAGGAAAAAAGACAGAAACCATACCCTTCGAAGTAGAAGACTTCAGAGACGAAATAAAAACCTCGAGGGGCCGACCAGTAGAGGAGCTGACCACTGTCCCCCTAGGATCTCTCTCGAGCAGTCCAATCGGTTATGGCCTCCTCGAAGACCTCAAAAGGTCCCTCATTTCCCTCATCTGGAAGAATCGGGATTGTTCGCCTGGTTAGCATTAGATATGCCCAGGATCAACCCCAAGGTCATCGTACATCAGCTAAACGTTAACCAGGGTCACAAACTGGTCATTCAGAAGAAGTGATCGTTCGTCTTGGAGTGGTAAGCCATCATCAAATCCGAGGTTGACAAGTTGCTCAAGGTTGACTTCATTCGAGAGACGAATTACCCCGATTGGGAATCGAATATAATGATGGTCTGGAAGCCCAACGGTAAATAGTGAATTTACATCGATTCCATTAACCTAAATAAAGCTTACCCAAAGGATAGCTTTCCTCTGCCATGAATCGATCAGCTAGTTGATGCCACTTCGGAGCATGAGCTTTTAACTTTTATGGACGTATATTCCGATTACAACCAGATCCTAATGCACGAGCCCGAGCAGGAGAAAATGCTTTCATCATGAGCCAAGGGCTATATTGCTACAAGGTTATGCCCTTTGGGTTCAAAAACGCTGGGCAACTTACCAAAGGTTGATGAACAAGATCTTCCATAAGCAGATCAAGAGAAACATGAATGTCTATGTAGATGATATATTGGTCAAGAGTGTCAAGGTCAAAGACCATAACTCTGATCTGGATGAGGCATTCAAGGTGCAAAGCCAATGGCAAATGAAGTTGAATCTCGCAAGGTGCGCATTTGGAGTCATCGGGGAGAAATTTCTTGGCTTTATGCTCACCCAGAGAGGAATAGAAGCCAACTCAGAGAAAATTGAAGCTATCCTCGGCATGACTCCCCCAAGAACGGTAAAGAAAGCACTACAATTAACCGAGCACATGGTGGCACTTAGCTATTTCATGTCAAAATCTGCAGAAAAATGACTTCTCTTCTTCAGAGCCATCAGGAAGGTGAAAGACTTCGCCTGGACAGAAGACTGTCAACAAGCCTTTGAAGAACTGAAAAAATATTTGGGCTCACCCCCGCTTCTGACCAAACCTGTCACGGGTGAGAAACTCTTCCTATACCTATCGACTAGGCAAAAAATAGTAGCCTTCGTCTTAGTCTGGGAGGAAGTGGGTGTTTAGAAGCCTGTTTACTATGTCAACAAAATCATTCATGACGCGGAAGCAAGGTGCCTCCCGATATAAAAATTGGTGTACACACTTTTAATCACAGCACGGAAGCTCAGGCCGTACTTCCAAGCACACACTGTCTTCCTCTTGATAGACCAGCTATTAAGACAAGTGTTGCACAAGCCAGACGTCTTTGGGAGGATGGTAAAGTGGTCCATAGAACTCAGGGAGTTCAATATCCGATACTACCCCCTGAAGGCCATCAAAGCTCAGGCCCTCGCGGACTTCATTGTAGAGACAACATTTCAGGGGAGTCCAGACAAAGCCTCGAAACTGAAAGTAGCTGAGCCAATTCCACGGTGGACCTTCATGTTAACGGTTCCTCCAACAACACTGGAAGCGGAGCTGGGCTCATCCTCTGCAGCCTGGATGGATTCACCATCGAGTATGCCCTGACGTTTGAGTTTAGAGCTTCCAACAATGAAGCAAAGTATGAGGCGTTGCTCGTCGGAATGAAGCTAGCAAAAGTAATGGTCGTCAGGGCCCTGGATGTGTACAACGACTCACAATTAGTAGTGAATCAAATTACTGGAGAGTTCGAAGCTTGAGGGGAGAAGACTGCTCGCTACCTTGGGAAGGCTAAAGAACTCACCGTCGGATTCATAATGTTCAGGACAACCCAGGTTCCTCGGGTGGAGAACTCGAAGGCGGATGCTCTAGCTCGGCTCGCCTCCTCTCGACAAATTGAGCCAACCCAAGCCGTGTAATCTGACAATACATGGAACGATACTCCTCTTATGAATGAACGACATGTGGCCACGCCCATAAATCACCCTCCAGTAGCCTGTTGACACGCGAGATAATTCCCCTCCAGTGACTAGACGACACGTGGACGAGCAGTTGACATAACCATCGTTACTTGCGGACTCTCCATGCAAAAATGTAAGTATAATTACCGGGATTGAGGCTCCTCTGAACACGCAACAAGACCCTTCACTAGAAAAACGAGATCTCAAGGATCACAGCATCCTGGGCACGTGGCCAGCTTGCCTCCAAAACACTATAAAAAGCCAAAGGCATGTGAATTCAAGATCATCTGAAAATTCAAGCTCATCACTGAAACACGGATTTCATAACTCTCTCTATTCTCTAAAAACCTTGCACTAACAAAGGCATTAGAGAGTTCTCAGAGGCACCACCCTTTAGTTCATTATTCTTTCTTTGTGCAGACCATGGAATACCGGACCTCCAGCTCGGCAGCATACTTTCCGCATCAACACGGCTGAAGAAAAGTGACTGGTTGGAGGGATGGAAGAGGTAAAGGAAGAGCCAAGATGCGAGGAGGCATAGGAGGAGGAGAACCCAACGATCAAAATGACCACGGAAAGTAATTGATCTTGAAGTAGGAGTAGTTCTTGCAGACGCCAATGACAGCCTCGAAGACAGACTCTAGCTTCGAGAAGGCGGATCGGCCGAGGAGCTCTGACCAGGGGCATCATTGCAATAGGTCATTATGGACTGTCTCCATGATGTGGTTAATGAAGGTGCATAAAGCTGGGTTGCTATGGGGGGTTACAATTCGATGGAAGTGGCGGTGGATTGGGGATTGGAGATTGTGAGTACGATAGGAGATCTTTTCAACCATTTCCTTCACAAAAACCGGAATTTCCCATCGAGCAAGTGTCTCTTCAATAGCTTGCCCATTGACAATCCAAAGCTTCACATACAAATCATCAATAATCAAAATGATCATAATAGATTTTATTCAGTCCTAAATTCGCTATCATTACAATCTGGTGTGAGAAATGGTAAGGGCGAGAATCAGTATTCCTCCTTTGATCTGGTGATAGAAACATGAGCTTTGAAAATGGCTTCACATTTTTAAACAATTGAACGTCTTCTGTGAGAGAGAAAGCAAAACAGAAAGAGGAAACTCTCAACTCCATTTCCTCACATCTCTCACATACGACTCTGATAACGTGGCATGGCATGTGATGCAATTGGATGGGAATCCTAAGGGGTGGTTTGGATTGCATTATATTTGGAAACTTAGGGTTTAAATTGCTCTATTTGTAAACTTGAGGAGAAAATTGTCTCTAGCCCTTAAACTCATGGGATTCGTTACAAATAAGCCTAATTTCAAAATGGTATTCGGACATGGCAATAAACCAAAAACTATCTGGTAGCAGATAACCAGAGAAGACATTTTATTTATTGAGGGGCATTTCTTCCGTACACCGTCATGATTTTGTATTGTCATAGTTATCATTGCAAAATTTGCTTTCACGTTATATCTGGCCCTTAGGATGTACTTATTACCATGCCATCAAAGTTCAATTTCTTGTGTTTATATTTATTTTTCTTGTCAGGAGCACAAAATCTTTTCGCAGTACATTGTATATGTTTGGCTGTGCGTTTTTTCTGTACATTTATGATTTATCTCTGCTCAATAAAAATAAAAATAAAAAAAGTATGCAAGCTAATAAGATAAAAATAACTTAGAAATGGGAAGAAAAAAAAATTAAATTTCATAGTTTGAACTTTTTTTATAGTAAACTTCAATTTTTTTTTTACGAGTACATAATACATTATACGTGATTTTAAATTTTAATTAGTTATTATGTAGTCTTTTAAAATATTTTATAAATTTTCTTAAAAATTTAACAACATACAAAATTTGATGGTTATTTTTTTATATATATACATATATAAATATAATTTATTATAAAAAATTTAAAATTTATTATGAAAATATGTTGCGGTGATACAAATAATTTAAAAAAATTGCTAATGCAGTAAAATCAGCTTGAGAGTAAACAGTGCCAAGTAGCGAGAAAATATCAACCACTTGGCAACCTAGGGATAATACTGACAGGTGCCTGCAAAATAAAGCGAGTTCTTTTTTACCACTACTGCGAGAGTACTAAAATCATTGTGTCCAACATTAAGCGTTGACAATCTCAAAATATCGTTCCGACCCGTATATCACGAGAAAAAAAAATGAAGGGCACGGTAGCCGAAACTCGAAGAAAACGACAAAAGAGAGAAGACCGCGCGTGCCAACGAAGTTACAGAAACAGGATCTTGACGCTCCTTCTCATCCTAATTACCTTTTTCTTTTTTTAGTTTTTTGTTTGTTTCTCTTGAATAAAGTACACATTACTAAGAATTACTGTTTTTTCTTTTTCATGTTTTTTTACCTGAGCAGCTGACCGGTCCATTTCACAAATCAACTTTATTTTAAATTTTTTGAAAAGTATATTACATTTTCTTTTGAATAAATTTAATAAAGTACTTTTTTTTTACGTAAACAGTATTAAGTACAATTTCACGGTTCTTGTTTTTTGTTTATATTGCGCTGTTAAAACAGGTCCTTTCGATTAGAGTGACGCTTGACCCACCTGGCTTTAACAATTTCACAGTTATTGGAGTTGCTTTTTTTTTTTTTTTGTAGTTTATAGAGTGATGAAAAGAAAATTCAGGCAATTCACTGTAACTTCCTTGGGGGGCATTATGCCCCTTCTTGTTTTGGTTTTTTTTTTTAAAGAGCAAGATTAGAAATCAAATTTTGTGAAACACATCCAAATAATCACAATGTTTGTATCATAGCAACATGTATCCACTATTTCTGTACATGACCTGTGAACTCCACTGCCAGAGAAGCAAATGGCGTCCAGCAATAATGTGCAGAGCCCTCTCCTCTGCCATGTGAAGAATTAGGGATTCCAGGTGTATTCAGAGCAAGTTTTCTGACATGTGAAAGCAACTTAACGGACTGAATCGGGAGGAGTAGGTTGCCCCTGTTGCACAGACCATGGAAAGCGCTTGTTGTGTGCCTTCTAGTACAAAGTTAATTGTCTGACAGCATGAACATTGAACGTGTTTGGCTCCTCGTGGATATGAATGCAATCGGCGGCAAGAACCACAAACCATTTGCGCCATTTCGTAGCCCTTTAATTAAGACTAAAGTGAGGTAGATATGATCTTAACTTTGGAGTAATTTTATTTAAAAAAAATTCTTCAATCTGATTTCAAAGATTTGAACTCAAAACCATTCATTTTAATTGCTAAGAAAGTCTTTTTTTTTTTTTGTAATTTACAAAAATTCTAGTAAAAAAGGTATTTATAATGAAAAACATTAAAGGTGACACATTAAACCTAAAGAATAAAAGTCAAGAGACACTCAACACTCATACCCGACGTATGCACACAAGAAGTGGTAGTTAATGGAAATGAGACAAGTAAACGAGAGTCTCGAATGTTTTGCTTCTAATTCTATATGTTATATTACTCAAATTTTGAAAAAAATTATAAAATTACCACACAAGTTTCGTAAGATCTAGATGTGTGTATGTGGGGTAAATTGTAAAAGTAAAAGTGAGATAGATATGATCTTAGTGTGTGAGTACTTTTTTAAAAGAAAAACAAATTCCTTCAATTGGTCATAATACAAAGATTTGAATTCGAAACCATTCATTTAAATCACTAAAAAATATCGTTAAATTTTACAATTTTTAAAAAATATTAGAAAAGGTATGCATAATGGAAATTAGACAAGGTGACATGCTAAATAAAAAGAATAAATGCACAAACTTATAACATTTCATTTTGATCACTCAGACTAACAATTAATAAAAAAAATTATTTTCACTCGCAATAATATTAAATAATAATTTTTTAAAGTTAAAAGAATAATTTATTAGTATAATTTCTACCGATGTCACTCAGTTATTAATTGAATGACAGAGTGTTATAAATGGATGATCAAATGTGATGTTCCTCAAACGTTGCTTTAAAGAATAAAGATTAAGAAACACCCAACATATATACTAAGGGTGGATCCATGAGGTATGGGAAGAAACTTACTTCAAAGTCCTTAAATTTCTTTAACTTTTAAGCTCTTAATTTTTTTTTCTTCCGAAAATCACTTCAATTTTTTTTCCCCTTTTTACCAGAGAGATATTTGCTAGATTTGTTCTTAATGTACACCCAACATACTTGTATCGAAAGCGACCATCAATAAAAACACCACAAATGAGAAGATATGTACTTTCAAATTTTTCGTTTTTGTCTCTAAATGTTATTATTCAAATTTTGAACAAAATCGTAAAATTACTATCCAAGTTTTGTGAGATTTGATTGTGTATGTGGTGTAGGTGTAGATGGCAAGAAATTCACAAGTTGACTATTGCAATAAAAAAGATGCATTGTGGAAAAATGATCGGTACATCTCTCTTTTCTTAGGATAATGTTGATGAATTGATTCCAGTTATATATCATCATTACAGTCAAAATAAATAAATAAATAAACTAAAAGAGAAATCTTTGACGAATTAGAAAGGGAAGCAAACACTCCACATGAACTTCATCAGTACCTACCAAAAGGGGTATTTCTCAATAAAGTAAAAGGCAATTCTTTGCTATTGAAAAGTTTCTGGTAAATTTCAATAAAACCGTTTTTTCCCAAAAGCAGAAATGGAAATATGGGAATTGATTTCCATTTATGAAAATAGCTCAAGTTTTTCTTTTTTCACTTTTTTTGGGTGCAATAATTTACTAGAATAATTAATGTGTATATATATATATATATATATATATATATATAGAGAGAGAGAGAGAGAGAGAGGAAAAACTTTGTGCATGGTATGTTTTGGCAGGCTCATAGAATCCTAAGAAGGCAACAAACAAAAGACAACATACCAATGCATATATATAATAGTTCCTCCTTTGCCTTACTATTTTACATATATTCATGTCTTTTCTCTTCTTTTTTTCAACTTTATTTTAATTTCCATTCACTTCTATATGTCGGGAATAAGCCAAATTTAATAGTAATTTATGATGCACGTAGCATAATTACAAACAAAATTAACATACTTAAATCGACCTATAGTGTGGTCTTACTGTCACTCTCTTAATGGCTTAAACCCTCCACTTCTCATTAAAAACAAAAAAACAGAGAATGAGACAACGAATTTGATTGGCTAATTAATGAAAGAGATTAACAATTCACAATCATCTTCAACAACAATTTATTCTTTTCACAACTATTATAGAATAGTGAACTCAAGTGGCCAAATGTCCCCTCTTTATAGAATCTATAGAACGCATACAATTATTGAGAGTTGGTAAAAGGAAATATTATACTACTAGTAATTAAGTTGCATACATTAATGCTGGTTTTGAATTGGACAAAGTGAGTAATTTGTAAAGCTTTGAAACTCTCTTGCAACCTATCCCTGCTAAAATAGCAAAACTTTTATTATACGTATTAAAGATATAAAATTGAAATTATATATATTTTAATAATAAAATTATTAAAAAAACATAATTTTATTTTAATTTAATATTATCAAATACAACATTAATCAAAATTTTCATATCGATTTTTTTAATCAAAGGAAAAAATGAGCTTAAATTAATTAGGATAAGATTCTTTTTTTATTTTTTAAATTGTTGATGCTGGTTGGTGGGGGATGGTAGCATGGGTGGCAATCTTCCTAGCATTAGCACAGTCTTTGTTTTTTTTTCTTTTTATAATTTCTTAAATTTCTTATTTTAAATATGATCGTTTTGGTTACTTACTATCCTCAATTATTAGTTGTGCAAATTCATTAGTGATGCGCTTTTTGTTTTAATATATTGCTGACTCAGGTTTCTATAGTATAAAAATTGGAAGCAACCCACTAAAATTAATTAGGTTATCCCATGCATATGCCATTCTTCTATCATCATCATTGACAAAACCTTATCTTAAAAAAAGCACTCTCTTTGAAAATTTAGCAACTAACTTTTTTATAAAGAAAAGAGAATAAAAGGAAAAGCAAGTCACTTTTTTTTTTTTCTTTCTCTTATCTGTTTATTATTAATCCTGCTAATTACTAAACTATTCCTTCTGTGTAACTTCAAAAGCAGATTATGCTGATCGAGAAATACCTTTATTAGTTGGAAAATATAAAGTGTAAACAATCATCAATGAAAACAAAAAATCATCAATTAAAGGTACATAAATGGTTCTGTACAAAAGAAAAAAAAAACAAAATACAGCTGACTAATAATCATGACTGCTTAGACGCATTGTGTGATTCATCCACGCGATAATAGAAAAAGAAAATGCTCTCGTGCATAGCTGTGAAAATGGGAAAATTTTTATTTTACACTGTAGTAAAAATTACATAGTATAAAAGTTTATTTTATTTTTAAATAAAAATAAAATATTTTTTTTTCTTATATTATTTAATGATGAGATAAACTTTTATATTATATATATTTCGTAATATTGTGCCAATCAAAAACTTCTACTGAGAAATGAGATTAGAAGAATATAAATAATAAACTTGATGCCATGTGATAATGTTCCAGCTCTTTGGGATAGGTTTTAATATATCTATAGATTTTTATGGTTGAACTCCATATGTATATATAAGATAAGCACGGTTCTCAAGTCAAAAACATTAAAAAGAATTAACAATATTAATTTAATGATATATATAAAAAGAAAAATGAATTTTAGAGACTATATTTGATATATGGTAAATGACTCAATAAAAAAAAAAAAAACTTTCATAGATAGTGCTTAAAAAACATGCATGAACAGACAGAATTGGATTTCTTTGATTCTTTGTAAGTTTGATAGTATAGGCTAGGTTCATTTAGATCTAGACACCCCTTTTGAAATTGGTTATATATATATATAAAGAATATTAAAAAGAAAATTTTCAAAACAAATCACTCAAAGCTTCATTAGTTAAAGACAAAAAAATTGTCAGTTCTTAAGTTATAAATTATTTTTTTTATCTTTATCCAAATTACTTTTTTTTACAGGTATCACGTTTTGAATGGTGATGTTTATTCTGGTGAGATAAAAATCTTCAAAATAAATTATGTCACCATTTCATAGATACTTTTTTAATTTTTTGATGAGGAGTCCACAATATATCTATCTATATTATATTTTTTTAGTTGTCCTATGAGGTATATATATTGTATGGAATTAGGTTTTTAAATTTTTTGCTAGGCTATTTTTGATATCTTCAATTAACTTAATTAATTAATTGATTATTTATGGACATAAATTAGACCATGATATAGAATTCTTTTTTTGTTTTTTTTTTGTTTTTGCATTAATTGATTGTTTTTAATTTTTGGAGAGTAATATTTCCTCAAAAGATGTGGTGTTGCATAATCCGACATCGATCAAGAAATAACAATATATAAAGTTGATGTTTTCACTATAAAAAGACAAAATGAAGAACAAAAGCATGATCTTTATTGAACGAGATACAATGAGTAAGTCATATCTCGCAATAAAAACTACGAGATGGATGTTTCCCAAAGTTTGTTTAAATCTTAGTCCTTTTTTTTTTTTTTGAGGTTTCATGTTTTAGGATATAAATTACCCCTAATAAAATCTTTGTCCAAAAGTTTTTCCTTTTATGGATTTTTTTTGTTTTTTCTAAGGTTTCATATTTCCCATCCTTTGAGGGTAGCCCTTAAAAAATAAATCTCAATCCGAAACCTTTCAGGTTCATATTTCTTCCTTTAAAAGTTTCATGGTCCAATCTTACTATTATTTATATATTTTGGTCTTAGATTAAATCCCATAACCATTAACATCAAAGAGTTGGAAGAGAGAAAAAGGACTACTAACCTAAACTTGCAAGCAAATCTCTTGAATACATAACACAATCAATTACAAAGTGAGAAAGAAAGAGTTGGGATGGTGAGAGAAAGAAATCTTTTAAAAGGGTATTCACAAATTTGGATTGTATTCATAATATTACTATAGTAGCCTATTATATTTGCAATAAAGTTATAGATAGCCACATGTCAAAGTAAATACTTTGACAAGAACAAAATCACTTTGACAAGCACAAAATCCAAATGTAAGTTTTAGCTACTCATAAGTTGGTCAACAATTGAAAAGTGAAACACTAGCTAGGGAAAATGAATATATGGTATGAGACAACATTGGTATATAATTTGATACTCTCTCGGTATCAAAACGATTTTCATTTATCATTTTTTATTTAATTTTAATTTTAATTATTATTATATATATTATTTTAAAAATATAAAAATATATTTTTAAAAACTTTTAAATTTGATATATATAAAAAATTAAATTTTCATAATGATTTAATATTAAAAAAATTATTCATTAGTGAAGTAATAAACGTGACAATTGTTATGGAACATAAAGAGTACAAAGTTTATAAGCTTATTGTTTTATATACTGTTTGCAATGAATTTTTATGTAAATAATAACACAATAATTATCATAGCATTCACATTTGGTTTAATGATTGACTGAGTTGTGTAATTGACACTACCTTAGTTCAAATTGACATGTGATTGTGATTATCAATGACTTAAGATATTAAAGGCAAATTGATTCAAAACCTACTTGTAAATTATGTACTTGGTAATACCAATGTTATTTCAATTTGATTTTTGGGTAATAACAAAAGTGAAATAAAAGTTAAATTTGCATTATAAATCCAAAAGTGAAACCAGATCAAATCAGCCCTATAATAATAATAATACGTCTAACGAAAAACTGAAATCAAACAAATGGTAATGGAGTGGAAAACAACCACGCCATCTTAGCAACATTAACATCACCAAATCTACAAGGGCCCCCAAAATTCATGAACTTTATCATATAGGACAAGAAAGTGGACAGTGTCTTATTTGCGCACCGTCATACGGTGTACCCACATAATAAGGCCAATAGGGTGTGTCGATTTCCCACGTGTTTATATAGGAGATGTATCCACGTGTCAGAGACGGTCGGATATTTGTCCGTCCCCTGTTTTGGACCCTACTTACCTTTCTTCAGGTCAAATGACAATTTGCTAGCCGCCTGGGGACGTGGCACTCCCTACATAGGATTCCATGGTTTTTGCAATTGAACCATCATGTGTTCTTTTTATAACCTTATACTGATGTGGCAGAATCAGAGTCCTTACTCCTCACTGTGATTTTCTATTTTTCTTTAAAAAAAAATTAAATTCAAAGAAAGTACTTACTTCAAAGCTTTGGAATTGCAATTTGTGGGTCCACGGCAATACGGCATCTAAACTGTTGAAAATACAATTTGACCATTATAACCCCACTCTTTCTTTGTAAATTTTATTTTTAGTTTTTTCCGTATTTTTATTAAATTTCAGAGTTTAACCAATGAAAAGGTTAATATATATTAAAAAAGTAATTTTTAAAATTTATTTATGTATATATATGAGTACTTTTTAAAGTTATTATCATAAAATATCTTTATATTTTACTTTTTGTTTTAATATTTTTTTACATTTTAAAAACGATTAATATACCGTAGCATATGTTCGATAAACAATTTTGGTGATAATTTTAATGAAATTGATAGCAACACATACAAAAATTTTGATTATCAAACATGATAGAATTTTTTATTAAGATTTTTGTATAGGTTGGTATGAATTTCGATTAAGATTTTTGTGTGCATCGACATCAATTTTATTAGAATTATTATCAAAAATATTTATTAAATATATATTTAAAATATGGTAAATAAATTGATCGTTTTTAAAATATAAAAAATATTAAAATATAAAATAAAATATAAAAATATTTAATGATGATAACTCGCATGTTTTTATAGCTTTGTCTAAAGAATCTCTAAGGTTTGGAGGATTCTTTTCGTCTAGCCATGGGAATGGATGGTGTCAAATAGAAATCAAGCCAAAGATACGGAGTGGAATGGGTTGATAGATTCTCCCAAACGAAGAATGGAGAACAATGCCAATTTTCTTATATAATGAAAATGTATTTGGTCCAATTAAGTTCGATTTTGGAGTGATGGGACAATAATTAACAATGCCAGCTGCATGTTTTATTTTTTGGATCATCATGTTCAGAATGTTCCTCCATAACTGTATGAAAGAAACCTTTGTCGTGAGCATCTCTTTCCCCCCCAATTTGATTTATTAATTTAAGCTTCGTATATTTTTATAAACATAAATAAGGCTAACTAATAAAATAGAAATATTATGCTTAATTATAAATTAGTTAGTGAAATAATTAATCAAGCTAGGTTCATGCATATATAATCAATGCAAAAATGAAATATCGCGGAGGCTTCTTATGAATTAAACATGAGAAAACAGTAGCCAGACAGGAATCCTCACTAATTTGGACTTTTATGATAATATTCTACTAGTAATGGATAGGAATCCTCATGGAGTGTCTATAATTTGTTCAGCATCAAACAGAGTAGCAGTAAAATAATGCTGCGCGTTAAGATTTTCAAGTAAAACATGTTCCAAAAATAGAACATCATATCCCTAACATTCGCCAACATGCCATAAGGGCCAAACCCCTCTAACTCGGATACAAAATGGTCCTTTTTTGGGGCTTTAAATACAAGATTACAACCATACTTCCTTTTGGGCTATGAATATCAGTCCAGGAGCATACACCACGCAGTGAAATGGGCCTGTTACCTTGACTTATGCTCTCGTTGGACCTCAAGGTAATTCTATCATACTAAAGTTTTCTTTTTTCTTTTTGAGATGACCTGTTGATGCTTTATATCATTGAAAATAATGCAAATCCGAAGGCAAATTGGAGTACTAGGTGTACGCCTTATCGATCGGGGACATGGAGAACTCTTTGAGGCGCAAGTTATAGTCTCCAAGATCTATACACTAGTCGATGAACCTCACCACTTGTCCTTATCGATCCGTTGGAATTCTTTGATGGTTCGCCAAAAACACGGTGACGGTATGCATCTTCTATTTCACTGGGTTTGGCAGGAATCTAAAATCGAAAGTCTATCTATGGCGCGCCTCTCATGATGGCTTGATTCCACTCTTGTGTGAGAAGAGCTTGCAATTGCTCTAGTATAACGAACCCCAAGTTTGTTAGTGGTCGCACCAAAGACCTAAATCGTAATATTGGGAATCGCTTGAGCTGTAGGCTCGATTTGCTTCTTATGAGCTGGCTACTGGGGATATGCCACGGGAGCTTCATTAGTAAAACTAGGTGGTGCCTCATTCTGGGCGGTCAAAAGGGATTCATGAATCAATCATTAGGTTTCCTATAGGGCGGCTACAATGTTTATGAAGTCTTAATAGGTGGATTTGAATTGGATTGGGACACACCTTCTCGGATTGCTCTTCTTGGTGCTGAACTCGAGTCGGAATAGTTCCACTTCGTGTTAACACCATTTAGAAAGAACAGAGGAGTTTTAGGTTTCTAATGGATTCAAATATAATAATTACACTTTCATCGTTATATTTTTTTTCAATTTGTGAAACATTGATATTAGTAATGTAGATGTCTTCAAACTTCCAACAATCTGGAATTGTGATCTGATTCCATTTTAGTAGCTAGGGGTTATAGTATTTACATGAAAGATATTTGTTTCAAGCAAGAGAGTTTCTTTTTGTTTAGTTTGAAGTAAAGCTTTATGATCGATTTTTGTTGTCATAACTTTATAATAAACCATGAATATTAAAGTTAGATTTCTTGTACCAGTTTTAACTTCGAAACCTTTTAATCAGAAAACAAAGACATGACTCTGATACCATAACAGAGCAGGATCATACATAAAGAGTATAAAATAGATAAAGTAAATTTGAAACAAATTTGAAACATTTATTTAAAATATAAACTTTTGAGATTGAGATTACAAATGAGAAAGAAAACTTACAAGGAGAAGCAAGAGGATATCTCTCCAAAAATTCTTTACAAGTTTTTTCTCTCAAATATGCTCTGCCTAGATGATCTAAAAATTATACATTTATAGATGGATTTCGGATTTCAAAGAGTTTGGAATCCGAGATTTGAGATCTACTTTACAATTATTGTAATGTTAAAAGTTGAAAAAGTTCGATGCTCGGATAAGCATCTTACTGTTTGCTTTTGAATTTTCTGAAAAGTAAGGCATCTTTGCATATTCTTTGTCGAATGCTTTGAAAATATGATGATATCTGTCTTCTTTTTGAAAATGACACTTGAACCACCATCATGATAGATCAAAAACATTATATGGGTCTTGAGAGTCTTGAAATAATTGATATGATGGTTTGGTTGTTTTATCAAAATCAGACAAGTCATCATGAGTCTTGGTGCTGTCATCACTATCATCAGATAATTGAGATAATTCTTCAAGTAACTTTTTCTTCTTCTCTTTTTTTAAAAGAATTTACTGTCTTAAAGAGCTTGGAACAACAATTTTTTTGTTGAATTATTGAGAACCGAGGATGGTTATAAAACCATTGTTTCACAACCTGAATGTTGGCAATGAAACAATCGTATTTAGCCCACCATTTGATCTTGAAGGTTCTTTTTAAGGCCATAATTGAATATGGCGTTTCTGAGATAACAAAATCCCAAGAGAGTATCAATGATATTGAAAATGTAGCAAAGAAAAGTAACTCATGAGAATATTTTTTCTCTATTGTAGTATTTGATTTTAAGTATGCCAAAGAATATTTGATTTGTTGATGAAGAATGGTAGAATTGCTTCCAAAGAATGACCATCAATCAAAAATCTAAATGGGAAATTCTTAAGGAATTTTTTGTCAAAAAATATGAACCATGAATGAGATTTGGCTCGAATAAAAAATAAATTGTGCCAAGCTATTTGATAATTATAGGTGGAGGAATAAAGGGTATTGAAAAAGATATGGGTTGATAATGATCTTTCATTCTTTCTGAGGAAATGATTTTGAGGATTTTGCATTTTAATAAGGTGATAAAATTTGGGTCTATTGGATTTCTGGTGTGGGTAACTTCGGCTGATTAAGTATCAATCAGTATAAGCTCATACATTTTTTTTTTGTTTTTTGAATGTCTTCAGGAATAAAATTAAATCCTGCAAGGAAAATGTTGTTAGTAACTTGATCTTTAATAATATCAAAACCATTTGTTGGTTTTTAAAATCCAGTACATCGAATGTACTATTGATATGGTTTTTGAATATAATGAATAGGATGGTGTATCTTCGGAGGAAGATAAAGTTTGAGCATAAGATTGGGGGGAAAGATTTGGAAATTCTTCATGGACGATGAATTGATTGGGTGATTTTGATGTTGTAGGATTTTGAGTTGTGTTTGGTTGTGTGGGTTTATGAGATTTGGCTGAATATGTTCCATAATCAGCTCGACTTTGAGGTTTATTTGAAGGGGATTGGGCCTTTTGCTTTCCTTTTTTAGACTTTGAACTCGTCTTGAATATCTTTTGAAACTTGTTAATTTGTGATCTTGATCGCTCAGTGTTTGGGTTCTACAAAAATTCCTGAGTGAGGAAATCAGACAAAGAATTATGTTCTCTTTTGATAAATTCAATATCAAAATAAAAAACACTTAAAATTACTTGCCATCTGGCAAAAATTTGTTTTGAAACAAGATTTTGAACATCTTTTTGTAAAACTTCTTTTATTGATTTGCAATCGATTCTTAATAAAAAGGTTTTATTGTATAAGTCTTCTTGAAATTTTGAAATACATAAAACAATCGATAAAATTTCTTTTTAAATAGTCGAATACTTCTTTTGAGATCCTAACCAAATATCAGAATGAAAACGAACAATTTGTTCACTAGATTTGTAAGGAATGACTTGTTTGAGAATGCCCCTGTAACCAATATTTGAGCCATCAGTCTCTACAAAAATTTTTGCATTAGGATTAAGAATTCCTAAACAATGAAGAATCTTCACTCTTGATTTGAGTAATTTGACAATATCATAATGTTCCTGAGTCCAAAGAACGAGATCTTTGTGTAACATTTTATATAAAGGTTCACATAATTGCCTAAGATGTAGAAAGAATTCTGATATGTAATTTAATATCTTAAGAATCTTTGTAACTGGTTTTTGTCTTTGATTTCATTTGGAAATCTGTTGGCAAATTCTATGGATCTATCAATAGGTTTGATAGTTCTTTGAAAAATATTGTGTCATAAAAATCTAATTTTTGTTTAGAATAATTTCATTTTTGAAAGAGATAAAACTAATCCATTGGTTTTGATGACTTTGGAAAAATATTTTTAAATGTTTGAAATGTTGATCTACTGATTTTGAAAAGATCAATATATCATCAATATACACAATATTGAATTTAGAATAATCATTGAAAATATCATTCATGATATTCTGGAATTCAGAAGGTACATTTTTTTTTAGTTCAAATGGCATTACGTTCCACTCATAATGGCCAAAGGGAACATTGAAAGCTATTTTGTATTTATCTTTTTATTCAATCTGGATCTACCAAAATCCAAACTTTAGGTTGAATTTTGAGAATATTAAGGCATTATATAATCTATTGAAAAGGTCTCTTTGGTTCGGTATTGGACACCTAATCCATTGTAAAACCTTATTAAGAGGTTTATAATTTATAACAAGCCTTGAGGCTCCTCTTTCGAGTTCAGCTCATTTCTAGACATAAAAAACAGAGCAACTCCAATGAGACTTACTTGGTTTATTAATTTCTTGTTTAATAAGCATTTGATTTCTTATTGACAATATTTTAATAATTCTTCATTCATCTGAATTGTTCTAGATTTGGATGGTATGTTTTTCTCGTCAAAGCTTGTTTCATAGGATAAGGAAACAACATGTTTTTTTCTTTCACAGAAAGCTTTGGGAAGATCAACACATATTTCCTTTTTGAATAATTCTTCGAGTTCTTTGATTTGAATTTGAATTTGAGGCTGTTGGACTTCTTGTTCAATTTTTTGATAATTAATTTCTGCCTTAAGAAATTTAATATGAGCTTGTTTGTTTTGTATTAGATTTATTTGTTTATAAAAACTATTAGTTTATAATAGATTTAATTCTTTAGTATCTACTGGTTGTAGAAACTGAAACAATAATATTTTTTCCTATAATATTAGTTTCTATCAGTAAATGATTAACATTAAAGGGGTAAATTTGAGTTAGGAAAGAAATTCCTAAAATAATGTGTTGATGAATATTCTTGACAAGGATAAAGTGCGCCTTAAGACAATACCCTTGGTTGCAAAGGTAAGAGTTAGTGATTTTATACTCAACATTGAGTTTTGAACTACTAGCAGTACTTAATCTTTTTGTAGTCTTTTCATAATATTTAGTTGGTATAAGTCATTCTTTGATACAATTTTGATAAGCTCCAGAATCAACTAAAGTTGTTGTATCAAGGTGGTAGTCTTTGTTGATTACAACAGAAACTCGAATATACCATTTTTGAAAATGCATCATTTCTATTAAGATGACAAAACCATTTCTAGTTTCATCATTAATATTGATTAGATTTGGTCTTGAGATTTCTGTAATTTCATTTTTATCAATATGAGAAGAAATTGATTCTTTAAGGTTGTCGATTTCTATATTGATCATTTTTTTTATATTTTAAATCAATTATATCATTCCGAATTTCCTTGATTTGATCTTTCATAATGTTTATTTCCATTTGGAGATATTGAGTTGTGGCTATCTTGGGTTTTTGAAATCGATTTTCAAAGATCTTATCAAGGCTATAAGGTTCATGTGTCTTGTCTTTATTTTCTTCAGAGATAAGATCTCTTAACTTAATTAGATAATCCTTTCTAATAATAGGATCATCAATTTTTTTTAATTATATCTAAAAGAAATTCATTTTGAGAATTATTCATATTGATCGATTTGCAAAAACAAAGGCCATCTTCACAATCACATTGTGATTCTTCATATTGTTCTGAATCAATTTCTTCTTGTATTATATAAATGAGTTCTTCATTATCAGAACTTGAATCTCCATGTTATGATTGAGAATCATTTATCATTCATTTGGTTAGTTGTTCTTTCATAGAATCTTCTATATCTAATTCATTGATTTTTTTTGTTTTACTCGGCAATTCTTGGCCCAGTGTCCAAGTCTTCCACATTTGAAACAAGCTTTTAAAGGTGTTTGAGTTTGGTTCTTCTTAGAAAGGTTTTTATTTATTTGGGATTTGAAAGATGTTTTATTGTATTTTTTATATTTTTGTTTTTTAATTTTTTTTTGTTTCTGTTGGTGGTATCTCTTCTAGCTTTGATACCACTGTTGTGGTATCTCCTCCAACTCTGATACCACTGTTGGGAAATCACCTTGGAGATATCCAGGTGATGATCTTCCAAACACCCAAGTCTAGAATGACCTGTAAAGATGAATCGGAAACAGAAATATAAATCAAAGAAAGGAAAGGACACAACAATTGTTATCGAGATTCGACAATAGCCTACGTCCCCGTGAGTTCCTCTGAACTCTCTGCACTAAATTAATGGTTCTTTACAAATATAGCAACCCTTTCCAAGAAACTTAAGTTCTTGAGAACTAAAGAAGAAGAATTAAAAGAAAGTGATAAGAACTAACCTTGGAATTTTCCCAAGAAAATTCCCCCTACAAGCCTTTGAATCCCCTTTCTATTCTACTCTCTCTTTCTAAACAACCAGCCTTTATAATGAGTCTCTCTTGTTTTATGTCCTTGCACTCTTACAATTGATCTCACTTTCAATCACAAGTTATGTCTCACATATGTATTACATGTTGAGATTGAAGCTAGGTGACCCTTTATATAGTGTACATACTTCTTGACCAATCTTGAGGGTCAATATCCACCCTTAGATCTTGAGGACCAATTAACCATAGCCCTCAATCAATTCTAAGTGATCCTGTGCATTTTGATCATGCCTTATGCATAATTTAAAATGCTAAAACAAAAGTATCAGGTGTGCCTCGTGCTGAGGCTTGGATCAGGCTAGGCCGCGGTGCGGACCAGGGCACCCTCTGCATTCTTTCTGGGCACCGCAGCATGGGGAAGGCTGAGCCATAACGCACACCTCCTCCAGGACTGCTCATTTACTGGGCGCCGCACCTTGGAATGAGCTGGGCCGCGGCGCACACCGGTGTGCACTTGATACTAATATTTCCTTGTTTAAACCTTAGACAAACACCAACAATCTTTACCTTTGTCTAAGCGTTTAAACCCAAACCCATTATGCAGAGAACTCAGTTTCCAAACTCATCTTGAGTCACCATATCAACCGACTCCAATCCTAAGAAGTCCAGGGCAATGATTGAACTTGCTTAGAGGTAGAACTTTGGTGCCTAAATCAACGGGATTTTCTTCCGTGGCTACCTTGTCCACATGGATGCATCATTTCGTAACATTTTCTCGAATAAAATGGTACCGAACATCCATGTGTTTTATCCTCTCATGGAACACCAGATTCTTGCACAAATGCAATGCACTTTGGCTATCCAAATACACCACAACCTGCTCCTCTAGTACCTTCAACTCTTCCAGCAACCCTTTGCACCATATAACCTCCTTAATGGCTTCTGTAGCCGCTATATACTCAGCCTCCGTTGTTGAGAGTGCTACCACCGGCTGCAACTGAGCCTTCCAACTTACACAACATTCATTTAAGTTGAAGAAGTAGGAAGTAATCGATCTTCTCTTATCCCGGTCTGCTCCATAGTCCGAATCAGTATAACCCTCAAGACAGATGGACTTACCCCTTTTCTCATAAATCAGCCCCACATCTAGGCTTCCTTTCAACTACCTCAGCAACCACTTCATCCCAAGTTAATGCTCATTTCCGAGATTACTCATAAACCTACTAAGAACACTTATTGCATGAGCAATATCAGGTCTAGTGCTTACCATGGTGAACATTACAGATCCAACCGCACTAGAGTAAGAGACTTTTTCCATTACCTTATTCTCCTCATCCAATCTTGGACATTGATCGCTGGAGAACTTGAAATGACTAGCAAGGGGAACCTTCACTGGTTTGCTATCTTCCATAGAGAACTTAGATATCATCTTCTCTATATAGGAAGTTTGAGAGATCTTCAATCTGTTTTTCTACCTTTCCCGGATTATACATATCCCAAGGATCTTCTGTGCATGGCCAAGATCCTTCATCTCAAACTCCTCACTGAGTTGAGCCTTCAATTTTCCTATCCTCTCCATGCTGCTCCCAACCAGCAACATATCATCAACATAGATGAGGACGATCACCACTTCCTCTACCTTGTGCCCCTTGTAATACAAGCACGAATCATAGTAGCTCTTCATGAAACCCAAGCTCGTTATAAAGGGATCAAACCTCTTATTCCATTACTGAGGTGATTGTTTCAGGCCATATAAAGATTTCTTCAATTTGCACACCAACTCTCCCTGCCTTCCTTCCTCATAGCCTTCGGGTTGCCTCATGCAGATGGTCTCATTAAGCTCTACATGTAAGAACGCTGTCTTCACATCCATTTGCTCGATCTCCCAATCAAATTGGACCACCATAGCCAATATTATCCGTATCGTCTTGTATTTCACAACCGATGAGAATATTTCAGTAAAATCTATGCCTTCTCTTTGTGTGAACCCTTTCGCCACCAGCCTAGCTTTATACAGGACTTTATCCCTTGGAGTGTTTCTTTCTTTGATCTTGTAGATCCACCTACAATCCACAACTCTCTGTTTTTCTGGTTTGGGCACCAATTCCCAAGAGTTGTTCTTCCTCAAAGAATCCATTTCTTCCTCCATAGCTAGCAGCCACTTTGACGACTCTTTACATTCCATGGCATCTATGTAAGTTTCTAGTTCAACCTCTCATTTTGTCCAAGGAGCTGCTACATTAGCATCCGCAAACCCATATCTCAAAGGTAGTCTGACCACCCTTCTTTCTCGGTCCTTTATGAGCTGGTAGTCATTCTGACTTGCTGCATCAACCGCTTTTAGTTCAGCCTCCTCTTAAGTATCCTAAGCATGGCCTTCATTAATGGGCTATACTTGGTCCGAACCCTCTTACCTTCCTTACTCTACCTGAACTGAATTTTCTTTGATGCAATGCTCCACACATTCCGGACTGGTTTGCTCACTAGCCCCTGCAGGGTTAGTTTTCTCTAAATAGGGAAATAACAATTCATTAAAAATAACATCCTTACTTATTATGAGTTTCATTCATTTTGATTCTAAGGGCCACAACCTATATCCCTTAACCCCATCACTATACCCTAAAAATACACATTTTCTAGACCTTGGGTTAAGTTTATCATCCTTTTGATGTGCAAATGCAGCACACCCAAAAGTTCTAAGGTTGCTCAACTCAGGGGGTTTCCCACTCAACATCTCCATGGGAGTCTTGAGCTCTAAATCTATAGAGGGTGATCTATTTACCAAGTATGCAGCAGTAGACATAGCTTCCCCCCAAAAATATTTTGGTAAATCGGAGCCAATTAACATGCACCTAACCTTTTCCATAAGGGTTCTATTCATCCTCTCAGCAACTCCATTTTGCTGAGGTGTTTTTACAACTGTTCTATGTCTTAGAATGCCATTTAACTCACAAAATTTATCAAAATCCTTATTGCAAAATTCTAAGCCATTATCGGTTCGTAAAGCCTTAACTACCTTACCCGTTTGAGTCTCCAACAACTTTTTCCATACCGCAAATTTATTCAAAGCATCTGATTTATTTTTAAGCAAATAAACCCAAACCTTTCTTGAATAATCATCAAATAAAGACAAAAAGTAAATGTTACCTCCCTGTGTTGGTGTTCTTACTGGTCCCCAAAAGTCTAAATGAATGTAGTCAAGAATGCCCTTAGACTTGTGCACTCCGGTGTTGAAGCTGACCCGGTGTTGCTTCCCAAGAACACAACACTCGCAGAAATCCAATTTCTCTACTTTGTCACCACCAAGTAGACCATTCTTGCTGAGAACTTGCATGCCCTTTTCGCTTATCTGTCCCAAGCGAGTGTGTCAAAGGGCTGCCTTATCCATCTCGGCCATCAAGCTTGCTGCTTGATCCTTGATTTCTGTCTCTCTGATCATCTTATAGAGTCCATCTTTTATTGCTGCTTTGATCACTATCAAAGATCCCTTAGTCACCTTGATCTTTCCTCCCTCTACTTTGTATGAATACCCTATGGAATCTAGCTGCCCCAATGAGATCAAATTCCTCTTCAAATCTGGGAGATTCCTCACATTCCTTAGCAGCCTTGTGACTCCATTAATCCCCCTCACTTAGCAAGAAGTGTCATTACCCAAGAAAACCTTTCCATCATTAATTTCCTTGAAATTCTTGAACCAATCCTTGTGAGGGCACATATGATAAGTGCTCCTGGAATCCAAGATCCATTTCTCGCTGCCTTGCCTCCTGCTCACATTTGAGCACACAACAAGAACATCATCTTGCTATTCTCCCTTGGCAACTGAAGCCTCTCCATTCTTGGTATAACTTCCTTTTCTCTCATCCCACATCTTCTTCTTGCAATCTTTCTTGAAGTGACCCTTCTTATTGCAGTAGAAGCATCACTTCCCTCCAAACTTCGATTTAGAATGCGATCTCCCATGGCTCTGCCCTTTACCTCTTGATTTCTCCAAGTATTTGCCATGAATGCTACTACCATTCCGAGTTGCTGGCCTTCCTCTAACGAACATCCCTTCTCCACTTGATGCTTCCCTCATCTTGGCTTTGAAATCATGAGCCCTTATAACATTAATCACGATTTCCTTGGTTAGTGTATCTCTTCCATATTCAATTTCATTAATTAAACTTTCAAAACAATCAGGAAGAGAATTTAACAAAATAACAGCCAATTGTTCATCCGGGAACTTTATACTACAACTAGATAAATCTTGAACTAGTTTGTTAAACACATCAAGATTATCTTGCAACTCTTTATTAGGATCCATTTTAAAAGCAAAGATTCTTTTAAGAAGATAAATTTTATTAAGGAGAGTTTTGGTAAGAAACAACTCATCTAGTTTCTTCCATATGATAGCGGGATCTTCTGAGTCTCTACACTCTCTGACACTATCCGACATGTGCAAGAAAATGGTGCTGTATGCCATCTTCTTCATCTTAATCCGCTGGTCCTCTGTGATACTTGCTGGAAAAGCATCATCTTCTCTAATAGCCAAGTCCACCTTCTGTTGCATAAGAATAGCCTTGATCTTCCGCTTCCAAAGGGCACAGTCTCTATTTCCATCAAACTTCTCAACAGTGAAATTTGAAGCCATCTTGCAGAGAAAATCACAGATTTATGCAGCACCCACAATTGCTTTCCAACTTCTTCTAAACCTCAAGAACTGGATCAAAGATTGATCTCAATACCATTCTTGAATCACCCTCAAGAACACGATCTAATCTTGATCTTTACTCCATTCTTGAATCACCCAAGAAGTTGGTCTTTGATTCTTGGAGTCTTGACTCTGTCACCTTCTGTTTCAGCTCTGATACCTGCTATCCAAAACTCCTCCGGCTTTGATACCACTGTTGGTGGTATCTCTCTAGCTCTGATACCACTGTTGTGGTATCTCCTATAGCTCTGATACCACTGTTGGGAAATCACCTTGGAGATGCCCAGGTGGTGATCTTCCAAATACCTAAGTCTAGAATGACTTGTAAAGATGAATCAGAAACAGAAACAGAAATCAAAGAAATGAAAGGACACAACAATTGTTATCGAGGTTCAGCAATAGCCTACGTCCCCATGAGTTCCTCTGAACTCTCTGCACTAAATCAATGGTTATTTACAAATACAGCAACCCTCTCCAAGAAACTCAAGTTCTTGAAGAACCAAAGAAGAAGAATTAAAAGAAAGTGATAAGAACTAACCCTGGAGTTTTCCAAAGAAAATTCCCCTTACAAGCCATTGAATCCCCTTTCTATTCTACTATCTCTTTCTAAACAACCAGCCTTACAATGAGTCTATCTTGTTTTATATCTTTACACTCTTACAATTGATCTCACTTTCAATCACAAATTATGTCTCACATATGTATTACATGTTGAGATTGAAGCTAGGTGACCCTTTATATAGTGCACCAACTTCTTGACCAATCTTGAGGGTCAATATCCACTCTTAGATCTTGAGGACCAATCAACCATAGCCCTCAATCAATTCTAAGTGATCCTGCGCGTTTTGATCATGCCTTACGCATCATTTAAAATGCTGAAGCAAAAGCATCAGGTGTGCCTCGTGCTGAGGCTTGGATCAGGGCGTGCTGAGGCTTGGTGCTTCGTGCTGAGGCTTAATTCAGGCTAGGCCGCGGCGTGGACCACGACACCCTCTGCATCCTTTCTGGGCACCGTGGCATAGGAGAGGCTGAGCCGTGGCGCACACTTCCTAAAGGACTCCTCCTTTGCTAGCGCCGCACCTTGGAATGAGCTGGGCCACAGCGCACACTGGTGTGCACTTGATGCTGATCTTGCCTTGTTTAAACCTTAGACAAACACCAAAATTTTTATTAACTGTAGATGGAGCACTAAGTGTTTCATTGCCGTATTGACTACAAAATGATCCTAGTTCTTTTCTACTCTGATGTAATTCAGATTTCATTTTTTGTTTCAATTTTAGGTCAGTACAGATTGCCAAACCCTCATTGTTGATATAATTAATTATATCACCCTATGTGTGGTAATCATAAGGTATAGAACCAGAATATTGATATTTAATTCTTCGTCTAACATTTTCAGCAAATAACTTTGGTAAACTTGAAATGAATTTTTCCTTCTAATATGAGTTATCAAAGTCTTTTCTTGTGTAAACTTTAGTAAGGAAAACATCTTTATACCATCTAAAGGCTTGCATTGTTGGACTAGTTAAATTTGAAAGAACCTCTGAAACTCTTTCTTGAAATCTTTCAGGATCTCTAACAAAATGTTTTGTAATGAAGAATATAAGAGTTTCTACTACATTTTTTAAATATATTAAATGGTATTTGTTGATTTGTTTGTGAGTCTATATGATTGGTAGGACTTGTGAAACTTATTTATGAGAATTAAAATGTAAAATAAGTTTATTTATTTTAAAATAAGTCCGATTAAAATGTCTTCTGATTTAAAAAGTTCATAATTTTTAATTTCATTTTTTATTAAATTTTAAAAGTCAATGCATATATAAACTTATTACCATTTCTGTCTCCTCACTTTCAATGAAAGAAAAGAGATCCGAGGAACACGAGGAGTAAGGATGGAGTCATGAATTTTTTTGAGGTAAGATTAAAATATATTATCGATCCTACGGTCAATTAATCAGAATTTTTTCTTAGTTGCTCAATTACGTCCAGAAAAAACAAAGCTGGATAGGCTTAGGGGAAACCAATGGAATCAGAAAAAATAAAAAAAGCAAAAAAAAGCTTATCGGAATATCATAATGCATATATTCATTAGTTATCCACATCCATATTTCTGCTATCTGAGAAGCTGTCTCCATGGCCAACTTGAAGTTAATATACATATCTTCGTAATAAATTGCAGCAGCAACAGGTATATGACAGCATTGAAAGAAATGTTTATAAAACAACAATTAAACTGATTTGAAAACCAGCATCCTCCATTATTAAAGCAACAAAAGATAACAGAAAATGTAAACATTATATGTTATTGGAAAGTCCAAATTTCCATTTAAAAGAAATTATGGCAAATTATGATCGTAGAAGATTAACGCTAGTACACTACAACAAAAGACAGCAGACCTTGTTATTGTTTAGTGTGGTAGTGTCATACAATGAAGGCCAATCCTCAATCTCAACCAATAAGTTAGCAGCATCTTTTTTGTACAAGTTAGTAGCAATAAAACCCCCGAAAATCAATTAGCAAAAACTGATTATCATATATTCATATCACGCAACCAAAAAAAAAAAAAAAATTAAAGGATAAAAGTATCTAATAACACATCAAAAAATCTTCTTTTGAATTTAAGAAAATTAGAAAAGAAAATCCAAAAAATGGAAGCTATAGAGAAAAGAAACCATACCTGTAATTTACTCAAATTCTAGAAGCTGTTGTAGCATTTTTCCCTCTTCCCCTTCTTCTCCTTTTCTTCCTCCCTCTTCCCTTGCGCTTTCGCTTTCCTCCTCTTCCTCCTCATCGCGCGACAACTCCTCCATGTCCTCTTCTTCTTCTCCTTTCTTCTACTTCCTCCCTCTCTTCCGCCATAGATCTTCTACCAGCTCTACTCTCCTCTGTCCTGATGCGAGCTCTCCCAATGCCTACTATCGACCGCCGAGATCCAAGCAACTATCGTCTACCAGCGAGACCCGAGCTACTACCGTCGACCAGCGAGACCCGAGCTATTCTTGGCTGCTCGCCGCCTTATCTTTTCTCTTTTGCTTTTTCGTCAGTCCTCGATTTCTCTCTCTAAGCTTCACTGCAAGTCTACTACTAAATCTGCTCTCTACTTTCCTCTTTCTTATGAGGCAGTGAGCACCCCTTCCCCTTAGATGATTAATCCTTACTCTTTAGAATTGAACAACTTAGACTATGTTGATTGTTGCTTACTTTCATGTATTCATGCTTTTAAATCTAAGACCCATAAAATTTGAATCAAGAGCAAAGCAAGAGAGATTGAAGAATAACGAGAGAAAATTTAAAGTTTGGTGGCTAACCTACTTCCGCCGCGACAAGGGTGCTGTAATTTTGATGAGAGCAAAAGAGAGAGGAAGAAATCGGTTGCACTTTAGGTCAAAAAGAAAGGCTTAGGCAGGGTTTGAGTATGGGTCAGTACATTTTATACTAGCCAAATTTTTTTTTGTTTTTAAAAAAAAATTTGAGTTCGAGCTTAAGCAATGACCGTCCGGAATGTAGCTCTGCCCCTGATGAGGATCAGACCAAAACCCTTATTCATTTAGTGGCTCACTGGAGTTCTGCTAAGAACTGAACAAGACACCGTAGTCAGACATGTTTCTTTCCTCATATCACTCTTGAATGATTATGACACATAACATGTCAAAGTTGATCAACGAGTGGTTCTATCTATACATGACATTAATCCTTTTATCATTTATGAGGGATTGTGGTGGTTATACGTGGCATCTCAAGAAAGGCCATCCCACACACAATCCTTCATAAATGATAAAGGATTAATGTCATGTATAGGTAAGAAAGGACACTTGCCAATATATAACAATCTTATCGAAAATATAATCTTACATAAAAATAGTTCAGCACCTGCTTCAATAAGTAAGCAATCAATGTTTTGTAAATGTGTATATTTTTAATATAAATAATATTAAAAAAATTAGTCTATTGTAAATAGGAAACTTTAATCCTATTAGAATATTTTAATATACCTTAGTTCTATTAGGACACTCTTCTGTAATCTCCCTATAGATATGAGTTTCTAATACTGCAATATTAAGCAGCCAGAATATACAAACTCTAAATTTCTATTTCAATCTCTTCATGGTATCAGAGCAATAAGATCCAAAAACCCTAAACACTTGTTTCTTTCCCTGTAAATCTAAAATCATGGAAAACACTGTTCCAATTACCTCTCCCTTCACTGATCCTTTACTTGGTTTCTCACTCTCCCTCATTAATTCCCCAACTCATCCACCTTTCCCTAATCTCCCTCTGTTCTTCGCTCCTAGTATCACCCATCTGGTTAATATTAAACTCGATAATTCTAATTATATTCTTTGGCGCTCTCAATTTCTCCCAATCCTTATAAGTTAATTATGACCTGATCGGGTATGTTGATGGTACTTTCCCTATTCACACCCAATATTATTATTCTACTGATGGCACCACAACCCTTAACCATGCTTTCTCACCGTGGCTCTGCACGGACCAATACCTTCGCTCTTGGATTAATGCAGCCCTTACTTCAGACATACTCCAAGATGTCCATGATCTTCGTACTTATCGGGATGTCTGGCTAGCCTTGGAACAACTTTACCTTGATTAGTCTAATGCAAATGAGTTTGACCTTCGCCTAAAGCTTCATCAACATACTAAAGTTGGCAAATCTATGGAACAATATATTCGGGACCTCAAAGCCACAGCTGATGCTCTTGCTGCCATCAATTCACCTCTCTCCAACAAAGACCTCATCTCTTGTGCCTTAGCAGGTCTATCTACCGGGTATGAAAGCTTCATCACCACGGTCACCAACACCAATATCGCTCTTACCTTTGATAGTATGTGCACTAAGCTACTCCTCTAGGAACAACACCTTAATCTTTAGGCCCTTTCTTAGCTTTCTGACCCTCCTACAGCCTTTGTCACGACCACCACCTCTGGTGCTTCTCGTGGTCGTGGCAGGAATAGTTCTGGTTATCCCGATTATGGCCGAGGATGTGGCTGTAATATTGGTCGTGGTGTCTCATCCCAACATGGCTTAGGTACTAATCAGTCATCTGACTTTTCTCCTATATTTAATCGATATGTTGGTATTTCCCCTTATAGTCGTTAAGGTTTATTGGGACCACATCCTCCACGTCATGTCAAATTTGTCACACCACCGATCATTTTGCCTTAACTTGTCCTCATCGGTTCAATCATATTGTTGTCTCTTGTGACTTGCCAAAATCTTTTGCTACCATGTCACTTGGTGAGTCTAATGCTGCTTAGTGGTACCCTGATACGGCTGCCTCCGCTCACATGACTCCTCAGTCAGGTATACTTACTAACCTTACACTTTATTTTGGAAAAACCAAAATTTTTGTTGGTAATGGACAATTGCTTGATATTAATAATGTTAGTTCTACTTTCTTACGCACCTCCACTAAACCACTTCACCTTAAAAATGTCATGCATGTCCCATAATCATCTCATAATTTACTTTCTGTTAAATGTTTATTTCTGATAATAACTGTTCCACTACCTTTGATGTATCTCATGTTGTTATTAAAGACAAGAGTATGGAGAGAACTCTTCTCAAATCCTCCAGTAATAGTGATGATTACGCCCAAAACATAATGCGGTTGTTATAGCACATCTTTGGGGTGTCGATTCCACAGGGAAACAAGTTAACTATAAGAGAAGGTGTGAACCTCAACACAAACGATAGAGATCAAGTGAGAGAATAAAGTATTATGTGAAAATTGTGTAAATAGATTGATGGATATAATAAAGAAATAACAAGGTTCCAGGAATCCTCCCTAGGTTCATTGCCCTAATCCTAACTTGACTCAATTGTTTTTATCTCGATTGCAAGTTTCACATCCCAAACAGGCAATCGACAAATATTCAATTAAAGCGCATGTATAAACCCTAATGTAATTGATATGAATTACCTTTTACTTTCGAGTTAAGCACACATGACCTATCCTATAAATTTATCAAGAGACGACAATATATCTAAATGAAAATATCGCAGCAATGGACAAACCTAAAAGATAAATCTATCGGACTCAATCACATCCAAACAAATTGACATAAGAAGAGCATGACTAGACTTATATCTATGAGAAGCATGCAATCACCGGATTAATAAGAAATCTTCTAATTAAATCAAAGAGTAAATCATAACAATGTTTAATAATAATAATAAATCCAAATTACAATGAATCAAGACTAGAAAGTAAGAATGACTACACCTAGGGATTCATCCCTTCGCCTTGCTTGGAGATTAGTTGGCCATAAGGGAGAGTGTGGCAGCCTTCATGGTGTTTTCCTGGACCTCTGGCCTCTAATTTTCCTCCTAAAGGCCCTTCAGATTGCTCCTAAAGGCCCTTTGGATTCACTCCCAGATGATTCCAAAAGATAAAGTGAAGTGGGGTTTTTATAGAGGAATTCCCGGAGTGCAATGTGTTTCTATTCCGATGTGGGATACTGCCCGTGTGCGCTCGATCGCAGCTTGGTGCGATCGAGCGCACTATGGTGCGCTGCAACGTTTCTAACCGATGTGGGATCTGCGTGTGCACACTTGCGATCGATCGCAAGTCTGGTGTGCTCGAGCGCACTAGGCATCTTCCAGATTGACCTTCGTCTACTAAAACTACCATAACTTTCTCTAAAAAAATCATTTTTATGAGCCATAAAATTCTCCATAAAATAAACTTTCGGATCTTTCTAAGCATATATGGCTCATCTCCTGGTTCTTCTTGCATCAATGCAGTTTTAATTTACAAAAATGATTGATCTGTATGGCCAATTCTGGCAATTTAGTGAAACTCCTTTCCAAGTGCTTGTGAACCTTCACTCCGGTGTTCAACGAGTCATTGTGCTAAAAGCAATGATAAATTTTTCATCTCTTTTAAACTTAAGTACCTGAAAATGCATCGAAATAGATCAATAATCCAAGAATGACACTTTGGAGTTGTTAAGGTATAAAAGTGCAATTCAAACCTAGATCAACCCTAAAATGCTAACAATTAAGTACTGTTAATGAGCATTTTATAACTCTCATCACAGACCCCAACTAGCTTATTGCTAGTCCCTAGCAATTCAAGTGAAAACGAGAAATGAATTCTATGGTAGGAATCAAAACAAGGTAAAGCAATGCTAGTGTTAAACAAGGAGCAATTCACTTTTTTTGTCTCAGAAATTGCACATAATACTTAGCACATAGAATCATTAAATATCACTTAAGTCCAAAAGTAATCCAAGCTTCAATCTTAAAATCGTTATTGACTCTTATCATCCGTCTTACAACAATCCATTAATCTGAACACCTGGATGACTTTATGCATAACATTCATGAATACAAGTCTTGGCCTCTAAGAACATAATAAATTGCGTGACATCAATCACAAAAATAAGCTCCATAGGCTCACTTTTCAAATCACTCTCCACTATTGTAGAAAAATCACACTACATTGGATCAATAGGTCTTTAATAAGCTTGTAACGTTAGGCTAAGGTAAAGGTTAATAAAGAACGGGAAGGATTCACAAGTAAAAGAACTCAATCTCTTAGTTTTAAACACAACCACTTTAAGCACTTGATAACCTTACTTCAACTCCCAACTCTTTCAATCATTTTTTTATAAGAGCACATCTCTTAATAAGTCACCACTTTTCTTTTCTTTTCTTTTCTTCTTTCTTTGCCATAATTCACTTCTCTTTTTCTTTTCTTTTGTATTTTGGCATAAGACTATTCACCTCATTTTTCATTTTTTTTCTTTTCTTTTCCACAACACCCAACTTATCTCCATTAATGTACTTGGGTTGTGGTTATGATTTTTTTTCTTCATATTTCCATCCTTACTCTTTTTAAGTGTTTCTCAACAAATGTGTATAACTAAGTTCTTTTAAAAAAAAGGTAAGGATAAAATATTTTTAGGCTCATGAAGGTGAGTGAATGGGCTATTGAAAGAAACAAGGCTCAAATTCTTTTTCAAGAAAAAGCTCAAATAGGTGACTAGCAATAAATATAGCAATGGTAGGTTTGAAAGGCTCAAACGGTTCAAAAATGGCCTATATCATGTCCTAAGTAATGTGCATTCTAGGAATTCGCCTCAAGTGATTATCAAATAAGTTCTAGAGCTTGTTGAGACTGCAAAAGTATTCACAAAGTAATCACATATAAAACTTCTCTAAATGTTTTAGACTAATCATACAATCTTACCGCAAACTAGAGTCTCAAATCAAATGAAGATTGATACTTAAAATATTCTCAAACTGAAGCAAGATTTAACTTCTTCTAAATGCTATATGCTATCTCAATTAAGCTCATATCATTGACATATGAATTAACTCTAAGGTTAACACCAAGCATGCTAAAAACAAACAAAAAGGGAAAATGACACCAAGTAGTTCAATGAAAAACATGAAGAACAGGAATATGTTTCCTCCTCCACCCTCAACTTAAAATAAGCATTGTCCTCAATATGAAAGTAAAAGTTAAGGAAACTCCCTTTGTAGCCAAAAGTGCACAGAAGCTGAAAATTATGCACCACCATTTGAACTACTTCGTATATTTGTCATTGAAAAAGGAATACGAAAGTAAAACTGGAAAACAGCAAAATAATAATAATAAACAAGAAAAAGAAATATGAAATATGAAAAACAGTAAAAATAAAAGGATATGTTGTGGGTTACCTCCTGTGAGCGCTAAGTTTTATGTCTTCAGGCAGACACTCTTATTCCCACTTAGAAAAACATAGGTTGAATGCACCAGCCACTGCTTCACTGCCAAATTCAGTGCTTGTATGCTTTAGAGAGGCCTCAAGGATGTCATCAGTAACATCCACAAATTTTGGCTCGATATATGCTCTTGTGAAGCCATGGGTGAGGGTGGACTCCAATAGATTAAGGTGCTGGACCTTTTCCATGAATGAGTCAATCATGTATGCTTAGTGGCTTTCATCCACATCCTCTGATTTTTTCGTTGTTGGGATGTGTAATAACTTACCACTTAGTGTCTCAATGGCATTCACCTCCTTTAAATTCGTTTGAGCCAAGTGTTGATTATGGAGTGTGGAATGAGCTTGGGAATGGAGCTTACCTTGCTCATTCATACTCAAGGAGCTCATTAATCTGGACACTTGGCTCATTAAATCCTTATGTTCTTCAACAATCTACGTAATCAAAGATTCAATTCTTTGATTAGTCTTACCCTGTGCCTCAATAAAAACATGCAAAGTTTCTTATAAAGGACTCCTAGAAGGTGCATATACATGATATGGTGCAGGATATGATCTAGGGGGTTGTGCAAGCTGCTGGTTTTCAGACTTCCAACTGAAATTTGGGTGATTGTGCCACTTCGAATTATAGGTATCAGAGAAGGGTGACAGAGGCTTCTTGTACATACCTAAGGTATTACATTATTCCTCATATATCCCTCTCATCTCCGTAAATGTGGGACACTCTTTGGCGAGATGATCTACCCCGCCACACACAAAACACGGTCCAAAAGACCTTGCATGATTAGCTACGTGTGTGGGCTGTAAGCTCTTAGTTTTTAACGCATCTAGTTTTCTAGTGAGCATCTTAACTTTAGCTTTTAAGTTGTCCTCTTCCCTAAGCTGGTAAATTTCACCCCCACTTGAGTTTCCTACAGGTCGTGACCTATTTGTGCTTTCAGTAGCCCTAGGTCCATTCCAAGTGTGAGCTTTTTCAGCAAGCTCATTGAGGTACTCAATGGCTTCATCAGGATTCTTTCGTAAAAATTCACCATTACACATCATCTCTACAAATTGGTGCTCTCTATATGTAAGTCCCTCATAAAAATAGCTCACTAAACGCCAATTCTTATACCCATGGTGAGGGCACATATTCAACAATTCCTTAAATCTCTCACAAGACTAATACAAAGTCTCACTGTCCTTTTGTGCAAATGTGGAGATTTGCCTTTTTAAAGCATTGGTCTTATGTTAGGGAAAGTATTTATTAAAGAAGGTCGAGTCATCTCAGTCCACGACCCAAAAGATCGTGGTCTTAGTGAGTATAACCAACTCTTAGCTCTATCCTTCAAAGAGAAAGGAAAGAACTTAAGTCTTACAATGTCATCAATTTCATTTTGACTATGAAAATTTGCAACTACTTCCTCAAACTCTTTAATGTGCACATATGGGTTTTCATTTTCCAAGCCATGAAATGTAGGGAGTAATTGTATCATCCCTGTTTTAAAATCCAGTTGTCGAGTATTGGCTAGAAACATGATACATGATGGTGTGGCTATGTGTGTAGGGTGGAGGTAATCCTGAAGGGTCCTAGTGGGTTGATCTCCGTGTTCATTCATTTCTTCAGGACTAGATAAAGGATTTAAAAAGTTTGATTCTGACTCTAGCACAGGCCTACAAGCAAATTTACCCAAAGCATCTCTTTATCTGAGCATGCAAGGTCACAAAATAATAAAAGTACTATAAAAAGAAAGAATAAAATAAAATAAAATTAATGCAGCAAGCTAAAGAGGGAACGAAGTTACCACCTTTATAGCTGCTGAAAAGAAAAACTATCTACAATTTTTCTACCGTCTTGTCAAAAGTTGATAATCTTCTTTGTACTTAAGCACGTTTCCCCGGCAATAGCGCCAAAATTTGATTATACCTAAAACATAACATGGTTATTATAGCACAACTTTGGGGTGTCGATTCCACAGGGAAACAAGTTAACTACAAGAGAAGGTGTGGACCTCAACACAAACGATAAAGATCAAGTGAGAGAATAAAGTATTGTGTGAAAATTGTGTAAATAGATTGATGGATATAATAAATAAAGAACAAGGTTCCGGGAATCTTCCCTAGGTTCGTTGCCCTAATCCTAACTTGACTCAATTGTTTTTATCTCGATTGCAAGTTTCACATCCCAAACAGGCAATCGGCAAATATTCAATTAAAGTGCATGTATAAACCCTAATGTAATTGATATGAATTACTCTTTACTTTCAAGTTAAGCGCACATGAACTATCCTATAGATTTATCAAGAGATGACAATATATCTAAATGACAATATCGCAGCAATGGACAAACTTAAAAGATAAATCTATCGGACTCAATCACATCCAAAAAAATTGACATAAGAAGAGCATGACTAGACTTATATCTAGGAGAAGCATGCAATCACCGGATTAATAGGAAATCTTCTAATTAAATCAAAGAGTAATTCATAACAATGTTTAATAATAATAATAAATCCAAATTACAATGAATCAAGACTAGAAAGTAAGAACGACTACACCTAGGGATTTATCTCTTCGCCTTGCTTGGAGATTAGTTGGCCATGAGGAAGAGTGTGGCAGCCTTCATGGTGTTTTCCCCAGCCTCTAATTTTTCTCCTAAAGGCCCTCTAGATTCACTCCCAGATGATTCCAAAAAATGAAGTGAAGTGGGTTTTTATAGGGGAATTCCCGGAGTGCAATGTGTTTCCATTCCGATGTGGGATACTGCCCGTGAGCGCTAGATCATAGCTTGGTGCGATTGAGCACACTATAGTGCACTGCAAACTGATGTGGGATATGCGTGTGTGCACTTGTGATCGATCACAAGTTTGGTGCGCTCGAGCGCACTAGGCATCTTCCAGCTTGACCTTCGTCTACTAAAACTACCATAACTTTCTCTAGAAAAATAATTTTTATGAGCCATAAAATTCTCCAGAAAATAGACTTCCAGATCTTTTTAAGCATATATGGCTCATCTCCTGGTTCTTCTTGCATCAATATAGTTTTAATTTACAAAAAGGATTGATCTGTATGGGCAATTCTAGCAATTTAGTGAAACTCCTTTCCAAGTGCTTGTGAACCTTCACTCTGGTGTTCAACGAGTCATTGTGCTAAAAACAATGGTAGCTTTTCCATCTCTTTTGAATTTAAGTACCTAAAAATGCATCGAAATAGATCAATGATCCAAGAATGACACTTTAGAGTTGTTAAGGTATAAAAGTGCAATTCAAACCTAGATCAACCCTAAAATGCTAACAATTAAGTACTGTTAAGGTGCATTTTATGACTCTCATCAAATGACCTTTACCTTTTTCCACCCGGCTCAGTCACTTTCTCTCCTCTAGCACTAGTCTCTCGTCAAGTCTCTGGTGATGTTTGGCATCATTGAATTGGTCATTTAGGTACCCTTGTATTTTCTCTTTTACAAACTCGCAAGAATATTTCATTTTCTTCTAAATATTATGGTTTTTTGTTGGAAAATCACCTTCTTGCAGAATCCTAGGTTGTGATCTTTCCAAACACCGAAGTCTAGAATGACTTGTAATAAACAATAAACAACAATCAGACAATCAAAGAAAGAACACAAGCAATTGTTATCGAGGTTCGACAATGTACCTACGTCCTCATGAGCTCTTCCAAGTTCTTTGCACTAAATCAATAGAGTTCTTACAATTACAGCAACACCTCTTCAAGAATCCTCTAGTTCTTGAAGAACAAAAGAAGAGAAAAAGAAAGTGATAAGGACTAAGTGTTTCCCTGGAATTTTCCCCAAGAAAATTCTAATTACAAAGCCCTTGAATCCCTAATCTATACTACTCTCTCTCTAAACAAACAACCTCTCTTGAATGAGTCTCTCTTGTGTTTAGTATCTTTGCACTCTCACACACCATGTGTTCTATTTCACACACATTCACATGTCATTCTTGATGCTTACATCTCCTTTTGAATTGCTTCTAGATGATCCTTTATATAGTGCAACCACTCCTTGAACCAATCTTGAAGACAATCTCAACCCTTAGATCTTGAGGACCAATCAATCATAGCCCTTCAACAAGTCTAAATGATCCTCTGCATTTTAACCAAGTCCCACGCACCATCTCAAAGTGCTGAAAAAATAGTGTCAGGTGTGCTTCGTGCTGAGGCTCAGAACAAGGCATACTGAGGCTCAAAAGAGAGGAAACTTGCTGCCTTACTGGAGGCCATGGTGCAGCTGGTTCGTGCTGCAGTGCGCACCTAAAGGAGACCTTCCTCCACTTGCTGGAGGTTGCGACGCACAACCTGTGCCGCGGCGCATAACTTGGACCTGATGCTGAACTTTTCGTCTATTTAATTCTTTGATAAATCCCAACATTTTTGTTCAGAGTGTCAGTTAGGCAAGTCTAAACATTTACCTTATGATTTTGCTTAGCATTGTACTGACCAACCTTTGGCTTTAATACATTCAGATATTTGGCAATCTCCTATTTTATCAAATTTGGGTTATCGATATTATGTTATTTTTGTGGATGATTTTTCTCGTTATTGCGCAAAAAATCTGAAGTCTTTCAACACTTTTGCACTTTTAAAGCTCTTGTTGAAAATCAATTTTCTACAAAAATAAAAACTTTTCAAATTGATGGTGATAAAGAATTTGATCAAATGCTTTTCAAACAATTTTTTGCTCACCATGGTATTACTTTTCGCATGTCTTGCCTGGACACTCTTCAACAAAATGGTGTCGCTGAACGTAAGCATAGGCATATTAGTGAAATGGCACGCACCCTCTTAGTTCACTCATCTCTTCCAGAGTTATTTTGGATTAATGCTATATACACTGCACTTTACATCATCAATTGTCTTTCTACTCCTGTTTTGCAAAATTAAGCTCCTTATACAATATTGTTGTATAAACTTCCTGATTACTCCTCCTTTCGTGTCTTCAGGTGTGACTGCTATCCTAACCTCACAGCCAATGCACCCCACAAGCTTTCACCTCGATCCAAACAATATATCTTCTTAGCTCATGCTCAAAATTATAAAGGAATTTTTTTTTCCTGCTCAATCCAGCCATGCCTGACATCTCCTCTGAGTTAACTACACCCCTCACAAATCCTGCAATGCACCTTACAATTCAAAACCCCAGTACCTATTCTCACTTTGTCCAAACCACTACAATCCGTCTTAATAGGAACAACTTCTTACGATGGTCCCAATCAGTTTGGATGTACATCAGAAGACGGGGAAAAATTGGGTTTTTAACAGGAGAAAAGAAGGAACCAGCCTTGGAGGATCCAATGTATGCAACCTGGGATGCAGAAAATTCAATGGTAATGACCTGGCTCGTGAATTCGATGGATAAGGACATTAGTTCCAATTATATGTGCTATTCTATGGCCAAAGAACTCTGGGACAACGTTAATCAGATGTATTCTGATTTGGGAAATCAATCTCAAATTTATGAATTGACTCTGAAACTTGGCGAGATTCGATAAGGCGAAGACTCGGTCACCAAGTATTTCAATTCATTGAAGTGGCTGTGGCAGGACTTGGATTTCTTCAATGATTATGAATGGAAATCCATTGAAGATGCTAGTTATTACAAACAAATTATGGAGGCTCATCGCATTTACAAATTCCTTGCCGGACTAAACGTGGAGTTTGATGAAGTTAGGGGAAGGATCATTGGTAGGACTCCACTTCCTCCACTCGGTGAAGTGTTTGCTGAAGTTCAAAGAGAAGAAAGCCGCAGACACGTAATGTTGGGGAAGAAGATCACCAACGGGGCAAGGTTCTGCCCTTATTACCGAATCTATTGCTAATAAGGTAGCCAATTTTCGGCACAAAATTGAAGAAAAGTCTCAGATCTGGTGCGATTATTGTAACAAACCACGCCATACTCGAGATACTTGCTAGAAAATTCATGAAAAACCAATAAATTGGAAAAGTAGCAAGCCTGGTGACAAAAATAAACGTGTGATTCCCACTGCCAATGAAGCTGAGTCAAGTCCCTTCAGCAAGGAGCAGATGAATCATCTTCTGAAACTACTAAAATCCAATTCCTCATATAGTATTCCTAGTGTCTCTCTTGCACAATCAAGTAGTGCTTTTAATGCCTATTCTTGTTCAAATTTTGCTCCATGGATAATCGATTATGGAGCCTCTGATCATATGACAAGCCTTTCAAATCTTTTTAGCACTTATTCACCATGTTTTGGCCTTGAAAAAATTAGAATTGCAGATGGAAGTTTTTCACCTATTGTCGGGAAAGGTTTGATTAAATTATCTAAGAATATAGATCTTAAATCTGTTCTTCATGTTCCTAAACTAGCCTGTCTGTGAATAAACTAGCCAAAGAATCTAATTGTCGTGTTGTTTTCTATGATGCTTATTGTGAATTTCATGACCGAAACTCGAGGAAGAAGATTGGCAGTGCTAAGATGGAAGGTGGGCTTTACTACTTTAATGATGATTTCTCCGAAAATAAAAAGACTCAGGGCCTTAGCAGTGTTAGTTCTAATTCTGTTTATGAACAAAAAATGTTTTGGCATTTAAGACTAGGACATCCTAGCTTCTCATATCTTCAACATTTGTTTCCCACTTTATTTAAGGGTTTGGATTGTTCATCATTTTACTGTGAAAGTTGTTGTTTATCAAAGAGTCATCGTAATACTTATTTACCAAAACCATATGCTTCTTCAAAACCATTTTATTTAATACATAGTGATGTTTAGGGACCTTCAAGAATTACTACTATCTCTAGAAAAAATGGTTTGTTACCTTTATAGATAATCATACCCGTTTATGTTGGGTTTATTTGATGAATGAAAAATCTGAGGTTGAAAAACTTTTTAAGGATTTTTACACAATGGTTGAAACACAATTTCAAACAAAAATTAGCATTCTTCACACTGATAATGGAACCGAGTATTTTAAAGGACTTTTCGGAAATTTTTTAAAAGAAAAAGGTATACATCATCAATCAACTTGGAATGGGATTGCTGAAAGAAAAAATAGGCATTTGCTTGAAGTTGCTCGTGCTATAATGTTTTCAATGAATGTTCCAAAATATGTTTGGAGGGAAGCGGTTTTAACAGCATCTTTCTTGATTAACAAAATGCCTACAAAGGTTCTAAAATTCAGCACACCATTAGAATGTTTCAAAAAATACTTTCCCTTATCAAGAATGTACTCGAATTTGCCTCTAAAAGTGTTTGGCTGCACTGTGTTTATTCATATACCTAATAATACTCGGTCAAAACTTGATCCTCGAGCTGAAAATGTGTTTTCATTGGGTATGCAGCCAATAAAAGGGATATAAATGCTATAATCCCCAAACTAGAAAAATTTATGTGAGTATAGATGTCTTGTTCTTTGAAAATAAACCCTACTTTCACAAAAATTGTCTTCAGGGGGAGAATGAGGTGAAGGAAGAAATTTTTTGGGATTTATTCCCTACTCTTTTACCAAATGTGATTTTGACTACTACACCACATTCTTTTATACCCACTGCCATCTAGAAACTAAAAATCAGGAACAATCTGAACTTAAGGAACAAAGTGATAAAATCAAAGAAAACAATAAAGGGAGTCCTAGTCATATAAAATCATAAAAAGAGTCAAAGTCAGCCTATTTCTCATGGAAATGATCAATCTCAACCTTCAGGAACCGGACCTCCAAATATCACAGGTAAGTCTTTCCCTAACTCTTCTTCAGTTCCTGTTACCACTCCTAGCAAAGAACCATCATATCTTGATTTTTCAATAGCCATTAGGAAAGGAATCCGAACTTGCAAAAAAAATCCTAAATATCCCATTACGAAATATCTTTCCTATGCAAAACTTTCTCATGCCCATAGGGCATTTACTTCCAAAATCTCACACTTGTTTGTTCCGAGAAACATTGAGGAAGCTCTAGATGATCCGAATTGGAAATTAGCAATGATAGAAGAGATGAATGCTCTTAGACGAAGTGGTACTTGGGAGATAGTTAATTTAACTAAGAAGAAGAAAACAATTGGCTGCAAGTGGGTCTTTACAGTGAAGTGTAAAGCTGATGGTAGCATAGAGAGATACAAGGCTAGACTAGTTACAAAAGGGTTCAGTATACATATAGGATCGATTATCAGGAAACTTTTGCCCCTATAGCCAAGACAAACTCAATCATAATCTTGTTATCTTTGCTGTGAATTTCAACTGGCCTTTACACCAGTTAGATATTAAAAATGCTTTTTTAAATGGAGATCTTCAGGAAGAGGTCTCTATGAGCCTACCACCCGGGTTTGAGGGAGAGTTAGGACCAAACAAAGTTTGTAAACTAAAGAAGTCATTATATGGTCTCAAACAATCCCCTAGAGCCTGGTTTGAGAGATTTAGAAAAGCAATAAAGAGTCGTGGCTACTGTCAAAGCCAAGCTGACTATACTATGTTTTACAAACACAGTAAAGAAGGCAAAATTGCAATATTAATTGTCTATGTGGATGATGTAGTCTTGACAGGTGATGACAATGAAGAATTGAAGAGATTAAAAAAGAGACTTGCAGTTGACTTTGAGATCAAGGATTTGGGTGCTTTGAAATACTTTCTTGGTATGGAGTTTGCTAGATCCAAAGAAGGTATATTTGTGAATCAATGTAAATATGTTCTCGATCTACTTGAAGAAACAGGTCTACTAAGATGTAAACCAGCTGAGACACCGATTGAACCAAACCTTAAGCTATAACCTTCTAAAACTGAAGAAGAAGTTGTGAAGAGAAAGCAATATCAAAGGCTTGTTGTGAGACTAATCTACTTGTCACATACACGTCTAGATATCGCATTCGCAGTTAGTATGGTTAGCTAGTTCATGCATTCACCATGACAAAAACACTTTGATGCAGTCTATAGAATTCTCAGATACCTGAAGGGAACTCCAGGGAAAGGTTTAATGTTCAAGAACCGTGGGCATTTGCAAGTTGAAGCCTATACTGATGCAGATTGGGCTGGGAGTGCCATTGATAGACGATCAACTTCTAGCTACTGCACATTTGTTGGAGGCAACCTTGTTACTTGGCGAAGTAAAAAGCAGAATGCAGTAGCAAGAAATAGTGCAAAGGCTGAGTTTAGATCAGTTGCTAATGGGATTTGTGAAGAGTTGTGGATAAATAGACTGTTAGAAGAACTGAAGATCTCTAGCACGTTACCTATGAAGTTATACTGTGACGATAAAGCTGCTATTTCAATAGCTCATAATCCAGTACTTCATGACAAAACAAAGCATGTAGAGGTTGACAAACATTTCATCAAGGAAAAGATCGAAAACATTGTGATCTGCATGCCACACATTCCTACTACTGAACAAATTGCAGACGTGTTCACAAAGGGACTTCCTACAAGACAGTTCGATAAAATCATTGGCAAGCTGGCTATGGAAGATATCTTTAAACCAGCTTGAGGGGGAGTGTTGAAAAGGAAAGATTCGGTCATAATATTACCGAATATTATGAGTTTTATTAGTTGTATTCTTATTTCTGTAAATAACTCTTTAGTCAACTCTGTAATTAATTAGGACAGCTAGCCATTTTAGTTAGTTTCCTTATTTTGTACTTATATTCTCTTATATAAAGAAAATCTGTGTAAACCATTTAAAAGCGAATAATACGGAGAAAAATTATTCCATTTTCTGTCTTTCGTTCAAATTCACAGTAAACTTTGATTTTCTTTGCTCTTTTCTCTTTCATCTTTGGATCATACTACCTTGTTTTTTATTGTACTGTCTTATTAACCATAAATATCAGAAGTCATAACCACGGTTTCCATTTACAAAAGTTTCTGTTTATCTTTGGATCACTTTTGCCCCATAGAACCAATAACCCATAAACCAGTAACGTCGTCCATGGAGGTAAGAGTTGGGCGTTTGACTTTATCACAACGTGCCTGGTAGCTCTTGTTTGTCCATTTGGGTCTTTTCCACTAAAATTCCATTATCCAGATAATTGAGCAAAGAAAGGTAAAGGTAGTAACTAGTAATTGATAAGATGCCAACTCTGTACCTAAAGTGCAACATATGCTGCAATGCTTTTTGGCTTTACGGCATTGCACTTACTAAACACAATCCAAGTTCGTAGATTTCATAGACAACTTTGCCATTAATTCTTGTTGGATTATATTCTCATCTAACTTTTTTAATAAATTGATTTTATTTGTAATTTAGTACCATGAATCATCACAGTGTTTCCAAATGAGGCGTGCATTAGCTATACCGGTGTGTTTTGTGTTTCGTGTTTCCCACTTGTTTAGGACCTCATTGGGTACAACTAGCACAAGAATTTCAACAACTCTCTGCATCTTATAGACAAGGATTTCGATTTGGATAAAGTTTTTTAGACCAAAAAAATACAGACATCTTGACAGATTCATTTTCGATTTGTCAAATGATAAAAAATGTCATCATAAAAAAAACTAGTCGATTTCAAGAAATTAAATTCGTAAACAAAAATGTTTTCATAACATTACATATTCGATCGTAAAAATTTATGAGAATTTTCAAATATCCCGAAATCATGAAGAATTTTTTTCGCTAAAACGAATTGAAATATGAATTTTATATGGAAACCATAAAAATATGTGATTCTCGTGAAATTATAATAACTACGTGTGGATTAAAGAAAATTAAGAAAAATTCTTAGTAATTTTGAGCATATGAAAAATCCACGTACCACAAATATTTTCAACCTCTAATGAAGACAAAAAAAAAAAAACAATAAATTATGGTAATTTCTCAGTGGGCTAGAATGTCTGAGAATTCATCAAAATGGAGAGATGGTTTTTTTTAATCCCAAAAAAGAGATATGTTAGGACTCCACTATTGCACTTAAAAAAAAAACATTTCAGCTTAACAGAAATGAATCAGAAAATATAAAATTTCAAGAAAAAATAATGGTCTTCTTCATGGTAGTTGCAGTAGTTAAAACAGTTGGCGAACTTCGCGTTCTGCTAGTTAACTAAGATCCAAAGAAAAACATTGAGACCTACACCTTTTCAGTTATTAGAGATTGTTGCGCACAAAGACATGTGAACGTTTTAAGTTCTGGTGGCAGTTGGTAAAGCTGTCCATTTCAAAAGACGGTGACTTGCTGTAGAAGAAAATATGGTGATAAGGTCCCTAGAATTCCTTCCATTAAATAAAGTATACCACCAACAATCTACAACAGTTTGATCGTAGTATGTGAAAATCAATGTATTTAAGGTGAGAATATTCTAATTTAGGCCTGAAATGTACGCAAAAAAGTGCGGAGCACTTGAATTTCTATGAGCTTTCTTCTTATTTCATACAATTACTGACATGCGAGGGTCAAAACTCTGCAAGCAAACATGCTTCCCAGGCAATATTATCGGCATCTCAAGAAAGGCTATGCCACACACAATCCCTTATAAATGATAAGGATTAATGTCATGTATAGATAAGAAAGGACACTTGCCAATATATAACAATCTTATTGAAAATATAATCTTACATGAAAAATAGTTCAGCTCCTGCTTCAATAATTAAGCAATCAATGTTTTGTAAATGTATATACTCCTAATGTAAATAATATTAAGAATTTTTAGTCTATTATAAATAGGAAACCTTAGTCCTATTAGAACACTCTGATATACCCTAGTCATATTAGGACACTCTTCTGTAAATACCCTATAAATATGAGTTTCTAATATTGCAATATTAAACAGCCAGAATATACAAACCAATTTTTTTTTATTTCAGTCTCTTCATGGTATCAGAGCAATAAGATCCAAAAACGTTAAACACTTGTTTCTCTCCCTCTAAATCCAAAATCTTAGAAAACACTACTCCAATTACCTCTCCCTTCACTGTTCATTCACTTGGTTCCTCATTCTCCCTCATTAATTCCCCAACTCATCCACCTTTCCCTAATCTCCCTCTATTCTCCGCTCCTAGTATCACCCATCTGGTTAATATTAAACTCTATAATTCTTATTATATTCTTTAGCATTCTCAATTTCTCTCAGTCATTATAAGTTACGACCTGATCGGGTACATTGATGATACTTTCTTTATTCCCACCCAATATTATTATTCTAGTGATGGCACCACAACCCTAAACCCTACTTTCTCACCCTGGCCCCATACGGACCAATGCCTTCGCTCTTGGATTAATGCAACTCTTACTTCAGACAGACTCCAAGACGTCCATGATATTTGTACTTCTCGGGATGTCTGGCTGGTATTGGAACAGTGTTACCTTGATCAATCTAATGCAAATAAGTTTGACCTTCGCTTTAAGCTTCATCAGCATACTAAAGCTGGCAAATCTGTAGAACAATATCTTCGGGACCTCAAAGGCATAGTTGATGCTCTTGCTTGCATCAATTCACCTTTCTCCAGCAAAGACCTCATCTCATATGCCTTCTGCCTACTGAGTATGAAAGCTTCATCACCATGGTCACCAACACCAATATCGCTCTTACCTTTGACAGTTTGTGCACTAAGCTACTCCTCTAGGAACAATACTTGAAGCATCTTTAGGTCCCTTCTCAGCTTTTTGACCCTCCTACAGCCTTTACCACCAGCACCACCTCTAGTGCTTTTCGTGGTCATGGCAGCGGTCGTTTTGTTTATCGGGATCGTGGCCAGGGATGTGATTGTAATACTGGTCGTGGTGCCTCCTCCTAGCATGGTTCAGGTACTAATCAATCTTCTCACTTTTCTTCTATATTTAATCGATCTGTTGGTATTTCCCCTTACAGTTGTGAAGGTTTATTGGGACCACATCCTGGCACATTCTCCACGTTATGTCAAATTTGTCACACCACTGGTCACCTTGCCTTAACTTGTCCTCATCGGTTCAATCATGTTGTTTTCTCTCATGACTTGCCAAAATCTTTTGCTACCATGTCACTTGGTGAGTCTAATGCCGCACAGTAGTACCCTAATACGGTTACCTCTGCTCACATGAGTCCTCAGTCAGGTATATACTAACCTTACACCTTATTTTGGAAAAACCAAAATTTTGGTTGGTAATGGACAATTGCTTGATATTAATAATGATGGTTCTGCTTTCTTACGCACCTCCACCAAACCACTTAACCTTAAAAATGTCCTGCATGTCCCATAATTATCTCACAATTTACTTTCTATTAAACGTTTAAGTTCTGATAACAACTGTTTCGCTACCTTTGATGCATCTCATATTGTTATTAAAGACAAGAGTACGAGGAGAACTCTTCTCAAATCCTCCAGTAATAGTGACCTCTACCCTTTTCCACCTGACTCAGTCACTCTCTCTCTTCTGGAATTAGTCTCTCATCAACTCTCTGGTGATGTTTCGCATCATCGACTTGGTCATTTAGGTCCCTGTGTATCTTCTCTTTTACAAACTCGCAAGAATATTTCGTTGCCTTCTAAATATTCTGGTTTTTGTTCAGAGTGTTAGTTAGGCAAGTTTAAACATTTACCTTTTTGATTATGTTCATCATTGTACTGACCAACCTTTGGCTTTAATACGTTCTAATGTTTGGCAATCTCCTATTTTATCAAATTTGAGTTATCGATATTATGTTATTTTTGTGAATAATTTTTCTCGTTATTCTTGTATTTTTCCTATGCGTAAAAAATTTGAAGTCTTTCAAAACTTTTGTACCTTTAAAGCTCTTGTTGAAAATAAATTTTCTACAAAAATAAAAACTTTCAAAGTGATGGTGGTAAATAATTTGATCAAACGTCTTTCAAACAATTTTTTGCTCACCATGGTGTTATTTTTCGCATATCTTGCCCAAACACTCCTCAACAAAATGGTGCCACTGAACAGAAGCATAGGCACATTAGTGAAATGGCACACACCCTCTTAATTCAGTCATCTCTTCCTAAGTCATTTTGGGTCGATGCTACATACACTGCACTTTACATCATTATTCGTCTCCATAATCCTGTTTTGCAAAATCAAGCTCTTTATACAAAATTGTTGTATAAAATTCTTGATTACTCATCTTTTTGTGTCTTCGGGTGTGCCTGCTATCCTAACCTCACTGCCAATGCACCCCACAAGCTTGCACCTCGATCCAAACAATGTGTCTTCTTAGGTTATGCTCAAAATTACAAAGAATATAGGTGTCTAGATGCCACCACTGGTCATGTCTATATCAATCGTCATGTTGTTTTCCATAAACTATGTTTTCCCTATCTTACTCTCACTGCACCTATCCCCTCCCCTACAACTAACCACTCATCCATTCCTCCACTTGTTCTTATTACAATCGAACCCCTGCATCAATCTTCTCCCTCCCCGGCCCCCCCTTATGTCTCTAGTAACTCTTGTTCCTAGTCTCATTGTTTCTAATCTTCATTCTCAACCATCGGCTCCCCTTTCCTCGCTGCCTCCACCTTTGGTCTCTATCCCTGAACCCCTAATTTCCTCTCCCGTCACTAAACTCACCCCACCAATGTCTCTCCCCTTACCATCTCCTTTATTGGTCTTCTCAGCCCCAACCTCAGCTTCTTCCACTCCCATTGTCATTCCCTCTCCTGAACTAACTACTCCTTCTACCTTCATTTTTCCACGACAATCCCGTTTCCACGACCATCCCACCTTGCCCCTTGTCACCCCAAGGTTATTCGTTTTAAAACTGGAATTCGCAAACCCAAACAATTACTCTCTCTTTCCACTACTAGCCAGCAAACTGAACCAAATTGTTTTTCTCAGGCAAATAAAGATCCTGAGTGGAGGTCAGCTATGTCTGACGAATTTAATGCACTTTTAACTAACCACACTTGGGATCTGGTTCCATATGATCCAATGAAAAATTTAGTTGGGTGTAAGTGGATACAAAAATAAAAATCGAGCTGATGGGTCTAGGGAGCACTATAAAGCGAGGTTGGTAGCTCAGGGATTCTATCAACAACTAGGTATTGATTATTATGAAACTTTTAGTCCTGTTGTTAAACATACTACTATACGCACTGTTTTATCCTTGACAATTTCTTATTCGTGGGTGATTCGACAACTTGATGCTAAGAATGCATTTCTTCGTGGTTATCTTAATGAAGTAGTGTACATAAAACAACCTCCTGGTTTTGCTGATACCCTTCATGCCACTCATATCTATAAATTCTGCAAAGCCATTTATGGTCTGAAACAGGCTTCTCGGACTTGGTTTCACCGCTTCAGTTCTTTCCTTCTTACTTTTGGTTTTTCTTGTAGTCAGGCAAACACTTCAATGTTTGTTCTTGCGTCATCCCATGGTCTTTTTATCTTACTATTGTATGTTGATGACATTATTCTCACCGGTAATACTCCTACTCTTCTTTTTCATTTTATTCATACTTTATCTAATCAATTTTCTATGAAGGATCTTGGTGATCTTCATTATTTCCTTGGCATTGAAGTTGTTCGTCATCCACTGGTTTGTTTCTCTCTCAAACTAAATACACCAATGACCTCTATTTAAATTTTCTATGTCTTCAGCCAAACCAATTAAAACTCCTCTACCCTCCCATGACCCGATCTAATATTGCATATGCTGTTAATCTAGCTAGTCAGTTTTTGCATGCTCCCCGCATGGCTCATTTTCAGCTTGTTAAATGCATTTTCCGCTATTTATGTGATACTACTAATCATGGGTTACTTCTTGTTTCTATAAAGGATTTTTCTCTTTCATGCTATGCAGATGCTGACTGGGCTAGCTACCTTGATAGTCTTCGATCCACCACAGGTTATGCTGTCTTCCTTTGACCAAATATTATTTCTTGAAAAGCAAAGAAACAACTCATTGTATCTCGTTCCAGCATTGAATCTGAATATCGATCCATTGCCTATGTTGTAGCTGAGACCTACTGGATTTACCAGCTTCTATATGACTTGCCTATGTTCTTAATTCGTCCAGTTCGAGTGTATTGTGATAACATTGGTGCCACTTATCTTGCTGCTAATCCAACGTTCCATGCTTGTACCAAGCATATTGAGATAGATTTTTACTTTGTTCGCGAAAAGATAGCCCAATGAGATGTCCAGATCCGGTATATTCCTACTGATGCCCAACTTGTAGATATCTTCACAAAAGGATTGTCATCAACTCGGTTTCTTCAACATAAAAGAAATCTCTCTGCGGTTTCATCTCATTCGGATTGAGAGGACATTTAAATGTATATATTCCTAATGTAAATAATTTTAGAAATATCTAATCTAATGTTTGTTATTGTACTGTCTTATTAACCATAAATATCAGAAGTCATAACCATGGTTTCCATATACAAAAGTTTCTGTTTATCTTTGGATCACTTTTGCCCCATAGAACCAATAACCCTTAAACCAGTAACGTCGTCCATGGAGGTAAGAGTTGGGCGTTTGACTTTATCACAACGTGCCTGGTAGCTCTTGTTTGTCCGTTTGGGTCTTTTCCACTAAAATTCCATTATCCAGATAATTGAGCAAAGAAAGGTAAAGGTAGTACTAGTAATTGATAAGACGCCACCTCTGTACCTAAAGTGCAACATGTGCTGCAATGCTTTTTGGCTTTACGGCATTGCACTTATTAAACACAATCCAAGTTCGCAGATTTCATAGACAACTTTGCCATTAATTCTTGTTGGATTATATTCTCATCTAACTTTTTTAATAAATTGATTTCATTTGTAATTTAGTACCGTGAATCATCGCAGTGTTTCCAAATGAGGCGTGCATCAGCTATACCGGTGTGTTTTGTGTTTCGTGTTTCCCACTTGTTTGGGACTTCATTGGGTACAACTAGCACAAGAATTTCAACAACTCTCAGCATCTTATAGACAAGGATTTCGATTTGGATAAAGTTTTTTAGACCAAAAAAATACAGACATCTTGACAGATTCAATTTCGATTTGCCAAATGATGAAAAATGTCATCATAAAAAAAACTAGTCGATTTCAAGAAATTAAATTCGTAAACAAAAATGTTTTGAAAGCATTACATATTCGATCGTAAAAATTTATGAGAATTTTCAAATATCCCGAAATCATGAAGAATTTTTTTGCTAAAACGAATTGAAATATGAATTTTATATGGAAACCATAAAAATATGTGATTCTCGTGAAATTATAATAACTACGTGTGGGTTAAAGAAGTTGAATTTAAGAAAGGAAGTGAGACAATACAAAAGAAGAAAATTGTATTAAATGGTGTGATTTGCTTATGAGGGAGGTCTCCTATTTATAACCTAACATAAGGGGAATGTTTCTCATTCTAACCGATGTGGGACTAACATATACATTATAACTAACATATACATTGTATATATATATATATATATATATATATATATATATATATATATATATATATATACACATTAACAGCCTCCCTCAAACTCAAGGTGGTAAAATGGAGACCAATTTGAGTTTGGAAACTAAATCCTAAAGGTGTCCAAGAGGATGTGTTTTAGTGAACATATCACCCGTTTGATTGATGGAAGAAACTGATAATAGTCCAATAGTCCCACGGGTGAGATGATGACGCACAAAGTGACAATCAATCTCAATGTGTTTTGTGCGTTCATGAAATACATCAATGTGAGCAATCTGGATAGCACTTTGATTATCGCAGCTGATGAGAGTGGCAGTAAAATGAATGACGCTCATGTCTTCAAGTAAACGGCGAAGCCAAAGAAGTTCCTGAGTTGTATCATCAAGGGCTCGATACTCAGCTTCTGTGCTGGATCGAGCGACTACTGTTTGCTTCTTGCTTCGCCAAGAAATAAGAGAATCACCAAGAAAGAAGCAATAACCAGTGGTGGATCTATGATCAGTGGGATCACCTGCCCAATATGCATTTGAATAGGCATGAAGCTCAAGTGAAGAGTGAGCTGAGAAATGGAGACTATTAAATAGGGTCCCCTTGATGTACCTGAGAATGCGAAGAACTGCGGCATAATGGGGTGTGCGAAGAGCAGAGAGAAATTTACTAACAATATAGACAACATAAGATATGTCAGGGCGAGTAACTGTAAGATAAACAAGACTACCAACCAATGGCGAAACAAGGTGAGCTTTTCCAAAGGTGTACCATCCAGAGCAGTGAGTTTAGAGTTGAGCTCAAGAGAAGTGGTACATGTCTTACTATCTGTGAGTCCTGCTCGAGTAAGAAGGTCAGAAGCATACTTTGCTTGAGAAAGATAATATCCCTCGGAGTTAGAAGTGATCTCAAGTCCTAAGAAGTAATTGAGCTTCCCAAGATCTTTCATCTCGACATGTTGGCTGAGATAAGTCTCGAGATCCGAACTTCCAGATGTGTCATCACCAATGATGATCATGTCATCAACATAGAGGAGAAGAAGGATAATACCCTGTTCTGTTTTCTGAATGAAAATATCAGAATCATGTGAGCTGTGAGTGAATCCAAAATCTCCAACAATGGTGTTGAACTTGGCAAACCAAGCCCGATGAGCTTGCTTGAGACCATAAAGAGCCCGATGAAGTTTGCAGACTTGATGCAGAAGATGATGAGAACCGGGAGGAGGGCACATATAAACTTCTTCAGTGAGTTCACCATTAAGAAAAGCATTTCACATCCATCTGAAATAATCCTCAATGACGAACAACAACAACTGCAATTAAGCTGCGAATTGAAGTGAGGCGGGCAACCAAGGCAAAGGTCTCCTCATAGTCAATCCCATACTCCTAGGTAAACCCTTTAGCTACCAAGCGAGTCTTGTATCGATCAATGGACCCATCAGAGTGAGTTTTGATCTTGTAAACCCACTTGCATCCCAGAACATGTTTGCTTTTTGGTAGGTCTACTAGATCCCAGGTGTGAATGCTTTCGAGTACCTGTAGTTCATCATTCATTACTTTTTGCCAAAAAAGTTCAGAACTAGCTTCACGATAAGACTGTGGTTCATGGTGAGAAAGAATAATAGAAAATACAACAAAGTCACGAAGCTTAACAAAAGGAGTTTTTACCCGGTTACTTCACCGAGGAAGGAGATCAGAAACTATTGGAGCGGATCCATCGGAAGAGACAAGTTGCTCAGAAGAGGATAAGGTGGATAACTCAATTGAGGGGTCTGTAGACATGTTAGGTGATAATGAGATATCTGATAAAGAGATAGGATGTGTTGAAGCGGATCCATCGGAAGAGACGAGTTGCTTAGAAGAGGGTAAGGTGGATAACTCAACGGAGGTGTCTATAAACATGTTAAGTGGTAATGACATATCTGATAAAGAGATAGGATGTGTTGGTGGAGATGTTGACTCAGAATAAGAGTTTGTCTCAATAGTGTCGGGAAAAAGATCCTTGAAGAGGTCAGTGAATAGGAGAGAGGTGTTGTCGTGCGACAAGTGAAACTTGAACGTGGAGGTGAACATCTTGTGTTCCCAGAAAACAACATGACAAGACACTCGGAGACGTTTGGAGTAAGGATCCCAACATCTGTAGCCTTTGTGTTCAACACCGTATCCCAATAAACAACATAAGCGAGATCTAGGTTCTAATAAGAGTGTCATGTTAGCGAAGAAAATTAAGGACGCTAGAGTCTGTGTATTCAGCAGCATTGTCAGCAAGAAACACTTTAATATTGCAAGAAAATTGAGTTTTGACCATGGTAGCAAAATCAAAGTACAATTGAGGTAATTCATATCGATTACGCATAAGAAATATTCAGGTGTAACGAAAGTAATCTTCAACAAAAAAATGACAAAATATCTAGAGCCTCCCATAATAACAGTGGGAGACGGGCCCCAAACATCAGAGTGAATCAAGTCAAATGGTGTAGAAGAAAAAGAATTACTTTTGTGAAATGGCAATGCCGATTGTTTGACAAGTTGATAAGGAAGATAATCAAATTGTTCTTTATTAACAAGCCCTAAATGACCACTAGACACTAAAGATTGAAGACGACCAACAGAAGCATGACCCAAACGAGAATGCTAGAGACTGACAGATAGGGTAGATGAGACTGGGGCTGCTGTCTGAACTGATGAGAAGAAACAGGATGGAATGTGAAGATTGATGAACTCAAAGAGTCGTCCAACCTTACGGCCTATCCTAAGAGTTTGTCCCGTCTTTGGATCCTGCACACAACAACTATAAACAGAAAAAAGGATAGTTAGACTGAAGTCACATAATTGACCAATAGATATGAGATTGAGAGTGAGTTGGGGAATATAATAAGTATCAGGAATAGAAGTGTTTAATGTTGCAATTTTTTCGATATGACTCATAGTCATGGGAGAACCATCAACAGTTTGAATAGTCGGAGTATGATTAGCAAGACATTTGGTGGAAAAGAAAGTGAAATCAAGAGTCATGTGATTACAACATGCAGAGTCAAAGAACCAAGATGAATTACCTGAAGTGACTGACATAGCAGTAAAAGGTAGATTACCAGAATGAGCAAGAACTTGTTTGACAATTTTCTCTATGTCAGAGGCAGAAAACGTTTCAACGGAAGCAGTAGATGATGAACTTTCACCAATAATGGTAGTAGATCTAAAAGGAATACCGCGAGACATGTATTACTGGGAATGTCTATTGGGGTTTTGGAAACAATCACGCTGAAGATGACCAGGGGCTTGCTTCTTACAGAATTGGCAAACTCGAACCGGGGACGTCGATAGAGAATCAGACTCTGATTATAGTGACGTCGATGGAGTGGTGACTGAGATGATGTTGATGGAGCGACAGCTGAGATGACGTCGATGGAACGACGACTAAGATGACGTCGATGGAACGACGACTGAAGATGACTAGGGGCTTGCTTCTTACAGAATTGACAAACTCGAACTGGAAACGTCGATTGAGAATAAAACTCCGATTATAATGACGTCGATGGAGCGGCAGCTGAGATGACGTCGATAGAGAATAAGACTCCGAGTATAGTGATGACCCGATAGGTATGAAGATGATATACAAGAAGTCTTTTTGATGTAAAGGATTCACTAATAATGGCAATCACAGAGCATACTCAACTCTTGATATACCGAAAACCACTAAGAACCTAACTCTAATACCATGTTGAATTTAAGAGAGGAAGTGAAACAATACAAAGAGAATATAATTATATTGAATGGTGTGATTTGATTACAAATGAGATATCCTATTTATAGCCTAACCTAAGGGAAATGTTTCTCATTCTAACCGATATGAGACTAACATATATATATATATACACATTAACAAAAGAAAATAGAAAAAATTCTTAGTAATTCTGAGCACACAAAATTTTTTTGTACCACAAGTATTTTCAATCATTAATAAAAACAAAAAAAACAAAAAATTCTTTTTATCTATTGCAACCATAATTTCTCAATAGGCTAGAAGACAAAAAAAAACAATAAATTCTTTTTATCTACTGCAACGATAATTTCTCAATAGGCTAGAATGCCTGAGAATTCCTCAAAATGGAGAGATGGTTTTTTTAATCCCAAAATAGAGATATGTTAAGACTCCACTATTGCACTTTAAAAAAAAAAAAAAAAAAACATTTCTTCTTAACAGAAATGAATCAGAAAATATAAAATTCAAGAAAAAATAACGGTCTTCTTCATGGTAGTTGTAGTAGTTAAAACAGTTGGCGAACTTCGCGTTCTGCGAGTTAACTAAGATCCTAAGAAAAACATTGAGACCTACACCTTTTAAGGTATTAGAGATTGTTGCGCACAAAGACATGTGAACGTTTTAAGTTCTGATGGCAGTTGGTAAAGCTGTCCATTTCAAACGATGGTGACTTGCAGTAGAAGAAAATACGGTGATAAGGTCCCCTAGAATTCCTTCCATTGAATAAAGTATACCACCAACAATCTCCAATAGCTTGATCAGAGTATGTGAAAATCAATGTATTTAAGGTGAGAATATTCTAATTTTGGCCTGAAATGCTACGCAAAATGGTGCAGAGTACTTGAATTTCTATGCAAGCAAACATTACACTAAACCTAAGTCCATTATCCATGATCAACAACATCCCCTAAAATAATCCAAAACTGGCTAAATTGATCAACCTTCAAATTGAAGTGTCTTTAGTGAGTAAATATCACAACAAGGACCATCTAAAGTTACCAACAAAGAATCTGGAAGTAACTTTAAGAAAGAAAGATCATACCGACACCTAAGAAGTATATATAATTTGCAGGCCCTTCTCATGATCACCACATACAGCAAACAAATACAACTTTACAATCTTATCTATAATCCCATGACAAGGGGGCATTTATGCCACAAAACAAATGGTACTATGAATTTGATTCGATGGTCACTGAATAGTTTACAAACTAAACATTATAGCTTTTGGGAAGCCATTCTTCCTCAACAAACTTCAAATTACACAAAACTTAAAAAAGACAGCAGAAAAGTAACATAAGAAGAAGAAAAAAATGAGAAGAAATGCAGAGTCAAGGTGCGTTTAGTTACAAACCTGTTTTATAGGGTATTTCCCTTCCTAAAACAGCTAATGCTTCCATAAAATGCTAACGAAACAAACCCAGGATACCATAGAATACACCAAACCCAAAACACCCCATATATAAATATCAAAGTAAACATTAAATACATCACACAAACCTAATCAGTTATCAGCACTAGGCTATATCATCATCATCAGTGTATTGATTCTATGTTCTTACTCAGCTCCTCCAGCTTCTTCATCCTCAACTTTTCACTTTCGCTCACCAGCTGTTCACCCAATGAAAACAATATCAGACATCTGCATTACTTTGTTTCTTTATGTTTTAATTAGGGAAGAGATAGAGCAATTACCTCCATTAATTTGGTGATTAGTTGAACCTTTTCCCTGTTCTTGTCATTGAATGCCTCAAGGGCCTCCTTGTATTCTTTTTCCTGAGAAATGTTGTAGACCCAAATTTAGAGCTCCTTATTCAGTTTGTCATATGTGCCACAGAGAATCTCAAATAATTGACCCATAAACATTATTATACACGGCAAAGTGACCTATGTTACTCAAACTCGAGTGTGGTGTCCGATGTGAGTAAGTATTCAATACGGGTCACCAATTTTTTGAAGGTTTTTCATTGCTTTTGAAGATCCAAGATTTAACCATGTTTTCAGACAAGTTTCTAATACATGTCCGCCTGAGTACTTTACATTGTGTTTAGTAGTATAGAATTGAAACTTGGAATTGAAATTGAATTGGAATCATACTGTTTTCAATAGTAAAATTGTTGTAAAATCCATGATTCCACTTCAAATCCAATTTCATGCAACCAAATCTATAAAAAAAAAAAAAAAAAAAAATGAAGAGTCTCGGCAACATAGGCGAAGTCAATTAGGCTAAGAAAATTTGGTATTGGTAAAGCTTTACCTTCTTCTGGACGGTATGGCCTAATGGCTTTAAATCTTTGTTCACTGTATCAATCTTCTTACGGACCAGAGCAACTTCCTTCCTCATGGGATCTGCCAGTGCTTCAAGCTCCTAGTAGATTAATAATTTAATTAACAACCAGAAGATAATATTAACAGCAATTGGTAAATTTGATGTATTATAAATCCCAAATGTAGAATAAATGGCTTTTGACTAAAAGTTACTAATTTGAAAGGAAGGAACTTTGTTCATCTTGCCAACTTCAACAACATAAGACAACACTTTTGATCTATCAATTAATTGAATCTTGATATTTTATTTTTGCAAACAAACACAAAACCCCCAAATTAACTGACAATTATTTTTTATTCTGCAATTTTTTACTGGCAAATTTAACAGAAAAGTATTCCTGATTTCTTGAGGAAAAGAACAATTACACCTTTCCTTTTGTTTTTATATCAGAGAAAATATTACCATAAAATAAGAAAACTTGGTAAGTACACCAAAAGGTTAAAACTTGAACAAGAAGTTGAAAAAGTATACCCATCTTAAGTTCAGATCATGAATTTGCGCTACTGGGTAAGTTAAAAATTTCAATCTCAGACAAAAATGGTCACGAAAAACACCAAAAAGACTGAACTTTCCTGTTGAACCAAGCATAACAAGTTCACATCTCTAGAATATGCTTTTAAAAAAAGGGAAAAAAAACCCTAACTCAAACAAGGAAAGAAATTGTTTTTATGAACCAAAAAAAAATTTGTTTTAGCATACCTCACGAATCATGGCCAAACGTTTGGTCTCTTCTTCAACACGACCCAACTGAGCCTGAACCTTCTCTCGAACCTCCATCTTCTTCCTCTCAATCTCTTCTTCTTTGGCTTTAAAAGTAGAGAGAGCAGACCTTGACATCTCCTCATCTTCCCTTGACATTTGGCTGCTAAAGCTTAAGCTCCCGGAGTTCTGCACCACTAACTGGTGGTTTTGTGGCTGTGACTGCTCGATTGTCTGCATCTTCTTCTCCTTCTTCAAGCACCCAAAACAGGAAGCCTTCTCCTCCCTTGAATTACTCTCTGTATCTATCTTGATCTTTTGTTTCTCTCTCTATCTCTTTTGCTTTTGCTTTGAAATGATGGGTTGCTCTTTCTTTCTCTCTCTATCTCTTTCTATTGTTTCTCTCCTGTTGCAAGTGCTTATAAACAAGCCTGGCTTTAAAGTTTGTATATATTAAATAAAGTATATCTATTCTAGCCAGCCTAGCTTTCTTTATGAAGCCGGAAAAAAAAAACAAAAAAAAACAGTGCTATTATGCTAGAAAAAAAGTCAAAAAATTGAAAAGAAAATTAAGAAAAGAGTTAAAAATATATATTCCACAAAAGCAGTAGCTAAAATGACCCAACTGCCAACTACTGATAAAGATGTGAAGGATTTCAACTTTACCTGAATAAAGTGTTCATGTCTTGAAAATTTAAAACCTGAATACAAAATTATTAAGGTAATATAAACCCCATATGAAAAACGCCCTTAGGATTTGAAAATTTTCATCTCAATTTTAGGTAAGAGTTTTGAATTTTGTACCATATGGATAATTTTTACAGTAAAGATGTACAAGTTTTATTTTTTCACTATAATTTCGTACAAAAATGAGAACCTCTGCCGTTGACAAGAATGATATTTTTCCATTTTCAAGTTGGTAGACAGGCAGTTTCATTTAGTTGGGCAGTCTACACATGAGGTGACTGACTCGGGCACGTATTTAAATTGCATAAAACCTGAAGTAAGCCACAAGCATAAATACATTATAATATCTATAAATATAAAGTAACATATGAATATGGTAAATTTTTTTGAAAGAAGAATATGGTAAAAATTTTACTACTATTAAATTTATGCTTCTTTACTACACTTGCCTGTTTGTTAGTTTTGTTGAATTTTGATATTGATGCATTTGTCAATTCACATTGAAGTAGAAGTAGTGTTATTTTCTAGCCATTACAAATGATTAGTAGCATCCTAGAATTAGAAAGAATAAATTTTATTTTTAATTTTTTAAATTTGTCTCATGTTTTTTTAGATCTTTAAAATTTAAAATGTTTTTGTTGGGTCTTTTAAGTTTAGTACGTGTTTCAATTAGGTTTTTTCACTCAAATGATTTTGTTTCATTAACTATTGATTCAAATGTATATACTATGTATATGAAAATTTTTAAGTTAAGAGTCATTGAACATTATTTGGACCATAGGGTTATGATTGATATAATTGATGATCAATTAAATGAGATTGATAAAGATGTGGGAATAACTAATGATGTGACTGTACTACTTAAATTTGATGAAATTGTTTTTGACTATACTGTTGAAGCTTATGTGAATGAATCTATTGTAAATAAATATGTTGTGAATGAATATGCAGTGAAAGAGATTATTGGATCATTTGAGTGAATGATTTGATTGAAATTGATATCAAACTTAAAAGATATAATAACAACGTTTTAAACTCTAAGGATTAAATAAGAACACGAGCATTGTTTTCAAAAGCGTCTTTAGAGCTTGCCCAGAGGTAGGGCGTAGGTAAAACGCATTGAGCCGCAATATTTTATGTGTTTCTTTCAGGTCTTGGTATCCCACGTCGGCTAGAGATGATGTGACTGGACTGTTTATAAATTATTACCATTTTCACTTGCACGATGCATTTTTAAACCGTGAAGCTTGGTGTGCCAAAGCAAACAATTATGATTATAATGGATATGTTTTGAAGTTAATAAAATATTAAATTTTATTAAAAATTAATTAATTTTAATTTTAATTATCATTTTTATTTTTATTTTTATATTATGTATATTATTTTAATTAATTATTTATTATTATTTTATTAAAATTTAAAAATACTTTAAAATTTTAAAAAATTTACATTCAAATGCTTTAAAATTTACGCACAAACTCATTAGAGCAAAAGGCATCCCCCAACAATTTCGAAAACATTTAACTAAAAAACTAAAAATAAAATTTACGTTTTGGTGTGGAGCAGACGAAAAGGTCACCTGCACATTCCAAACCAATGAAATAACTTAAGGCAAAGGGCCGGCCACTGGCGGCAGCTTAGCTAACCTTTTGACAAATAAGACCAACTTTCCACTATGGGCCTTCAAATCAAGAATCTCCTCCCCTCTTTTACCCTTTTTTTTTTTTTATTAAAGCCTTTTATCATCTCATTTTAAATAAATTTCTTGTATTCTTTCTTATATACTGTATTTCTTTTCTTAGCTCTTATTTTACTTAATTAGATGGTAAATCGGTATGATTGAGTCAAGGTGTACTTTAAAAATTCTTAAATGACATAATCACTCTTTAATGGATTTCTACCCATTTTTCCCCCTCTCTTTCCTCCTCGGAAAATAAAGGACCATATCAGCATTTGACATATTCAAAGATATTAACCATTTTTTTTTATTTGAATAAGGAAAATGGACAAAAAGAAATTAATTCAAAATTGTACGGTCACGATCATGGGATCAAATATATAATGGCCCTATGAATCTCCTGGTGGGGACCATCCAACGGTGAGTGTTGAAAGCACGCCTTAGCGGCATCACTAACGTGCCACTGCTACATGGATTGCTGATTTTATTTAAATTTCTAATGATGATTAAAGTGGCAAAAACAGGAACTTTTACCTAATGCTAGCATAAGCATTTGATTAAGGGATAATTACAAAAACAACCATGCGATTTAGTGGTAATTATATTTACATCATTCTTGTTTGTTATTATAAACTTGCATATTTCATTCATGACATAATCTAATGAATTAATTCAAAAAATTGACCCAACCGTAAAAAAAAAAATTGACATAATTAAGACATGTTATCAGACAAATTTTAAAGATAAAAAATACCCTTAATTACTTTAAATGGCCATTTGAACGATAGAGACTCATTCTCCCTTTTTCTTCCTCAACCTTTCTTTTTTATTCTCTTTCTTTTATCTTTCTACCATTTACACACACCTAAAACTTAAGCATTTTCAAAATTATTTCTCGATCAACCATGACCCACCACGGTAAAGATATTTCGAGACAAATAGTAGAGTTCAAAACCGTTTCTCAATCAGCCATGATCCACCACGGTAAACACCCCCATTTTTGTTGTAATAGTTGCAAAAAACGAACGCAAATCAGAACCAATATTATTTTTGTTTAGAGAAATTTTAATTTTAAACACCATGTTATTGCTTTTTTAAGCTGTAAAAAAAAATAAAATGCTCTATCAACAAAAACAATACTACTAGATAACATAAACAAATACCCAATTGCAAATTGCCATAAAAGAAAGCACATTCTCTACCTTTTTCTAGTCTATTCTAATTAATTAATACTACCTTATTACTACACATTCTTTTAACTCTATCATTATCACATACTCTAATAAACAAAAACACAATAATATGATACTATGTGACTCAAATAATATGGACCAATGAGAATTGTACACATAGTCAATCACCTTGAGCAGTAAAGTGACTTAACTTGACTACAGTAAAGAGTACGCCACCCGCTCCTAGACACTTTGAAGTGATGATGAAGACAGAGGCCATTCTTTACGGACAAAAGACCATCCCTTGTGAGACTCGAGGTGCAGCAATGTCATCCACTACGAGGCTCGAGGTCTAAATGCCACATCCCAATAGTATCGACTTTGGAGATTTAGGCAAACAATGCACTAGTGCCTATATAAGACACATACACCTTCAACAAGCAAGAGAACACAGAGGGACCAAAAAAACAACAACAATAACAAGAGAGAACTCCAAGTATAGAGAGAAAACCTATGAGGAACAAAAAAAATATTTCAATTCTATCATTCTCACAAATACCCCTTCACCTTGGCATAGTTCTTTTCATTCCTATTGACTTAACCATTGGAGAGTTCTCCTCGGAGCACAACGCTTTGGGAGACTTCTTTTTTAGGTAACCACTCCTTTTAAACACAAAAGAGATATTCCATGTTCTCCCTCTTTCTACGGGGGTGACTTTGAACAACACCCTGTTGAGGGCCAATGAAGACAAGCCATCCTCCATCATCTCTTTTGAAATCAACTGATTGGTGGTGTCAGTGGGAAATGACAAATGTATCAAATGATGCATCTAAAAGTATGTCCATAGAAAATAGGATGAATAACACGATACCTCTTCACCTTGGCATAGTTCTTTCCATTTTATCGCTATACTAAAAACCTATTGACTTAACCATCAGAGAGTTCTCCCTAGAGCATAATGCTTTGGGAGACTTCTTTTGCAGGTACTCGCTCCCTCTAAACACAAAGAAAATATTTCATATCCTCCATTTTTATACAAAGGCAACTTTGAAATAGTTATTGAGGGCGAACGAAGACAAACCATCCTCGATTATGTTTTTTTAGCATCAACAAATATCTATACACAAAATCAAGTAGAGTATAAATTGATGAAAAATTACAAAAAAAATAATTTGTATAGAGAAAATCATCAGGCGACAACCGGTGAAGAGATTGAGTAGAGAGGGATTCTTAATTATTTTGAAAAGTGAATCCAAGAGATAACCTCGAAATGGGAATTTTTACACAATGCTCAATTACATAACTATTGCTTTGTTTCACAATTTCTACTTTGAAATGTGTGGGTATGTGTGCTATTACGAGAAGTAAAAAACTTTAAAATGGGCGACATATTTGTGGGTCTGTTACCTCAATTTTGAAATCATCTTCAGCTTAAGAAAATAGACTTGCAAACTAGGCGAACATATGTGTGGGATCACAATTTTATTTTGTTTTAATTTGAAACAACATATAGATCAATATATTTGTGGCACTACAAGAAAAATGACTATTAGTGACGAAATTTTCCATCACTGATAGACTCAAAATCCATTGCAGATAGCAATCTGCGATGGAATTCCATCGCTGATGGGTCCATTGCAGATAGTCTAGTTGCAGATAATTTTTTTTGCGACAAAAAAAAAATTATGTCACAGAAGATTATTATATGTGACTTTAGCGACGAAAAATATGTCGTTGATGCTTTAGTCACCTTTGCATAAAAATAAAAATAAACATGTATTTGAATAAAATAATATTTAATTAATATGATCTACGAAGAAATTTTGTCGCAAATACACACCATCTTTCATCGCAAATACTATTTGTGATGGACTAAATATTAGTCGTAAAAGCTATTTGCTATGACTACATGTCCGTCATAAATAGTGTTTTTGACGATTACAAGGCAATGGATTTATTTCTGTGGCAAATAATATAATTTTTTATTTTCTTAAAAGATGCACCTGTTCAACAAATCTGTTTAGAACAAAAATTTCACAATCTGTTCACTAAATCATACAATCCGCTAAATTATATAAATTAATTAAAAATATATAAAATAAAATTTTCATTATTATATGCTCATAAAAATAAATGAAATAAAATATTAGACAAGTTCGGGTAGCATTCATCATCCTCGTCTCGATTTTGTACTTCCTCAATAGGATCTTGTAAAAGAAGTTAAAGAAAAACCATAAGATAGAGAGTACAAACATATTTCACAATAAAAGCACAAGATATTCATTAACTACAAAAAAATGAATAAACATAATTTTAAACGTTTCAGGTCAAAACCCAACAAAATCTAAACTGGTGATCCGAATTCGATGAGACTTGTTCTCACAATTAACATTCTATGGTACAAATGTACGGGTACTCAAGGCTCATCCATGGGACAATTATTTTACATATTTACGTATAAAAGCACTAAGTGTTAATAATTTGAACCTAAAACACTTACTTTTTCTTAAAAAAATTCAAATCAGTAGTCTGAATTTGATGAGACTTATTCTCACAATTCACATTCTACGATACAAATGTATAGGTACTCCTGGCTCATCCACTGGGCGAGTATTTTACATTTTTGCCCTAAAACCATTAAGTGTTAATAGTTTTGTTGACCCTCACCTATATTTTAATGATGACAAAACACAACTCTTATTATACTAACGATGCTATCTAAGTGTATTAAGCAATAATAGCATTCAACTAAGGAACAAGGTGCAAAAACTCAACCCGAATCAAACACCAAGTGAAGACAAAAGAACTAGTATAGGTCTAAGGTAATGAAACAAGTTGTAAGTCTCACTTGTTCAGGTAATTAGCTTGTCCAATGGCTCTTTTTGAAAAAGCATTTTAACATAACCTTTTAAACAAATGTTTTTAAAGTTAAAATCAATTCAACACATGAATACTAGGTTGTTACCAGTCTTCTGGTAAAAAGGTCAGTATGTTCCCAGTCGATTGGATGCCTCATACTAGTCAACTGGTGTTTTAGTCAGAGATTTCTTAGTTGACTGGTAAGAAATATCCCGTCGACTGGTAAGACATACCCAGTCGACTAGTACCTTCAACAGCCTATAAAATGTGATTTTTAAAGAGGGTCCAGTCAACTAGTACTAAGACCCAGTCGACTGGTACTAAGACTCAGTCGACTGGTAGTTCAAAAAATATGATCGTTGGGACGCGAGATTTCAGCACAAATTGTACCAAAATGGATAAAATCAGTTGCAAACGGGAATATTACATCAAAGCTATATAAACCCACTCTATTAAGCATTTTAAAAATAGAGTATTACACATTCAAACAAGTTTTTACTCATTAATACTCAAAAAGCTTTGAAAAATTGATTGTTCAGCCATTCTTCAAGCTTTACCTAGAAAGAGAGACATTATTTAGTTGTATAAGCTTCCATTGTTGTCTCTCTACTGTTTTCTTTATAGTATTTATTGTAAACGGATTTGTTTCCGAAAGGAAGGGATTTGCTTCCGAAAGGAAAGGGTTTTTACTTCCGAGAGGAAGGGGTTTGCTTCCAAGAGGAGGGATTGTAAGGTTTGTGCAACACCTTGAAGTTGCACGACTAAGTTTCTTAGTGGAGTACTTCAAGGAGGTTCTTTGAAGAGAGTGGACATAGGGTCGGAACGATTCCGATATTGCCGAACCACTATAAACTAAGCTTGCATCCTCTATTCCTTAATCTCTTTTTTTACAGCACATATTACTTGTTATATGCTTGTTGTGTTATCTGTTTTATAAACTTGTGTTTTAATCCACAAAAAAGTTTTAAAACCTAATTCACCCCCTTTCTTGGGTTGAAATCTCAGTCTACAATTGGCATCAGAGCCTCATTCTCAATTTTAGGCTTAATATCCTTGAGTTGATCCGATGGCAGCAAATAGCTATTCTGAGGGACACTCATATACTAGGCCTCCCTTGTTCAATGGCTCCAATTATAACTGTTGGAAAAATAGGATGAAAATATTTGTCGAAGGACAAGATTATAATCTGTGGAGAGTCGTTGAAGAAGGACCTAGAATTTCATCAAAAGAAATCACTATTGGAGAAATCAATCATACAATGTCTAAACTCAAAACTGAGTACAATGAGGAGGATTGTAGAATGATATCTTTCAATAGTAGAGCAACAAGTATTTTACATTGTGCTTTAGATATATCTGAATACAATAAAATCTCTGCATGTGTTTCAGCTAAGGAAATATGAGATAAATTGCAAGTTACATATGAAGGAACTAGTGAGGTTAAAAAATCAAAAATCTACATGCTAGTATCTGAATATGAATCTTTTAGAATGTCTTCTAATGAAACAATTTCTCAAATACACTCACGTTTCACAACTATTGTTAATGGTTTGAAGCTTCTTGGTAGGAACATTGAGGAATTTGAATTAACAAGAAAAATCTTAAGGTCTTTGCCATCCACTTGGAAAGCAAAGAAGACTGCTATCACGAAGGTCAAGATCTCGACAAACTTGATGTTGAGACATTTCTTGGGTCATTGTTAACATATGAGAAGGAGGAAATGAATCCCATTGTCAATGATGATGAAAAGAAGAAAAATGTGATAGCTCTCAAAGCCTCTACATATAACAGAGAAGAGGAATCAGAAGAAGAGGCAGTGAGCAACAAAGAAATTGGTGAGATGGCTTTAATCACCAAGAGATTTCATAGATTCTTGAAAAAAAGCAAGAAACCTTACACAAAGGATCTCACCTCTAAAAGGGAACCACTTGTGTGTTATGGATGCAAGAAGCCCGGTCACATCAACGCCGATTTTATAGCAACGAGCAAACTATACAAGAGCTTCAAGAAGAAGGCTATGATTGCAACCACTTGGAGTGATGACGAAGAAGAAGAAGAATCCTCGGATAAAGAAGTCGGATATGAGGAAATTGCCAACCCATGCCTTATAGCAATTGATAATGAAAATGAGGTATTATCTTCTCCCTCTTCTAAAAATAACATTGTGAGTAGTAGTGAAGAATTGTTAGAAGTCATAAATGAAATGCATGATGAATTGAAGAAATTTGATTCTAGGAACTCTACTCTTAAGAAAGAGGTGTCATCCTTTTCTAAAGAGATGATAAGTCTAAGAGAAGATAAAGAAAAATTATCTTCATTGCTGTATGATGCTTCTCAAGACTTTCTCAAAGATGAAAATGAGAATTTAAAGAAGAAGATATTAGAATTGAATAGTACTATATCTAGACTCATGCTTGGTAAAGAAAAGCTTGATGAAGTGCTTTCTTGCCAAAGATTAAGTTGAGGAAAATCTGGTTTAGGATACTCTCCATTAGGCAAGTAAAAATCAAAAGAGGGCTTATTCATGAAAGCTTCATGTATAAATGAAGCCTCTACTTCAAAGGTTAAAATCACACCCCCATTGAATGATAGCATGTCTAGAAATACTAATTCTAATGCTAATATAAGATTGAAGAATCCTAGAAATACTCATACTTATATGTATGCTTATTCAAGGAATGCTTATGCACATGCTAGGAATAATCATCATGTACATCCTAGGAACAATTTGTATACTCAAGACTTGCACACTATACAAGCATATCCTAGGAATTACAATCATAGTCATTTTAGAAATAACATGTATACTCATGATAATGCATGTATCCTAGAAATTATCATCATACATTTTCTGGAAATGACATGTATATTCATATTCCTTACAATAGAAACATGTATCCTAGGAACTCCTATCCTAAGAATTATAAACATGCACAACTAAGAAATCCTAGAAATTTCAATAACTATTATCCTAGGATTGTGCATCATTAACATGTCTATAAATCACCATATGCTATTAAGAAAGTATGGGTCCCAAAAGAAACTGTATTTTCAAGGACTAACCCCAAAGGACCCAAGAAATTTTGGGTACCTAAAAATGCCATTGTGTATCCTTGTATGATGTAGATATGTCTCCACACCAAGGAAAAGGGTAACTGTTGGTACCTTGATAGTGGATGCTCAAAACACATGACCGGTGATAAAAGTGTATTCAAGGAGCTAACTCTAAGAGATGGTGGACTTGTCACCATTGGAGACAATACAAAAATAAAGATCATCGGGCAATGAAAAGTTGGTAATGATTTCTCAACCATAGATAATATATTGCTAGTACAAGGCCTTAAGCCAAATTTACTAAGTATTAGTCAACTTTGTGACAAAGGCAACAAAGTCACATTTGAGACCTCTCATTGTCTAGTTATAGACATCAAAAGTAACAAGATTAAATTTGTTGGCCATAGACATGAAAATGTCTATATAGTTGATTTGAAATCCTTACATTCCGAAAAAATGAAAAATGTTTTCCTGGCACTAGTGAAAGTCCATGGCTATGGCATAGAAGGCTTGGTCATGTGAACATGAACTTGCTGAAAATAATTTCAAGAAAAGATTTAGTAATTTGACTTCCCAAAATCAATTTTAAAAAAGACAAAGTATGTGATGCTTGTCAAATGGGAAAACAAACTAGGATTTCTTTTAAATCAAAGAATGTAGTCTCAACTACTAGACCATTGGAACTCTTGCATATGGACTTATTTGGTCAAATTAGTACCATTAGTCTAGGTAGCCATCAATATGCTCTTGTTATTGTTGATGACTATTCAAGATATACCTTTGTTATCTTTATTGCTTACAAGGATGAAGCCTTCAAAGGATTTGAAATTTTTTGCAAAAAGGTCCAAAATGAAAAAAAGGATTTGTACTTCAAGCATTAGAAGTAATCATGGAAAAGAATTTGAAAACCAAAGTTTTTCAAAATTTTGTGATGAAAATGAGATTGATCACAAATTTTCAGCCCCTAGAACTCCTCAACAAAACGGAGTTGTTAAGAGGAAAAATAGAGTTCTAGAAGAATTTTCAAGAACAATGCTTTGTAAAAATAGTTTACCAAAATACTTTTGGGCTGAAGCGGTAAACACTTCTTGCTATATCTTGAATAGAATTTTAATTAGGCCTATTCTTGACAAAACTCCATATGAATTATGGAAAAGTAGAAAGCCTAATATCTCTTATTTTCGTACCTTTGGTTGTAAATGCTTCATCCTAAATAACAATAAAACTAGCTTGGGTAAATTTGATTCGAAAACCAATGAAGGAATATTTTTAGGATATTCAACCTCTAGTAAGGCTTATAGAGTTTTCAACAAGAGAACTCTAGTGGTAGAAGAATCCGTACATGTAACTCTTGATGAGTCTAACCCAATTAGTAGTAGAGAAGTTTCTTTTAATGATGATGCAAATTTTATTATAAGAACGGAAACTCTTACTCCCATTGTTGACCCAAAGGAGGGTCCACCTCAAACAATTGGAGAGATGAAAACTCTCAAAGTAGATCAACCATCTACAAGTCGACAAGAGGATAGTCTTCCCAAAGATTGAAGATATGTAAATTATCACCCGATTGATCAAGTGATAGGTGATCCTTCACAAAGGGTAAGAACTCGTTCCTCTATTAGAAATATTTGCAATTATGTAGCTTATTTGTCTCAAGTAGAACCTAAGACATTTATGGAAGCTGAAAAGGATAATGATTGGATAATTGCAATGCAAGAAGAAATAAATCAATTTGAAAGAAACAATGTATGAAATCTAGTTCCTAGACCTAAGAATCATTCAATAATTGGAACTAAATGGATATTTAGAAATAAGATGGATGAAAATGGAATAGTAACTAGAAACAAGGCTAGACTAGTTGCTAAAGGATATAATCAAGAAGAAGGAATAGACTTTGATGAGATTTATGCTCTCGTAGGTAGATTAGAAGCTATTTGAATGTTATTAACATTTGCATGCTATAATAAGTTTAAGTTATTTCAAATGGATGTAAAGAGTGCCTTCTTAAATGGCTTTATAGAAGAAGAGGTTTATATTGAACAACCTCTTGGATTTGAAAATCCTAGTCTTCCAAATCATGTCTACAAGCTTTCTAAGGCTCTATATGGGTTGAAGCAAGCTCCAAGGGCATGGTATGAAAGACTAAGTAAATTTTTGATTGAAAATAACTTTATCAGAGGCAAAGTAGACACAACACTCTTCACAAATACTCAAAAAAATGACACTCTTCTAGTCCAAATATATGTTGATGATATTATATTTGGTGCTACTAATGAATCTATGTGTCAAGAGTTTGCCAAGTGCATGCAAGGTGACTTTGAAATGAGCATGATGGGAGAGCTTACCTACTTCCTTGGACTTCAAATAAAACAACTGAAAGGAGACACTTCATCAATCAATCAAAGTACACTAAGGACCTATTAAAGAGGTTCGAGATGGAAAGCTCAAAGTCACTTGGAACATCCATGAGCACTTCAACAAAACTTGATCTTGATGAAGGAGGTAAATGTGTAGATACTAAATATTATAGAAGCATGATAGGAGCTTTGCTTTATTTGACTGCAAGTAGACCTGATATAATGTTCAGTGTATGCATGTGTACTAAGGAATCACATGTAGTTACAGTAAAAATAATCCTTAGATATCTACAAGGAACTCAAACCATAGGATTATGGTACTGTAGAGATTCATCTTTTGAGCTTGTAGGATATTTGGATGTTGATTTTGCTAGATGTAGGTTAGATAGAAAAAGCATAAGTGGAACATGTCAATTCTTAGATGCAATGTTAACCTCTTGGTTTTCCAAGAAAAAAAAATTCTGTTGCACTATCAACCACCGAGGCAGAATATGTAGCAGCTAGAAGTTGTTGTGCTCAAGTGTTATGGATGAAACAACAACTAGAAGACTATGACATGATCTTTAAAAGTATCCCAATTCGTTATGATAATACTAGTGCTATCAATCTAACTAAGAATCATATTCAGCACTCTAGAACTAAACACATAGAAATTAGACACCATTTCTTAAGAAACCATGCTAAAAAAGATGATATAAGATTAGAATTTATACCATCAGATGATCAAATAGCTGATATTCTTACAAAACCTCTAAGTGAAGCAAGCTTATGCAAAATTAGACTATTAATAGGATGGCTAAATTATGATAAACTGAATGTCTAATTGCTTCATCATTCATCATTATGCATACTTGACATCTAGTGAATGAGTATTAATCTTTGTTTAATATCTCTCTCACTCAAGATGGCATAGATAAACAAATTTCGTGCTAAGACTCAAGAATGAAAATGTTCTCAAGAGTTCAGTCGACTGGTAAGGCTATCCCAGTCGACTGGTAAGTCTTTACCAATCGACTAGTTCAACTAGACCTTGTTTGGAGCCAAAATTTTGAAATTCAGTTATCACCCCAGTCGATTGGTAAGAACTACCCAGTCGACTAGTATCTCTCAGACTATTCTTCTAGTCAACTGGTATCCTGACCCAATCGACTGGTGTGCAAAACTGTTCATCTTTATAAAGGACTCAGTTGAATGGTATCCTTACCTTAGTTGACTGGTATCCCAATTCTATAAATAGTCTCTTCATTTTTTCCTGATTTTCACGCCATTTTCAAAAACCGTAGCTTTCTCTCTCTACTAAATCTCACCATTTTTATCCAAAAACCATCAAAACACTAACAAAACACATCGATCTACTCATCCCCAACATCTATTTCAAATTTCTACGGTTGAAATCCACTATTTCCTCTCAAAACTCCTTTTACCCAAAAACTCTTTTTCCCAAAAATGACCGATAAAATCTGAGTTAAATACACCATTGGGGGACCAAATGTGCTTACAAAACCAAGGTCCACCAAATCCATGGTTCTGGATTCAAGGGGCAAAGGTATGACGGGCTCATCCAGCAAAAAGCCCAGAACAGAGCTTAACGACACTCTGTTCTCCAGCCCAGCAGCAAAGGCCAGGTATAATTCCGTTATCCGCCACAAGAAAATCATGACGGGTAGAGTTGTCGATTTTGACTCTATTCATCATGGTAATTTTGATATATTACCTGCCTTCGAGGCCATACACTTGACCCCACTGGTCAAGGTACATGAGAAATACTACCCCACACTGATTCACCAGTTCTATGCGAACTTGGTGAAACCCAGTCCACTGGCTCTAATGTTCAGAACCAGTGTCATGGGTGTGGAGTTTAAGGTCAATAATGACCTCTTGATGAGCATTTTGAGGATCCTTGTGGGAGGGATCCAATGGAGTCTAGATGGATGGCCAGGCAATTTCAAGATTGAGGAGGTGTGTACCCTAATTATGTGTTCAAACCCACTACATTTCTGATGAGAGCCATAAAATGCATCTTAATCATAATTATTTGTTATCACTTTAGGGTTGATTTAGGTTTTAATTGCATTTTTTATTCATAAACAACTCTAAACTGGTATTCTTGGAACATTAACTTATTTCTTGCATTTTCAGGTATCTTAAGTTAAAAAAGATGGAAAAAGCATTCGGTGCTTGAAGCAAGATGATTCGATGCATACTAAAATGGAGCCATGGCTTCGGAAAGATAAAACAAAGAAGATCTCTACCAATTAGGTCAAGGTGCACCCTAGGAAGAGCTGGGGCACACCCCTAAAAAAGAAGCCCAAAAGAAGCCTCAAAGATTCAACAGGTCAAGGTGCACCTTAGATCAGCTGAGGTGCACCTTGAAGGGCTGAGGCGCACCTTAGATCAAACTGAGGTGCACCCTGAAGGGCTGAGGCACACCCTAGAGAAGTTGAGGCGCACCCCACCACACACAGAAGAAACTTGACAAAAGCCAAGGTGCTGCGTGACTAAGTCCAAGGTGCAGCACGCGCACAGACCCTGTTATCCGAGTTAGACCCTAATTAGGTCTTTAATGATTTTTTCAAACCTTAAAACACCTTTAGGCCTTGCACACTATAAATAGACCACTTAGAGTTTGTAATTGGACATTTATAAAGTAGATAGAAGGCCGAAAAACTCAAAGAGAGGCTGCCACACTCTCCCCCATGGCCGACTAATCTCCAAGCAAGGCGAAGGGATGAATCCCTAGGTTTTGTTGTTATTTAATTCCTTTCCTATTTCAGTTGTAATATGGACTTATCGTTAAACATTATTATGATTTACTTTTCAATTTAATTAGAAGATTTCCCCTTAATCCGGTGATTGCATCTTTCTCTCCCATATAAGTCTAGTCATGCTCTTCTTATGTGATGTTGTTGAGGTGTGATTGAGTCTGGTAGATTTCTCTTATAGATTTTTCCATTACTGTAGTATTGTCATCATGATATATTGTCGTTTCTTGATAATCTATAAGTTAGGTCATGTGTGCTTGAAAGTAAAAAAGTATTTCATATCAATTACATTAGGGTTTATGTATGTGCTTAATTGAATATTTGTCGATTGCTTGTTTGGGATGTGAAACTTGCAATCGAGATAAAGACAACTGAATTGAGACTGGAATAAGGCAACAAACCTAGGGAGGATTCCCGAAACCTTGTTGTTTCTCCATCATAAATCTATTTACACAACTTCTTTCACACTATTTTCACACAATTCAGATTCTTTCAATCAATCTTTTATCGTTTGTGTTAAAGGTCACACTTTCTCTTGTAGTTATCTTGTTTTCCTGTGGAATCGACACCCCAAAGTTGTGCTACAACTACCATGTTACACTTTGAGCGTAATAAAATTTTAGTGCTGTTGCCGGGAAAACGCGCTCAAGTACAAGGAAGATTGTCAACTTTTGACATGACGGTAGAAGAACTGTAAATAGTTTTTCTTTTCAGCAGCTGCAAAGGCGGTAACTTCGTTCCTTATTTTAGCTTGCTGCATTATTATTTTTTTTAATTTTTTCCCTTCTTTGTTTTTATATTATTTTTTATTATTGTTCTTTTTTTTTCTAAGTTTTGAATTTCTGATTTTTTTATTCTGTTTTATTTGTTTTCTCTCTAAACTCAATTGGTGTATGCTTAGACCGAGAGATTCACGAGATAGATTCATTAGAGGACCCTAACTAGAATTACCCTCTCCTTTCGAGTCTGATAGTGAAACCTCGCCTAGATCAAACCATATTGCACCCCCAAGGGAGAATTTAGAGAATTTTGTTAACATGGCCGATAACCTTAATGAGAATGTTGCTAGGACACTTCAAGATTACCTCCACCCTACACGCACAGCCACACCATCATGCATTATGTTTCCAGCCAATACTCTCCAATTAGAGTTTAAAATAGGGATAATAAAATTACTCCCTACATTTCATGGCTTGGACAATGAAAACCCATATGTGCACATTAGAGAATTTGAGGAAGTAGTCGCGACTTTTCATAGTCAAGATAAAACCAATGACATTGTGAGGCTTAAGTTCTTTCCTTTAGCTTTGAATAATAGAGCTAAGAGTTGGCTATACTCACTAAGACCATGATCTATTGGGTCATAGACTGAGATAACTCCAATTTTCTTTAATAAATACTTTCCCCAACATAAGACCAATGCTTTAAGGACAGCGAGACTTTGTATCAGTCTTGGGAGAGATTTAAGAAGTTATTGAGTATGTATCCTCACCATAGGTATGAGAGTTGGCGCTTAGTGAGCTATTTTTATGAAGGGCTTACATATAGAGAGCGCCAATTCGTAGAGATGATGTGTAATGGTGAATTTTTAGAGAAAGATCCTAATGAGGCCATAGAGTACCTCAATGAGCTTGCTGAAAAAGCTCACACTTGGACTGGACCTGGTGCTACTGAAAGCACAAATAGGTCACGACCTATAGGGAACCCAAATGGTGGTGGAATTTACCATCTTAGGGAAGAGGATAACCTTAAGGCTAAGGTCGAGATGCTCACTAGGGAACTAGACGTGTTAAAGACTAAAAGCTCAAAGCCAACACAAGTAGTTAATCATGCAGTGTCTTTGAAACCATATTTTGTGTGTGGCGGGGTAGATCATCTCGTCCAAGAGTGTCCCATATTTGCTGAGATGAGAGGAATGTATAAGGAACAATATAATGCCTTAGGCATGTACAAGAAGCCTTTGACACCCTTCTCTGATACTTATAATCCGGGATGGAGAAATCACCCAATTTCAACTAGAAGTCTGAAAACCAGCAGCTTGCATAATCCCCTGCACCATATCATGCACCCGTGTCTTCTAGGAGTTCTTTAGAAGACACTTTACATGCTTTTATTGAAGCACAGAGGAAGATTAATCAAAGGCTTGAATCTTTAATTGTGCAGGTTGTTGAAGAATATAAAGAGTTAAAAATCCAAGTGTCCAAGTTAATGAGCTACTTGAGTGTGACTAAGCGAGGTAAGTTCCCTTCTTAAGCTCAGTCCACATCTCATGGTCAAGACCTGGTGCAACAGAATGTGAAGAAGGTGAATGTTATTAAGACAGTAAGTGGTAAGTTATTACACATTCCAACAACGAAAAAATCAGAGGATGTGGACGAAAGTCACCAAGGGACTCATTCATGGAAAAGGTCCAGCACCTTAATCCATTGGAGTCCACCCTCACTCATGGCTTCACTAGAGCATATATCGAGCCAGAATTTGTGGGTGTTACGGATGACATCCTTGAAGCCTCTCAAAAACATACAAGCACCGAATTTGGCAATGAAGTAGTGGCTGGTGCATTCAACCTATGTCTTTCTAGGAGGGAATAAAAGCGTCTGGCTGAAGATATAAAACTTAGTGCTCATGGGAGGCAACCCAAAATATATTCTTTTTATTTTTACTGTTTTTCATATTTCTTTTTCTTATTTATTATTATTATTTTGTTGTTTTCCAGTTTTACTTTCGTATTTCTTTTTCAGGGACAAATATATGAAGCAGTTCAAATGGTGGAGCATAATTTTCAGCTTATATGCACCTTTGGCTACAAGGGGAGTTTCTTTTACTCTTTCTTTTATATTGAGGTCAATGCAATTTTTAAGTTGGGGGTGGAGGAAACGCATCTCTTTGTTTCCATATTTTTTATTTCCTTACATTTTTTTTCCTTTTCCATTGAACTGTTTGGTATCATTTTCCCTTTTTATGTGTTTTCAGCATGTTTTGTGTTAGCCTTAGAGTTAATTCACATGTTAATGATATGAACTTAATTGAGATAGCATATAGCATTTAGAAGAAATTAAATCTTGCTTCGGTTTGAAATTAATTGAAGCATCAATCTTCATTTGGTTAGAGACTCTATGTTGTGGTAAGATAGTGTGATTAGTCTTAAACATTTAGAAAAGTTTTATGTGTGATTATTTTGTGAATATTTTTGCGGTCTCGACAAGCTCTAGAACTTACTTGGTAACCACTTGAGGCGAATTCCTAGAATGCACATTACTTAGGATATGATATAGGCCATTTTTGGACCGTTTGAGCCTGTCGAACCTACCATTGCTATATTTACCACTAGTCACCTATTTGAGCCATTTTCTTGAAAAAAAAAAGAATTCGAGCCTTGTTTCTTTCAATAGCCCATTTACTCACCTTTATGAGCCTAAAGAAAATATTTTATCCTTACCTTTCTTTTAAAAGAACTTAGTTATACACATGTTGTGAGAAGCACTTAAAAGGAGTAAGGGTGGAAATATGAAAAAAAATATCACTACCACAAACCAAGTACATTAAAGGAGATAAGTTGGGGGTTGTGGAAAAGAAAAGAAAAGAAAAGAATGAAAGAGGAGGTGAATGGTCTTATGCCAAAATACAAAAGAAAAATGAATTATGGCAAAGAAAGAAGAAAAGAAAGGAAAAGTGGTGACTTATCGAAGATATGCTCTTATAAAAAAATGGTGATTTATTGAAAGAAATGCTCGGAAAATGGTTGGAAGAGTTGGGTATTGAAGTAAGGTTATCCAGTGCTTAAAGAGTTGTGTTCAAAACTAAGAGATTAAGTTCTTTTACTTGTTGAATCCTTCCCGTTCTTTCTTAACCTTTACCATAGCCTAACGTTACAAGCTTAGTAAAGATCTATTCATCCAATGTAGTGTGATTTTTTCTACAATAGTGGAGAGTGATTTGAAAAGTGAGCCTATGAAGCTTGTTTTTGTGATTGATGTCATGAAATTTATCATGTTTTAGAGGCCAAGACTTGTATTCATGAATGTTATGCATAAAATCATCCGGGTGTTCAGATTAATGGTTTGTGGTAAGATGGATGTTAAGAGTCAATAACGATTTTAAGATTGATGTTTGGATTACTTTTGGATTTGGGTGAAATTTAATGATTCTTTGTGTCATGTGTTATGTGCAATTTTTGAGACAAAATGTGAATTACTCTTAGTTAACACTAATATTGCTTTTCATTTACTTTGATTCCCACAGTAGAATTCATCTATTGTTTTCGCTTGAATTACTAGGGACTAGCAATAAGCTACTTGGGGTTGTGATGAGAGCCATAAAATGCATCTTAATCATACTTATTTGTTAGCACTTTAGGGTCGATTTAGGTTTTAATTGCATTTTTTATTCATTAATAACTCTAAAGTGGTATTCTTGGAACATTAACTTATTTCTTGCATTTTCAGGTATCTTGAGTTAAAAAAGATGGAAAAAGCATTTGGTGCTTGAAGCAAGATGATTCGATGCATACCAAAGTGGATCCATGGCTACAGAAAGATAAAACAAAGAAGATCTCTACCAATCAGGTCAAGGTGCACCCTGGGAAGAGCTGGGGCACACCCCTAAGAAAAAAGCCCAAAAGAAGCCTCAAAGATCCAACAGGTCAAGGTGCACCTTGGATCAACTTAGGTGCACCTTGAAGGGCTGAGGTGCACCTTGGATCAAGCTGAGGTGCACCTTGAAGGGCTAAAGTGCACCCTAGAGAAGCTGAGGCACACCCCACCGCACACACAAGAAACTTGACAAAAGCCAAGGTGCAGCGCGTGCACAGACCCTGTTCTCCGAGTTAGACCCTAATTAGGTCTTTAATGATTTGTTCAAACCCTAAAATACCCTTAGGCCTTGTACACTATAAATAGACCACTTAGGGTTTGTAATTGGACATTCGTAAAGTAGATAGAAGGCCGAAAAACTCAAAGGGAGGCTGCCACACTCTCCCCCATGGCCGACTAATCTCCAAGCAAGGCGAAGGGATGAATCCCTAGGTTTTGTTGTTCTTTAATTCCTTTACTAGTTCAGTTGTAATATGGATTTATCGTTAAACGTTATTATTATTTAATTTTCAATTTAATGAGAAGATTTCCCCTTAATCTGGTGATTGCATCTTTCTCCCCCATATAAGTCTAGTCATGCTCTTCTTATGTGATGTTGTTGAGGTGTGATTGAGTCTGGTAGATTTCTCTTATAGATTTTTCCATCACTGCAGTATTGTCATCATGATATATTGTCATTTCTTGATAATCTATAAGTTAGGTCATGTGTGCTTGAAAGTAAAAATTATTTCATAACAATTATATTAGGGTTTATATATGTGCTTAATTAAATATTTTTCTATTACTTATTTGGGATGTGAAACTTTCAATCGAGATAAAGACAACTGAATTGAGACTGGAATAAGGCAAAAAACTTGGGGAGGATTCCCGGAACCTTATTGTTTCTCCATCATAAATCTATTTACACAATTTCCTTCACACTATTTTCACACAATTCAGATTATTTCAATCAATCTTTTATCGTTTGTGTTAAAGTTCACACCTTCTCTTTTAGTTATCTTGTTTCCCTGTGGAATCGACACCCCAAAGCTATGCTACAACTACCGCGTTACACTTTGGGCATAATCAATTTCACACATGTAGTGATATGCCCCTAGACTCGAAATTGTTCAATCTCATAGTGAGTTAGACCATCCACCCGAGACTAAGGAGTCGGGGGTATCTATCAAAAATATATATCGTATTAATTTGATGCCTTAAAACTGGGCACCACTTCAATATATACCCCCTACTGCTCGCCAACATGATTAATGGCGAAGCGAGCAACTCTGGATGTCTTCCCTACGGGATGCTCATCACGCTCATACTCCAGCACTTACGAGTGCCTCTCCCCGCCTCCGAGGCTCAGGATATCGGACCAAAGGACATCATCAATGTCTCATCGCTGAAGAAGATAGGATGCAAGGTCCGCGACGACTTCATCTACTCCAAGGCCAGGAAGCACATTTGGATTGGAGAGGATGGTAGTAGTGATGATGAGGATGCTGCTGATGCTGCTGATATGGATACGGGTGCCCGAGCACCTCCTCTGGGTGACTCAAGTGCTGGTCAGGCTGGATACATTGATCTATTTCAGGCTATCATGAGCCTCCAGTTGACTATGCAGTCCGGATTCCAAACCTTGAGCTCCTCCATTGAGACCCTCCGGGATAACTTCGAGCTGCACCGAGAGCGCACCAAGAGTTCACTGGCTGAGATTCGTGATCTCATTCGTGACAGCTTAGACTCTCTTGCTCCATGAGTCAAATTACTATATTCCTTTCGAGATGTATTTTTTTCACAGACTTTTTCACTGTTCTTAGCACAGACATATTTTCATATTTTTATGTCATTTTGTACTTCTGCATGGCTGTACGAAGCCTGTACTTGTATGGAATTTTTATATATGTGATGATACTTTATGCTTAGACCTGTGTCCTATACTCGTTCTATGTAAATGAAATTTAGTTGCATGCTTTATATCACTTTATATTCGTTAAAAGCTTTATAATTGCTTCTGCATGTATGAAAACTTCCGGTTCTTCCCGGGAAGGCTTTCAAACTTTGAATGGTGTAAAATTTTTGCATACAAGTTTTTTTATACATGTTCTTGATGGCTGTCACCATGTAGCTTATTTTTTAGTTTCTGTCCCCCTTTTCTACTATTGTCAAAACGGGAGAGAAAAATGAGAAAATGTGAAAACCTAATGAAAACTCAAGATATTGCATAAATTTAGGGGGAGCAGTGCTCCAAAAATATTGGAATATGTTTGTATATATTGAGTTGCTTGGTTGGGTTGAATATAAACTACTTTTGATCTTTTACAGGTTGGTTTTGTTCAAAAAACAGAGGAGACTCTGCCCAAATTTTTTTTTTTTTTTTTTTTTTCAGAAAACCAACACTTATTTTTTTTTATTATTTTTTTTTACAGTTTTCTCTCATTAGTTTTGTCATCATCAAAAAGACGGAGAATTTTGACCCTCGCCTATATTTTAATGATGACAAAACACAACTCTTATTATACTAACGATGCTATCTAAGTGTATTAAGCAATAAGAGCATTCAACCAAGGAACAAGGTGCAAAAACTTAACCCGAATCAAACACTAAGTGAAGACAGAAGAACTAGTATAGGTCTAAGGTATTGAAACAAGTTGTAAGTCTCACTTGTTTAGGTAATTAGCTTGTCCAATGACTCTTTTTGAAAAAACATTTTAACATAACCTTTTAATCAAATGTTTTTAAAGTTAAAATCAATTCAACACATGAAAACTGGGTTGTTAAAGCAACCCAGTCGACTGGGTACTTATACCAGTCTTCTGGTATAAAGGTCATTATGTTCCCAGTCGACTGGATGCCTCATACCAGTCGATTGGTGTTTTGGTCAAAGATTTCCCGATTGACTGGTAAGACATATCCAATCGATTGGTAATCTGGGCAGAAGGTTCCCAGTTGACTGGTAAGACATACCCAGTCGACTGGTACTTTTAACAACCTTAAAAATGTGACTTTTAAAGATGACCCAGTCAACTGGTAGTTCAAAAAATATGACCGTTGGGACACGAGATTTCAGCACAAATTTTACCAAACTTGACAAAATCAGTTACAAACGTGCATATTACATCAAGGCTATATAAACTCACTCTATTAAGTATTTTAAAAACAGAGTATTACACATTCAAACAAGTTTTTACTCATTGATACTCAAAAAGCTTTGAAAAATTGATTGTTGAGCCATTCTTCAAGCTTTACCTAGAAAGAGAAACATTATTCAATTGTATAAGCTTCTATTGTTGTCTCTCTACTATTTTCTTTATAGTATTTATTGTAAAGGGATTTGCTTCCGAAAGGAAGGGGTTTTTGCTTCCAAAATGAAGGGTTTTTGCTTCTGAGGGGAAGGGGTTTGCTTCCAAGAGGAAGAGATTGTAAGGTTTGTGCAACACCCATGAAGTTGCACGACTAAGTTTCTTAGTGGAGTACTTCAAGGAGGTTCCTTGAAGAGAGTGGACATAGGGTCGGAATGATTCTGATATTGCCGACTATAAACTGAGTTTGCATCCTCCATTCCTTAATCTCTTTATTTACAACACATATTACTTGTTATATGCTTGTTGTGTTATATGTTTTATAAACTTGTGTTTTAATCCGCAAAAAAGTTTTAAAACCCAATTTACCCCCTTCTTGGGTTGAAACCTCAGTCTACAAGTTTGAACCTAAAACATTTACTTTTTTCTCATAAAATCCAAATTAGTGGTCCGAATATGATGAGACTTGTTCCTACAACTCATATTCTATAGTATGGACGTATGGGTACTTCCAGCTCGTCCGTGAGACAAGTGTTTTAAATTTGGGCACCTAAAACTACTCAGTGTTAACGATTTGAACCTAAAACGCCTACTTTTTTCTTATAAAATCAAAAACGGTGGTCCAAATTCGAAGAGATTTGTTCTCATAACTCACATTTTATGGTAAAAATGTACAAGTACTCACGACTCATCCACGGGATGAGTATTTTACATTTTCGTGCCTAAAACCACTAAGTGTTAACGGTTTGAACCTAAAGTACCTACTTTTTCTCATAAAATCTAAATCGGTGCTTCGAAATTGATCATAATTTTTCCTACTACTTACATTCTATGGTACAGATATGCAAGTAATCTTGGTTCATCTATGGGAAGAGAATTTTATATTTTCACCCTTAAAACTATTAAGTGTTAACAGTTTGAACCTCAAACACCTATTTTTTCTCATAAAATCCAAACTGATTGTTCGAATTCAATGAGACTTGTTCCCACAACTCACATTCTACGTTACAGACGTGCGAGTACTCCTGGATCATCTATGGGATAAGTAATTTATATTTTTGTCCCTAAAATCACTAAGTGTTAACGGACTTGTATATCATGCACATGTTAATAAAGTTTCAAGCCTAAAGTTTTAAAAGTGTTTACTTACAGTGGATGGCGAAGGTGGAGGTGGTATACCATATTGCTGGCAGAATTGAGCTATCGTGCATTGTATACCTTCGTTCACCTTCTGCTCAAAGCGTCCCTCCAAGCGTTGCTTTGCCCACTATACCCGTTGGTCCACCTCCATTTGGATACACTATTGTATAATCTAATCATCATAACGAGAAGGTGTAAGTAGATAGAGAGTAACATGCTGGTGATTTTCTGAGCACATTGTAGGGTTGTACAAAATCGTTCAAGCCATATAAATGCCATTTTTAGACCCCCCCTGACTCTGTCAACCAGTGCTCGATGTCCAACTGCTACTGTGAGGATATGTCATCACCATATTTTGAGGTCATAGCCTGACTATGCAACTCCTGTAATCCAAATTAATACATTAGTGTGACATTGAATGCAATTGAATGAAAGAAATTTACTTATTAAGCTAATTGACTGTAACGACTTATCCCAGGTTGGCCTATCCGAGATGGTGTCGTCACTGATTGAAATCCAAGCAAGACAGATACATACAAAAATTAAAACATCATAAACTAAAATTAACAATTACAACAATATCATCAACTTTTTTTTAAAAGAGTTACATCTTTCAAATATATACAATGCATGAATATATTGTCTTTCTCAAAAATTCCTTTCTTTCATATTTTGTCTGAGGATGCTGACCACGAGGACTTAAACTACTCTGAGTCTTATATCAATAGTCTACCAATCTTGCTCGCTGTCTGAAATTATTTAATAATAAGAAGTGAGATTCACAAGTTTAGTGAATTCAATTTACTAGAAGTACTCGATTTCTATACTTCTAGTGATATTTTATATTTCAATCATAATCATAATTTCAAATATCTTTTCATCTGTCAATTCTCATGTATATAACTCAAATCATTTATCAATCATTTCGATAATTGTATATCCATAATTTCAAATTTCCTCATATATCTTTAATCAATTTCAAAATATCATCTTCATATCACTTTTATCATAAATACCTCATCATGATGTTCACATCATATAATCAATCAATTACTTATATCATATTATAATTCCTTATCAATCATTTTTGTTGGAAATCACCTTGACAAGATGCCCAGGTGGTGATCTTCCAAACACCTAAGTCTTGAATGACTTGTAGAAAGAATTTCAGCAATCGAACTCAAGAACAGAAAATCAAAGAAAGAAAGAAGACAAGTAATTTGTTGTCGAGGTTCGGCAATGTGCCTACGTCTCCGTGAGTTCCTCCGAACTCTCTGCACTATCTCAATGGTTCTTACAAAGTTACAGCAATCCCCTTCAAGAATCCAAGTTCTTGAAGAAACAAGAAGAGAAAGAAGAAGATGAGAACTCGACAATGTTCTCTAATCTAATCTAGACTCTCTCTATCTTATTACAACCAGCCTTACTACAAGAGTCCCTCTTGTGTTTATATCTCTCACACAATTCTCTCTTGTGTTTACAATGATCTCACAATGTCACAAAATGTGTGATTCTCTCACACACATTTTCCACCACTTGAAATGAGGCTAAGAAACCCTTTTTATAGCCTCTTAATTCTTGGACAATCTTGTGAATCATTCTTGACCCTTTGATCATGTTCTTCCTTTAATCTTAGTCCTATATCACTCTCCAAGTGATGCTGTGTGTTTTGGTGTGGTGCTGTGTGCTGCGGCGTGACCTGATGCTGTAGCCTCCTGATGCTGTGCGCACACCTCCTGCCTGTGGGCAGAAACTTCCACAGCAGTGTGCCTGACCTTCCCATGCTCAAAATTGAAGCACATATATGTGTGCAACCTTATAACTTGCTGAACTTTGATATCCCACAATTAGTTTGGACTTTAACCAATTTTAGACCATGTTTGAATATGTTTAAAACTTAGACAAATAACAACAATCTCTACCTTTGTCTAAGAGTTCAAAAACCTGAACCATTGTGCAGAAAGCTTCGGGATCCAAACTTGTCTGGAGTTATCAATTAACTAACTCCATTCTTAAGAAGTCCAAAGCAATGATTGGACCTTCTTAGAGGTAGAACCTTGGTGCCTAAATCTGCAGGACTTTTCTCTGTGGTCTTCTTGTCAACATGAATGCATCCTTTCGTACCATTTTCCAGAATGTAATGATACCAAACATCCATATGCTCTGTCCCTTCATGGAACACCGGATTCCTCCAAAAGTGCCCTACACTTTGGTTATCCAAAGTTACCACCACCTGCTCTTTTAGGACCTCCCACTCGTCCAACAACCCTTTGCACCCTATAGCCTCCTTTATGGCTTCCGTAGCCGCTATGCATTCTGCCCTGGTTGTTATAAGTGCTACCACTGGCTGCCACTGAACCTCCATGTACCTTAGCAACCACTTCATCCCAAGCCAATGCTTTTTTCTGGGATTACTCACACATTTGCTGAAAACATCCATTGCCCAAGAAACACTTGACCTATTTCTTTTCCTTTCCCGGATGATTCTCCTCATCCCAAGGATCTTTTGTGCAAGGCTGAGATCCTTTCTCTCGAACTCCTCACTGAGTTGAGATGTAAACCTTTCCATCATCTTCCTGCTGTTCCAAACTAACAGCCCATCAATGACATAGGTGAGGATACTCACCATCTTCTCCACCTTGTGTCCAGGTGAGAAAGTTTATGTGAAACCTATGTCTCCTCTTCTTGTGAACCCATTCGCCACCAGCCTAGCCTTGTTCCGGACTTCATCTCTTGGAGGGTACCCTTCTTTGACCTTGTAAGTGCACTTACATTCCATAACTTTCTGCTTTCTTGGAATTTTCACCAATTCCCAAAAGTTGTTCTTCCTCAAATAATCCATTTCTTCCTCCATAGCCAGCTGCCACTTTGACGAATCCTTACACTCCATGACATCCATGTAAGTTTCTGGTTCAGCCATCCCTCCTTCTATCCAAGGAGCTGCTGCATCTACAACATTTGCAAACCCATATCTCAAGGGTGGTTTAACCACTCTTCTTTTCCGGTCTCTTATGAGCTGGTAGTTATTTACTGCATCAACCACTTCTTGTTCAGCCTCTTCTTGAGTTTCTTGAGCTTCTTGGCCTTCTTTCAAGGGCTCTACCTGGTCCGAACCCTCTTGCCTCCTCTGCTCTACCTGAACCGAGTACTTTTTGATGTGATGCTCAACAATTTCTGAATTGGTTTGCTCACTAGCCCCTGCAGGGATAGTTTTCTCCAAGTAGGGAAATAAGAATTCATTAAAGACAACATCCCTACTTATTATGAGTTTAAATCCTTCTTTTTCTAAGGACCACAACCTGTACCCCTTAGCCCCTTCCCCATATCCTAGAAACACATATTTTCTAGATCCTGGGCTAAGCATATCCTCCTTTTGGAGTGCATACGCTGCACACCCAAAAGTTTTAAGGTTGTTTAATTTAGGGGGTTTTCCACTCCACAACTCTTCGGGAGTCTTATGGTATACAATCCTAGAGGGTGATCTATTAATCAAATATGCAGCTGTAGCTACAGCTTCTCCCCAAAAATATTTTGGTAACCCGGATCCATCTAACATGCACCTAACCTTTTCCATAAGGGTCTTATTCATCAACTCAGCAACTCCATTTTGCTGAGGAGTTTTCACAACCGTCCTATGTCTTAGAATGCCATTTAACCTACAGAATTGATCAAGTTCTTGGTTAAAAATTTCTAAGCCATTATCGGTTCTTATCCCCTTAACTACTCTACCTATTTGAGTCTCAACCAGCCCTTTCCACACCACTAATTTATTCAAGGCATCTAATTTATTCTTAACCAAATAAACCCATACTTTTCTTGAATAATCATCAATTAAAGACAGAAAGTAAATGTTACCTCCCTGTGTTGGTGTCCTTGCTGGTCCCCAAAGGTCCGCATTAATGTAGTTAAGAATGCCCTTAGACTTGTGCACTCCAGTGTTGAAGCTGACCCGATGTTGCTGCCCAAAAACACAGCTCTTACAGAAATCCATTTTTTCTACTTTGTCACCACCAAGTAGACCTTCCTTGCTAAGCACTTGCAGGCCCTTTTCGCTCATATGTCCCAAGCGAGTATGCCAAAGGGCTGCTTTGTCCAGCTCAGCCATCAAGCTTGCTGCTTGATCATTGGTTTCTGTTTCTCCAATCATCTCATAGAGTCCATCGTTTCTTGCTGCCTTGATCACTACCAAAGATCCCTTAGCCACCTTGATCTTTCCTCCCTCTATCTTGCATGTATAGCCCATGGAATCCAGCTGCCCCAATAAGATCAAGTTCCTCTTCAAATCTGGAACATACCTCACATTTTCCAGCAGCCTTGTGACTCCATCAAACATCCTCAATTGGATGTCTCCAATCCCTCTCACTTGGCAAGAATTATTATTCCTCAAGAAGACCCTTCCATCATTGATCTTCTAGAAATTCTTGAACCATTCTTTGTGAGGGCACATATGATGAGTGCACCCGGTATCCAAGATCCATTTCCCGCTGCCTTCTTGCCCCTTGCTCACATCCGAGCACACAACAAGAACACCACCATCTTGTTGTTCTGTTTTTGCAACCGAAGCCTCTCCATTCTTGGTATGGCTTCCTCCTCTATCCCTTGTCATCTTCTTGTAATCTTTCTTGACATGACCCTCCTTATGGCAGTAGTAGCAGCTCTTCCCTCCAAATCTCAGTTTGGAATGCATTCTCCCATGGCTTTCTCCTCTACCTCTATTTCGGTAGTAGCCATGCATGCTGTTCTGCACTCTCCTATGGCTCTCTCCTCTACCTCTATCCCGGTAGTAGCCATACATGCTGTGCACTCTCCCATGGCTCTCTCCTCTACCTATGTCCCGGTAGTAGCCATACATGCTGCTGTGCACTCTCCCATGGCTCTCTCATCTACCTCTGTCCTGGTAGTAGCCATGGTTGCTGCCATACCAAGTTGCTACCCTTCTTTTAAAGAACAGCCCTTTACCACTTGATGCACTCCTTTTCTTGGCATCAAGATTATCTTGCAACTCTTCCTTAGGATCAAATTTAAAAGCAAAGATTCGTTTTCGAAGATACTTCTTATCTAGGAGAGTCTTGGTAAGAAACAACTTATCTAGTTTCTTCCATATGACAGCTGGATCCTCCGAGTCTCCGCACTCCCTTGTGACATTATCTGACATGTGCAAGAAAATGGTGATGTAAGCCATCTTCTTCATCTTGGTCCGCTGGTCCTCCGTGACACTTGCTGGAAAAGCAACATCTTCTCCAATAGCTAAGTCCACTTTCTGCTGCATTAGAACCGCCTTGATCTTCCACTTCCATAGGGTAAAGTCCCCATTTCCATCAAACTTCTCCACACAGAAATTTGAAGTCATCTTTTGCGGACAAGATCCCAAATTTGTGCACTAACCACAACTACTTTCTTCAACCTCAAGAACACAGATCGAAGATGGATCTTTAACACCGTTCTTGAATCAACCTTCAAGAACATGACCGGATCTTGATCTTTACACCGTTCTTGAATCACCCAAGAAGTTTGATCTTTGATTCTTGGAGTCTTGGCTCCGTACCTTCTACTTCTTGTTCCGATAACCAGCTGCTGTGCTCTGATACCACTGTCCAAAGCTCTGATACCACTATTGGAAATCACCTTGACAAGATGCCCAGGTGGTGATCTTCCAAACACCCAAGTCTTGAATGACTTGTAGAAAGAATTTCAGCAATCGAACTCAAGAACAGAAAATCAAAGAAAGAAAGAAGACAAGTAATTTGTTGTCGAGGTTCGGCAATATGCCTACGTCCCCGTGAGTTCCTCCGAACTCTCTACACTATCTCAATGGTTCTTACAAAGTTACAGCAATCCCCTTCAAGAATCCAAGTTCTTGAAGATACAAGAAGAGAAGGAAGAAGATGAGAACTCAACAATGTTCTCTAATCTAATCTAGACTCTCTCTATCTTATTACAACCAGCCTCACTACAAGAGTCCCTCTTGTGTTTATATCTCTCACACAATTCTCTCTTGTGTTTACAATGATCTCACAATGTCACAACCTGTGTGGTTCTCTCACACACCTTTTCCACCACTTGAAATGAGGCTAAGAAACCCTTTTTATATCCTCTTAATTCTTGGACAATCTTGTGAATCATTCTTGACCCTTTGATCATGTTATTCCTTTAATCTTAGCCCTACATCACTCTCCAAGTAATGCTGTGTGTTTTGGTGTGGTGCTGTGTGCTGCGGCGTGACCTGATGCTGTAGCCTCCTGATGCTGTGCACACACCTCCTACCTGTGGGCAGAAACTTCCACAACAGTGTGCCTGACCTTCCCATGCTCAAAATTGAAGCACACACATGTGTGCAACCTTATAACTTGCTTAACTTTGATATCCCACAATTTGTTTGGACTTTAACCAATTTTAGACCATGTTTGAATATGTTTGAAACTTAGACAAATAACAACAATTTTCTCATCATACTGAATAATAATAACATTAAATTCACATATTGAATTTGCTTTAAATGTTGATTGTTATTGCTTGAGATGCTAAAGTGTTACTTTTTAGTGTAAATTTATTGATAGACGAATGAGTCTCACAGAGAGACAAATATGATAAGAATGAAATATGGAAGTATGATATGATGAGAATTGTCTGAGTGATTGATTATATGTTGTGAACCTCATAATGAGATAAATGATGATGTTGAATTAAGAGTTTAGAGATGATTAAATATATGATTGAAAGATTGATATGTCTGATAATTAACTTAAGAAGAGATTGTGTAATAGGGGAATTATGAAATTGAGTAGTGATTTCAGAATACTGTTATTGAATTATTTTGAGGAAAGAGATGAATGAATATCATAAGATTATTAGAAGTAATTGAATTATAAGATGTGATTGAGAGTATATAATCGAATACTTCTAGTAAATTTAATTCATTAAGCTTATGAAACTCACTCCTCATTGTTCAATGATCTCAGGTAGCAGGCATTACATATAGAATTGTGAGCGAAGTTTCAAACTAAATCATTTTCTGTAAGCCATGTGGTCTACATCCTCAGATTAATGAGAAAAAAATATTGTAAATATTCATGCATAATATGTAGTATATAATGTTCAATTGAGATTTGATTGATTGATGTATCTCCCCTGTTGAGGGTTGAGGATTTATTTATGTAAATAATTGCAGTTGGTATTTTTTTTATTTTTGCATATATGTGTCGTGCTGGGATTTCAAAAAGTGACGACTTTATCTCGGGGGTGGCTAACCAGGGATGGGTCGTTACACCACCACTCTTTTGAAAATCACCACAATGCCATTCCACATTGCTGGTCGGCTTGCCACGATCGATCCACCTAGCTAATTGACCAATCAGCCGACCAATTACCCTTTACCAACCAACAGGTTGGGTAACTAGTCGACTGTATGATCGAATTATTCAACCTTTAATCTGTAAAAAATTTCTAACTTTCTTTCAAAAAAAATTCTAACTTTTTCCTTCAATCTTTCAAAAAAATTTGTATTTCTTCTTTGTAAAATTTCTAATTCTTTTTCAAATAAAATATCTTCAACAATTATTTCAAACTTTACTGTGAATTTCATTCAACACTTTCTTTCAAATTTCAAATTCAAGTTCCTTTTCACATGTATGCATGTATAATTTTAAAATATATAAATCAAATCACTTTTTTATCATTATATTAAAGGTATGGGTATTATACTAACATATCATTAACCAAAATTAGCTACATGCATTTGTGCTTTACTAAGATTTACATAAAATCCATATAGCTATAGATAAATCGACGGTTATACTTACGCTCATAGACTTTGACTTCTAATCAACATAGTCCTTCGTATCCCTGGTTATGTAGGTCTCATTGAAAATCTGCAATATAGTAGGTTTTCTACCCAACTCTCTCACCTATACATGGCAATGAAATTTGCATTGAATGTGAATTTAACATTATAATCATGCACTTAAAAAATTAGTATCATGTAGATAATGCATATTATAATCATGTACTTATAAAAAAGTCAGCATCATGTTGATCATGCACATCATAATCATGTTTACCATCCACTCCGCATGTTTGACGGTACTAATGGACCCCCAATGTGGTGCACAAGCTCAGCCCCTGACCGACTATTCTTATATGTAGCCTGTTGACACTTACTCCATTCTCTTAATGCCATAAGTGGTTCTTTCCGTAACTCAATAAAGTTCGACTTGATTCTAGACAAACATAAACTCCAAGAAAGTAACTAGAGAGATGAAGAGAAAATTATGAGTGTTTGATTAATTACCTCTGATTACACATTACAAGTCTTATTTATATAGATTAGGACTAATGAAAGAGTTGAGTTGTTAGTTAGTTAGGATTTTGTTTTAGCCCTAACAGTTTTGTAACTACCTCTAACTAACTTTATATTCTTCTTAAGTCTTCTTTTGGTCATCGAGATGGTTGAGATGGTAAGCCTTGAAGCCTCAAGGACTTTCTAGGCTGTAGGATAGCTTCCTTCATGACTTGACCTTTCTTTGTTGCCTTTATGTCTTCAACCATCCTTTGTCTTTCTATTTTCGTAGTTTCATCAATGCTTCCCCCATTAAAAAACAATTTGTCCTCAAGGTGGAATTGTGGAAAGCTTTTCTAAAAATCTGAAATATTTTTCCAAGTAGCTTCTTCTGCTGGTAGACCTTCCCGTTGAATTAACCATTATGGTGTACATTGTCCTTGTCTCAAATCTTGTCTCTCTTCCAGTATAGTTAGTGGTTTGTAAAGGAGATGACCTTCTTCACTACTGGGAGGTAAAACATATGGAAAAAATCCTTCTTCTAAACCCTTATAAAGCTTCAATAGGAACATATGGAAGACAGGGTGGATCTATGCATCATGTGGCAACTCCAATTTGTAAGTAACCTTGCCAACCTATTTGATGACAAGAAAATGACCAAAATATTTTCTTCCCAGTTTTTTGGATTATCTCTTAGCAACTAAGGTTTGTCTATAAGGTCATAACTTAATTAGCACCAAGCCTTCAACCTTAAAAGACTTATCATTCCTATACTTGTCAGCTGCAACTTTCATTTGGTTATTAGCTTTCTAGATATGGAGCTTAGCTGCTTGGAGAACTTCAGTTCTGTCTCCTAAGTCTTGATTAATGCTTGCTAGGCTACTGTCTCCCCTGGTGTATGCTGCCATATTAGGATGTTTTCTCCCCAAAACTACTTCAAATGGGGACATTCCAATGGAGGAATGAAAATCAATATTGTAGTAAAATTCTGCCCAACATAAGAACTTAGGCCACTTGCTAGGGCTGTCACTTACAAAGCACCTCAATTACTACTCTAGTGTTCTATTGACTACCTCAGTTTGACCATCAATTTGAGGATGATATGCACTACTTATGTGTAAGGCAATACCTTGAAGCTTGAACAGCTCTATCTGGAATAAGCTCATGAAGACAGAGTCTTTGTTTGAGACAATTGTCTTTGGAAACCCATGAAGCATACAAACAATGTCGACAAATAGGTTTACTACCTTAGCAGCTGTGTAGTACTTTGGGAGACAACTAAAATGTGCAAACTTTGATAGTCTATCAACAACCACAAAAATGATTGTGAAGCCTTGGGCTGGAGGTAAATGTGTAATAAAATCCATGGAGATATATTCCCAAATCTGCTCAAGAATGGGAAAAAGCTATAGGAGACCATAAGGAGCATGGTTCATAGGCTTAGTTTGTTGTCACACCAAGCATTCTTTGACAAATTTCACAAAATCTTTCCTTATGTGTTTCCAAAAGAAAATAGAAGATAACTTCTCATATGTTCTTTGAATGCCAGCAAGCCCTCCTAATGGTGATGAACAATACTCTAAGAGTTTAAGCTTGATTGTAGATGGAGGGTTGAGAAATATCTTACCCCTCTAATAGATCAACCCATTTCTGACTGTCCATTCAGGGTATTGATCAAAATGACTTGTGTTGGGATTTTTCTAAGGATTAAACGGGAGAAGAAATTCAGCATCAGGTCAAGGTGTGCGCTGCGGCACAGCTGGTGTGCACCACGACCACCAGCAAAAGGAGACAGTCCAAGGAGGTATGCGCCGCCACTCCACGACGCCCAGAAAGGAAAGAAGTGTGGCCCTGTCTTGCACCGTGGCCAGCTCTGTTCTGGGCTGCAGCGCCAGGCACACCTGAACTTAATGGTTTTCAGCCTCTTGAAGGTTCGTGGAGCATAGTTAAAACGCACAGGTTTACTTAGATTCTTGGAGAGCCATAGGTCTTTGGTTCTTGAGATCTAAGGGTGAAGATTGATCTCCAAGATTGGATGAGGAAATCATTGCCCTATATAAAAGGGTCATCTAGGAGCCATTCAAGGGGTGAGTAATGTAATCATTTCAACAAGAGAGAATGATATGTGAATGTGTGTGAAATAGAACACATGGTGTGTGAGAGTGCAATGACACTAAACACATAAAAGACTCATTGTAGAGAGGCTGGTTGTTTAGAGAGAGAGTAGTATAGATTGGATTCAAGGGCTTTGTTAGGGATTTTTCTTGGAGAAAAATTCCAGGGAGACACTAGTCCTTATCACTTTCTTTTTCTCTTCTTTCGTTCTTCAAGAACAAGGGGATTCTTGAAGAGGTGTTGCTGTAATTGTAAAGAACTCATTGATTTAGTGTAGAAAGCTCAGAGAAGCTCACGGGGACGTAGGCACATTGCCGAACCTCAATAATAATTGCTTGTGTTCTTTCTTTGATTGCTGTTTGATTCTGATTCATTACAAGTCATTCTAGACTTGGGTGTTTGGAAGATCACCACCTGGGCATCTTGAGGTGATTTCTCAATAGTGGTATCAGAACTATGGACAGTGGGTATAGGGGCTAGAACAGAAGGTATCGAAGCAAGACTCCAAGAATCAAAGGTCAACTTCTTGGGTGATTCAAGAACGGAGGAAAGATCTAGATCTGATCGTATTCTTGAGGTTCAAAAACGGCATTGAGATCAATCTTTGATCCTGTTCTTGAGATTTAGAAGAAATTGGAAAGCAATTGTGGGTGCTGCATAAATCTGGAATTTTCTCCGCAAGATAGCTTCAAATTTCATTGTTGAGAAGTTTGATGGAAAATGAGACTTTGCCCTTTGGAAGAGGAAGTTCAAGGTTGTTCTTATGCAACAAAAGGTGGACTTGGCTATTAGAGAAGATGACACTTTTCAAGTAAGTATCACGGAGGTCCAGTGGAATGAGATGAAGAAGATGTCATACAACACCATCTTCCTGCACATATTGAAAAGTGTCACAAGGGAGTGCGGAGACTCGAAAGATCCATATGTCATTTGGAAGAAACTAGATGAGTTGTTTATTACCAAGATTCTCCCTAATAAAATATCTCTTCATAAACAAATCTTTGCTTTGGATCCTGATAAAGAGTTGCAAGATAATCTTGATACCAAGATGAGGGAAGCATCAAGTGGAGAAGGGCTATTCGTTAGAGGAAGGCCAGCAACTCAGTATGGCAGTAACATACATGGCTACTACCGAGACAAAGGTAGAGGACAAAGCCATGGGAAAACGTGCTCCAAACTGAGATTTGGAGGGAAGAGATGCTACTACTGCCATAAGGAGGGTCATTTCAAGAAAAATTACAAGCAGAAGAGGAATGATGAGAGTCGAGGAAGCCATACCAATGATGGAGAGGCTTCGGTTGCCAAGGAAAAACATCAAGATGATGATGTTCTTGTTGTGTGCTTAAATATGAGCAAGGGGTAAGGAGGCAGCGAGAGATGGATCTTAGATTCCAGGTGCACTTATCACATGTGCCCTCACAGGGATTGGTTCAAGAATTTCAACGAAACCGATGATGGAAAGATTTTCCTGGGGAATGATACTTCTTACCAAGTGAGGGGCACAGAAGATATCCAATTGAGGATGTTTGATGGAATGACAAGGCCACTGAGGAATATGAGGTACCTTCTGGATTTGAGAAGGAATTTGATCTCATTGGGCAGCTAGATTTCATAGGGTACACATACAAAGAAAATGGAGGAAAGATCAAGGTAACCAAGGGATCTTTGATAGTGATCAAAGTAGCAATGAAGGATGGTCTCTATGAGATGATCGAAGACATAGAGATCAAGGATTAAGTAGTAAGCTTGATGGCTAAGATGGATAAGGCAGCCCTTTAGCACACTCACTTTGGGCATATGAGCGAAAAGGGCCTGCAAATTCTTAACAAGGATGGCCTACTTGGTGGTGACAAAGTAAAGGAATTTGATTTCTGTGAGTGTTGCGTTCTTAGGAAGCAACACCAGGTTAGCTTCAACATCGGAGTGCACAAGTCTAAAGGCATTCTTGACTACATTCATACGGATCTTTGGGGGCCAGCAAGAACACCAACACAGGGAGGTAATCTTTACTTTCTGTCTTTAATTGATGATTATTCTAGAAAGATTTGGGTTTATTTGCTTAAAAATAAATCAGATGCTTTGAATAAATTAGTAGTGTGGAAAAGGCTGGAAGAAACTCAAACGGGCAGGGTATTTAAGATGTTAAGAACCGATAATGGCTTAGAAGTTTTTAACAGGGAACTTGATCAATTCTGTAAGTTAAATGGCATTCTAAGACATAGAACGGTTATGAAAGCCCCTCAGTAAAATGGAGTTGCTGAGATGATGAATAAGACCCTTATCGAAAAGGTTAGGTGCATGATTATAGGATCCGGATTACCCAAACGTCTTTGGGAGGAAGTGGTGTCTACTGCTGCGTATTTGGTTAATAGATCACCCTCTAGGGCTGTGGACCTTAAGACTCATGAGGATATGTGGAGTGGTAAACCCCCTGAGTTAGACAACCTTAGAACTTTTGGATGTGCTGCGTTTGTACATCAAAAGGATGATAAACTTAGCCCAGGATCTAGAAAATGTGTGTTTCTAAGATATGGGGAAGGGGCTAAGGGGTATAGGTTGTGGTCCTTAAAGCAAAAAAGATTTAAAATCATAATAAGTAGGGATGTCATTTTTAATGAGCATGTATTTCTCTATTTGGAGAAAACTAACCCTACAGGGGCTAGTGAGCAAACCAGTTCAGTATTTGTGGAGCATAGCATCAAGGAATATTCAATTCATGTAGAGCAAGGAAGGCAAGAGGGTTCGGACCAAGTAGAGCCCATTAATGAATGGCAAGCTCAGGACACTCATGAAGAGCCTGAACTAGAAGAGGATGATGCAGCAAGTCAGAATGACTATCAGCTCACAAGGGACTGGGACAGAAGGCTGGTTAGACCACCTTCGAGATATGGTTTTGCAGATGCTATTGTAGTAGCTTCTTATTCAGAATGAGGGATAAGTGAACCAAAAACTTACGTTGATGCCATGGGATGTAAGGATTCATCAAGATGGAGGCTAGCTATGGAGGAAGAAATGGATTCTTTGAGGAGGAACAACTCTTGGGAATTGGTGAACATTCCAGGAAAGTAGAGAGTTATGGATTGTAAGTGCACTTACAAGATCAAAGAAGGGAACCCTCCAGAAGATAAAGTCCAGAATAAGGCTAGGCTGGTGGCGAAGGGGTTCACGCAAAGAGGAGGCATATATTTCACAGAAACCTTCTCACCTGGACACAAGGTGGATGAAGTGGTGATTATTCTCGTCTATGTCGATGATATACTGTTGGTTGATAACAACAAGGAGAGGATAGAAAGGTTGACATCTCAACTCAGTGAGGAGTTCGAGAGGAAAGATCTTGACCTTACACAAAAAATCCTTGGGATGAGAAGAATTCAGGAAAGGGAGAGAAAAAGGTTGAAGGTTTCCCAGTCTTCCGACATAGAAATGGTGTTGTACAAGTTTTTTATGGACGATGGTAAACCAGTGAAGATTCCCCTTGCTGGTCATTTCAAGTTCTCCAGCGAATGATATCTTAGAACGGATGAGGAGAAGAAGTAAATGGATAAGGTCCCTTACTCTAGTACGGTTGGATTAGTCATGTTCATGATGATAAGCACTAGACTCGATATTTCTCAGGCAACGGATGTTCTCAGCAAATTTTTGAGTAATCCCAGAAAAGAGCTTTGGCTTGGGATGAAGTGGTTGCTAAGGTACTTAAAGGCTCAGTTGCAGCCGGTGGTAGCACTCTCAACAACTAAGGCTGAGTACATAGCGGCTACAGAAGCCATAAAGGAGGCTATGTGGTGCAAAGGGTTGTGCGAAGAGTGGAAAGTCCTAAAATAGTAGGTGGTGGTGTCTTCGGATAGCCAAAGTGCATGACACTTGTGTAGGAACCCGGTGTTCCATGAGAGGACTAACTATATGGATGTTCGGTATCATTTCATTCAGGAAAATGTTACGAAATGATGCATTCATGTGGTTAAAGTCACAATGGAAGAAAATCCTATAGATTTAGGCACCAAAGTTCTACCTCTAAGTAAGTTCAATCATTGCCTTGGATTTCTTAGGGTTGGAGTCGGATGATATGGTGACTCAAGTTGAGTTTGGATACTGAGTTCTCTGCACAATGGGTTCGGGTTTAATCGCTTAGACAAAGGTAGAGATTGTTAGGATTTGTCTAAGGATTAAGCAAGAGAAGAAATTCAGCATCAAGTCAAGGTGTGCACTGCGGCATAGGTGGTGTGCGCTGCGGCCATCAATAAAAGAGGCAGTCTAGGGAGGTGTGCGCTGCGGCTCAGCCTCCCCCATGCCGCAGCACTAAGAAAGGAAGGAAGTGTGGCCCTGTCTTGCTTCGCAGCAAGCCCTGTCCTAAGCCACGACACCAGGCACACCTGGACCTGATGGTTTGCAGCCTCTTGAAGGTGCGTGGAGCATGGTTAAAACACACAAGTTTACTTAGATTCTTAGAGAGCCATGGGACTTTTGTTCTTGAGATCTAAGGGTGGAGATTGATCTCCAAGATTGGATGAGGATGTCATTGCCCTATATAAAGGGTCATCTAGGAGCCATTCAAGGGGTGAGTAATGTAATCATCTCAACAAGAGAGAATGACATGTGAGTGTGTGTGAAATAGAACACATGGTGTGTGAAATAGAACACATGTTGTGTGAGAGTGCAAAGACACTAAACATAGGAGAGACTTATTGTAGAGAGGCTGGTTGTTTAGAGAGAGAGTAGTATAGATTGGATTCAAGGGCTTTATAAAGAATTTTTCTTGCGGAAAAATTCTAGGGAGATACAAATCCTTATCACTTTCTTTTTCTCTTCTTTCGTTCTTCAAGAATAAGGAGATTCTTGAATAAGTGTTGTTGTAATTATAAAGAACTCATTGATTTAGTGCAGATAGCTCGGAAGAGCTCATTGGGACGTAGGCACATTGTCGAACCTTGATAACAATTGCTTGTGTTTTTTCTTTGATTGCTGTTTGATTCCGATTCATTACAAGTCATTCTAGACTTGGGTGTTTGGAAGATCACCACCTGGGCATCTTGAGGTGATTTCCCAACAACTTGTAATAGTAGCTGCCAGTTCTACTAACTCAGGCATTTGAGACTTTTCCCTTTTAAAAGTCTCCAAGTATTCAAACTTAGGTAGAGAAAGAGCAAGATATGATATATTTTCTTTATTGTCTGTGTGCATTCTTGATAGGCTATCAGCAACCACATTGTCTTTGCTTAGTTTGTACGTAATTTGAAACATAAAGCCTAAGAGTTTTATGAGAAAGACTTTTTGTTTAGGTGTTTGGATTGTCTGGTCCATTAGTTCCTTTTGACTCTAATGGTCTATATGAATTAGAAATTTAGACCTAAACAAATACTATTTCCAATGTAGCACTGCTGTAGCAATAGTCAACATTTCTCTAGTGTAAGTTGAGGCCAGTTGCATTGAAAGGCACAACTTCTTACTGAATAATGCAATAGGATCTTCTCCAATCCCATATCCAAAAGCATTAGTTTTAAGCACAAAGGTTTGAGTAAAGTCTGGTAGTGCTAGGATTGGTTTCGAAGTCATTGCAAGCTTTAATTTCTGAAAAAACATTAGTTGAACACTCATTCTAGATAAAGTTGTCTTTCTTAATAAGGTCAGTTAAAGGAAAATCAATAGCAGTATATCATTTGACAAACTTTCTATAGTATCTAGTGAGGCATATGAAACCTCTTAGCTACTTCACAATGGATGGAGTAGGCCAATCTAATATAGCTTGGATCTTTTATGGATTTGGTGCTACACCATGCTCAGAAATGATGTGTTCCAAGTAGTCAATTGAAGTGGTGCCAAAGCTGCATTTAGATAGCTTAGCATACATAGAAATTTTTTAGAGACAAGTTAACACAAGTGTAAGATGATCCAGATATGCTTCAATGGACTTGCTGTAGACCAAAATGTCATCAAAGAAGACTATAAATTTTTTTTCTAAGGTAGGCTTAAAAAATTTGGTTCATTGTAGCTTGGAAAATAGAGGGAGCATTGGTTAAATCAAATGGCATAACTAAGAACTCATAGTGGCCATGATGAGTTCTAAATGATGTTTTCTCAATGTCCTCTTAATGCATTCTAATTTGATGATAGCCAGCTCTTAATTCCAGCTTGGAAAAGATCTTTGCACTATGAAGTTTATCAATCAATTCATCTACAGTTGCTATAGGAAAACTATCCTTGACAGTTACTGCATTAAGCCCTTTATAATCTATATAAAACCTCCAAGGGCCATCTTTCTTTTGTCACTAATAATACTGGAGATCTATATGGACTAGTGTTATGCTACATGTCTCCCATTTGTAATATATCTTTGACTAATTTTTGAATTTCTATCTTATGAAAATGAGGGTGTCTATAAGGTTTGATGTTGACATGAGAAAAGTCAAGCAGCAGTTGGATTTTGTGATCCACTATTTTTGTTGTGGGTAAGCCAGTAGGTTTCTCAAAGACTATTTTAAATTTTTGTAAGATGGTCTGAAATTGTATCTTTGAGAATCAATGACACTTGTTCTTTGGGTTGAGAGTTAGGGATAATCATTAATATAAAGTAAAAAGATAAAGAATCATTTATGGTCATCTTCTTAAGCTTATTGTATCCTACCATATCACATTCTAATCTTTGTTGGCCTTGCAACAATATTGGTTGTTCCTCCCAAATAAATGCCATGGTTAAAGTCCTATAATCAGTGGTGATAGGACCTAATGTTTGTAGCCATTGCACCCCTAACACAACATCAGTTCCTTGGACAGGTATGATAAAGAAATAGATGTTAAACATGTGATCCTAAAGCCAAATTTCTACTACAGTGCACATGCCAATGCAAGATAAGTATTCACCATTTCCTACTTGTACTTTAAAGTGATTGGAAGAGGTAATAGATAATCTCAAGAAGTGTACAATTCTTTTTTGTATACAATTGTGAGTACCACCCTTATCAATCAAGACTTGTAAAGGTTGAACCTCTATTTTTCCTTTTAATCTTAGAGTTTGAGGAGATACATGACCTATCAATGCATGGAAACTAATAACAGGACTAGGATCATTACATTGATGCCAAGTTCCTGGATTAATGTGCTCCTCTAGTGTGTTGTCCTCTTCTAAGTCCAATCCTTCAAATAAGCATAATGTGCCTTATTTTTTTTCACTTGTGTCAATGGCTATACTTCTCATCACAATTAAAGCATAATCACTTCTCCCTCCTTAGTTGCTGCTCTTATAGTGTAAGCCTATTGAAACTGGTTCTTGGTCTTGGCAATGGTGGTGTAAATTGTTGCAGATGTTTAGAGCCTAAAAGAAAAGGAGTTTGAGTTAAAGTTAGTCTAAGACCCCAATTTCTATTGTACATGTATCTCTCAGCCACCTCTACCTCCACCATTCTTGCTGTGCTAATGGCTTCATGTAAACTAAGGGGTCTTTGCAATAAGGTTTCCCTCTTGATGGAAGGTATGAGTCCTGAAATGAAACAACTCTTCAAGAACTGCTCAGTGAAACTAGGAACTTGCAAGATAGTTCTTCAAACTTGTCTTGATAAGCTTGCACAGATATATGCTGCATTAGCTTGTTAGATTGCCTTAAGGATCATTAAAGAGAGAAGGTCCAAACATTTCTTGCAAAGCATGAACAAATTCTTTCCAGACCCTTAGTTAATTAATCTGGTACATCCATTGGTACTAACTTGATGCCAGACCATCCAAGTGAAAAGAGACCAAGTGAGTTTCTGGAAATCCAAAATTTGATAATACAAAAAAATATTGTTCTACCTTGAATAACCAATCTAATGATACAAAAAAATATTGTTCCACCTTGAATAACCAATCTAAAGGGTCTCAAGAAGTGAATCTTGGAACGCCCAATTTATGTAGTTTGAATAGATTGGAATTGTGTGTGCACAGTAGGCTTTTTCTTGATTGTTTTGAGTTGATGTTGCATAAGTCTTAGTTTTATTGAAAGTAGTCTTCAATTCTTTATTGTCAGCTTACATGTGGGTGAATTTCTTGAGTGTGGTAAGTGTTTGAGGGAATTATGAAGGTGAAGAGGATGAAATAGTCAATGAAAGCACCAATGATGCCTTCCTTAACTCAATAAAGATTGACTTGATTCGAGACAAGTCTAAACTCTAAGAAAGTAATTAGAGAGAGGAAGAGAAAATTTTGAGTATTTGATTAATTGCCTCCGATTACACATTACAAGTTTTATCTATACATATTAGAACTAATGAGAGAGTTGAGTTGTTAGTTAGTTAGGATTCTGTTTGAGCCCTAACAATTTTGTAACTAACTTTTTCTTCTTCTTAAGTCTTCTCTTGGTTATCCGGACAGTTGAGGTGGTAAGCCTTGAGCCTCAAGGACTTTCTAGGTTGTATGATAGCTTTTTTCATGACTTGACCTTCCCTTGATGCCTTTATATCGTCAACCTTCCATTGTCTTTATTTGTTTGTAGTTGCATCAATAAGTCACAAAGAGCATCCCATGTCCTTGATTTTACTCTTTAGTTTCTTCATGTTCTTGTTTCTTTTTGTATCTTGTATGACTTTTAACCAATGTGTATATATTTTATTCACAGACTATTCTTCTTCTTCTTCTGCTTTTTCTTCTTCTTGTGGGAGCACGAATATTCAGTGGATCTACTTCTTCCATTAGACTAATGCGATCGTGTAGAATACTCGACATATTAAGTCTATTGTTCAAATTGACTAGGACTGGAAAGGGTGTTTCATCCTCTTGAAAGTAGTCTAAAATGATAGGCACTATATCATGATTTTCATCCTCATTTGAAGGAACGTGAACATTACCATTCGCCTTAACTTTACAAACTACCCACCAATCTATTCTTTCTTTCTTTCTTTTTTTATGGGTATGGTGCGTAGTATACTTGTGTTGCTTGATCCACCAACACAAATGGCTCATCTAAATGAAGACTTGATTTATGTTTTATATCTATAAGACCATGTTTGGGGTGTACTGTAAATGCTCTCTCAGAATCACACTAGTAGCATTTAAACAATACAATTGTGTTACCTTTCCCTATACATTATACTTCTATAACATCTGTCAACATACCATAGAATTCATGTTCATACGCATCATAACAACTACTTTTCGCACATATACCATTATTCATCGCTTTCTTGAATTTTTCGTACTTCTAAGTGTGGAATTTAAATCCATTGACATTATATCCACTATAACAAGTCAAACATTTACGTGGACTAAGTCCTAGCTCTAATATACAGTTGTCAATGGTGTCATCCCTCATAACCTCTATATGATTATATTAATTTGTTTATAATATTGAGTCAATTATCTCATTCAGTGTTTACTTACAATGTCATGAATCCGTTTCACAAAGTTATTTTCGTCGAGGTTTTTAATTTGTTTATCAGTGATAAGAGGTTATTAACGCCTCAACATTTTGTCGTATTGCCTATAATAATGATAAAATGTCTATTTAATAGACATCCAAGTAGTAAACATTAAGTTTTAGACATGAATTAAGCACCCACTCTACATACGACATGATCTCCATGCAATTCAAGAGAATGTATATCTCTGCAACCTTGAACTCATTTTCATCCAAATATCTACTAGTCTCACGACCAAATGCATGACCTAGATAACAGAAAATTGATAGGCATCCATTTGGATCCACATCTTTTTCATCGTCGTTTCAACTAACTTAATTCAACTTTTTTTTAACATTCGGTTCAAAATAGTAGGAGCAAAATTTTGAAGTTTCCTCTATGATATACGTCTAAACAATGGAGCCTTCAATGCACTCTCTATTATGAGATTTTTTTAGGCTATGCATATACTTATTTTGCATATACATATTTATAAAATAATTATATATTTTTTGTCATAAAATGCTTTAATATAAACAAAGATTAATAAGAAATCCCATTTCAAAGGGATACATCCACCAATACTGCACAGAGCCCCCAACTTTACTTCATAAGTTAAATGGATCAGTAAATTCTCCATAAATTCCAAGAATAATGGGAAAATATATTTTCCTGCTTGTATAAGGTCTTACAATGTTTTTCTCAACCAACTTCGTATGCTTAACCCGCAGCTCAGTTGCACATATGTCTCTAAAAAAGTTATTGAGTTCTATTAACAAATCTCATATAGCATCTAACATTCAGTCACATGACGCCAATAATATTAATATCTCCATGAACACATAGTAATTATAACTTTTCATCCCGTAGAACTTTCATCCGTTCACATTCACACACCTAGCTATAGTTGAGGCATACCCATTGGGGAACTTTAACTTCTTCACCAATTTGCACAACACATTCTTTATCTGAGACTTATTCAATGTGTAAGATGCTTTATTTTTCTTAGACTTCCCATTTACTTGAATCAACTTCAACTCTAAACGTTTACAAAAGTTCTTAATTCCTCAATAGCGTTTGAATTCTCTTTGGTTTTACCCTTGACATCCATAACTGTGTTGAAGACATTATCAAACACATTTTTCTAAATAGGCATGACATCCAAATTTTTTTGAATGAGATTTGTTTTCCAATATGGTAATTCCCAAAAGATACTCATTTCCAACTAGTTATGCTCTTGACCATATCTTGGAATATCTTGTTTCTTGGTCGTGTTACCAAATGTTATTTGATCAAAACACAAAACTATAGCCAACACTTTTTCCCAGACAACCGTGGTGGAGGGGAGCCTATCTCGGTTGTACCATTCCTGAAACTGTCCCTCTGCTTTCAAAATGTATGATTCTGAGGCAAGAATTGGTAATGAAAATAAACCAGCAAGGCTTCCTACCATGAGGCAGTCAGAATGACTTGGTATGCTCCATATAGTAAGGACAAACTAGTGGGCCATGAGTACTCCACCCAGAAAGTATATCATATGCGGGAAAATCACTAATTGTCCACAAAAGTGCAACATTCATATTAAAATTTTGTTTCTTACTTGAATTATAAGTAAAAACTTCATTCGTCCACAACATCTTCAACTCATCTAGCAACGACCTTAGATAGACATTCAAATTTTTACTGGGGTGGTTTGGACCTAGAATGGCCAAAGATAAGAACAGTTTATGCTCACTCATGCACATACTAGGAGAAAGGTTGTACAAAGTGACAAAGATCGGGCAACAAGAGTAAGAAGAAACCAAATGACTGAACAAACTGAACCCGTCAGTTGAGAGTCTCAGCCTAACATTTCATGGTTCGAGGTGACATAATGAGTGTTTATCATCAAAGTATTTCCACACCTCACCATCCACCAGGTGGATAAAAAAGTCAAATTTGCTATGTTTGTCCTCCTTATGTTATCATATGTGTTCAACAGTGTTTTTCGACATATAAAGTCTTTGAAATCTTGTTGTGATTGGAAGCTAATGCAACATCTTGTATGGTATGTCCTTTTGGTTCTTATTTCCTGCTTGTTTAGGTTGAAATCGAGCATGGACTCACACAACATAATTTTTCTTTTGCTTGTATTCTTGAGAGTACAATATACAATCATACTGGCATGCATGTATCTTTTGATACCCAACTCTTTCACCATCTTTTTATACTGGTAAAAGTTTTCGGGTAACTTCTCGCCTTCCAGCAACATATTCTTAATTATTAACATCAATTGGTCCTAACAGTTCTCAAACATGTTAAAATATGAGTTACAGTTCAATAGCTGATAGACTGTCGATAACTTAGTATACTTCTTACAGCCTTGCCATAATATCTCATCAGAATTTCTTAACAAATTTTAAAACTTAGTAGCATCACGATTTGGGGCCTCTTTAGCATCCAAGTTAAATTCAAGCTCATCAGCATCCATTACTATGTCCCTCATTAGATTTGTTTATCTGAAACCTTCATCCACTTCGTCAATTCGACTCCTCAAACATCCCCCCAAAAAATTAAATCACGGTGTCGATTCCAAATATTGTAATTCCTAACAAAACATTTTTTTTATATAAGTGCACGGTAACCATGTCTCGCTTTAAAAACTTACTGTTGCTATAAACATAATAAGGACACTGAATAGTTCCCCTATACACATAGCGTTTGTTATTATATGTGAAATTAAGAAATTTTTCAACTCCATTCCTAAATTCTTCCAATACGGCATTATGCACAGCATGACAATCCATCATCTCCGATCAACTGATGTCGTTCTAGCTACTAAAACAATATTGACTCTCAAAGTTATTCTAATTTACAATTAAACTATATATACCTCAAAATAAATAAAATAAATTAAGATTTATGAGGCAATCCCAATTAATACTTTTTTAGTGGAATTCTTTTCAAGAGCATTATTTTACATCCTATACATAAAAGCATATCCCTATTTGCATAATCCCTCATTTTTTGTCATTCGAGAATGAAAGGTAAGATTTGCATCATAAATTATGTTGATAATTTATAGAAACAATCAATTCATACTCAAACTACTTAAATAGCATACATAAGTTTGATTTTACATACCTAATCAACGGGAATAATGGTGGAGTAACAAAAGTAGCGAATACCATTGATATATCGTGTAACCCTGAGAGAAAAAAAATGAAAAAGTATTAGCTAATAAAAAATAAAAAAACAGGTTATCAATATCACTCATGTTGATGCTTTTAGCTTAATATTTATCTAACTTGATAGTATTGAACAAATATAGTAAAACCTAGACTAACATAGCAAAGTAATGCTTAAAATTAAACTAACATAGCAAAACCTAGTACTAACCTAATTTATTTTTATTATTTAAAAAATAATACTTAAATATAAACTAACATAACAAAATCTAACTTAATGTATCAAGATAATCCCTAAATTTAAACTAGCACATCAAAAGTAAGTGCTAACCTAATTTGCATAATTTTTTTCCTCTAAAAAATATTGTTTAAATTTAAGCCAACTCAATTTTTTAATTATTTTTCATAAAAATAATAATTAAATTTAAACTAACAAAAAAATCTAGTGCTTACCTAATTTCCTAACAAATAAACTACTATATATGAACAATTAAAATAAATAGCACTTGAAATATATACTATTGTAAGAAATAACAACAAATATTTAACTAAAAATGGAAAATAAGAAGTGAGAGAGAAAGAGAGAGAGAGAGAAAGATACCCGTGAGAGAGATCCTGATTGGCTGTGAGAGAGATTGTGCGATGTTGGGTGGAGAGGGAGGGAGAAAAGAATAAGAGAAAGAAAAGAGAAAGAAGAAGAGAAAAAAAAGAGAGGGAATGAGAGAAAAAGAATAGAAAGAAAGGAGAGAGAGAAATAGTGGTGGAGGAGTGAAAGAGAATGTGTGGTGGTGGTGGGTGGAGAAAAAGAGGAAGAAATAAGAAAGGAGAAAGAAGAAGAAGAGAAATAGATTTCGCTCAATAGATTAGGGATGAGATTGTCGTTGCAAATGGGATTAAAATGCCTCGCAAATTTTTTTTTTTAAAATTGTTTTAGTAAATTAAAAAAATTCTTATATGTGATTTACATATGTCTGTCGCAGAAATTTTTTAAAATGGTTAAAAAATAAATGAAAAATAAAAATATATATTTTTAAAAAAATTAAAGTTTTTTGTAATAGAATATTATATATCTACGAGGGAAATATCTATCACACTTAGTATCTATGACAGACAAAAAATTTCCTTATCGATATATATTTTCAGCGACGAAAATTGATCCATCGCTGAAATTTTTTTTTTGTGTAATGTGGATTTAGGGTTTTGAAACTCACCTATTCAGAATAGACAAACACGAGCAATGTGCGTTCCATCCTTCACTCCTTTGTCTCAAAGTGTATTCCAAGTTCAAGTCCTTAATTGGTTTCTCGAATAAATGGAGAAAAAGATTACTGAAATGAAATGGTTGAACAGAAAAAGAAAAATGAGTGTTTGATCTGATTTTGGGCCTATAGTGCTTAGAACGCGTAGTTAGAGTTTAGGGTGGTTATTGAGTCTATATTAAATGAGAAGTGATGTGGCCCAAAATACTCCAGCCCAATGAGCGGCCCATTAAACTCCCCGCCCAATAAGAGACTCAACAAACTCTTCGGTCCAATGAGAGGCCCAGCAAACTCTCCAGCCCAAAGAGCACTCTGACCCAGTAGACTCTCTGGCCCAATGAGTACTCCGACCCAAATAGAGAACGGTCCATTAACCCTACACACGCAACCACCCTACGACGTGCTACCCTACAGCCGCTCGCACGCGCAACCCTACAGCCAGCCGCCCTACAGTGCGCCGCCCTGCAGCCACCCTATGGCACACCACAACTACCCTAAGACGCAGCCTCCTGAGCATGTAATCAATGCCTCCCCACCGGTAGACGGCTATAAATAGGCCAAGGTATGGATTTTATAAGGCATTCAGACAAAAAATCTACTTACACTCCAGCTCATTTAACCCTAGCTCTCAGCCTCCTCGCCCCCTCTTTAAGCTTTCGTTCTAACTTAAGCTTCGAAGTGCCCTCGGGGGTCTTCCCCTCCCCACCTTCCAAGGGTCTTCAGTTCACATTTGCTTCCTATGCAGGGTCCAGGCCAAGTCAACATTCAAGCCTCATCAGTATCCATCACATTTTGGCATCAACAGATTGGCGCCGTCTATGGGAAGCCACAATCTCTCGCTACAGTTAAAACGAAGAAGTACAAAAAGAACTCATCTGTCACGATACTGCCAAGAAACAGTACTAGAAAGACAGACAAGGAAGCCCCAACAGCATGCTAGCCCCTATCAGAGGCAGTGATCGCAGTCACCAATCTGGACCCAGGTTCCCCACAATCCCCGAGCATGCCACCCCTGGACCAAGCGGGAGGCCCCCTGCCAGAGAGCAATGCCCTCATCTCTCCGAAATCGACTCTCCTAATTACGAAGAAATTGCTGCACACCTTCAAGCTCCAGTGACTCAAGTCCAGTTCCAGGAGCTCTCCAGAATGATAGCCAGCCTAGTGGCCCAGGTTCGGGGAGGAGGTCAACAACCTCCCATCTCTCCTCACCAAGCTTCAGAGCAAACAGAGCCATCCAGCAGAGATGACCTAACCTATAACCAGCCTCCTACTGAGACCTCATTGCATTGCAGCCAATCCAAGGAGAGCTCCTCCTCAAAAAGCAACCTCAACTTAGATAAAAAGTTTGAAGAAATGGAAGGAAAGATAGACTTGGCTCTGAGACATAAGAATCTCAGTATCATGGAAGAGCTCTGCATCCAAGACCCTCCATTCGCAGAGGATGTTCTCGAGACCCTGCTTCTACCCAACTTCAGGATGCCTCAAGTCAGAATGTATGACGGCTCCATGGATCCTATGAATCACCTGCAGCACTACAAAACAACTATGATGTTTGCACCGGAGCTCCAAACTAACTCGGCGCCCACCTAGAGACATGAATGAGATCTTGGCCTGAGCTAAGAAGTGTATGCTGGCAAAGGATGACCAAGCCTTCAAAAGAGAGAGATGGAGAAGCTGAGAAGAAGAGGAAGAACCCCGACCCTCAGAGAGGAGTGGTCAAGAGGCTCCATCAAGAGAACAGGTATCGACCCCACCCCCGAGTAGACGGATTCACCCCTCTCAATACGACCAGGACCAACGTCCTCATGCAACTCCAAAATAAGTCTGTTCTCCAATGGCCACCCAGTAAGCTGCATCTCGGGGGGGACCAGAGACGGTGGTGCTGGTTCCACAAGAACTATGGTCATGACACTGAGGAATGCCACAACCTGAAGGAGCAAATTGAAGCTCTTATCAACCGGGGATACCTAAAAGAAGGGCTCAGTCTGAAAAAACAGGAGGTGGCAACCACCACCCGAGTCATCAAAACAATTTGCGGAGGCCCGACAGCGGGAAGTAGTTCAGGACAGAGTGGTAAAGCATACACCAGGGCCATAGCTTCCGTTAGTGATCCCCACAAGAGAATGAGAACAGAGCCAGTGATCTCCTTTACAGAAGAAGACTTAGAAGACGTACAGACACCTCACGATGATGCAGTGGTGGTATCTCTCTTGGTAGCCAACTGTGAAATACAACAGGTCTTGATTGACAATGAGAACTCCACAGACATTATTTTATGATGCTTTCTAATGCATGAAGCTGAAGAATAAGCACCTAGAACTAGCCCCGACCCCCCTCTATGGTTTCGGTGGATCTCCAGTGTTCGTCGAAGGAAGCATAGTCTTCCCAGTAACTGCAGGAACAGTGCCAAGGACCTCCACAGTACAGACTACCTTCTTGATAGTCAAGCAATCCTCTTCCTACAATATGATCATCGGTCGACCCACCCTCAACAAATTGAAGGCCGTTATCTCCACTTATCACCTGAAAATCAAATTTCCCACTAGTAAAGGTGTGGGAGTGATCAGATGAGACCAGAAAGTCTCCCGGGCCTGCTACCTAAACGTTGTCAAAGAAAGGAAGAAGACTAAGGCCTTGTCTCTCGAAGTAAAAGATCACGGGACGAGATGAAAACCCCAAAAGGATGACCTGTGGATGAGCTAACCCCAATACCCCTCGGGGAGGACCCTACCCGAACCATCCAAATAGGCGTAAGCCTCTCTAAAGAGCACATGAAAGAGTTCTTCTCTATTCTCCAGAAAAACAAAGACCTGTTTGCCTGGTCAGCATCAGACATGCCGGGGATCAACCCTAGCATTGCCTGAATGTGGACCCCAAATGCAAGCCAGTCATTCAGAAGAAGAAGACCTTTGCCCCCGAGCACCAGGTGGCTATCAACACTGAGGTAGATAAACTGTTGGAAGCCAGTTTCATCAGAGAGACAAGGTACCCCGAGTGGGTGTCAAATGTGGTAATGGTCCGAAAAGCCAGTTGTAAATGGTGTATTTGTATTGACTTCACTAATTTAAACAAAGTCTACTAAAATGACAGCTTCCCTCTCCCTCAAGTTGACCAGATGATGGACGCCACCTCAGAGCATGAACTCTTTTCTTTCGTGGACACATACTCCAGCTACAATCAAATCTTCATGCATAAACCAGACTAGGACGAAACTGCCTTCATCACTGATCGAGGGTTGTACTGCTATATAGTCATGCCCTACGGGCTCAAATATAGTGGGGCAACCTATCAGAGGTTGGTAAACAAAATTTTCAAGGAGTAGATAGGGTGAAATATGGAGGTCTATGTGGATGACATGCTAGTCAAAAGTGCAGAAGTATGAAACCATTGTTCCTACTTGGAAGAGGCATTCGGAGTACTGCGCAAACACAATATGAGGTTGAATCCATCCAAGTGTGCGTTCGGGGTAACAAGGGAAAAATTCCTAGGGTTTATGATCACCCAAAGAGGAATAAAAGTCAACATAGAAAAGATAAAGGCCATCCTTGATATGGCCCCCTAAGTCCGTGAAAGAAGTCCAGCGGCTCATCGGCAGAGTCGCAGCCTTGAACTAGTTCATGTCTAAATTTGCGGAAAGATGTTTGCCTTTCTTTAAGGCCATCAAGAAAGCAAAAGATTTCTCATAGTCCGCGAGTTTCTAAGAAGCCTTTGAAGATTTGAAGAGATATCTGAGTTCACTACTGCTCTTAACCAAGCCGCTCCCGGGTGAGGAGCTATTCCTTTATTTGTCAGTCGGGCAGAGCATTGTGGCATCTGTCCTCATCCGGGAGGAAATAGGCATCCAGAAGCCCATTTACTATGTCAGCAGAATTCTCCACGAAGCTGAGACAAGGTATCCTTCTATTGAGAAGATGGCTTATGCCGTAGTAATAGCTGCATGTAAGCTCCGACCCTATTTCCAGAGGCATACCATCATCCTCCTGACAAATCAGCCCCTAAAGTAGGTTCTGCATAATCCAAATGTTTCTGGAAGAATGGTAAAGTGGGCAGTAGAGCTAGGAGAGTTCGACATCTGCTACGGGCCCTAATAGGAAATCAAAGGCCAGGCATTGGCCGACTTCATTATAGAGACAACCCTGTCCATGGATCCGGGCGAGCCTACAACATCAGTGGCCAATGAACCCCTTCCAAGGTGGACCCTCCACATAGATGGATCATCTAATTCACTGGCGAGTGAGGCAGGACTCATTCTTTGTAGTCCAGAAGGATTTACAATCGAGTACGCGTTAAGGTTTAAGTTTAAGACCTCCAATAATGAGGCAGAGTACGAAGCCCTCCTAGTTGGTCTAAGATTGGCCAAAGCATTGGCCGTCGAGGTTCTGGATGCATTCAGCGACTCTCAATTGGTAGTAAGTCAGGTAAAGAGAGAATTTGAAGCTTGGGGAGAGAAGCTCGCCAAATATCTCCAAGAAGTAAAGAAGCTCGCCGCCAACTTCAAGCTATTCCCGATAACTCAGATCCCCCGAGCTAAAAAATCCAAGACAGATGCTTTGGCCAACTTGGCCTCCTCCCGATGCTTGGCACCAACCCAAGCGGTCTACTAGGAAATCCTCTCAGTCTCGAGTATAGACGAAGCTCCAGTCCTACCAGTGAAAGAGGAAGCAACATGGATGGACCCAATCCTCCTGTATTTGAGGGAGGGCATAGTACTCGAGCAAAAAGATCAAGCTAGTAAGCTAATCTCCTATGCTTCCCAGTTCACCCTCATTGAAGGGCAATTGTACAAAAGGGCTCTAACCCTGCCTTACCTACGGTGCCTCGGGTCGCGAGAGGCCGACTATGCTCTCCGAGAAGTCCATGAAGGAATATGTGGAAATCACTTGGGAGCTTGGGCCTTAGCCTTCAAAGTTCTCCGCCAAAGGTATTATTGGCCCTCGATGAAAGATGATGCAGCTGATTTAGTCAAGAAATGTGAGAATTGTTAATGATATTCTCCGATATCGCTCCGACCTGCAAACCCTCTTGTCTTCATCACTAGTCCCCTCCTCTTCGCAATGTGGGGGATGGATATCCTCGGCTCAAAATACTCCAGCCCAATGAGCGGCCCATTAAACTCCCAGCCCAATAAGAGGCCCAACAAACTCTCTGGTCAAATGAGAGGCCCTGCGAACTTTCCAGCCCAAAGAGCATCTTGGTCCAGTAAACTCTCCAGCCCAAAGAGCACTCCGGCCCAATAGACTTTCTGGCCCAATGAGTACTCCGGCCCAAATAGAGAATGGTCCATCAACCCTACACATGCAGCCACCCTACGACGTACCACCCTACAGCCGCTCGCACGCGCAACCCTACAGCCACCCTATAGCGCGCCGCCCTGCAGCCACCCTATGGCACACCACAGCCACCCTAAGACGCCGCCTCCTGAGCATGTAATCAACGCCTCCCCACCGGTAGACGACTATAAATAGGCCAAGGTATGGATTTCATAAGGCATTCAGACAAAAAATCTACTTACGCCCCAGCTCATTTAACCTTAGCCCTCGGCCTCCTCGCTCCCTTTTTAAGCTTTCGTTCTAACTTAAGCTTCGGAGCGCCTTCGGGGGTTTTCCCCTCCCCTCCTTCCGAGAGCCTTCAGTTCACCTTTGCTTCCTGTGCAGGGTCCAGGCTATGTCAGCATTCAAGCCTTGTCAGCATCCATCACATTTTGGCATCAACAAGAGGTAATAAGATCTTTACAATTATGCGTTTTGTTTTTGTGGAGTCAAAAGTCAACCGAAATTGATGTGTCAATATTAATCATGAATGAGAAATGCAAATATGTAATAACAAACAAAAAGGATATAAGGATAATTACTACTAAACTACAAGGATGTTTTATAGTTATCCCTTTGATTAAGGGTGTGTTTGCCAGACTCAGTGATTTGTTGTGCCAGGCCTCCCACTTCAAAAATACCCAATTTTTGCGTAGTATATTTTTTGGTTTCGGAAAAATCTCTACAGTATGATGACTACTGTTTTTTTGTATCGCCACTTTGAGAATCTTGTGTTGGGGTGGCAGTTACACCTAACTGTATCCTTGTTTTCCAGCACAGCCAACTGTATCTCAAAGATTCTCTTCCTAGCCCATTATGATTGGCTTTTAGTGATAAATTTTGAATGAGTATATAAAATATTTGTTAACCGTCTTTTTAGGATCTGATAGCTCATTTATATTTTTTTATTTTCGTGAAAACCCTTTTAGTTTTATATCCTATTAGAGTTGGCTGGTTCCGACTCATTTATTTTATTTTTTTAAGAGAATTTTCAAAGAAAATAAAATATCACATGGTAATCTGTAAACAGATACCGTACACGGTCTCCCTCAATTTAAAAAGAGATTCAAGAGCCGTTGAGAAGGGTACTAAACCAGAAGTATCTACGGACGTTGTCCGTATATGTCACAAAGTCATAAGTAAGCTTCCATAATTTGGGGGCATATAATTGCTATTCTGCGGTGCCGGTAGCTAATTCATGTTCAATGACTTGTAACTGCCGTCACGCAATCAGGCGTGCTTCAAGCTCTGACTTGCCCAATTGACGTGGTCAACAAACAAAAATATCAGTTTGTCTCATTATGCTCATAAATTCGTACATTCGGCAGTATTTTCGTTATAATATTGCAGAATATATCAATTTCATTAGTGCTTTTTTTTTTTTCTTCAAATGAAACTTTTCAGTGTCTAAACTTGTGATTTAATGGACAGTTATCGGATTAAAAAAGAATACAAATTAAAAATCTCACTCTTAAATAGATTATATCAATAATTTTGTTTTTTTTAATATTTTCTTTAACAATTTGGATATTTTTAATACAATTTTCATAATATTGAAAAAACTGAAAAACGGAAAGAAAAAAAAAAGTGGTTTCCAACTTTTCTAATATTATATTAAAAATAAAAATTATCGTTTCCAAATTATGTTAATAATATCTAAGTTGTTGAAAAAATGTTAAGAAAAATAAAGATGAAAATAAAAAATATTTTTCACAACTAAACGAGTCTTAATAATTTTCTTTAACCCTTGTTTAATATTGTTGAAAAGTGAAAAAAAATAAAATATAAATAATATTCATTAATTTTACCATTATATCTTTTATGATGTTAATAGATATTAACGTAAGAGATTATACAAAAATTAATTGATAAATTAATAATTTCACATATTTTTTTGATATATTTTTTTTAATCCTAAATACAACTGAAAAACATAAGTTCCCATTGTAAAATCATTTATAGTACCCAAATGCAGTTAGTTTGGCTCATACCCAATACGCGCCAGCACAATTGTTTCCTTGCTAACCGCAAATCACAACGACACACTTGTCAGTCGACACAGAAGAAAATGATAGAATCAGATTGATAGGCTGTTTTGCTTTGTCGTTTTGCTGATACTGCACGAAATGCATTTAAAAGTGGTTGGATTCTCTCAATTCATAATAATGTGAACAGCCTGTAGTTTACAGCTGGGTTGATTGCAACCTTTAGAAAAAAGCTAATTGCATGTGTAAGCACAAATGTTGACAACCTGTTTCTTATCATTTATAAGTGGTCCAACAATATGGGCCTCATCTTAAGCCTATAAACATGCTTTACAGATGGGCTGAAACTATTTTTGGACCATAAAAGGCCTTCTCGGCATACTTTTGATTAAGGTGCCCTAGAAACGGAAGGGTTCTGGTTTTATGCAAGAAACCTTTGTACTTGACCTGTTTAGCATATGCAAATCAAAGCCCACGAAGGATACCATGTTGTGAACAAACCCAAAATTTTTAGCAAATCTGCTAACGCTCAATGGGTTTGTAGATTTTGCTGGGTTTTTAAATAAATTTGGGCAGCTCATGGGAGTAGGTTTTCTTTTCTTTTTTTAATCAAATACAAACAAGTTAAGACACTGGACAAACAGGGTATCACTCGTTTGTGGGTTGTACAAGACATGGAAAATTCGTTTTCCTCACTAATTTTAGAGAGGTTCAAATGTTCAATCAATCCCTGCAGCTAAGAGCAGAGGAGATATTTCCTGTTCGTTTCTTGTAGGTTATTTTTTATTTTCTTTTTTTCCTTTTTAAAGACTTAAATGTTATTGTTTTGATCTGATTGTTATGTTTACCTAGTTTGGTTGTTTTATTGACTTCTGTTAATGATGTGAACAGTGGCTGATTGGCGTATGAATATGGGTTTTGATAAAGAAAAAGATTACTCTTATTTTCTGTAATTTTTGTGATTGTAATAAACTTATGAAAGCTAACATCCTGATGCAGCAGGATTCAAGTCAGATGATGTAGAGTTGTCAGATAGCACGTTGTTGGCACTGAGGTACCTAGAGTTGGTAGATCAGCGTAAAACTGACAGGTGGACTATCTAGAACGGGTTACGGGCTCATATCGGGTCCCGGAGACCCTAGTTTGATTGGAAACGAGCTTACGGGCAAAACTTAAGCCTTAAGCATCGTCATTTTTAAGCCAAAAAACAACGTTTAGGCCCTCAATTTGGTAGTTTTCAGTTTTTAGGAAACTTTTTATTTTATTTGCAATTACTAGTTTTTAGGAAACTTTTTATTTTATTTGCAATTACTTTAAATTTGGCCTTAATTTAATTTTTCCTATTTTAGCTTGACCTTATAAATAAGGTTTTAGGGTTTAGTAAACATTATTATTATATTTGCATAATTTTAAATAAAACATCTAAGCTGTTTCTCTGTATTGTTTAGGGTTTTTTCTTGTGTTACTCCCTGTGAACTATTTATTCGACTAGCCTGCAGAATAATCACTATTCTGCCCAGCGTCAGTTGGTATCAGAGCTTCAGCGTTTTCCTAGGGCAAGATTTCATCAGTTCCATGGCTGGTGGTCGTGGTCGTCGCGGGCAGGTTCCGAACGAGGAAGCCCCACGCCGTGATCGTAACGTTTAGGATGCGATGATTGAGGATTTACAACGGCAAGTTACAGAGTTAACCCAGCGTCTAGCGGTGCAGAATTTCGGTGATCGTGAGATTGAAGATCACAATTTCGATTCCAGCTTCGAAAACCCGCATCACAATCCTGCTCGATTCTGGGAGCACCATGGTCAGGAAGAACGTTATGGAGACCTCAGTTTCAGAGTGGATCTGCCTGAGTTTTCTGATACGTTACAGACCGAGGGATTCGTCGATTGGTTGAATGAAGTAGAGCGTATTTTCGAGTATAAGGAAGTCCCAGATCGTGTCAAGGTGAAACTGGTCGCCATCAAACTGAAGGGTAGAGCATCTGCGTGGTGGGAGTAGTTGAGGCGCTCACGTGACCGGCAGGGCAAGGCCAAGATCACAGATTGGGAGAAGATGAAGAAGAAGATGAAGGGTCACCTCCTTCCTTTTGGCTACACTCAAACCTTGTTTCAGCGACTTCATTCGTTGAGGCAGGGCACGAGATCTATGGATGATTACAAGGAGGAGCTCTATCAATTGATAGCCCATAATAATTTATCCGAGACAGAGAAACAGATGGTGGCACGGTATTTAGGGGGATTACGGCAACCCCTACAGGATGTCCTCAGCCTTCACTCGTTGTGGACAGTTTCAGAAGCATATCAGCGTGCACTTGCGGTGGAAAAACAGCAGAACAAGAGGCCAATGAACAAAGGTGATCAAAATAGTCGGCCAGTTCACCCACAGAAATCCCGTCCTGCCCAGCAACCACCCCAAGGTAACCCTAACCCAAATATTAGATGTTTCAGATGTGGTGAACATGGGCATAAATCAACTGAGTGTAGGAAGCCTGCTAGTAATAAGGGCAAAAATCTCCTGATTGAGGACGATGGGGTAGACAAAACTGAGGAGATTGGAGAGCCTATGTATGACGATGATGAATATGGAGATGTGTTGTATGGGGATGGCCATGAGACTCTGGTCGTTTGTAAGAGTCTACTGACCCCCAAGGGCGATTTAGGGGACGATTGGTTGAGGACCAATATTTTCTACATGACCTGTACAGTTGTCGATAAAGTCTACAAAATGATCATTAACAGTGGTAGTTGTGAGAATGTAGTGTCTGAAGAGACTGTCCAGAAACTGCAATTGAAGACAGATCGTCATCCTAAGCTGTATAAATTGTCGTGGATGAATAAAGGTAGTGAGGTAACAGTAGATAGACGATGCCTAGTGTCTTTTCCGATTGGTAGGAAATATTTTGATAATGCTTGGTGTGATGTTGTGTCTATGGATGCTTGTCATGCATTGTTTGGTAGACCTTGGTAGTATGATCGCAGTGTTATTCATGATGGGCGAAAAAATACATATTCCCTTAGCATCAAAGGGAAGCAGATTGTGTTGGCACCTCATCGGGAAGGAACCACTCCTACCCCGGTAACCAATAATACTAATCTGCTTTCGATATCCAGGTTTTTAGCTGAGGTTGAGCGTGGAGACGTGGTCTATGCTCTGCTGCCTTGTGGGAATAGTGCAGCAAACATGAATCCAGATTTACCAGCAGAGATGCAGCAGCTGCTAGCAGAGTTTTCTGACCTGATACCAGAGTATCTTCCTCCTGGGTTGCCACCTGATGTCTTTAATGTGAAACATCTGAGTCCTTGTTTTGTGGATTCTGATGAAACTATTGTGAACTCGAGGACGAGTTCTTTCCAACCCGAGGCGACTGATGCAGGAGGATCTGAGTCAGATGATGCAGAGTTGTCAGATAGCACGTTGTTGGCACTGAGGTACCTAGAGTTGGCAGATCAGCTTAAAACTAGCAGGTGGACTACTTAGAACGGGCTACGGGCTCAGATCGGGCCCCGGAAACCCTAGTCTGATTGAAAATGGGCTCCCGAAAAAAACTTAGGCCCTAAGCATCATCATTTTTAAGCCAAAAAACAACGTTTAGACCCTCAATTTGACAGTTTTTAGATTTTAGGAAACTTTTTGTTTTATTTCAATTACTAGTTTTTAGGAAACTTTTTATTTTATTTGTAATTACTTTAAATTCGGCCTTAATTTAATTTTCCTATTTTAGCTTGACTTTATAAATAAGGTTTTCGGGTTTAGTAAACATTATTATTGTATTTGCACAATTTTAAATAAAACATCATAGCTATTTCTCTGTATTGTTTAGGGTTTTTTCTTATGTTACTCCCTGTGAACTATCTATTCGACTAGCCTGCAAAATAATTGCTATTCTGCCCAGCGTCACATCCACTTTCATCCTCATTCAGAATTTAAAAAACTTATGGATATGGAATTTTAGGAACTACGTCACTTATATGTTATATTCTCTAAGCTTTAGGAATTAGGACTAATTGCTTTTATATCACTCCTTCCACCCACCTTAATCCTCAGAGTGTGTGCATTAATCAAAACATAAATCATTTTTTTGAGTTACTTCACTACAAGATAATTGACATTCGTCGGCGCTTCATAAAAACACCGCAATAAAATAACCTCCGTCGCTTCTTTTGTGGCGCTTCCTTGAAGCACCGTTATATGTTTTTTGAATATTGCGGCGCTTCAAAGCGCCGTTATATGTGAATCTTAATACATATAAGCACCGCAATATACCGGCCCTTGAAAGCGCCGGAATATGCTCCTCTGCATATACCAGCGCTTTAAAGCACCGGAATATGAAATGGGTTTCGAGCATATTTCGGCGCTTTCAAGTATCTATTATTGTTTTGGTGAATATTTTATTCCAGTTCTATGGATCACGGTATTGCAAAATCTGATTTCAAGCAGCTTCGATTTAGTTTGGCTTCTAGAAGATTTGGTAGCTGGTGTTTATGCCTTTTGTAGTGCTTTCGTCTTATGTTTATTAACATATATAAAATGTATTATAGAAATATATATAAAAAAATAAGCATGGGACTGTATTTTTATTTTTCATTTCCATGAGGTTTTATGGAAATATAGGGGAAATTCTGCCCGTTTTTCTATAAAATCTGATAAACAACTTTTCTATTATGAAACTTTCACTGCATAATCTTTAGGAGCGTTTAATCTTTATTGTTTCGTAATTGTAGGTAACAGCTGAAGCTCGTGTTGCCGAACTTGTTGCAGCTTCAGGATCCTCTGATGTTAGCAATAATTTAGCAATACAAAATGAAGTCTTCACCGAGCTTATGGGTGAAGAGAGTTCTGGTCGTGTCCGAGGTCAAGGGTTTGGAGTTACACCCTCTGCTGTGTATGGACTTTCAGCTCAAATTAGGAATGATCTGGGATACAATGACGCTTATGCTAAAGAGATAAATAGTTTGAGAGTATAAATAGAAAAAAACTATCAACAGCATGCGCATCAGATTCGAGAAATAACATCGAGGCACAATTATCAAATGAACAATATGCAACCCCAGGTTGATGAGCTGAAGTCTTTACTACAACAGTTGGTTAATAGAGGACTTCATAATTGATTTCGTGATGGTAAAATAATTTTCTATACTACATTCCATTACTTTGTTTTGTATGAATTTTATATGTTAACTATGATTGTTTTTTGTGTAAATGAGATGACTTTTGTATTGAGTAAAGGAATTTTTATGGATATTTGATGGTACATTTTATATATTAAAGAACATTTGAATTTTTATGGATTTGATAGTATATTTTATTTATTGAAGGGTGAATAGTGTTGATATTTAAGCCAAAATAATGTAAAAACACAATTAAAACCACTCTATTGCATCACTTTTAGCGGCGCTTAAAAGTGCCTCAATATGCATAATATGTCCGCAATATAGCGGCACTTCTAAGCGTTGGTATATTTCGACGCTTAAAAGGGCTGAAATATACTGGCGCTTAGAAGCGCCACTATATTGCATCACATTATGGCGCTTTCTTTAAGCGCCGGTATTTGCTCTTCAACACCACACATACCAGCGCTTATTGCAAGTGCCGATATTGCATATTGCGCACTTTAAAGCGCCGAAATATGCTAAAAAAACGCTGGCGTTAACCTTTTATCTTGTAGTGCTTTTTCTTTTGAAAATTAAGGTTCTTTTGCTTTCAGTAAAGAAACCAAAAATTAAGATTCTTTAACACTTGCAGCCAGGCTCATTGTCAACCTCAAAAGTTTCTCAATGCCTCAAAAATCTTATTGTTATTTCCTATAATTTTCTGGTTTCTTTTTTTATTTTTAATTGACTTTTTAAGTTAGGTGCTATGAACTTGCTTATTGTCTTTTTTTCCTTAAATCATTTTCATTTATGATTTGTTAATTGAGCATTCGTTACAAGATGATTTGTGGGGTGAAGCCTAGAATTAACATTTATGGATTGGATTGTGTGATTCATTTATTAAGTAAGATTTAGGATCAATTGTTTAAAGAATCGAATGCGCAATCGTATGAAGGATGAATGGTTGAATGATTGTATGGTTACATTCAATAAAAGAGATGCTTTTGATAGTATTGAAAACGAGAAAATCCTATGTCGATACCAAAAAATGAGATCACATAAGGAACAATTGTAAATAGAACTAGTACAAATGTTTCATTTTTGTTAGTTTTTGTAATTAAAAAAAAATGGTAATGATTTTGAGTGGTATGAAAAAAGTATGTATTCAAGTTTAGAAATATAAAAATATATTTTGCTTTGAGAAAAAAATGTAATCAATGTTTATATTACTTTTGTTTTCAAATATGTACATTTATTATTTATATATGCCATCTCAACTAACAAAAATTTCTACATTGAAAAAGATATGTTATATTTTTAAAAAAAGATATATTTGTTAGGAAAAAGATATGCCACTACTCACTCCTTACATAATTTTGGGCCGACAAAAGATATGTTATATTACGAAAAAAAATTTTGTCTAGCTTGGGTTTATGAAAAATACATGACACAAGAGTTTTATCTTACAATTGAATAAAAAAAAATCTTTTTTTCTCTCATTTTTCATGTCATTCAATAGTGAGATGAATCTTTGTGCTATATATTTTTTATGGACTTATGCTAAGCAAGAACTTCTCGTTTTGTTACTATGGAAATCAAGTTATGAGCCGAAAAGGGTCAATAACTAATTAAAGTCCCGTATGCAACTAAAATGAAGCATCATCTCAAATTGAGAATTGAGAATTGAGAATTGAGAAATTTTCAATTATTAAAATTTATACACACGTATGTCTTGAACCTCTGATCACAGAAAGTAAAATTTATATGAAGTTCCTTACAAGAAGTTCGTGAAGTCCCTGTTAAAATTTTCATATTTACCACAATAATATTAATGATTGTTACCTATTAACTAAAATATATTAATAAGAATTTGACATTTATAAAAAACAAATATATTTTGATAAATTTTAACTTATGATCTAAACTCTAATTTTTCGCACAAAATTTGATAAGTTTTAAATCGTTGAAAAAATGTGACTTAAATTGTACACTAAAGTGATAATTTTTTGTTGAAATTTTGTATAATTAATCTATTACATGAAGTTTATTGAATTGTAAAATCTGATTTCGAATTTTAGAAGTATTTTGATCTTTAAAAGAGCTTCACGAAATTCATGTGATAAACTCCGATAAAGTTTTGCTAGATTAGAAAATGGTCAAGAAATTATCTTTCCCAACGCTCCAAAGTGGGCAAAACTCAAATTGAGAGATTAAGATTTAAAATTTTAAAATTCATAATCCAAAAGAAAAACAACAATTTAAATAACTTTTTTTTGCTAAGCAATATGACTTATCTACTTTTGTCTCATAACCTGATAACTTTCCACTAAATATATTTGACAAGGAAAAAAAATAAGAAAATGAAAAATTAGTATGATAAAAAAAAGTAAAACTATTGCTTTTTTTCGTTTCAATGTTTAATAAAGAGAACAGAAAATAAAAATAAAAATAAACTATTTTTTTTTCTTTTATTATATAATAAAAAAAATACATTTCATCTTTTGTTTTTTGCCCTTATACAAAACTTTAGTGAGTAGTAGTGATCAATGTTATAAAAATTAAGCACGAGTGATGCGGAAACAACCCCTTTGACAGCATGAAGGTATATTTTGTTGCGCTTGTAAGTTTTATTGATAATTTTTTTATAATTTTATTAAAAATATTAAAGTATTTAAAATAAAATTTTGCGTTATTAATGTTAATGATAAAGATGTTTATTTTATTGTCATGGAAACCATACATTTATCTTTATTTTTTTTAAGCTATCGATAGTGTCTCCTCTCTTTCACTAGTTTAGGTTAATTAAAACTTCATTGATAGTTTTAAAGTGTTTTATTGATAACGTTGAATTAAAATATTAATATTATTAATAAAAAATTTAAAATTATAAATAAAATTTTAATTGATTGAACCAACCATAAAAATCCGCGTACTAAAAAATAGAACAAATTTGAGTTTTATGCTTGACAACAGTATAAGCACGTGAGAATAGTATGTATACATAACTGAGTGTAGGACCTAGGCCCATTAATGTTATTAGCATTTACCTTCTCTGTCCATCTATGAATCCTGTAGTGACCCTTTTTGAGAGCGAGGACCTATCAATCACCCTTCTTGTTAAAAAAATCAACAGTCAAATATAAAAATAAAGATTTGAAACAAAAGCTTAGATGGTGTTGATGGATACCTGTGAAGTTTAAAAACTATACTTACATTCTTGTATTTTAAAAAATTATAGTAATATTATTTGTTTTATTTATAATTTAAGTTTTGAGTGATATTTACAATCTTAAGGTTCATTTAGTTAGAGAGATTAAAATAGAATTAGACTATTTTCACGCTATATTTAACTTAAGAGATTCACGTTTATGCGAGATTAGAATGAAATAAAGTTAGCATTAATCCCACTTATTTTAGTCCCATCTCCTACCTGGGATACTTCTTTGGGATTAATTTTTTCTTCCTTCATTTTATACTCCTGACAGGCATGCCTGATCTTTATCTTCCTCTTCCCTTTTTCCTTGTCATTTCTTCTTTCTCCTCTTCTTTTTTCTTCTTCTTCGTCTTCTTCTTTTCTTTTTTTTTCTTCTTCCTCCTCTTGCTTAGATCTATATTGCCTTTCCTTATCATCTATTTTTTCTTCTCCTTTGCGCCGCTCCTGGGTTTTCGAAGGTATGGGTCTAATTTGGGCTCCTCTGCTTTTTTGGGTGTCACCACTTCCAATTTCTCATCAGGACTGATAATTTCATACGATGATCCTCTCCGTGAAGACACAAAATCATTAGTTGAAACAACCAAACCAACTTTACTTATTATAGATAAAAAGATATACATTCTTAAAAATAAAATCTTAAAATAAAAAAATATATAAATGATATTGTTAGGGTATTTAGATTTAATCCCCACTTCAGAGATTTTGATGTAAACAAACCATGCTGTTATTATTGATAAATTTACTTAAGTGTGCAGGACATTTAAGTTCAGATTGCAGAATTAAGCATTTACTTTCAGATTGCTGAATCGAACATTCATTTCAAAATCAGAGAGAGATTGTAGAACACGAGAAGATTTCGAGAAGGTTGAGGAATCCGAGAAGATCCTGAGATAATTGCGAAATTAGAAGAAAAGATTACACAAATCGAGGAACAGAGCTGGAGATGGCCTAGCTGCTTTATAAGAGGCTAGGTGGCTGGCCAGGTGCCTGACTAGGTGCTTAACATGGAAAATAGAGCTGAAAGTGAGTTGCTGCTAAAGGAAGGCTCTATAAACATGCAAGCTAAGGCTAGTTGCCTGGGTATGCACTTGAGACAATTCTAAGCGCCTAACAAGAGGTGATCCGTTTTGAAGACCGAAGCCCGAAGAGCCCCGATCTACATTGTAGATGAAGATGTCTAGTAAGACGACTAGCTAGACATCTGAAGACACCTATTGGAAGTCAGATATTTCCTTATTTAAAGAGGATCTCTGTTGTAAGTTCAGAAGTTCCCGAAATCACAAAGGAGCAAATTTTGGTTTCTTGAAGGCACAATTGAAGGCTATAAATAGTTGACGCAGACATAAAGTCAAGTATGAGTCTACAGATCAATCTCAAGCATCAGTTTAGTTTTCTACTCTGTGTAGTATTTATTGAGTGAGATGTGAGATCATGAGTTCAATGTGACTCTCTCTAAGGTTGTTTGGTACTCGTAAACTCAAGCAATGTAAGGTTTGCTTAATACCTGTAAAGTTAAGCAAATGTAACTTTGATCAACTAGTGGAACTCAGTAGACCAGGGAAGCTTATTGAAGAAGTGGAGTAGGCACATTGTCGAACCACTATAATTTTCTGTGTTCATTTTCCCTTTTCCCTTACTCTTTCATTTGGCTAGTCTTTCAATTTCAATTTTAATAGTTTGATTCGATTTTGTTGTACTAATCATGTTGAAATATTTTGTAGAACCAATTCACCCCTTCTTGGTTTTCCCAACAATCAGTATCATAGCAGGTCTCCATTCCGCTTAATTAACAATCAAAGAGTTCCTGAAAGATGAAGTCATTCATGGCTACTGGTTCTACTGATACTGTGCAACTAGCCATATTCAACCCTTCAAACTTTTATGGATCAAGCTACTCATTCTAAAAGAAAAGATGGATGGTCTACATCAAGAGCATCGACACCAACTGTTGGAGAGTGATTGCCAAAGGTCCTTATAAACACACCAAGAAGATTGGAGATGTTGAAATTGAGAAGGATGAAGATGAATGCACCACAACTGAAAAGGCTCGACAGGAAACCAACAATAAGGCTATGCATCTACTCTACTGTGGAATCGACAAGAATCAATTTAATCAGATTCAATCATATGAAACTAGACAAGAGACCTGGAACAAACTAAAAGCGGCTTTCAAAGGTACAAGTAAGGTTAAATTAACAAAAATCAATATACTAATCTAATCCTTTGAGTCTTTCAAGATGGGTGTAGGCAAAAGCATTCTGAAGATGACATCTCAGTTAATTAAAATAGTGAACGAGTTAAAGTCACTCGGAAATGAGTTTACCCAAACTGATCTAATGATTAAGATGATCAAATCCTTACCAAGAGAGTGACTACCCAAAGAGTCAGCTATTGAAGAATCCAATAAGATCACCACCATGACCTTAAGATCTTGTTAGCTCACTCATGACCCACAAGATCAACCTAAAAGCTCTAAAGTCTGACGAAGACAATCTGAATAACTCCATTGCCCTAAAAGCAGCTGATGAAGAATGAGAGCTATCAGATGAAGATTATGAAATTGTAAGATGACTAAACAGTTCAAGAAAACTCTTGAAAGATACAAAAGGTGTAAGAAAGTGAATATATTTTTTTTTATATACTAACGATTCTACTTGTAAGTTTTCATATCAGAAAGGTGAATTCTCAAGAAAGAAAAAGATTGTCTGCTTTGAGTGCAACCATCGTGGTCACAAGAAGGAAAACTGTCCCAAGCTTAAAGGATTTCACTTCAAGAATAAAAATACATTGGTAATAACTTGGAATGATGGTGAATTCAAAGATTTGGATGGTGAAGAGGAAGCCACTAATCTCTTATTCATAGCCATAGAAGACGATGAAACCTCAATCAATTAACGAGATAGAGGAGGTAAACGAATTTGACCCTTCTGTTATATATAACGAGCTAGAAAACATGTTTTTCTCTATGTTAGATGAATATAAAAAGCTTAAGACTAAATACAAGTCACTTAAGGATTCACCATCAAAAACTCAAAATGAACTGGATTTAATGACTATTGAAAATTTATCTCTAAAATCTAAAATCTCATATTTGAAATGAACTATTCAAAAAGTGCAAAAATAAAATTTTGAGTTAAAAAGAACTTTTATGAAATTCCATAAAATTGGAGAAAAATTTGAAAAACTATTAGGGCTTCAACAATGTGTGTTTGACAAAGCAGGACTAAGGTACAATCAAGATAAAAAAGAAAAACCTTAAAAAAAACGTAATGGATAACATGAAAAACTCCGCACATAAAGGAAATAAACCAGTTTACATATGTTCATTATGTAAAAGAAATGGTCACATCTCTAAGTTTTGTTTCGATAAATTGAACACTCGAATTTGTGTTCCAAAAGGAACCTACATGCCTAAACCTATAAATTGAACTGATCAGTAGCGGTTGTTTAATTATCTATTTTGCTTATGTCAGTTTATCTATGTTCTTTGTTTTGTTTAATCCCCACATGTTCAGGGGGAACTTCTTACCACTTTTTTTATTTTAGACAAAAAAGGATAAGTTTAGACAATTTTGTGTTTTTAATTCCATATTTGTAAGTTTTGTTTAAATTATTTGCATAGTCTACATAAAAAATGGGTAGATTGTTAGGGTATTTAGGTTTAATCCCTAGTATAGAGATTTTGATGTCGACAAAGCATATTGTTATTACTGATAAGTTTACTTAAGTGTGAATGACATTTAAGTTCAGATTTCAAACTCTAACATTTGTTGTTAAATTGAAGAATCAAACATTTACCGTCAGATTGCAAAATCATAGAGAATTTCTATAATCCAAGAAGATTCCAAGAAGACTGCAAAATCCTAGAAGATCTTGATAAGATTTTAGAATCAGAAGAAAATATTTTGAAAACTGAGGAACGGAGCTAGAGAGGGCCTAGACACTTGCCTAGGCGCCTGACAAGAGGCTAAGTACTTGGCAAGGCACCTGGGTAGGCGCTTGACAAAGAAAATTGAGTTGAAAGTGAGTTGCTGCTAAAGGAAGGCTCGAGGAACATGTAAGCCAGGGTTAAGCACCTGAGACAATGCTAGGTTCTTGGGAAAGGAGCCAGGGGCCTGAAAAGATGTGACCCAGTTTGAAGATCGAAGCCCGAAGAGCCTTGATCTATATAGAAGATGAAGATGTCTAGTAAGACCATTGGCTAGGCGTTTGAAGACACACGTTGGAAGTTAAACAGATTCTTATTTAAAGGGGATCTTCGTTACAAGTTCAAAGGATTCTTCGAAATCACAGATGAATAAATTTTGAAGTTGCCTTTCTTGAAGACGCAGCTGAAGACTATAAATAGTGGACGCAGACATGAAGTCAAATACGAGTCTATAAATCAATCTCAAGCATCCGTTTAGTTTACTACTTTGGGTGTAGTGTTTTTTGAGTGAGCTGTGAGATTGTGAGTTAGTGTGACTCTCTGTAAGGTTACTTGGTACTTGCAAACTCAAGCAGTGTAAAGTTTGCTTGATACTCATAAAGTCAAGCAAGTGTAATGTTGATTAACTAGTGGAATTCAGTAGACTAGGGAGGGCTATTGAAGAAGTGAAGTAGGCACATTGTCTGTTGGTATTTGTCTAAGGATTAAACGGGTTGAAGAATTTAGCATCAGGTCTTGGTGTGCGCCGTGGCCCAGCCTTGGACGCTGCGGCCTCCAGCAAGTCCAAGAGTTCAGCCCTCAGGTGTGCGCCACGGCACAGCCTCCCCAAGCCATAGTGCCCAGCAAGGATGAAGACATGGTGGTGTTGTGCCCTGTTGTGCGCCGCGGCCTGCCCTGTTCTGGATCGCGGCCCCAGGCACACCTGGAGCATGGTTTTCAGCATGTTGAAAGATGCTTGGGACTTGGTTAAAATACATAGAATTACTTAGACTTTTAGAGAGCCATGAGTCTTTGGTTCTTGAGATCTAAGGGTTGAGATTGATCTTAAACAATGGATGAGGTAGTCATTGCTCTATATAAAGGGTCTTCTAATAACAAGTGAAGACATCATCATCATCTCAACAAGAGAGGTGAGTGACATGTGAGCAGAATGTGTGTGAAATAGAACACATGGTGTGTGAGAGTGCAAAGACATAAAACATATAGGAGAGACTCATTCAAGAGAGGCTGGTTGTTTAGAGAGAGAGTAGACTAGATTGGGGATTCAAGGGCTTTGTAATTGGAATTTTCGTGGGGAAAATTCCAGGGAAACATTAGTCCTTATCACTTTCTTTTTCTCTTTTTTCATTCTTCAAGAACAAGAGGATTCTTGAAGAGGTGTTGCTGTAATTGTGAGAACTCCATTGATTTAGTGCAGAGAGCTCGGAGGAGCTCACGGGGACGTAGGCACATTACCGAACCTCGATAACAATTTCTTATGCTCTTTCTTTGATTGGTTTGATTCCTGTTTTATTTCTGTTTATTACAAGTCATTCTAGACTTGGGTGTTTAGAAAGATCATAACCTGGGATTCCGCAAGAAGGTAAATTTCCCACAGTGGTATCAGAGCTTGTATAGCTGGGTATCAGAGCAAGAACAGAGGGTATCGGAGCAAGACTCCAAGAATCAAAGGTCAACTTCTTGGGAGATTCAAGAACGGAGTAGAGATCAAGATCTGATCGTGTTCTTGAGGTTCAAGAACGGTATTGAGATCAATCTTTGATCATGTTCTTGAGATTTAGAAGTTGGAAAGCAATTGTGGATGCTGCATAAATCTGGGATTTTCTCCGCAAGATGGGTTCAAAATTCATTGTTGAGAAGTTTGATGGAAAGGGAGACTTTGGCCTTTGGAAGCGAAAAATCAAGACTGTTCTTATGCAACAAAAAGCGGACTTGGCGATTGGAGAAGATGAAACTTTTCCAGCAAGTATCACAGAGGTCTAGCGGAATGAGATGAAGAAGATGGCGTACAGCACCATCTTCCTGCACATGTCGGATAGTGTCACAAAGAAGTGTGGAGACTCAGAAGATCCAGCTATCATTTGGAAGAAATTAGATGAGTTGTTTCTTATCAAGACTCTCCCTAATAAGATATATCTTCTAAAACAAATCTTTGTTTTGGATCTTGATAAAGAGTTGCAAGATAATCTTGATGCCAAGATAAATGAAGTATCAAGTGGAGAAGGGTTATTCGTTAGAGGAAGGCCAGCAACTTGGTATGGTAGTAACATACATGGCTACTACCGGGACAGAGGTAGAGGACAAAGCCATGGGAGAGCGCACTCTAAACCGAGATTTGGAGGAAAGCGATGCTACTATTGCCATAAGGAGGGTCATTTCAAGAAAGATTGCAAGAAGATGATAATGGATGAGGGAGGAAGCCATACCAAGAATGGAGAGGCTTCGGTGACCAAGGGAGACCAACAAGATGATGATGTTCTTGTTGTGTGTTTAAATGTGAGCAAGGGGCAAAAAGGCAGCGAGAGATGGATCTTGGATTCCGGGTGCACTTATCATATGTGTCCTCACCGAGATTGGTTCAAGAATTTCAAGGAAACTAATGATGGAAAGGTTTTCCTGTAGAATGATACTTCTTGCCAAGTGAGGGGCACGAGAGACATCCAGTTGAGAATGTTTGATGGAATGACAAGGTTGTTGAGGAATGTGAGATATCTCCCGGAGTTGAGAAGAAATTTGATCTCATTGGTGCAGCTAGATTCCATGGGGTACACATACAAAGCAGAGGGAGGAAAGATTAAGGTAACTAAGGGATATTTGATAGTGATCAAAGCAGCAATGAAGGATGGTCTCTATGAGATGATCAGAGACACGGACATCAAAGATCAAGCAGCAAGCTTGATGGCTGAGATGGATAAGGCAGCCCTTTGGCACAATTGCTTGGGACACATGAGCGAAAAAGGCCTGCAAGTTCTCAGCAAGGACGGTCTACTTGATGGTGACAAAGTAGAGAAACTTGATTTTTGCGAGTGTTACATTCTTGGGAAGCAACACCGGGTCAGCTTCAACACCGGAGTGCACAAGTCTAAGGGCATTCTTTACTACATTCATGCGGATCTTTGGGGGCTAGCAAGAACACCAACACATGGAGGTAATCTTACTTTCTGTCTTTAATTGATGATTATTCTAGAAAGGTTTGGGTTTATTTGCTTAAAAATAAATCATATGCTTTGAATAAATTTGTGGTGTGGAAAAAGTTGGAAGAAACTCAAATAAGCAGTGTAGTTAAGATGTTAAGAACTAATAATGGCTTAGAATTTTTTAACAAGGAACTTGATCAATTATGTAAGTTAAATGGAATTCTAAGACATAGAACGGTTGTGAAAACCCCTCAGCAAAGTAAAGTTGCTGAGAGGATGAATAAGACCCTTATAGAAAATGTTAGGTGCATGATTATGGGATCCGGATTACCCAAATGTTTTTCGGGGGAAGTAGTGTCTACTGTTGCGTATTTGGTTAATGATCACCCTCTAGGGCTGTGGGCCTTAAGACTCCCAAGGAGATGTGGAGCGGTAATCCCCTTGAGTTGAACAACCTTAAGACTTTTGCATGTGCTGCGTTTGCACATCAAACTGATGATAGACTTAACCCAAGCTCTAGAAAATGTGTGTTTCTAGGATATAGGGAAGGGGTTAAGGGGAATAGGTTGTGGTCCTTAGAGCAAAAAGGATTTAAACTTATAATAAGTAGGAAAGTCATTTTTAATGAGCATTTATTTCCCTATTTGGAGAAAACTAACCCTGCAGGGGATAGTGAGCAAACCAGTTCGGTATTTATGGAGCATAACATCAAGAAATATTCAGTTCAGGTAGAGCAAGGAAGGCAAGGGAGTTTGGACCAGGTAGAGCCCATTGATGAAGGCCAAGCTTAGGACACTCATGAGGAGGCTAAACTAGAAAGGGATGATGCAAAGAGTCAGAATGACTATCAGCTCACAAGGGACCGAGAAAGAAGGCTGGTCAGACCACCTTTGAGATATGGTTTTGTGGATACTATTATAGCAGCTCCTTATTTAGAAAGAGGGATAAGTGAACCAGAAACGTACATTGATGCCATGAGATGTAAGGATTCATCAAGATGGAAGCTAGTCGTGGAGGAAAAAATGCATTCTTTGAGGAGGAACAACTCTTGGGAATTGGTGCACATTCTAGGAAAACAGAGAGTTATGGATTGTAAGTGGATTTACAAGGTCAAATAAGGGAACCCTCCAGTGGATGAAGTCCAGCATAAGGCTAGGTTGGTGGCAAAGAGGTTCACGCAAAGAGAAGGCATAGATTTCACATAAACTTTCTCACCTGGACACATGGTGGAGGAAATGGTGAGTATCATCATCTATGCTGATGATATACTGTTGGTTGATAATAGCAGGGAGAGGATAGAAAGGTTGACATCTCAACTCAGTGAGGAGTTCGAGAGGAAGGATCTTGACCTTGCACAAAAGATCCTTGGGATGAGAATAATTCAAGAAAGAAAAAGAAAAAGGTTGAAGGTTTCTTAGTCTTCCTACATAAAAAAAGTGTTGTATAAGTTTTCTATGGAAGATGGTAAACCAGTAAAGATTCCCCTTGCTGGTCATTTCAAGTTCTCCAGCAAACAATTTCTTAGAACAGATGAGGAGAAGAAGGAAATGAAAAAGGTCCCTTACTCTAGTGCGGTTGGATCAGTCATGTTCATGATGGTAAGCACTAGACCCGACATTTCTCAAGCAATGGGTGTTCTCAGCAGATTTGTGAGTAATCCAAAAAATGAGCTTTAGCTTGGGATAAAGTGGTTGTTAAGGTACTTGAAGGCTCAGTTGCAGCCAGTGGTAGCACTCTGAATAACCGAGGCTGAGTACGTAGTGGCTACGGAAGCCAAAAAAGAGGTTATGTGGTGCAAAGGTTGTTGGAAGAGTGGAAGGTCCTAAAAGAGCAGGTGGTGGTGTATTCGGATAGCCAAAGTGCATTGCACCTGTGTAGGAACCCAGTGTTCCATGAGAGGACTAGGCATATGGATGTTTGGTATCATTTCATTCGGGAAAATGTTACGAAATGATGCATTCATGTGGATAAAGTCGCAACGGAAAAAAATCCTGTAGATTTAGGCACCAAAGTTCTACCTCTAAGCAAGTTCAATCATTGCCTTGGACTTCTTAGGATTGGAGTCGAATGATATGGTGAATCAAGTTGAGTCTGGATCCTAAGTTTTCTGCACAATGGATTCGGGTTTAATTGCTTAGACAAAAGTAGAGATTGTTGGTATTTGTCTAAGGATTAAACAGGTTGAAGAATTCAGCTTCAGGTCCTGGTGTGCGCCTCGACCTCCAGTAAGTCCAGGAGTTCAACCCTCAGGTGTGCGCCATGGCACAGCCTCCCCAAGCCGTGGCGCCCAGCAAGGATGAAGACATGGTGGTGTTGTGCCCTGTTGTGCACCGCGACCTGCCCTGTTCTGGGTTGCTGCGCCAGGCACACCTAGAGCATGGTTTTCAGCATGTTGAAAGGTGCGTGGGACTTGGTTAAAATGCACAGGATTACTTAGACTCTTAGAGAGCCATGAGTCTTTGGTTCTTGAGATCTAAAAGTTGAGATTGATCTCAAAGAATGGATGAGGTAGTCATTGCTCTATATAAAGGGTCTTCTAACAACAAGTGAAGACATCATCATCATCTTAACAAGAGAGGTGAATGATGTGTGAGCAGAATGTGTGTGAAATAGAACACATCGTGTGTGAGAGTGCAAAGATACAAAACACACATAAGAGACTCATTCAAGAGAGGCTGGTTGTTTAGAGAGAGAGTAGACTAGATTGGGGATTCAAGGGCTTTGTATTGGAATTTTCTTGGGGAAAATTCCAGGGAAACACTAGTCCTTATCAGTTTCTTTTTTTCTTCTTTCATTCTTCAAGAATAAGAGGATTCTTGAAGAGGTGTTGTTGTAATTGTAAGAACTCCATTGATTTAGTGCAGAGAGCTCGGAGGAGCTCACGGGGACGTAGGCATATTGTCGAACCTTGATAACAATTACTTGTGTTCTTTCTTTGATTGGTTTGATTTCTATTTTGTTTTTGTTTATTACAAGTCATTCTAAACTTTGGTGTTTGGAAAGATCACAACCTGAGATTCCGCAAGAAAGTGATTTTCCAACATTGTCGAACCAATATAATTTTGTGTGTTCATTTTCCCTCTTCCCTTACTCTTTCATTTGGCTCACTACAAGAAAAAAAGGACATTTATAGTGGGAAATTCCATTGCAGATACTTCATTTCCTGTCGATTTTAACCTCATCACAGTTTTACTCGTCAAAGATGTGAAAGTTATTAGTGAGGGGAGTCCCATCACTGTTGTCGTAACAAATACAGTTTTACTATTCCAATAGCAGCGACAGTATCTACGTAGAGATACTCGTCGTAGATAATTCATTGGGTTTATGTGACGGGTTTTGGTCGTCGCTAATGTCGTCGCAATTATTTTTATTATTTCCTAGACCTTTTGAAAAAAAATTAAAAATTCCTGCTCAATTTCCTGCTAAAAATGAATTTTTCTGCTTAATTTCTTTCTAAATATGTACTGAATTTACATTCAAAATTGTATTTGATTAAATTAATACAAAGTGAACAAATTCTAATTATAGTAAAAAATATAATAACAATATACAATATCCAAATATATAAAAATAAACACGGAATGTTATAAGATATAAATAAAAATTCCTAGCTAGGGGTCCCCAAGATTGTAGCCGTGAAAAGGATCCTCAATATCCTCATCGTCTCCAACATCATCATCATCCTTCCTAGCATCATCGAAAGAAGGCTAAAACAAAAAAGTAAGCATTATTGGTATTATTGAAGGAGAAGCTAAATAAGTTAATTTGAAAGCATTTTGGTAGAAGCTAAGTTATCTATGTTTTTAGACCGAAACCACTCTGGTTTGTAATCTATGATCCAAAATGGATTTTGTTTGTTTCCAGTAGTCACATTCTATCATACGGACTTGATAGTCACCTCATCCGTTAAACAAGTATTTTACTCATTTGACCTTAAAACTGCTAAGTTATCTATGTTTTTAGATCGAAACCCCCTGGGTTTGTAATATATGATCCAAAATGGATTTTGTTTGTTCTCAGTAGTCACATTCTACCAAACGAATGTGACAATAACATTTTCTCGTTCGTTAGACAAGCATTTTACTCATTTGACCTTGAAACTGTTAAGTTATCTACGTTTTAAAACCGAAACCCCTTAGGTTTATAACTTGTGATCCAAAATGGATTATGCTTGTTCTTAGTAGTCACATTCTACCAAACAGACGTGACCGTAACCTCACCTCATCCGTTAGACATGTATTTTACTCATTTGACCTTGAAACCGCTAAATTATCTACGTTTTTAGACTGAAACCCCCTAGGTTTGTAACCAGTGATCCAAAATGGATTATATTTCCTCCCACTAGTCACATTCTACCAAACAGACGTGAATGTAACCTTGTCTCTTTCGTTAAACAAGTATTTTAGTCATTTGACCATGAAACTGTTAAGTTATCTACATTTTTAGACTGAAACCCCTAGGTTTGTAACTCGTGATCCAAAATGGATTCCGTTTGTTATCAGTAGTCACATTCTAGCAAACGAGCATGATGGTAACCCTAAATCATCCGTTAGACAAGTAATTTGCTCATTTGACCTTGAAACTGCTAAGTCATCCACGTTTTAAAACCGAAACTCCTCGGGTTTGTAACCCGTGATAAAAAAATGAATTTCATTTGTTCCAGCTAGTCACATTCTATCAAACGGATGTGACGGTAACCTTGTATTGTACGTTAGATAAGTATTTTACTTTTTTGACCTTAAAACCGCTAAGCTGTAAACTATTTTATCCTAAAATTGTTTTATCTTAAAAACATTGAATTCAATCGCTAAGTTACTTACACAAAAAAAAAAAAAAAAAAAAAAAAAAAACTTAAACTACTAAGTTATGAACGTAACAAAATTAACATGTGAGTGTGTGTTTACTTATGTCAGATCGGGGTGGTGGTGGAGGTCTAATATCTCAAGGACTAATGCCCAATTGTGCGCACATGTGAATCATAGTCCTCTCTATCGCTTGATTCACGTTCTTTTGAATCTTTAGGTTCACATTTCACTGCTGGGACTCGATAAATTTTGGTTCTGATAGAGCAAATACCAAGGTGGGAGTGAGGCACAAAGAACATCCCGATATGGCCCCTCGCCTAGTATGAGGGTCCATCCAGTTGCCTTATCCGTAATTCCTCCCCTTGCTAGATCCACCAGACATTGCCAACTATGTCTTCTCATCAAATGCGGACTATGAGGATGGATCATCTTTATATTTCTCCTGCAGTGCCTCTTTATATCTCCTCTACAATGACAAATGAACACATTTCATTAATATGCACAGTTAGAATATTAATGAAAGAACATAGTAAATATACTTACACTACATACTACTTATGAAACAAAAAAATATTATTTACAACCATGACTTTCGACTTGTTGTCCACAAATTCACTAGATCCCTTTTTTTTATGTGTCTCTAAAAACACCTCAATATTGAAGGATCATGACCCAACTTCTTCTTCTGAACATAGTAATTAATTTTCTTTTAGTGAAAATTCAAATGAATTACAACAAATAACCATATATATTTTACCAGAGAATGAATACATCATACCAGTGTCTCCTTATGTTGCCGTATATTGATAGACCTCGTCAAATGGTGGACAATCTCACCTCCTACTCACCTGTTCGAAGAGGACACCTGGGAACACTCCTGCTAGGACAGTTGAGACCAAATATCACACAACCTCTCCCAATATAGTTGTCTCAGACCATGGTCTCACCATCCCTTCCACGTCCTAACATATTCAGTATCCATAATTCCTTTAACCTTTATCTGAAGCTTTGATAGATGATCAGAGATATGCCTAGCATCGATGTGATCAAAGACTTTCTTGGCCTGAGCTTGAACCTCCTGAGTTTGAAACCTATAACGTTCTTTAGAACAACCAAGAAGACATTAGTTGAAATCTACTTTTTATCGGTGCACATATATTTAAGATGCATGTATAATTAAAGGCATTAACCATTTAATAAAAAATAAAGTGTTTTATACCATAAGTTCCCTCAGCATCCCTCACGTATTTCGGGTAACGGTTCCAGGAAGGATAAGCCCCTGGCAAATGCCGTAGATCCATGTAAGAAATGACACCCACCACCTTGTCTCACCCAGAGAAAGCTCTACAACATCGAAGGTGTGTTGTCAATATCATAACAAAAAAAATAAAAGTAATAAATATATTACTCTACTAAAAATAAAATATAAAAAGCACCTTTGGGACAAAATAGTAAGTAGGGTCCGCTCCGTAGGGTTCGTTGGGGATCTAAAATCTGTGTCTGTCCTCTCCCAGTCCTTTCCACCTCATGTACGCCCTTTGAATCCGATCCCATAGTGGGCTACCCTCTGCCTACAGTTTCAATATATCATGTCAATAAAAAATTCAAGATAATTTTAAATGGAAAATATAGAAAAATGAAAAAAAAATTATATATATAAATATTTTACCTGCAGCAAGGCCTAGGTTAGCCATAGGTTATCTAGTAACTCTCCCGCGACCGACAGCACGACCTCTACCTCTCATTTGACCTCTAGTTACCATCATATTTCATAAAAAAATGAATTAATAAAATTGGTAGAAACAGTTTAAAAGTGATACAAATGGTTTACAAGTTATGCAAATAACAAGATAAATTCATTCAATTCATACAATTAGTACAACATATATCCTCAATATGAATGAATTAAAGTTTTACCATTCACTGATTGACATCCATGTAAATACTAGAGTTGGCATCATCATCATCATCATCATTGTCATCATCATCTTCTTCTTCTTCTTTTTCCTCCTCATCTTCCTCTTCCTCATCTTCGTCATCTTCTTCTTTTTCTTCTTTTTCTTCTTCTTCTTCTCTTTTTTCTTCTTTTTCTTCTCCTCTTTCTCATTCTCATCCTTCTCATTCTCTTCCTTCTCATTCTCCTACTCCTCATTCTCTTTCTCCCCCTTCTTCTCCTTCTACTTCTCCTCCTCATTTTCCTGCTCTTTCTCTTTATTCTCATTCTTCTTCTTCTTCTTCTCCTCTTTCTTCTTATTCTCCTCATTCTCATCCTCTTTCTTACTCTTTTTCTTCTTCTTCTTATTCTTCTTCTTCTTCTTCTTATTCTTCTTCTTCTTCTCCTCTTTCTCATTCTTCTCATCTTCATTCTTCTCGTTCTTTTTCTAATTTTTTTTCTTTTCTTCTTCTCTTTTTTCTTATTCTCTTTTTCTTTCTTCTTCTTCTCATTCTTATCCTTTTCCTCCTTCTCATTCTTCTCCTCATTCTCCTCATTCTTCTCATCTTTCTTCTTCTTATTATTATCCTTATCCTTCTCATTTTTCTTCTTCTTCTCATTCTTCTTCTTCTTCTTCTTCTTCTTCTTCTTCTTCTTCTTCTTCTTCTTCTTCTTCTTCTTCTTCTTCTTCTTCATACAATACTTCGTTTTCTTATAAGTTTCTAGGAGTACATATATTTGATGGATGGATTAACATCTTCCATTATACCATCACGATCATGAAGAATACCCAGTATACCTAGTTCATCATTCAACAGAATTCGATTTGGAAAAAAGAGTTTCATCGTCTTGGAAGTACTCCACAACAATAGTCAATAAATCATTAGTTTGATTTTCATTGGGAAGAACATCCACAAAGCCCCTTGCTTTGGTTTACAAACTGCCCATCAATCACTTTTGTCTTTCTTTTTAGATGAATAACGGCAATAGTAAACTTGGATTTCTTGCTCTGCCAAGATAAATGGCTCGTTTAAGTTAAGCCTTGATTTATGGTTAATATCTATGAGATCATGTAGTCGGTGCACTTTTACTCAATTCTCATAATCATACCAGTGGGATTTAAACAATATAATTGTATTACCAATCCTTGCATATTGTGCCTCTATAATTTCTGTCAACATACCGTAGAAGTCATGTTCATATGCATGGTAACAACTACCTTTGACATATACACCACTATTCATTGTTTTCTTAAATTTTTTATACTATTAAGTGTGAAACTTGAATCCATTTACAATATAACCTTTATAACACCCAACATGTTTAAAAGGGCCAAGTTCTATTTCTCGAATCCTTTTATCTATGGTATGGTCGGTTAAAACCCATTACAATAAAAAAAAAAATTGTGCATGAATATTAAGACAGTTATGAATACTAATTCAATGTACATCTTCAGAATTAGAAAGTATTATAGAAAATTCTTACAAGTTCATGAAGCCATGATGTGAAATTCTTTTCGTGAAGCTTATCTATTTCAACGTCATTAAGGAGGGGTTAGTCACATCTCAGTATGTCATCATACTGTCTACATTATTATGTGTTGAATTAATATATGCAATTGTGGAAAGAAAACATTAAAAATAATGATTGAGCTAAGTACTTACTCCACATATGGCTCGATCTCCGCACAATTCAATGGAACATATGTTTCTGTGGCTTTGATCTCATTCTCATCTAATACTTTACTCTTTAAACCACTAAAGGCATGATCAAGGTAACAAAAAACTGAAAGACGATCCTTTGGGCCTATAACCCCCCCCCCCCCCCCCCCCCCCACCATCTTCATTGCCATAGACTCGTTTAAACTTTGTTTGAACACTAGTTTCAAAATATTGGGAGCACAAATTGGAAACTTCCTCTATAATGTATGATTCAACGATGGAACCTTCCACGCACGTTTATTACGAGTATTTTTCTTTAAACTGTTATGTTAGGAACTATTTTAGGGAAAAGAAAAAGAAGGGTCACTGTTTCGAGTAAGTGACCAATTTTTAGAAATTCTCACTGAAATTTTTCTGAAAATTCTTCTCTAACTCCCTTTTATGATATTATAAATATCTATATTGTTTTGCAAAGCTAAACAATAAGCCATTACAACTAACAACTACTTTAACAGTAACTAACTAACTAACTTTGTAACTGATTCCCAACTGTGTTACTCTCTTTGAAACCTTTTCTTCCCTTATTACCAATTTGGTTTCCTTTTTATTCTAGTTTTCCTCTTCAGTCTCAGATCAATGTGCACAATTTCTTCCCTTGCTTGCTTCTCCTCTACTGCTCCTTATCTCTTGTAATTGCCTTCTTCTTATGGTGTATCATGGTCATGCACATATTTTTCATATATGGCGATTATAAAATAATTACTAACAGGAATATAGAAAACACTTTATAAAATGGATAAATATTGGAAAAGATTGTTACCTCTCAAAGGGATACATCCACTGGTACTGCACAGGGCCACAAACTTTGGCTTTGTACGATAAATGGACCGGTAAATCCTCCATAGAATAAAAAAATCTTAGGAGAAATATATTCTCTAGTTTGCATAAGGTTACCATAATGTTCTTCTTGAGCATCTTCATATTGTAAACTCGCAATTCAGTTGCACATATGTCTTTAAAAAAGTGATTGAGTTCTATCAAAGCATCCCATATTGAGTCCAGTAAAAAGTCACAGAACACTAACAGTATTAATCTCTCCATGAACATAAGTGTAAACCGAGGTTCAAACACAAGAGGGGAGGTGAATTGGGTTTTAAAAAGTTTTGCTAATTACTTTGCAAGTTTTTAAACAGTTAAATGCACAAAGCATACAAACAAATAATATGCTTAAAAGTAAAAGAGTTTAAGGAAGAGAAAATGCAAACTCTGCTTATAGTGATTCGGCAATATCAGATTTCTTTCGACCCTACGTCCACTCTCTTCAAGGAACCTCCTTGAAGTAATCCAATAAAACTTTAGTCATACAACTTTACGGGTATTGCACAAACCTTACAACCGATCTCTTCATCATGGAAGCTACAATGAAGTGTTTTAATCCTAAACACTCTAAGAGTTATACCAACTCTTTCCCTTTATAATAAATGAATTTGCTGTAAATTAAATGGTAGAGAGATAGCAATAAGTGCTTTTACAAAATAATAATATCTCTCTTTTAAGAACAAGCTTGATGAATTTCTCAACAATAAAATTTTCAAAGCTTTTTGAGAATTAATGAGTTATCTTGTGAATTCAGTGTATTCTCTTCTTGTTTAAATGCTCATTGAAGTGAGTTTATATAGCTTTGAAACAATATGGCCATTTGACACTAACTTGGTAGATTTAAGGCATTAAATGTTCAAGTCTCGCGTCTCAAATGGACATATTTTAGAATTACCAGTCGACTGAGTCAAGTGAAGATTTCTCACTTTTTAGGCTAAGGAAGAGTCAGTTAACTGGGTCAGAGGACTAGTAGACTGGGTGAAGTTACTAGTTGAATGGGTCTTCAACATCAGTTGACTGGGAACCTTTTGTCCCACTTCCCAGTCGACTAGGTTGTCCTTCAACCTAATTTTCCTTTTCAAAAACAGTTGTTGACTTAGAAACTTTTTGTATTCTTTAGTTTTAACAAATTCTTTTGTAAATTGAGTCACAGATCAAGCTTTGCAATTGAACATAAAAGATTTAAAATTGTTTCAATTACCTTAATGCCTATTCTAGATCTTTTGTCTTATTTTGGTTTCTGAATCGCGTTGAGTTCTTGCATCTTGTTTTTCATACTGAATGTTTTTAGCACTTAAACACTTAAATAAAACTGTTAGTGCAATTTAAGTAGTGTTTTGTCATTATTAAAATCAAATATGGGTCAACAATCTCCCCATTTTTTATGATGAAAAAACTGAGGAGAGAAAAAACAGTTTTAAAAACTAAGTGTTGGTTTTTAGAAAAATTTGGACAAAGTCTCCTCTGTTTTTCTGATAAAAACCAACATGTTAGGCATTCAAACGTAATTTAAATATAATTATATCAATCCAACCAAGAAATGCAAGACAATATAACATTCGTCAACATGTTCGGAGCAAAACTCCCCCTAAATTTATGCTCTATTCTAAGTTTACATAAAGATTTCTCTTTTACTTGATTTTTCTCCCCCGTTTTGACAACAGTAGAAAAGGGGGTGCAAACTTGAAAAATAAGCAATTTGATTATGATAGTCACGAAGATAAGGCAAAAACAAACTTGTTTTCAAAGACTATGCTTGATTCGGAATTAGAAAGACTTTTCAAGAAGAATCAAAAGTTTGCACATAAGTGTTACCATATAAAGCATATAGATGAGCACGAAAGGTTCAAACCAAGCAATCATATAGCATAAAAGTGACACACACACACACACACACATACACACACACACACACACACACACACACACACACACACACATATATATATATATAGTTAGAGTCTAAATACATAAACAACACAAATATCTAGATATATCCAATCATTATGAGCTTTCTAGAAAGTTATCTGAGTACAATACATGAATGTAATAAAAATAAAATGAATGTTCGTGCTAAATATCTAAGAAGCTATATGTACATAATAAAAAGATAAGACAACAACTCAGCGAGTAGGGGAATCAGAGCCATCTCGAAGAAGATGCCGAAGCTCAGCCAAAGAGCCCTATGTGTGCTCCTAGTGTAACCCGAAATCGCCTCTAAGTATGCGAAGGTTGCAATGCATGTGATCGACTGAAGAGCTCAAGCTCTGGAACCCGGACTACATGGACAGTTGAAGGCTCGTCATAGCCTAAATTATATCATCGTATCCAGCTTGATCGGCACTATAACCACCATACTATGGACTAGTTGCTCGTGCGTCAGTCTCTATAGCAGTAGGAGGAGCTACAGCACCAAGAACCTCATCGTTCTCTTCGCTACTGTCATCTTCTCCAATCTGAATGTTCTTCCCAACCTTAGAGTAGATCATCCTATCTCAGATTGTGCACCTTATTTTCTTTAGATATGAGACATTGATGATGTCTTTGGGGCTGATGTCCTGAGCCTCTGAGGTGGGTAAGGGGATGCAGAAATGCTGAAGGATCAGGTTGATGAGTATCTTGTATGAGAGGCACCCAGAGTCACTCATTTCGCCGTTAGTCATGTTGACGAGTAGTATGGGGTAGATATTGAAATTGTGTCATGTTTTGAGATGCCAAATCAATACCACATCTATCTTAGAAAGATAGCTCTGACTCTTGAGTCTCGGGTGGATGGTTCAACTCACAATAAGATTGAACAACTTTGAGTCGAGGGGCATATTACTACATTAGTGAAATGTAGTGGGCCTAAAGATGCAGTTAGGGTTGCCCCTAACAATCTGGCACTCCTCTTCGTAGTCAAAGTTGTCTGGCTATCCATCCAGACCCAGACTCCACTGGACCCTTCCCATGGGGATCCTCAGAATATTGACCAAAAGTTCAGTTTTCATCTCAAATTCTACGCCCATGACACTGGTTTTAAACCTAAGAGCTAGTGAACTTGGTTTAACCAGGTTAGCGTAAAATTGGTGAATCAAGCAAGGGTAATATTTCTGGTGGATCTTGACAAGTGGTGTCAAGAGTATCGCCTTGAAAGCAAGTAATATATCAAAATTTTCATGACGGATAGAATCAAAATTTACGAATCTACCCGTCATGATTTTCTTGTTATGGATGATGGAATTATACCCGCTCTTTGCAGTATGGCTCTAAAAGAGAGAGTCATCGAGCTCAGTCCGTGCCTTCTTGCTCGATGAACCAGCAACCCCCTTTCTCTTAGCATCCCATGCCGATGACTTTGTAGATCGAGGCCTTGAAGGCATGTGATGTCCTTCAACGTTGGTTTTGATGCGTATTCTTTTAAACATCTTGGGGAAAGTTGTTTTAGAGATTTGGGAAAATGTGGAGATTTTGAATTTGAATAATTAAAATGGAGGTGATTTAGGGTATGATTGAATGTGCTATGGATTGTTTTTGAGAGATTTTAGACTGAAGTCAAGGTTTTTTTAGAGAAAGAAAGCTTAGAGTTTATCAAAAATGGCACGAAAACTGAAAAAACCGAAGAGACTATTTATAGAATCGCAATACCAGTCGACTAGATTAAGCCACCAAAATTTCAAATTTTGGCTCCAAACAATATCTTGCAGTACCAGTCAACTGGATGTTTTGTACTAGTTGACTGGTAAAATGGGTAGTGGGATGCCAGTCGATTGAGGTCATGCTACTAGTCAACTAGGTCATTTAGAAAAAAACTTAAAAGTTTGAGATCTAACTTAGAATTTTAGCACGAAATTGTTTATCTATGCCATCTTGAGTAAGAAATATATTAAATAAGAGTTAATATTCATTCATTAGATGTCAAATATGCATATGATGAATGCTGATGCAATCAAACATACATTTTATCATAGTCTTTTAAGCCCATCAATAGTCTAATCTTGCTAAAGCTATCTTCACTTAAGGGTTTTGTAAGAATATCAGCTATTTGATATTTTGAAGGAATGAATTCTAGTTTAATATCACCCTTTTGAGCATGGTCTCTTACGAAGTGATGTCTAATTTCTATGTGTTTGGTTCTAGAATGTTGAATAGGGTTTTTGGTTAAGTTGATAGCACTAGTGTTATCACAATGAATTGGTATATCTTTAAAGTTCATGTCATAGTCTTCTAATTATTGTTTCATCCACAACACTTGTGCACAATAATTTTTGGCTGCTGCATATTCTGCTTATGTGAGTTAATAGTGCAACCAAATTTTGTTTCTTAGAAAACTAAAAGGTTAACATTGAACCTAAAAATTGGCATATTCCACTAGAGTTTTTACTATCTAATCTACAGCCCGCAAAATCTGCATTTGAATATCCTACAAGCTCAAAAATTGATTTTCTATAATACCATAACCCTAGGTTTTGAGTCCCTTGTAGATATCTAAGGATTCTTTTTACTGCAATTACATGTGATTCCTTAGGATTAGCTTGAAACATATGCATACAATGAACATTATATCAGGTCTACCTGCAGTTAGATAAAGTGAAGCTCTTATCATGTTTCTATAAGTTTTAGTATCTACACACTTACCTTCCACATCTAAGTCAAGTTTTGTAGAAGTGCTCATAGGAGTGCCAATTGACTTTGAGCTTTCCATCTCGAACCTCTTTAATAGGTCATTGGTGTACTTTGATTAATTGATGAAGATGCCTTCTTTTAATTGTTTGATTTGAAGTCCAAGAAAGTAGGTAAGCTCTCCCATCATGCTCATTTCAAATTCTCCTTGCATGCACTTAGCAAACTCTTAACACATAGATTCATTAGTAGCACCAAATATAATATCATCAACATATATTTGGACTAATAGTGTCATTTTTGTGAAGAAGTTATGTCTATTTTTCCTCTTGTAAATTCATTTTCAAGCAAAAACTTACTTAATCTTTCATGTTATGCCCTTAGAGCTTGCTTCAACCCATACAGAGCTTTAGAAAGCTTATACATATAGTTTGGAATACTAAGATTTTCAAATCCAAGAGGTTGCTCAACATACACCTCTTCTTTTATAAAACCATTTAAAAGGCCACTTTTTACATCCATTTGAAATAGCTTAAATTTATTAAAGCATGCAAAGGCCAATAACATATGAATAACTTCTAATCTAGCTATGGGAGCACAGGTCTCATCAAAATATATTCCTTCTTCTTGATTATATCCCATAGCAACTAGCCTAGCCTTGTTTTAGTTACTATTCCATTTTCATCCATTTTATTTCTAAATACCCATTTAGTTCCTATTATAGTGTGATTCTTTAGCCTAGGAACTAGATTCCATACTTTGTTTCTTTCAAATTGATTTAATTCTTCTTGCATAGTATTTATCCAATCAACATCTTTTTCGGCTTCTACAAAAGTCTTAGGATCTACTTGAGATAAATAAGCTACACAATTACAAATATTTTTAATAGAGGAATGAGTTCTTACTCCTTGTGAAGGATCACCAATCACTTGATCGATTGGATGATAATTCACATACCTCTAATCTTTGGGAAGATTATCCTCTTGTTGACTTGTTGATGCTGGATCAAGATTGTGAGCATTTACCTCTTGATTTATTTGAGGTTCACTCTCATTCGGGTCAATAATGGGAGTAGGTGTTTCTATCATTGAAAAAAAATCTGCATCATCATTAAAAGACCATACTCTACTACTAATTGGGTTAGACTCATCAAAGGCTACATGTACATATTCTTCAACTACTAGAGTTCTCTTATTAAAAATATCCTCTCATCAATCTTTGAGTCAAATTTACCAAAGTTAGTTTTATTGTTATTTAGGATAAAGCATTTACAACCAAAGACACAAAAATAAGAGATATCGGGCTTTCTACCTTTCCATAATTCATATAGAGTTTTGTTAAGCATAGACCTAATTAAAACTCTATTTAAAACATAGAAAGAAGTGTTTATGGCTTTCGCCCAAAAGTATTTTGGCAAACAATTTTCACAAAGCATTGTTCTTGCAAACTCTTCTAGAACTCTATTTTTCCTCTCAACAACTCCACTTTGTTGAGAAGTTCTAGGTGCTGAAAAGTTGTGACCAATTCCATTTTTATCACAAAATTTTGAAAAGCTTTAGTTTTCAAATTCCTTTCCACGATCATTTCTTATACTTGAAATAAAAATTCATTTTTCATTTTGAACCTTTTGAAAAATTTCACAAATCATTTGCACGCTTCATCCTTGTAAACAATAAAAATAACAAAGGTATATCTTGAATAATCATCAACAATAACAATAGCATATTGATGGCCACATGACTAATGGTACTTATTAGACCAAATAAGTCTATATGCAGAAGTTCCAATAGTCTAATAATTGAGACTATATTTTTTGATTTAATAGAAATTCTAATTTGTTTTTCCATTTGACAAGCATCACACAACTTGTCTTTTTCAAATTTGATTTTTGGAGGTCCAATGACTAAATCTTTTCTTGAAATGATTTTAAAAAAATTCAAGTTCATATGGCCAAGGTTTTTATGCCATAGCCAAAGATTTTCACTAAAAGCGGGAAAACATTTTTCATTTTTCCAATGCAAAGATTTTAAATCAACTATATAGACATTTTTGTGTCTATGGCCAACAAACTTGATCTTGTTACTTTTGATATATATAACTAGACAATAAGAGGTTTCAAATATGACTTTGTTGCCTTTGTCACATATTTGACTAATACTAAGTACATTTGGCTTAAGGCCTTGCACATGCAATACATGATCAATTGTTGAGAAATCACTGCCAACTTTTTCATGCCCGATGATATTTACCTTTGTGTTATCTCCAATGGTGACATGTCTGTCATCCCTTAGAGTTAGTTCTTTGAACACACTTTGATCACCGATCATGTGCTTTAAGCATCCACTATCAAGGTACCAATAGTTACCTTTTTCCTTGGTGTGGAGACATATCTACATTACACAAGGATACACAATTGTACTCTTAAGTACCCAAAATCTCTTGGGTCCTTTGGGATTAGTCCTAGAAAATACAGTTCCTTTCGAGACCCATACTTTCTTAATATTATAAGGTGCTCTATAATTATAGACATGTTGATAATGAATAATCCTAGGATAATAGTTATTGAAATTTCTAGGATTTTCTAAATATGCATGTCTATAGTTACTTGAATAAACAATCCTAGAATACATATTCTATTGTGAAAATTATGAATATTCATGTTATCTCTAGGAAATGTGCGATGATAATTTCTAGGATATGCACTTGTATTATTGTGAGCATGCATATTATATCTAGGATACACATAATGGTGATTCTTAGGATGTGCATGTGTAGTGTGCAAGTTATGAGCATACATATTATCTCTAGAATGCACATGATGGTTACTCCTAGGATATGAATTTTTTGAATGATTATTTATAGCATGAGTATTTCTAGGATGCTTAATTCTAGTATATGCATTAAAATTTAAATTCTCATTCTTAGACCTACTAGCATATATTGAAGTCAACCCGGGCAGTTAGAGAGAGAAGCTCTCAACTGTGAACAGTGCTGCCCATGGTCTCCCGATCACTTCTCCTCCTTCAACACCTCTTTCTGTGCCATTCCTTCTTCCATCTTCAGCATGGGGAAGAAGAACCCTCCTAGGAAGCCTCCTCTTTCAATCCAGGAGCAAAATGATCTGGATTTTGTCCAGAAACACTTCAAGAACAAAGCTGCTACAGTAGCTTTGTCGCGAGAAGAAGATTCAACCAGCTCAAGCAGGAATAGTGCCATGGCTCCATCTAAAGGGTCAGCTTCCTCTTCCTGCTCCTTGGGTGAGAAGGTTTCCCAACCCCTAGGGACTCAGGTGGAAGCTTCTGTCTCAGACAAGAATTGAAGCTCTGCGAGAGCTTCAATGGTGAACAGTACACAAGTTCAAATGAAGGGCAATGCAGCTAACCAGGCAATGCAAGAAGAGTCCCAGGCTACTGAGGAGGAGCACTATACCTCCTCTGAGGGGAGTAGAGAGGGCTCAGACCAAATGGAGTCCTACTCTACCAGTGAAGAAGAAGACACAAGCTGCCAAGCAACTGTTCATGGTACTGTTCATGGGAAGCCTGCTGCAGGGCAAGGAAGGAGAATGGAAAGCAATGAGGCCAGACCTCACTCCTCCATGAAGAACAAAAGTGCTCAGCTTGACTCAAGGGACAATGCAGCTCCACCAGCTCCTGGTCCTCAAGGAAATCAGCCTACCTCTAACTCCACAGGCTTGAGGCCTGCTTCAAATGAGAAGGCTAAGAAAGCTCCTTGGGTCAGCTTCTTTGCAGAGAATAAAATGCAAAGCAAGGGCCTCCAGCTCTCTTCCATAGCTAGTGAGGGAGGAATAGTCAGAGTCACTCAGGAAGACATGCTGGAAGTGTTTGAAGACCACTCTTTCTGCTTGGTGGGCTACTTTGCTGGTAGATTCCCAGGGAGGGCAGCACTGAAAAGGCTCACGGATTCCTGGAAGGTAAGAGTCTCTACTCAGTTTCATGACAATGGATGGATTGTGTTCAGATTTGGTAATGAAGAATCAAGTTTGAATGTGTTGCAAGAAGGCCCTTACCAAGTTTATGGTAGGCCTTTGCTCCTGAAATCAATGCCAAAACTATTTAAGTTTGGTAATGAGGAAATCACTACTATCCCTGTATGGATTCAACTAAAAGGGCTTCCCCTTGAGCTATGGTCAGCAAGCTGCCTCAGTAAGATAGGTTCATTTCTGGGTAAGCCCCTCTATGCTGACCAATTTACTAAGAGTAAAGAAAGAATCTCTTATGCTAGACTCATTGTGGAAATTGATGTTGCTAAAGACATCCAATTCACTGTTCCATTGACTTTAGTAAATGGAGATTCATTTGAACAGAAGGTCTCTTATGAGAATCTCCCTAGGTTCTGCTCTAAATGCAAAGTGGTTGGCCATGACCTTCACTCATGCAGCCTCAACTCAAATGCTGTTAAGGGGAACAAACCAAAGGGTAAAGGGAAAGAGCCTACTAGACAGAAAGAGTCAGTTCTCTATAATGAGCAGACTGAAGATGTAGACATCCTAAAGGAGAAGAATAGGGGGGCTGCCTCTAAGTTAGTCTCACATGCTAAGGGTAACCCTATCCAAGAGCATAGAGAAGCAATCCAAGTTAAGAATGATCAAGTCAGTCCTGATCCCCTCCCTGATGAAAGGGTTGAGGAGGGCCAGGAGATTCCTGTCCCCCCTGTTCAGGTGGTGGCAGGCTTGAAATCTCCTCTCCACCCTGGGAATATAGGGAAGGAGCCTAAGAAAAAGTCTGCCCAAGAGCAGGAAAATTGTGAAAGAGATATGGGACAGAATGATCCTAATGTACATGAAAGTGACTTCCAATTAGTCAAGAAGAAGAAAGGAAGAGTAGTCCACAAAGAGACTCATTCTACCAGGAAGGGAGGAACAGCCTCCTTGCCTCATAAATGATAGCTGTATGCTGGAATATCAGGGGATTTCACAAGCCCCTGAAACATAATGGGGTTCTAAACCTCATGAAGGTACATAAGATAGATGTAATGGGAATTTTGGAATGCAAGCTTGATGAGACTAAGTTGTTGAAGATAATGGACAACAAATTCTAGGGGTGAAGCCAAGCTAACAACTTCTCTACCCACAATTCAGGCAGGATTTTGATACTTTGGAACCCTTCTAAGGTTTGCTTATCTATTATTGATTCTTCCCCCCAAGTTATACACTGTAATGTAACATGCCTAATCACTTCATACAATTTTGTAATTAGTTTTGTGTATGGATTTAACTCCATTGTATCAAGGAGACCCTTATGGAACAATCTATGTAATTTTGGCTTTGATTTGCACTCCCCTTGGCTTGTATTGGGTGATTTTAATAATGTATTTGCTATCGATGAGAAAACTAATGGGCTGCCTGTTTCTGACTATGAGATTAGGGACCCCTCTATTTGTTGTAGGGAGACTGACTTTTCTGATGTCAATTCTAGTGGCTGCTTCTTCACCTGGACCAACAACAGAGTTTGGTGTAAGTTGGATAGAGCTATGGTTAACAATGTGTGGTACCAAAAGGGATTGAGAGCCCAAGCTACCTTCCTACATGCTGGCTGTATCTCTGACCACTCACCATGCATTATTCATTTGATGGATGAGGTTTGTGGGGGTAGGAGATCTTTCAAGTTTTTTAACATGTGGACTGACCATGAAAATTTCCTGGATTTGATTAGTTCCTACTGGAACTGTCCTAGGAGAGGCACTAAGCAGTTCATTTTATGCAACATCTTGAAAGGCCTCAAACCCCATCTCAAGAATCTCAATGAGAAACACTTCAGCCATATATCCAAGAGAGCTTCTGAGGCTGCAACAAAGCTTAACTGCATGCAGCAGGAGCTACATGATAATCCTAATGATGCTAATCTTCAAGTGAGGGTAGCCAATGCAAAGCTCAAAGCTTTTCAGCTTGCAGAAGCTGAGCAAAGTTTCCTATCTCAACAGGCCAAATGCAAGTATTTACTCAACAGTGATAGGGGGACCAAACTATTTCATGCCCTGGTCAAGAGGAGGTCTATCAAAAATCATATTGATTCAATAAGGTTAGCCAATGGCTGTCAATTAGTCTCTAAGAATGAAGTGATTCTGGAATTCATTAGATTTTATAAGGAACTGCTTGGCTCTTCTAGAAGCTGCAATCCTATTGAGACAGAGGTTATAAGAGGGGGGGCCTATTCTTCATGAGAGCCAGGCTGCTGATTTGATCAAAGATGTGATTGAGGATGAAATCAAGGCTGCTCTGTGGAGTATTGGGGAGGATAAATCCCCTGGCCCGGATGGATACTCTTCTAAATTCTTTAAGAAAGCATGGGATATTACTCACAAAGAGATCATTGAGGCAGTACAAGAATTCTTTCAGAGTGGTAGGCTTCTTAAACAGTTCAACTATTCCTCCTTAGCCCTGATCCCCAAAAGTAAGCAAGCTTCTATTTGAGGACTTCAGGCCCATAGCTTGTTGCAATGTGATATATAAGATAATCTCCAAGATTATGGCTACAAGATTGGCTCTTTGTTTGAATCTAATTGTCAGCTCTACTCAAGCTGCCTTCATTAAAGCCAGGAGTATGGCTGAAAACATATACTTGGTTCAAGAATTGCTTAGGAAATATTGTAGGAAGAGGATCCCTCCTAGATGCATGATCAAGATAGACCTAAGAAAGGCTTATGACACTGTGGAATGGGAGTTCTTGAACAGCCTTTTAGAGGGGCTTGGGTTTCCTGAAAAGTTTAGAGCATGGATCATGGAATGTATTTCTACAACATCTTTCTCCCTCTCTATCAATGGCAGCTTGCATGGTTTTTTTAAAGGTAAAAGAGGGATTAGACAAGGAGATCCTCTATCTCCCTACCTCTTTGTGTTGATAATGGAGTACTTATCTAGGCTGCTTAGGAGATTGAATGAAAAAGATGGCTTCAGATACTACCCCAAATGTGACAAACTCAAAATTACTCACCTGGCCTTTGCTGATGATCTTATCTTGTTTGCTAGAGGTGAAGCTAAATTAGTGGGGTTGCTCATGAATTGTGTTAACACCTTCAGTGAGTGTTTTGGACTAAAGGCTAGCCTCTCAAAGTCTAACATCCTCCATGCAGGAGTTAAGCCAGAGGAGCTTATGGAGATTAGAAGATGTACTGGAATGGAGGATGGCAGCCTCCCCTTCAAATATTTAGGGGTCCCTCTTGCCTCTGTAAGGCTGAATGCTACACACTATGCTCCCCTCATTGAAAAGATTTTTGGATACATTAATGTGTGGGCTGGCTCCTCCTTATCATATGCTGGAAGAACTGAGCTCATCAAGTCTGTTCTCCAAGGAGTGGAATGCTTTTGGCTTGCTATCTTCCCCATTCCTGGCAACATTCTTGATAAGATTGTCAGACTATGCAGAACCTTTCTATGGAATGGTAAGAATTGAGGCATGAGAAAAGCTCTTGTTGCTTGGGCTGACATATGCAAACCTAAGCTTGAGGGAGGTCTTGGGCTGGTGGAGCTTAAAACTTGGAATAAGGCTCTCCTCTCTAGAGTTTTGTGGAACATTCATATGAAGAAAGACTCCTTGTGGATACAATGGGTTTAGCATTACTATCTTTTGAACAAATCTATATGGGAGATTAGGGCATGCAAGGAGGACTCTCCTCTTTGGAAGAGGATCTTAGAAATCAGAGATGAGATAGTTGGGCAACCCCCTAATGTATTACAAGCTACCAACAAATTGATGGATTGGAGGCTGCATGATGAGTTGAGCATCAAGAAGGTGTATAATGCAATGAGGCAGAAAAATAATGAAGTTAAATGGGCTTCCCTGGTTTGGAATTGCCACTGCCCCCCTAAACAATCCTTCATTCTTTGGCTGGCAATAAAGAACAGACTCCTCACAAAGGACAAGCTTCACCTTGATGGAACTGACAAGCTGTGCCCCTTATGTTCTGAGCAGGAGGAGAACAAAGAGCACCTCTTTTTCTCCTGTAGAGTCAGCAAGGAAGTCTGGGTATCCATCAACAAATGGCTGGGATGCAGGAGACAAATGATATCTATTGAGAGTGCCATTAGATGGACTATCAAAGCTAAAGGCACTGGTCGCCCTGCTGTGGCCAGAAAGTCCGCCCTTGCTAGCACAGTCTACAACATCTGGCTGGCCAGAAATGCTAAGCTTTTTGACAAAGCCCCTGCCCTGCCTGCTAGTATTGTGAAGAAGATCCAGCTGGGTATTTATAGAACTGTATATGCTGCTTGCCCTGAGCATAGGCTGCTGCTGTAGGGTCCATCTCTGCTGAGTTGTTACCATGTACTGTGAGGCTGTGTGCCTTCATTGTTCTGTCTCCCCTTGTTTCCCCAGTGTATTCACTGGTTTGATTTGTATTGTTTCAGTTGCTCCTTGCTGCCTTTGTTTTGCTTACTCCCTGGGTATGCCCAGTTCCCATGTAAGTTTTTGTATGTTGATGCTGTTGTAAATGCTGTTGGTATTGCTGCCTATCTAGGTCCAGCAGGCTCCATTTTGTTCATAAGTCCTTTTCAGCTTTAGGCTTTTGTTAAGGCCTTCTTTATTTGTATATGCCTCAATTGTTAATCCCCTGGGTTTGGCCAGTGTTTATTTTTGTACATTTTGATCACTTAATACAAGTTTATTTACAGATCAAAAAAAGAAGTACTTTTAATCTTCCTAGAGGTCTTGGAAGTGGAGGCTTCATTCAAACATGTTGTTTTCATGAACAAAGTCTCATTTTACTTTTGCTTACCCAATGGAAAATAACCCAAGCAGGATTTTCCTCCATTTAATCTTTGGCTAGATAGCACTTCATCTAGCTTTTCTTTTCTAAGCATAAGTCTAAATATGATGCTATTTAATTCCAATATTTTCTTCTTTAAATTTTCATTTTCATTTTTAAAAAATCTTGTGAATAATCATAAAGCATGGAAGATAGTTTTTCTTTTTCTTCCTTTAAGCCTTCTATCTCTTTAGAAAGAGATGTGACTTCCTTTTGGAGGATGGTATGCCTAGAATCGAATTTCTTTAATTCTTCATGTATCTTATTTATAATTTTAATTAACTCTTCACTAATACTAACAATGTTATTATTAGAAGGGGAAGAATTAGATACCTCATTTTCGTTTTCGATTGCCATCAAGCATAGGTTGGTAATCTCCTCTTATCCGACCTCATTGTTCGAAGATTCTTCTTCTTCGTCATCACTCCATGTGGTTGTAATCATAGCCTTATTTTAGAAGCTCTTATATGGTTTGCTCATTGTTGGGCAATCGACCTTGATGCGGCTAGGCTTCTTGCAATCGTAACACACAAGAGGTTCCCTTTTTGGAGTCGAATCCCTTGTGTAAGGTTTATTGCTCTTCTTCAAGAATTTGTGAAACCTTTTGGTGATTAGAGTCATCTCACCATCTTCTTCCTTCTCTTATTCTTTGTTGCTTGTAGAATCTTTGAGAACAATTATCTTTTTCTTCTTCTCATCATCATTGACAATGGGATTCATTTCCTCCATCTCGTATGTCAATAGTGATCCGAGAAGTGTTTTGACATCAAGTTTGTCGAGATTTTTGGCCTCCGTGATGGCCATCATCTTTGCTTTCCAAGTGGATGGCAAAGACCTTAAAATCTTCCTTGTTGGTTCAAACTCCTCAATGTTCCTACCAAGAAATTTTAAGCCATTAACAATAGTGGTGAAACGTGGGTGCGTTTGAGAAATTTTTTCATTAGGAGACATTTTGAAAGATTCATACTCGCACACTAGTATATACATTTTTTTATTTTTTGACTTCGTTAATGCCCTCATATGTGACTTGTAGTTTGTCCCAAATCTCCTTAGCCAAAACACAAGTAGAAATTTTATTATACTTAGAAACATCTAAAGCACAATGTAAAATAGTAGTGTCTCTACTATTTAGAGACATCATTCTATAATCATTTTTATTACACTTAATTTTGAGTTTAGGCATTGTATGATTGATTTCTCCAATAGTTATTTCTTTTTTAGGAATTCTAGGTCCTTTCTCAATGACTCTTTATAGATTGTAATTTTGTCATTCGACAAAGATTTTTATTCTATTTTTCTTGTAGTTATAATTAGAGCCATTGAAAAAATGAGGCCTAGCGCAAGAATGCCCTTCAGTATAGCTATTTGATGCCATCAGATCAACTCAAGGATTTTAAGCCTAAAATTGAGTACGAAGCTCTGATACCAATTGTAAACTGAGGTTCCAACCCAATAGGAAGTGAATTGGGTTTTAAAAACTTTTGCTAATTACTTTTCAAGTTTTTAAACAGTTAAATGCACAAAGCACACAAACAAATAATATGCTTAAAAGTAAAAGAATTTATGAAAGAGAAAATGCAAACTCCGTTTATAGTGGTTCGGCAATATCAGATTCCTTCAGACCCTATGTCCACTCTCTTCAAGGAGCCTTCTTGAAATAATCCACTAAAACTTTAGTTGTACAACTTCATGGGGGTTGCATAAACCATACAACCAATCTCTTCCTCACAGAAGCTACAATGAAGTATTTTAATCCCAAACACTCTAAGAGTTATACCAACTCTTTCCCTTTACAATAAATGAAATTTACTGTAAAGTAAATGGTAAAGATATAGCAATAAGTGCTTTTACAAAATAACAATATCTCTTTTTCAAGAACAAGCTTGATAAATGGCTCAACAATAAATTTTTCAAAGCTTTTTGAGAACTAATGAGCTATCTTGTGAATTCAATGTATTCTCTTTTTGTTTAAATGCTCATTGAAATGGGTTTATATAGCCTTGAAGTAATATAGTCGTTTGACACTGACTTGGTAGGTTTGGGGTAATAAATGCTCAAGTCAAACGATCATATTTTTGAATTACCAGTAGATTGGGTCCTTGTGTCAGTCGACTGGGTCAAGTGAAGAGTTTTCACTTTTTAGGATAAGGGAGAGTACCAGTCGACTGGGTCAGAGGACCAATCGACTGGGTCAAGTTACCAGTAGACCAGGTCCTTAACACCAATTGACTGAGAACTTTTTGTCCCATTTTTCAGTCGACTGGTATAAGGATCCAGTTGACTGGGTTGTCCTTCAAACTAGTTTTCCTTTTCAAAAACAGTTTTTGACTTAGAAACTTTTTATATTCTTTAGTTTTGTCAAAATATTTTGTAAATTGAGCCACAGATCAAGCTATTTAATTGAACATAAGATATTTACAATTGTTTCAATTACCTAAATGCCTATTCTAGATCTTCTATCTTGTTTTGGTGTCTGAATCGCGTTGAGTTCTTTCATTTTGTTTTCGTACTGAATGCTTTTATTGCTTAAACACTTAGATAAAATTGTTAATGCAATTAGAGTAGTGTTTTGTCATTATTAAAATCAAATACGGGTCAACAACAAGCAATCATGACTTACTTGAACACATTGAGCTATGTTCGAGTCGTATCCGTCCGGAAACTTCAACTATGAAATCCATTTTCACACAACCTTTATCTGAGACTTTTCCAATGTGTAGGTCGTTTTAGGTCTCCTCTCTTATTCACTTCAACCAACTCCAATTGTGGATGCTTACAAAACTCATTCATATCTTGTCAAGCATTTGCATTGTCATTCGTGACCTTGGTATCCATAACACTGTTGAAGACGTTATCGAAAACATTTTTCTCGATAGGCATGATGTCCAAATTATGGTGAACTAGATTTGCTCACCAGTAAGGAAATTCCCAAAAGATACTTCTTTTCAACCAATTGTGCTCCTTCCCAATCACATTTGTTGACCCACTCCCAAAGGTGATTTGTTCGAAAGAGAAAACTCTTTTTCAATTCTTCCCTAGACAACTGATGCAGTGGGAGAGAGTACTCTATTGTGTTCTTTTTGAAACTATATTTTTTCTTTCAAAAAACATGATCAATTGGTAAAAATTGACGATGGCAGTCAAACCAATAGTTTTTATGACCATGGGGCAATCGAAATGACTTGGTACGCTCCATACAGTAAGGACAAGCCAATATCCTATAAGTACTCCAACAAAAAAGCATAATATATGCGAGAAAGTCACTAATCGTCCATAGAAGTGAGGCTTTCATATTGAAATTTTGTTTTTTAGATGCACTATAAGTAAAAACTCCATTTGTCCACAAGATCTTCAACTCATCTACCATCGGCCTTAAGTAGACATCCAAATTTTTACTAGGGTGGTTTGGACCTAGAATGACCAAGGATAAGAAAAGAAATTGTTGTTTCATGCACATCCTTGGTGGTAGGTTGTACGGGGTGATATATATTGGCTAATAAGAGTAAGGAGCAGTTGAATGATCGAATAATGTGAACCTTTCAATCGAGAGTCCCAACCAAACATTTCGTGGTTCGACGACAAATGACGGGTGTTATTATTAAAGTGTTTCCATGCTTCATCATCAACCGAATGGATGACCATTTCTGGCTTACTACGTTTACCTTTTTTATTCCATCTTATATGTTGGGCAATGTTTCCGGACATATAAAACTTCTGAATTCGTGGTGTGACTGGAAGGTAACACAGCACCTTGTATGGTATGTTATTTTACTTTTTATTACCTACTTGTTTAGGTTGAAATCGATCATGGCCACACAAATCACAGTTTTTTTTCTCCTTATCTTCCTTGTAGTACAACATACAATCATTTGGGCATACATGTATATTCTCATACCCAAATCCTAACCCCTTTACAATTTAACTGTGTGGAAGAAGATTTGTTAAGTATGAGAAGATACATGTATGCCCAAATGAGAAGACTCGTTTCTCCAAAATCTTCTTCCACACAATCAAATGATTATGTGGACAGTTCCCCAACCCAATTAGCTTCCTATAGAGAGACCAACACTTGTAATAATTAATAAAACGCTTTCTGTATAGGTACAGGGTAACCTCATCTCGAGTTAAGAACTTATTGTTCTTACAAACTTTACAAGGACACCGAATAGTTCCCTCGTGCACAAACCTTACATTCTTATAAGCGAAGTCAATAAATTCTTGAACTCTGTGCTCAAATTCCCATGATAGAGCATTATCCATAACCCGATGGTCCATCAAACTCTGATCAACTGATATCGTATCACCGACTAAAATCAAATCAAATCTCAAAGGCATTCCCATCTCTAACTAATACATGTTTCTTCTTAATAATTGTCTTCTTTCCAAATAGGTGGAGGTTTCTAACCCATTCAAGAATATGTGATCTATATTGCAGTTAGTTTTTCGAGGCTTGTTTATTTCAAGTAAATTTCACCAGCATCTCCCTTAGTTTTCGAAGTGCACGACTTAAATTTGAAGCTATCTGCCCAAGGAGATAACTCCGAATTTAGTATGTACCCGGAGAACAGTGAGGAAATGCCACCGAAATTTACTCAAAACAAAACAATCATGGAAAAATTAACTACAATATAGATCACGTATTCCTAAATTGTCCACACTGGACAATCTAAAGATTATTTGAATACAAACACTTTGATTGCAAACATATTTATTGATAAGCAACAAAAGCATTTGCAACACTCAATAATCTCTAAACGGGAAATCTAAGGGTAAGACCTAAATTATAAGATTTATAAGACTTTTATTCACTGAAAATTCTAAGCAATTTCGACAAAGTTTCCCCTAAATTTCGGACTTTCCCAAATTTTTCAAGTGCCCACCAAAGTTGTATTAATTCAACCAATCCAATCTTACATACTAATATACTAATATACTAGGGAGTATCGTTTTCTTTTGGATGATATCTAACTAACATACAAACTAACCTACTATAACACTAACCTACAAAATAACACCCAAACTAACTAACACACTAACATACAAAAACCAAAATATACAAATAATAATTATAATTTGCTCACAACATACTAACATACAAACTAACTAGGTAGCATAAGCAAAGTCACACGCTTGCCCACCCACCCAGTAATCCTCCATACATTAAATTGCCAATTCTTTCCACAAAAGAACACAAAAATATCTCAAACCCAAAATCACAAAATTTGTATTATTAACAAGAACCACAAAGAAGTCACCAATCTATGAACAAAGATTAAAAAAAAAAAAAAAAAAAAAAGGTACCTGAGGTGTGAAAATAGAGCAACACGGAGATGAGAACAACACAGAGATGAATTCACTGATCAAGTGTTTTCCAAAACTTTGAGACACTTTACTATAACTAGGGATTTTGCCAACAAAAAGTAAAAAGTAATTAGAAATAGCACAAACAGACTTTGTCAAGGGAATATTTCTAAAAACTATGTTAAACTAGTTTTTTTAAAAATAAGTTTTTGAAAACTGTTTTAAAAAACATGGCTTGTTTATGAAAACATTTTTATCCTTTTTTCAATTTTCAATTCTCAAGCAAGAGGAAATTTTCTTTTCAATTATGTAGGAGGAATGGTCGAATTTCCACTTTTAATGACTTCACTTTAGGGATAAACTTTAGCTTTTAATTTGGTTGAAAAACCCCCATCAAGTACACGCCTTTCAATTTATAGGAAAGGGCCAACTTATTATTTAATCTGTAATAATAAATTTTCATGAAATTTGAATCTGTACATGGTATAATAATTTTTATTAACTACATGACTGTCATAAAGTTTCGCCCCAATTTTCTCTTAACAAACCATATTAAAGCCTTTTAAGGTCTCCCATTTAATAAAATTCTCAATTTAATTTCTTTCAAAATCATTATTACATCTCTCCAAAGAGTGCTTTTATTTTATAATTTGTCTTTTTTTCTTCAAATTTCAATTTTTCAGCATCATTATCCTTATTTACCATTCTGCCACTTTTCTATTTACCATAATGCTATTTTTCAGCATTTATGGATTTTTGTATAAACTGTCACCCCAGCCCTTTTCTTTATCTTTCAAGCTTTTATTTATTTATTTGTTTATATTTTTGGTGACCATTAAAGGATCTGAAAATGATTGAAATATCCTCCACCTAAAAGCACTCAACACCAGCAAGTATAATGGAGTGTATAATGAAGCATTTAAATAATAGCAGAAGTATCAACAAGAATTTCAGAGCATGGCACAGTAAGTGTTGTAATAGATTAGCAAAATGCAAGTTTGGTGGCTTAATAAATGTCAAAATCCATAAGCACAATGCGGAAAACTCAATGCTCAAAATGGCAAACTTAATATTAGTAAATAAGCCTTGCATCGATCAGCAGATTTCTTTATTGTTCAATAACTAAATCAAGCAAAAGGCATAGTACAGGCTTCTAATTCTGTCATCCCCTAGAGTATAGTGTGAGGAAATAAGCTTGTATGTGATGAGAAAATAATTAACACTTAGAAAATACATAACAAATTAATTAACATTTAGAAAATACATAACAAAATCTAAGACAGTATAATGCCATCCTATACTTGAGCAACAACAATAACAAAAAATACATAACAAAAAATCATAACAATATAAATAAAAAATTAGAACAAAAACTTACTTGAGCTCACACGCAGAGGGAGTCAGGGACAGAGAGACGCGACGCATGCAGGGAGAGAGAGAGGAGATAAGACGTACGATCAGATAAAGGGGAGAGAGAGGAAGAAAAGATGAGTGAGAGAGAGAGAGAGAAGTGAAATCATTAATTGGAGACTAGGGAATCCGTCGGAGATACCTTTAAATCCTGTCGCACATATATTTTAATATTCCGCATTTTTTTAACAAATTCGCCCAAATTATTTTGAAAATTCACTAAGTATCAGTTACAGAATTTGCATCAGCTATAGAATTCCCATATAAAAATCAAGTTTCAGCGACGGAACCCGTCGCTGATATAGTTATAATATCAGCCCTATCTGCGAAGGGATCAATGAGAGGATCCTGTCGTAGAAGTATGTTATCAGAGAAGGGATAAGTCTGTCAATGATATCTGAAATACTGTTTTCTTGTATTGGTAGTCTTTCAATTTTAGTTTCAATAATTTAATTCAATTTTACAGTATTAATCACGTTGAATTTTTTTGACAGATATATAATATATAGAATATTATAAATATAAAAATATAGAAAGAAACAAAGGAAAAGAAGGAGAAAGAAATGTGTCAGTAGCACTGCAGACTTCACAATTTGAAAGGGACAGTTTTCTGTCATCAGACACAAACCTACTGGAGTTCAGAATTTAGGTATTTGATTACCGTTTATTAACTGTTTAGCAGTTGATAAACAGTTCTGTCTCTTCTTCTCATTTCTGTCTCTTCTTCTTTCTCTCTATATATCATCTCATTGCATCAAATTTTCTGGGATTCGGTTCAAGTTAGAACAAGAAGAAGAGTGCAGCTACTTCTTTTTTTGGGTTAGGCATTAGATTTTGGGGGTCGAATTTCCGTATCAATTCTTGCACTGCACGAAGGAAATTATTATCCATAAGATAATTTTAAATCGATCAAAGTGCCTTGCCTAACATTAAGCCTACACTTTCCTTAAACATTTTCATGTATTTTTTACTTTTTACTTTTTGTCATTTTCAATATCTATGTTCATATATTTTATGTAACACTACAATCGTTCCCACTAATGCCAGAAGGGTTTGTAGGAGCTCACATGCGAATTTCTTTGGTCCAACTTCAGGCGTTTAAGTAGTTAGTTCTCAGATTTTTGAGTTTTCTTTTTCAATGAAGGTGGTGATGCAGAATTATAGTTGGCCCGTTTTTTTTTTTGAAGTTTTTTGAGTTTTCTTTTTTAATGGGGTCACATCTGTGGAGAAAAAATTGTTAGCAAAATTAGGATTTATGTTGAAATTAGGGTTTATAAAGTAATTTAGATTTGATGAAGATGATGAATAGTAAAAAGTTATATGATTTGTTGATTTACTATCCCACTTTGATACTAATTCGTCAATCTCATTAATTAAATAGAAGATTAAGATAGAATCATTTTAATAATCAGTAATCTTATCTCACAATGGTTTTAATACTATCCCATTATAACTTAGTTCTTGATCAAACAAGCCTTGTCAAAGAGCCGAAGCCAACTGTTTAAAAATAGGTCAAAATTGCTTACAACATTAGTTAATGGATGATTTATACTTCATTTATTATCATGTGATTTCTCTATATTTGACTAAAACCTCTTGATTGCATTAAAAATCTTCCTGTATGTATTTATTGAATCATCTTTCTTCACTTATCAATCAAAATTATCAAGCAAATTCATAATTTTTAGAACCCAAAACCAATCCATCAATAATAGTTGTTAATCTATCATTAGAACGATATCTGTTCACTCAAACTCTGAAACCCGTTGCTATCATATCCCACCGTATCCCAATCCCCATCATATTCCATATCGGTTAATCTCATCCTACAATTTGTCAAAAATTGATCATCATGTGTATTGTTGGGTTCCGCTATATTACTTGTCAATTTTCCCACAAAGATAGCTTAATGAATCATGAAAAGAATTTGGATCAAGAGAATTAACTCAAAATGTCTGGCCTTTATCGTTGATACTTATGTAGGAGCGTGATGCTTCTGCAATGCAATTTCTGCTTTAAAGGATTGTGAATTTTTATAATTAGTTATCTTTATATTTTAGGCATGCAGTACCCATAGCTTATAATTATTTATTTTGCTAGATTTTCACTGTAAGGGTTCGTCAAAAGTCCTGTGTGGACTTTCCCAGTTGAGTTTTTTGTGATGGTAAGAGAGAGATTGAAGATTCACTTTTTTTTGGATTGAAAGTTCTTGCAATGTTAACATCCTCTCATCATCTGAGAAAAGAGAGAATTTTTTTTTCTCTCAAGCTTTCTTTGACACCAAACACACTAGAAAGAAAGAAATTGAGACCAAAGAGAAATCGATCTCTTTTCTCCCTCGTTTTCGCTCTAATTAGATCTAAAACAGTGGGGGATTATCAGTTTTTTTTTTCCCAAAAGAAAGAATTTGAGACCAGAGAGAAATGGTTTTCTTGGAAGCTAAACGCTGGGATTAATTCTTTTTTAGTTCTCCTTCATCATGTACAGCCCTACAGGTTTATTGAAAACCAGAAACATTGGGGGAAAAAACAAGAGGAGAAGAGGGGGATTTTTCCTTGATTTTCCTTCCCACCAAACCCAACAAAAAACAAACCAAAAGCGATTTTTCTTCTTCTTTCTCAGTAACAAAAAAAATTGATTGATTATTTTTTCGGCCATAGTACGACGTCTACGTTTCTTCTCTGCCATCAGATGTCCTTTTGCACCGTAGCTGAAGCAGAAAATAAGAAGAAAAAAAAAATCAGATCTGTCCAAAGAGAGAGCTTCTGTGTGAGGGTTAGAGTATAGGTTTTGATTCTATTTTCTTGTTCGTTGAATCAGCTGCTAGGCATTTCTTCTCACTACTTTGATGGCTTTCGGCAATATGCCAATTAGGCTTCCAAAATTTGTTCCAGTGACTGTAATGCGATGCTTTATTTTATTTAATCGCGAATCATTTATGCCTACTTCTTTACCACCAGTCCAGTCAAGTAAAACAAAGATGTTGAAGCCATATGGGTAACAGTATATGCCTAACTAATGCATTCCATCCATCTACCTTGAATTGACATGATGTTGTACTGTTGTAGTAAATCAGAGATGATCTTGGAAGAGCCCCACGCAATTATCAGGTTTTTGTCCAAGAGAGAAAAGATAGGAGCGAGAGAGTTAAACAAATCTTCAGAGCTTTTTGTATAAAGGTAATATTGTCTTTTATCAATTATATCATAAATTAACTGAAATCGTTTTCATAAATACTCTTATTTAATACTTAGATTTAATAGTAAAATTTTTTAAAAAAATTTAAATTTTATGGTAATTTAAGAAATTTAATTAAAGTTAAATTTTGACTTTTCAAAATGGACAAATAATATAGAACATCTCAAAATAGAATATTTGTCAATAAATATAGGACAGTAAGAGTATTTAATTAAATAGACAGAAAAGAATAAATTATGAATTATGGAGATATAGTAACTAATAACTAGGCTTTCTTGGTGATGATTTACCTTTCCATTGTAGCCATTAATAAGCTTAAATCCTTTTTTGCCCATCTTCCTATCATGGCCTTTGGATGTCTTGGCTTGGAGATGCATGTAGAGCTCTTGGGCTTTGTTTTGCTTCTTTGATCTTTTAGGCTTTTCATGCTTCATAGGCCTTTTGGTCCTTTCATGTTTGGTTTAATTTAGCCTTAATGAGTTATGTCATGTGTGTTAGCCTTTTTGGGCTTTATCATGCTTGTGGACATCAATGGGCTTATTATCATATTAGTTGTTTCATTAGGATTTATCATGCTTGTGAGCCTAAATAGGTTTATCATGTTAGTTTAGTATCTTTGGGCTTTATTATGTTTGTGGTCTTCATGAGCTTAGCATGTTAGTTTTGTCTCAATAGACTTTATCATTTAACTGGACCTAGCTTAATAGGTTTATCATGTCAGTTTAGTTTCAATGAGCTCTATTATGTAATGAGTTTTAATAAGTTTTATCATGTAATATGTCTCAATAGGCTTTATCATATATTTTACATTCTTTATGGGTCTTCTGGATTTTATCTCGACTTTTCTTCCATGTGAAGGCCCAAAAACTTAGTAGATGAAGTATTTATTTGGCTAAGTGTTTGAACGATTTTGAAGGGTTCTGTCATCCAATGATTGTTTGACATGTATTGCGAAAAAACGAGTATCAACGCTTGTTAATTAATAAATTCTCTTAAGACACCCGTTAACGAACCCTTTTTTATATGAATAATAGTATTTGTTAGTTGAACTTTCTTTAGTTTTTGGCAGATCAATGGTTTTTTAGCTTCACACACTCTTTGTCATTTGGCTTAGTTATCAAAATGGTTTTAACTTTCAAAAATTCGAAGTCAGGCCAAATACCTTACAAAAAAAGTTACTTCTTCCGCCCCATGTACATTGGTAAGTATTCAATTTTGAGATGTCCTATATTGTTTATCAATTTTGAAAAGTCAAAGTTCAATTTTAGTTAAAAATTTTAAATTATCCTTAAATTTAGATTTTCTAGACAACTTTACTATAAATCTAGGTATTAAATAAGGGTATATATGTAAAGTATGTTATAATTTAATGAGTTGTAACATTAATTATTATATCTACTTAAAAAAGTTAAATTTTCTATACATACCACTATATATAGGACGGAGGTAGTACAAAGAATCAAAAACTAATTTATAGATTATAAGAAAGTGAATTTATTTCAAATTCATAAGCTCTATAACTATTTTACCAAATATTAAACAACTTTTAATTTCATAATTGTTTTACCAAAAACTGTTTCAAAAATAGTTTGGACTCCCAACAACTAGGGCTATAAGTAACTTAATACACTCGTAAGCAGATTTCAATTAGAGCTCGTTTATATTCATTCCGTTGTCATAATAATGAGTTTAAACAAAATTTTAAGACTCGTATATAAAACGAGCTAAGCTTGACCATAAGTGTGCTCGGCTTGTTTAAGCTCGTGAACATTTCATTTATATGCTCGGTTTTGAGTTTGCTCAGATCAATACTCATTAAGAGCTTGTTTATGTTCAATTAGAAACCCTTTGAGGGGCATGCATAATACTTTTAAACCCCAAGTTATTGACAAGTAGTCACTTACCCTCTAGTCTTACTATTACATACAATCACCAATCTTATCATTTTTCCAAATTTAGTTTTTCTTATTATCCAATGCTTATTGCACCCTCGAAGCAAAAAAAAAATTGTTGTGTTCATTTAATTTTATAAATAAACTCAACTAATTTAAAAAGAGATTGCATGAACTTGACTTATTTATATAATATATTGAGTTGAGATCGAGTTAAACTTAATTGTTTAAATTAAAATAATATTGTTAAAATTCGATCAAAACTAACTTTTTTAAACAAAATGTTTTTGATACACGATTTAACCTTTATTTCCGTTAACTTAACGAAAATTTGAACAAGAGTATACTCGAGTGGTCTAGGCTTTATTACAGTACACTCCAATTATACGGCAGCTATTTCAAAAACCCTTTTCCAACACTACCAATAAACATGCACCCCATTGAGACGTAAACGCTACTAGTGTCCCTTACCTATTGGTTTTGCAAAGAGATTCTAATTAAATATAATTCGGTCAACAAGCGAGTCATCGGAATTTTGTATGGCATAGGATTCTTTATATCAAACTTTGCACATGTGATCATATGACTCATATGGAAGCTTTTAGGGTATGATACACGTGATCATCCCCGCTTTATGTGTACCGAAGAAAAGAGTAAACCTTTCATCTTTTATTTCTTTATAAAAATACTAGAAAACATAAAAGTAAAATAATTGGATGAGTGCTCCAACTTCCAACCGTAAAGGGTATCGATTCATTTTGCTATCCACAAACTAAACTCGATCTCATTATCGTGGTTTCTTTTTGTACCATGCACAAATTATTTTGGTCATGTTTTAAAATAATTATAAATATAAATTATAAAAAAATAATTATTATTTAAATATATGAATTTTTTATTTTAAAATTAATTATAAATAATTTTGATATAAGTTTAATTTGAGATTTTATCTTAATTATTATCAAACTACATATTTTATATATAATTATAAAAACATATAATAATAAAAAAATTATCATTCAAACATTAAATGATAAAAATAATGTATCATTCACATCATTTAATTAAAAAAATAAAAAATTTCAAATTATCCATTTCAAATTTTTTAAAAATATAAAATTTATATTGTAATATTCAATTAAAATATGATCTTTTAACATAAATATTTAAAATAAATCGAAATGAAATTTTCAAAATAAGAAGGAAAAAAAAATACGGAGTACCATTTTTTTTTTTATTTTTTGCTGAAAGAATAACAAATATTAAGTGGTTGTGTAGTCAAATCAAGACTTTCTTAGAATAAAATAAAATAAGGGATGATGAGCCTCGAGAGAATAAGTCACGTGAGAGTGAGCGTAGGACATCGCGTGCCGGCGTGCCTTACTGTACCCTACGCAAAATGTTGAAAAAGTCTGGGACCCACGTGAACACCTGTCTCTTCTCTTCTGTAAAGTTTCTGACACTAAAAGATAAACTGTACTGACATGTGTCGGTGTGTATTAGTCCCCTCTCAGACATGTGAGCATCTTGTTTTTTCTTCTTCTAAAATCGAATTTTATTTTATTTTAATTTTCAATCAAAAGAATCAAGTGACGTCGGTAACTGATGTAGGTCCCACTTCAGATCCGTACAGATTACAACTTAAAGGGATTAGTTGATCCAAGATGTATTTCAATTTTTTTTTCTTCTTTTTTCCTTTCCTTTCTGTTTTTTTAAAGGAAGACTTGCAGTGACAGCTGACATGTTTGCTTGTTTGTTTTTGGGTTAGGTCCAAATCCAATCTAAGGTATTTTAGGGTATGTTGGAAGGAATTTTTGAAAATTATTTTTATTTTTTAAAAATTAAAATTAATTTTTAATTTTTTTATATTTGATAAAAAGTTTTCAGAAATAAATTTTTTTAAAAATTTTCAAAAAATCGATTTTTAAAAATAATTTTTTGAAAATCCTAAATTAGTGTTTTCTGATATAATTTTCAAAAAATATCTCTAAAATTAATATTCACTTCTTTGTTTTATAATTCTGAAATATGTATGAAAGATAATAGCAACTATGAGATCATCATTTTCATTCCACTATTGTTCATTTAAAGATTATATTTTGAGCCATGATTTTACAGAAATAAAAAAAATAACTAATAATCATAAAAAAAAAATTAAATAATAATTATTTTAAAATTTTATTAAAAACAAATACCAAATTATTATTTAAAATTTTTAAATTAGTAATAGATTTTTTCAACTTTACTATAATTCCTTCAAAATTGAGTTCAGAATGCCACCTGAAATTTTTGAATTGCCTAATTAACAACGGATAGAGACGGATTCGTGTGACTTAATGCAAATTTATAGGCTAAGCTCACAGATGAACGTTTTCTACGTACCCAATCTTTACTCTGATTTGTATTTTTCTAAACTATTTTTTATTCGACATACAATTATTGAGTTGGTCAAAACAGGTTGGGACGTATTGTTGCTTACATAGTCTATTGTGTCACTTTTAGATAGGGTTGAGTAGTATTTGGTCAGAACTAAAAAAATCAAATCAAATCAAATAGATCGGCTTTTAGTATTCGGTTTAGTTATTCAGTGATTGGGTTACATCGATTCGATCTGTCTAATTTTTTCAGTCATTTGGTGTCGGGTTAGGTGGCTCAGATTTATGATTTTGATTAACTGAAAAACTGGTTTCTAATTAAATAATTAATTAAAAATATTTTTTTGAAAGGAACAATATTTTTATTATGGACATACAGAAAGCATAAAGACTTAAATTGGCTAAACCTAATTTTATTTATTCAAGCAATTCAGTAGATCGTAGCAGCTCAAAGAGTAATGTAAAAGGAGTAACGTAAAATAGCAGTTTTCAAGTGATCCAATTCAACCAATCTAAGTATGTTGTTGTAGCTCAAAGAACAATCAAGCAGCGATAAATGACTCTCGGGTTCTAGTAAGCAAGCAATCAAGTAGTAGCAACAATTCTAGCAGGCAAAAGTAGTTTGTAGCAAAACCTTAAATCAGTCTATGACAATCAAGTAGAGTAATAAGATCTGTAGCAATCAAGTCAATCAATGTGCAATCTAGTTCCCAAAAAAGGTGTGATAATCAAGTAGCAAGTTCCAATCAAGATTCGCAATGTAGCATTTAGTCAACCAATTAATCCCTTCAAGCAAGTTTGTTCATTGTTGGCAAGTTATTTTCAACTGTAATCTAATATTTAGAAACTATCAATAAAAATGATGTTACTCGAATATTTATGTTCTTTTTTTATTATTCTGGTATAATTTTGTAATCGGAGAATTACGCTGATTCGTTTTTTGTAATTGTATAGAAAAAGCCAAATACTATAATCACTTGTTTAATTTAATTTTTTTTTTGCCGAAACATTTTTCAGGCATTAGCTATAATATTTTAACCTTATAAAGGATCGGGCACGCCCTGCACAAATATTCTGTCAAAAATTGTTTTCAAGAAAACAATAAAAAAATTATTTATTTTAAATCAAAATAAAATAAAATAATAATCATTATCATCATCATCATCTCAATTGATAATCTCATTAATTTATGTAATAGATAGGAATGTAAGAACCTAATTTTTTTTTTTATCGTTTCTCTAGAAATTGATGCTTTCTTACATAATGCATTTTTCATTAAAGATTTTGTGTAAAATGGATTTTGTTTCAACTTTATTATATCACAAATTTGATGGGGTTTGGTTGGGTTTTCAGCTTTCATGGATAAGATAGTTTGGGCTACAGGAAACCCATTCATCTTATCACTGCTAGGGATGTAAATTTTACCCACATCAGTTTGGTTACCGCAAAATAAGACCATAATGGGAAGGATTTGGAGTCATTTTTACTGACCTTAATGTGCTGGTAAAAAAATTAAAATACCAGTCAGCTATAAGAATGGATGCATAGAAAGTGGTATCCGACCCGATATATATCCGTATATTATTATAATTAATTTTTAATTAAAATTTTATCATTAAATATATTTTTTCCTTTTGTCTAATTAGGAGGGAAATTTATTTATTTGTTTTAGCTTAGCTATTTTATGATTTTTGAGGTGTAATTGTTGGACATGTGAAACATAATAACAAGTTTTTCTTATTTCGTCTAAATAATTTTTATTATTGTATTAAATAAAATGGGTTCACGTACCTGTAATGAGGATGGGGATGGAGGAAACGTATACATACCCGCTGGGTATGGATGCAAATGCGAGTGACGGGGGAGGTACTCGGTCCAAACCCGCCCCATTGCCATCCCTAATAATTGCTTAAGTAACATTATGTCCCTTTTTCTTTCTTTTCTTTGATAACCAAATTATCTCTATATTTCAAATGGTTGAAACTCTTTTATGGCTGCCTATGTAGAATTAGAAATAACTAGCATCTCAATTCGTGTCACATATATGTTGATTTGTTCTTCTATTAGATGAAACAATATACTAACATGAATAAAATTATCTTATCATCCATTAACATGTTAAGTAGTAGTAGTTCACATATAGTCTTGATTAGCAAATTGAAACCTACAAAGAAACTCCACAAGAGAGACAATCAAGACAAAATCACAACAAAAAAAAAAATTTGAACAATTGAAGAAACTCAAGAAAAAAAATGTAAGCAAAAGAATGAAACAGACTTAGAGGACTATAAAACAATGAGGTAACTTAAATTTTTTGAAATTATTGTACGTGGGTTGAAGATAAGAGATATAATGAGAGTGAGGTAATTAAGCCTGAGTATATTGGGGGAGAGAAAAATGTGAGGGAAAGATGTGGGGAGTTGAAATAAGTAGGGTTATGATGTGATGATTTGATGTGATTTATGATGAGAGGAAATTAGTGAAATTTTTTCAATAATAATTTGAGAATAATCAAGATAGCCAATTTAAATATTTGAATTCACGTTTGTTTTTATGTTATTGTTCATATACATATTTTATATGCATATGCATTAAATAAAAGAACCAGAAGGGGATCAGTTTAATTAAAAAACCGTGACAGCCGGTATATGCTGAAAATAAATGAAAATCGTGATAGCCAGTATATGCTGAAAATAAATACCGTGACAACCGGTATATGCTGGAAATAAAAGAACCGGGAGGGGGCCAGTCTAAGATAAAAATATGTCGACATGTGGGAAGGCGTTCCCTAATAATAATTTATGCATTGCATCTATTTTAAATATTGATTGTATTACTGAAGTGTTGTTTGTTATTGTCAATTTTTTTTTTATAGATGAATGAGTCTCACAGAGAGACAGTTATGGTGAGAAAGAAACATAGAAGTATGATATGATAATAACCATATAAATGATAGACTTTATGCTGTGAACCTCATTACGAGGTAATTATAAGATAATTGATTGTCTTAAGGTGAACCAATATATACAAAGAAGAGATTGATAGAGAATGAGACTTATGATATGTGTAGTGATAGTAAAATGCTATTATCAAGTTATGTGAGATATAATTGATTAAATATTGAAAGATCATTTATACAAATTGAGTACTTCTAGTAAATTTAATTCACTGAGCTTGTGAAGCTCACCCCTCATTGTATAATGATTTCAGGTAGTAGGCATAACAAATAGTTTGGTGAGTTGATGTTCAGACGAAATCATTATCTGTAAGCCACGTACGTGTTCACATCCTCAGACTAATGAGAAAATAAAATAAAAATTTATTTGTAAATATTCATGCATTTTATGTTGTATATAATGTTTAAGTCAAGATCAGAATAATGTATCTCCTCTGTTGAGGGTTGATGATTGATGTAAAATTTTCTATTGGTGTTATTTTTATTGTTGCATATATGTGTCGTGCTGAGATTTTCAAAATGTGACAACACTGTTTCGGGGGTGGCCAACCCGGGATGGATCGTTACAATTAATTTCACTTCAATGAGAATTATATAGCTAAAGTGTTAATTCATCTTATGCTCGGGTGAAACTGTATAGCTGCGGAAGCCATAGTTCCACTTCAATGGGAATTGTATAGTTGAAGCCTTAATTCTTCTTCTGTTCAAGTGGAACTGTATATGGCTTCCACTTTGACGGGAATTGTATAGCTAAATCTTTTATTCCTCTTCTGCTCGGGTAGAACTATATAGCTGTGGAAGCCGTAATTCCACCTCATTGGGAATTGTATAGCTGAAGCCTTAATTCCTCTTTTGCTCAGGTGAAACTATATAGCTATGGAAGCCATAGTTCCACATCGACAGGAATTATATATTTGAAGCCTTAATTCCTCTTCTCCTTTGGTGGAATTGTATGGCTATGGAAGCAGCAATTCCATTTCGGAGAGAATTTTACATTTGAAGCCTTAATTCTACTAAAGCAATAATGCATTTGATTTTCTGGATGTGCCCCTCGTGAATTGACTCATTGATAACAAAGGGACGTTTGAACTGCCAAAAGTGTGTTTTAGTTTTTTCAAAGCTAACTGCGTATTAAAGACACATTTATGCCACGGTTCGCTTGTAAGGGCTACTTAAGCGTCATTGAGCTTTTAGTTTTTCACAAACAGATCCAATTTCTTCAAAGTTTCTTCATTTTTATGAAAACTTCTCAAGCTTCTACTTGTTTTGTTGCTTCTTTCGGTAAATGCCCTTATATTTTTCTATTTTTTAGCTATGTCTTCTTCTAATTCTGATGAGGGTAGAAGAGTAGAGGGAGAAGCATTCAAATAGGAGGAGAGAGTTAAGAAGGAAAATGCTAACTCTGAGAGTACAGAGGGAGAGCCCAGTAGGGTGCAACCTTCTTCGCAAGAGGTTAATGTCATTTCCACTGATCACGATTTTTAAGCTAAGGGGGTGCCCAATGATATCTCTAAGTCTAAGCTAGAGTCCATTAGCAGTAGATTTTTCGTTCTTCCTTAGTTAATAGTTAGATATCCGAAACCTGACCAAAGTGTTTGCACTAATCTGGAAAGATCTCGGTCATACTCTCTGACCTATTACCTTGACCACTTGAAGGTAGGGTTGAGGTTTCTTCTTGACCTTGATGTTACCCAGATAATGAACCATTACAGAATCTGCATTTTCCAGCTTTCTCCATATGGTATGATGAGTGTAGTGGATTTTGTACTGGCATTGGAAAAGCATATCGAGTATAGTAAGGGTGATGGGAAGGATAATGCGGGGATGTTTAGGTGGTTCTACACCTTTAAGAAGCATACTGATAAAGGGGTGGTACAATTTCTACCCTAGGACTAGTAGGAAGATTTTGGACATCCTTTCGTCCAATAAATAATAAAAGGAAAATATTTCTTCATAGAGAGGCCAAATTCTTATCGGGTTTTGCTAGAGTGAAGTTTCAAAGATATTCCTGATTAGAAGCCTCCAATCTTTGCTCCTGAAGAGAAAACAATGATCAATAATGTCTTGAATGTAAAACCTAGGATGTTTGGCAAAGACTTGACCAACGAGTAGATGTTGAAGACTTTCCTGCTTAGCCATTATGACATTTCTCTTCCGATGGTAGTAGATAATGCCTTTTGGATGCTTTTGATACTTTTACTTATGATGTCTCTGACCTTAATTCCTTATTTTGCAGCTGACACCATATTGAACCTTACTCAAGTGGTAAGGATGGTTCACGAGAAGAAGAGGGTTGTCTCTTCTGATATTGTTGTTGAGAAAAAAAATCCAAAATGGAAAAGTCTTAGGCTTGGTAGACCGAGATACGCTGAAGTGAGGCGGTTTGAGGTGCAACAGGTTGAAGTGAAGGGATTTGAGGTCTCTCAAGGTGGTGAAGTGGTGGTGCTTGAAGATACAATACCTTCTTCTGGTACTATAACTCCTATTGTGCCACTTACTTCTACTCATTCTGTGGCCCCTTCATCTGGTACAATTACTCTTGCTATGCCACTTACTTATGCTCTACCCTCGTCTTATGTCGTCGTAACTACTGAGACTCTTGATGATGTGAGTTTTGGTGAAGCATGGTTCATTAGCTCCTTGTAGGTTCAATCTTACTTTTTGATGTGGGAACGCTAAAAGAGCTATCACTTCACCAAGTGATGGTGAACACCTTGGAGTCCTACTATAAGGTGAGATCCAAGGTCTCTGCACTTGTGAAATTTTGCTTATCTTTTTACTTGAAGTGTTATGACCAAGGTGGTTTTGATACAGACTAGTATGTTCATTATGTTTCTCAGTGACTCTTTCTAGTTCATGACTAACATTGTTTGTGGACTTCGCGAGAGTGAAGAGTGTTATTAAAAAGAGGTGGAGGATAACAGGGAATGATTAGAGATCGTTATAAGCTAGAATAACTAGGTGAACTCTAAGAAGGGGAAGATGCAAGCCTTTTTACCCGTGGCGAAAGACAATGACCAGATCTCTCGGAAAGAGGTCGAGCAGTTAAAGATTTAGGTCTTTAGACTCTAGGAGGTGAAGGGCCGGAGCCAAAGTGAATCACATCTGAGGAGTGGAAGGAGAACTTAGGACTGAACTGGACCGTTTCCACGTGATGAAGGGAGAATTGAGAGCTAAATTGAAATATGCTAGAGCTTTTGCTGTGGAGAACTTCTTCAATTTTGAAGCCTTTAAGAGTGATCTTTCGAATGAGGCTTCTAGACACTACATTGTAGGTTCGACGCAGCTAAGGTAATGGGGGCCAAGTGTTGGCTTGATCTAGACTGGGCCAATCTGGAGATCCCTAAAGATCTTAAGAGGTAGAAAGGAGTTGGAAAAGAGGTGGTCGAGGTTCGGATTAAAAAGATTATGAATGATGAGGATCAGTCTTAAGTATACGACTTTACTTTTATTTTCCATGTAACTTAGGCCTTGAAGCCCACAATTTGTAAATACATTTTAAGTGAATAAAAATGCTCATTTTTACATTTCTTGCCTTTTTGTTTTACCATTTTTTGTTGAGTAGAGTTTTCAAGATTTTTTTATAAGTGTTGAGAATTTGGTCTTACACTTCGATCCTGATTCTTCTATCTCGTCTAACCTTAGTAGTGGATCTTGAATGGAGTTTTGCCAAGTGTTGGTTTTCGGTCCCTTAATTCGGGCTTTTTAAGGTCTTCACCTCAAGTGGACTTAGTGAGGATTCTTAAGAAGGTTTTGCCCTAAGTGTTGGACTTCAGTCTTTCACCTCAGGTTATGACCTTCAGTTCGTCCATGCATCTATGTGGTGCTTTGATATTGAACCGGTTCTAACTTCAATGCTTCCCTTTCACCTTACTTAAGAAATTCCTTAATGTGTGGTAAAGAGTTGAGCTGGAGTAGAACATCTTCGTAGTGTCATCTCTTTGGATTCTGGAGCTATGATATTCTTCGACTATGACAGACTTGTTTGCTTGGATTAAAAGAGTTGTTAGAGTGCTCACTAGGTTTTTGGACAAGTGATAGCTGGATTCAAAGGCTCAAAGTCAATTGACGAAGGCTATTGTTTCCGCTTTCTAGTCGAGCTCTCTGATTTCTACCATGACTATTTTGAACAAAATGATATACTCTTTGAGAGGTTCATCAACTTACTGAATAAAACTGAGTAGACTCTATTATCCTTATTGGTCCACGACTGCTGAAGAAGTGAGTTATGAACTGTTCACTTAAGTCTTTGAAGGACTTAATTGACCCTAAAGGTAGACACAAGAACCAATTTCGTGCCATTTCTCGAAGTGTGACTAAGAAAACTTGACACATTATTGCTTTTGAACCCATAAATGATCATTAGGGACTCAAAGGTCTCCAAATGATCAATGGGACGAGTCTTCCATGTGTAGGGTCCGATTTTAGCATCTTGAAGCTATTAGGGATCATTATATCCATGATTTCTCACGAGAATAGATTTTCTAGAGGCCTGATCTCCTTCAAGATGTTGAGCTTGTTGATCTTTAGAGCGAGGTCGATGTGGTAATTCATCTGCCTTAATTGCTGAGAGACTCCAAACAACTTTGGGATCTTATGTCTTCTCTGAGACTGGGCATCAAACTCATACTTCTCTTTATATTGCCTTAGAATTAATCGAGTGTTGGGCTTGGGAGCTTCGGTGTATCGAGTTCGATTTTGGACACCTTTCTTCCAATCAGACTTATGTCGACCTGAGATTCCTAAGTTTTCTTGGCCTTCTCTAACCGTGTTGGTTTCCTGGTGGTAAGCTAATACTGATTGAACCCGAGTTAGTCTGTTATTGTTTGTACAACCATAAAAGTCGGCTGGTCACACCAATGCTTGAGTTCCATGTGTTACACCTTGTAGATTGGAGTTACGGGATCCTCAGTGAGTCTGATTTCTATGGGGCTGGATTAGACCCGATCACTGTGGGCCTTGGGATTTTGGCATTCCCTTAGGCTGAGGGTTATACCTATCTGTGTGCCTTTTGGCTGCCATGCTATCTCTTTCTTCTTCAGTGTGGAATTGAATGGAGCTCATCAATGTTATGGTTGAGGGCTTTCTTTAGTGGCATCGTAAGAAAAATTTGTCATTCCCATTAACGGTGCCAATCTGTTGATGCTAAAAAGAAGCAAAGAGATAGTCTTTTCCATTGGCCTTAGATTGATGAAGAAAGAAATTTAGTGTCGAGCTCATTCCTGTAAATACATCAGTATAATACACGAACTCTTGCGAGGAAAGCCACAAGGAGTTGGATTCTTTGAGAATGATCTTCTGATGGTTAAGTCAGTAGGTGTAACGAAATGAAGTAAAAGAAAGGCTTAGAGAAATAACGAAATGGTAAAGAGTAGTTCTGATTGTCTCAAAACCTCTTGTTCTCCCTCCGGAAAAGCCTCTTTCATTATGAGGGTTTGAGTTTCTTTATAAAAGCATTGAAGATCTTTTTCCTTAGGTCCCGAGGTGGTTCTCAACAGATATTTGACTTTTACATTTTGAGCCTCATAAGATGCGACTTCTGTTTACCGAAGACGATTTTATAGTGATTTAATCATTGCGTATTTAGATAAATATGACTCTTTGCACAACTGAAGGTGGTTTATCACATGTGTCTATATCTTATTGGATCAATTAATTTTGGCCATATCGCATGCAAATTTAAATTTTCAAAACCAAAATATGAACATGTTATTTACGCCTAAACTCAAAAAAAAAAAATGCCAGAAAATAATTACTTATATTTCACAGGTCTAATCGGAACCTAAAAGGACGGACAGAGTTGGAGATTTATAGGGATAAAGTGAGAGCAAAATAGTAACGGAAAAATGGTACTAACATGAGTAGTCACATCAATTCATCAATTAGTACAACAAATTAAAAAGTACATTGGGGTCGATGGTGGGGAGCTAAGGGGGGCTCAGAGAGGGATTACTTCAGCCTCACTAGCCAGAGAAATTCTTGGCTGCACCGGGTGCCAATTATTGCTCTCCCTGTGTCTCAACCAGCTGTTCTTCTGACACTTGTAACAGGTCTTCCCTCATCATTTCTTCAACTTCATTGATTGCTGCTTCCTTCTCTTTACCTTCCTACCATTTACTTATCCACTAATTCACTTTTTTTCTTTTCTTTTCTTTTCTCATTTTATTGTCCATTCTCTTCTTCTCTGTTATTAAGCCAAAAGGTTGAGATCACGGGGACCAACTCAATTAAAAATATAAAAAAATTATGATAGATAATAAGAGTTGATAACATATGGAGAGTAAAATGATTATTTGATATTATAATATCGATTTTTTTCATTGTCTTTTTGCATTTCGAAGATGAAATCAACACTTAAATTTTACTTTTTTTCTTTTATGAAAATGAATGATATAATATGGTTGCTTGAAAGTTTTTAGAAGTCCAGCTTTTAATATATAATTTTTTTCATTTCATACGTTAGTTTAAAGTTTTAAATGTTAAAAATACAATTTAACATATAAGCGTTATATGGTTAGTAATTTCTTTTGAAACACAGAACACGGGGTCTATAAAATATGACATAAAATAGCAAATCAAGAGTTTTTAGGAATCGTTTACTCTAACAGTAATTTTAATTTATAGTTATCCAAATGATTTTTCAATTAATTTATAATAAAATAGTAATGAAGTTAAAAATTATTTTGTGTATTTGATAAAATAATTGTTTAACAACTTATCTAATATAAATTTAAATAATTTCTCATAAATTGTGTTTTTAGTTTTTAATTTATTTTATAAATCATTTTTAAAGAGTCAAGCACTTAATTTCAATTCGTTAGAGACAAAGATTATTTCATATACTTTGAAGACTTATGATTCATTATATTAGGGAAACCATTTTTTTAATGTTTGATATTAACCAATAAGGTTCACAAGCCATTGTGAGTTATGACCGTCATTTTTATTTGATATAAATTTCAATCTATTTTGCTAACTTCAGATTTATCTACTCTGCTTGTACAAGAATCTTTCATGTCTTTTGTTTTTTTTAAATTACCGATTTGCATAGAGTCATCTAATTGAAAGATTGTTAATGAGAAGAATCATATTCTATTATATAACCTAATCTTAAAAATTGAAGTGAAAATAAAATTAATATTTAATTTTTTTATTAACTTATGATCAATCCAATCCATGTATTTATACTATATTTATATAGACAATTAATGATAAACTCGTGTGATACTGCAAGTAATGTTTTCAGAGGCGAAAGCGTTGGGCAAGGTGTTTTGCTTCTGTGAAGTGAGACGTAAGTCTTAAGGCGTTAGAGCGTAAGCGTTTTGAAACATTGAGACGTTTTAAATAAAATAATAATAATAATAAATAAACTGATAAAAATAATAAATTATCAACCAACTTTAATAATTTAAAACTTAAAAATAAATATTTATCATTCACAATATTTCACGGTAACATCACAACAAACATGATGTTAACTGTTTAATGTTAGTGTGTTACAAGACCAAAGAATAGGGTGCAAAATACAAATATATAAAATTTCATAATTTAGTCAAGTAAACAAACTTATCTACAACCACATGTAAACATCTTAAGAATGATCTTATCACAAAACCCCCATCAGACCCAACCTCTCCCAAATACCAATGGTCTCTGCAAATGGGTCTCTCATCTCTATAACTCCAAAGTCCAAACCCTCGTCTTTGCAACTCCAAACCCTCATCAAACGCAACCTCTACCAAATCCACCTCTAATTTCGATAAGGATTGCGTCAAGGACAACCTTATCCCGTCCAAGGATAGCCCCAAACCTCCCTCAAGCTTTATCAATAGGGAAATTCCTAGTTGTAATAATCAAGTCTTCCATTTTTTATGAATATGCTAGTATTGTGATGAGTATGAAGCTAGAGGAAGTTAATCATGTGTTAAATTCTTCTCCTTTTTTGGTGGCATGGGGTCTGATATGTAGCTATGTTTTGTAGTTTTGTAATTGTTGTAGTTCATGATGTGTTGAGGTATGGGTTTTTTTTCTTGGTTTTGGTGGCAATTATGGTTTCTCAAATAGGTTTCTGACAAGATCTCCGGCGAGCAAAAGCTTCATTCAATTCCTAAGTAGTTTTTCAAGTGGTTGTTCTTGTTTTCGTCATCGGCAAAAAATATCATGAGGCATACACCTCGTCGTCTTGGGCGTGAAATATGTACACCTTGGGTAAAAGCGTACACCCTATCTCAAAAAACGTATTCCTTTTAAATGAAAAGCCTAAATTTTGACGCTTGAGACTTTTTGTGCTCGCCTCGCCTCACCTCCCTGGTGGGTCTAGAAAACATGTTTGAAAACATTGGCTGCATAAAGACGGATATACATATAGAGATAAGTGGGAGCATCTTGATGAGGACACGACTAACAAATGGGAGGCAGATCCTATTCAAGTTCCAATTGGTCAAGTTACAAAGACCCGAGCTAAACAGTTTATTCAAGTTCCAATTGGTCCAGTTATAAGGGCCCGAGCTAAACGGTTCAAGAAAACTCTCAATTGGCTTATTCAACATATTTGGGCTAAGAACCATCTTTTGGGGCCCAAGGATAATGCTATACATGATCCACAAGGATGGGTTTCCATGATGATGAGGACACGACTAACAAATGGGAGGCAGATCCTATTCAAGTTCCAATTGGTCAAGTTACAAGGGCCCGAGCTAAACGGTTTATTCAAGTTTCAATTGGTCCAGTTATAAGGACCCGAGCTAAACGGTTCAAGAAAACTCTCAATTGGCTTATTCAACATATTTGGGCTAAGAACCATCTTTGGGGGGCCAAGGATAATGCTATACATGATCCACAAGGATGGGTTTCCATGATCCAAGGGAACTTCCACTTTGGAATTTCGGGAGGACCCGACAACCAGAATTAAAATGATCATATCTTCTTGCTCGCAACTCCAAATGGGCTGAAACTTATTAGGATGGAAAGATGACGTCTTGAAATTCAATTTAGGCCTAAGAAAGCTTCAAAAAGGATATTGTTTGGGCCTGGTATGATGGGCCGAAACCAAATAGACTGTTGCATCCGAATCTACGTTGGGCTCACATCTTTTCTTAATTGTTTCCTTCTAAATTTAATTGTTGCATTATAAGGCTTGCATGCCAAGTTAAGTATTTTCCTTATTTGAATTTTAGGTTACCAAAATTCTATTTAGGTTTATTTCCTATTTCGTAGTTCCCTGTTCCTACCAGAATTTTGTTTAGGTTTATTTCCTATTGTTTAGTTTTCCTTTTTCTATTTGGTTACGATTTCTCATGTATTTAAATAGTCATTGGCTTTTGGAATAAGACAATTCAGATTTGATTCATACTTTCGAAGAGAAATTTCTCTTTAGTTCTTTTAGAACTTCTGAACTTATCGGAGTTTCTGTGGCGTTCATCTTCGACTTATCAATTAATCCTTCCATAATTGATTGTGGTGTCTTCATTATACCAAGGTTCTTGCTTCGATAAAAGCAATGGGTCACGGTCTCAGTCTTCATTATACCAAGGCTCTTGCTTCAATATAAGCAACGGGTCGCGGTCTCACATAAATCTGCTTCTAGACGATCTTGGAGGTCTTCTTGATCCATAAATTTCTTAGTTCTTGGCGTGGATCATATCACATCTATTTGTAGACACTCGATTTTATTCTATTTATTAAGTGAGTCATGCATGTGCTCAATGATGATCCATGAAAGTTCGGTTTCTCAAACGCAATAAGAGAACTTTGAAATGAGCTTAAAATTTGGTTTGAAATAAATCCTTGAAGCCTAAAAAATGTATAAAAAAAAAAACCTTGAAAAATCTATAAAAAAAATGAACCAAAACAGTTGAACCAAATCAACTTGACCTAGCTCGATTGATTAACCCAACCACATAGCTAGTCGATTGGCCCTGTTTGCCTTGGTTGGCTCCCCACAAGATTGGGTAGTTTTACCAAAATTAATGAAAAGCTAATTTTTCCTTGTATTCCCCTTCAAATTTTGAAACCCAATTTATACATCAATCATAAAGATTGATAAAAATTAAGTTTAAATCCTCCCCATTCATTCTTAATTTATAATGTTATAAATAGGAGCTCATTTTTCATGTTTTATGGACCATTTTACATGCTTTGAAGAGTCTTTTGGTGAGTGTTCTTATGAGCTTCTTGCACTACAAGAAAATTTATTATCAACAATGGTAAACTAGCAACGAACAATCTGTTATTTTTAGTAGTTAATATTTGTGACAATGTTCACGATAGAAAACATGTTCGTCACTAATTTGATTAAAAACTATCATCGACAACATATATGTTGTTATGTCGTCTCTACATTATCGAAATTTGTTGCTGATAAGCTCAATGTTGTCGTTAATATTTATCTAAAATTATTTTACCCATCGTTGAGATAACAATTAAATGTCAGTGATGACATTCTCGTCGTAGATACTTTCAAATGTCATTGTTGATCTTTATAGAGCCCCAAATCAGAATTAATTTTTCTTTTTTCTTCTCTCGATTGTTTTTCTCTACCATGACTTTCTCTGTCTGTCTCATCTGCTCTCTCTCTTTCTTTCTCTCTCTCTCTCTCTCTCTCTCTCTCTCTCTCTCTCTCTCTCTCTCTCTCTCTCTCTCTCTCTCTCGTATATGCTCTCTCTCCTTGCCTTCTCTCTCCCCTCATTTTCTTTGACATCTCTGTCTCTTTCTTCACTCGCTCTATGCTATCACCATCCGTCGTTCGCTGTCGATAGCCATCGAACCGCTTCTTTCTCTCTCTCTCATCTCTTGCAGTTTGAAACTTTAGGTTTTTAGGAACTTGGTTTGGTTAGGTTAGATTTTTAGTAATTTTTAGTCATATTTTAACTTGCTATTATAATAATTTGTTTTAGCAACTTGGAGTCTTAGAGATACCATTGACAAGCTTGGACTTGCAAGTAAAAGGTAAGAATAATTTTTTCTTCCATATTTATGTAATGAAAATAAATTTCTTAGATTAACGATTTATTTTTTAATTATACATTAATAATAGATGAGAAACTCAAGTTTTATCTAAAGACTTAGTCCATGATCTTATATATATATATATATATATATATATATATATATAAACACACACACACACATGAAATTAGTTCCATTATCTTGATTTTTAAGTGACTGATTATTCTAATATAGTTGTATAAATAAAATGTGTTTATTAAATGAAACTTAGTTTTAGAATACTTTGGTTAGATAGTATGTTAGTTGATGAGAAAATTAGGTTATGGTTCAAGATTTAAATTTTTGAGTTGATGATAAGTTCGAGTGTAAAGAATTACATGAGTTGGGATTTGAGTATGTGAAATTTTAATTGAACCACGAATGGTTGTTAATTGTGAACATAGTTTCATGTGCGTAGTGTTGCTAGTTATTTTTAGTTTTGGAGGAAGGTTGTGATTAACAAAGAGTCATGATGACTATGGTTATGATTATCTATTCTGTTTATTTATTGGAGAACTAGTCATGATGACTATAGTTAGCTTAATTATCATAAGGAATATGTTGAGGTGATCCCTCCTATATGGGGCCACCACCAAAACTAATGCTTACGTGGCCCTAAGGCCATTGTTATATAAAGATAATAGATTTATTTGCTTGAAAGTATGAGTTTTTCTTTTCTATTTGCAGTTATCGAAAACAATTTGTGAAGTAGAGATTATTTTCGAGTTTTAATCCCTTTTGTGATTCGATTTGAAAATTGAATTCATCGCAATTTGAGCCCAAACTCTGAGTGTTGTTTTTACGCGGTGAAAGCTTTAAGTTGATATATTATGTTTATTCATCTACTTCTATTACGTCTTGTTTTGGTGAGATCAGTTTATTTTTTGATTGGTAGATTATTGTTGAAATCCACCTTAAGAGTAATGATAAATTATTTTTTGATCTTCTAATTGATCTAAAGAAGATAATTCGTATTTCCATTATTTTATAGTGGATATTTTATCTAGATTAGGTCCTATAGTTTTTCCATTTCACATTGAAGAGGCTTTCCACATAAAAATTTGGTGTCTTGATTTTTTTGGTTTGATTATTATTTTTCTCCTGTGGTTATTTGGTATTGTTATTTTGCTTATTTTATTCACACAAATAGGGAAAATAGTTCTTTGTTTCCCAACAAAGTGGTATTAGAGCTTTTGATTGATTGGGTTGTGAATTCTTGTGTGAATTAAAATGGAGGAGAGTTTAGGTTTTGGTTCAGGTTCGATTAAACTCATTGCCACCAATTACTCAATTTGGAAGCCTCGAATGTTGGATTTGTTATGCTGTAGGGATATGCATGGCTCTATTGAAGGTTATAGAACTAAATCAATAGGAAAAACTGATGAAGATTAGAAGCTTTTGCAAAGAAAAACTGTTAGGGCGATTCAACAATGGATTAATTAGAGTGTATTTCACCATGTAGCCACTGAGACCAATGAAACCACACTATGGAAGAAGCTGGAATCTTTATATGAAAGAAAGTTCTCTCAGAACAAGGCTTTTATCATCATGAAACTTGTAAATTTGAAATACAAAGAGGGTTACTCAATTGCAGAGCACTTGAATAAATTTCAGAGTTTATTGAATCAGTTTACAATCTTAAAGGTTTTGTTTGATGATGAGTTACATGCCTTGTTATTATTGAGTTTATTGTCAAATAGTGGGGATACATTGGTGGTATCAGTTAATAATTTTTACTGATGATGGAACATTGACATTGGCACGTGTTAAAGACAGCATGTTTAATGAGGAAACCAGAAGAAAAGAGCAGAAAATATTTTCTGAGACTGAGGCACTAGTTACAAAGAGTAAGGGGAGAAGTAAACGCAAAAACTTCCTTGCAATCGTGATAAATAAGGTGATAAGCATAAATGGAGATCAAATTCTAGAAAGAAAGTTATATGTCACTATTGCACCAAGTGAATGAGTTGAAGATGAGTCCATTGAGTTGTGACATAAGCGGATCGGTCACATGGCATGATACTATTTTGGATTTGGTTCATACTGATAATATGAAAGATAGATCTCTTAGTGGAACCTTCTGTTTTGTGACTTTTATTGACGATTTATCTAAAAAAAAGTGTGGGTTGTTGCTTTACATTTTAAGGATCAGGTGTTTGATGCATTCAATGAATTTCATGTGAAAGTTGAAAGAGAGACTGGTCAGAAGCTGAAATGTGTTAAAGTAGATAATGGTAGTGAATACAAGAGGTCTTTTGAGAAGTACTACAAGAATTTTGGTATCAAGCTTAAGAAAAACGTTCCTAAAACACTGCAAAAGAATGGTGTACCAGAGAAAATAACAAAACTATAGAATAAAGAATTAAACGTATGCTCTCTAATACAAAGCTACCTAAAACCTTCTGGGGTAAGGCAATGAGGACTACAGTAAACTTGATTAACCTTTCCCCTTCAGTTCTTTTGATGGTGATATACCATAAAAGGTTTGGACTTGGAAAGAAGTGTCCTACTAATATTGCAAGTGTGTTTGAGTGCAAAGATTTTGTTCACATTTCTAAAGATGAAAGATCCAAGTCTGATAGTAAGACTAAACAGTGTATCTTTTTAAGTTACGCACTTGAAGAATTTGGCTACAGATTGTGGGATCCAAAAGAGAAGAAAATTATCAGAAACAGAGATGTTGTATTCTTTGAGGACCAAACCACTGAAGACTTACAGATGATTTTGAAACCTAAGTCTTTCAATGAAGAACCTATTAACTTGGATCCAATTTCTTCTCTATTTATAGCTCATTATGATCATGAGGGAGAAATTTAAGTGGAAAATGAAGATGCAGGTGATAATAATAGTGATATTCCTCCACTTGTTGATGATCCTATAATTACTCATTTATCTCATGATGATCATACAGAACGAGAAGTTAAAGAGACCCTTACAAAACCTAAATTGAGAAGATACACCAGAGAGCATTAGCCTACTAGACTGTGATCTCCTCATAAGCATGTGATACTTATAGATAGGGGAGAATCAGAATGTTATGATGAAGCTATGACAGATGATCATAAAGAAGAATGGTTGAAAGCCATGCAAGATGAGATTAAATTCTTGCATGGAAACCATACAAATGACTTGGTTAAACTATCTAAGGGTAAAATATCACTAAAAAATAAATGGGTCTATAGGTTGAAGACTGAATATAAGAGCTCACAGCCTAGGAACAAGATAAGACTACTTATGGATTTTTTTGATACGACCGATCGACTACCTGGTCAACCGGTTCGACTAATAAAAAATTTCAAATTTTCCCTTGACCGATCCACCCATTGGTCGACCGACCATCTCTCCTGCCAATCGACTGGTCTGTCAACTGGTCCACCAACCAACCAACCACCTTACCCCAACCAGCTTTCTATCTTGCCACTACCAGCCTACCAGTCCATCAATCGATCACCTTACCAGCTGATCGATTGGTCAATCGACTAGTCAACTGATTCTCTTTCGTTGAAAAAATTTGAAAAATTACTTTCTTTCACAAAAAAATCTCTAACTCTTTTCCTTTCAAATTTGTTCTATATCTATCTTCAAATTCAACTTTCTGAATCATTAAATATGCATGTTAAATTTAATGTAATTTCAATATATATTCATAATTACTGTTTTACCCTTACATCGAAGGTACGGGTATTACAATTCTACCCATCATATTAAAATTTTGTCCTCAAAATTTGCTTACCTAAATTAGGAAAAAGATGCGGGTAACTGAAAAAGTAGTTGTTCTCAAATCATTAAGGATAGTGAAGATGTTTGGATAGTTTCTTTTATCTACCTATAAAGATGAACATATTGGTTCCTAAACTTATGGTGTGACATGTGGAGGAACACAATCTAATTGCTCAATTAGTTCCTATTAAAACTCTTCAACAATAGATACAGTTGTGATCCATCAGGGAGAGAAGATATTCTAATATTATGATCTATTCCGATGAGAGTGGCTATAATATTGGCTATGTGGTGGATCACCCAGTGACTTGTCAGACGTTGTTTTATAGTTTTTATTACGATTAGTGATAAGTTGCATTCAATGAGACTCAATGTTGCTTTTAGAGAGCTTGTGACTGTTGAGCTTGTAGAATTTTTTTGATAATTGTAAGACTTAGAAGGAATCCAAATGATTGAAAGTTTTAAGTCCATATTGGTGGCTAAATGGTTTACTTGGAGAAAAAATATTATTTACAATGAAACATTTTCTTAAGTTTCCTCGGAGGATGATTTTAGAGTGATCATGACACTAGTAGCTCATCAAGTTTTAGAGCTACATTATATGAAAATGAAAAGTGTTTTCTTGTATGGAGACTTGATAACACTCAAACTAACACGCGATTATTGTGTATAGCTGAGGTGTCGATCTCATGAGAAAAGCGAACTACAAGAGAAAGTGTAAACCTTAACACTAAATGATAAAGTTCAAATAAGAAAATTTGAGTTATATGAATGAAATTATATAAGAGAATTGTGAAAATATGATGAAGAATTCAATAAAGAAATAACAAGGTTCCAAGAATCCTTCCTAAGTTCATTGCCTTATTCCTATCTTGACTCAAATGTTTTATCTTAGTTACTAGTTTCACATCCCAAACAAGTAATTGGTAAATATTCAATCAAAGCATATAAATACCCTAATGTAATTGCCATAAATTACTATTTAATACCAATTCAAACACACAAGATCTATCTTATAAATTATCAAGAAGCGACAATATATTTCAATAATAATGCTGCAGTAATGGACAAACCTATAAGATAAATCTACCAAAATCAATTGCATCTAACAACTTTGACATAAGAAAAGCTTAACTAGACTTATATAGAGAAGAAGAATACGGTCACCGGATTAAGAAAATCTAAGAGAAAAAGAACATAAATTGTAGCTGTCACATGAATTCAAATCCTTCTTATTTAATCAAAGAGTAAATCATAAAAAAATGTTTAACAATCAATCCATACAACTAAATCAAAGATAGAAATAAGAACAACTATACCTAGAAACTCATCCTTTCGCCTTATTTGGAGTTTAATTGGACTGGGAGTTCATCCTTGATCACCTTGAGAAAGAAGAAGATGGAAGCTCTCTTCAAAAACTCTCATCTCCCCCTGTTCTTTGAGTTTAAATTCCTATATATAGCTGTAAGGAGATGGCTTTGTAGACAAAAATTTCGACCTAAGGTTTCTGTTCAGGCCGTGTGCTTCTTCTACTGTCTAGGCCCGATTTTGCTTGACATTTGTCTACTAAAACTGCCATAATTTTTTCTAGAAAAATCATATTTATGAAATGTAAAATTCTCCAAAAAATAGACATCTGGATCTTTGCAAACATATATGACTTATCTCATGGTTTTCTTGAATCAATACAGTTTAATCCGCAAAAATGACTGATCTGTCACGCTGAAATCACGCACAGCCTGACCTTTGTCTACTAAAGCTACCATAACTTTCTCTAGAAAAATCATATTTACAAACCGTAAAATTCTCCAAAAAAATACACATCCAGATCTTTCCAAGCATATATGGCTCATCTCCTAGTTCTTCCTGAATCAATACAGTTTAATCTGCAAAAATTACTGATCTGTACGGGTAATTCTGAAAATTTAGTGAAACTCCTTTCCAAATACTTGTGAACATGCATAGAATCTTCGTGCTTTAATCAATGTTAGCTTTTCCATCTCTTTTAAACCCAAAATACTTGAAAATGCATTGAAATAAATCAATATATCAAGAATGACACTTAAGAATTATTGAAGCATAAATGTATAATCCAGCCCTAAATCAACCTTAAATGCTAACAAATAAACACTATTAAGATGCATTTTCTGACTCTCATCAAGACTTTATAAGGAAGTCTATATAGTATAACATAAGAAATTTAAGGAAGATTGTGACAAACCATTGTACATGTAGACATACAAAAGTCTATATAAAAGTTCAAAGCAAGCTTATAGACAGTAATATCTGAAATTTGATGATATAGTGACTTCATAAAGGTTTATTGAGAACAAATGTAATTTAGTGAATATATATTAAGGCCAGTGGGAGTTATTTTGTTTTTCTTATCTTGAATAAGGATGAAATCTTGCTTATTAGTGATGTCTTAGGACTATTGCATGAATTTAAGAAACTAATGTCTATGCATTATAACATAAATGATCTTGGAAAGACATGTAATCTTCTTGGAATTGAAATCCATAAAGATAAACCTTGTTCCTATTGAGACTCTCTCAGAGGACATACATTAATTATATTACAGAAATGCTCAATATGCAATATTGCAAACCTAAGACTATTATAGTTCCTAAAAGTGACAAATTAAGCCGTACACAGTGTCCATGAAGTGAAACTAAAAATAATCTATAAGGAATGTGCCATATGTTATAACAATTGGGAGCCTAAAGTTTGTATCCTTACAATGTTTTGGCAGTGGGATTTTCTTAAGAGCTTAAATGATCCAGATCACTGGGTGGCTACTTAGAAAGTCATAAGGTACATGAAGAGATCCTAGGATGTCAAAATTATTTACAAAAGGTTCTCAATTTCTTGAGATGGTGAAGTATATTGATTCAAGCTTTACCATTTGTTAAGATAAAATGAAGTTTTCATTAGATTATATAATTGTGGTGGTAGGGGGTGCTAGTTTAGAAAGTGTCAAGTAGACACTTGTTGTTTCTTCTATCATATAAGCTAAGGTTTTGACATACTTTATGCCGCTATACAAGCTACTTGATTGAATAATCTAATTGTCAAGTCATTCATGGTTATCTATTGTTAGGCCCATACAGATGTACTATGATAATAGTTATTCTCTAAGAATAATGAAGGATATCATAGGGTCCAATTATATTAAGATAAAACTCTTGACAGCTAAGGAATTAATAAAGTAGGGAGACATTAAAGAAAAGAATAATAGAACATATAATTTGGTTTCTAATGCTCTAACCAAGGGTCTTTGCCCTAATGCAATAAAGTGACATGCTTAAGGTATCTTTGGATATACTTGGTTAGTGGGAGGCATTGTACTATATGTTTACATTATTCTCTACATATTTTAGTGATATACTTTAATTATTTACATCTTTTGGTGATGTACTTAAGTAATTTATATCTTTTGGTGATGTATTTAGGATATTATGCTCGCAATGATCATTGCATGCAAATTCAATTATATATAGTTTATCATTTTATTTAGTATATGGATGCTTTATATATTTGTATGGTCATATGCATATATCAGTTGAAAGTCTTAAGGTGTGTTTCAATCTTTAAATACAGGCTTGAGTATTCTATTTATAGCCTTAAGTGTATGTCTTGTGGAACATAAAGTATATCTCGAGATGTTAAAGTTAAGCATATAGATTTTGTTGAAAAAAAAATAAAGGATTTTATCTAGTGTGTCTGTGCTACTTAAGGAAAATAAAATTGAAAGTGTCCAACAAAGGGGACAACATATAAAGGGATTGTTTTATGGATGTCGTATGTTTGTTACACTATCATATTGGATCCATGTCAATGGAGTTTATAGATTCTCGTGACCATGGAAGGTCATGTGTCACTCAAAAGATACAGTTATCACAATGATTTAGTGTTGAGAACTCCATTGGATTTGATTGACATTAAAAGTAGTCTCTAAACTAATATTTTAAAATATACACATAAAACTTTATAGTTAACTTAGCCTGGAAGTCATTTTTTAAAAGATGAAATTTGTTTTCAAAATTAATTTTGATTAATATAACCTAAGTGGCAGAATGTTAGAATTATTCCATATGTGTGGGCTAACATTAATTGGGTTTTTGGGTTTTATTATAAATGAGCTAAGTGATTGGTCTTCTAATTGCTACATACAATGGACTTAATAGATCAATCTATTTATAGTGAGCCTAATACTTTAATGTGTCTGATATGGGCTAGCTATTGTAGGTTATAGTTGACGTTTTCGACTATGATGAGTGAGATATTCGATCACTATACAAAGAATAAGCTAGATCCTCCTTCTAACTCTCAACCCTAAGAAATACATTGGGGAAAGCTAATCTCATCAAGCTAGTTTATTAAGAAGAATCAAGGAAGGAAGAACCTAATTGCTTAACAAATGATTTGTTCCTGTTGATTGCTTGAAGATTATACTGCGTCATCTACGATAGATCCTAAGCAAGATATGTAATCTTTCTATCTATTATTTATTAGGTGTTTTATACTCGTCTATAATGATTATGTGGGATTAATGATATTCATTGAAATCCTACACAAAATCCATCCTCCAATCAATAGACGACACATAGCTTAACTAAGGGAAAAATTATCATCACCAAGGGTAAAATAATAATTATACACCTTAGAGTGAATGTGTAATTACTACATCAAAATCCGTGGTTCAATCTTAGACATCCAACACAACGACTCAAATTATTCAATATTAATGGTTTCCTAATCAATATCATCTCTTCCCTATAAATAAAAACCTTACAAATCATTTCTAGTATGCAAAATTCTCCCCTCTAAACTCTTCCGTGCTTAAGTTTGTTTAGTTTCTTCAATGCAGTAATTGACTTAGGTATTGGAGGGTTATTTCGGAAAACTCAACTCTGAGTCACGTAGTGTTTTCAACTGTCTTATTTCACGAGCGTGCGACCAACCTACTTTTAAAGAGACTCAATCAAGCAAGATCCGGTTACGAGTTTCTGGTTTTGGCTCGTTAGATTTTCGGTATCAACACTAACGGTAACCTTTAATTTAAATTATGATTCAATCATAACATTTAATTTAAATTTTATTTTGCTAACATAATAAAAAAAATTTCAAAAAAATTATGATTCAATCGTAACCTTTAATTTAAATTTTAAATAAATTAAACATTTATCTTATCATAAACTAAATCAAACGGTAAAAAACTAAACGAAGACAATCACGATATTTTAGCATGAGATACATGTCTATAATGACATTTGGGTAGGATTTAAACTTAAATCTAATTTATTTAAATCTCATTAAACTTATATTACCTTCAAAAAAAAATTAAAAGTTAAATTTAAACTTGTTTAAATTATTCCGAAACATAACACTCTTTGACAGCCATAGTTATATCTTCGGAAATGAAAAGGCAAAAGTTAGCAGGGACAGCCATAATTTTATCTTCGGAAATGACAAGGCAGAAGTTAGCAGGGACAGGTAGATGAGGGAACATCAATAGTAGCGTCGTAGCGTGTAAAGATTCGCCAGGGGCATATAAGTCAAAAAAAAGTTCCACATAATTGGATGGGCAGAGAAGTGGGGGCGTGGGGCCCCTTCTTGTGCCCCAGTCTCCTGCATAAAGCGACTGCTGGTCGGCTTGTAACTTGGCTAAGGAAGTAGTCGCTTAGCTGATAGTATGACTTGGGCCGGGCCATAGTGAGGCCCATTAAGTAATCAATTAATACTAACGGCTAAAGCTGTATCAGGATTAGCCAATGATTTGTCGGCCCTGTTAGTACATGGGGTCCATGTTTATTAATTGTCTTTTTTATTTTGAAATTTGAATTTTATTTTTCATTAAGAATTTATCTAATTAATTATCAAGAAACCTGACAAGGTGACCCCTAGGGAGCCTAGAAGCCCTCTTGGGCTAACTTATTCTGAATTTGTAAGACTAAATTCGATTGTATTATATGCTGCCTTGTATATTTAGAAACAAAATGCAAAAAAAAAAAAAAAAAAAAAGTTCAAAAAAGAAACGCAGTTTATACTATTGTCATATCTTAATAATATGTTGTAAATTTCGTGTTGGAGATTGTTTTGGTTTAATCATTTAAATCAAGTATTTTAATTTTGTTTTATTTTTTTTAATTTGATAGTATTTTTAAATACATATTTATTAAATTATATATATTTTTAAAATATATATAATTATAAATATAAATCATAAAAAAATAATCATCATTTAAATATATAAATTAATCTTACCTAATTTTTTGCTTTAAAATTAATTATAATTTTTTTATATAAATTCCAATTGAGATTTTATTTTATTATCAAATTATATATCTTTTAAATATATATATAATAAAACAATTATTATTTAAACATTAATATCTAATTAAAAAATGAATGAAAAATTTTTAAATTACTTTTTTAAAATTCGGTTTAATGATTAGCCATACAATACACACAGCTAAGATTGAATAATATAATTACAGGACAACTGTTAATAAGGACAGCTCTTAATATATATGAACATTAGTTAAGCATTTGTTTTCTCCAATAACGAATGTGAAGTTATAATATCATAAAATATAAATATAAATAATCATGTTTTAAAATCAATTTGAAATCTAGTATAATTCAGAAAATCCATGTATTTAATCTTAATGGATTATTTTGATTAAAGAGCTCGGACAAAAAAAAAAAAAAAAAAAACTTTTGACAAGAGTAATCTTAATGATCTTAATGGATGAAACTATTTTCTTAAGTAGCGTTGATATGGGTATAGTTGCTCATGACAATAAGTTTTTATATTTTTTGTTTCCAAAATTTTATTGATAACTTTTTATATATTCGTTACTAATATCGGAAAACTTCATGAGTAACAAAAAAGAACAAAAATGAGTTTCTTGTCACATCTGGATGTTCCCTTATCTTTACTGTGCTCATACAGGTGCGTTTTCTTAGAGCAAAATGGTAAAAACTTAATTAATCAACAGAAAATCCAAATCAAAGTGTTGGAAGCTTCGTTTTAAACAAATTAGAATATAGAACTATTGTGCGTTTTTAAACGTTGCCCTTAAAATATTATTCGACCCAATATCAGTGTAAGAATCTGACGACCGAATTACCTCTAGGAACGTCAATTAAGTGATGGTGTGTATCTACCAAACACTTTAAACGACAATATTCCAAAACTCTCTAGGAACACAAATCAAGATCTACAATATGACTTACTATGGATCACAGTCACACAATATTTTTTAAGCTTAGTTTAAGGACCAAAATCTCTCAAACACTTTAGTCTTCTTTTGAATAAAATTTTTGTACTCTCACTTTTCTTGGATTGCTAGACTAAGGCTTATTTTTAGAGTCTAGGTGCAACCCAAAATCAACATTTGGTCAATAAACCTTACATAATTCTATATATTGCTTAATGTACCAAATAAGAATTATTAAAGGTTTGTACAGAACCTAATAGTTAAATACATTTTTAAGAGTTCATTTATAAACCACACAAGTTCATTCGTAAAGTTATCCATTCATTTTTCAAGATTCGTTCATTAAAGTTATTAATTGTCTGTAAAATATTTAAAGTCATCATTGAAATCTAATAACTTTAAAAATCCTAACAATTAGTCTTCAAGGAATTTATAAGTTAAAAAACCTTGTTTTGTTCGTTTAATCTGATTTGATTCAAAGATACATAACCCCAAAATTCAAAACATTCAGTTTTATATATAATATATTAGAATTTATATCTCAATAAATGTGATTTAAAATTAATTATAAAAAAATTATAAAATGATTTCAAAAACTTTTTATAATTTGAAAAACTCTTAACACGTGATAACAAATTTTGACATTTTTTTTTATTTCAATAATTCCATTGATAATTTTTTGAAAATTTATAATAACATCCATAAACTTCGTTGATAGCGAAAAGGGATTGAAAAAAAAATAATAATAACTTCACACCCACATAGTTCATACTTAAAAGACGTAAAATCTGTTGTAACGTATTTTTCTTATTTTTGTTTTTATTTTTATAATTTCTAAAATGTTTTTATAGCAAGACTGACATATTACTAGTAGTAAATAATTTGTATCAATTGGTTACGGTCTGGCTAGAAAAGGTCAAAAGAAGCATCTAATTATATGTTTCGATGTTATCCTGATTGTACTGCAATTTTCTTTTGGGTAAAAAAAAAGGGTGAATCCAACTCCAATTTCACGTATTTGCCCTTCCGATCAGAATAAGACCTCTCCACTCTTTTAGTGTTGACCTGTGCCAACTACGAGCAAACAATAAACCTTTCCTCCTTGAAACTTGAAAGAGAAAGATAAAAGCCCGTGGCTCAGCTGAAAATGGAACTACTCTGTCTCCTCTCATTCTATTACGATTTTATTTAGTTTCCATGTATACAACAGTATTTATCTTGTATACTCTGTTATACCTATACGACATTATTAGCTTCTCTATTAAGTTTATATTTTCCTTTCTTAGCCCATGATTCATGGGATTTGTTTCTCCTAGCTGTATTATAAAGACAACATACGACTGCACAAGAATATACACAAGAATTCTTCTTCATCTCATATTCTTATTCAAGCATCTTTCTTAACATGGTATCAGAGTTTGATTGATCTTCTTTTCTTGTCAATATGTCTAGTCTACGGAACCCTCTCAGAGTAACAATCTTCCGCATAGGGCCACATCACATGTAATCAATGATGAATCTTCTCCATACTTTCTTCATTCTGCAGACCATCTTGGAGCAATACTAGTTTCCACACCACTCATTGGCGACAATTACATTACCTAGAAACGAGCCATGAAAATGGCTTTGAATGCCAAAAAATAAATTTGTTTTTGTAGATGGCACACTCACTCGACCAGTTGCTAATTCCATCGACCTTCACATATGGGAGAGGTGTAATGATATAGTGTTGTCTTGGACCCTTAATTTCATTGATTAATCACTTCTCAACTGCGTCATCTACTGCAACAATCCTCGAGAGGTATGGCTTGATTTAGAAGAACGTTTATCTCAAAGCAACAATCCTCGAATCTTCAAATTAAAAAGGGATACATCTACTTTGAGTCAAGATTACATGTCAGTTGCTGCATACTATAACATTATCAAATCATATTGGGATGAGTTAAATACACTCACTGTTATTCCTAATTGTTCTTGTGGCACTTTGCGAGAACTCACTCACCTGTAGGAAATTGAACGAGTTTTTCAATTCCCTATGGGATTGAACGAGTCATATGCCTCCCTTCGTAGTCAAATCCTTGCCATGGATCCTCTTCCATCATTCATCAAGAAGAAAAGCAGCAATTACTATATCTTTCATTGTCCATTACTGATTCTGTGGCCATGATAGCAAGCCACAATTTCTCAAACCCTCGTTCAAATGACTCACGAGGAAAAGGATATGGTAGGCTAAAACGTGATCACTGTGGAGCTCTTGGACATTGGAAAGAAACTTGCTATAAGTTAATAGGTTATCCTCCCAATTGGGATCATTCTCGTGGCAATCAAAAGATTGGCCCCAATAAAGAATTTTCTCAACATGTTGCTCATCATGCTATTGCCAGTCCAAGATCATCCCAGCCTAGTGAGAACTCAATACCAGGACTTTCTGCTGAACAGTATCGCCAGTTGATGGACTTTCTCTCTCCCACGGTCATCCCATCGGCCAATATTGCTGGTAACATCTCTTCTCATTCTTGCAATTTCATTTCACCTTCAGATTCATCTGATTGAGTCATCGACAGTGAAGCATATGATCATATGACTTCACTATCCTAAATATTTGAGACTTCTTATGAAGTCTGTAATGCTAGTCCCATTAAACTTCCAACAGGTGAGGTTGTTCCCATCACCCAGATTGGCGCCATCAAATTGTCACCTACTATAACTCTTTCCAATGTTTTATATGTTCCTGATTTTCAATTTAATCTTCTTTCTATCGGCAAAATCACTTGTGCTCTAAAACTGTGTTGCCATTTTTTTCCCCACTTTTTGTGTCTTCCAGGACCTATCCATGAGGAAGCTGATTGGCATGGGTGAAGTTCGTGATGGACTTTATTACTACAAGGCACTAGCATTACCACCATTTTCTGCAATGCATTCCCAGCACACCCTTGATTTCTCTCTATGGCACCAATGACTCGGCCACCCATCGTCATCCGGCATGAATAAAATCATTTCCATTCCTAGTTCTTGTTCTCATTGTGATGTATGTCAACAAGCTAAACAGGCTCGTCTCCCTTTCCCATTGAATTACAATAAAAGTACTACATCTTTCAATCGTATTTATTGTGATATTTGGGGAAACTATTGTAACGACCCATCCCGGGTTGGCTACCCCCGAGACGGTGTCATCCACAACACATATATGTAACAATAAAAATAATACTAACAGAAATTTTTACTGTAATCCTCAACCCTCAAACGGAGAGGTATATAAATCTGATATTAATTTAAACATAATATACAACATAAAATGCATGAATATTTACAAATAAATTTTTTTATTTCATTTTTTCATTTGTCTGAGGATGTTGACACGTGCATGGCTTACAGAAATGATTTCTTCTGACTCCCAACCCACCAGACTATTTGTCCTGTCTGCTACCTGAAATCATTCTATAATGAGGGATGAACTTCACAAGTTCAGTGAATTAAATTTACTAAAAGTATTCAGTTTGCATAAATAGTCCTTTAATATTTAATCATTATCTCTCATATGACTGAATAATAGCATATAGTCTAACATTTAAATAATTCCTATCACATCATACTTCAATATCTTTTTCTCACTGTAATTGTCTCTTTGTGAGACTCATTTATCTACAAATAAATGCACAATATCAATAACATTTCAGTAAAAATATTAACATGTAAAACAGATGCAATGCATGAATTATTATTATTAGAGAACGTCTTCCCACATATCGACCTGTTTTTATCTTAGACCGGCCCCCACCCAGTTCTTTCATTATTATTTAGACCGGTTGCATTCCCGATTATTTTATTCTCATTTAGACCAACTGCATTCTCGGTTGTTTTATTTTCATTAGATCAGCTGCCTTTCCTGGTTCTTTCATTTTCATTTAGACCGGCTGCCTTCCTGGTTCTTTTATTCTCATTCAGATGCATATGAAAACTGATATGAATATGCATATAAATAATAAAATAAAAACAAACATGTATTCAGACATTTGAACTAGCTATCCTGATTATTCTCAAATTATTATAAAAAAATTTCAATAAATTCCTCTTATCATAAATCACATCAAATCATCCATCATAACTTGTCAAAAATTTTATTTATCACCATCATTATTAAATCAACTCATTATTCTAATAATATTTCTTTCCACATAATAATTTTCTACATGTATAATATTTATATCGTACCTATCGATTAAATTTTTTTCTACCACCAAAGTATAAGCTAATAATTTATTTTAATGTTATCACTAAATATTTGATTTTTATTTAAATTACTTAAAGTAAATCTAACTCACCACGTAGCACTTAAAGCTACCCGTTGATCACTTCCTTGCCTTTCCCGTTCCTCTCAGCAATTTTCGCCGGTTGCTGATCGTCAACACCTGATATAATATTTATATTAAAATTCTAATATATTCTTCAATTCTTCATAAACCACAACCTTTGAAAATTTTCATTTTGAAATCCGAGAAATTTCATGAATGCTAAAAATTCAAAAATAAACATTATATCATTATCTTCTGTTTTTCTGATAGCTTTTCATAACTCTCTATAAAATTCTCTCGTAAACCCCTTCAAAATTTTTCTCTTTCGGTCCCCAAGTGTTTAAAGAAATAGAGTAATTGAAGGAAAAATTAAACAAAATCGGTAAGTATAAATTAATGTTTACATCTTATAAGAATATATATATAAGAGTAAGATTTTGTAAAAATCTTCAGCCAAAAAGCAAATGCATACATGGTCTCCATGTTTTGGAGACGTGCAGGACATGCAAGCTTCTTCCTACACCTGTTGCCATGTTTTTGACTTTTTTTTTTTTACAATTTAACTTTTCGCCTTTAAAAATATCTATACATTATTTTAACTCTATGTCATATTTATTAAAGTATTTATTTACCCTTACTTTACAAATACGGGTATTACGGCTATCCTACTCCTTCACACACAGGTGCTCATTATTTCTTGACTATTGTTGATGATTTTTCATGTAATACTTGGGTTTATCTTATGCACTTAAAATCTGAAACTTATTCTTGCTTAAAGCATTTTTACCTTCTCATCCAGAATCAATTCTCTTGCTCAATTCATCACATTTGAACTGAAAATGGGCAAGAATTTCTCTCACACCGCATGCAAAACTTTTTCCATGAAGCAGGTATAATTTATGAACGCATTTGCATGGAAACTCCTCAACAAAATGGAGTTGCGGAACGTAAACATCGACATCTACTCAATGTTGCATGATGTCTACGCTTCCAAGCTCATCTTCCCATCTCCGTTTGGGGTGAGTGTATTATAACTGCTGCCTATTTAATTAATAGAATACCTTATCCTAGTCTTGATAATAAATCACCTCATGAACTTCTTCTCAAAACATCTCCCCAATATCATCACCTATGTGTTTTTGATTGTCTTTGCTATGTGCAAACTCTTCGTTCATCTCGCAACAAATTCTCACCTCGTGCCTCCAAATGCATTTTTCTTGGTTATCCTTTTGGTCACAAGGCATACCGATTAATAGAATACCCTCTCCTAGTCTTGATAATAAATCACCTCATGAACTTCTTCTCAAAACATCTCCCCAGTATCATCACCTACGTGTTTTTGGTTGTCTTTGCTATGTGCAAACTCTTCGTTCATCTCGCAACAAATTCTCACCTTGTGCCTCCAAATGCATTTTTCTTGGTTATCCTTTTAGTCACAAGGCATACTGAGTATATGATCTAACCATAAAGAAGATCCTTATATCTTGGGATGTCACCTTTATTGAGAATGTATTTCCTTTCCACAATCATACATCTCCTTCCAGTGCATCAGTTATTCCATGTACATCACTCGATCTTTCTCTTCCCATTTCTCAGCCATTTACCTCCTATCCTTCACCCTCATTATCTACACCCATGCCTGATGCACCACATGAACCCCAAATTTTATCCTTACCTTCATTTTCACCTATTCCACCTCCTGCCATCACCAGGCCTAAACGCACCATCAATAGACCTACATACCTCAAGGACTTTGTCTGTGCACCTTTATGTAACAATTCCATCATGACTTCTACCGATCAGCACTCGACAGGTATGATTCATTCCCTCTCTCATTTTCTTTCATATGATCATTTCATCCCAAACACTTGGCTTTTCTCTCTGCTTTGTCTCACCATAAAGATCTAGTTACTTATGCTCAAGTTGTCCAACAATCTCACTGGCGGGATGCCATGGCTTCTGAAATCCAAGCTCTGGAGGCTAACCACACTTGGACTCTTCAAGATTTACCTCCTGGCAAATGACCCATTGGTTGTAAATGGGTCTTCAAGACTAAGTTTCGCGCATATGGTATTATTGAGCGGCACAAAGCCCGCTTTGTAGCTAAAGGCTACACTCAGGTTGAAGGGCTTGACTTCCATGACACTTCTTGTTGTCGCTGCTGCCCGTCATTGGTCTCTCCATCAACTTGATGTGCATAATGCCTTCTTACATGGTGATCTCAATGTGGAAGTCTACATGTCACTTCCACTCGATTTTTGTAAGCAGGGAGAGTCTCGAGTTTGTCATCTCAACAAATCTCGTTATGGTTTCAAACAAGCTTTTCGCAATTGGTTCTCTAAATTTTCCTCTGTCCTCATTGCTGCTAGCTTCCGTCAGTCTCAAGCTGACCATTCTTTATTCACGCAGTCTCACGGATCCTCTTTCATAGTGGTCCTCGTATATGTTGATGACATCTTGGTGGCCGACAATAATATGGATAGCATCTGCAAACTCAATATTTTTTTAGCTTAGTAGTTATTCATCAAGGATCTCTGCACCTTAAAGTATTTTTTGGGCCTTGAAGTTGCTCATTCACCCACTAATATTTTCCTCAATCAAAGAAAATATGCCTTGGACATTCTTAGTGACAGAATATGCCTTAGACATTCTTAGTGACAGTGGACACCTTGGTGCTCGATCAAGTTCCTTTCCCATGGAGCAAAATCTCAAACTTACAAATGAAGACAGTGATCTCCTCCATGACCCCAGTCCTTATCGGCACCTTGTGGGGCGATTAATTTACCTCACAATCACTTGGCCAGACATCTTTTATTTTGTCAACATTTTGAGTTAATTTATGCATCAACCCTATCCGAGTTCTCCGCTACATCAAATCCTCACCTGGCAAATGGCTCTTTCTTCCTTCTGCTTGTGATCTCCAATTTTATGGCTATTTTGATTCTGATTGGGCTTGCTGTCCCATTACTCGTCGTTCCACCACCAGATATTTCACTACACTTGGCAACAGTCCTCTATCTTGGAGAACTAAGAAACAAACTACTGTCTCACGATCTTCCGCTGAAGCTGAATATCGAGCAATGACAGCAACCACTTGTGAACTTATTTGGCTCAATATGCTTCTTCATGATCTCAGTGTCTCTCATCCCCAGCCGATGCAACTTTATTGTGATAACCAAGTTGCACTACATATTGCTGACAACCTAGTTTTTCACGAACGGACAAAGCACATTGAAATTGATTGTCATCTTGTACGTGACCAACTTTGTGCCAAGATCATCTCTACTGCCCATGTCCCTGCTAGTAATAAGCTCGCGGACATCTTTACTAAAGCTTTGGGTCGAGATATGTTTCATCATTTTCTTAGCAAGTTGGGCATTATAGATCTTCATGCTCCAACTTGAGGGGGAGTATTACGATTTGATTTAGTTTCCATATATACAACAATACTTATCTTGTATATTCTACTACACCTGTATGACATTACTAGCTTCTCTATTAGGTTTATATTTTCCTTTCTTAGCCCATGATTCATGGGATTTGTTTCTCCTAGCTGTATTATAAAGATAGCATACGACTGCACAAGAATATACATAAGAATTCTTCTTCCTCTCTTATTCTTGTTCAAACATCTTTCTTAACATATTCCCTCTCCATATATTTTTGCATATATGCTTGAAAGACGATCGTTGGATATAAAATAGATGTTTTATTCTCCGTTGAATTCAAATGAATTTTACAATTTTTTATAAAATTCAGTTGAATTCTATAGATATTTGATTTATTAATAAATACGAAGTTCAGTTATAAATGAACTGATCATATGTTTAGTTTACTAATAAAAATTAAAATTCATTTATAAATTAATTCTAATGGAATTAAATAAGCTTTAGACAAATTCTATTATGATAGAATTTATAAATAAACTTTAGACAAAAGCTTGTATGAAATTACAAGAATAAAATCACCCTCGTCTATCTTTATTTTAAGACAATTTTTCTATTTGTTGCTCTTCTCTCGTTCTCTTTGCTGTCTTTCTCACTGATCTACACACGACCACACTACATACAACCAATCCAACGCCCGGGGGCCGCTCCCTGCTCCCTGATTTCAACACTTGCTTTGGCATTTGATGATATTTTCTTTTATTTTGTTTTCTCATGTACCGTGAGCGAAGCGGAGGAGTTTGAGAAGTTTTGTGTGCAATTTATTCTTGATATTTGTAAAGTGAACACTAGTTATTGAAAATTGCTATTTCAATTGGTTTTAATTAGGTATTCAAATGACTTATTTTATTATTTGTTTGTGCTCTTTATATCAGTGTAGTGTATTTTTGTTTTGCACCAATACATTGGTTGGGATTTAAAAAAATTCGAAAGAACTAAATTGTGTGAAATATTCGTAATTAAATTCTTTATTTGAAATCATACAAGACATAGTGTTAGTCAGTTGTCTGTGTAGCACCATTCAATATGGCATGGTTTTGGAAACTACCTGTATGACTATTATATACACGAAATACTCTAAGAGGAAGTTTGACGAGGGTATTAAGGTGAGATCGGACAATTTTAATTTTATTTCAATTCCTTGTCTATGTTTGCTTCCCTCTTTTTACTGTTTACTTGGGGTTGAGTGGGGAAAAATTTAATCCATATCCCACAAATCTAATCCCAAGTAGGGGCTGGGACATAATAAATCCCACACCACCTGGACTAATTTTTTTCTCTTCCCCTCATGCCCATGTCTTTCTACGCATCTTCCTTCTTATTTATTTTCCAGACTGAATTTTTTCCCTTCCCATCCTCCTTCCTTTCTCTCCTCCTCCTCATCCTCCTCATCCTCCTCCTACTTCTCCTTCCTTTGTTCTCCTCCTTCCTCTCTCCTCCTATTCCTCCTTCCACTCCTGTCATCTTCTCCTGTGTGTTCCTTTCGACCTCCTACTGAATTTTTTGTTGATTTTTGCACCTGGTTTTTTGGGTCTTTGTGAATATTTACAGAGAAAGGAAAATAGAGAACCAAAACTTTTGTTTGTAAAAGACGAAAAAATTGCTTGGAATCATACACTTTCTTGATTTAATTTGTAATAAGAGCTAATGCGTATTGAGAAAGAGAGAAAAAATAATTTGAATCAGAGAGAGTTTGGAAAAGTTTTAAACAATTAGATAAGGCTAGTATAGTCTTTTAACTTATAATCTCATTTTAACACCAATTTACTAATATTATAAATCAAACATAGTATTAAAATAGTATCATTTTAATTTCTTATGTACTTATCGGTGAATCAAACGAACTCTAAAAAAAAAAGTTATAAAAAAAATTACTTGCACTTTTTTCTTAAAAGAATTACAATGATAATTCAATATTAACGCAATATGGTAAAATATTAACCAACTCAACTCGATATTCTTTATATTATTTATAATGTTTGAAATTACCAGCAAGATTCCTCGAACCAAATACTCATTTAAAATTTATATTTAAAATAACATACAAATAAATAGGGTGTGCAAATAGTCGAAACAGTCGACAAAAAATTCTTTTTGCGGTTAAAAGTTTTTATAATCATTTTGATCGGTACGGTCGGTCAATTGGTTAACCAATACTGTTCATATAATTAAGTTTTTTTTAAAAATTTATTATATGTATATATATATATATTTAATTTATACTAAAATTTTTTAGTTTATTATATTTTTTATATATTATATTTATATTTAATATATTATTAATATTAATTAATTTTTTAATAGGTTAAACGGTTGAAACAGTTAAAAAAATTTAATCGTTAATCGATCAATTAACTAATATATCTTATTTGATTAACCAATTTTATACCTATTTAACCGAATCATTTTAATTGAATCAATTCAAAGCGCTCAATTTTAACCGTTTAATGAATACCTCTATAAATAAAAGGGTGGGGAGTGTCAAATTTTAAATCCACTTGGGTTTACGGACGGACTGGTGTAGCCCTAGTTAAGATAGGTGCACCCATTGAAATCCCAACTTTTTTGTAAAGAGATTTTAATATAGATCCGCTATTATTTTTAATTTGAATGATCTAGCCCAATGGTGGATTTAAATTTTTTTGTTAGTGGAGACGGTGTAAACAATAAATATAAATACTATATATATTTAGGTGAAATATTAATTTGTCTCACTCAAGATACATGTTAGTATTGTATCTCAATTTTTTTTATCAAAATTATTTTGATTCTTTTCTGTCACGTCATCAAAGTAAAGATTTTAGGGCATTTCAAAATTTCTCTCTCATTCACCTAATAAAATAGTCACCAAGAATGAACCCACACGGGCAGGTGACGACATGTGGGGTGTGTTCAGCAATTCCAACAGAATCACATCACCACGGGTTGGTTGTGGTTTACAATTATACTAACCGGAAAAGGGCAAATCTAAGTTGAGCCCTTTTCATTCACACGGGTAGCGTGTGAGGGCGGTTAGGCCAGTGGAGGGCCATGCAATCGATGCAGAATTGTAGATCGTCGGATGTTGATTCCAGCAATACTAATTGTGCACTTTTCCGATCATTAGTTGATCTTAAATTGCAGAAAGTCTCCTACTGTTAAAAAATAAATAAATGAGTTATTGAATATTTGAATTACCTTATTAACCTTGTAGTTGTGTTACATAAAATAGAATATCTAGTGACATTCGGTCTTGAATAATTAGGGCATACTGCTAATTTGTTCATTGAGTGGGCAAGTTAGCAACTTATATATATTTGAAAACCAAAGTAATATAATTATTGATAACATATTTTATACACAATGTAATTTGTGGGAAATTTACATTAAGATTAAATAAGTTTTAATATTTATGGGAGTAATTTATTTATTTTAGTGAGAACAAGTTTAAAATTATACATAGTATTAGTCTTTTTTTTAAAAGTTAAAAAGGGCAGTGAGGTGGTAGATCTGCCACTGCCTAAGGAAAAATAATTTAGAAAAATGATAGTTGTCTTAAACTCCCAAGACATCCACAATAAGTCTTAAATTTTTTTTTTTAAAAAAAAGAGAGACAAATACGTGTATCATGGCTACATTTGGAAATTACTTAAATCATTGATTTAAAAAATAATTTTGCTTAAATCAGTGATTTAAATAGTTCCCAAACATCCCAAATAAATCATCTCGCACTAATACTCCTAAAGTATTAATGGGTGATGTTCTTATTAACGTTATAAAAGCGTACTACACATGGGCCAAACACAAATGTCAGTTCGTGACCGCATCCAACCATAGCATGTGAATTAGAGAACTCAAACCCAAACTATTAAGATCTGTATGCTTATCTACTTACTGTTCAAATGTTTGGGAGAAAAGAAAACGACTTTCACTATTCGAGCTAGTGAGTACTCCAAAATAAAGAGAGGTTGAGAAATGAGAACTGGTTTATTTCTTTTTTTTAATACCTTATATACAATTTCAGAGTAGTATTTATATGAGAATCTGCTATATTAAAGAGACTAACTACTAACTACAATGTAACTATCTTGTAACTAAATCAACTACCTTCCAACTGATTTTTCAATTCAGTACATAGTCCTTGCTTTAAATGAGTATTGTTTTATTTCTGCTGCTAGCTCTTCTTTTCTGATCTTCTTTAGCAATTTCATCAATAGTCATCTTCTTTTCTTCCTTATCCTCTGTCATGTCATCACTTTCCACTGCTTTCTCTTCTTCTACCCCATTATTCATATGAGCTTGTATATCTTTGATGATCAATGATTGATCCAATTCCATTTGCCTTTGCTGATTTGTATCATTCTTTGCTTCTTCGAAACAAACCTTGTCCTCAAGGTTGAGGCTAGGGTATAAAGCTTGTAGGTCAATCAAATCTTCCCAAGAAGAATCTTCAAGTGCCATCGCTTGCCACTGTACCAGAACTTGAGAGTGAACACTGCCCTGTTGAATGACTTGTCTGTGACCCACAATAGCTAGTGGCATTATAATTAGCTTATTATCACAACTCAAGGGGGTAAACTAAGCTGTAGTAAAAGGGTTGTCTCCTTTGAATGGTTTCACTAATGAAACATGAAATACCAGATGGATTTTACTCCCTGTTGGTAATTGTAGTTTATAGGCTACAACCCCTACTTTCTGCAAAATTTTGATTGGACCATAGAAACGTTTGCTGAGCTTGTAATTCAGTCTTCTTACTACCGAATGTTTTCTATAAGGTTTAAGTTTTACTAATACCCATTTTCCTTTTGAAAACTCCTTGTTAGTCCTATGTTTTTCTGCCTGAGACTTCATCCTAGATTGAGCTTGATGGGCACCATGGTGGACCGAGTCTTAAGGATCCCTTGCAAGTTCCAGATGGGCCAATCACAAGGTCAAGAGCTAAGAATATCAATGAGGCAATGCAAGGATTGGTGCAATCCACTTGGGTTGAGTTTGCAAATTTATCGAGAAAGACCCCAACATTCAAGATGGGCTTGAAAGAAGAAGAACCAGCTTTAATCCATGTGATACAAGCTACAGAGGGGGTGGCATAGGCTAGTGGTTTTGTGTAGACTTTTTATTTCATTAAGTATAGACATGTGGGCCTATTTTATATTTTTATTGTTGGCGTTTTAGCCTATTTAATTCATTAAGTGAACTTCTTTTATTAGCTATAGGCGTGTAGTTTAGGATGTTTTAGGCTTGAAGATGTTCAGCTCATGTCTTTTAATTGATGTAGGCCTTATTCGGCCCTAGAGTTTCATGGAGGGGTACAAAAACACTTGTAGCTGCATTTTGAGGGTAAATTGAACGTGAATGAAGTTTTCTTCATAGAGAATTTCAGTTTTCTCTACTTGTTCTTGATTGAACTAAAAACTTATCAAAGACAAATCTTTTGTGGCTTTCTCACCGAATCTAGGTTCTTGAAACAAGATTTCAACAGGTCTAGATTATCTTGACTTGATTATTGGCTTTCTTGGGTAAGTTTCAATTTGATTGTGGGTTCAAAGGATTTCCATTCCACGGGTTCACATCAATTGGTATCAGAGCTCATGCTCTAAATCAAATCTGGGTTTTGTCTTAGGTATGTTCTAGAGTTTTCTATTCTGATCTGTGATTCCCTCTTCATTGTTGTTAATTTTGTGTGTTTGAATTCAGATATATGATTTTCACAATTGATTACTCGTGTAATTGATTCAAGAATTCATATATGCAAATCCTATAATAGATTACATGAATCTTTGCTTTAATTTCCAGATTTGTAATTTTCAGATCTGTAATCTTTGCTTTGATTCCTTCTATTTCCATTTCTTGTTGCTGAAATCAGATCAATCTTTTTCGAAAATTGTAATTTTTGTTGTTGTTTGTGACCGAACCTGTATTAAAACAAAAAAAGGGCAACGTATTCAAGGGTTGCTGCATAGTTATAAAAAAAAAAAAGAAATTTCGAAATTGGTTGTTTGATATACTTTGCAATTCAAAAATTGAAGTGATTTGGTGTTGATTAATCTTTATCTTCAAAGGGGTTGAATATATCATCTTTAGTATCTTGTTTCTTAATTGCTCTTTTCCTCGTACAAATTCCTTGAGATCTGTATCATTTTTTTCCTTTCTTGTTTCTTGAATCTATTGCTAGTTGGAATAATACAATGTTGTGTCTTGATTTAGTTCAACTCGTTTTTAAAGAACTTGAAATGGAAAACAAGTGAAGTAAAAGGCAAGAGTGGGTGAGAATAGTATTGGAAAAGGCCAAAAGAGTGAAACACGAGTGGAGTGACAATATTTGAGTGTAAACACGTAGGGGAGTGTGTGAGGTTTTATCACTAACATTCTTGTTTTGTAGCGCATTAAAAATGTCTCATAAGAGTGACTCAACACGTAAGGAGGAGGCAGATAATTCATTCTTTGTGTTGCAAGCCATGCAACAACAGTTTGAACGGTTGAATTTGGTGTTGGGGGAGGTGAAAGATAGGATGGATCAGCAAGAGGTAGTGAATAGAAATTTGCAAGGTGGGCGAGATAGGAGGAGACGTGAGCCTAGCGATGAAAATGAATATAAAAACGAAGAAGATGATGAGGATAAGGAAGACATAGCATCTGAAGTTGGAATGGTTGGAATGGGAAGACCTAGAGGAGGTAGGCATGGAAGAGGACTTAGGAGAAATCTAAGGGGTTGGGATAGGGTAGATAGGAACCCTAGGAGCATCAAAATGAAAATACCATCTTTCCAAAGTAGGAATGACCCTGAAGTCTATTTAGAGTGGGAGAAGAAAATATATTTAATTTTTTATTGTCAGAATTATTCACAGGAGAAGAAGGTGAAGTTGGCGGTAATTGAGTTCACTGATTATGCAATTATTTGGTGAGATCAATTAGTGACCAATAGGAGGACGAATCATGAGAGACCTGTAGAAACATGGGGTGAGTTGAAAGCTCTCATGAGGCAGAGATTTGTACCTAGCAACTACTATATAGACCTCTACCAAAAATTACAAAACGTTACACAAAGGTCTAGGAGTGTAGAGGATTACCATAAGAAGATGGAGGTGGCTCTAATTCGGGCAAATATAAAGAAGGATCGGGAGGCCACAATGGCAGATTTTTAAATGGTTTGAATGGGGACATAGCTAATGTAGTTGAGTTGCAGCATTATGTGGAGGTAGGAGACATGGTGCACATGGCTATGAAGGAGGGAGATGAATAGAAAATTGATTTTAAGACTAAATATGGACTTTATGAATGGTTGGTTATGCTATTTGGACTTACAAATGCGTCTAGTACTTTCATGAGATTAATGAATCATGTATTACATGCATTCATAGGTAAATTTGTAGTCGTGTAGTTTGATGATATCCTAGTGTACAACAAGAACTTAGATGAACATATTGAGCATTTGAGATGTGTGTTCGATGTGAAAAGTTGTATGCTAATTTTAAGAAATAAACCTTTTGCATGGAAAAAGTTATTTTTCTTGGTTATGTTGTTAGTACAAAAGGTATTGAGGTGGATGAAGAGAAAGTCAAGGCCATCAAGGAATTACCAACACTTAAAGGCCTCTCTGAGATAAGAAGCTTTCATGGTTTAACTAGCTTTTATATGTGTTATGTTAAGGATTTTAGCTCTCTACAGAGAGCGTTTGAGCAGTCCATACTTTGATAAACTTATAGCTCAAGCACCTCTGCTGAGGTTAGTGGTACTGAGGCCACTGAGTATGGTACAGTTTTATTTTTGCTAATTGTTTTCATTATTTTTTATTTTTTTGTCATTTTTATACTTTATTTAGTTGTCAGCACTTTTTGTCCTCGCAATCGAGCGCACTACACGTTGTGCTCGAGCGTACTCTTGCCTTGCGCTCAATGGCGCGTGAGTGCACCACACCAATGCACACACCTGCGCACAAGTGTGATCGAGCGCACTTCACAGTGCACTCGAGCGCACTCGGGACAGAGAGTCACATGTTAGTTTAAAGTCACCTGATTCTGTTACAATTTTTTTTACTTTCACTCTTACTCACATACCCTCTCTCTCTTTCACATTCTCACAGCACTCTCACTCTCACTCAATCTCATTTTCAATCACACCAACCCTCCCCCATCCCACATCAAACTCAACTCATCACCATCACTCATCACCACATATCACAAAAAATGCTGCCACCACTCCGTGATTCCAAGTATGCCTATACACGTTTTTGAATTATCACACAACAGTCATACACATTTTAGATTTATCTTTTTACTAATTCTTTGCAAATACATTGTGTTGTTTTATTTGTGTGGTTGTATTTCGGTTTTTGCAGGAGGTTGACCCCTTGTTAGAGTGCTGCCCACAGCTTCAAATCATTGTTGCCCATAACCTGTTTGATAAATTGTCTGGCTTAGTGCACTCAAGCGCAGGCAGAGTGCGATTAAGCACACTACACTGAGATCGAGCACAAATCCTACAAAAACCTCATTCAAAATGCCTAAATAGACTGCTTCCACCTCCCGTGCCTCGGGAAGCAGTGCACAGTCCTCCTGACCCAGCTTTGAACAACGGGAGATCTTATTCGAGACCACATTTAACGTGGAAGAAGATTTTAAAAACTTTGAAGCCACTCAATGGGCAGTCCAGGAGTTCAAGCACCGAGGTTTAAAGAGGTTGTTTAAGCCTATTTGTTCTAATGCATACACTCAGTTTGTGGTTCAGTTCTATGAGAACCTATCATTCAACTGCAACAGGCTAGATGTCTTGTCCTCATCGGTCTAGGGCAAGTATATCGATGTGACCTCTGCTGATATAGCTGCTGCTCTTCATTGTTGTGATGAGTCTCCTCTTGAGGACACCTAGATGGAGGAGCAACCGGAGGCCTTTCCCTTGCCCTTCATCATTGAGGACATATGTGTTGGGTAGTACGTCGATCGGCACAGCAATGCGGGGAATCGGTCCAAGTTACCTCCATGACTCTGGCCCGTGGATTACATTCTTCAGCGGAATGTGTGTCCATTGGGATACAAGACCCAGAGGTATGACTAGTTCTTACAGGCGCTATATGTAGTCCACATAGGCCACTGCTACTCTATCTAGGCTATCATCTGGAGCCAGCTATATAAGTTCTGGGACTATGTCCATGCATGCCAGGTCACCACGAGGAATGCATGGGGGCTCTCATTCCCATTCCTCCTCAGTTACATATTCAAGAAGAAGAAGATTAAGGGCTCATCCATCGATGGACCAGTCTAGGACCACCCATTCTTTGGGAAGAGCCAGTTGACCCTGAGCCAGTCGCACATGCCCAGAAGACCTCGAGGGTATGCACCTGTTACTGAGTGGGTAGAGGATGATCCCATAGAGACAGAGGACCCCACAGTGAGCTATACTTAGGAGGAGGACCATCCAGACATGGGACCCACTGAGCACCAGCACATTCTCGATGAGATGTCCTCTTTCTGATGTGAGCTCTCTGACATTCGACGAGAGGATATGGAGGCTACATTACAAGTGCATCAGCTCATCGATGGTTTGGAGACACGCTTTACGAGGCAAAAGGTGATGCTCCAGGCCATTCTTGATCGACTACCTCCCGCCAATGGTGCCTCATTGATTGCACCACCTGAAGATCAGCAGTGAGAGAGGTGCACCGTCTAGCTGAAGACGTAAAGCTTAGCGCTCATTGGAGGCACCCCATAGCATATCTTTTTATTTTTAGTATTTTTCACATTTATTGTTAGTATTTATTTTTATAATTGTTTATTATTAGTATCTCTTGTTTTTTGGTATTATGTTTGTTTTTCTTTTTCAGGGACAATGTGTGTGCATTAGTTCAAGTTTAGAGGTGTGCTATGAGCCATGCCAGCATCTAGTTCTTTATCTCCTAAGTCAGATCTTTCCATGTCACTCACACATTTTGGACAATGTGTAAATTAAGTTTGGGGGTATGGGAGACACATTTACACACTCTGTCCCAGTTTTTTTTTAGTATTATTGAAAAGATAAATGCATGTTCATATTGTTTTGAAAATTTTGGTTGATTTAAACAAATATTATGATAAGATTTCATCAGTAAGCTTAAAATCTAGAACATGTGGTCTAATAATAAAGTTTTAAAAGTTTAATTACTTACTTCAAGGCGTTTAAGAATTCACAAGTTTGATCTAAATCTGACACGAGCATATTAGCACATAATTGTGTGGCTTATGACATATAATTTTTATATGTATGTTTCCATGGCCTAACCATAATCGGGTAACTTGTTAGAAGAACACTTTAGCATAGAAAAATAGAAAAAAAATTTATTATACAAAAAGAGAAAATAAAATGCTCATAATGATCATTAAATAAAATTTTCACTAAGTAACTGGACCTCTTGTCTCAGTAAACAGTGAGTGTTCACGTCAAAAGGTGGGAATTATACTTATAGAGATCATTAAATAAAGTTTCCACTGAGTAACTGGACCTCTTACCTCAGTAAGCAGTGAGTGTTCACATCAAAAAGTGAGAATTTTGTTTGGCAGTATTAAAACCAGTTAGTTTCGTAGCTTTTTGACTCGAGTTAGTAAGTCCTTAGGGGTGTCTTTACACCTAATGCCCTAAAACCATCTGGTTTAGGAGTCATTGGCTAAACACTCGCTACATGGGTCAATTAGAAAGTTTAAGGGAACTCAACGTGGCAAAAATCTCATAATAAAGAAAAAGAAATAAATAAAACTATGCCATTATTGTTCATTTTGATAGGAAATTCGATGAATGTTGAGACACCGAAACACTATACATTGGAGTTATTTGGAAGCTTCATCTTTTCTGTGCTAATTCATCACACACTAAGTTAGACTCATGAATAAATATCATGGTTTTGTGTGCGACCCAAATTTTTAGATATCATGAATGATGAATTTATCTTTGTTATTGTTTTTCAATTAGTTTTTCGTTTTGTATTGCTAAAGGGCTAGCAATATGTAAGTTTGAGGGTGTGATAAGTGCTTAAATATTCATATTTAAGCCCCTTAATTTACATTTGTTAAGCTTTTTTTACGTGTTTTATTCTATTTTACTTCATTTTTGTGTTTTCTATGTTTTTTTATAGGTTTTTGGAGAAAAAATGACATTTTGGAACTCAAAGGAAGAAATCTGGAAGACTTGAAAGTAGCCAAGTGCGATCAAGCACAAAAGAGTGTGATCGAGCGCACAAGCACTCGTACGCATATATAGAAGGCTCGAGCACAACCTTACGCTCGAGCGCAAAAACATGAGATCGAGCGCACACGTGCAGTAAAACGGCAGAGCCAGTTTTGGAAAGAATAGTTCAGGTCTTGTTTTGGAAATTAGGGTTTTGAGGTGTCCTTAGAACCTTATAAATAGGCCTGTAAAACACAAAAACCAGACAGCTAATCTTCTTTTTCAATTTTAAGCTTTGGAGACAAATTGACGACTCTTCTCCACAGTATTTTTTGGGTTTTTTCTTCCCTTTTATTTTATTTTATGATGATGTTTAGCATCACAACTATGTGTAACTAATTTTCTAGTAGGGCTTGATTGAAGCTCTAATTATATTTACTCAATAATTCGGTATTGGGGCCTTTGCGATATTTATGCTGTGATGCTTAACTTGATTAAATGTCTGTTTTTATTTAAATTCCTCATATGTCTTTTTCTGATCAATGTATGCATGTGGTATGGATTAGTTAGTTGAATCAATTTGGATGACCAAGTCCTGGGTTTAACAATAGTAATAAAAGAAATCCATGTCGGGTTCTTGGGTTAATCAACATGGAAAACTGGGAGTATACACCATACCCTAGGTCTCGTGTGGTTGTCGATTTCCACAGATCCTATGCTCTCTTAAGGAACAACTTAATATACACCATGTTGAATCCCTTAAGAAATAAAAGAGTTAGAGTATACACCATGCCTAACTCGTTGCTTAGGGAAATCAATAGCTTAAAGAGCGGACCAAGCCCTTAAGTTGACAAACATTAGGTATTCATGACATATTTAAAGCATTGACATATTGTTTTATTGTGGTAGCATAATTAGTGGTGGATGTCAAGTCCTTATGTTTTTATCATTATTAATTCAAACCCAATATTTATTTCCATTGTTTCATATTACGAAACTAATTCTAAATCAAAATTTACCAATCCCTGTGGAGATGATCTCGCATTTGCACACATGCTACTGTTGACCTTGTGCACTTGCAAGTAAAACAAGTTCGATTATTTGCCTATTGATTTAGGTGGATTTTTGCACAACAAGTATTAAACCTTATTTAATATTTCCCTCACTCAAGGTGGTATAGATAAACAAATCTCATGCTAAGACTATAAACTAAAAAAATTTTAAGGATCCAATCGACTGGTATGTCTATCCAAGTCGACTGGTAAGTCTCTGCTTATTTACCCAATCGACTAGTAAGTCTATACCAGTCGACTAGTAGAAGAAGACCTTGTTTAGAGCCAAAATTTGAATTTATGGTAACTACCCAGTCGACTAGTAAGTGTGACCCAGTCGACTGGTATTTTTCTGCTAGTTTGCCCAGTCGATTGGTGTATCGACCCAGTCGACTGGTATATAAAAAATTTCTAAATCTGTAAAGGACCCAGTCGATGGTATCGCAATTCTATAAATAGTCTCTTCAGATTTTTTAGTTTTTCATGCCATTTTTGAAACCCTAAGCTTTCTCTCTCTAAAAAATCTCATCATTCTGATCAAAATCTCCTCAAAACACTCCATAAAAGCCTTGATTTCATCCTCCATATCACTTATTTCAACTTTCCACTGTTAAAATCTTCAATTTTTGCCCAAATCACTTTCTCTCCCCAAAAACACTTTTCCTCCAAAATGTCTGAGAGAATCCGCATTAAAACCACAGTTGGGGGACCTCACGTGTCTACTAGGCCAAGGTCCACCAAATCTATATCTCCGGACACAAAAGGGAAGGGATTAGCGGGCTCCTTAAGCACGAAGGCAAGGACGAAGCTCGACGACTCCCTGTTCTCCAGCCCAGCAGCAAAAGAGAGGTATACCTCTGTTATTCGTAATAAAAAGATCATGACGAGTAAATTTGTTGACTTTGAAACTATTCGTCATGGTAAATTCGATATTTTACCCTCTTTTGAAGTAATTAACTTGACCCCACTGTTCAAGATACACCAAAAATTTTACTCACAACTGATTCACCAGTTCTACGTGAACTTGCTGAAACCCAGTCCACTGGCTTTACGGTTCAGAACCAGTGTGATGGGTGTGGAGTTCGAGGTCAACACTGACCTCTTGATGAGTATTCTGGGGATCTCTGTGGAAGGGATCCAATGGAGTCTTGACGGATGGCCAGACAACTTCAATTATAAGGAGGCAAGTCAAATAGTTAGGGGTGACCCTAACTATATCTTTCAACCCACTACATTTCACACATGTAATGACATGCCCCTCAACTCGAAGTTGTTCAACCTTATTGTGAGTTGGACCATCAATCCTAGACTTGGGAGTCGGGGCTATCTATCAAAGATAGATATGGTGTTGATTTGGTACCTTAAAACTGGACACCACTTCAATATCTACCCCCTACTGCTCACCAACATGATAAACGACGAAGCTAGTGACTCCGGATGCCTTCCCTATGGGATACTCATCACACTCATCCTCCAGCACTTCTGGGTTTCTCTTCCTACCTCCGAGGCTCAAGACATCGACCTTAAGGGCATCATCAATGTCTCCACTCTGAAGAAGATAGGGTACACAGTCCAAGATGAGATGATCTATTCGAAGGCCGGGAAGAACATCAGGATATACGAGGATGATAATAGTGATGAGGACGAGGGTTCAGATGCTGCAGCCCCTACTATGGATATGTATGACTGAGCACCACCTATGGATGGCTCTAGTACTGGTCCAACTGGATAAGGTGATCTTCTCCAGGCCATTACGAGCCTCCAGCTGACTATGAAGTCCGGATTCCAGAGCTTAAGCTCTTCCATTGACACCATGCATCATGACCTCCGCTCCCTCAGAGATGACTTCGAGCTGTAAAGAGAGTATACAGAGGGTTGGCTGAGCTTTGGGATCTTATACAAGACGGCTCTGATTCTCTCACTCACTAAGTTGCTTTCTATAATGCTTTTCAGTTGTGTATATATATATATATATATATATATATATATATATATATATATATATATATATATATATATATATAGCTTTTAGTTGTTCTTGGCACGAACATCACTTTATCATACATTGTAGTTTTCATTTTCGGCTGTTAGAAGCCCGTGATGTATGGATATTTGCTTTATATGTCTATATTTCATTTTACATTATGATTCATATACTTGTTTTACTTTTACGCAATATGTTTACTTCATATAAAACCTTCTTTGCTCGGATTTATGCTGTAACTACTGATGTACGTATAGAAACTTCCAGCTCTTCTCAGGATGTCTTCCCTGCTTTAAATTATGCCAAAGTTTTGCATACAAGTTTGCTTATGCATTATATTAATGTTTGTAGTGTCTGTGTGGCTTATTTCTTGGTTTACTACCCCCTTTTCTACTGTTGTCAACATAGGAGAGAAATATGAGAAAAATGACTGTAAACTTAAAATATAACATAGATTTAGGGGAAACATTGCTCCAAAGAACTTATTGGATATAAGGCTATATGTTGAGTCGCTTGGTTGGATTGAATATAAACTATTTGAACTTTTTACAGGTTGGTTTTATTAAAAAAATAGAGGAAACTTTGCCTAATTTTTTCTAAAATCCCAACACCTAGTTTTTAAAACTATTTTCTCTCATTAATTTTATCATCATCAAAAAGGGGGAGATTGTTGACCCTCATCTAAATTTTAATAATGAAAAAACACTACTCTAATTGTACTAACAATGTTATCTAAGTGTTTTAAATGATGAAAGCATATAGCCAAGAATCAAGATGCAAGAACTCAACCCGAATCAGACACCAAGTCAAAATAGAATATCTAGTATAGGCATAAGATATTGAAACAAGTTGTAAATCTCATTTGTTCAGGTAACTAGCTTGTCTTATGGCTCCTTTTGTAAAAGTATTTTGACAAAACTTTTCATTCAAACGTTTCTAAGTCAAAAACATTTCAAAACATGAAAAACTGGGTTGAAGGGCAACCCAGTCGACTGGATCCCTATACCAGATGACTGGGATGTGGGACAGTATGTCCCTAGTCGACTGGGTGATCAATACTAGTCGACTGGTATATTGGACAGTATGTCCCCAGTCGACTGGGTGATCAATACCAGTCGACTGGTATCTTGGACAAAATGTCCCCAGTCGACTGGTACTCTTCATAGCCTTAAAAAGTGAGACTTTTCACTTGACCCGATCGACTGGTACTAAGACTTAGTCGACTGGTAATTCAAAAAATATGATCATTAGGGCGCCAGACTTGAGCACTTAATGTACTAAAACGTACCAAGTCAATGTCAAACGGCCATATTGATTCAAGACTATATAAACCTACTCTAATGAGCATTTAAGAAGAGGAGATTATACATTCAATCAAGTTTTTGCTCTCTAATACACAAAAGCTTTGAAACATTTATTGTTGAGCCATTCTTCAAACTTTACTTTGAAAGAGAGATATTGTTCATTTGTAAAAGCATTCATTGCTATCTTTCTACCATTTACTTTACAGCAACTCATATTTATTGTAAAGGGATTAACTTCCGAAAGGAAGAGATTAGCTTTTGAGAAGAAGGAATTGGTTGTAAGGTTTATACAGCACCCGTGAAGTTGTACGACTAAAGTTTTAGTGGATTATTTCAAAGAGGTTCCTTGAAGAGAGTGGACGTAGGGTCGGAATGAATACGATATTGCCAAACCACTATAAACTGAGTTTGCACTTTCTATTCCTTAAACTATTTTATTTAAAGCACTTTACTTGTTTATACGCTTCTGCACTTAACTATTTTTATAAACTTGCAAGTAATTAGTGAAAGTTTTTAATAACCCAATTCACCCCCCTCTTGGGTTGAAACCTTAGTCTACATTTTCTTTCTTAAAAACTTTGTTTCATTTGATGCTTTCAATTTTTTTTTTTAAAAGTAGCGACAATACTATTTATATAAAAATACTGTTTTGTTATGGCTGTGTCAATATGCATCTAAATTTTTTCTATATAAAATATTTATGTCAATAATATTAAAATAAATATTTTTAATGTGTTTTGTGAACTATATATATTTTAAAAAAAATTACCCTCACTTATCAGTTTTTTTTGGATCATATCTTTTTAAGTGCCAAATACAAAATGAATGTTTCCACTACAATCCATTATTTTTAATGGTTGGTGTATTGCCCACTGTTATAACTAGGGGTGAGCATGGAACCTGGTTGATCTGCGAACCCGACCCAAAACGATATAATTAGTTGGGTTGGATTGTGTCTTTTTAGAAATTGGGTTGGGTTGGGTTGAAAATATTTTGAACCCGACGGGTTGGATTGGGTCATGGGTTCAAAATTTTCAACCCGACCCAAACCAGTAACCCGGTCAAATATATAATTATATGTTTTATATTTATTGAATATAAAATAATGTATACATAATTACGTATAATTGTAAAATATATAATCATAAAATGTCCATTTTAATTATTACTAGTGTCCAAAATTATATGTAGCAGATACTCCAATGTCCAAACAAGTCTCATACTTTTCAATTACCCAGATTTTAGTTTCAAATATTTACGTTAGAAACAAGTACTAATTTCGAGTTATGAAATAGTTTTCATAATTATTCTTAAGCATAACTTCAATCAGAATAAATTGATAAATAATTAACTTATGTTAACAAAATTTTGATTTCTTGTGTCATTGTAACTATAAAATAAACATAGAAATTAACACTCTAATCTACAAGATTCCAGTCGGAATCAATGTATGCAGATAAACTTATATTCCAAAAATATGTATCATAATGTTAATAGAAGAAATGTTGAATGCATGATAAAGCTTAGTAATACTAACTTGTTGGAAGCCTTTCATGCAAACATTATTGAATCATTCAATTTGCATCTCTATGACTTTTTAAGAACCTCCATGTCGCTTCCAAGTGTATTAAAGCATAGTCCAAAAATTAGACTGATTAGTGAGAAAGCACTAGCACAGCCAACAAATGCTGAGTTCCAAAAATATATTATTAGCAACTGTTCAGAAATCCAGATTTCTTTCGTAATTGAACAGTTTTCTAAAGTAAGTTAAATTCATGTCAACTAAAGCAGTTCCTAGCGCAACATTCAGATGAAGATTGTGTTTTTTAATATAACGATAAATCCATATTTTAACATTAATGGCTCAAAGTTGTGAGCATACAGATAAGCAATTGACCATGGTCACATCATCAGGCTTTATATTACTCGCTTGCATTCCATGAAACAATACTAAAACATCCTTACCAAGTTTGGCTTCAACGTAGCCTCCAATTATGACATTCCATGGCATAATATTATTCTCTTGCATGTAATCAAAAATCTTCTTAGCAATATCCAAAAAACTAAATTTAGTATAGCTTACAACCATGTAGTTTATGAGACAATTGTTCTCTTTTTCATGTTATCAATATTCTTTGTGCTGTCAAGCACACATATTTTACTTATAATATGAATGAATTTAGTTTTAGATTTAATAGAATATTTGTTTTTGTTATGTAATATGTATGATTTAATTATTTAGTAAAAAAAATATATCAACCCGGTGACTCAAGCCGACCTAAAATGATTACAATGGGTTGGATTGATTAAGATTGGATGGATTCACGAGTTCAGTTGAGTTGAGATTTTTTCAACCTAGTATGAATAAGTTAAAGTTGAAATTTTAAGATAAATCAATTCAAATCGACTCATGCTCATCCCTAATTAATACTGTCAATTAGTATTTGATTGTATAACCCCCAACAATAATAAAATGATACGGATTATTTGTTTAACAGTAATGTTTGATTAATTGGTTGTCTAAAGTAGTAAATATTTCCATGTACGAAGGTTTTAGCTCGAATCTCTAAAGCAACAATTTTGTGGTCATTCGATTAAGAGAATAAAAATAGGTAAAAATCATTTTGTCTAAATAAAATTTTATTTTTGTATTAAATATATACGGATATTTATATAATTTTTCTTATTTTCAATTGCTTAGTCATGAGGCTTGGCACTATGCTAGCGGCTTTACTCTCCTCAAAGTGCTGTTTCCAAGGCAAAGTAGAGAGACAGAAAGACTGCAGGTTATTTATTGTTCTCTCTCTCTCTGCATATTGCAGATTTTTAAAATAAATTTTGGGTTCTCTTTTTTCTCTCAACCATCTTGTCTGACTGTCTTTTTCTCGAGTGCCCTAAAGCTTCTCCACTGGTCATAAACAAACTTTGCAGGCTTTTGTGTCAGAACACTACTCTCTTATCTCTCTCTGTTTGCTATCTGCCAAAAATATAAAAGAAGCTATACTACAAGTCGCTGCAAAAGCTTTTACAAACTCTCTCAATATACCCAACACACCAAACAAAAGCTTATTAACCGAACTACAAATCCCCATCTCTCTCTCTCTCCATGGACTTGCATCTGAAGCAATTGAGAAACCAGCATGAGTCAGAGCAACAACCTTCTGCAAAGATACCTAAACTCCTCCTTGATCCCCATCAACACCAACAACAACAACAACAACAAACCCCTTCTGGGTCTGCTCTTCCTTTGTTTGTATCTGAAACCAGCAGCAAACTCAGCAACCTGTCAGCATTTCCAGATTCAACCACCAGATTTCCCAGTAAGATTTTTATTCCTTTTCCTGCACCCTTGTGACAGATACATAATTAACCCAGAAAGTTCAATTCCTAGAATGGAAAGTTTCTGGGTTTGGTCTGTTTAAATTTGAAGTTTGCTTCTTTAACTAACTATCTCTGTTACTACTAGTATTCCTTTAACTTTTATGATGAGTCATTTGTTAATTTATCTTCTGGGTCTGTTTTTATTAATTAGGAATGGGAAGCTACTTTAGCTTGGCTCAGTGGCAAGAGCTTCAGTTGCAGGCTTTGATCTATAGGTACATGTTAGCTGGTGCTGCTGTTCCTCCTGAGCTCATCCAGCCAATCAAGAAAAGTCTCGTTCATTCTCCTCCATATTTCCTAAATCACCCTCTTTATCAACCTGCTTGTAAGTTCTAATTTATTCTTTGTTAACTCTTACTTGATTGATCCAAGGTCGAGAACAGCATTTTTTGGCTAATAATGATTAATGATTAAATATTCTCTCTTTAATTGCTAGTAGTACTTTGGCATGTCATGTTCTTGGTAAATGTAATCACATACAGAAAGCAAACCCCTGATTCAAAAAGAAAAAAAAAAAGGAGAATAACCCATAGGACTGTTACAAGTAATTTTTGTATAGTTGTTGGATTTAATTTCTAATCCACTCGACAGTGCAACATCTCATCTTGTTCTACATTCTTGGGGTCTTTTAGCTAGTTTCAGGTTAATCCAAAATTTCAAGAATTTTTTTCCATCAAGATCTGACTAAAGTTGTTGCCTTGTCTGTTGGTTACCCATCTGCCTATTTATCACATGTCACAGTTAATTTATGATTCTGTTCCTATTTGAAATCTTCTTGTCCGGTAGACTTCAAATTTGTTCTGCCTAGTGCCTTAAAAATCACTTGCATGTCGGTCATAAATTTATTTTGATTTTGTGTAACATGGCTTTAATTAATTACCCCAAAAGAGAATGAACATGGGTTATGATTAGTGTTGCAATCAGGGTACTGGAGCAGAGCTGCCATGGATCCAGAGCCGGGCCGGTGCCGGAGAACAGACGGCAAGAAGTGGAGGTGCTCGAGGGACGTGGTGGTCGGTCAGAAGTATTGCGAGCGCCACATGCACCGTGGCCGCAACCGTTCAAGAAAGCCTGTGGAAATCCCCACATCAAACACCGCCGGATCCACCACCACCACCACCACCGCCTCCCTTATTGGTATTGGTGGTGGTGGCGGTGGCATTCTCAAAAACAACAGTCCACTCACTGCACCACCCGTGGCAGTGGTGGCTAATGGGCCTAGTTTCGCCCTCTCCGGGTCATCACCTTCAATTGAACTCCTTCACCTAAATCAAAGGTAGTAGTACTATACGGTATTAATTATCATGGATAGCTGTCTGGTTTTACTGTGTATGATTTGTCTTTTTGGACAAGGTTCCGTTTGGACATTAAAAATAATTTATAGTTTAATTTATGATTTTTAAAAACGTTAATTGAAACAAGAGCGAAATTATAAACCTTTTAGTTTTTGATAAATTGGTAATAAAATTAATATTTTTTAACATAAGTTTAATTTTTTTAATTAGAAACATTTTATAAATTATATTTTTAATAGTGTTTTGACTTATTAAAAAACAAAAATAATTTCCTAATCTGGATAATTATTTTTTACTTAATTTTTTAATTTATTTTTGTGAACAGAGAATCATATAGGCGGGGCGGAATTTGGGATAACATGACTTCTGATTTTTTTTTTTAAAAAAAAGAAAATTCAGAATGTTATATACAATGCGAGTTGAATTTTGATCTCACAAAATCGATTAATTTTATTAGTAATTACAATGACTGCAATAGTAATTTAATAAAAAATTATTTAAATATTCATAAATTACTGTAATTTTATGTAAATTATCAGTAAAATTCTTCGATTTCGTGATATCTAACACGGAACTTAATCCGTGAGAACAGCATTCAAGCGAGTTGTAGTTCTGGTCCAGTGACGTCTATTGGCTGTTGTGTTGGTATTTGGGTGACAATGGTGTGGTATTACTATAGATATAAGAGCATAATAAGAAATCAATAAAACGGTTGATTAAAATTTGTGGGACATTTTCTTCACAGTTTTTCTTTTTCCACTTTGATGTCTTAAAAGAATGCCTTAGATTTTGATAGAATCTTTTCAACGTGGGTGAGAGATTTAGCCAGAGATATCTTTTATGGTAGGGTCCTGATGACGGTCTGGCCAAATGTCTCAAATATGGGGAAAAGGTTTAGATTCTGGACAAAGTCACCCCAACCACTCCTTTTCAAGCTATGTTGCTTTGCTTGTTTCTTTTTTACCATTTTTTTTCTTGAAAACTTTATTTTGTTCTTTGCTTAACAAATTTTTTTTATCATGTGCTTTTGTTCCCTGCAGTTCTTCACAGTCTAAAACTGAGAACAAGCGGCCCCTCTTTGAAGCCCGAAATGAAGTTGCTAATACACGCAATGGCCACATTCTAAGGCATTTCTTCGATGATTGGCCGCGATCCGTTCAAGAACATGACAATGCTGGAAACAATGCTATTCCAATGAACCCTGCCACTTGCCTCTCAATTTCAATGCCCGGAAACTCATCATCTGATGTATCATTGAAATTATCCACTGGTAATGGAGATGAACTTAGCCGCCAGGTCAGGGAAAGGGTGCAACCACAACTTAATTGGGCTGCAGGATGGGCTACAAACCAAATGGGGGGTCCTCTCGCCGAGGCATTGCGTTCCTCAACTTCTGATTCGTCGCCAACTAGTGTTCTACATCAGCTGCCCCGCAGCTCTGGTTCTGATACCAGCTATGTTAGCACCTGCATTTAGTTTTATATTTCTGTAACTCAGTAATGGTGTCCTCTTTCTTCACTTTATTTTCTAATTTTGTTATCAGTCACTACATGCTTTAAACACCCTTATCATAAAAAATCTCCTGTATAAAGTGCATGCACCGTGTTTGTTTGATTGCCTTAACTGAATCGATGTGTATCGGGGTTCAAAATTTGTTTATCTTCACGAAGGTTTTTCTCTATGTGAGAAACTTATGGAAAGAAAAAAAACGTGTTGATTACTTGATTCTCTCATGTTGTTGAACCAATGATACAGTATTATACATCCACTGTACTATCAAACCGATATATATGAAGTGCTGGCAAGGCAGTCGATGGATTTACCGTTAAACAAAATCGATTTTCTTGCAAAATTCGTATATGAATTGCCCTACTGCCGCCATTGAACAGCAGATTTGGCATAAACTAGGTGGCAGAACAATTCATGAAACATTAGAACGTTATCAACTCTGCATCTCACTAGATGTGCCATAGCTTACAGGGTGTTCAGATATAGTAACATTACATCACATTATACATAGAAAAACATCTAGCTGACATCTATGTTGATTATTAATTAAGCTCGAAAGATATTATAAAAAGCAACATTTACAACGTCACAGGAAATTATTACATTATATGCTTACCAAAGTTCGTCTCGAATGCTTCCACATGTATCTGCGGCAAGTGCAAGCATGCTTCACCTTCTACTTGTTCACCTTCATTGTTTCATGTCCAGGTAGCAAAATCGTTGACCACTTCTACTGCATTTTTAATTATTACATCAAATTCAGGCGCAGAAAGTAGGAAGATCTCGAAAGTAATGCTTATTTCAGGTGAAGCTGGGCTAAAATAGATTTTAATTCTTGATAGGTTCAGAATCATCCTCTACTAGAGCATAAACCACTGCTGTTCTACATGGGGCATATACCAAGAAGGAATTAGGTCGATCATCATACCACCCATCCTGCACAAGCATCAACTAGTTTAGAAAATCTTTCCTATATATCAGGAATCATGAAGGAGACGGAGAAGGAAAGGAAAAATACAAAATAAAATATTAAAAATATCTGACTTGAGTAAGTTTTCTTACAAAGCTGAAGTGCTCAGCATTGTGATCAATCCTACTAAAGCCTCCAAACAATGGATCATCTGAATCCAAGACAATCTGGAGGGAAAACAACATGATTTGAAATTGAATATTGAATAAAATAAAATGAAGAAACCGAACATACAGCTTTTTAATCAGTTCGATAAAATAAAAGAACAAGAAATTACACAAAAGTAGGAGGGAAAGAGGAAACACAGCATCTAAGAGGGAAGCAGCAACGGATTAGCATAAGATAAAATCAATAGACAGTCTTGAATCTAAAGGCTTGAGTGGGAGTCACCAATATATTAACAGATTTTCTAGTTTTATGTGACACTAGAGTAGAAAACTACAGAGGCAAACTATGACAATAAAGTCATCAGGGTTTCCAGTGATAGTTATTCTGTATTGATCAGCCATCAGTCAGTGAAATTTCACCTCCCAGAAGGAACAGGCAAAACAAATTAAAAAAATTCCAAAATATTATACTCCAACAGCTGAAGAACAGGTAAAATTTGCTAGGGAAACTTCAGGGAGGTTAAGCTTTGATGGTTATGATAAAGTTCACGTGGCTATAAAATTGAACTTGAATGACAATCCCTTGATGAGTTTGTATGAGCAGTTTAATGGAGTACATCTATTTGATCAAAGTGTTAACACCTATCTTTCAAAGCATGCCCAGTTGACAGCATCCTAATATCCTGGCTTTCAAATACCGAGAGGCCATAGGACTATTCATCTGTAAGTAACATATATCTACATATATAAAAACAAATAAATTAAATATCTACTAACTAAGAAATCAGCGAAATAGTGAATCAATGCTGGAGTATAAAGAAAAAACAAGTATGTGCGAGAAAGCAAGTATCTTGCATGCCAACTCCTAGAACTAGACTGAAATTTACAGAGATCATACCTTATACTTCCCTGGCTTTAAGCCGCCAACTCGGTAGTCTGAATAGCTGGTAGTCCAGTGAAAATTAAAGACGAAAACCAAGTTCCCCCTTTCAAACACAATTGTTCTATCTCCTTCATCTTTCCGCGATATATATTGGTGCTTGGAAGTCATGAACTGCGTTAATAGAAACAAGTGAAACATTTCCAGCCAAAAATCTGAAGAGTTAGAATGCATCAAGACCAGTAGGTCTGTAGATACAAAATCTTCCATGTAAATCATAGAAGAAAAATAGACAGAGCCAAAACTACAATAGACTAATTCTCTGTACTACAACCTATAGTGCAGCATCCAAAAGTGTAGCAACAGCGAATAAGCTTTTATTAAAGCCTCCAAGAAAGTTTAACCATCAAATTCAAAGTGAACTATCCACAGAATAACATTTGATGTGTGGGTGAACCTAGAATATGATATAGAAGACCTTTAGAATAGACACCTAGAAAAAAATTGCCAAACGAATACCAGTAAGAAAAAACTTGGGAAATGCTTAAAATTTGGAACCCTAACACAAATTATTCTTTGAAGTGTATAAAGAAGAACGTTATAGATATTCACAAGTCATAACGACAATTAATACTAGAACATACAAGTAAACAAATATGAATAAATGGATCTGTTGGTCCTGGAAATTAGCGATTTTTTAGTACATTAGAACTTACACCATACTTCTCTTCAAGATGCTGCATTGCTTGATCAAATTCTTGCAATCCATGATACCTAAGATATTCCGCATCTCCCTGGGTGTTTATAGCCACAAGTTACAAGAAATGCATTTAAATAGATACTTACACAAACACATCCTTGAAAAGTATAAAATCATATCTAAAAGCCCATCTCTGAAAGTTTATTTTCACAAAGCACAGGAGTACCAATACCAACTTCAGGAAGAAAAAGTAGGCTATGTATACATCTGCAGCAAGACAAGACTAAAAATTTTATACAAGTAACATCATGTGGAATGTTGAAGTGACCTGGATTATTATCTTAAGGATGTTGTTGTTATCAAATAAATTTCATTCCGAAAAAATACTATTCACTAGAAACATTGAATACAATTATCAATCTAGAAGCTCTTTGCCCTCAACTTCATGTTCAATGGAGACCCTATGCTGACTCCATTATTCTGTGAGAGTTTATCCCGTCCTGCTCATTATAGCTATACAGCAATCGTATTCTATTTATATTAGAAAAGAATGCTTCTTCCTAGATCCTGAATATATCTCCCATACTTTTTAAACTGTCTTCAAAGGTTTAGCAACATTTATGTATGTGTTTCATTAAAATCTTTTATTATCCATGTATGTCCTTGATAGATTAGTGTTTCAATAGCAGTAAAAGTCTCTTAAAAGGCTAAGATGGGAATTGCTGGGTGGGAAGAATATATGCGTTTGCTGAAAACCAAAAGTATATACTGTATTTGAGGGTAAATATTATGAAAATACAAATAAACACATCACAAACAAAACAGTAAATTCTCAGTTTACTTGGCACATCATGTAGTTGAAATGATAACTATAAAAGCAAGCAAAATATGGAAAGGTTTTATTAGGTATATATAAAACTCCATCTTAAATCTTTCTAACTTATTCTTTGTCCACATAGATTCTACGCCCACTTCAAAATTTACTCTATGCCTTTATATAGGACATAGTGCTCAGGTTCCCAGTATCAGCAAGAGATTTTTTTCATTCTACAATGTGATTCAAAACTAAGGTCCCTAGTGAAGCTATAAAATTTTATGTAATGCAAATTACAGAGTTATAAACTGCAGCAGAAACTTACAAGATCAAACCTACGCCGACATTTATCATAACTATTATTGTTCCCAGGAATCACTTGGCCAGTACGAAGATGCTGATCACCCCTTGGAAAGTCAATCCATTCTAAAGGATAAAGACAGATTATAACCTTAATTCAAAAGAGGACCATAAAATTCAACAATGCTTTCTACATGACAAAAGATAGCAAGACATTGAAATTGGGAATAGTAGTAGATTATTGAGATTACCAGGATGTCCGAATTCATTTCCCATAAAATTTAAATATCCTTCTCCACCTAATCCCATGGTAATAAGCCTAATCATTTTATGTAATGCTATTCCACGATCTATGAGGGGAGTCGCTGGTCTGTCCAGAGCCATGAAATCATACATATCCTGCGAAAGGGCGTAGAATCTGACATGAATAAATTACAAATAAGCTATAAACTAACATGTGATGTCTGTACACATTTCCCTAGATATGCCATAAACACAACATATTTCATTAACTCCACGGAATGAGAGACATGAAAATGCAGCAAACCAAAAGCATTAGCATGTTGAGAACGTGCACAACTACCCAAGATTGAGTATACCATCTCCAAGCCTAAATACGGTTTAGCTTCAATGAATAAATGTTTTGTATGAGGTGGATTCAGTCAATCATCAACAGGTTGAAAAAAATGTTTGAATAAAAGCCGTAAACCCTACAGTTTCCCTTCTAACACGCAGAACAAGGAAAATCATGTTGGGAGAAATAATTAAATTATGCTAACAGGCCATAACTTGATCTTTATATCAACTCTCAATAACTGATAACTATCAAAAAGATTACTATTTTTCTAATAGAAACTATCAAAAGATTACAATAAAGAAAAGTATCAAATAGAGAAGATGGCATCCTATTCTTTCTAAACAGATTTACAAAAACACAGATCTGAACTTTAGTATATATCCACAAGCTATTAAGCAGATGTGTGAAAGAAATCATGCAGGTAGGTCTAAAATTCTTATCACTAGAATGAAAAAGCTGTTGCACAATCTTTAATTTCTTCAATTGTTTGCATATTGGCATAGATGATACAAAAAAAATAAGAAGATTTACAACCTTGTCCATCAGCCAAAATGCAATTGTTTTGTCACCAACAAGGGCTTGGTCATGACTTTCAGCATAAACAACGCACTTTTCTGACCACCTCCTGTTGGTGAGTGTGTGAACGATATCACCCACTCTCCAGTCTTCATCCCTTTTCCTACAGAAAGTACAAGACAAGGCAAAGAGTATATACAACATTATATCACAAACGTTATGTAAGGTTCTAGCTTCAAGCTAGTCACATACTAACGAGATTGTTAAACTTTCAATAGAACATACTTGAGAAGCTCAATCCATTTATCAGCAACGGCCATGTGCAGGCGGTAATCAAATCCCACACCACCATCTTGGACAGGAATGCAGAATGTTGGCATTCCACTAACCTGGAAAGAAATAAATTTGCATAACTAACAGAACAGCCAGTATACTCCACTGGCATTTTACTGGAGCAAAGAGAATTTTGAGCATATTATGTTTTGTATAATTTATTTTTTGTGCATTCTAGCCCGTTCAATCTTCATGTCCTAATTATTGGATGCTTTCTCCACAACAAGTGAATGTTTGAGGACAGCACAAGTTTACAGTTCTAGTTTCTTTCGCACTGTCATGCTAGAAATATTCAGAAGTGCGAATTTGTGCCAAATAGTATTTGGAAAATGCTAATTACGCTCCCATATTTCTTCAGATAAGAGCTTTTGGTTTCCTTTAAAATAGGATGGTTGTTATAACTCAACTCACTCGAGGTAGGATGTGAATTAAATTTGGTTTAGTATCCCTTTTTTAGTGGGATATCTTACGTAAAAGATGACATTTAACAGAAAGTGAGGAGATTTAGAATATATAAGGGATCCCAACTTACATTTATAAGAAGGAAAATAATGGATTTCAAGTATTGAAATAACTATGTTTTGGAGAGTTGTTATAGGTAAGCTACTCACTTACATGTAGATAAGACACTATATTTACACACTCAAATCATTTGCAGAAAAATCAGTTTATCTAACTTCCAACTAGCCAAAACAAAACGGAAACAACCCATGATGTTGAACACATAATCCGTTGCTATACAAAAGAATTAAAAATGCATCGCAGAAAACTGAATGAACATATATGTTGCTAGCACACACAAAATCGCAGCCAAAGGCACAGACATATACAACATAGAAGCACAGAGACATAAAACATTTAGATGGTTAAATAAACATTTCCCTCACAACTGTTCACACATGAGATATCCACAGAGTTTGCATAATAATAGTTTGAAACTCATTCCAAGTTAACCCTACATTAGAGGTCCTTCTATGACACGACAGTATCAAATTGGATGCCGTGGTTCTTTAGAAGACGGCAGACTTAAATTCAACATTCTTAAGATAGGATCATGTAACTTACATCTTCACCAATGGAGACAGCCTCAGGGAAGAGCCCGTGTATGAGATCATTAACCAGCATCAGATAAACCACAGCATCTACATCAGTTGCGAATCCAAAGTACTCGTTGTAATTTCCAGTAAAAGCTACCTAGAGCAAGTTCAAGAAATGAATGTCAAAGAGTCATTATATTAGTAGAACTCAACTGAATTACTGATACCATTACCAGAGCTGTGGGAAACTGGCAACACAGAGTAACTTGGTAGACAAACATGATAGTAGAAACCTTAATACCAAAATCAACAAAGTAATACTTGAAAAGCACTCAATACCTGCAATCCATGATGAGTGTACATCATTGAAGTAACACCATCAAATCTGAATCCGTCAAACTTATATTCATCTAGCCACCATCTTGCATTCGAGAGAAGAAACCTTAATACCTAAATCAACAAAGTATGAATTAATCCCCACTAAGGCACTAACAAAGAACACAGGAGAAAACATCACAATATCTTAAAATTGGCAAAAAGCCCTTACTTCCCAGCTTCCATAGTTGAAAAGACGAGAATCCCACATCCAATGATAACCCCGCGACCCAGAGTGAAAGTAATGACTATCAGTTCCGTCAAACATGTTCAGCCCATCCAATGTATTATTCGATGCATGGCTGGATTAATCGAACATTAACAGTTAGAAATAAGAAGAAAAGAACTATATATGCAATTACATAGTATGATGAAATGATTACATGCAATTGTGAAAAGATAATTTTGGTTAAACTCAGACTTGGGTACAGGTGTGGGTTGTGCTAAATGTATGTACTCCTCTATTTTTTGTAATTTTCATTGATATTGAGGATCCAAGCATCATATCCACATCATTGAATATGTTTCGGATATGTCTGATACAGGTACTTTAAGTAAAATGAAGAGTCGGAGCAACATGGGTTAAACATAGTAGGGAATTTAATCTGTATGCTCCTTAGGCTAGCTGTAGTTAGATATTCTATGGAATTCATACATATGTTTGGTTACTAGGGGGCAAGGCAGTCAACAAAGGAGCAAAGCTTGCATTCATGCACACACACTCCTGGGCAAACACATAAAGCCACCTTTTTTTAAAGAATCAATTGACATATAAAGCCACTAATATTAGTCAAATGGAACAAATCTAGTAAAATTTCAACAGCTTAATAAGCAGGAGATTATTCTGGCAGTATTTTTATTTTGCAGATCAAGTCAGTACCTATGAACAATATCCATGAGAACAAGCAGACCTAACTCATGAGCTCTATCTATCAGAGACTTAAGATCATCAGGGGTTCCACAACGGCTGCTAGGTGCAAAAAAATTCGTTACATGGTACCTGCATCACATAAAAGGAAACTCACAAGTTTATCAGTCAAAAGAAGAAGAGAACCACACACCTGAACAAACGATGAGTTGTGAAAAGATAAGACCCGGATGATACATAGAGGGGGATTTGTAAAACTTATACTGAATCACAGTTCAACAACATGAAAACTCTAGGAAAATGAAAATACCCAAAGCTGGCGTAATACGAATGTTCTTGGATAGCCATGATCTGAACAGCATTATAGCCAAGTCTTTTAATGCGAGGAAGCACATCATCTCTAAAGTTGGCATATGTATTAATTATTGGCTCCTGCACCCAGAGTAAAAAATATTATTAGTAGTAGGAAACAGAAAACAATAAATCCACGACACAAAACGAGAGATGGAAAAGGTTAACAGAAATTATGCAAAAATATTCCTTGAATAGACTATTTGAACCATGTCATGCACAATAATATGAACTACTTAAAACCGGAGGAAGTTTAACACAACGATCTGAAAGGAGTGAATACGGCAAATAAATGTGGCTTATGCTAAAGTCTTGAAAATCTAACCATTATTTGCAATCAATGTAAAAGGATGATCCATCAGGTTGATTGATGCAATATAAAGCACTTATATTGAACCTGACAACAAGGCCAGTCCAAGCATTGTCTACAAACTAGTCCCTCAGAATTCTGTCTGTAAAGGCAGATGTCCAAAATATGATAAATACCGTTTCTGGAATCTTTTGTCCTATTGAGAGAGATTCAAAAGAATGGTGCATTAATGCAGTAACAACTGCTTTTTCTTTCTTTGGGGGTGGAGACAATTTCCTTAATTGGGTCCAAACTAAATTAATACGAGGGCCAGGGCTCTACATTTTCAAGTTAGGACCTTATGGAGAGGTACGCAGACAATGTTCACTGCTTATTTCAGCATGTTCAATGCCTTTGTAACAGCAATTCATAATTTTTCCAATACCTCATTCTAGGACCTTGTGAATAACTCCATGCCTGAACCTGGACCCTTCTCAGGAGTTCACAAAATTCTTTATCATTGCCCTTGACTTCTTTTCCTACAAGTTTTGGAGGCAAGAGAGTAGGATGGCTGTCAAAGGAGGGAGAGAAGCTTCTGAAGATAATTTTATATCTATGGAGGAGGGTACAGACAAAGTATTTAATTAAAACGCTATTTGGCCACCAAAAGTTTCCTAAGTACTCATGAGACTTCAATGATAAAATCAAACTGGAAGGCCAGTCCTCGCCCCAAAACAACGCATTATGTCAGTCATGGAATCCTTCATTTCTAGATCTTATGTGACCTCAGTAGAATAGGTGATCACTTTATAACCCAAGCCAACTTGCCATTATTGCGTAATGCACAATCATAAGTCGCATCACCTTCTGTGGACCTCCTGGGATTAATACACTCAAAATGGAGCCTTCGAGCTCTCTGATGTGCTCACATTAAGGTTTCTCATTCATCTAGGTACACTGAAGATAGAAACGTTATACAATGGCTGGATCATAAAATGTATGCCCATAAACACTCCTGCATTATTTTTTTCAGCCTCAAGGCCTCTTTAGACTCCCTCTACCAGAGACAAGTATCAGGAAAGTTCTATTGAAACTATGGTCCTTCATATCGTAACATTAAACAATATATCAACAATAAAAGCTCCAGTATGTTTGAACATTAATTGACTTAAAAGTTAAGACTAACTTATATCAATTAAAGAAACAGAAGCGTCGTTATGAATAACAATTTATTAAATGAGGAGAGGGGAGATGCACACCATGCTACTCATTCCAACATGCGCCTCGTAAATTCTCAGTGATTCGGGTTTCTTTGGCTGAGGATGTTTAAATACATACTTCTCCTGGAAATATTTAAACATCGTTAGCACTGATAAAAAGTTTCAGATGCATATGATGAAGGAAATATAGCAACTCAACTAAGTTTACCATCTAAAATATTTCATGAAAATTTTAAAAACATTACTTGCCAGTTCAAAATAGAATACATGCAAAACAGCCTGCATGGAACTGTAGTTTGTTCATGATCATTCATAATCTTACGAAGGGTTTCATGTGCATACCCGTGTCAATTTGTGGGTTGAAAATATTACAACGGTAACAATAATAATAAGCCTTTATGGGGAAGCACCCTTTAATTTGAATAACCAATTCCAAGTTATTCCCAAAACCAAAATTCCATAATCTTCATTTTACCAAAGTTCCATTATCTTCAGTAACATATAGTTCCAAATATAATTATTTTTTTCGCAATGTTTCCAGCGAAACCTAGAGATAGAGAAGATTGCAGGACCATACCTCCTCTGGTGGATCATAGTATATGCCATTGTATGGGATTTCACCTGGGGCTTGTACAGAAAACTTGATCCAAGCGGGAATGGAGTCTTTAATACCAGATGGAGTATCCATGCGAATCTACAAGTGCATGATAAAGAGAGTTAAGTTTGACAACATAAACTAAGGATTTCTACATTCAGATCAATTACTGGCACCCCAGAATATTTTTCTTATCAAGAAAGAGGGACACTGGACAAATTTGTGTACCTAAATAGATAATGCCTTTTGTTAGCGACAGTGAGACTCAAAAAGAAAAGAAACTGTTAATAGAAACTACAATAAATTGAAATTTTTCACTGCATAATTGGAAATTATACAAATGATGTTTGTGAATGCACAACTAAAACTTAGGTGTTGTGCAAGGCTGAGAGAAATGATTGCAAAAGCTAAAACTCCTGTCCTACTCTTAGGCCTCCAAAGATTTTTATCAATTTTTATCAATTTGAGTCAATTTGGTTTATCACACTGATTAATCATGGAGGTCCTCTCATGGCAGGTGGTTTAACAGCACAAAGAGCTAATATATTAAATCTATCAAGCAGCATAAATGGTTAAGTGGTTGCACTGGCATACTAAAATTATTTAACAACCCCTGAAAAAATCTTGAGTTCTGCATTTTTCCTACTGGCAATTTTTTTATTGGTAAATCCCACATACACACGACTCAAACCTCGGACCTTTAGAACCCACTGCCTCGGCCTTAACCATTGAGCCAAGGCCTCCTTGGCTCCTATTGGTAAATTCTTCTATTGATTGTAAGATATGCCTTAGTATAAGTTTTGTGAAATGCTAGAAGCTGCCACATGGAAAAAAAGTTGAGATTTTCAATACCTTGTCTGCTTGGAGTCAAATAAAGAATGTGGAAAGATGAATAAAGGCATCCAAAGAGGTACAAGAGAAGCAAATCCGCTTGTTCTACCACAATCATCCATCTTAGAACCCAAAAGGTAAGAAATACTTGTGAAGAAGGATTACCCCTCTTGATTCTATTCTTTTTTTTTTTTTATTTTCTGCGTCCAAATCTTTGGAGAAAGCCATCATGCATAGACCACATTATATATATCTTCATATTTTCTCATTAATCCAGCATACAATTGATCAAGAAATATTTACACTATTCACAACTTTTAATGCGGTAATGTGCATATGCTGACAAAATTACAGTGTCAAGATAACATTTTTCTTTTTTAGTTTGGAAGATTTGGCATGACATCTACTTGCTCATCCAAAAAACATAGCACGGTTATCTTCTCTAGTAAAATACAACGAACGAGGAAGGAGAATCATATTTCCTTTTCAAAACCAAAAATAAAGAAATAAAAAAACAAATTCTACTTAATATAGAACAAGAAGAAATTTATACAGCAAAATTATAATTCAACCACAAAGCATGTTACCTTCAAACGAGAACCATGAGAAATTGGTGGTGAACCATCAGCATTGTTAGGCAAAAAGATCTCCCAGACACCAAATTCATTCTGTTCACATGTCAGAAATGAGTCTCATTTGGTATTTAAAGTTTAAACACTATAACAGAAAGAAAAAAAGTAGACGGCCACTAAATGCCAGTAGATATCATCTAGTTTAACTAAAATTGGTTACTGGATTTTCCTCTTAATCTTAAGCATCTATGATGTTCTAACAATATTCCAGCCTGTATCAGCAATATTCCTTCTCCCTTTTTGTGCGTCTTTTCAAGATAAACACATAGTGCCCGTTAAGAGGAGGATAGGATTAGGAGGAAGATATGATGAAAGAATTTTATAAATTAGTGACATAGGATCATTTTTATGTTATTTTTTGTAACAAATGTAAAATTTAATGAAATCATTTCATTTTATCCTCCTCATCATCTTTTCCCCACTTAATCCAGTTTACCAAAAGGACACACTGTGGATCACCTTGATTTATGATTGATCTTCATTTATCACCTTTTTAGCGCTAAAAAAATTAACTAATCTACTTGTGAGCAACTGAGGATTGGCTTGTACGAAGCCCATTTAAGCTCGTTAACTGATTAGAGGAACCAAGATTTAAATTTTCAAGCTCAATCATTCAATGAACCAAGCTTGAGATCCTTAACATCTGTTTCTTCGGCTCAGGTATACTTAAGAGACTAGCATTGTGCAAAAGTGACATTGTAGTCGCATAACAAGCTCACCCAAAGAATATGCTTTAATAAAACTAAACAAAAAATACAGCTGAGGAGATATAACTGAGACACCAATAAGTTTCTAAGGTGAAAACTAATACTCCCTCCTTCCCATTTTGTCTGTAATTCTTTCTAGAATGGAGGCCCCTAATTGTCTACCCACTTTCTAAAAGCTGAATATAAATATCATAAACTTTTCAAGAATACCCTTGACATTTCGAGTGGTTGGTTGGTTGGATCCACCTCTTTTATTCTCCACCACGAGTAAGGGGTATCATAGGAAAGTAGAAAAGTTTCTTAAAGTTTGTGAGATTAGAAGGGTGACAAACAAATTACGATAGATGGAGTATTAGTTAAGGCAGAGATATGGACTTCTGAGCACAGAAGAATGTTGGAACAATCCTTTTATACTTATCTCATGGACAAAAGATTAACCAAAATTTAAAGGTGTAAGCATTGCAAACTCCTTACTGCCTGTTTTGTTCACTGAATTAAATTAGGGTGGAACTGAATTGGAATTGACCATGAAATGAAATTGAGTCGGAATTGAGTACCAATTTATTTCCTTATGTTTAGTTGTACTCTAGGAATAAGTTATTCCATTCCAACTTCAGAGTTTGGTTGGATATATTAACATATTCATATTAGATTGGAATTTGTATCAAATAACCAAGATATTCTTGATCTTAGAATTACAAAATAATTAATATAAAAAACCAATTTTATTATCTAAAAATATCTTAGGAATTACATATTGTTTTTTTTTCTGTTGAAATTTAGGTTAGAGAGAGATGAGAGATTAAGAAGAAATATTGTAGAAAATTATTATTATTGTTATTGTATTGTGAACAAACTAACAACCCTATATATAGACCTAGAAATATAAATCTTAATAGTACTAGGAAAAATAATAGGAAATATAAACTAAGAAAAATTAGAAAACCTAATATATACCTAATTAGGAAACCTCTAAACAATCTCCCTCAAGTTTGAGCATACACATGCACCAATTTGTTATAAATAAACTCATACCAATAACAAACATTATCCAATCCGAAACAAATAAACCCAAACTCATAAATTACAATAATCCATGAGAACAAGTCGTGGCTCCACACCCACGATAAACAGTTAAGTCACCACGTCGGTACCACCTAACGTATCTGAGAACAACGGATCAACAAGACTTTGATTTTTTTTCGTCTTGTTTTTTACTAACTTTGACTTTGACTTGAATGGACTATAATTAATGAGTCACGAGGATAATAACATCAACAAATGTTGGATTGGGTTAACAGCATCAACATGTATGTGATTAACAATATAATATCAACATCGGGTCAACAATACTAACAGAGGTGAGGAACTCTTTTTCAAGAACGGTAAAGAGCTCCTCTTCAAAAACTTTAGAACTCTTCTTTCTTTTTCTTCTTTTCTTCTTCTTCTTCAGGAGCTTAAGGAACTCAAATACAAGACCAGAAACATGTAACAAATATTTTTTTATTTTCCTTTTTTCTTTTTCTTGATAGAGGCGAAGAGGATATGAACTACTTTAGGTGTTAAGGTTTAAAAAAAATGGAGATTTAAGGGTTTTATATGTAGGACTTACAGATAAAAGGTTTGGTTTGGGTATCAGTTCTATCCCAACTAGGTTATTATTTAGATGTAATGGGTTTTTGCCCATGAGGGTTTACTCAAATACCACCAGAGTCTCAAACCATAGGCTCTGATACCATGTTGGAATTTAAGTTAGAGAGATAAATGAGAGATTAAGAAGAAATATTGTAGAAGAATTATTATTATTGTTGCTTTATCGTGAACAAACCAACAACCCTATATATAAACCCAAAAATATAAATCCTAATAAGACTAGGAAACATATACAAAGAAATATTAGGAAACCTTATACATATCTAATTAAAAAACCTCTCAACAAGAATTTTAGTTTTGAGATTAATTTTATTTATTTGGACATGACTTCATAAATTAATTTGGGTATATAGCTTAATTTATGTCTAATAATATTTGCCTTTTATTTGCAATTATTATTCTATATGGGTAATATGATGATTTTAAATTTTAACTAGGGGTAGAATTGGATTTTTTGTCAATTTCAACCAGGCCAAAGTTAGCAAATTTTAGGGGGAGATGAGGAACTATTGAAGAAAGAATAAAGTAGAGAATAAAATGATTCTCTATATTCTGATAAAAGATCATGTATATCGTGCACCTATAAATAGGTGAATACAAAGCATAAGAAAATGAAACAACCTAACTACTTTCCTATTTTAGTGCATTGACTAAATCTTAATGAATATACTACAGACTTTACAATAACCAAATCCCCTAAATCTCGCTAACATAATCTCGGTTTCCAACACTCCCCCTCAAGCTGGCTTGAAAAAATATTTTCCATAGTCAGCTTGCCAATTAAGTAGTTGAACTGTCCCTTGTACAATCCTTTTGTAAGAACATCTGCAATTTGCTCAGCAGTAGGTATATAGGTCATGCTGATCACTCATTTTCCAATCTTCTCTTTGATGAAATGTTTGTCAACTTCCACGTGTTTAGTTCTGTCGTGAAGAACAGGGTTGTGTGCAATTGCAATTGCTGCCTTGTTGTCACAATACACGTTCATTGGTAAAGAGCTTTGAATTCTTAGGTCTTCTAGTAACCTCTTGATCCACAAGATTTCACAAATTCCATGAGCCACAGGTCTGAATTCAGCTTCAGCGCTACTTCTCGCCACTACACTTTGTTTTTTACTTCGCCAAGTAACCAAGTTCCCTCCAACGAATGTGCAGTAGCCAGAGGTAGATTTTTGATCAGTGATGCAGCCAGCCCAATCTGTATCGGTGTAGACTTTGACCCAAAGATATCCCTGTTTTTTTTAATAGTAGCCCTTTTCCAGGAGTTCCTTTTAAATACCTTAGGATTTTGTATGCTGCCTCAAAATGTTCTTGTCCTGGTGAGTGCATGAATTGGCTCACTCTATTTACTGCAAACGCTATATCAGGGCGTGCGTGGGACAAGTAAATCAATCTTCCAACCAGCCTTTGAAACTGCTCTATATCCACCACGTCCTCGGGTTTAGCAGATTGAAGTTTCTGATTGGGTTTGGTTGGAGTTTCAGTCACTCTACATCCAAGTAAACCTGTCTCACTAACAAATCAAGTGTATATTTGCGTTATGTGATGAATATACCATCCTTGGACCTTGCAAACTCCATACCGAGGAAGTACTTTAGAGTTCCTAGGTCTTTTATCTTGAAATCTTTGGCAATTCCCTTCTTCAATCTTTCCAACTCGCCAATATCATCTCCTGTCAAGATAATACCATCCATGTAAACAATTATGATAGCCACTTTACCTTCTCTTGAGTGTTTATAAAACATAGTGTGGTCTACTTGACTTTGACAGTAACCATGATCCTTAACAACTTTTTCAAAGCGTTCAAACCACGCCCTTGGAGATTGCTTAAGGCCATATAGGGACTTCTTCAATTTGCACACTCTATTTTCACCAAACTTCTTCTCAAAACCTGGAGGCAGGTTCATATATACTTCTTCCTCAAGATCTCCATTCAAGAAAGCATTTTTTACATCCAATTGCTGTAGGGGCCAGTTATAGTTGATAGCTAAGGACAGAAGCACTCGAATTGAGTTCATCTTAGCGACTGGAGCAAACGTTTCTTGGTAGTCAATTCCAAGGGTTTGTGTAAACCCCTTTGCCACAAGTCTTGCCTTATTTCTTTCTACACTCCCATCAGCTTTGCATTTAACAGTAAACACCCATTTGCAACCTACGGTCTTCTTTCCCTCCGATAGTCTCACCAATTCCCAAGTTCTGTTCTTTTCCAGAGCATTCATCTCTTCCATAACTGCTAGCTTCCAGTTCTGGTTATCCAGTGCCTCCTTAATAGTTCTTGGAACAAACAGGTTAGACATATTGGAAATAAAAGCTCTATAATTTTTGGAAAGTCTATCGTAAGATAGATATTTTGCAATTGAATGTTGGGTACACTTTCGGACTCCTTTTCTTATGGCTATAGGGAGATAAAGATCAATGGGAACATCAACTGAAATAAGTGAAGATGAAGAAAGAATTGGATTAGGACTAGAATTACCTAAATTACTTGGACCCTCTTCCAAGGATTCTGATTGACTTTGTGGTAGAACAGTTGGCAGGTCTTTACTCTTGTGTTTTTGCCGAGTATAAACCAAGTACTCAGGTTTAGGAACATTTTGTTCCTTCTGTAGCATTTCTCCCTCCACTTGTGAGTCATCAGGTGTTGGCGATCCTAGGTTAGAATCTCCTTCATTCTCCATATGTTGAACATTCTGTTTTTTATTTTGTTCAACATCTAAAAAGGAAGATGAGATAATAAGATTTGGTGAGGGATCCAGATTTGTTTCCCAAAAATTAAAATTTTCTTCATTCTCTATCTCCCCCTGAAGACAATTTTTGGAAAAGTAGGATTGATTTTCCACAAAGGAGACATCCATACTCACAAAAACTTTTTTTGCTTGAGGATTATAACACTTATATCCCTTTTAGTTTGAAGCATATCCAATGAAAACACATTTTTCAACCCTAGGATCCAATTTAGATCTAAAGATACTGGGCATATGAACATAAGTAATACATCCAAATATTTTTAATGGCAAATCTGAAGTAATTCTACAATCGGGAAAGATTTTTTTGAAGTAATCTAGAGGTGTGACATATTGCAGAACACGGGTAGGCATGCGATTTATTAAGTATGAGACAGTTAAGATAGCATCTCCCCATAAGTATTTTGGAACATGCATTGAAAACATTATCGCACGAGTTACCTCAAGTAAATGTTTGTTTTTTCTTTCAGCAATATAATTTTGCTGAGGAGTGTCATGATAGGTGGATTGATGCAAAATGCCTTTTTCTTGAAAAAAATTTCCTAAATATTCATTAAAATACTCTTTCCCATTATCCGAATGAAAACAGATTTTTTATTCAAATTGGTTTTCAACCATTTTGTGAAAAACTTGAAACACATTTTTAACTTCAGATTTATCATTCATCAAATACACCCAACAAAGACAAGTATGATCGTCTATAAAAGTAACAAACCATTTTTTTCCTGGATCCGAGAGGGACCCCACACATCACTGTGAATCAAATAGAATGGTTTAAAGGGACGATATGGTTTTGTCAAATAAGTAGCTCTTCGGCTTTTTGATAGAAAGCAACTCTCACAATGAAAGGAATAACAATCCAAAGTTTTGAACAAATCAGGAAATAAATGTTTTAAATATGGAAAGCTAGGATGTCCTAGTCTAAGATGTCAAAGCATTATTTTGTCACGAGCAGAAATTGAACTAACACTACCACTACCACTATAGCCTTGAGCATTTTTTTTTCTCAGAAAAATATTCATCAAAGTAGTAAAGACCGTTGACCATTCTAGCACTGCCAATCATCCTCCCCGAGTTTCAGTCCTGAAATTCATAGTGAGAATCAAAGAAAATAACACGACAATTAGAATCCTTGGAGATTTTACTAACCGATAGTAAATTACATGCTAATTTTGGAACATGAAGAATAGATTCAAGTGTTATATTTCTTTAGAGTTTAATTTGACCTTTTTCTTCAATTGGTGTAAAGCTGCCATCAGCAATCCTAACTTTTTTTGTTTTAGATAAACATGAATATTTATGAAATAAATCGGGATGAGAAGTCATGTGGTCAGATGCCCCTGAATCAATGATCCACGAGGCAGGTTTTTGGCTACAAGATAGAGCACTAGAATTGCTACCTGTTTGTGCAAGACCACTACTAGGAGTACCAGATAGTGAATTGGACTTTAGTAGTTTTAGCAGATGATCCATCTGCTCCTTAGAGAAAGGACTTGTCTCGGCTTCATTTGCATAGGAGGTTCCTTGGGTTGGCTTGTTACTCTTCCAGTTTGCTGGTTTCCCATGAATCTTCCAACAATTGTCTCGGGTATGACGTGGCTTATTGCAAAAATCACACCATATCCTAGGCCTTTCATTCTGCCTTCGTTGATTGAAGACTTTGTTTGCAGTTGAATCGGATGCAATCGGGGCTGAATTTTCCACTGGGGCAACAATCCCTTTTTTTCCAATCATCACGTTCCTGCGACTTTCTTCTCTTCTAACCTCAGAAAAGACCTCATCGATAGATCGCAATGACTGACGACCGATGATTCTCCCCCTGACTTCGTCAAATTCTATATTCAAACCCGCCAAGAACTTATAAATTCGATGGTCTTCGACCAGCTTCCTGTTGTGATTGCAGTCCTCCGTTGACTTCCACTCGTAATCTTTGAATAAGTCCAGATCTTGCCACAGCCTCTTTAGGGAATTGAATTATTTGGTGATACTATCCTCTCCTTGACGGATTTCACCGAGTTTTATTGTCAATTCGTACATTTGGGACTGATTTCCAAAGTCCGAATACATTTGACTAACATTTTCCCAAAGTTCTTTGGCTGTTGAATAGCATAAGTAATTGGAGCTGATTTCCTCTTCCATGGAATTGACCAACCAGGTCATTACCATAGAGTTTTCAGCATCCCAGGTCATATAGGATGGATCTTCCTTCGTCGGTTCCTGCTTGTCTCCAATCAGGTACCCAATTTTCCCACGGCCCCGAATGTACATTCGGATGGATTGAGACCATCGCAGAAAATTATCACCATTCAAATTGATGTTGGTAATTTGGACAGAATGAGAATCAGGATTAGGATTGGGAGGAAGGGCTTCTGGAATTTTCTTGGGATTTTCGGATGTGACTTCGGAGGACATTGTGAATGGCGATTAAAGGTGCTAGGGTTTTTTTCTTTTCTTTTTTTAGAGAATAAGTCCCTGCTCTGATACCATGAAGAAATAATAAAGTTGAGAATAAAATGATTCTCTATATTCTGATAAAAAATCATGTACATCGTGCACCTATAAATAGGTGAATACAAAGCATTAGAAAAGGAAACAACCTACCTACTTTCCTATTTTAGTGCATTGACTATATCTTAATGAATATACTATAGACTTTACAATAACCAAATCCCCTAAATCTCGCTAACATAATCTCGGTTTCCAACAACTATACTCCAAATTTTATTTAATTACCAACCCTTCGGAATTGGTAATCCCACCCTACAAAACAACCAAACATATGAATTGGAATTGACCCAAAATTAGGCCAGAAAGGAACTGATAATTCCCTCGAACCAAACGGATCCTACACTATGTTTGTAACTTTAGAGAGGAGATGAAGGATGGTAATTCCACCCTACAAAACTAACAAAACATAGGAATTGGAATTGACCCAAAATTAGGCCGGAAAGGAATTGATAATTCCCGCGAACCAAACAGATCCTTACACTATGTTGGTAAGTTTTGAGGGGACGGAAAAAGGGGGGGTTTATAAAGGAAATGGAGGGAAGGGAAGGGACCAGAAGGTGGGGCAGTTACCTTCCCTTGTTTGGATGTTTTAACAAAGGATAAGAGGGGAAAGAAGGGTAGCACATGTTCCCCTTGTTTTGAAGAAGGGAAGTGGGTTTAAAATTGAAATTATGTCATTAATTTATAACATGCAATCCCTTCCCCTCCCTTACCCACAATTTGAGGGGTACCAAAAAAGACATTTGGAGGGTATCCCATCCAATCCCCTCCCTCTCCCCCTCCCACTCCCTTATTAAAAAATCTCCCAAACAAGGTTGATATCATACCCTCCTCCCTCCCTTCCCCTTCCCTCACCTCAAGCCCCTCCGTTCCAAACATTGTTTTAATGTAAAGCAAATTCACAGCAGATATCCAAATAATAAGTTCTTAATGCAAGCCAACGAGAGAACCATTTTAATATGTATCTCATAAAGCAATATTTGATCAAACAGTTTGTTGTAGTTTAATACACTTCATGTTGATTAAGCATTTTTATATTTTTTTACCTGAGCACAATGGGAGAACTCCTAGTACCACTCAAAATACAAATATAACTTACGAGAAAGAATCTCAACTTAAATTACAAAAACAAAGACAACATACCTGCGTCATAACATCTGCATTAGGATTCCAATTGTTAAAATCTCCAATCAGTGATGCTGACTGGAAAAGCAACAAAAAGAACATCTTATTTGGAAAGAAGAGTAAAAGAAAACCAGTCAACAAAATTAATAATTTGAAATATTCCAATGAAGTCTAAAAAATGCACACAAGATAGTAACAGATGGAACATAATGTAAAGTGAAACCAAATTTACACTCTTAAGTTAGTTGTAATTCTCATACTAAAACCTAATAAAATCAACTTTGAGATTGAGAACTTTTGCCAAAAAGTGCCAACTGTACTTGCAGTTTATAAGATTTAAGCAGATAAAAGTCTCAAAACAAAGAACTGAAACTAAACAAACCTTAGCTCCCGGTGCCCATTCCCTATAAGTTATACCCGTGGCACTGAAAACAGTGGGTATTATAATCAGCAACTGCAACATCTACTTATCATAAAATAATATTTACCGAACTAAAACATTATTATATGAGAGAGAGAGAGAGAGAGAGAGAGAGAGAGAGAGAGAGAGACCAGACAGATTTTGACATGAACTTAAATCTAAGAAAATAATAAGGCATCTAAACAATGTAATACCTACATATATAATAAGAAGCATAAGACAGTGAGGAGTTGATAAACCTTAAGTGTCACCATGGAGAGGAAGAAAATGCTAATTCTGTGAGCTCACACAAATTTTCTGAATGACCTACATGCATGCAGGAGAAAAATATTTATTTGCTCACCGATCTACCACTGCACCTACAGGTTGTATACTTTTCTTTATCAATATACATACTAAATCATTATTACTTAAGGAGAAACAATAGGACCACCACAAATCCTGGAATTGACCACAAGAACATTCCGAAAGCCAACTGAGGTCCCACTTTCTTCTCGCTCAAACAGGGCTAAATATCTGGAATGGATTACATTAAAGTTAGCTTTAATGAAAAGAGATTCCAGAAAAAGCAAGGCCTGTCAGGAAACACAAATAATTCTGAATTGACTCCATGCAACAAAATTACTCGAACTCAACTTAGTTGGGGTTGACTACATGCAAGAAATTTGCAGTAGCTGAAACTAATCATGAATGACATTACTGAAGCAGGCTTGTGAAGTTGGATAAAATTCACTCAAGAACCCCAGTTTTGCGACAATGGGGGATCAGGTTCGTATTGAAAATCTCTCTTTCTTCTTCTGTATACTTAAACTCATGATAATAGGTTCATTTCAATTCGAATGAAAGAAGGATGCAAACATATTGCATGCAAACAAAAAATGTGATAGTATGCTTGAAAGGTACAATGTATATGCAGGCAATAAAGATAGAGAAGTGCATGAACATCCAACCTGCATGGTTTGCAAGAAGGAGATACCTGCGTGTAAAGCCTAATTTTTCATAGCCACGAGAGAACACCTCCAAACCACCTTCATACTTGTCGATCGCCTCACGCATTCTTCTATATTGTTCATATCTGCAATTAGATAATTCTTATAGGTCATACAATTTATTAGAAAAGAATCAACAGAAGAAGGCCCACCTAAACCAGGTACAAGCAGCCCATCAATAATAACACATAACATACTCCCCCCGATTTAGGACACGAAATCATAAAAGTAAAAGAAATAGGGGAAATAAGACAAGGGAAACATATATAAGGAACAATTTAGATAAACAACAGCAAGATGATTGACCAATACAAGCATCCCGGGATTAAAGATACATTTGCTCTGTGGAAGAATAATCATGTTACTACACATTAAAAGATTAACAAGATGAACTTCAAAACTGACGTATTCATTCACACATAATACGAAAATAGAATAGTTAATAATTTATTTGGTTCCTTTACTATGGGAAATATCAATCCCTTTCATGGATTTCCATGTTTAATTCAGATGATCCTGGAAAACAGACCTATATTTTTTTTTTGGCAATACTTGAAAGGAGATCTATTCTAATCCTTCCCCCGTCCCCATTTCTTTAACGCTTGAGCTAATGTGCAAATGCAAACCATAAACCAATATTCTGGTCCGAAAATTTGACATTGCCGATCTCTTAGAAGAAACAACATGGTACACAACAATCATCCGAATTATTTCATTATTTTAAATCAATGCAAGAGAAGAAACAAAAAACTCCAAATGTAGATCATGAACAATACAGTCAAAAGTTCTAGGCATTGTACAGGGGACAAAAACTACCTGCATGTATGCCTTGGCTAGTCAACTTCAACCCACTATAAATTACTAGATCATGAAAAGACAAATTCAAGGAAGGGTACAAAAGAATTAATGACAAACAAAGGAATATAATTAGCTAATGAAACTTTCTTTTAAAATTGCTACAAAAATTATCAATGAGGAAAAGGATGCAAATAAGGACACAAAGGACTCATTCATAAACTTAGTTTTCTATTTCACTTTATTTCATCAGTTCCATTAAAAGTCCAACTGTGTCTTTAAATTGAAGCAGGTGTTCATCAGAAATTGCATCAAATAGTATAGTAGAGGAGGAATGATATCCTACCCAACTTAAAACTGAGAGATTTCATTAACTTCAAGCAAACAGACACGTCAATGACATACATTGACAACACAATGGCAGAAAAAGCCCACAAAAATATAGTTAGAAAACATCTATACAAGTATCCAACGAAAAAGATCACCAGAGTTCAAAACACAACCTAAAGCAATTAAATGGGTATCCCTTTCCGAGGCCCTCAGACAGTTAGAATTTAAAGCTCAAACCCCACTAAATTAGTAAGAGATAGAATATTATTTCACCGGTAATCAAGATGGGCACGATGACCATTTAACATTGGATCTATTTCATATATTTTCTGCCCAGTGCCAGGTGGTGAAACGCTCTTTGGTCTAGTTTCCTTTTCTTCAACACTCACTATCCCACCTAAAGGAACTGATGCTTCCTTACTATTAGCTTTATCACTATCATCCACAAGTGAAAAAGGAACAGAATATTGCTCTCCATCCTCGACTTTTTCATCATCTTCCATTTTTTGAGTATCTACATCGTGAAGCACCTGAAAAATGATCATAGGAACACCAAAAGACAAAAAGGATAGAAATGAAGATGTCAGCATCCCTCTTATGAACATTTACAAGCCAAGGCATCAAGAAAATAATGCCTATACAAGAAACCAAATGAGAAAATTAACAGATACACTCCACAGTCCACAGAGAACTGAATTAGATCAGGTTAATTCTTGCTTTGAGTATCATCAAATTTAGGAAAGAAAATAAACTATATAATTTCATGAACGCTTTTAATAATTTATACTTACTTTTGTGCGTGTGTGAGCCTGCATGCATGTACTTTGTGTAGATGAGCCAAAGATATTATCTCTTATTTTGGTTATGAGATGACTCTCTTTATAGACTTATTTAAGAGTTGGAGCAAGTTTCGTTGCAGACCATCTCCTCAAAACATTACTTCTTCTATTTGAAATGAAGCCATATGGTAAACTATGTAAGAATTGTGTGGTGTTGCCTTCTATTTCGGGTTATTTCAGAACGAAAGCAGAAAAGAAAGGGGAAGAAAAGGAAAATTCAGTAACAAAAAGGTTTGAGGTAACTCAAGTTTCAACCATCTTGGATACCAGGTGCAACTCCCACCCAAGACCAGAAGTCCACCTTCCTTACTGTTTTGGATCAGCTACCTAAAATGAGTTCCATCTAGTGACATATGTTCAACATATATTAAAATATACATGTGTATGTGTGTGTATTTTTTGTACCTTATTCCACATCCCTTCAGGTCTTCTTACTCAATTTGCTCCAAGACAAACAATACATTCATTCCCAACAGCCATAGGTCTTTGATGAACATGGCAAAATATCTGATCCAACTTTTTCTCCGTCTTTTCATAATTTATGCCACCCAGATATTCTCATACTTGCATTCATATATTAAACTTTCCATTATCACTCGCCCATCTCCAAAACTGAATTTCAGCTGGACTCAACTTAAAAATATAGCATTTCTTGGCAGTCGATGATACATACCCTATTATATTAGTGGTAATTCTACATGTGTAAAACATTGGTATTAGTTGAAAATAAGGAAGAGGAGAGAAAAGTTTTAAGAGAATGGGTGATGAGAGAAAAACATATTTGTTACTCTCCCCCTTTGGTATTTATATTGTATTATCTTACAATAAAGGAAACCATGAAACTACAAAATAGGGAACACAGTTATAAGGAAAGTGAATTGTTAACACTCCCCCTCAAATTGGTACATAGATATCACACATGGCCAACTTGCCTAAGACACTATGAAATATTTTACTTGCTACTCCTTCAGTTAAAACATTTTCTGCTATGTTGTCTTTGTAAAAGGAGTGCAAATCATGCCGGAATCAAGCTTCTCCTTGATAAAATGTCTATCCACCTCAATATGCTTGGTTTGGTCATGCTGAACCGGATTATGGGCAATGTTGATTGCTACCTTATTATCACAATACAACCTCATAAGACCATCAAATTGAATCTTAAGTTCCCATAGCAACATGCGAATCCAAATTAACTCACAAATACCGTGGTCCATAGCACGAAATTTTGCCTCTGTGCTAGATCGGGGCACAACCACTTATTTTTTTACTCCACGTCACCATATTACCAGCTACAAAAGTAAGATACCCGAAGGTTGATCTTCTATAATCTAGCCCAATCTACATCTATATAACATTCCACCCACATGTGATCACGTCTAGAGAACAAAAGTCCCTTCGTAGGAGCACTCTTTAAGTGTCGAAGAATGTGATAGACAACTTCCATGTGGGATTCCCTTGGAGCATGCGTAAACCTACTGACCACTCCAACTACATAAGCAATATCTGGGCGTGTATGAGAAAGATAAATCAACTTCCCAACCAACCTTTGATACCTTCCTCTATCAGCAGGAACACCATCACCGTCTTATCCTAGTTTTAGATTCTGCTCTATTGGTATGTCAGCTGGTTTACAACTCAACATACTTGTTTCTTGGAGAAGATCAAGAACATACTTCCGCTGCGAAATGAAGATACCTCTCATTGATCTGGCTACCTCTATGCCAAGAAAATACTTTAAGTTCCCTAAATCTTTGATTTCAAATTCCTTCGCTAAATAAGATTTGAGTTTAGTCATTTCTGTGTCATCATCACTAGTTACGACAATGTCATCAACATAAACAATCAAAGCAATTGCCTTTCCTTGAGGTGAGTGCTTGATGAATAAGGTGTGATCACTCTCACATTGCAAATAGCCATATCTCAGCATGGCTCATGAAACCGCTCAAACCATGCTCTAGGAGGCCCATACAAAGTTTTTGTCATTCGATACACTTTTCTTGAGTCTAAAGTAGTGGACAAGCCTCGAGGAATGTCCATATACACTTTTTCCTCTAATTCTCCATGCAAGAACGCATTCTCCACATCAAGTTGTAGCAATGGCCAACGTTTATTTGCACATAAATATAGTAAGACCCTAATAAAGTTCATTTTGGCAGTTGGTGCAAAAGTTTCTTGATGGTCAATTAGCTACCAATCTGGCATTGTATCGTTCTACAGACTCGTCAATCTTATGCTTCACTGTATACACCCACTTGCAACCAATAGTCTTCTTGTCACTAGATAATTTAGTTAGATACCAAGTATTGTTTTTCTGAAGAGCTTTTATATCCTTAGATATGGCATCTCTTCACCTAGAATCTCTCAAAGCATCTTGCCAATTATGAGGAATAAAAATATAATACAACTGGGATGCAAAAGCATGATAAGATGATGAGAGATGACAATATGAAACAAAATTGGATATAGGATGCTAAGTACAAGCCTTAGTACCTTTACGACAGGCAATAGGAGCGTCACAATTAGGATCAGAAAGTACTTTATAGGCATAGTTGTGTTCGATTCGAAATTCACCCCAACAGATTCAAATCGCATGTATGAATCAGAAACAAGCTTGAATAGTAGACAAATCAACGATTCGGTGAAGTGAATCATAGAATCGCACTGAATTGTCGATTCATACACGATTCAAAGAAACCAAATACCCGAGTCGGGTCTATCGAACCCAGTAGAGAAAAAACTTAAATAAATGACATTTTTAACAAAAATTTTACGCAATTACTTACCTGTGGAGGTCGATTAGGTTTTCTGAGCAAACATACAAAATCGCAAACTTCTACTTCATCTTTCTCCTTCAATCTCAAACCAATACTTGAAACAAGTTTGTAGACTTCCAGCGCCATCAGTTTCTTCTCTCTGGTTTAAAGGTAAGCTCTTCTATAGCTCTCTTTCGTCTGTTATAGCTCTATATAAGACTCTCTGTGTTGCTCTCAGTCATTATCTGTGTCGCTCTCTTCTAGCTCTCTAGAGCTTTCTTTTCCTCTATCTCGTAATTTCTATTGGAGTAAAAAGAATTGATTTTTGGCTTTTTTAAATGGTTCCATGTCACCTTCTGTTACCAAACTGATGATCCCATGTCCCCAATGGTTAAAATTACTTATCTGCTACCTTCTTTTTAAAGATCCGTTGTTTTTGTTTTACATGCTTATGGTCCCTACTCTTTGAAAGACTAAAATTACTTATCTATTATTTTTTTTTTTTTTTGAAGATCTGCTTTTTTACATGCTTATGGTCCCTACTATTCTTCCACTTTCGATCCCTTATCCCCCATGTTTGCTATTTTTTTTTAAATGCTTATGGTCCCCACTTCTCCACTATATTTTATTTACTGTATTTTGTTTGTTTTATTATTTCATATATGTGTTGATGAGTAAAAATTAACATAATTTATTCTATTTTGGTTTGTGCATTGTAGAAATTTATTAAAAATAAATAGTGAAAACAAAAAAGACAAAGAAGTGTGTTGATCCCACTTGGGAGCATTGTAATCGAGTGGGAGATGGTAGGATGAGAGTTAAAAGTAATTATTGCATGCTTGAGAGTTGGGGTGGTGTTAGTAGAATGAAACATCATTTGGCCTGTTCACATGAAAATATAACACCATGTACAAAATGTTCTGAAAATGTTAGAGACCAATTTAAGAAAATGTTAAGTGAAGGTTAAGGGAATAATGCAAATGAATCAATTAGAACTGATGATGAATGCTTTGAAGAGAAGGAAGAATTTGGTATAAATGTTAAAAAAGGAACTATGGATACTTATATCGGTAGAGGAAAAGGGAAGCAAAAAATAATGAATGAGATGTTGAAAAAAAGGGAACTGGTGATTAGAGATATATATAGGTTTTTATATGGACATGCATTGGCTTTTAATTTAGTTAAACGTCCATTATTTACTAAGATGATGGAGTTGGTTGGTGAATATGGTAAGAGAATAAAACTCCCTTCTTACCATGAAGCTAGAGTCACCTTTTTGAAAAAAAAGTTTCTAGTGTGCATGCTAGCTTAGATGAATATAGAAGAGTGGAAGAAGACGAGATGCACATATATGTCGGATGGGTGAACCGATGGAAAACAAAGATCAATCACCAACTTTTTTGTCAATAGCCCAAGAGGAACGATGTTTTTAAAATCAATTGACACTTCCTCAATCATAAAAATAGTGAAAATTTATGTGAATTACTTGATGGACTAGTGAAGGAGGTGAGAGAGGAGAATGTGATCCAAGTAGTGACCAATAGTATTTCGGCTTATGTATTGGTCGGTTCTCTTTTGCAAGAGAAGATGAAGAAATTAATTTGGTCCCCTTGTGCCGTTCATTGCATAGATTTGATGTTGAAAGATATAGGAGATTTGACAATTCTCAAAGATACCATAAGCAAAGCCAGAGAAGTTGAGGTTTACATCTATCGCCTTATTTGGGTGCTTGACATGTTTAGAAAGTTTTCCAAGAAAAAGGAACTAACAAGGGTGGGGTTACACGATTTGCTACATCCTTTCTTACTTTGAAGAGCTTTGATGAGAACAAAATTCCAATTCGGTATATGTTTGCATCAGATTATGGGCTAAGAGTTCTTATACTTCTAAGAATGATGCCAAGAGATGGAGGAAATAGTGCTAAGTGATTCAAAGTTTTGGAAAGCAATCAAATATTGTTTGAAATGTGTCGCGCCAACTGTCAAAGTTTTAAGATTTGTGGATCGTGATGTGAAACCGGTAATGGGGTATGTGTATGAAGCTATGGATCGTGCTAAAAAACAAATTGCCCAAGGTTTCAATAATGACAAAAAAAGATATAAGCGCATTCGGAATATTATTGACACTAGATGGGATTTACAACTTCATAGGTCACTACATGCAGCGAGATACTTTCTTAACCAAAAGTAAGTTTTCTAATCAATTTTAAATTTTATTTCTTAATTTCCAAAGCTTATGTTTCTAGACTTCTAGCTACTTTCTAGTTTAGTTTCTTAACTTTGAATGTCATTTTAATTTTTAATAGGTTTCAATACGATCGAAACATCAATCCCGACATAGAAGTTAAAACGGGATTGTACAAAACAATTGAGAAAATGTGCCCAGATATAGAAACAAAAATCAAAATCGATGAACAAATAGAGAAGTTTAAGAGAGCCGGGGGCATGTTTGGAATTTCCATGGCTAAGGCAACAAGAGACAAGAAACAACCGGGTAACTAGTCTTCTATTTCTCTATTCTTTTTAGTTTTCTATATGTTATTGGTGCTTGCACTCTTATTATACTTTTTATCTTATAGCTTTGGGGTGGGAGAGTTATGGAAAAGAATGTAAAGAGCTTCAAACTCTAGCTATTCGGGTCTTAAGCCTAACTTGTAGTGCCACAGGATGTGAAAGAAATTGGAGCACATTTGATCATGTTCATTCCAAGAAGAGAAATCGTTTGGAGACACGAAGGTTGAATGCTCTTGTATTTGTCAAATACAACATTCTTTTTTTCACAAGAACCTCTGAAACATTTTATTAATAGGTAAATCAAAAATTAAAAATAAATGGGGGGAAAATAAGGCCTATACCCGAACAAGCTCAGAGGGCCCTATTGTCAAAGACAACATTCAACTTGAGTTGAGGGAAAAAAAGAGACAAAAAAGGGGTAAGACATATGATCCTATTTGTCTATCCGATATGGACTTCGATGATGAATGGATTACCGAGAAGGAAGCTCCATGTATCCCCTTAGATGATTCGTGGATGGATGTCCATGAATGCTTCCGAGAAGGAGTTGGTACTAGCAAAAAGAGAGGTGAAATTTCTTTTTTGAAAATTTTACAAGTAGGATGATTCACCTATATTTATTGTTTAAATGTTTATAGACCAAGGAACTTGAATGCTATTGGCCTTGCCAAGAAGAAAGGAAAGAAGAAAGTTGATGATATGCTTGAGTTGATTGATGATGAGGAAGAAGAACGGGAAGAATGAGAGGAAGACGAAGATGAAGAGGTCCAAGTCCAAGGGGAGATAGTCAACTCAGTAGAAGATGATGATGTTGATGATGGAGATGAGATTGATGATAGTGACATTTGAGAGTTTTTAGTATATGCATGAATAGAATGGATTTTTGTTGATAAAGTTTTAAGAAAGCTTGAATATAACTTACTATGTGCATGAATATAAAGTTTTTTTTGTTGGTGAAGTTGTAAGAAAACAAAGTATATTTTGGTATATGCAACACTTTAATGCTTTATTTTTCAACATCTTTTATGTTTACATGTTTAAACATTATTTACTGCATTAAAAAAAATATTGAATCTTACGATTCGATTCACGGTTCATCAAAATAGGATTTCGATTCACGATTTAACAACTATGTTTATAGGACTCACCTGGTTTGAGGGATTCTGATTGGCAAGTATGAGTACGAGGAATGATCTTATCCATCTGTCTCCTTGAACATATCTTGAGCTCCACATTGATTGGCTCATTCTCACTATCAATTTCCTTAGCATGGCGGGTAATTCTGGTTTTTCATTGCTCACCTCTTCTAAAGGGAACTTAGACATCATTGTAGGAAGAATAGGAAACAGAGATTGCTCTTCACCTAAACAGTGTCTTTGAAGAGGAGTCTCAAATGGTAAAAAGTATGGACGAGATTCAAAGAATGTCACATCCATAGAAACAAAACATTGACAAGGAGGATGAAAACACTTATAGCCTTTCTGAGTAGACAAACAACCACAAAAAACACATCCGATGATCTAATTTATCACGAGATTGACTGTGAACAAGAACAAAACAAGTACAACCGAAAACTCATGGAGGAAAAATAAAAGGAGAAGACATAAATGGTGGGACATGTCTCAAGTGGTGTTTTGAAATTAAGTACCCTAGAAGGGAAACAATTTATGAGATATACAGCTATCAACACAGCATCAACCCAATAAGGTTTGGGAACAAGCATTTGAAACATAAGAGATCTTGCATCCTCTAGAAGATGACGATTTTTAAGTTTGGCAACATCATTCTATTGAGGAGTTTTTACACGAGTGGATTGATGAACTATGCCATGTTTCTCCAAATACGAAGAAAAACCACTGTTAAAATACTCTTTCCCATTTTCATAATGAACAATTTTAATGGAGGTATTAAACTGAGTTTGAACCATACGATGAAAGATTTTAAAGATAGAAAACACCTCACTTTTTGCTTTCGTAAGATAAACCCATGTGGCATAAGAACAATCATCAGTAAAGGCCACAAACCATCGAAAACCATATATGGATACAATACGAGAGGGACCCAAACATTAGTATGAACAATAGTAAATGGCATAGAACTTTTATCAAAACTTAATGGAAATGCAACACAGTGATGTTTAGCAAACTCACAAGTATCACATTGAAATGAAGATATATCTAAATGAGAAAATAAAGACGAAAATAAACGTTTCAACAAAGCAAAAGGTGAATGTCCTAAGTGCCTATGCCATAACCACATTAAATCAAAAGACTTCTCATGACTAGTAGAATGATGAGCTTACATCGCTTTAGCCCACTTGGAGATAGAAGAATCCAGATAATAAAAGACCATCCCTCTCTTTACCAGTGCCAATCATCCTCCAAGTCTTGAAAGATAAAATAGGAAGGGACAAGGGTCACACTACAATTAAGAGATTGTGTAGTAATACTAATAGATAAAAGGTTAGTAGCGAGATTTGGAACAGGTAAAACAAAAGATAACATCATCTCAGAAGAATCAGGAATTGAACCTAATAGAGGATAAAAAACCATCGGCAAGTTTAATTTTATCTTTACCCAAACAAGTGGTATTGGAAATAAATTCAATAGACTCACCAGTCATATGATCAGTGGCCCCTGAGTTAATGGCCCAAGGATCAGAGGAATCAGAGAATGTTTTAAAAGCCACAGCAAAATTACCTAAATGAGCATAAGAGTAAATGGCTACAGATGACGCATCCAGTTTAGACACCAAACGCCTAATAGTATGAATCTCATCTTGACTCAAAGATCCAGAGTTAAATTTCATAGAAAGACCATCAGAAGGAGTCACATTTATAAATGCAGTATGTGAGGGGCAATAAGAAGATGAAACCAGTGTTGAAGAGGCATGAGATATAGGAAGAGACACGGGAGGAAACATCACACTCCGTTGACTCTCGTCATTCTGAACATAGGCAAAGACCTTTGAAAGGAATGACAAAGGTTCTTTACCTAGAATCTGAACCAAAACCTGGTCAAACTCAAGGTATAACCCAACAAGAAATTCAAACGCCCTCTCTCGATCTAACCGTTTTTGGACCTTTTGTACATCTGCAATGCACACCATATGAAGATCCTCATAAAGATCCAATTCATGCCATAATTTATGAAACTGATTGAAATAAGTAGATACTAATAATTCCTTTTGAGCCATGCCATGTATCTGCCGCTTCAACTCGAATATCGGGCAGAGTTTTCAACTTTAGAATAAGTGTCAAAAACAAAATTCCAAATATCTTTAGCAGAGTCTAAGAACATGAGACTGCTACTAATATCCGGTTCCATGGCATTCAACATCCAAGACATGATCATGGAATTTTCAGATTCTCATTTCTCATACAGTGTCCTTAGCTGGTTCCAATAAGATATCTCATTTTTCCTTTTCCTTTAAGGAAAAGAGTAACTAACAGCGACCAAGCAAAGTAGTGTTTTTTTATTGAGCTTGATTGAAGTAATTCGTAGAGTGGGTGTGTTATTGGGGACGACGCTCAAGTTTAGACCTCCATTACCCAAACTCTGTAAGACTGAATTATCCTCAGACATTGGGATTAACCTCAAAAAAGCAAATTTCACAACCAATCGAAAAAAACTACGTAAACCAGATCAGCCACCAAAATAAGAGAAATAAAACTCAAATAAAGATCATATTAAACTCTGATGAAGTAATACATGCTGCTGAATTGTGAAAATACCTAACAAAGATCCAACGAACCACTTCAAAACCACAAGGACAAGTAGAAACGACAAAACAGACCAGATTACAGCTTCACCGGTCAGGAAAATAGCCAAACGACCCGAAAAAAAGCACCACTGATTAGAAAAAATAGCCAAACTGCCACTAAAACTCTTCCAAATCACGATCAAGTGTCAAAAAATCTTGTGGAGACATACTCATGCCCTATTCGCACCCTTATATGGTGGCTGAACCATGATCTAAGCCTCTGATTTAACAGATCAAGCAAAATTCCAGAGAAAAACAAAGGAAAATTCAAATCAACAGGTCTAGAGTTATCGGATCATAAAATTGATTAATCGATTTTGTTCCTTTCAAAGAGTCGCTCCTGTTGGTAGAATCTCAACTCCATCTGAGACGTCATGATGATGTCATAATGACGTCAGTTTTTTAGGAACCCTAGAAAAGATGCTCTGATACCAAGTTGAAAATAAGGAAGGAAGAGGACAGAAAAACGTTAGGAGAATGGATGATGAGAGAAAAACATATTTGTTACTCCCCTTGGTATTTATATTGTATTATCTTACAATAAAGGAAACCAAGAAACTACAAAATCAGAAACACAGTTATAAAGAAAGTGAATTGTTAACAGTGCCACAAACCTGATGATCTTCAGAAACTGTGACAGGAGTTTCCAATTGATCTGTCAATGCTGAGGAGCCGTTGCTCTGGCTTCCAGAAACAAGGACCTTCTCAGATGCAGCAACCGTTAAAGATGAGGAATCAGAATCATAAGATGGCTTCCCAGCAAAGATCTTCCCTACAAACAAGCGTCAAATTAGCTTTACATATACAATTAAACAATCCATCACAAGAAGATTCTCATCATAGAGAATTCTAAGTATACTTGAGAACTTGGGGAAATAATTAATTTATCCTTATCATGAAAAAAAATGAAAAAAAAACGCGTCTCGCATTCACATGCTCAAAACTTAAATTGATTGTTCCAATTTGAATGCCTGTAAGCCCTGTGCCAGACAATTAAGTCGGTAAATCCACTGAGAACACATAATAAACAAAGAAATCCCTTGGTCATCCCATAAACCAGTCAAAATGTTGTGCCTCTTCTGCAATCCCATACAATGCCTTACAATCGGATTACTCATATCAACACCAATGAAAATGGAGAAGATGGAGTAACCAAAATAAACATGAAAAAGGAATTATACATTGTTATCTCCTAAGAAATCATCAGATTACCATCCAAAGATTCTGATTCTATTGTTATCTTCACGGACCTCTTCAAATTTCAGAACAGTGAATATGAACTTCCTCCATTTGGACGCTCAGAATTTGGAAGGTCCTGGACCATTCCAAAAGCATTTCATTTGCCATTGTCAAATCCCTGCTAGGATACCTTCAAATTGTTTCCCTCTATGACGTCCGATGTCCTTACTCTTTACTCTAAATGAGAGAGCATGTTTCTAATTTTCCAAAACTTTCCTCCCTATAAGATGGCAGGACTCCCTCCAACCTTTAAAAATAATTAATAACAAAAAAAGAAAGAAAAGAAAGCAATCTCTTTATCAAAATTAACAGGCCACCTTCAAATATAATGCCTACATGTTCTTTACTATTTTTTTTTCCCCCAAATCAACATTGACGTGAGACTTCTGAATCGTCCAATATTTGAGTTCTATAATCAGGTTTAATGCACTCAATGCAATTCCCCACCCAAATAATACTAACAGTGATAATAAAAAAGAGCTTACACTCATCCATCATTAAACTCATATACTGTCTCATTTCCAACTATTCACAAAAAAAAAAAAAAAAGTTTCCTGCAAATTAAAAAAATGTCACTGTAAATTTACCAAATTCATGTGAAACGACTTCCATATTTAAAATTCATATAATAAAGAACTTGAAGCTCGCCAGCCACTAATTCACCTTAGCGTGATAATCTTTCACAGAAGAGCCATCATAGCTCAAGTGGTCTATTGATTCCACTCACAAACACTGGATACACCAAATCTATCTCATTTTATCGTGGTCAAGGAATTAAATGATATTTAAACCGTTTCAATTTTCATATAAGCTAACGAATCAATCTTCTATTCATACGAGATTAAAATTGGTTAGGAAACAGGGTGAAACAGACATGATATCAGTGAACCAATAAAATCATAGCGCAATCAACTAATCAATCCAAAATATTTCAAAGGCAACCAAAATAAAAAAAAATAAATAAAGAGAAAGAATAGTACGAGAAAGAGGCTCCTTCTTCAAAAAGACGGAGAGGCTAGTGCTCATGCGATCTCCATTGAAGCTCGATTGAGAAGACTTGTGCAGTAACGGAACACAAGGAAATCTTATACCCGATATCGTGTAAACCATTTCTCCGGGGCTTCTTCCTTTACTTTTAGTAAAAGAAAATCCTAAGAAAGAGAGAACAGAAATGGTATTCAAAAGATGCAGATCTAAAGAGAGTTTTTAAGTTAAGAGAGTTCAAAGCACCGAGAGAACCGTGAAGAGTGGGGGAAAATAGCGAGTGCGCCTGCGCTTGCAGTTGCTGACAAAGGAAGGAGTGCTACGTGTGAAGTGGAGAGTTAGCATGGGGTATAGGATGAGTGGGACCCAGCAGGATCATTCTCCATCGTCCATTCGTTTTCTTTTTTTTAATGATTCTCAGGTGATAGGTATATGGTGGCCGGCCACGTGGGATCTGTCTTCGCTTCGTTAAAGGATCAGAAACGAAAGGCTTAAAATATTAATTAACCTCTGGACTTTATATGGAAAATGGAAAAAACCCCTTTTTCAGTTGCGATGTTGTTGCTGTGTCAAAGGATCAGGGGACCTATCAAACTTTTCACTCTGATTTGATTATTTTAACCGTTCACTATAGACATCGAAATGGGAGTATCAAAGATGATGTTGTTATATGTTATACCGATCTTAAATTGGATCCTTTCTTCTTCTTCCTTTTTTTTCCTTTCTAATTACCATAATACCCTTTATTTTTAAATCTTTTTACTTATCCTAATGGCAAACAAATATCTTTTTATCTTTTTTTATTTTTGATAGTGACAACTTTGACAAGTTCAAATATCGATTTGCCATAACAAGTATAACAAATATCAGTTAGGAAGTACTCGTGCCACTGTGCTTCTCACCACTCAAGGAGGTTTGGTCCAATGAGATTGAGGCACAATATCCGTTCTGGTAGGTTTTGTCTGTTATAGCAATGCGAACTACGATCCTTATCAAAAGGCACATTTCAAAAGAATATACCTTCAAGTTTTAGAGTACAGTAATGGGTATTATTCTTAAAGTAACCAATTTGTTTCATGTTATATTTTTGGGTTAATTACATTTTTTATACCTAAATTTATAAAGTCATTTAAAAAACATACATATAGTATTAAAAATATATATTACATACATGAGATTTGTTACTAAGTTTATAAAAATATACTTCTGTTATTGAATCTATTAATCAAGCATGAAAATTTTGAGTAAGAATTTTTTTGAAATCTCGTAAATGCCCTCATATGACCTTTCTTAAATGTGTTCTTCTTCCCTAATCTTCATTGTGTAAGGTTCCTGAACCAAAATAAGCAAATTCAAGATTTATCTTCCTCATCCCTATCCCTCTTTCATATAGTTTTGGGTTTTTCTTCCCATAAATTTCAAATCTTAATGTTTGGGTTCCAAAAGAAATTTCGATTTTTATACGTAATGAAATGCTGTAATTGTTGGGAAATTTTGATTTAACTCAAATTTGTGGGTTGTAATTCATAAATGTAATTTCTAGGATGGAATTTTTGGTATTACTCTTGTTTATTGTTTGTTAACTTGCATGAGTACCAGATGCTTGATAAGTTGCTTTAATGAGAAATTAGATTCATTTTGACCCATTATCTTGTGCTAATATTGCAGGACCACCACTAGAATGCCTTTCTCAAGTTGCAATGACAACAGGTTTGAGTTAAAATTCATGAATCGATGGTGTAAATGTGGTCGAAAAGTGTTTGTGAAGATTTCTGAATCTGATAAGAATAAGAACAAACTCTACTACTACTGTGACGACAAGAACTGTGGATTTATGGGTTGGTATTTACCCACAAATCTCCTTGTTCTTGTGTTGACTCCAAACAATTCAATTATTGGTGTACATCCAAACAGCACTGATTTTTTTATAGAGAAATTGAAAGTTTGAGAAAAGATTTTATAATATTATATGGAAGATTTATTGATATTGAATATATTGTTTGAACAATTAAAATGTTACTAGTTGCTACTCTTGTTTGTAATGTTATTGTTTTTATACTGGTGTTTGGGTTATTGATGAAGAAATGACAACTTTGTATTGCAATTTTTCGGTTAAAGCAATGAGAAATTTGAAAGCAATTTCTCATGGTCTCCATGTACACTATCTCGAGACAACAAAAAACTGTGTAAAAATTGGCCTAAAAAGCAAGCAAATATCGAAAGTATGCACATACACAACAAAATTGATTAAATAAGTCAATAGATTGATGACATTATGTATATAAAAATCATCCACTATTTTCTATAATGTCTCTTGGTAACTATCAAAATGCACCACCATGTGCATACAAAATCGATAGTTTAACCATGTGCACAAAAATTAATTAGCATGTGCATATATATCCACCATCAACAAATTAATAAGGTATCAAACCATCAGTTACATATCATCATCAATTTGAAACCCTCAAAATTACAAAAATGAAACTATCTATAAACCCTCAAAATTACAAAAAGGAAACTATCTATATATTAATGCTCCTAGTTAAGTAACATTGGTTGTTCTTACTCAGTTAAGTTCCACTATTGTTTACGGTGTTGTTTTTGCTTGTGACTCCACTAGTAGCTTAAGATCCTTAGGTTCTTAACAAACTGCATAACCAACAAGGTGTTAGTCCATATATTTTATATTCAAAACACACAACCACCACATTGAAGACATAAACATACCACATTGAAGACATAACCACCACATTAAAAAAACAAAGACAAGAATTACATTCAAAACACATGCACTATAGTTACTTGATAATTTGGTAGAGTAAGTCTATATACATATTTTTCCTTTGGAACATATGAAGCCTTCCATTTGCCTTTATCAATACTAGCCCTTCCACCAAGACCTCTCATAGAACCACCTGACCCAAATGCCTAAACATATCAAATCCCTATTCCACCATCAGTAGAGCTAACCCCCTTTCCACCAACACCCATACCTCCACCAGATCCTTCAAGACAACCACCACATTTGACCCCTCTTCCACCACCACTAGATTCAACCCCTGATCCAGCACCCATACCTCTTCCCTTCCCAGAACCACCATCAGATCCACCACTTCCCCCCTCATCTACCTTTACCTCTCATTTACATGTACCTCCTCCATCTCTGCCTCTGCTATTGACAGAACCACCACTAAATCCATCTTTTCCCAACTCATCTAATTTTGTATCCACTATTTCTACCTCTAGTTGAACCAATACCACTAGATCTATCCATTTCCCCTCTTTCCCCCCTTTCCCTCTCCCTCTTATAGAACCACCACGACTTTTGTTTTTTCTTGTTGATATTCCAGAATCAAATCCAAAAGGTCTTGCTGATGAAAAAGGTATAGATCTAGAATTAGGATTTTCAGCTTGTGAGTCCACCCTTCTTTGATTCTATAAAAAAAAAAAAAAATTAAGTTAGTACAAGACAATCAAGCACTTAATTCTAATAATTAACATATAGTAAGAGTCACATTTTACCTTCTAATTTTTTGTTGTACTCATTTTCCACTTGTTGGCAACATCTCTTTTGAATGTTCTTGAATCATGACCAAACTATGAGCACACAGTATATCTCACTGTGCATGATCTCCTCCTACCAGTGGAAGGACCAGCTTCATCTTCTTATCTTCTTCTGTTTTTCCTTGGCTTCCTAAGCATCTTTATCAATGGAGAAGGTCGTATATCTTCATCCATAATAGAATGAGTGAAATCCACCTCAGGTAATAAATGAATTATCTCTAAGTATGCTTCAAGGTATATCTTGATGTGGAAGTACTCATCACAGAAGTCCTCTATATTTTCCCTCTTATATATAATACTTCTAATAGTGTGCTTGTAAGGAATCTCATTGATCCTCTAGTAGTTGTAACTACAAGTCCACTTGCCCAAATCCACCGCATACATGACCCCATCATCATTAAATTGGTATTCATATATCACAGTAAGTATCATACTACACCACCTTGCTGCATGTAGCATCTTATTCAACTTGTTCTTCATTGTATGTGTGACCTTTCCCCCCATGTACACCTAGTGGCATATTTTTTATGCATCCTTGCCAACAACTTGAGCCTAACCATTTCCAACGTTGTTTGAATGGAGTTGTTCCTCAATTTAGTCACCTAAAAGTTGAATGACTCAGTGTGGATGTTTGCAATATGATGACTCTTGGATGTTGTGTAAAATCTGGATCTTGCCCAAGTGACTTCTTTCTCCATCAACCAGTTCCAAGCAGCCTCAAAATGACCCTGTAGTGAATTCATTACTCTTTGCTAATTTTCCTGGAGATATGTTTTAACTGCCCACCATAAATCTTGCCTTAACTCTAGGCATGGGTGCTTTGTTCTGAATTTTTAAGTTACATGTTATGTATGGATTGAATGGGTTTTACATTGTGAATCAATGGATTAGCTTTGTCATGAGTCTTAGAATGACTTACTTTTGGAACTGATTTTGCTAATAAATACCAAATTCAACTTTTTGAAAAAGCAATTGTACGTGCTCAGGTGTCGCTGATTATCTTATGAAAGTTTATGCCTTTTTGTTAAGATAGGTTGGTCGCACATCACCCATACGTGATTTGCTCCCTTTGATGTGATCCCACTGAATATCTTGATGTAGAATTTCAAATTTTGGACACTTCCACAGTGATTTCTAGTAGATTGTCTAGTGTTTGAAGATTGATTAGGAGTTTTGGAAGAACCACGTGAACCCTAGTCCCCAAAATGTTTGTCCACTTCAAAATTACAACTGTTGGCATTATATATTATGGGACATTTTTGGCTTTTGTACTGAAGAGTAAATAATGTAACATCCTAACACTAACAGAGGAAACCATTAATACCAAATCAATGAAAAAAATTACACAAGGTAGTGTTTCTAAAAAAGGTAAAACACAATGGCCCAACTATAACTAAGCCAAATATTGTTTAACTCCGTTTGTGACCAAATGAAAATGAATTTCATTTCATTTTCAAACGAATTGAAAAAAAAATTCATTTATAAATGAATTTTTATGTTTGGTTTTTTATCTTAAATTGTAGAGTTCAATTGAATTCACATGTTTAAAATGTTTATAATAAATGAAGAATTCAAAAGAAGAGGGAAGGGAAAGAGAGAGTATTTTGATCAATATAACTATTTTATTCTATATTTCGTGGAATTCATTTTTAAATTCTATTATTCTTCATAGATTTGTAACATGTAGTGAATTTATTTCTAAATAAATTTCATAGTTTCTTCGTCTTTTTAAATATTACAAGAATAGAATTACAAGTTAATTCTATAAAATTTATAAGATTCATTTGTTCCAAACATATTCTTAATATATATCAAGTAAGAGTATTCAAGAGTTCGAACTTAGCTTGATTTTAATCAAAGCCTATTTGATCTATGAGCTTGATTTGTTTGTTTGTCAAACCGAACTTACAAAGCTTAACTCGTTTGCCCGGTACATGTGCAATGGCTCAAGCGAAAGAGATGTTTCATTAAGAGCAAAATTTGAAATTAACAAAATTAATTAACTAAAAAAATAATGGGTAAATTACATACTTCCTTTGCGGTAACGTATAATTGTAAACACATCCCCTACATTTTCTAAACCTTTATTTACACCCCTGACAGGAAAGTTTAATCACATGAAATCAAATTCAATCTTTTCTATCAGGAGGTATAAAGGAAGGTTTAAAAAATACAAGGGAGATGCTTACAATTATGCTTTACTTCAAAGGAGGTCTGTGTAATTTACCCAAAAATAAATAACCATTTTGAGTTAGATATCTGGTTTGGATCTCTCATCCCGACCTCGCGATCCAGGGAAGTTTGTTAGTCATCACCAGATATCTACTTTAGATTTTCATCCCATGATTGTGGATTTAAAAGTGTTTTATTTAGTTTTGATTGTGGATTTAAAAGTGTTTATTTAATTTACTTCCATTGTGTATATTGCTTGCTTAATTTTAATGGGCTTGACATATCAAAAAAGAAAATAGATTTTTCCTTTAATGGACTTCTCTTGATAATTTATTTGATAAAGTTACAGATGTACTCACTTGAATGTAGTTATCTAAAAGTTGTGTTTGTGCTAGTAGGACACAAGTATTTGATTGTTTACTGGTCTTTTTTTTAACTAAAAAATAAAATTATCTTATCATCTTTGCAATTCAAGTTGGTCCATAGTTCCATCTAATTAATGAGTTGCAGATCATCTGTAATACATGAATTCTTTTAATTTAAATAAACTTTTAAATCAATGTTTTAAGGCTTAACTATACCAATTTTACTACTCTTCTTCTTTTGGCAATGTAGAAATTCCTTTAAAATGAGTTAATGCTTGCTGAATCGCAAGGAAATTGAAATGGAATCCTTCTCTTCGATGTGTCTTAGACACCGGGCCAAACCAACTGGTCCAGGTGCTACTGGTTTTCTAAGAAGTCATTAACAAAAACATCTTGTGAATTGCTCAGCTAGTACGTGAATGCTGCCATTTGGCATTGAGAGTGAGTGAAGATGGTGATGAAAAGGATTCAAACAGAATTTCAAGGGTTGCAGTAGAAAATAAGTTGAACGTATAATTTTGGGGATCAATGTCCTAAACGCCAGCATATCTTGAATCCCCACCACAAAGTTCCAACCTTCCAAGCAGACTCTAAAATATATATCAAAACAGGAGATGATCTGATATCTCTTAGAGCTTGTGAAAGAACCCTAAACTCTCCTCTCCCTCTCCTCTAATGTAGCAAGATTCCATCTTACATTTGAAAGTGTAAAGGTCCTCGACTGCCCTAGTCAGTACCATTAGCAACTTAAATGGCAGTTATACCATTAGCTATTGATTATCAAATATTAAGATCCATACCCAGCAGTAAGGATGTCAACTGCCCTAGGATGATAGGACTGAAGTTTCATCTTAATTTAATCCAACATCTCACGCAGAGCTAGTTTCAGAATTAAAACTGCTTAGCCAGACAGGTTGCTTCACTAAATCCAACAAGAATACAGATAGTATTGACAGAATCTACCAGACTAGAAGTTATTTAGCAAACTCAAAATTATCTGTATCACGGACAACGTTCATTGAGGGAAGCACTATTGCAGCCACTGGGTTATCCTTTAGTCCACCACCTTCATCAATAATCAACCTAAGGCCTTCAATGTGAAGTTTTCCGTGGTGGCCGCTTACCACAATGGTTGGTTTCTCAGTCAGTTCCTGGTGAGACATCAAAAGAACACTCAGACTTCAGTTGTACTTTGTGTGAGGATAATATTATTATGTCTAAACTATGCAAAGCCACAGTCATTTCCTACTAAAGGAACTTGTAAGAAAGCGTAAGAAATTTCTGTTAGAATTACAATTGAAGGGATCTTCAGCAAGCAAATCACCTTTGGGATATCCCAAACATTTTTCCTCCCGCTAAGAGCCTCTACCTTGGGCACCTGGGTATCTTTGGCTCTCAAAAATTTCAGTTGCTCTTCGACATTTTTCCCTCTCTCTAAACCAGCATGCACAGCAATCAACCTACAGTTTTTAACTCCTTCCTCAGTCTTTATGCAGACATCATCCTGCAAAAATAAAAGCACACCCACCAAGCTTCAGTCTTTTTTCAACATCTTCTTGAAAGTTGCAAACAACCTGTGCACATTATTGTCTTATAAGATATTTATATGAAAGGAATCAAACTAGTTGATTCTGATTGTTTTAACAATTCACATCATACTAGTAGCCATATTTTTACAACTCGGTGACAGACAAAGAACAAAGAGAACAAGCCTTTACCTCTTCATGGACCCAGACCATATCAGCCAGAAACTTCTTGTGATCATCAGGAATAGCCTTAATCAAATCTGCAGAAAATACTTTTCATGTCAATTCAAAAGTTGATACAGCATTACTTCCACAGAGAAACCATCTCAATATAAGAAACTTTAGATAATTCTGATTCAACACAGCAATCCAATCAATATCATCAACTAAAAATCACAACAATCAACATTTCAGTGGAAATTGGGGAAAACACACAAGAACACAAAACATTGTAAGAACCATTAGGATCAAATACTACAACTCAAATTCTAATGGACAACTAAAAAAAGACATTATAACTGAAATCAAGGATCAAGTTGCTATTAAATGTTTTAGAATCAAACTAATCAAACAAATACTTGTAATCACCATAGCATAACTTAAGAATAATTCTAACCAAACACAACGATGACACTGAACTCAAGGATCCATTTTCCCTCAAATCATTCAAAATCAAGTTAATCTAAAGAGAGATTAAAAAGAATCCCTTCCAATTCCTACTAGCATAACATAAGATTAACGACTATTAAACAGAGGAACACATTTACCCCAACATAATCCCCATTCACCCAATAACATATTGAATGAGAAAAATTATAAATGTCAGTTAATCATGGTGATACTTAAAAAAATGCAGACTGAATTCTATATACTACATGTTCTTCTTTAGAAATGATCTTGAAAGTCTGTTATGTTAAGCATTCTTGTAAATTACAACTCAGAATTTCAAAAAATATATTGAGAATTAAATGGACACATAATTTTGGAACAAATGTGAATATGCCGAAAGAACAACTTGTAGGCTAATCTAAACTATCACTGATTTTGTATTCCATAAAGTTGACTTTTATCCAACATGTAATCAGATCATCATAATAACCATTGACTGTGTTAAATCATTGATCCATATGCTAATAATTTATCTACAAATTCCTCACTATCTACATTCCTTGTGCTTTAAAAGTCTGGCATTGGGCAAAATTTATAATGTAAACAGTTTATAAGAAACTTATGCGTATAAAAAATGCTATTAAGTGGTACTGATTACCCAAACGTCGCCAAGATTAGCGACAATAAAACGGAGGAACACATTTAGCCCTACATAATCCCCATACCAGCAGATCCATGGGGGACACCATAGGACTCAAAAGTCGGCGCCGCATCGTAAATCGAGCCCTTGTACTCAGTCCCTTTGGCGGCATTAAACTTGGCCTTAATACTCCCAGCCCACCTCCTCCCTTGCAAGTGCATACTCTGATACCCATCATCCTTATACCACCCTTCTCTCTCCTCATTCTCCTCGTACTCCTTCCAAGCCTCCTTGAACTCAGACCCATCTGAAGGACGAGGCAAGACGCCCACGAACGCCGCGAAAGCGAGGTCGTGGTTACCGGAGAGGTAAACATGCGTCTGGTTAGGGTACTTTGCGGGTAAAGAAAGCAAGAAATCTATGACTTTGCGGGTATCAGGGCCTCGGTCGCAGTAATCACCCAAGAATATGATGAGGGCAGACTGGAAATCCGGTGGGTCGATCAGGGATTCAATATTGGACCAGAGATTTTGGAGTTTAGTGACGTATCCGTGGATGTCACCTATGCAGCAGACTGTTCTTGGTTTCTTGGTGGGGTTTGTTGGCTCTGCCATTTATTTGGGTTTTCTCTTTCGGGAGGTGGATTTGGCTGATTAGCTGATCTATGAAAGGAAAAAAGGGTGTTTGTTGGTTGGTTGTTTTTGTTTGGGAATTTTGTGGTGTTGTCATAGAAAGGTGCTTTTATACGTTTGAATGGTTGGTATTGTTGCCATTTCCTGTTTTCAGTTGTTCTGATTTTGTTATGCCGTTGTTTGTTTTCCGAAGGCTAATTTTGAAAACAGAAAACGTGTTTGATAAATAAAAATTGTTTCTAATTATTTAATATACTGAAAATCAAAAACAAAACAAAAATTAAGGAAAAAATTTCTTTTATTCATATTATTGAATAATATAAGTTATGTTTGGAAACTGATTTAATCAGTAAATTTAAATAATTTTTATATTGAATTGATTTAAATTTACTGATTCAAATATACTTTAATCGGTTTCAAAACATTGCCATAATTGGAATTAAGTTTTAAAATTGAATTAAAATGCTAACACTCTTTAAATTTGCTGATTTAAACATGATTTAATTAGTTCTTTCGATTATTCGCGATTTCTTATTTTAGTACCCATCAAAAAAATTTCCTAAATCATATCTTTAACTCTTTATTTTTGTCTTATTTTGATCTTACCGTCAGTTTTCCGTCCAATTTGCTTGTGAAATATCGTGCTATTTTGATGATATGCCTTGTCATATTATTTCTTCCCCAATTTCAGATTTTAAGAACCTAAAAATCCGTTTGGTTCACGGATATTATTACAATGGGATAGGGTTAAGAGGGATTAAAGCGAAACTATTTTAATTCTATGTTTGGTTTGTAAAATTTTAGGATTGAGACTAAAGTGAGATAACAAATAAAAAGACTAAACTATCATTTATATTTTATTATAAATCGTATATATATATATATATATATATATATATATATATATATATATATATATATATTACAAAATGTTAAAGTAATCCACAAAGGAGAGTTTTGTTAGAAAACATTTTTTTTCCTTTATTTCTTTGGTCTTCGTCCTCCTCTATGCATGAGAGAGAGGAATGTTCTTTTTTTTTTTCTCCCTCTTCCTCTTTCATTCATTCTCTTCCTCCTCCATCTTCCTTCAAGATTTATGAACGTCAGTTCAATGATGGTAACGGCTCAACCTACAAATCACTGGAAAAATAGATCGGTGATAGTGAAGGTCGCGATTATTTGATGATTTTCGATCGGTTTTCGATGAAATCTTGACGAACGAACACCAAATTCGAATAGATCGAGGAATTCCAAACCAGATGGTGGAAGAGGAATATGGTGGTGTGACTTTACAGCGACCGACGGCTTCTAGTGGCAGCAGCGATAGATATTTAAGCTTTTTTAATGTTTGATTTAGAATTCTACTATTGGTTTTGCAGGCAAACTTTGGAAATTTTATAAGTTTATGTCTACATATTTTGATTCTAATTGGTTTAAGAATTGAATTTGTGATTCATTACTGAAATCTATGCTCTTTTTTATCTTCTATTTATTGAGTTGGTTCACTGGTTGCTATGGTGTTGCAAATATGGAGGAAGAAGAGAAGGAGAAGGAAAGGGGTGGTGGCCTGGGGGAGGAGGGGAGGAGAAAGACGGTGGCGCGAGGGAGGAGGGGATGTGGCTGGAAAGAAGAAAGGGAGGGGAAATAAGAAGAAAAAGGGAAGGTAAAATGATCTTTGAAAAAAAAAATTAATCCCGCAGGGATGGGATTAATTATGTACAAAGGAATGGCTGGGACAAATTTTGAGGGATTGAAACAAATTTAGTCTCAACTTAATCCCAGATGAATAGTTAGTCATTCTAACGGGCTCTAAATACTTCTCATTCGTCTTCTCTCCCTAGACTCTCACCAAATCTTCTTTTTTCTCTCAAATTTTTTCATCTAAACAAGAAATTGATCTTACCCAAGAGATTTCTTACAATTTTCGGTTAAATCATGGTGAAAATTCATCAAAATTTTCATCTTTTTTTTCATTCTCTCTCTATAACGCCAATACTCTCTCTAGATACAAGTTTTCTTCTTTCTATTGCCCCTTAAGCACCAACCAATGCTCTCCTTTGCAAAAATTTGTTTCAAGAGCAAAAATATATATGGGTTCAGCTTCTATTTCAAGCAGATGCAAAAAATGCATATCTAAAATGAAAATTTTCTCTTGACCCAAACACTAAACAACAAGAGAAAAAATGAACAACCAAGAGTTTGTGGGAAGTTTTGTTGAAGATACTGAGGAAAGGTAGTGTGTTGGGTGATGTTTGTTACGCAGGAAAATGAACAATTTTGACTGTTTGGCAAGCAGGAAATGAGAAAAAGTGAGAAAAAGAGAAAGTCCATTTTTTATTATTTATTTTAGATTTTAGTTGAAGAAGAGAAAAAAAAAAGTGAGTGTTTGGAAGCTAAGAAAATGCGAGGAAGAATTTGGGATTGTTTAGTTGAAGAAGAGAAAAAAGCGAGTGTTTGGGAGACAACAAGAAAATAGAGGAAAATGGAGATGGTGGAGGCAAATTTTATATCTTTCTCCCACGGCGTCGTTTTAGAGCACTCTATGCTTGTGTCTTATGCTGTGGGTTTTGTAAATCTTGCCACTTTTGTAATTCTATGTCATATCACCAAGATGATATGGTATTTCACGGACAAATTGGGCATAGAACTAACGGTAAGATCAAAATAAGCCAAAATAAAAAGTTGAGGATATATTTAAAATTTTTTTTTGTTGGGATACTAAATTAGTAAATCGTCAATAGTCGAAAGACTAAAAATGTTGTTTACTTGGTATTGTTACCATTTGCAGTTTTGATTTTGTTATGTCGTTATTTTGTTTTCATAAGGCTAATTTTGAAAACAGAAAACATGTTTGATAAATAAAAAAAATTTCTAATTTTTTTATGTATTGAAAATAAATAAAAAGAATTAAGGAAAAAATTCTTTTATTCACATTATTAAATAATATAAGTCATATTTGAGAATTGATTTAAACATGCTTAAATTAATAAATTTAAATAATTTTTTCTTGGAACTGACTTAAACATGTTTTAATCAGTTTCTAAACATCACCATAATTAGAATTAAGATTTAAAATTGAATTAAAATGCTAACACTATTTAATTTTGAATCTATATATAATTATAAGTTTCCTTGTGACTCTAATTGATATGAAATCTTATTATTTAGACTGAATTAATGTGAGCATGATAATTTTTTAATATTAATTAATATGAGCATGATATTACATACTACTACTATTGAGAGGCAAAGACGAAACATTACTTTTATAATTGTAGCAAAAAACATTACTATAAATTGATTTAGTTGCATTTGTATTATCTTTTAACTCAGGATATAAAATATATGAAATTGTTATGTTTAATGAGCAAATCTTAGAAGTTTCCTATCAAGTGTACCTATCAAACCATAACTTGAAAGATTTAAATCTGTGACAGTATCAAAGGTTTCTGTCGTGTTTTGTGGGGTTTACAAGTAGTCTATCTGGCATTAGAGAAACAGAACCATAGCCATACTAATAACCTTGTTGATATGGTGAGTGTTTCTTTGATATAACAGCACAAGACTGGCCGGTCTAATGTGCATATATAGTCCAGATTCCATTGGAAAATTAATCCCTTGACTACACGAAAGAAGACATGATTTACTTTTCAAAAAGTTTTGGTGATGGCGTGCAAATTTTGTGGTCACAGAACGATCCAAGGACTGTGAATAATTAGGTTTATTATCAGCAATACTTTTCAATCTATATCATCTACATGGAAAGTACCAAATGCACCTTTATCAACACCTTGACTTAAAAAAGTCATGTGGCTATCTTCTTTTCTTTCACCATAAGGAAGCAAAATTGAAGTGCTTCATTGTAGCTTAATTATTGTGTTTACAGTTTTACATATTAAGAAATTTATTACCCCAATAGTTCAATTTTTTTTTTAAAAAAATAAATTTCCATATAAGTTGTCACAAGTCTCATGGACAAAGTTGTTCAAGCTTTCATTTGATCGAAGTTTAAACCAAATGATTCACATTCTGTGAGAATTGAAGAGAGTAAAGAGATGAGAATAAATGGAAGCTAGGGTTTCATTGCAATGGTGAATATTTACAAGAGAGAAATATGGGTTTATATAGAAAACAACAAAGACTATTCTACCCTTATTGATAATACCAAATGACTAATATAACCAAACTAATAAACATAATCTCTAACACAATCCTTGGATCGTTCAGTGGCATTGTACCAACTCCAGGTATATCAAGATTAGCGTTCTTGTCACCTAATTGAGAGGTCAAAAGGCCATAAATTGTCCAAGCAACAGGAGAAGCCCAGTAGTACCATCTCCACCACACAGGGATTTGCTGCAATACATAAAACAAATGTGAGTTTCTATTGCAAGTAACATATTCACATAATTAATCAACTTCTGGTCATAAAATAAAATCAAAGTCAGAAGCTAAACTTAACACAATGTAACCTTATAGATATAATTGGGGTTTAAAATTACATACCATCTTAGGAATGAGAAAACCAAAGAACAAATTCCAGAAACTAAGGAAGAAGGACATAACAATGGAAGCAATTTGGTGATTTGGAGTCAATGCCACAACCATCATCCTGTATAGTGTGAAGTAGACAAAGCACATAAATATGTAGTAGTTGAACCACAAGAACTTTCCCCCAATCCTATCAAATCCGATCATGGAGTAAAGGAGAAGAGTGTAAATTATAGTTTGAATTGCAACGTAGATTGTCTTTATGGTCACCTGCAAGATCAGGTATGATATTTTGTCAATTATTCAAGGCTTCAACTTTTGTTCAATTGTTAAAACTTTATTGTTGAAAATCACCTCAAGAATCCCAGGTGGTGACCTTTAAACACCCAAGTCCAGAATGACTTTTAATAAACAGGAATCAAACCATCAAAGAAAGAACACAAGCAATTGTTATTGAGGTTCGGCAATTTGCCTACGTCCCCGTGAGCTCCTCCGAGCTCTCTGCACTAAATCAATGGAGTTCTTACAATTACAGCAACACCTCCTCAAGGAACCTCTTGTTCTTGATACATGAAAGAAGAGAAAAGAAAGAGATAAGAACTAAGTGTTTCCCTGGAATTACAAAGCCTTTGAACCCTACTTCTTGATTGCTCTCTCTCACTTGAAACACCTCTGAAGATTTGAGAATCTTTCTCTCTCAATACCAACCACTCTTGGAATGAGACCTCTTCTTGTGTTTCTTCTCTCTTGACACTTGTGACTTTGCACCCTTATGTCTTGATTGTTGTGTTCTATTTCACACACACATTGTGTTAATGCTCCTAGATGACCCTTTATATAGATCTCAAGAACCAATCCCAACCCTTGGATCTCAAGAACTAAAGAACAATGGCTCTCTAAGTGGTCCTGTGCATGTTAAACAAGTCTCACGCATCATTTCAAAGTGCTAACCAAAAGGCATTAGGTGTGCCTGGCGTCGCGGCCCAAAACAAGGCAGGTTGCGGCGCACACCAGGGCAGAAACCTCTCATATGCTAGTGGTTGCAACGCACAAGGCTTGGGCCAAGGAGCACACCACCTTGTGCCACGACGCACACCTAGTGGAGGATCTTCCTTCCTTGCTGTAGGCCGCGATGCACACACCTTGTGCCGCGGCACCAAAGGTTGTTGAAGCCTCATCTTCCAACTGTTTAATTCTTAGACAAATCACAACAATCTCTACCTTTGTCGAAGCAACTAAACCTGAACTCATTGTGCAGAGAACTCAGGATCCAAACTTAACGGGAGTCACCAAATCATCCGACTCCAATCCTAAGAAGTCCAAGGCAATGATTGAACTTGCTTAGAAGTGGAACTTTAGTGCCTAAATCTATAGGATTTTCTTCTGTGGCTACTTTGTCCACATGAATGCATCCTTCTGTAACATTTTCCCAAATAAAATGATATCGAACATCCATATGCTTTGTCCTTTTATGGAACACCAAATTCTTACACAAGTGCAACGCACTTTAGTTATCCGAGTACACCACTACTTGCTCTTTTAGGACCTTCAACTCTTCAAACAACCCTTTGCACCACATAGCCTCCTTAATGGTTTCCGTTGCCGCTATGTACTCAGCCTCGGTTATTGAGAGTGCTACTATCGGCTGCAACTGAGCCTTCCAACTTATACAATATCCGTTTAAGTTGAAGAAGTATGAGGTAATCGATCTTCTCTTATCCTGGCTTGCTCCATAGTCCGAATTAGCATAACCTTCTAAACAGATGGACTTACCTCTCTTCTCATAAACAAGCCCCACATCTGAGCTTCCCTTCAAATACCTCAGCAACCACTTCATCCCAAGCCAATACTACTTTCCGGGATTACTCATTAACCTGCTGAGAACACTAATTGCATGAGCAATGTCGGGTCTAGTGCTTACCATCATGAACATGACTGATCCAACTACACTAGAGTAAAAGACCTTTTCCATTTCCTTCTTCTTCGCATCCAATCTCGGATATTGATCGTTGGAGAACTTGAAATGACCAACAAGGGGAATCTTCACTGGTTTACTATCTTCTATAGAAAACTTAGTATCATCTTTTCTATGTAGGAAGACTGAGAAACCTTCAACATGTTTCTCTTCTTTTCCCGGATAATATTCATCCCAAGGATCTTCTGTGCATGACCAAGATCCTTCATCTCAAACTCCGAACTGAGTTGAGATTTCAACATTTCTATCCTCTCCCTGCGGTTCCCAACCAACAACATATTATCAACATAGATGAGGATAATCATCATTTCCTCCACTTTGTGACCTTTGTAGTATAAACACGAATCATAGTAGCTCTTCATGAAACCCAAGCTAGTTACAAAAGAATCGAACCTCTCATTCCATTGTCGATGTGATTGCTTCAGGCCATAGAGAGATTTCTTCAATTGGAACATCAAATCTCCCTGCCTTCCTTCCTCATAGCCTTCGGGTTGCCTCATGTAGATGGTCCCATCAAACTCTCCATGTAAGAACGTTATCTTCACATCTATTTGCTTGATCTCCCAATTAAATTGGACTACCATAGCTAACATTATCCTTATCGTCTTGTATTTCATAACCGGTGAGAATATTTTGGTGAAATCTATGCATTCTCTTTGCGTGAACCCCTTCGCTACCAGCCTAGCTTTGTATTGGACTTTATTCCCTGGAGTGTTCCCTTCTTTGATCTTGTAAATCCATTTACAATCCATAACTCTCTGTTTTTCTGGTTCCAATTCACAAGAGTTGTTCTTCCTCAAAGAATGCATTTCGTCCTCCATAGCTATCTTCCATCTTGACGAATCTTTACATTCCATAGCATCCATGTAAGTTTCTGGTTCACTTATCCCTCCTTTTGAATAAAGAGCTGCTATATTAGCATCCGTAAAACCATATCTCAAAGGTGGTCTGACCAGCCTCCTTTCCCGGTCCCTTGTGAGCTGATAATCATTCTGATTTGCTGCATCATCCCCTTCTAGTTCAGCCTCCTCATAAGCGTCTTGGGTTTGGCCTTCATCAATGGACTCTACCTAGTCCGAACCCTCTTGCCTTCCTTGCTCTACCTTAACTGAATTTTCTTTGATGCTATATTCCACAAATACCGGGCTGGTTTGCCCACTATCCCCTACAGGGTTAGTTTTCTTCAAATAAGGAAATAAATGTTCATTAAAAATGACATCCCTACTTATTATGAGTTTAGTTCCTTTTTGCTCTAAGGACCACAACCTATACTCCTTAATCCCTTCACCATATCCTAGAAATACACACTTTCTAGACCTTGGGCTAAGTTTATCATCCTTTTGATGTGCAAACGCAACATATCCAAAAGTCCTAAGATTGTTTAACTCAGGGGGTTTACCACTCCACATCTCCTCGAGAGTCTTGAGATCCAAAGCTCTAGAAGGTGATCTATTAACCAAAGACGCAGCAGTAGACACAGCTTCCTCCCAAAAACATTTAGATAACTCAGAACCAATAATCATGCACCTAACATTTTCCATAAGGGTCCTATTCATCCTCTCAGCAACTCCATTTTGCTGAGGGGTTTCATAGCCGTTCTATGTCTTAGAATCTCATTTAACTCACAGAATTCATCAAAATCCTTATAAAAAAATTCTAAGTCATTATCGGTTCTTAAAAATTACCTTACCCGTTTGAGTTTCAGCAACTTTTTCCACACCACAAACTTATTCAAAGCATCTGATTTATTTTTAAGCAAATAAACCCAAACCTTTCTAGAATAATCATCAATTAAAGAAAGAAAGTAAAGATTACTTCCTTGTGTTGGTGTTCTTGCTGGCCCCCAAAGATCAACATGAATGTAGTCAAGAATGCCCTTTGATTTGTGCACTTCGGTGTTAAAGCTAACCCGATGTTGCTTCCCAAGAACGCAACTCTCGCAGAAATCAAGTTTCTCTACCTTGTCACCATCAAGTAAACCATTCTTGCTGGGAACTTGCAAGCCCTTTTCGCTCATGTGTCCTAAGCGATTGTGCCAAAGAACCGCCTTATCCATCTCAACCATCAAGCTTGCTGCTTGATCCTTGATGTCCGTGTCTCCGATCATCTCATAGAGACCATCCTTCATTGCTGCTTTGATCACTATCAATGATCCCTTGGTTACCTTGATCTTTCCTCCCTCTGTTTTGTATGTGAACCCCATGGAATCTAACTGCCCCAATGAGATCAAATTTCTTCTCAAATCCGGAAGATATCTCACATTCTGCAGCAACCTAGTAACTCCATCAAACATCCTCAATTGGATGTCTCATATTCCCCTCACTTGGCAAGAAGTATCGTTCCCCGAGAAAACATTTCCATCATTAGTTTCCTTGAAATTCTTGAACCAATCCTGGTGAGGACACATATGATAAATGCACATAGAATCCAAGATTCATTTCTCGCTACCTTGCCTCCTGCTCACATTTGAGCACACAACAAGAACATCATCATCTTGTTGTTCTCCCTTGGCAATCGAAGCTTCTCCATTATTGGTATGGCCTCTTCCTCTCTCATCCCTTATCATCTTCCTGCAATCTTTCTTGAAATGACCCTCCTTATTGCAGTAATAGCATCTCTTTCCTCCAAAGTTCGATTTGGAATGCAATCTTCCATGGCCTTGACCTTTACCCTTTGATTTGTCCCGGTAGTTGCCATAGATGTTACTGCCATTCCGAGTTGTTGGCCTTCCTCTAACGAACAACCCTTCTCCACTTGATCCTTCCCTCATCTTGGCTTTGAAATCATGAGCCCTTATAACATTGATCACAATTTCCTTGGTTAGTGTATCTCTTCCATATTCAATAGCATTAATCAAGCTTTCAAAATAATCAGGAAGAGAATTCAACAATATAACAACCAATTGTTCATCCGGGAATGTTATACTACAACTAGTCAAATCTTGAACTAGTTTATTAAACATATCAAGATTATCTTGCAACTCTTTATTAGGATCCAATTTAAAAGCAAAGATACGTTTCAGAAGATAAATTTTATTAGGGAGAGTCTTGGTAAGAAATAATTCATCTAGTTTCTTCCAAATGACATCTGGATCTTCCAAGTCTCCATACTCCCTTGTGACACTATCCGACATGTGCAGAAAGATGGTACTATACGTCATTTTCTTCATCTCATTCCGCTGGAGCTCTGTGATACTTGCTGGAAAATCATCATCTTATTCAATCGCCAAGTCCACCTTTTGTTGCATAAGAACCGCTTTGATTTTCCGCTTCCAAAGGGCAAAGTCTCCATTTCCATCAAACTTCTCAACAATGAAGTTTGAACCCATCTTGCAAAGAAAATCCCAAGATTTATGCAGCACCCACAATTGTTTTCTAGCCGTCTTCTCTCCAACTTCTAAACTTCAAGAACTAGATCAAATCTTGATCCCAATATTGTTCTTGAATACCTCAAGAACCCGATCAGATCTTGATCTCTGCACCGTTCTTAAATCTCCCAAGAAGTTTTCTTTGATTCTTGGAGTCTTGCTCTGATACCCTATGTTCAGCTCTGATACCACTGTTATAGCTCTGATACCATTGTTGAAAATCACCTCAAGAATCTTATGTAGTGACCTTCAAACACCCAAGTCCAGAATGACTTTTAATAAGCAGGAATCAAACCATCAAAGAAAGAACACAAGCAATTGTTATCGAGGTTCGACAATTTGCCTACGTCTCCTTGAGCTCCTCCGAGCTCTCTGCACTAAATCAATAGAGCTCTTACAATTACAGCAACACCTCCTCAAGAACCCTCTTGTTCTTGATACATGAAAAAAGAGAAAAAAAAAGAGATAAGAACTAAGTGTTTCCCTGAAATTTTCTCCAAGAAAATTCCAATTATAAAGCCCTTGAACCCCACTTCTTGATTACTCTCTCTCACTTGAAACACCTCTGAAGATTTGAGAGTCTTTCTCTCTCAACACCAACCACTCTTGGAATGAGACATCTTCTTGTGTTTCTTCTATCTTGACACTTGTGACTTTGCACCCTTGTGTCTTGATTGTTGTGTTCTATTTCACACACACATTGTTTTAATGCTCCTAGATGACCCTTTATATAGATCTCAAGAACCAATCTCAAGCCTTAGATCTCAAGAACCAAAGAACCATGGCTCTCTAAGTGGTCCTGTGCATTTTAAACAAGTCTCAAGCATCATTTCAAAGTGCTGACCAAAAGGCATCAGGTGTGCCTGACGCCGCGGCCCAGAACAGGGTAGGCTGCGACGCACACTAGGGCAGAAACCTCCCATGTGCTGGTGGCCGCAGCGCACACCTGGTGGAGGATCTTCTTTCCTTGCTATAGACCATGGTGCACACACCTTGTGCCGCGGCACCAAAGGCTGCTGAAGCCTCATCTTCCAACCGCTTAATTCTTAGACAAATCCCAACATTTATAATGATACAGTTCAATCATCGAAGTTGTAAAGAGTGCAATTTTTTCTTTAATTTACTGTTTTTTAGTTTGGGAAAAAGTAAAACGTTTATTCCCATTAGCTGAGAAAATGCATAAGGCAAGGCAGAGTACATTCTGGCTGCTCTTTCACGGTAGAAAACTGTTCTCTCAATAGCAACAACAGATTGTATTGCAGAAGCATTGGTGGCACCAAGGAAAAGAACAGAAGAATACATGCCTCCCAAAAGATTCATCAGATCTTGTTGTTTGCTTCTGTTAACAAAATAATTTTAGTTAACTTCGAGGAAAATGGCAAACTGTCAGCCAGTAGAATGAAATTTGATAATTGCACCAAGGGCTCCTACTGCCATACAATTGTGCAGTATCATCCAGTGTAAAACCTGTCCTACACAATTTTTCAAAGCATCAAAACATAAATTGTTATTAAATCAATAAAAAGAAAAGCCAAACCTTACGTCTGATCTCCTTTCTTCCAGAAGATGAAACCAAATACGATACCAATGACTATTGTCATGAAGAACCGGACGGCATTATATTGAGGGATCCTCCAGTAGGACCAATACTGTTTCCAGAAACAAGCTTTGCTTTGGGTAAGGAATGGTTGGGAGTATTCGGTTGGGAAATAGAGATCTTTAGAGCCTGGTGGTGGAGTGCTAAGCTCCTTTATAACTTGTGATTTCTCCTGAGTGTGTCAAGAAATAAATTAAATAGATTATAGTAAGAACATAGTCCATGTAAGAGAAAACTTTGACTGTAAAAAATATGACAATCATTTCAAACTCACTGATAAAGTAAGGAGTTGGCATAACTGTCAGCAAAATCCACATCCAGTTGTGCCTCAACTGAAGGAGCACTGACCTCAAGCATCCATGTTGCAGGATTGTGTCCATCCCTGATCTTAGGAACCCCTGGCACAGCCTGAAATAGGTTAAAGATATCAGTCGATACTGCAATTTTCTATCACCTGAAAATGCTTGCTCATCTATGCTGCTTACTGCTAAAATATAAAGCTAAGATCTTAGCAGGAATTTGGTAAATGTCGAATGAAAGTTAAAGATCAGATGCAGGAACATAAGACAGATTTAATGATTAATCTCACTGATTATAAAGTTAAGGCTAACTGGAACCAAACAAAAGGCTGGAGAAGAAGAGATGCTCACCTCAAAATATTCTATGAGCTTGTGAGAATGGTGCCCAAGAGGTCCTGCATAAATTACTTTCCCTCCTCTTTTCATCAAGAGTAGCTGCAACAAGCAAGATATTGGATTAAATGCATGCAACATAACAGAGTGCATCAAAAGCTTCAATAAGGGTGCAGAGGGGTGTGTGAAGAATGAAACAAAAAAGGATTCAGAAGATAACAACCATACTTCATCAAAAGCTTAAAAAAGGTCTATGCTTGGCTGGTGAATTGTATAAACAACAGTTCTTCCTGTATCCACAGTATTTCTCACAGTACTCATATCAATGGCTGCAGCTCTGGCATCAAGACCAGATGTTGGCTTGTCCATGAAGATGATAGAGGGGTTAGCAACCAACTCTACAGCTATTGTAAGCCGCTTCCTTTGTTCTGTAGACAGACCATCTACCCCTGGAAGGCCAACTAGAGCATCTCTCATCAGCTTGAGTTCAACCAACTCCATAACTTCTTCAACGAACCTCTTTTACACACATGGAAAGGCAAAAACAAAATAAATCACATTAAGTTTTTTGGGAAAGAGTTCAACCTATGGTAATAACGGAAATAAATTATGCTTTAGAAAGGAATTATTCTAGAGGAAATGCAAAATACCTTTTGTTTTTCTGTGTTTATGTCTGAAGAAAGCCAAAGCAAGGCTAAGTACAGGAGAGATTCATAAACAGTAACATGTGGTGAATGAATGTCATTTTGTTCACAATAGCCACTCACACGAGCAAATGTTGCTTGGTTCTTTGGGTAACCAGAGATGCTAATACTTCCTTCAGTGTACCCTCCTGTCTTCCTTCCTGCTAAGACATCCATCAGGGTTGTCTTCCCAGCACCACTGGTACCCACTAGTGCTGTCAATATCCCAGGTCTGAAAGCACCACTGACATCACTTAGCAGATGAAGACGAGATCCCCTTCAACTTCTTGAGTTCTCATTTCCTGGTATGAAAAACAAAACTTTTGCCTCAGTATTCACTTATAAAACTCAAAAGCTTTTTCAAATTAACGTTGCATTGATGCGTTCTATTTAAAGATCTCAAGGAAAATCTTGCTTTATTCTAAACTTCAAAATTTGTTATACACATATAGTGATTTAAACTAAAAGAATATTTCTAATTCAAGAAGACAATTAAATTTAAGAAATGGGCAACTTACAGCAGGCATATCCACTTAGTAGTTTATATGATTGAATGCAAGAGAAAGGGGTTGAAAAGGCAAAACCATTCCTCTTCTTGGTGCATTACTTCCACCAACAATTTCTTAAGAATTTCTAATTGCCATATCGATGCCTGTAATTGTTTCACAAAAGTTCAGAAATTTGGAAGAGGATCATAAAGCTGCAGCTCAATTAAAGCTTTTTCATGTGAGATTTTTCCCTTAAACATGTTAGAATGGACATGAATCACTTCTTTGTACATTAAGATATAGATTATACTAGCCCAATTATTATTATTATTATTATTATTATTATTATTATTATTATTATTATTATATATATATATATATATATATATATATATATTATATAACAGTAGGCAGAGTGACAGAAACTGGTTTCTAGCTTTGCAAGTGACTAATAATAAGCTCCTCTTTATAGCGTTCTTGCTTCTTTGCTAGCTATGCTTAGGATACTCCTCCAGTGCTGTCTTATGCAATTTAAATTTTTGCTCATGCTGTTACAAATCCAGCTTTCTTAGGCTAATCAACTATTACAACTTAACTCACATACTGAAATGTATTATGTGTCAAAGGAAAGAGGAAATGGTTAGGGAGTTATGGGCTTCCTTTAAGGATATATTCTAATCATTATTAAAGAACATAATATTTTCTCTGAAAGAAATATAGATGTATAGTTGGCCATTCTATAACCTTTTGATTGAATTGTCAAAACAGTTGATGCAGAAAAGGCAACAGGAAACAGGAGGGGGTAAAGGGTTAAACCTTCTGTTCTTTGATGCCCGGAGGACCTCTTATTTTTCTTGTTCTCATCTTCTTCCACAATGGCTGCTTTAGAGTCAACAAGAGCTGAAGCTGATTTTCCACATAGAAAGGCATTGATTCGGGTGTCATTATTGGCCTATATTCAATAAAATATCAAGATATGACGATAATTCATCAAAAGAAAATAATGGTTGTCTAACCAGAATTGTATGCGTATAGCATGTAGAATTAACAGATGAAAGCAATAGCTTTAAGCGACCTTACCACACTCTATCTTTTATCCATGAATTCATTCATGACAACGGCATTATGTCCATACATCATAGGAGAAACATAATAGCCCCATATCGTCCATGGCTGAATGTCGTCTTTGTGTAAAAAGAAAAAGAATGATTTAACTGAAACAGTAGAAATGAAAAAATGAAAAGAATATCAAGGGCAAAAAAAAAAAAAGAATATCAAGGGCAGATCCAAAATTATCCTCATTAGTAATATGCCCAAAATTAGAGATATTGCCTTAGCAAGAAAAGGGATCAAACGACTTACTTTTGGAAACAATGAAACCTCTAAGCACCAAAACCACTAGCAATGTGAAGGTACACAGCATGTTAGCAAGAACTTGTGTTCTTCCCACAGCTGCAATGAATCTAAAGTGGGACAGAGCCATCTGATGTATACCCAAGAATGCCAGGAATTGTCGGAAGAACCTAGAGAAATGAAGTTTTATATTGGTCACTCAAAGATACTTTGATCATATTTCATTGAGATATAGTTATCATTAAACCAAGAAGACAAACATAATATTGAATTTTCAAAAGCTAAACAAGTTGCTAGTCAACAAGCTGTTCCAAAAACATTATACTTCAGAAAGTGAAAGATTTGAACCCCATATACCTGCTAGCAGCAGGAGCAAAACCAATTGTGTAGTATGTAAGAATGATCCATATTCCTGATTCCATAAGTCACATTGGAATCCTGAGGACCCATATAGGTAAGTCAAAAGCCCATGGAGGATAGAACAGAAATCCCTCTGTTTATAGAAAACAGGAGGCCTAAAAACTTTTATTGCTAGTTCTGCCATCCCATTAAACATCTCATTGACTAGACTGAAAAATAGTGCTCCAAAATATTTTCCTCCGTCTTTCACAGTGCCCACTTTCATTTCTGTCCTAAAGAAGACAGTCATGGCAATTAATGCCATGATTGTTATCTGGACAGTCTTGAATATGTGCACAAAAGAGTTGCGCTTCATTAGCAGCCATTCCCTTGCAAAGCATGCCTTGAACAGTTCCCAATTTGAAATGCCATAATTCTCTGTCACCCATGCAGCAGGGTTGGTTCTGGATTTATCATAAGGAACTCTAAGATCTGATGCAAGTTGTTGGCCAATGTGGAAAGAACCGAAGCCATGCACAAAATCAGGAACTAAGATATATCTGGAAGGTTGATTCTTCTTGTACCAATACTGTTCTTGGTCCTTCTTGGAAGTTACTTCTTGTAGAAAGTCAGCAACTCCTTTCCTTTCCGGGCATTTGAACCCATGCATTCAAAGAATTCAAGGATATTCTCACGTGGACCTTGGTAGACAATCTGACCTTCTGAAAGTAGGACAATGTCATCAAAAAGATCAAATGTTTCTGGTGCTGGCTGTAGAAGAGAAATGGCCATAGTTATATCCATGATATGAAGCATTTGTCTCATGTACATGCATATCTGGAAAGTGGTGGAACTGTCCAGCCCTGTTGATATTTCATCCATGAAAAGAGCCTTTGCTGGTCCTACCGTCATCTCTCCTGCAATCATTCAGTTTAAATAAAAACTATTAGACTGCAATTTCAAATAATATATGCATAGTAAAACATGCCACTGTGAACTTTATATACGGATTACTATTATTTTCCTACAAGAATGTCAAGGAATAAATCTTATATTATGTCTGAGATAATTTTTTGTTGTTACTCTATATGATTAAACTTGAGCTGAGAAAAATACCTGTAGTTACACGCTTCTTTTGTCCACCAGAAATACCCCTTGTTATCATCTCGGACCATAATATCCGCGCAGACATCCAGTCCAAGTATCTGTTAGGATTTTTTTGGTAGTAAGTTTTGAAGAACTGGCCTGTTTAACAGTAGTAATTAAAACAGACACCAATTTGAATTGGAGAAAACAAACCTTGATAATATAATCCGTTACCAAACTAGTCTCTTGATCTGCAATTGCTGTGGCTTTCATGATTGCATCAATCTCAGGGTCTGGCTTAATTCCCACTTCTTTCTCTCTTCTTGAAAGTTCTGCCATAATTTCACAGCTTTGGCCAACACCTAAACAGCGTCCCGAGAAATCCAATGTCTCTCTCACTGTCATCTCTCCATGGTGAAGATCATGTTGACTAATGTAAGCACATGTTCTCTGAGGAACAAACTCATTCAATTCATGGCCACAGTAGGTGACTTTCCCTGATACCTGTTTTCAAAAGTTATTGGAAGACAAAAAATAAACTTTATAAAACTACAACAGGTTTTTCAAACTAATTCACAAACAAATAAAAATTGAAAGAAAGAAAGAAAAAGAAAAAGTGAAACCAACCATAAGATCCCGATCAAGCTTCCCTGCCAGTGCCAGTAACAATGTTGTTTTCCCTGCGCCTGGTAGACCCAGAAGTAGCGTCATCCTGAAAATTTCCACACAAAAAAAGAAAAAATAAAATAACTGATACTTTAAGAATTCAGTTGAGAAAAAATTTCATTTATTGAGGAACACACCAATACCATCTAACCAAAAGATTACAAAAAGATATGTGAAAAAATTTGAACGAAAAAATTATTTTGTACGCTAATGTTTAGTCATATAAACTAAAATTGCTACAGCAATTGTTATAGAAACAAGGTAAATTTGAAATAGAGTATTTGAATTTTCCTCCTTTTTGATGGGGCAAGTTGAATCAGTCCAAGAATACTCTGTTTTCCATGAAGCATAATCAGTTATCATGAAAAGCTGTAATTATTTTAGTTTACACATGTATATAACATAGTATTGAATAAAAAGTAAACTGGCATGGATAAATTAAAAAAGAAAAATTGCTCAACATATCATAAAAAAATGGGAAAGAAAAATCATTTTATTCAAAACAATTTAAATTTCATTTTTTTATTCTATATTATCATCCATAACAACTTAGAAACAAAATATCAAAAGACAAAAAAAACAATAACTTCCTTCTAAATTTTGGGAAAATGACAAATCAAAATCAGAACCATTTCAACACTCATATTCCAATTCACAAAATCCGTACCTTGTACTGCAAAACAGGGACTGTTCTCTGGTTTGCATTCAAAATCTTAACAAAAGAAGAATAAAAAAAAAGAAGTTTAACATCAAAATATCTCCTGTTTCTTACTAATGAAAAACTTATATTTAGAAAACTCAAAAGAAAGAATCCAAAGAGAGAAAGAGAAAGAAAAGCACCTCAATTGTGTTCAAGACAACATGAAGCAACGTAGGAAGCGCTCTGCCCCCAACATACACATCACCCTCAACCGATAAATGCTCGTATCGAACTTCAATATTAGGAATCTCAATTCCCACTCTGCCACAAAACCAAAATCAAAATCCCAATATAAAACTTTTTTGATTTATTTTTAGTATTTAAAAAAATACCTATCAGTTCTGTCTATAAGTCTCCTCAAGAACCTCTCATTATCTTCTTCAACAGCCTTGAGTATGCTATCCATCAACTGCTTCTTACCTTGCATCCCAAGCTTTGTAATATCGACCTCATCATGAATGACCTTTCCATTATCCAGTACTTGCGTCAGCATCCCCTTCCTCAACCTGTCGTAGGTCGGAAGCCGTTCGACGGCGGCCCACCGAGCTCCTCCTCGTCATCCTGCCGTCCGCTCCGGCTGAACACGTCAGGTGGGTCCGTCCAAACTTTCCGGAAGCTGGCCGACCCCGGCTCGTCGATCTTGCCAGATAATCTCCGACCAAAGCCGCCGCCATTCAAGGAAAAAGTGAAATGGGCGGTGGAGATGTGTTAACAGCTTGTTCAGAAAGTTTTCTCTCCTACTGTCAAGTCTTAACAAACTCATACTCCGAGCCATGGTTATTCACATCATATATAGCCTGCGAGGTCACAGCTAAGAGAATTTAATGATTTGCTCGGGTTTAAAAGGGAATTTTTGGACCGATCCAATCATAAAACGCCATCTAACATATAGTGGCCAGACAATTAAGGATTTTTTGATTCACTCGGTCTAAAAAACTTATTGTTGGACTGAGCAAAAGAAATTATTGTCTGACTCTTTTCAATCATTTACTTTAATACTGATTTATTAAAATTGTTGAAAATGGACAAAATCTGATTCGTTAAAATTTCTGTAAAAGGAATGCTAAATCTGCTTTGTTAAAAATGTCCCTGAATTTGAATAATAGGCCATGTGTAGCATATTCATTATGTGTTTATTAACCCTAGTTAAGCAGTTCATGTTTATATGTTTGGGTCCATTTTGGATATCTAGTCAAGTTTTTACCCGAGCCAACTAAAATTTTTTGATGGTATAACTTATTATATATGTGATAGATTTTGATCGGTTTTTTTAAATAGATTAAATAATTAATTAATAATTGTGTACTGTAAATGTTGTTTAAAATATCAAGAGATTAGGTAAATGAAGGAACTGATCTGGTCTTTTGTATGAAATTAACTAGATTGTCTTATTCCTTTTAGATGGTCACAGGGTGATTATTTTGATTTGACGGGAATGATTTCAGTTCTCTCAATTTAAAGATGGAACTTTAAACTCAATTTAAATATATTTTAACCTTTTAATTATTTAGATGAATAAAACTATGCCATTAAATAAAAATTATACCACATCATCAATTAAGTTAATTAACATAAACTTAATACAGTTAAGAAACAAAACCATGTCTAGTTTTAATTTAACATTCATCTCCCTAAAATATTTGATACCCGTGTTAAAATAGAAGGATTGATATTGTTAAATCAACCCCATCCCTCTGCTATCCATGATAATTGAGACAAATATGATTTTAGATTTCTATAAGTGAATTTCTCAACGAATAAAATTTAGGAAAAATAAAATTAAAAACCGTTTTTTAATACGAAATTAATGGTAATTGTGGCAAACTAAGATTGAAAATTTTTAAGGTTGAATTAGGTTAGGGATAAGAATTAAATTAGGGTTGTGATAGGATTGGACTTTTCCCAACCCTATTGTAGCTCATAACCCGTGAACTCAAATCTAATTATGTAACCAGTATTACTAGTTAATGATTTGAATTTATGTAGGAGATTTGAACATTTGGAATTTGAATGTTCAAGTAATATTAAAATTGATTAATTTAATTTGATACTTTTAAAATTTTGTGTAATATTTAGCATTTGATATGAAAAAATAGAATTCAAGAATCTAATCCCTCTTACAACCCAATCTATTTGAGCCCAATTTGATTTCACAAGCTAACTCAAATTCAACTCGAACCTAAACCGAGTTTTCGTGGGTTGAATTAAGATTAGGATTTATGTAATATAATATCCGTATTTGTAAAGTAAGAGTAAAGAAGTAATTTAATAAATATGATATAGAATTAAAATAAAATATATGTGAAAGGTTTATTATTATTTGAATAAAGAAATTCAAAAAAAAATTTCTGAACGTCCATCAAAAGGAAAAAATATATATTATATTGTTTCTAAAGAAAAAATTCTGCCTGTTGCCAAATGTAATACAAACAAAGTGGAAGGCGCAAGCCTTTCGACTAGTAAAAAACGTGGAGCTTTGGTGTAAACATAAATCACACTTAACCCAAATTCGTTTAGTTTTCTTTCAATTTACATATTTTCTTTAAACACTTGGGAACCGAAAGAAAGATTGAAAGAGCAAAATTTTGAAGGGGTTTATAGAAGAATTTTATAGAAAGTCACGAAAAGTTGTCAGAAAAACAGAAAGTAATAATGTAATGTTTATTTTTGAATTTTTAGTATTCATGAAATTACTTGGAAGTCAAAATGGGAATTTTCAAATGATGTGGTTTATGAAGAATTGAAGAATAAATCAAAAATTTAATATAAATATTATGTCAAGTATTGACGATCAGCAACCGGGGGAAATTACTAAGAGGAACGGGAAAAACAAAGAGGTGATCCACGGGTAGCTTTAAGTGCTACATGAGAAGTTAGATTTACTTTAAGTAATCTAAATAAAAAAATGAAATATCTTGTGACAATATTAATAAATTATTAGCTTATGCTTTGGTGGTAGATAAAAATGTAATTGACAGGTATGATATAAATTTTAGACATGTAAAAAATTATTAGGTAAGAAATAATATTTTTGGCATAATAAGTTGATCTAATAATAAAAGTAATCAATGAAATTCTTGATGAATTATGGTTGATATTTTGATACGAGTTATGAGGAGATGAAATTTAGTGGATCTTGACAAGCTATGATGGATGATTTGATATGATTTATGATGAGAAGAATTTAGTGAAATTCTTTTTATATAATAATTTGCGAATAATCAGGAGAACTAGTTTAAATGTCTGAATACATGCTTGTTTTTAATTTATTATTTGTATGCATATTCATATCAGTTTTCATATGCATATAAATGAGAATAAAAGAACCGGGAAGACAGCCGGTCTAAATGAGAATAAAAGAATCGGGAAGGCAACCGGTTTAAATGAGAATGAAAGAACCGGGAAGGTAGTCGGTCTAAGATCAAACATGTCGACATGTGGGAAGACATTCCCTAATAATAATAATTCATGCATTGCATTTGTTTTACATGTTAATGTTTTTACTGAAATGTTGTTGATGTTGTGCATTTATTTGTAGATAAGTGAGTTTCACAGAGAGACAGTTACAGTGAGAAAAAGACATAGAAGTATGATGTGATAGAAAGTATTAAATGTTTGACTATATGCCATTATCTAGTGATATGAGAATTAAATGATTAAATATTTAAAGGCTATTTATGCAATTGAATACTTTTAGTAAATTTAATTCACTGAGCTTGTGAGGCTCATCCCTCATTGTACAATAATTTCAGGTAGCAGACAGGACAAATAGTCTGGTGGGTTGAGAGTCGGACAATATCATTTTTTTCTGTAAGCCACATACGTGTCACATCCTCAAACAAACGAGAAAATAAATTTTTAAAAATTTTATTTGTAAATATTCATGCATTTTATGTTGTATATTATGTTTAAGTTAATATCAGATTTATGTACCTCCTCTGTTGAGGGTTGAGGATTAACATAAAAAAATTTGTTAGTATTATTTATTTGTATTGTTGCATATATGTGTCGTGTTAGGATTTCAAAATGTGATGATACTGTCTCGGGGGTGGCCAACCCAGGATGGGTCGTTGCATGTAACTCGTCATGAATTAAGTTTGGTTAAAATTGAAAAAAAATTATGATATGGATTGAGCTAGAGTTGACCTTTGATCCAAGCCAATCTAATAATTACTCACCGCCTAACTTTAATAGCGAAGGATTAGGATTTTAATACTTGCAATTTTGTGCATTGATACTGTTCACAATGAGATAATGGGTTTGTTTGAGTGGGCATAAAACCAGCTTTGAGTTGTAGTTTATTTTTAAAATCTGTAAAGATATATAACCAAATCAAATCGAACCATATATTAATTAATAATTGTTATGTAATAAAATTTGGTGGGGTTTGATTTAATTTAAACAATTTTTTGTTACAAATTTTAAAAATTAAGTTCCAACTCGAATCTAATTTTAGACTCACACAAACAAACCCAATATATCATCTCTTCTAAAATTGAAGATATTATTATATCATTTATTTAAATTAAATGTTTTTCAAGAGTTCATGGATAAAATAAGGTATCACATGTTATACAAATAGATATCATAATAAATTATATTATGATAAAGGTTAATGAAGAAAAATGAGGAAGTTATTTCATCGTAATAATTATTATTTTTGTTTCAATTTAAATATCATATTTGATTTTTTAAAGTAATTTCTATGAATATGTTATTGATTTAAAATTATAAAAAATAGATTTTGAATACTTGTAAACTTTATGAAACCATATTTGTAAAATTTTAATTGCTTTCTTAATCCAAAGTTAAAGAAAAAACTAATTATTTACTTGGATGAATAATACACTTTGACAAGTAAATTGAGATGGAGAGAGTAAAAGTTAAGTTTTGTATCGTAACCAAAATTAGTTACCCTTATCCTTTAGGAAGAAAAAATGTAGTTCAGAGAAAAAACAAAGGTTAATGAAAATTGTACTCAAGATAAATTCCTCAAAATTAGGAGAGAGTACCCTTGTTTTAAGACACACACACACACAAATATATATATATATATATATAAAGCAGACAAAAATCATAACCTCAAAGTTATATATACCTAGCACACATTAGTTTTCATGTCTATAAGGGGTGAGCATGAATCGGTTTGGATTGGGTTAACTAAAAAACTCAACAAACCCTATTATATCGAGTTAAAAAAATCACAGCCCAACCCAACTAATGAACCCATCCAACATCAGTTCAACCCAATCCATTTAAATCAGTTTGGGTCACCAGTTTAGTATTTTTCACTTAAAAATTATTGCAAACATATTACATGAGAAAAAATATTTTACTACAATAATTTATCATTCATTACATCCAAAATTAAATCCATTCAAAAATTTATTAAATCTTACAAATCATAATTTACAAATTAAGTACCTTAAATCACTTCACACAAAGTTCAAACAACTTTAATTTAATACAAACCATACAAAAGTAAATATAAATTAGATTTAAAGGTGTTTGGTCAACTCAATTCTTCAAGACTTCAACACTAATATATACTTAGTCCTAAAATCTCTATAACCAAGTTCCATCATACTAAAAATATAAAATGAATGAATAAAAGATAAAAAAAAATTAATTCAATAAGCTTTTAGAAAGCATATTAAAAGTCTAAAAGAAATACTTTCACAAAAACAAACAGTTTTCTTTAACTAAAGAGTATTCAAAAGAAATATACTCCTCACATATTTAAATTCTAATTAGTCTTTTTGATGGAAGCTAGCATTTTTTGTTGGAGGATTTTGAAAAAGAAATGAAACAAGAATATATATATTTACAAACAATCACAATATATATATATATATATATATATATATATATATATATATTGCAATTCAAACTAACTTATCAAAATATGAATGTAGTCCATCAAATATACAAACACAAAATATATATTGCAACCCAAACTAACTTACTAAAATATGAATGTAGATATTCGTTAAATCTTGCTAGTTTTTGAACCAAAGATCCTTTCATTTTAGTTTTCTAATTGCTTAGATCTAAAATACCCTTTCTAAACATTAACTCAACCTACCCATCCAACCCACCTCTAGTTAATCTTATCCCTCTCTCATTTTCTCTCTCTCATTCTCTTCTCTCCCTCTCCTCGCCCGTCGTGGCCGCCTTTCTCTTTCTCTTGTCAACTCTTCACCAAACCAAATAGTTGAAATGTCTCAAGTTTTCTGTTCTTTTCTTTATGCAATGAAGAGATAAATGGATACGCATTCATTAGTTTTGTTTGGCTGGTGAGAATATAAGGGAAGGAAAAGAAAACAACAATGCAATTTGACAATCTTAAACAGTTCAAGGTCACATATTTTTTTCAAGCTGAGAACATGAACTTGCAAGCACTAAACCTTCCATATACTTCAAGATTTTGACTTATGATTGTTTGTTGGGTTGGTAGGGTGAGTTAATATTTAGGAAGGGTATTTGAGACTTTTCACATCAATTAGAAACCGAAATGAAATGAACTTTGATTCTAAAACTAACCAAATATTATGAAGATATAATGAAATTTTCCCAAATGCTAAGATTAATGAAAAGACCACTTCAATCAAGTGTATTTATACCCATGCATGTACACATGCATATGTTAAGACTTCAATATTACCTCAGTCACATGGGTGCCAAAATACTTCTCAATTTTCTCGATGATCATTTGGTCTCTATCATCGAGCAACAGGTTAAACACAACGCCTGTAATGAGATCACAAAAACCAAATAAAATGAATAATCACTAAGTTCATAATTTTTGTAATTGTTCATGACAAATCCTTTTGTTTGCCACTTATAACTAGAACTTAATTTATCCTGAATTCTAACATAACTAGACAATAAATAGGTAGAAAACCATGAGACACCCCATATTGTAACACAAGGTTTCAGAAACCAGCACATCCATCGTAGAGATAATCCACAACAGCATGACTCGTCAATACCACAATTTTATACTAATCAAGCTAACTAATACCTGCATTACATTTCTCAAAAAACAAAGTTCAAAACATAAATCATTATAATCCAGAAACTCACCTTTGCGACCAAAACGCCTTACCCTACCAGTCCTATGTAATTACACCTCATAATCAGGTCATATTTCACCGGAAGATCAAAATTTATTACCATATTAACCTACATAGAAGATATCATATAAATAAATACTTTTTTAGCATTGAACTGGCAAATTACTAAGAAAGGAATCCCATGTAAGGAGAAAAACCTGTTATTAGTCAAAACCTCGAGCAAGAACATCAGTTGATATAAGAACTTGAGTCAAACCATCTTTAAAATCTTTCACTATCTTGTCTCTGTCTTCTTGCAACAAATTACCATGAAATGAAGTAACTTCGTACTCCAATTCCACAAGAGCCGTAACATGCTTGCATTATTTCTAGATTTTACCAATATAATAGTCTGCCCCAGATTCTCCCCTAATTCCATAAATTTGTCCTTAATCACTAGAACCTTGGCCAGTTCATCAGGACAATACACCTTGTACTACTTCACAGCCTCCAGTGATAGTTCTTCTTTCTTTACAAAAAGTTGATTGTAATCCTTCACGATCCTTGATGCAAAATCCTTGATAATCTCATTAAATGTTACAAAAAACAGAAGAACTTGAAAAAAAAATTGGCAAGATTTAACTAGCAAGATATATTACTTCCTAAAATGAAGAAGAAGAAGAAATAAATTTTTTAGAAATTGTAGATATTCATTATATTATTTCAGATAGGATATTGATAATGTAACTTCCCTGTTGAGGGTTGAGCTTTGATGTATATGTATTTTCAATCGATATATATTTTTATATTGTTGCATATATGTGTCGTGCTGGGATAACAAAACGTGATGACACCGTCTCGGGGTGGCTAACCCGGGATGGGTCATTACAATTTTGGTATCATAGCATTAGGTTTTATGATTCTGTATATTACATAAAATGTAAGAAAATGGAAGATTAAAATAAATTATATTTTTATGCAGAGTCTGAGGATGACACGTGGACATGTCAGACCTATAGGTAGAGTATTGAACCAGAGAAGGCATGGTAAGCCCCCTAGTATTTAGAAGAGCCGAGGCTAAGATGGAGGTCAAGTTTGTGGTTCCTGTAAGGAAACATGTTGCTAGTACAATTGGCACTAGTAAGGATGTGAAAGAATCTGGTGTTGGGAGAGATGAGCTGAGAGAGGTTCTTGATCGTGCTATAGAGAGAATGAATGTAGCAGAAGATAAGACTGATAATTTACAAAGGAGACTGGAAGAAAGGGCTAGAGTAGAATCTGATGTGGTGAGACGGATTGTTCATGAAGGAGATGGTGTGTTTGCACATGAGATGCAGGGAGATTGCTTTGTTAGATTCAAAAAATTTAAACCCTGTCTTTTAGAGGATATATAAATCCTATTGATGCTGAATAATGGATTAAACATGTTGAGAAATTTTTTGATCTCTTACCAATGACAAATAAGCAAAAGGTTGTTTTTGCTTCATTTAAGTTAGAATGTGAGGCTTCTCAATGGTGGGAGGATATTTTGCCTAAATTGAGTACTGATGTAGATCAACACTTAACATAGAGTAGGCTTAAGAAGGTGTTCTTTGCGAAGTATTTTTCGAATACTTTTAGAGCACAACAAGAGAGAGATTTTATTCATTTGAGGCATAACGCTTTGTTTGTGGTTGAGTATGATAGTAGATTTATAGTTTTGTAAAGATTTGTACATAAGTTAATAAATATAAAGGAGAGGAAATGTAAGAGATTTTTAAATGGGTTATACTATAAGATTCGATTTAAACTCTTTTATATGAGTATTTTTTTTTTTGGATAACGGACCATTACGACCGCTCCCACAATCCTTGCCCTAGGACCCTGTAGAGGATGTAAATCGCAGGATGTGCAGCGTAGTGGCAGGACTCGAACCCGAGACCTTACGGGATCACCGCCATCTCGAATGCCGAACTTACCACTGCGCCATATGCCCTGGGGGCGTTTTATATGAGTATTTTTTGTTATTATAAAAACTTTACTCCTTGCATTTTAATTGTAGATTGAAATAAAATATTTTATTTATATATTCAAATTGACCGAAAATATGTTATTCGTTTTTTTTTTTTTTCTTGTTGGAGATGGTTGTTTTCTTATGTGAACAAAAAATACAAAAATTTTAACTTATATTGTTAAAATCTTATTAATTTGACTTACGAATTAAAAATATTTAGTTATTATATTAATTATTAAATAATAGTTAACTTATAATTAAGAAATATTTAATTATTTTATTATAAATTAAATTATAACTGAGTTATACTTTCAAAATTATTTATTAAACTAATTATAAAATCACTTTAAAATAATAATTATAAGTTTAATTATTTATTATATAATTATTAGATTATTAAAATTTAACAGAATAATATGTATTGATTTTTATTTTAATAAGTTTATGCTATTTATTTAAAATAATTAAGCGAAAATCATATGTCAAAAAAATTAAGGGACTTATTTTATTTTATAAGAAATGGACATATAATATATAAATTTATAAGTTCGGTAAAATAATTTTTCTATTTTAAAAGGTTTTAAAAAATTATTTAATCAAAATTAGGTTGAGAAATCAATATGACAAACAAAGAACAGACTTAAATACCTATTTTAACAGTATTAAACTGATTTCAAGACCCTTTTACTAAACACATTACACCTTATTTAAAATTTTAGCACTTATAATCCAAATTCTAAACTGCTATTTTAAAAACCCGCTTTAAGCACCGGATTATAATCCAATATTGAATAAAGCTATAAGCTCCTTTCTCAAGTAATCCAAATGGGCTTAGTTAATCAAGCATATCAAATTTCTACCATATGATTTTTATTTTATCTCTCTGATACACAGAAAATCCTTAATTTCAAGCATGAAAAAGAAAGTTAGAGTAGTTTTATCAGTGACTACTGGTTGTAACCTTATAGTAGACATAGTTGTCAAACTGATAATCGAATCGTAAATCGAAATCTCGATTTTGTGAATCGAAAATCAAAATCGAGAATCGAATCGTAAGATTCGATATTAATTCTTAAAATCAATTTAAATTGGCATGAATACATATAAAACAAACAATATACATTAAAAGTGAAATATTTTAACATATATTAAATGATAATGTGGCCATTAGAAAAACACTTGTCTACCATAGCCTACTCTAATTAATATATTATAGTCACATAATAGTAATTTGCTAAAAACTAATGTAACACAATATAATAAATAATAAAATAATAGTATTATTATACTTAATATCATTATAGATTGAAATAAAAAAAAATATGAATGTTATATGGACTTGTTTGTTTCATAAAAAAAAGTATTAGAATCTTAAATTTTTATATTAACATATGAAAGAAAAAACTAATGAACTATGTTTATTTTAACTCTAAACATCTTATATTAAACTTTTTTTCTATAAATTTTTTTTAGAAAAAATTGTAAGTTTTATTTATTCGGGTGAATAGTACGAAGTGAAACAAATCGTATTGAATCGTAAATTAGACACTGATTTATGATTAACTTAAATTCAACATTAAATCATGAATCGTAAGATTATGATAACTATGATTATATATCATATGGAAGTACATTATTCACCATGTCAAAGATGTGTAATTATAACCCCATCATCAAAGAATGAAAGTTTCAAAAAAGATTAATTATTGAACCAATAATTTCATACAGCAGAATGCAGAAACTTCTAACGAGGGAACAAGGATATTAATGGTAGGTATCCAAAAGCTAAATGGAAGTCGAGCACGTACAAAATTATTGCAAGATAACTCACACATAATTCTGGAACAAAATCATTTGCTGCAACATATTCCAAATCATCCATTATAAAGGATAGCGTAATTTCACTATCGAATATGATACTTGTTGGGTCAGATATTGATAGCAATTATCTCGTGACAAATGTTTAAATTGGAGTTAAGTTACAATCGAAACGTGCGCTCTTGTATTGCTATGCAATTTAAATGATTTGAATTACACTCTTACTATAAACTATAGCTTTTGACGTAGTTATAAACGCTCGATCTTGACAATTGATTACATAGCTATAGTACACCCTGAAAATGTGAGACAAATTTTAACACTATATCTATATGAGAAATTAATGCATAACTGTGTAGGCTGACACTTCAAAATTAGCAATGTTATTTGGGTTATTCAAGGCCAAAGAAGATACAAGAGTACCAGAGTCCTTTGCAGTTCAGTCAATGACCAACAGCCATTGCACACAACACTCAAGGGACTACATCACTGAATTTTCTCTTTGGAGCTAACATTGAGGCACCGACATATCCAGATACACAAGAAATGTTGAACATGAAAACATATCTTCAGAAAAACTTAATTAGTCTATTTTGATCTCTGTATATAACGTGGTTGTCATTTGTCTCCCCCATTATAGCCATTAGGTTTTAGTTCATTACTTTCACCATCACCATGGGCATGAGGGAAAAGAAAATATAAGGAGATTAGGGGATAAAGAAGAGAATATTCAGGCTCAGCAGCTTAACTTTCTCATAGAAAAGTTTACAACAATTCAGATCACCTGCTCTTATTGCGATCAACCAGAACAGTAAGTGATATAATACTGAAGGAAATAGCAGAAACATTAAATTATGTCATTCTTTACCTCAAAAAGAGCGAGGAAATTATCAGATGTAACATCCAACGGACAGTCATACATACACTTGAAAACACTCAAAAAAGTTTCCAGGTTCCACTGGATTGAAATCCAGTCAAGACATGACTTGCTGCAAGAAATATAAGAAATTCAGCAAGCGGCCACTAAGTAGAAAAATTATGCAGTTAAAAAGATTATAACACATCTTCAGATAGAAAATTACCGCAAAATACTTTATCCACACCATGCATTCAATCCAACTGAAGACTAATTTTAAATAAAAAGAAGGAAATCCAAATGCACCTTAAGCTCCATTGGTTGCCCAAAAATGGTTTCAACTGAAAGATTTATACTACTCTAAAAACTCCACTATGATCAAGCTTCTTAATTGGATGTGCTTTATTCGTAGTTGTTTTCCATTCTATCCTCCATTTTCTCAGCTACCAAACAGAATATTAGTCAAAACACATTAATATAGTATTTTATCATCCTCCAACAACTGGTGCAAATTGATCGATTAACACCTCTTAAACTGTAAATAGCACAAAGCTGATATTGAATACCATAAGCTTCAACTAATATTCCAATTAAAAAATCTACAAATAATCAGCATCAAGCAAAACCGTAACCAAGTTACCATGATTAATTGATTAATGTTCAAATTCACCTAAAGCTTCCACTGAGGAGGCCATGAAAATACGAAGATTTTTCTATGAGCCTGTAAAATAAAATTAAGTAAAAAAGTTTTATCATAGGGAGGGGAAAAAAGAAGTTAAACCTCCTTTCAATTTTATTGAAAAGAATTTGAAAGTAATGCTCACTTGCCTGTATCGATAAGCTTGAACTCTAGCTGTTTGGTAACGAAGAATTTTAGGCAAATGGATATCCGTAGTTGAAAAAAGGAATTCCTTATTTGTGATATCTGCATCGATCGGATAACGAAGTCATCGAATGAACTTGACGCCATTGAAACTGTGCGATCAGTTAGGTCCTGTTTGTTCTATGAGAAAAGTGCAAGAAAATCCAGAGGAAACATTAAAATATGAATTTGAATGCTTTCGGTCTTTTCCGACCTCCCAGAGCGTGCTACTAACCGTCCATTTAATTACTTACTCCACAAAACTATTATCCTCCTTCTAAAATGAAATAAACTACTTTATTCATTTTATTTGTAATTTTTTTTTTTAATTCTGGTAAAATTTGTTATAAATTTATTCAATTAATTTTAAATTTTGAATTTTATTAACTTTTTAAACATAAAAAATCACAAATTTTCATAAAATTTGTTTATTTTAAACATATAAAAAAATTTATTTTTGTAAGATAAAAATGATATAATGAGACGATGATATTTCTATTGATAAAATGCGTTGTCTTTTGTCGAAAGAAAAAAAAATAAATATATCATTTTAAATTTAATAATAAAAAATAACAAAAACACTAACACATTAAAAGATTCACTTTTATACTAATATTAATTATTAAAAATCATGAAAAAAAAATGATCGTAATTTCCCTTGTAGTTGCCCTTAAAAATGAGCCAAGATAATATTTCAAGTTACAAAAGACAACATTACATTTTTCTATTATATACAGAGGACATTACATTTTGTTTAGAAGGAGAAGAAAAAAAGTATAGAACTTGATGGGATGTTCAAAGAGTACAAAAATAAATTTCTCTAATGTTTTAATTGTAAAATTTTATCTTCTTCTTCTTAAATTTTTATTATTATTTTTTTTTTAAAGAAAGTTAGAAAAGAACTAAGAGCTGCAATATGAGACACAAAGACATGGTGATGGATCAGCGTAAATCTAAGTTGAAGAAGACATGCCATCCTCTTTGCCCACAACGGTTTTTAGTCCATTGAAATTCAAAATGCTCGTCATCATCTACCACAACATTATCCATCTTTTCAACGCTGATACGAAACATTTGGTGTTGACAGAAAGTTTTGACGTGGTGAAAGATCAGCATAAATCCACGTAGAAGAAGAAATGCCATCAACTTTGTCCACAAGTTGTTTTTAGTACAATGAAATTCAAAGTGCTCGTCATCATCTACCATCATGTTTTAGCACTGATTCGAAAACATGACATTTTTTTCCAACTACTCCAATGATAATTCTTTAAAATTTTATTAGTAATACATAACAACTCCATTAGTAATCCGAAGGAAAAAATTGACCATTTTCCACTTGGTAACCATGAGATGTCAAACTTTTGTACCCCAATTTTGTTTCTTTATGTTTTTTTTATTTCGATTCTCATTCTCCCAAATTGGATTGGCTGAATTGTTTGAGTTTTCTGCATAAATAGTTCGGGTGGGAGCATAGCATTTCTAGTTAGCTAGCAGCACTTCTAGTTAAAAATCAAGCACAGGGAAAGGATAAATATATATTTCCTGCTGCAACATGCATCATTTGCTAAGTGGGATATTGATGTCGGCACAGTACATTGGGCAAAGAAAGGCATCTCAAAGTGAAAAATCCTGTGACAGCCTTAACACAATATTTCCCATCGAATTTACATTATAAGCTAAACATTAGTTACTACAGGAAAGGAGAGGGAAGCCTTTGTTGAATGGTGGTACAACTCACCAGGCTCTCTCTCTCTCTCTCTCTCTCCCAAGAAGTATAGTTTTTAGCTAAAACAACTCAAATTCAAGGTGCTCTCCCGTAGTTTTACATTCCAAATACTTGCTTTCGTTTTCCTGGGAGACCATATTTGAAACTCCAAATTCATAAAACTCAGGTAGTTCTGGGGGAATGGCACAACGAATTAGTGCCCAATTCAAACCTTCAAAGAATGGATGCTGCTTGATCTCTGCAGCCCCTTTCTCGAATCCCACCCGATTCTCAGGCTCCTTCACCAAGAGCCCTCTGATAAGATCCCTTGCCTGAAAACTAACAAGTGGGCTATCGGGGAACTTGAGGCTCTGCAAGACCACGTTGACTAATGTTTCTTCATTCCCAGAACCTTTAAATGGTGTTTTACCATATAAAAGCTCATAAAGGAAGATACCAAATGTCCACCAATCAACTGCAGCTCCATGACCCTCTCCTTTGATGATTTCAGGAGCCAGGTATTCATGGGTCCCAACAAAAGAATTAGATCGTGCATCAGTGGGCTCAGCCACAAGTTGTGGCAATAATCTGACCTTGGCTGCAAGGTCAGCTTTTAATTTCCTGGTTTTTGCAGCGGAAGGTAAGAACCTAGGACTGAAGCATGGGACTTGACAGGATGGTTCGATACAGAAAGGCTCTATGCAGCTGGACTCTGTGCATGGACCAGAAATCTTTGCAGGATCCCCATCGGATGATGATTTCAGGAGAGTTGGACTTACAGTGCATCTGAGTGACAGGTCAAAATCTGTGAGCATAATGTGGCCATCTTCCCGGACCAGAATGTTTTCCGGTTTTAAATCCCGATAAATAACTCCAAGCATATGCAAGTATTCCAAAGCAAGGAGGACTTCAGCAACATAAAACCTGCAGATACAGAAGTTTATGACTATTTTAAAGATATGTAAATAAACAAAATGGATATCTAAGCAAAAAGACGAGTCATCAATCATGAGAAAATACCATTAAAAGCTTAACTTCTCTCACATCAGACTTCAGCTCCTATCGTAATGAAGGACAGAAAACTGAACGACATTCAACTATTCAAACCCTTGAGAGCTACTATGCACACCCGTAATTGTCCCCCAGAAACACAAAGTAGTTTGAATTGGAAAACAATCAAGTGTGAGGGGGGGGGGGGGGGGGGGGGGCGCACACCATGATAAGACATGAGCCACAAGTTTATCTAACAGACTACGACCCTCAATAGAGTATATGCCATCGAGTAATTAGATTTAGGAATTTTGTAAAATTAGTTTAGGCACCTCTTTTTCGAATGCAGCTATGATTTAAGAAATTACATATGGTGATTGTGAAACTGAAGGCTACGGGCACGGTATGTGTCGGAGATGTCAATATTAGGAATGGTAGAGTGGTGGAGATAGCAAGAATTGGCTGTATGATGATGCTAGTCATGCATATTGTAGTAAACAGCTGATATTGGTGCTGTCGATGTCCTAACAGCAAATTTTGCTTCTTGACAAAGCGCACAGCAGTGCCAGGTTATTAGCAAGATACAATGCAGCAGGAACGAGGCATTTCCGGGAGAACTTACATGCTAGCCTTTTCTTTTTCTAAAAAATGGTCATTCTCCAAACCCCCAGAAATCTGAACTATGGCCCCCCAGGTTCTGGCACATTAATATAAAGAGTACAGCTAAGAAAACTGATTCTTTCTTGCTCTGCACAAAAGGGACCAGACACTACGTTCAAGATATTGTCAGAAAGACAAATGAAAATATTTTCTGTATGTTAGAAGAGTTATACTGGTCTAAATCTTTGCTAAACTAATGCTATATCTCATGATTTTAACCACTAAGGTAACAAAATAATGCCAAAATAAATTTTCATATTTTCGACCTTCAAACTGCAAGAATAATGAATAATATCTGGAAGACCAAAATCCAGTGCATTTACAAGACAAATAAAGTTGTGTGCGTAACAAATTTGAATTTGTTAGGTTTTTATACTGTTTTCAATATACATGTATTAGTTCATTACTACGTGCATACGTATGTCGCATGCGTGTGTGACCACAAGCCAGTATACTAAATGCAAAAACTGAGACGAATTGACCTTCCATCTTACCTTGCTGCTGGTTCAGGAAAACTCCTGTCAGGCTGCTTCTGCCGAAGGACATGCAGATCTCCACCCGGACAATACTCCATAACTAAGCATGATAAGTTATCCGACATGAATTGAGCATATAGCGTAGGCAGAAAGGGATGATCTAACATTCTAAGTATTTCTCTTTCTGTTTGCACCCTTGGCATCTTCTTCCTTCTTGCCAAGAATTCATTGTCCATGACCTTTATAGCGAACAGGCAGTTCGTACCTATCAGCTCAGCGAGATATACAGTCCCGATATCTCCACAACCAAGCTTCTTTAAAAGATTGAAGTTTCTCAACCCTAAGACTCCATGCTGCATCTTAATATGGCGGATCGCTTCCCACCTCACATCCTTTGACATGTGAGGTCTATTTCCATAACTAGACCCACTCAAATTACTCTCATCACTTATGCTTGTACTACTGCTATACTCCCCAACGCTACTTTTCGAGCTTTGGGAAAATTCACCCTTTTCCTTTGGTTTTGGGCTCTTCTTTACGTCCTCAACTGCCATGTTTCTGTTACAGGTATTCGGAGAATAGCCTGGTTTCCTTACACCAGAATTCACATTGCCTGAGCTAACTTCAGCACTATGACTGATTGAGTTGTATGCATGAGAATCTTGATTGACTTCTATACTAGCATTTTTCAATGAACAGTGGCACCTCTGGCAGACCAGTTGACTTGTACTAGGATCCAAGACGCCATTAACTTCATCATATGTATTAGCTGGGTACGCAGTAGAAGTTGAACCCTGCTTAATTTTCTTTTTAACCGAACCCTTATTCCGGACCACTGGTTTGGCTACACGTGGCACATTTATTGTTAACTTGCCTACCCTGTTGCTGTTGATTGAGCTTGAAGAAGGTACAGTATGCAACCTGCCTTTCCGCCCAGACTTTGGAACTGCTGCTTTATTTGCTAATTTGGTAGACAGAGGAACATTTTTGTCTGACACCTTATCATCAGTATCAGAATGAGATACAGAACGTTCAGGTTTCTTGTCTTTCTGCAACATCTCCATTTTCAATTCTTGATTTCGAACTTTTCTTGATGCAGAAACAATAGCATTTGGCATAGGTGTGGTCCCAGTACCATATTGTGTTGCTGTAACAACAAATCGAGGAGAAGAATGAGCACTTTGGTTTGATGACTTTTTGGGTTGAAGCTGCTGAGGCATCTTCTCAGAAGAACTTGGTTTACTTTCTTCTGGCACCAAAGATATTTCAACCATACTACCCTTACCTTCATCTAAAGGGTTCCCAGATCCACTAGTGGATTCAACCACAACCGAATTGTACAAATTCTTTATCCTTCCAGCTTCTGAGATCCCTGGAGAGGCAGTAGATTTTGATAACCATTTCATAGCAGCCATTTCTGATGCCTTAGAAATGCAAAGATCCCTCAATGCCTGCTTCAGAGAAACGGGTTCAGAGGTCCCAATACCTGGTGAACGAGGCATGCCAACAGCAATTGGCTTTTTCAAAGCATTCCTCCTCAAAGGGCTTGGGATTGGGCTTGTGCTTGTGCTTGTGCTTGTGCCAACTTGGTGTGAAGGACCCAAACTCTTGGAGGATGTTTTAAGATTGATAGACTCAAACAGCTGATTAATATCATCTTCTAGAGAATCCTTGTATCCCCATTTTAGCACAGGAAGCTTTCGATCTTTGTCACCTAGACTTTTTCCAGAATTTGGACGAGAGTTTCTTCTAGAATATTTAACTGAACTCAGCTCTTCCCTTGCTTCAACAATTTCACAAGTACCAGCAAATGAACCCATTACTATGGTTATTCACAGTGTGTTAATTGCTTGAACACAGCTGAAAGAAAGAGGGAATATAGCTCAGCTAGTTTATACTAATCCAAATATCCGGAATTCCAGATGCAATAACCTCCAAGCATGAAAATCAAGACACAATTACTCTACACCTATCTCTGATTATTTAGGTTTAAAGCTTGACTGATCTGTCAACTCCTTTCACTCACTCCAAAATGCAAAATCCAAACCCTGAAATGATCACGAAAATGTGAATAATGTCAGCCAACTACAAGTAAGCATAAAGTCAAAACCTTTAAACAATCACCAGACTGTTAAATCATCACAAAGTTGAAATACCAGTCCACAACAGAAAGTGCTCTAACTCACCATAGGCGAAAAAATTCACATTAAAAGAATGCTTTTAATTAAAATACTAAGCGATAAAAGTTTGCTTAGCATGTAGAGTGATCGAATTCCATGAACACTAATAATGACCCAATTGCGAATCTGCTTGAATTTGTCAAAAAGTTTTAACAGGTGATTGAATCTTGTATCAGATAACATATGTAACACTACAACAGTAACTTCACGACTGAATTAGAATTTAGTGGGACTGGAAACCAAATTCATTTTACGATAAATGCCTATTTAGAAGTCAACCTCATAATTAATATAGAAGGGCATGCTAGTTATCTGTAATCTACAACCGCACCAATTACTGCTACACATGATTTATTTATTTTTTGGAACCACAGAGCTATCTTCAAGCCGAAACAAGATGGTAAATAAAATGAAGAAACTACTTTAAAGTACACATCTTTATCGTATCCATTTCATTTTTTGCTCAAATTTTTTTTTATGATCGTACGCAATAAAGAGTTGTTCCACCTTGAACCTAGAATAACTAAAAACAAAAAGAACTGCGGATCAAGCAAGCAAGCAATAACAGAGGGAAAAGGGGAAGAACAGAAGAAAAAAAAATGCGAACTTATCAATGATAATGAAAATTACAACTTCGTATATTCTTGCATGAACGATAATCCAAAAGGAATCAAAGCTCCAAGGCAGAACTCAAAACAGAAGATCCAATATCCAAACATATGTGTATAAAGCAGCAAAAGTAAAGTGAGATCGAGATAGAAACGGTACCTGGAAGGAACTGCAAGGTGGGGCACATTGAGGCAAAAGATTTAGCACTCAAAAATGTGTAGAATGAGAGATGAAATCAGACTCTGAGACTGCAAAACCCTATGAACAAAAGAGGGTTTGTGTGTGTGAGAGAGAGAGGGAGAGAGAGAGGGGGGAGGGGGGAGGTGAAGGGGTACTTCAACTACTGCTGTTCCTCTTTTTCCATTATGGCCCTGATTAGTTTGAAGATCAGGGTCCTACCATTTATGTTGTGGGTCTAATATGTATGGGAAAAAAACACGGAAGTAGATGTAGACTGTTGACATGTAGATTATTTTTAAATAATAGGAGTAGTTTATCACTTCTCTTTAGGAAAACATGAAAAGAAAAGGGGAAAAAAACAGAGATGCAATGTACGGTAATTCTTTTTACTGAACCAAGATGTAAATTGAGCCATTACCAAGTTTTACCTGAATACAAAAATTTGCTTCAGAAATACAAGGGTAGTATGTTTTTTTTTTTTTTTTTTTTTTTTTTTAAAGATTACAACTTTCATCTCACAATAAAGTAGTGATATAATAGATCCGATTTCGTGAAAGTTATCATGAATTCAGTTATGTAAAAATTATCACGAAATCGAAAAAATTCATTAGTAATTACAGAAAAATTGAATAGCAACTTCAGTATTTAGATTTTTTATATTTAAAATATTTTGAAATAATTACTGTTTAATTTCTCTGTGATTATTAGTAGATTTTTTCGATTTCATGATAACTTTCACAAAACTAAATCCTTGAAATCACCAACCCTCGCACTAATTTTTTACTTTTTACAAAAGCTTTAAATTGTTCATTTTGATAGTATAAACTTAAAATTAAATAAAACAAATGTTTATAAATTTTTAAAAAAATACTTTTAATATAAATAGCATTAATCTATTTTAAATTTTAATTATTGTAACTACATTTAAAATTTAACATATTAAATTTTATAATAAATAAAAAATTTAAAGCATTCGAAGATAAATATAAAATAACTGGAGAAGGCAGTACAAAAACAAAGACGGTAATTGTAGTGCTCTGCAATTGTCGTCAAATTAGGAGCACAACCAAGTGATATTTTGGTTGTTGCCATCCGCCGACTTAAGATAAAGCAGAGCGGAAAAAAACAAAGGGTTAATGGTTCCAATTTAATATTGAAATGTGAAGATACTTTATTTTTTGCAAAGGTTTTTTTTTATCAAAATAATGTATAATTTAGAAAATATATATATAGAGAGAGAGAGTTTTAGTCAACAAATTTTTTTTTTCAGTTTGTGAAATTAATTTATAAATTTTTATAAGATTCGCAGCAAGCTAATTTAATTCCAAAATGAATTCATTTACAAATATATTCCATAAAATTTATAAAAAAAATTTGTTTCAAATATACTTTAAGAGTATGTTTGGAACCTAAATGAAAATGAATTTCATTTCATTTTCAAATTAATTGAAAATTGACTTTATTTTTTAAATTAATTGAAATTAATTTTTATGTTTGCCTTTTTTATTTTAAATTGTAATTTTTTTTTAATTATCATATTTAAAATGTTTAAAATAAATGAAAAACTCAAAAGAGAGAAAAATGGGGAGAGAAAAAAAAAAGTATTTTGGTCAATATAACTTTTTACTCTTCATTTTGTATAATTTATTTGTAAAGTCTATCAATTTTGATAAAATTTGCAACAAGTTAACTCAATTCCATAATAAATTCGTTTCGAAATGAATGTCAAAGTTTTTTTTTTCAAATATAACAACTATAGAATTTAAAATAAATTTTATAAAAAACTATAAAATTCATTTATTCCAAACAGAATATAAAATTTGTTACATGAAGCATGGCCGAAAAGAAAGAAAAAAAAATAAGCAAAAGAAAGAAGAATGAAGCATGGCCCGTTAATACGAGCAATTAGGTCTTGATTTAGTAGTTTAAGGTTAAGACCTTTGAGACTTTAAGATATTGAGTTCAATTTTCACATTGTGTAAATTATTCGTTCAATCATATGTCGATTATTTCTCTTATTCTAAGTGAATTATGATCCAACATTGGAAACAAAAATCTTATTTTTTGGTAACTGAGGAGCCGATTTGAACCTCAACCATCTCTGATAGGTATGTCCCCCACACTCCTCGCACAAAAAAAGTTGACTATTTAATTAAATAGCCATGTAGTGATTACAAGTGAACATGTGCTTTAAAAGAGTAAGATCTTAACAGTGAAGCGTGTTAATGTCTCGCTAGCTCTTCATTAATCATAACCAAACAAACGTTAAATCCGTGTAACGTAAATTTTTTGCCATTAATTATGAGTTTATCTCAAATCTATGAAATTTGGTCGGTAATGTTTATGAAATGGTTTATACTTTTTATAAATAAAAATTAAGTTAAACACTTTAAAAATAGTTTATATATGAAATAATTTTTATTTTCAAAATTTTGAATTTCCATGAGAAAACTTGTTTTCGCAATTGTTTTGTCAAATATTAAATAGTTTAAAGTTTTATTGTTGTTTTACAATAAATCATTCCAAAAATCATATATTAAACCATAAATTGTTTCTATTGTTATACCAAACGGAAGCAAAATTAAGATACATTTTATGATTGCGATGATTGTTTATTGATTATTGCTTTGAGTCTAAACATTTAGATGTCTTAAAATCTTGAAATTAAATCCTTATGTACCATAATACCAACATACCTTTATAGGTTAAAAATAAACTATAATTGGGATCGAATTCATGATATGCATCCGTAAAAAAATGTATCCGTTAACCTAAGTTAAAAAAAAAAAATATTTTTCTTTTTTAAAAAAATAAGTACTTAATATTCACACTTTATGAATATTTATTTCTCATCAACTTTCAAAATCATTACACCACTCCATTAAAAATCGATAGAAAAAATTTAGCGGATGGACCACCATAGTTGCACCATTGAGCCACATGGCTGGCCGGCTTGAACCTAACATTAGCAGTGGATCATAAATCATAACCATCTTTAGTTTTAAGGGCCAACCACATTGCAACTATTTGAGATTCATTATTCAATGGATCCCCCACACTAATGTAGCTATATTTGTTAGCAATTAATAAATGATAACTACAGATTTCAGACTTCAATAATTGTGAACGACATTGTCAGTGTAAGTAGGATTTTACTGTGTACTGCATCAGCTTGGGACACACAATTCTTTTGGCTTCTTCCATGCACCTTCTAAATGCATGAAAAGTTCTACTACTACACTAACTTTTTTGAAGAGGGCAAAATTCTATTTTGAAATTCAAATTAAATCTTACATCAAACAATTTCCTGCCAGAAGTTCTCTGTTCGGAAAAATTTTCTCCATAATAACACAAATAAATTTTTAAAGGTAAAATAATAATTTTATAATATAGACAGAGTAACCAGTTTACTATCAACACGTGATAAAAAAAGACGACGGTAATTTCACACCAAATTATTCGATTGGATTTACTCTAACGCACTATAAAAAGGGTTTTCACAAATTGAAAGGTACATTTCAACCCTTATATGCAAAGTTTTCTATTCAATTTGGTTTTTTATATTTTCAAAAACTTCATTCTAATTTAAGTATCGAAGAGTCCCGGTAATAACATCTTTTCGATCCTCCAACGATTTTTAAGTTTTTCTCGTTTTGTGTGTGCAGGTATTGCTCCCTGACCGATCAGATTCTCGACAGGTTTTCGACATCAACAATACGATACAAAACGATTGGTGATACCATTAGCTCGATTTCGTGAGAGTTACTGTAGAATTGAGAAAGTCTACTAGTAATTACAATAAAATTTAACAATAACTTTGATATTTAAATTTTTTGAAACAATTACTGTTCAATTTTTTTTTATAAATATTAGTAAAATTTTTCAATTATATGATAACTCTCACGAAACTGAATCCGTGAAATTAATCCAGCAAAAAACACCATAACATTAAATTTTCCCTATGTTAGCTTTAAACTAAATCCTCTCGTTGCATTATTCCGTATTTTGCAATGTATTCTTTTGAAGTAGTAGCTGTTTTCTTTTTAAGTTTTTTTTAACTACGCAGTTCTTTTTTAGTCGATCGAAAGAAATGAAGCCCATGTTGTCCTTCAGTCGCCCATGCCGGCATATATGAGCGAGCATTAAAAATATAAAGCAAGCAGGAGAATTCTTTGGCCAAAAAAGAAAGGTGAAGTAATTTTTTTGTTTTATATTCACATCTATACACATGGAACACAGATTAACAGGACAACTGGACATTGATAAAAAGGATACATGGAGAAATTGGATTGTTTTATATATAATAAAAATAAAAAAAGGAAAAAAAAAAATTAGACTAAGTGTTCGGATCCAAGGAGTAGATATTTATATAATAAATAGAATAAAAATAAAATAAGGGAACCATCATTCTCACATGGTATGCCACCTCCCTAGAAAGGGATGGCTGGTGTTTGTCTTGACCCTTAAGCTAAGGTATAAAATTTGGTCAGAAAGATGACTACTCTTCATTATTTTTGGAGTAGGTAAGTTTTATTTTGTTTTGTTTTTCTCTCCACTAGCCAAACCAGCCAACTGTTTTCCTCGTCGGTCCTTTTGATTTTTCTCAAACGTGTAAAATACACCATAAAAGCTAGGGTGGTTCTATTGTAAGAACAAAAAATTGTCAAGGTCAAAACAGATTTTTTCGAATGGACATTCAATCAATTGTGTAGCGGTGTTTATACAGTCGGTTCCGTCGGTATAAATAGGTTAAAAGAATTAAAAGATTTTTTTTATATAAAATATTTTGTTTCGATTCTATCAATTTTATTAATATATTTTTATTTTTTTCAATCGATTTAAAATCGATCGATTTAGATTAAATTTTTTGTAAACTGAATATTAAAAATATATTATTTAACATAAAGTTATAATTATTAATAATTTAATAATATATAATATGAGTTAAATTTTTTATATGTATTTATAATTATTGAGAAAAAGAAGAGAGATAATTGCCCCATAAAAAAAGGAAGAGAAAAAATATTTTCAAAAGATTTTAAATGCAAGGGTAATTTTATCAAAAAAAATGCTTTGACATTAACAATTTCTGTTCTGGTAATATCGCCATGCTAAAATCTAATATATATATATATATATATATATATATATATATATATATATATATATACCCAAAACAATTCTAAGGTGCTTCTACATCTCAATGTCTATACAAATGTACCATAACAAGTAAATAAACACCGATAAAGTTTTGATTCAGTAGTTAAGATTAAGAACTCAATTTAATTTTTATTATTCGTTCGATTTATATAACTGCTTTTTTATAAATAAATTATGATAATATTGTTAGTTTTTGTATTAAATAATAAAATAATATGAACTTAATTACATTTAAATCAATCATTATATTATTTATACAAAATTCATTCAATAAAAATAAATAAATGTGGCCAAAAGAGTTCTGTTTGTTTCCATTATTATATATGGTTGCCTTTGTCCCTGCACTGCATCTTCACATTGTTCAAATTAAATTTTCATGCTGTACGTGGTCCCGTATACTTTTCATGAAATTAAAACTCCAAATGCATGGATTGAATTCGCTTATATGGATATCAATGGATCGATCAACACTATTGTATGATTTTTTTCGGACGAAATATATACAAAATTTAAAATTAATAACTTAATAGTGGTAGTTCACGTTGATAAAGTTTTGTTTTAATGGTTAAAATTGAAGTTTTGATATTACAAAGTCTCACGTTCGATGTCCATAATATATGAGATTTTTATCCTATTATATATTAATTTTTTTTACACTTTAAATGGACTATACTTAAAATAGTTATTTTTGTATGGATAAATTTAATAAAAATATATATTTTTTTAAATGATGGTAGTTCATATATATGGCTCATGGTAGTGGTGTTACGCCAAGAAGTGACTGCATCGGGGATTTACACTAGTGAAATCTTGACTAATACTTTTTGAAGCTTCATTAATAATAACAATAGCTATATATGTTAAATATTATTAATAAAATTTCTAAAATTTATCAATTAAGTTTTCAACTGAAAATCTCCAGCAAAGAATTCCTCTCAATTGACTAACACTAAAGTTTATAAATCCATAATGAAAACTTAGGTTGGAGAAGATAATGGGTGGTTATAACAATGATGGGCGTTATTATTAACTTTCATACAATTATTGAAATCAAATCATGGTTTTTTTTTGTACTTTTTATTTTATATTTCATATAAAAAATAAAACAATTAATTACCATGCCCTTATTTAAAAAAACAATAATTAATGTGTGTGAAAAATTGTTATGTTTATTGGAACAGAGAAAACTGTACATCAAAATACCTAAACTTTAAAAATTCTTCCTACCTAACACTTCATGCTTCCAAGTAAATCATCAAAAAATTTAAATTTATAAAAATATTTTACGTTTGATTGTTTAAAATTAAAGTTGGAGTAGAGTCACATTTTTTTTAACGTAAAAATAGTTTAAAATAACTTTAATTTTAATTTCAAAATTTCAATTCTAAACAAACACACCTAACGTTAAATGAAAGAGAAAAATTAAGGAAAACACTTTGGTTCTTAAAATTCTTAGAAAAAAAAAATTAAAATTTATAGAATAAGGTGATTCGCACAACTCATCATTGATTTGGTTACTTCCACACCAATTTAAAATGAATTTGATTTTGAATATCAATTCAAAACATCGCTTAGGTTTTTAAATCAAATCAAATGGAGCAATTTTGGCAACTATGGAAGGTAGGAACATACCCCACACAAACACGCATAAGTAGGATAAGCATTTGACCTAATCCTATATACCTATATATGCTTGCATTAGGAAGGAGCTTTAAGTTGGAGTTGTGGTCTTCCTTCTTGTGGAGAGGAAAAATATGATGCATTTTTTGTATTTTTCCAATGAAAGTGTGAATTTAAGAAACATATAAGTTGTGGGTGGTTAGTGAAACTATTTCCAATCAAGTGTGAATTTAAATTTGAGTAATACTTTGCTCTATATTAGTGTGGAGTAACTTCTTATTCGCTGACGTGGTAACTTGACATTGAGTCATGTATTATAAAATCATATGTAAATTTTTTATTTAAATAATAATAAATAAATCAAATATTTTATTATATAATTTGGACACAATTCTTTTTAAAACATTGCTCAATGTGAAGTGACCACATAAGTGAATGGGATAAGATCCCTCCACATGAGTGTAGATCGTTTAAAGTATTAAAAAGTAAAGGTGAGTATGGTTCGATAACGGTAAAATTTGATAAACCATCACTACAATCAAAATTTTGGTTTATCTAAAACCATAATCATAAATCAAATCGTTTTTTCGATAACCAAACATTTAATTTGGTTTGATTATTGAAATTTCACGATTAACTAATAGTTAACCAAAAACTAAAATTTTACCAAATCAATAAAGATATATTAATCAAAACATAATATAATTTAAAATTTAATACATTATAATTTTAATTTTTAAAAAATGAGTTGACATTTTTTTCATTTATACTTGGGTTACACAACGAGAGGTAGTCATCTCTTATCTCTTATCCCTCTCCATCCCTAGTGTAAATTGGGTTTGATCTATGTTCTCTTGTGCAATGACAAGTGACTCTACCAATTAAGTTAGCTCATACTCACAATATAATCTCATTCAATCCATATTAAAGTTCTTAATTAGCACCATTCAATCTAATTCAAATACTTCAAAATAAATTATAAACTTTCAAATAAAAGACTTGGTAGTAGCTGCTAGGGTTGTTCGCACCAGAGTGAAGACTAAGGGAGTGAGGGGTAGTGAGACTGGGGTTAGATTGGGTAATTAAAATTTAAATTTTTTAAAATTTATAGTATGGGTATATTAGTTATGTTGTCGAGGGTGCATTGCATTTATTTGCACCCTCCAATAAATTATTGCCACATATACATATACCATTAATAATAAATATTTTATGTATATGGGCATATATATATATATATAATTTTTATTTGTTTCGGTTAAGTGATTAATCGGCATGCTTAAAAATCAATATCCATAACAAAAAATAAATAAATATAAACCAAATAATTTTTTTCAATAATTATGTTTTTAATTCAGATATAAAATGATTTCAATTCAATAATAATTATCGGTTATTTTTGCCAACCCTATTAAGAAGTGAATCAAGTGATCATCCACATTACTTTGGTGAGTGGTTTGTATGATAGGCAGTTAATTCTGTAGTCCTTTTTAGAACATTGTTCTTCTTGAAAAATTTTGGGTTATAGGACCAAAAGTCGATCAAGAGAATGGTGTTTGGGTTCTACGGTTCAAGAGATTGGCCCATCTTGAATAGCCCGAATGAAATTTTGAGTTTGATGGGCCAAAGCCTGTTTTCTTTGATCAACGCCTTTTGAATATCACGTGAAGGCACACGCTTGGTGTCATAGTGGATATGGTAGGGGCGACGGTTGACTCACAGGGCATATAGTGCAAAATTAAACGCGTGTAAATGTACGGTACACTTAAAAAGTGGATACCAATTCGTTGGATAGTTTGCCTCTTGCAATGGAGTAAGAAGGATTCTTCATGTGCCCAACAGGGATTAGGATCATTGCCATCATCGATTACGTCAGCATTCTTGAAATCCTGGAAGGATCCACGAGTTGAAACTTGAAATAGTGCTACCATTAAAAAGGCACATCGATCCATTATATATATATATATATATATATATATATAGGAAAATAACGCAATTCTAGAAAAAGCCTAAGTTTCACACTTGGAACCTTAGACTCAATTGGAAATACCATAAATTAATTGCTCTTTGACGGTCCCAGGGGTAGTTTTAGAATCTGTTCATGCTAAAAAAAAATGAAAAATAACAAGAACAAAAATTTTAATTCTCAATATCTAATTTTTTTTTATATTAAGTTATCTTATGATTTTGATAAAAAATGTTTAAAACAACTTTGTATTGAAAAATAAAGTTTTTAACTGTCCCCATTTAAAAAAACACTCATTGAAGTGATTCTCTTGCTTAAATGGTTTATATACAATAGTAAGGATATTATGGGCTGTTTGGTTTGGGGTACAAAGGTGGGATAGTATTAAATTAGTCTTACATGAACAGTTAATCTCATATTTGATTTGAGGGATTGATTGTTTACATGGAATTAAGGTGAGACAAAACGATCATAATCTCATGGATTCTATCCCACCCACCCTTTCGTACAGACCTAATCCCATTGGTTGAGACTAATTTTTTTTACAAATCATTTTACCCTTCCTATTTCTTATTCTTTACCCTCATCTTCTTCTTCCTTTCACCTTTTCTGGCAAGTTTCTGGCGAATTTCATATCCTTCTTTTCTTCCTTTCCATTATTTTTCGGCGAATTTCAGGCGGCACCATTCACACCAACAGTATCAGGAGGATCTCACGATCAGAACCCATAAGTTTCGTTAAGATCCACCACTGTTGTCGTCGGTCGTTGTTGTCGAAATGTCATTACATCAGAATCCGACCGCACCATCCGGTTCGGAATTCCTCGATCTATTCAAATCTAGTGTTCGTTCACCAAGATTTTGCCGAAAAATGGTCTAAAACCATCAAACCACCGCGACTTTCATCATCGACGATCTACTTTTTCGGTGACTTTTAGGTTGATCCATTGCCATCATTGAACTCGCTTTGAACCAGCGATCATAACCTTTGAAAGAAAATGGAGGAGGAAGAAAAGGAAGATAAAAGAGGACGAAGGCACTGTCGTGAAACATAGGAGGAAAAAAGGGAAAAATGAAGGCATACCATTGAGACATAAAAGCAAATTTTTGGACCGCAAAATTTTTTACTGACCAACTCTAACTCTAAACATTTAAAAGAATAAATAAGACGTCTTCACCATTCACCAACATCATAAAAAACTCAAGCAGAGAACCTTTGGATTTTAAATCAAATTTGGACATTCTTTCTAGCAAGGCTACGTTATATATATATATATATGATCAAAATAATGTAATTCTAGAAAAATCTAAAGTTTCACACTTGGCACCTTAGACTCAATTGGAAATACCATAAATTAATTGCTCTTTGACGGTCCCAAGGGGAGTTTTAGAATCTGTTCATGCTAAAAAAAAAGAAAAAAAAAAGAAGAAAAATAACAAGAACAAAAATTTTAATTCTCAATATCGAATGTTTTTTTATATTAAGTTATCTTATGATTTGATAAAAAATGTTTAAAACAACCTTGTACTGAAAAATAAAGTTTTTAACTGTCCCTATCTAAGAAAACACACATTGAAGTGATTCCCTTAGTTGAATGGTTTATATATACGATAGAAAGGATATCAGGGGCTGTTTAGTTTAGGGTACAAAGGTGGTATAAGACTAAATTAGTTCACATGAATAGTTAATTTCATATTTGATTTGAAGGATTGATTGTTCACATGGGATTAGGGTGGGACAAAACAATCCTAATCCCATGGATTCTGTCCCACCCACTCTTTGTACAGCCTAATCCCATCAGTTGAGACTAATTTTTTTTACAGATCATTTTACCATTCATCTTTCTTATTCTTTCCCCTCATATTCTTCTTCCTTTCACATTTTTCGGCAAGTTTCCGACAAATATCATATTCTTCTTTTCTCGGTGAATTTTAGGCGGCACCATTCACACCAACAACATCAGGAGGATCTCACGATCGGAACCCATAAGTTTCGTCAAGATTCATCACTGCTGTCGCTGGTCGTTTTCGTCGAAATGTCACTCCATTAGAATCCAATCGCACCATCCGGTTTGGAATTCCTCGATCTATTCAAATCTGGTGTTCATTCACCGAGATTCTGCCGAAAAAAGATCTAAAACCTTTAAACCACCGCGACCTTCACCATCAACAATCTACTTTTTCAGTGACTTTTAGGTTAAGCCATTGCCATCATTAAACTCGCATTGAACCGACGACTATAACCTTTGAAGGAAAATGGAGGAGGAAGAAAAGGAAGATAAATGAGGAAGAAGGCACTGTCGTGAAACATAGGAGGAAGAAGGAGAAAAATGAATGCATGCCATTGAGACATACAAGCAAAGTTTTGGACTCCAAAATTTTTCACCGACCAACTCTAACTCAAAACATTTAAAACAATAAACAAGATGTCTTCACCATTCACCAACATCATAAAAAACTTAAGCAGAGAACCTCTGGATTTTAAATCAAATTTGGACATTCTTTTTAGCAAGGCTATGTGTTATATATATATATATATATATAATCTAGTAGTTAATGAGCAAAATAAATAACAAATGCACAGTAACAAAAAACTCAATGTATTGATATTGAAACAATTCTGATATAAAGGATTTACAGGGTTAAAACCTCAAATTACCAAAATACAAACTCCTCGAGCTCATTATAGTATAGGGCAAGCCTTCAGTGCAGCCCTGGCTTAGATTGACTTAGAGACATACAAAGAAAAGCGATGAAGAAGAAGGAATTATAACTTGGTTAAGGTTCAATTACTCCAATTACGATTGGAAAGTAAATTTAGATAGATAATGATTGTCTGTTTGTTTTCTTATGATTAATTTTGATGCTATTTATACTCCTCTAGGCTTAGACAATTGTGTTGATATTTCTCAAGAGTCTCACACGTTTCCATTTCCTCACATTCTCTTGATTAAATGCACTGATCATGCCATGTGTCAAAATATTTACCTCCAGTATGTGAGTCGTATTTAATCAGGGTCACTTTTACCTTACCCAATTAAATGCATGACTCTTGGATTTTCCTCCATCACTAAATAGTCGAATTAGCTATTATAAGTCATCCATCTTCTCGAGGTCGAGGTATGGAATGTTCACTCAAGCTTATCGGCCTTGAAATCTCGAGTTATAGTACTTGTCTCAATGCTGTCCCTCGAACTTATTTTTGAAAGTTCTTGTTTCGTGGGTTTTTTGACGACTGATCATCTTATCTCATTTAATGCTCCTATCACGCCTCTTTCTTTTCAGGTGTATTCTCTCTTACTTGCTAGGGCCTTTACACGTGGCTCAATCTTGACATGCCATGGTATTAAATTATTTTTGGTATAAACAATTGCCCCCGTACGCGATTGGTTCAAAGATGAGAACCACTGAATGTGATTATATAGGATTACTAACCACATTAGAGATTCGAATCAATTATACTTCTGTACCCAGTAAATACCTTATTCCTTCTTCTGATTTTCTTAAAATAATCTCTTTGCAAACCTTAACATTCATAAATTCCATTAACAATTTTCAGTTTTCTATTTCATTTCTTTTCTCTTAAGTTTCTTCAATCTTTCAATGGTTGCTAAGGGAAAGAACATTCGAATTGGTGATGTCTCTCCTAAACAATCACCTCGTCGTACCGTTGTACCTTCACTTGGTAAAGGAAAAAGTATTTTCCATTGGTAGATAATTTGTGTTCATTTCCATCAATGGCATGAGCTTATATCCATTCCCATTTAAAACCTTGACTACTAAAAATGGACTTTCCCAATTGGGAGATCATTTGCCTAGCTCTCGATCTTTTAATCCATGTAGCAAAATTAATTTCCAAACTAAATCTCCTTTTGCGAAGACTTTTACTTTAATCCTTCGATTATAAGCCTTAGAAACTTTCAATTTTTATAGCATTATATTATCTAATGTTTTGGCTTGGAGTTCCTCAAATCATCAAGCTCAGCCAGCATAGCATCAGAATAATCAATATCACTTAACTTGTTTTGTTTGGCCACCCATAATGATTTAATGGTAATTTTCATAGGCAAATATGCATCATGACCAAATGCTAAGGTAAATGGAGTTGTCCCGGTACTCGATCTTTTTTATGTTCGATAACCTCATAAGACTTCAGATAATAAACCATCTCATTTTCTGGGATTTCGGTCTATTGTGTTTTTTAGGTTTTTTTATTTAATATTATTGGTTGACTTAGTCTAGCCATTGGCTTGAGCATAATATGGACTAGAATTAATTAATATAATTCCATAATCTTGTAATAATGCTCGAACTTGTCGCTCATTAAAGACTAATACGTTATCCATAGTAAAGGATTATGGGATTCCAAATTGATAAATTATCATCTCTTGAACAAATTTGATAAATTGAATTTCATCAATTTCTTTATAAGACTTGGTTTCTACCCATTTAGTAAAATAATCAGTGGCCACTAACATAAATGTGTGTCATTGACCTGAAGAGTGGTGGATTTTTCCAATTATGTCAATGGACCATCCTCTAAATGGCCATGGTTTGACTATTGAATACAAAGGGCTAGTAAGAACTCGAGGAATATTCCTGTAGATCGAGGTTTCAACCCAAGAGGGGGGTAAATTGGGTTTTTAAAACTTTTTGCGGAATTAATACAAGTTTATAAAAACGAATAAGCAGCAAACAACTAAAACATGTAATGTGATGTAAATAAAGAGTTTAGAGAGAAGAGGATGCAAACTCAGATTATAGTGATTCAGCAATATCGGATTCGTTCCGACCCTACGTCCACTCTCTTCAAGGAACTCCTTGAAGTAATCCACTAAGTAACTTAGTCGTACAACTTTCCCGGTGTTGTACAAACCTCACAATCCTTTTCTCTCGGAAGCTATCCCCTTCCTCTCGGAAGTAATCCCTTTCCTTTCGGAAGTAATCCCTTTACAAATATGATGTAAATTAAATAGTAGAGAAACATCTAATGGAAGTTTATACAACTGAATAATGTCTCTCTTTCAAAGTAAAGCTTGAAGGATGGCTCAATAAGAATATTTCAAAGCTTTTTGTGTTTCAAGAGTATAGAAACTTGATTGTGTGAGATCAACTCTTTTTGAATGTATACAGCTTATTCTTGAATGCTTAAATGAATGGATTTATATAGCAATCAATTAATATGGCCGTTAGGACTTTAATTTGAAAAAGATTTGCTTTAAAATGTTCAGATTTGGAGTCCAACGGTCATATTTTTGAACTACCAGTCGACTGGGTCGTGATACCAGTCGACTGGGTTCACTTGGAAAAATCACATTTTTTAGACCTTCTGGGTATCCAGTCGACTGGTATTTTTCATCCAGTCGACTGGGGACTTACTGTCCGTTTTACCAGTCGACTGGGTTGTCTTCCAACCCAGTTTTTCTGTTTTTAATTTAAAATATTTGTTTTAAAATGATTGGTTTAGAAAACTTTTTTTTGTTCGAGCCAATGATTGGTTTAAAATGATGAAGGCATTGATTCTAAAACCTTAGACCTATACTAGTTCTTCAGTCTTCATTTGATACTTTGATTCGGTTTGAGTTCTTGATCTTTGATCCGTAGTTGAACGCTTTTGTTGCTTACTACACTTAGTTAGTATAGTAACAGTTGTATTTTTTCATCATTAAAATACGAGTGAGGGTCAACAATCTCTCCCTTTTTGACGATGACAAAACTAATGATGAGAAAACAGATAAAAAGGCTAAGTGTTTGATTTTTACGAAAAATCGGACAAAATCTCCTCTGTTTTTCGAATAAAACCACCCTATAAACAGGCAAATGTAGTTCATTTATATTTCAACCAACCACAATTAACTCAGCCAATCAAAGAATAAGTTTTGGAGCAATGCTCCCCCTAAATCTATGCATTGGTTTCTGTTATTTAGTTTTTTTTCATTTTTCTCCCCCGTTTTGACAACAGCAACCAAAGGGGCTAGAAATAGAAAAATAAACTATTTATCCACTACAATCATCTAGAGAATGATTATACAAACCTACATGCGAAAATTTGGCTTCATTTGGATTTCGAAAGCCTTCCCGGGAATAACCGAAAGTTTTCATACAAGCAGTATCAGTTTCATAGTATTTTCGTGAATAAAAGCAGTTTGAAACTATGCAAACATAACACAAATAATGTAAATAGATATATGAAATATGGCTAATAGAAACATAACATCATATATAAAAAGTCAATACATGAACGGGCTTCATAGAGCCATAACTAAGACAAAATAATATAAGATATGTCCGTGCTATGTGATAAGAGCTGGAAAACCCCAAGTATATAATAAGGAAATCAAAAACTCAAGGAGCGGGAGAGTCCAAGCCATCACGAAGAAGTTCCCTAATCTCAGCTAAGGAACCCTCGGTGTGCTCTCGATGTAACTCGAAGTCGTCCCGTAGGTGGTCGATGGAGGAGCTCAATCTCTGGTACTCCGACTGCATGGACTGGAAACCGAACTCCATCATCATCTGAAGGCTCGAGATAGCCTGCAGTATGTCTCCATATCCAGTCGGGTCAGTACTCGAGTCGCCAATCGGAGGTGCTCGGGTGTCAATGTCTATATCAGTATAGGCAGCAGCCTCATCCTCCTCATCATAATCATCACTCTCATCTCCTCGTATCCGTAAGCGCTTCCTGGCTTTTGGATAGAGGAAGTCATCTCGAACTGCACATCCCATCTTCTTCAGTGATAAGACATTGATGATGTCTATTGGTCCAATATCCTGAGCCTCGGAGGCTGGCAGAGGCACCTGGAAGTGCTAGAGTATGAGTGTAATGAGCATCCCGTAAGGAAGACACCTAGAGTCGCTAGCTTCGCCATTTATCATGTTGGCGAGCAGCAGAGGATATATATTGAAGTGGTGCCCAGATTTAAGGCACCAAATCAATACCGTATCTATCTTAGATAGATACCCTCGACTCCCGAGTCTAGGGTGGATGGTCCAACTGACAATCAACTGAAACATCTTTGAGTCGAGAGGTGTGTCACTACACGTGTGAAATATAGTGGGTCTGTACACATAGTTAGGGTTTTCCCTGACTATCTGACAGGCCGCTTCGACATCAAAGCTATCTGGCCATCCATCCAGACTCCACTGAATCCCCCTTAATGGGATTCTCAGTATGCTCATCAAGAGGTCAGTGTTGACCTCAAACTCCACACCGCTGACTCTGGTTCTGAATCTTCGAGCCAGAGGATTGGGTTTCACCAAGTTCGCGTAGAATTGGTGAATCAGTCGCGGGTAATATTTTTCATGTATTCTGACCAGTGGGGTGAGATTTATTACCTCAAATACTGGTAAAATATCAAAATTCCCATGATGAATAGAGTCGAAATCAACAACTCTACCCGTCATGATCTTTTTATTACGGATTACGGAGTTATACCTCGTATAAGCAGCCGGACTGGAAAACAGAGTTTCCTCCAACTCTGTTCTGGGTGTTCTGCTAGATGAGCCTGCTGCTCCCTTTCCTCGTGACTCCGATGCTGTAAGTTTTAAAGACTTTGGCTTTTTAGGCGCATTAGGTCCACTTGTTGTGAATTTTACTCGGATCTTATCGCTCATTTTGAAGAAAAAATGAGTTTTTTGGGTAAAAAAGATTTTGGTGAAAATAAGAGATTTTAACCGTAGAAAGTCAAAAATCTCTTTGTGGATGAGTAGATCGGTGTGTTTAGATGAAGTTTGGATGGTTTTTGGATCAAAATAGTGAATTTTTCTAGAGAGAGAAAACAGAGGTGCTCGAAAATGTCATAAAAAATCAGAAAAATGAACAGTCCCTTATATAGAATCGCGATACCAGTCGACTGGGTCGAGTTACCAGTCAACTGGGTAGCTTTGGAAAGATGAACAGTTTCCATACCAATCGACTGGGTTTATGAACCAGTCGACTGGGTGAACTGCCAGTAAGATTATAGTTGACTGGATTGAATTAATCAGTCGACTGGATGACAACTGATTTTCAAAAAATTGGCTCCAAACAGGGTCTACAGATACTAGACTTCTTGACAAGATTTACCAGTCATCTGGAAGAAGAGACAGAGACTTACTAGTCGACTGGCTAAAACTTACCAGTCGACTGGATGAAAGGGCAGTGACATACCAGTCGTCTAGTATAGATTCACCAGTCGACTGAACCTTTATGAAAATTTTCAGTCTTGAAATATAGCACGAAATTTGTTTATCTATGACATCTTGAGTGAGGGAGATATTTAAACAAGAATTAATACTCTTTCACTAGATGTCAAACATGCAAATGATGAATTATGAAACAATCAGATATTCAGTTTATCATAATCCAGCAATCCCATTAACATTCTTATCTTACAGAAACTAGCTTCACTTAGAGGTTTTGTCAGAATGTCAGCTATTTGATCTTCTGAAGGTATGAATTCTAGTATTATGTCACCTTTTTTAGCATGGTCTCTTAAGAAATGATGTCTTATTTCTATGTGTTTTGTTCTAGAGTGTTGAATAGGGTTCTTGGTTAGGTTGATAGCATTAGTATTATCACAAAATATTAGGATGTTTTTGAGGTTCATGCCATAGTCTTCTAGTTGTTGTTTCATCCATAAAACTTGGGCACAACAACTTTCGGCTGTAACGTATTCCGCTTCAGCGGTTGATAGTGCAACGGAATTTTGTTTCTTAGAAAATCAAGAGGTTAACATAGCTCCTAAGAATTGGCATGTACCACTTGTACTTTTTCTATCTAACCTATATCCAGCAAAATCAGCATCTGAATAACCTTCAAGCTCAAAAGATGAATCTCTAGAGTACCATAATCCTATGGTTTGAGTTCCTTGTAGATATCTAAGGGTTCTTTTCACTGCAACTACATGTGATTCCTTAGGATTAGCCTGAAATCTAGCACACATGCATACACTGAACATTATATCAGGTCTACTTGCATTCAAATAAAGTAAAACACCTATCATGCTTTTATAATATTTAGAATCTACAGTTTTACCTCCTTCATCAAGATCAAGTTTAGTAGTTATGCTCATAGGTGTTCCAAGTGGCTTTGAGCTTTCCATCCCGAACCTTTTTAGTAGGTCCTTAATGTACTTCTGTTGATTGATGAAGATGCTTCCTCTTAGTTGCTTGATTTGAAGTCCAAGAAAGTAGGTAAGTTCTCCCATCATACTCATTTCAAATTCACCTTGCATGCACTTTGCAAACTCTTGACACATAGACTCATTAGTAGCACCAAATATAATATCATTAATATATATTTGAACTATCAAAGTGTCATTTTTATGAGTTTTAGTTAAAAGAGTTGTGTCTATTCTACCTCTTACAAAATCATTGTCAATCAAAAATTTACTTAATCTTTCATACCATGCTCTTGGAGCTTGCTTCAACCCATATAGAGCTTTAGAAAGCTTGTAGATATGATTTGGAAGACTAGGATTTTCAAATCCTAGAGGTTGCTCAACATAAACCTCTTCTTCTATAAAGACATTTAAAAAGGCACTTTTCACATCCATTTGAAATAGCTTGAATTTATTAAAGCATGCAAAGGCTAATAACATTCGAATAGCTTCTAATCTAGCTATGGGAGCATAGGTTTCATCAAAGTCTATTCCTTCTTCTTGATTATATCCCTTAGCAACTAGTCTAGCCTTATTTCTAGTTACTATACCATTTTCATCCATTTTATTTCTATATACCCATTTAGTTCCAATTATTGAATGATCTTTAGGTCTTGGAACTAGTTTCCAAACATTGTTTCTCTCAAATTAATTTATCTCTTCTTGCATTGCAATTATCCAATCATTATATTTTTCAGCTTCTATAAATGTCTTAGGTTCTATTTGAGACAAATAAGCTACAAAATTGCAAATATTTCTAATAGCAGAGCGAGTTCTTACTCCTTGTGAAGGATCACCAATCACTTGATCAATTGGATGATAATTTACATACCTTCGATCTTTGGGTAGACTTTCTTCTTGTTGACTTAAGGATGGTTGGTCCAAATTGAGAGTTTTCATCTCTTTATTAGCTTAAGGTGAACTCTCTTTTGGGTCAACAATGGGAGTAGGAGTTTCCATTCTTGGAATAAAATCTGCATCATCTTTAAAGGAAACTACTCTACTACTCATTGGGTTAGATTTATCAATAGTTACATGCACAGATTCTTCTACCACTAGAGTTCTCTTATTGAAAACTCTATAAGCCTTACTAGTAGTTGAATATCCTAAAAATATTCCTTCATCAGTCTTAGAATCAAATTTACCTAAGTTAGTTTTATTGTTATTTAAGATGAAGTATTTACTACCAAAAGCACGAAAATAGGAAATATTGGGCTTTCTCCCTTTCCATAGTTCATATGGAGTTTTATCAAGCAGAGGCCTTATCAAAATTCTATTTAAGATATAGCAAGAAGTATTCACGGCTTCAGCCCAAAAGTATTTTGGTAAACTATTTTCACAAAGCATAGTTCTTGAAAATTCTTCTAGAACTCTATTTTTCCTCTCAACAACTCCATTTTGTTGAGGAGTTCTAGGAGCTGAAAAGTTGTGATTAATTCCATTTTCATCACAAAATTTTGAAAAACTTTGATTTTCAAATTCTTTGCCATGGTCACTTCTTATGCTTAAAATACAAATTCCCTTTTCATTTTGTACCTTTTTGCAAAAATTTTCAAATCCTTTGAAAGCTTCATCCTTGTAAGCAATAAAAATAACAAAGGTATATCTTGAATAGTCATCAACAATAACAAGAGCATATTGATGGCCACCTAGACTAATGGTACTAATTGGACCAAATAAGTTCATATGCAAAAGTTCCAAAGGTCTAGTAGTTGAGACTACATTTTTTGCTTTAAAAGAAATCCTAGTTTGTTTTCCCATTTGACAAGCATTGCATACTTTGTCTTTTTCAAAATTGATTTTAGGAAGTCCAATAACTAAATCTTTTCTTGAAATAATTTTTAGCAAGTTCATGTTTACATGACCAAGCCTTCTATGCCATAGCCATGGATTTTCACTAAAAGCAGGAAAATATTTTTCATTTTCAGAATGCAAGGATTTGAAATCAACTATGTAGACATTTTCATGTCTATGGCTAATGAATTTGATCTTGTTGCTCTTGATGTCTATAACTAGACAATGAGAGGTATCAAATGTGACTTTGTATCCTTTGTCACATAACTGACTAATGCTAAGTAAATTTGGCTTAAGGCCTTGTACTAGCAATACATTATCTAAGGTTGAGAAATCATTACCGACTTTTCCATGCGCGATGATCTTTATTTTAGTATTGTCTCCAATGGTCATAAGTCCACCATCTCTTAGAGTTAGCTCATTGAATACGCTTTTATCACCGGTCATGTGCTTCGAGCATCCGCTATCAAGGTACCAACAGTTACCTTTCTCCTTGGTATGGAAGCAAATCTACATCACACAAGGATATACGATAGCACTTTTAGGTACCCAAAATTTCTTGGGTCCTTCAGGGTTAGTCCTAGAAAACACGGTTCCTTTTAGAACCCAAACTTTCTTAACAGTATATGGTGATCTATGGACATATTGATGATGCACAATCCTAGGATGATAGTAGTTAAAATTTCTAGGATATCTTACATGTGGATTCCTATAATCCTTAGGATAATAGTTCCTAGGATACATGTTTCTATGGTAAGGAGTATGAAAATGCATGTCATTTTTAGAAAATGAATGATGATGCATTCTAGGATACATGCTAGCATATGTATGCAAATTATTTCTAGGATAACCATGATGGTAATTCCTAGGATGAGCATGTGCAGAATTCATATGTTGATTATGTACATGTTGGTTATTTCTAGGATGTGTATAACCATTTCTAGAGTGTGCATACATATAAGCATGTGAATTTCTAGGTTTCTTCATTTTTGGATGAACATTTGAATTCCTAGCATTTAATGAGGGAGTGCTTTTAATCTTGCTAGGGTTTCTTGAAGTAGAGGCTTCATTTATAAATGAGGCTTTCATGAATAAGCTCTCTTTTGATTTTTGCTTTCCCAAAGGAGAGTATCCTACACCAGATTTTCTTCCACTTAATATTTGGGAAGAAAGCACTTCATCAAGTTTTTCTTTACCAAGCATAAGTCTTGATATAGTACTATTTAATTCAGAAATTTTATTTTTCAAATTCTCATTTTCATCTTTGAGAAAATCTTGAGAAGAATCATACAGTAAAGAAGATAATTTTTCTTTTTCTTCTCTAAGACTTATCATCTCTTTAGAGAGAGATGATACCTCTTTCTTGAGAACAGAATTTCTAGAATCAAATTTCTTCAATTCCTCATGCATTTCATTTATTACTTCTAGCAATTCTTCACTATTACTCACAATATTATTTTTAGAAGAAGGAGAAGATGTTACCTCACTTTCATCATCGATTGCCATCAAACAAAGGTTGGCAATTTTCTCGTATCTGATTTCTTTGTCTGATGACTCATCTACTTCGTCATCGCTCCAAGTAGTTGCTACCATAGCTTTCTTTTTGAAGCCCTTGTATGGTTTGTTTGTGTAGCTCGAGGTTTCAACCCAAGAGGGGGGTGAATTAGGTTTTTAAAAACTTTTGCGGAATTTATACAAGTTTATAAAAACTGATAAGCAACAAATAATTAATACAAGTAATAAGCTGTAAATAAAGAGTTTAAGGAAAGAGGATGCAAACACAGTTATAGTGGTTCGGCAATATCGGATTCGTTCCGACCCTACATCCACTCTCTTCAAGGAACTCCTTGAAGTAATCCACTAAGAAAACTTAGTCGCACAACTTAGCCGGGTGTTGCACAAACCGTACACAAGCAATTTACAGGAATTGCTTAAACCGAAAAATCCCCTTCCTTTCGGAAGTTTCCCCTTCCTCTCGGAAATAATCTCTTTACAAAGATGGTGTAAAGTAAAATGTAGAGAAACAACAAATGAAAGCTTATTACAACAGAAATGTCTCTCTTTCAAAGTAAAGCTTGAAGAAATGGCTCAATAAGATTATTTCAAAGCTTTTTGTGTTTCAAGAGTATAAAAACTTGATTATGTGAGATCAACTTTTTTTGAATATGTGCAGCTTGTTATTGAATGCTTAACTGAATGGGTTTATATAGCAATCAGTTAATATGGCTGTTTAGGACTTTAATTTGAAAAAGATTTACTTTAAAACGTTCAGATTTGGAGTCCAACGGTCATATTTTTGAATTACCAGTCGACTGGGTCGAGATACCAGTCGACTGGGTTCACTCAAAAAATACTCGTTTTCAGACCTTCTGGATATCCAGTCGACTGGAATATATCATCCAGTCGACTGGGGACTTTCTGTCCATTTTACCAGTCGACTGGGTTGATTCATCCAATCGTCTGAAAACTTACTAGTCAAAGTACCAGTCGACTGGGTACCTTCTGACCTATATACCAGTCGACTGGTATATGTACCCAGTCGACTGGGTTGTTTTCCAACCCAGTTTTTCTTCTGTTTTTCATTAAAAACATTTAAAAATAATGGTTTTAAAAAAACCTTTTGTGTTTGAGCCATTGAACAAGCTAATACAATGTATGAGTGAGACTTACATTGGTTCTAAACCTTAAGACCTATACTAGATCTTCAGTCTTCACTTGATACTTGATTTGGTTCGAGTTTTTGCACTTTGTTCCTTGGTTGAATGTGTTTGATCCTTAATACAACTTAGTTTAAACATGTTAGTTAAATAACAGTTGTGTTTTGTCATCATTAAAATACGGGCGAGGGTCAACAATCTCCCCCTTTTTGATGATGACAAAACTAATAATGTAAAAACAGTTTTAAAAACTAAGTGTTAAGATTTTACAAAAATTTGGACAGAGTCTCCTCTGTTTTTCGAGTAAAACCACCCTGTAAACAAGCAAACACAGTTTATATTTCTTTCAACCAATTCAGAATTAAACTCAACCAATCAATAAACATTTTTACAAAGATATGGAGCAATGCTCCTCCTAAATCTATGCATTGGTAGCGTTTTACTTAGATTTTCTCGTTTTTCTCATTTTTCTCCCCCGTTTTGACAACAGCAACCAAAGGGGGCATAACATAAAAAATAAGCTAGTTAACTAATATAGTCAAATAGATTATAAGAAAACAAAGTTGTATGCGAAGATTTTACTTCATTCGAATTTCGAAAGCCTTCTCGGGAAGAACCGGAAGTTTTCAAGCGTATAAGCATTTTATATCAGTTTTAGTGACCATACAGAGTTTTAAAATAGTGCTAACATATTACGAATAGCGTAAATAAGTGCAAGAAATATGGCTAATAGTAATACATCATTATAGAGAAAAAGTCACTACAGGCAGGGCTTCACAGAGCCATAACTAAGAAAAAAAATACATGAGATGTTCGTGCTATGTGATAAAAACTGAAAAAGCACTAAGTACGGATAAAAGATAGAGACTCATGGTGCGGGAGAGTCCGAGCTGTCATGAAGAAGTTCCCTAATCTCAGTTAGGGAACCCTCGGTGTGCTCTCGATGTAACTCGAAGTCGTCCCGTAGGTGGTCTATGGAGGAGCTCAGCCTCTGGTAATCAGACTGCATGGACTGAAAACCGAACTCCATCGTCATCTGAAGACTTGTGATAGCTCGTGGGATGTCACCATAACCAGTCTGACCAGTACTCGAGTCACCAATGGGAGGTGCTCGGGTATCCGTCTCCATCTCAGCAGCCGTATCAGCATCCTCATCACTGTCGCTCGCATCCTCTTGGATCCTTAGGCGCTTTCCGGCCTTCGGATAGAGGAATCCGTCACGAACAGTACATCCCATCTTCTTCAGAGATGAGATGTTAATGATGTCCGTCAATCCGATATCCTGAGCCTCGGAGGCAGGCAAAGGTACTCCGAAGTGCTGGAGGATGAGCGTAATGAACATCCTATAAGGAAGACACCCGGAGTCATTTGCTTCACCGTTTATCATGTTGGCGAGCAGCAGAGGATATATATTGAAGTGGTGCCCAGATTTTAGGCACCAAATCAATACCGTATCTATTTTAGATAGATACCTTCGACTCCCGAGTCTAGGGTGGATAGTCCAACTGACAATCAACTGAAACATCTTTGAGTCGAGGGGCAAGTCACTACATGTGTGAAATGTAGTGGGTCTGTACACATAGTTAGGGTCACCCCGGACTATCCGACAGGCCTCCTCAACTTCAAAGTTGTCAGGCCTTCCATCCAGACTCCATTGAACCCCCCTTATAGGGATTCTCAGAATGCTCATCAAGAGGTCAGTGTTGACCTCAAACTCCACACCGCTAACTCTGGTTCTGAATCTCAGAGCCAGAGGACTGGGTTTCACCAAGTTTGCATAGAACTGGTGAACCAGTCGCGGGTAATACTTTTCATGAATTCTGACCAGTGGGGTCAGATTTATTACCTCAAAGGCTGGTAGAATATCGAAATTACCATGGCGAATAGAGTCGAAATCAACAACTCTACCCGTCATGATTTTCTTGTGACGGATTATTGAATTATACCTCTTATGAGCCGCTGGGCTGTAAAACAGAGTCTGCTCCAGCTCTGTTCTGGGCTCCTTGCTGGACGACCCTGCTGCTCCCTTCCCTTTCGAATCCGAAGCCGAAGGTTTTGAAGATCTTGGCTTTTTAGGCGCATTAGGTCCACTTGTTGTGAGTTTAATGCGGATCTTGTCACTCATTTTGGAGAAATCTGGAGTTTTTGAAAAAAAAATGATTTTGGTGAAAATGAGAGATTTTAACCGTAGAAAGTTTAAAATCTCTTTAGAAATGTGTAGATCGGTGTGTTTAGAAGGGATTTGGATGGTTTTTGGATCAAAAAGATGAATTTTTTTAGAGAGAGAAAGCTTGGGCTATTTGAAAATGGCGTAAAAATGGCGAAAATGAACAGTTCCTTTTATAGAATCGCGATACCAGTCGACTGGGGTCGATATACCAGTCGACTGGGTAAACTGACAGTAAGTTACCAGTCGACTGGGCTATCTTTACCAGTAGACTGAGAGGACAAGGGGTATTCAAAAAATTGGCTCCAAACAGGAGTTGATCTTATAGACGACTGAAGAAGACTTACCAGTCGTCTTGAAGTTTTGACAGATAGTTACCAGTCGACTGGGTCAAAATTACCAGTCGACTGGAAGATCAGGCAGAGACTTACCAATCGACTGGAGCACATTTACCAGTCGATTGGACCCTTAGTAAAATTTCCAGTCCTGAAGTTTTTTTAGCACGATTTTGTTTATCTATGACATTTTTGAGTGAGGGGAATAATTAAACATGGATTAATACTCTATTACTCAATGTCAAATATGCAAATGATGAAATAAGATGCAATCAAACATTCATTTTATCAAAATCAAGCAATCCCATCAACATTCTAATCTTACAAAAACTAGCTTCACTTAAGGGTTTCGTAAGAATATCAGTAATTTGATCTTCTGAAGGTATGAATTCTAGTCTTATGTCACCTTTTTGAGTGTGATCTCTTAGGAAATGATGTCTAATTTCTATATGCTTGGTTCTAGAGTGCTGAATAGGATTTTCGATTAGGTTGATGGCACTAGTATTATCACAAAATATAGGAATATTTTTTAGACTCATGCCATAGTCTTCTAGTTGTTGTTTCATCCATAGTACTTGGGCACAACAACTGCTAGCTGCTACATATTCCGCCTCAGCGGTTGATAGTGCAACTGAATTCTGTTTCTTGGAGAACCAAGAAGTTAACATAGCACCTAAGAATTGGCATGTTCCACTTGTGCTCTTTCTATCTAACCTACATCCTGCAAAATCAGCATCTGAGTATCCTACTAACTCAAAAGATGATTCTCTAGAGTACCATAATCCTATGGTCTGGGTCCCTTGTAGATATCTAAGGATTCTTTTTACTGCAACTACATGTGATTCCTTAGGATTAGACTGAAATCTAGCACACATGCATACACTGAACATTATATCAGGTCTACTTGCAGTCAAATATAGTAAAGCACCTATCATGCTTTTATAATATTTAGAATCTACAGTTTTACCTCCTTCATCAAGATCAAGTTTGGTGGTTGTGCTCATAGGCGTTCCAATTGGCTTTGAGCTTTCCATCCCGAACCTCTTAAGTAGGTCCTTGATGTACTTTGATTGATTGATGAAGATGCCTCCTTTTAGTTGTTTGATTTGAAGACCAAGGAAGTAGGTAAGTTCTCCCATCATGCTCATTTCAAATTCACCTTGCATGCACTTTGCAAACTCTTGACACATAGATTCATTAGTAGCACCAAATATAATATCATCAACATATATTTGAACTATCAAAGTGTCATTTTTGTGAGTTTTTGTGAAGAGAGTTGTATCTATTCTACCTCTTACGAAATCATTATTAATCAAAAATTTACTTAGTCTTTCATACCATGCCCTTGGAGCTTGCTTTAACCCATATAGAGCTTTAGAAAGTTTATAGACATGATTTGGAAGACTTTGATTTTCAAATCCAAGAGTTTGTTCAACATAAACCTCTTCTTCTATAAAGCCATTTAAAAAGGCACTTTTCACATCCATTTGAAATAGCTTGAATTTATTAAAGCATGCAAAGGCTAATAATATTCGAATAGCTTCTAATCTAGCTACGGGAGCATAGGTTTCATCAAAATCTATTCCTTCCTCTTGGTTATATCCCTTAGCAACTAGTCTAGCCTTATTTCTAGTTACTATTCTATTTTCATCCATTTTATTTCTATATACCCATTTAGTTCCAATAATTGAATGATCTTTAGGTCTTGGAACTAGTTCCCAAACATTGTTTCTCTCAAATTGATTTATCTCTTCCTGCATTGCAATTATCCAATCATTATCTTTTTCAGCTTCTACAAATGTCTTAGGTTCTACTTGAGACAAATAAGCTACAAAATTGCAAATATTTCTAATGGAAGAACGAGTTCTTACCCCTTGTGAAGGATCACCAATTACTTGATCAATTGGATGATGATTTACATACCTCCAATCCTTGGGTAGATTTTCCTCTTGTTGACTTGAGGATGGTTGGTCTAAATTTGGAGTTGCCATCCCTTCATTTGTTTGAGAAGAACTCACTTTTGGGTCAATAATGGGAGTAGGAGTTCTCATTCTTGGAATAAAATCTGCATCATCTTTAAAGGAAACTTCTCCACTACTCATTGGGTTAGATTCATCAATAGTTACATGCACAGATTCTTCTACTACTAGAGTTCTCTTATTGAAAACTCTATAAGCCTTACTAGTAGTTGAATATCCTAAAAATATCCCTTCATCGGTCTTGGAATCAAATTTACCAAAGTTAGTTTTATTGTTATTTAAGATGAAGCACTTACTACCAAAGGCACGAAAATAGGAAATATTGGGCTTTCTCCCTTTCCATAGTTCATATGGTGTTTTATCAAGTAAGGGCCTTATCAAAATTATATTTAAAATATAGTAAGAAGTATTCACGGCTTCAGCCCAAAAATATTTTGGTAAATTATTTTCACAAAGCATTGTTCTTGAAAATTCTTCTAGAACTCTATTTTTCCTCTCAACAACTCCATTTTGTTGAGGAGTTCTAGGAGCTGAAAAGTTGTGATTAATTCCATTTTCATCACAAAATTTTGAAAAGCTTTGATTTTCAAATTCTTTGCCATGATCACTTCTTATGCTTGAAATACAAATTCCTTTTTCATTTTGTACCTTTTTGCAAAACTTTTCAAATCCTTTGAAAGCTTCATCCTTATAAGCAATAAAAATAACAAAGGTATATCTTGAATAGTCATCAACAATAACAAGAGCATATTGATGGCCACCTAGACTAATGGTACTAATTGGACCAAATAAGTCCATATACAAAAGTTCCAAAGGTCTAGTAGTTGAGACTACATTTTTTGCTTTAAAAAATATCCTAGATTGTTTTCCCATTTGACAAGCATTGCAAATTTTGTCTTTCTCAAAATTGATTTTAGGAAGTCCAATAACTAAATCTTTTCTTGAAACAATTTTTAGCAAATTCATGTTTACATGACCAAGCCTTCTATGCCATAGCCATTGATTTTCACTAAAAGCAGGAAAATATTTTTCATTATCGGAATGCAAAGATTTCAAATCAACTATATAGACATTTTCATGTCTATGGCCAATGAATTTGATCTTGTTGCTCTTGATGTCTATAACTAGACAATGAGAGGTCTCAAATGTGACTTTTTATCCTTTGTCACATAATTGACTAATGCTAAGTAAATTTGGCTTAAGGCCTTGTACTAGCAATACATTATCTAAGGTTGAAAAATCATTACCGACTTTTCCATGCCCGATGATCTTTATTTTAGTATTGTCTCCAATGGTCGCAAGTCCACCATCTTTTAGAGTTAGCTCCTTGAATACGCTTTTATCACCGGTCATATGCTTCGAGCAACCGCTATCAAGGTACCAACAGTTACCTTTCTCCTTGGTGTGAAGGCAAATCTACATCACACAAGGATATACGATAGCACTTTTAGGTACCCAAAATTTCTTGGGTCATTTGGGGTTAGTCCTGGAAAATACGGTTCCTTTTGGGACCCATACTTTCTTAATATGAGGTGCTCTATGAACAAGTTAATGATGCACAGTCTTAGCATGATAGTCATAGAAATTTCTAGGATGTCTTACATGTGAATTCCTATAAACCTTAGGATAATAGTTCATAGGATACATGTTTCTATGGTAAGGAGTATGAAAATTCATGTCATTTCTATAAAGAGTATGATGATGCATTCTAGGATACCCATGATGATAATTCCTAGGATGAGCATGAGCAGAATGCATTCTTTGATTATACGCATTGTTCCTAGAATGAGCATGATAATGATTTCTAGGATGTGTATTAGCATTTCTAGAATGAGCATACATATAAGCATGAATATTTTTAGAATGCTTTAATTTAGTATGATCATTTAAGTTTCTAGACTTCCTAGCATTTATCGAGGTAGTGCTTTTAACAATGCTAGGAGCTTTTGAAGTAGAAGCTCCATCTACACAAGAGGCTTTCATGAATAAGCTCTCTTTTGTTTTTTGTTTTCCAAATGGGGAATATCCTACTCCAGATTTACCTCCACTTAATCTTTGGGAAGAAAGCACTTCATCAAGTTTTTCTTTACCAAGCATAAGTCTAGATATTGTGCTGTTTAATTCAGAAATTTTATTTTTCAAATTCTCATTTTCATCTTTAAGAAAATCTTGAGACGAATTATACAGTAAAGATGACAATTTTTCTTTTTCTTCTCTAAGAACTATCATTTCTTTAGAAAGAGATGATACTTCTTTCTTAAGAACAGAATTTCTAGAATCGAATTTCTTTAATTCTTCATGCATTTCATTTATGACTTCTAGCAGTTCTTCACTACTAGTGACAATATTATTTTTTGAAGAGGGAGAAGATGTTACCTCACTTTCATCATCGATTGCCATCAAACAAAAGTTGGCAATTTCCTCATATCCGATTTCTTTGTCTGATGACTCATCTTCTTCGTCATCGCTCCGGGTAGTTGCTACCATAGCTTTCTTCTTGAAGCCCTTGTATGGTTTATTTGAAACCGGACAATCAACTTTTATATGTCCTGGCTTTTTGCAACCATAGCACATAAGTGGTTCCCTTTTTGAGGTGGGATCCTTTGAGTAAGGTTTCTTGCTTTTCTTCAAGAACCTATGGAATTGTTTGGTGATTAAAGCCATTTCACCATCCTCTTCACTGCTCTCTACTTCTTGTTCTAATTCCTTTTCTTTGTTGCTCGTAGAAGCTTTGAGAGCAATTTGCTTTTTCTTCTTCTCATCATCATTGACGATGGGAGTCATTTCTTCCATCTCGTATGTCAATAATGACCCAAGCAGCGTCTCAACATCAAGCTTGTCAAGATTTTTGGCCTCCTGAATGGCTGTCCTCTTTGGTTTCCATTCTGGTGGCAGAGATCTTAAGATTTTTCTGGTTAGTTCAACTTCCTCAATATTCTTGCTAAGCAATTTTAAACCATTTATAATAGTAGTGAATCGTGAGTGCATTTCGGAAATGGTTTCGTTAGGAGACATCTTAAAAGATTCATACTCAGAAATTAGCATGTAAATTTTAGACTTTTTTACTTCACTTGTTCCTTCATATGTGACTTGCAATTTATCCCATATTTCTTTAGCAGAAACACATGCAGATATTTTGTTATATTCAGAAATATCTAATGCACAATGTAGCATGCTTGTTGCTCTGCTATTGAGAGATATCGTTCTACAATCCTCATCAGTAAACTCAGTTTTGAGTTTAAGCATTGTATGAAGAGTCTCTCCAATAACTATTTCTTTTGAAGGAATTTTAGGTCCTTCTTCTATAATTCTCCATAGATTGTAATCTTGTCCTTTGACGAAGATTTTCATTCTATTTTTCCAATAGTTATAATTTGAGCCATTGAACAATGGTGGTATAGTATAAGAGTGTCCTTCAGAGTAGCTATTTGCTGCTATTGGATCAACTCTAGGATTTTAAGCCTAATAAAGAGAACGAAGCTCTGATACCAATTGTAGCTCGAGGTTTCAACCCAAGAGGGGGGGTGAATTGGGTTTTTAAAAACTTTTGCGGAATTTATACAAGTTTATAAAAACTGATAAACAACAAATAATTAATACAAGTAATAAGCTGTAAATAAAGAGTTTAAGGAAAGAGGATGCAAACACAGTTATAGTGGTTCGGCAATATCGGATTCGTTCCGACCCTACATCCACTCTCTTCAAGGAACTCCTTGAAGTAATCCACTAATAAAACTTAGTCGCACAACTTAGCCGGGTGTTGTACAAACCGTTCCCAAGCAATTTACAGGAATTACTTAAACCGAAAAATCCCCTTCCTTTCGGAAGTTTCCCCTTCCTCTCGGAAGTAATCCCTTTACAAAGATGGTGTAAAGTAAAAGGTAGAGAAACAGCAAATGAAAGCTTATTACAACAGAAATGTCTCTCTTTCAAAGTAAAGCTTGAAGAAATGGCTCAATAAGATTATTTCAAAGCTTTTTGTGTTTCAAGAGTATAAAAACTTGATTATGTGAGATCAACTCTTTTTGAATATGTGCAGCTTGTTATTGAATGCTTAACTGAATGGGTTTATATAGCAATCAGTTAATATGGCCGTTTAGGCCTTTAATTTGAAAAAGATTTACTTTAAAACGTTCAGATTTGGAGTCCAATGGTCATATTTTTGAATTACCAGTCGATTGGTTCGAGATACCAGTCGACTGGGTTCACTTGAAAAATACTCGTTTTCAGACCTTCTGGATATCCAGTCGACTGGTATATATCATCCAGTCGACTGGGGACTTTCTGTCCATTTTACCAGTCGACTGGGTTGATTCATCCAGTCGACTGGAAACTTACTGGTCAAAGTACCAGTCGACTGGGTACCTTCTGACCTATATACCAGTCGACTGGTATATGTACCCAGTCGGCTGGGTTGTTTTCCAACCCAGTTTTTCTTCTGTTTTTCATTAAAAACATTTAAAAATAATGGTTTTAAAAAAATCTTTTGTGTTTGAGCCATTGAACAAGCTAATACAATGTACGAGTGAGACTTACATTGGTTCTAAACCTTAAGACCTATACTAGATCTTCAGTCTTCACTTGATACTTGATTTGGTTCGAGTTTTTGCACTTTGTTCCTTAGTTAAATGTGTTTGATCCTTAATACAACTTAGTTTAAACATGTTAGTTAAATAACAGTTATGTTTTGTCATCATTAAAATACGGGCGAGGGTCAACAGTTTGAAACTGGACAATCAGCTCTAATATGACCGGGCTTCTTGCAGCCATAGCACATAAGCGATTCCTCTTTTGGAGTGGAATCTTTTGTGTAAGGTTTCTTGCTTTTTTTCAAGAACCTGTGAAATCGTTTGGTGATCAATGCCATTTCACCATCTTCCTCGCTGCTCTCAGCTTCTTTTTCTGATTCCATTTCTTTGCTGCTCGCAGAAGCTTTGAGAGCAATATGTTTTTTCTTCTTCTCATCATTATTGACGATGGGAGTCATTTCTTCCATCTCATACGTCAATAATGACCCAAGTAGTGTCTCAACATCCAGTTTGTCAAGATTTTTGGCCTCCTGTATGGCTGTCCTCTTTGGTTTCCATTCTGGTGGCAGAGATCTCAAGATTTTTCTGGTTAGTTTAACCTCCTCAATATTCTTACCAAGCAGTTTTAAACCATTTATAATAGTGGTGAACCGTGAGTGCATTTCAGAAATAGTTTCGTCAGGAGACATTTTAAAGGATTCATACTTAGAAATTAGCATGTAAATTTTTGACTTTTTTACTTCACTAGTTCTTTCATATGTGACTTGTAATTTGTCCCATATCTCTTTAGCAGAAATGCATGCATATATTTTATTATATTCATAAATATCTAATGCATAATGTAACATACTTGTTGCTCTACTATTGAGAGACATCGTTTTACAATCCTCGTTAGTGTACTCAGTTTTGAGTTTAGGCATTGTATGAAGAGTCTCTCCAATAACTATTTCTTTTGAAGGAACTCTAGGTCCTTCTTCTATGATTCTCCATAGATTATAATCTTGTCCTTCGACAAAGATTTTCATTCTATTTTTTCAATAGTTATAATTGGATCCATTGAACAAAGGTGGTCTAGTATAAGAGTGTCCCTCAGAGTAGCTATTTGTTGTCATTGGATCAACTCAAGGATTTTAAGCCTAAATAAGAGAATGAAGCTCTGATACCAATTGTAGATTGAGGTTTCAACCTAAGAGGGGGATGAATTAGGTTTTAAAACTTTTTTACGAAATTAATACAAGTTTATAAAAATGAATAAGCAGCAAACAATTAAAACAAGTAATGTGCTGTAAATAAAGAGTTTAGAGAGAAGATGATGCAAACTCAGATTATAGTAGTTTGGCAATATCGGATTCATTCCGACCCTACGTCCACTCTCTTCAAGGAACTCGTTGAAGTAATCCACTAATTAATTTAGTCGTAAAACCTTCTAGGTGTTGTACAAACCTTACAATCCCTTCCTCTCGGAAGCTATCCCCTTCCTCTCGGAAGTAATCTCCTTCCTTTTGGAAGTAATCCCTTTACAAAGATGATGTAAAGTAAATAGTAGAGAAACAGCTAATGGAAGCTTATACAACTGAATAATGTCTCTCTTTCAAAGTAAATCTTGAAGGATGGCTCAATAAGAATATTTCAAAGCTTTTTGTGTTTCAAGAGTATAAAAACTTGATTTTGTGAGATCAACTCTTTTTGAATGTATGCAGCTTATTCTTGAATGCTTAAATGAATGGGTTTATATAGCAATCAATTAATATGTCCGTTAGGACTTTAATTTGAAAAAGATTTGCTTTAAAACGTTTAGATTTAGAGTCTAACAGTCATATTTTTGAACTACCAGTCGACTGGGTCGTGATACTAGTCGATTGAGTTCACTTGAAAAAATCATGTTTTTCAGACCTTCTGGGTATCCAGTCGACTGGTATTTTTCATCCAGTTGACTGGAGACATACTGTCCATTTTACCAGTCGACTGGTATGAATGACTCAGTCGACTGGAGACATACTGTCTCATATACCAGTCGACTGGGTTGTCTTCCAACCCGGTTTTTCTGTTTTTAATTTAAAATGTTTGTTTTAAAATGATCGGTTTAGAAAACCTTTTTTGTTTGAGCCATTGATCAAGCTATTACAGTATATAAGTGAGACTTACATTGATTCTAAAACCTTAGACCTATACTAGTTCTTCAGTCTTCACTTGATACTTTGATTCGGTTTGAGTTCTTGATCTTTGATCCTTAGTTGAACGCTTTTGTTGCTTACTACACTTAGTTAATATAGTAACAGTTGTGTTTTGTCATCATTAAAATACGGGTGAAGGTCAACAATTCCCATGCCATTGACATGCTTGACAGTCTTTAGAGTATTCTAGACAATCCTTTAAGACTGAATGTCAATAATACTCATATCTTCGTATTAATCAATGCATTTTCAATCTTGATTTGATGAGCACCTCAAAATTCCTTCATGTACCTTAATCATGACTTGCAGTGACTCCTCTGTTCCTAGACACTTTGGAAGTAATCCTCTAGTGTCTCGTTTGTATAGCTTTTCATACTCTCCTTAAAGAACATAATGTCTTTAACTTCAAAGAGTTATTCCCTTTCGTATTTGGATTCCTTAGGAATTCTAAAATTGGTTTCCTCCAATTGTTGTCTTGATAAACTTGGACGGTAAAAACATTCGTTGCCAATTTTTTGTTAGTGATAGGAGGGAACGTTCTTCGATTTAGCTTACTTAATTTTTTTTCTCCAATTATTTGGGATTCGAAACCCCGTAGCCATTTGAGACAACATATTCGCCCTTGAATTTTCCTCTCGAAGGACATGACATAAGGTTACATCATCAATTTCGTTAAGAAATTGTTGTGCTGTTACCAAGTATGGTGCCAACATGACACTCATACATTTGTATTCTCCTATTAATTGCTTGATAACAAGCTATGAATCTCCTTCAATTTTTATTGAAGTAATTCCCATTTCTTTTAGTATTTCGAGTCCAATAATCAAGGTTTCATACTCAACTTGATTGTGGGAAGAATTCCCCTTAATGGTAAATGCTAAATTTGTTTGTATTCCAGTCGGGGATTTAATTGAGATACCAATCTCACTTTCTTTCACTGTTTTAGATCCATTGAAATTTAGTTTTCATGGAGCTAAACTTACAAATAAGTTTTTGTTAACCCTCACCTAAATTTTAATGATGACAAAACACAACTCTTATTATACTAACAGCGTTATCTAAGTGTATTAAGAAATAAAAGCATTCAATCAAGGATCAAGGTGCAAGAACTCAACCCGAAGATCTAGTATAGAGACAAGGTATTTAAACAAGTTGTAAATCTCACTTGTTAAGGTAGAAAGCTTGTCTTATGGCTCATTTTGAAAAAGCATTTTTACATAACTTTTCAATCAAATGTTTTTAAGTTAAAAACATTTCAAAACATGAAAACTGGGTTGATAAGTAACCCAGTCGACTGGGTACTTATACCAGAAGACTGGTATATGGAATAGTGTGTCCCCAGTCGACTGGGTAATTCATACCAGTCGACTGGCATATTGGACTGATTGTCCCCAATCTACTGGCAAGAACCACCTAGTCGACTGGTACCTTTAATAGCCTTAAAAATGAGATTTTTAACTAGACCCAGTCGACTGGTACTAAGACCCAGTCGACTGGTAGTTCAAAAAAAATGATCATTGACACGTGAAATTTCAGCACAAATTGCACCAAATCGTACCAGAACAGTACAAAGTGGCCATATTACATCAAGGCTATATAAACCCACTCTATTGAGCATTTCAAGAAGTGAGAATAGGCATTCAATCAAGTTTTTACTTATTGATACACAAAAGCTTTAAAATATTCATTGTTGAGCCATCCTTCAAGCTTTACCTTGAAAGAGAGATATTATTCAGTTGTATAAGCTTTCATTGTTGTCTCTTTACCATTTACTTTACAACATTTATTATAAAGGGATTAGCTTCCGAGAGAAAGGGATTTTTGCTTCCGAGAGGAAGAGATTTGCTTCCAAGAGGAAGGGATTGATTGTAAGGTTTGTGTAACACCCATGAAGGTGCACGACTAAGTTTCTTAGTGGATTACTTCAAAGAGGTTCCTTGAAGAGAATGGATGTAGGGTCAGAATGAATCTGATATTGTCGAACCACTATAAACTGAGTTTGTATCCTCTATTCCTTAAACTCTTTTGTTTACAGCACATTATTTGTTTACATGCTTGTGGGTTTATCTGTTTTTATAAACTTGTGTTTAATTAATAAAAGTTTCTTGAAAACCTAATTCACCCCCCTCTTGGATTGAAACCTCAGTCTACAATTAGTATTAGAGTCTCATTCTCAATTTTAGGCTTAATATCGTTGAGTTGATCCGATGGCAGCAAATAGCTATTCTGATGGACACTCTTAAACTAGGCCTCCTTTGTTCAATGGCTCCAACTATAAAAACATGATGAAAATCTTTGTCGAAGGACAAGATTATAATCTATGGAGAGTCATTGAAGAGGGACCTAGAATTCCATCAAAATAAATAACTATTAGAGAAATCAATCATACAATGCCTAAACTCAAAACTGAGTACAATGATTAGGATTGTAGAATGATGTCTCTCAATTGTAGAGCCATAAGTATTTTACATTGTACTTTAGATATATCTTAATACAATAAAATCTTTTCATGTATTTTGGCTAAGGAAATATGGGATAAATTTCAAGTTACATATGAAGGAACTAGTGAGGTTAAAAAATTAAAAATCTATATGCTAGTATCTGAATATGAATTTTTTAGAATGTTTCCTAACGAAACAATTTCTCAAATGCACTCACGTTTCACAACTATTGTTTATGGTTTAAAGCTTCTTGGAAGGAAAATTGAGGAGTTTGAACTAACAAGAAAAATCTTAAGATCCTTGCCACCCACTTGGAAAGCAAAGAAGATAGCCATCATGGAGGCCAAAGATCTCGACAAACTTGATGTTGAGATACTTTTTGGGTCATTATTGACATATAAGATGGAAGAAATGAATTCCATTGTCAATGATGAAGAGAAGAAGAAAAAAGTGATTACTCTCAAAGCCTCTACATGCAACAAAGAAGAGGTAGAGAGCAGCAAAGAAAATGGTGAGATGGCTTTAATCACCAAACGGTTTCATAGGTTCTTGAAGAAAAGCAAGAAACCTTATACAAAGGATCCCACTTCAAAAAGGGAACCACTTGTGTGCTATGGATGCAAGAAGCCTGGTCACATCAAGGCCAATTGTATGGTTACAAGCAAACCATACAGAAGCTTAAAGAAGAAAGCTATGATTACAACTACTTGGAGTGATGATAAAGAAGAAGAATCATCGGATAAAGAAGTCGAATACGAGAAAATTGTCAACCTATGCCTTATGGCAATTGATGATGAAAATGAGGTATTATCTTCTCCCTTTTCTAAAAATAACATTGTTAGTAGTAGTGAAGAATTGTTAGAAACGATAAATGAAATAAATGCATGATGAATTGAAGAAATTCGATTCTAGGAACTTAACTCTTAAGAAAGAGGTATCATCTCTTTCTAAAGAAATGATAAGTCTAAGAGAAGAAAAAGATAAACTATTTTTATTGCTTTATGATTCTTCTCAAGATTTCCTAAAAAATGAAAATGAAAACTTAAAGAATAAGATATTAGAATTGAATGACACTATATCTAGACTCGTGCTTGGAAAAGTAAGCGTTTTCTTGCCAAAGATTAAGTGGAGGAAAATCTGGGTTAGGATACTCTCCATTAGGTAAGCAAAAATCAAAAGAGATCTTATTTATGAAAGCCTCTTGTGTGAATGAAGCCTCTACTTCAAAGATCACTAGCAAGGTCAAAAACACAACCTCAATGAACGCTAGTATGTTTAGAAATGCTAATTCTAATGCATATACAAAAATGAAAAATCCTAGAAATACTCATGCTTATATGTATGCTCATTCAATAAATGCTTATACACATCTTAGGAATAACCATCATGTGCATCCAACAAAATGCATAATCAAAACTTGCATAATACACAAACATATCCTAGGAATTACTATCATGGTTATTCTAGAAATAATATGCATACTCATGAAAATGCAAGCATGTATCCTAGAAATCATCTTCATACATTTTCTGGAAATGACATGTATATTCGTATTCCACACAATAGAAACATGTATCCTAGGAACTCATATCCTAAACATTATAGGTATGCACAACTAAATACTCCTAAAAATTTCAATAACTATCATCCTAGGATTGTGCATTATCAACGTGTCTATAAATCACCCTATGCTGTTAAGAAAGTATGGGTCCCAAAAAAAACTGTATTTTCAAGGACTAACCCCAAAAGACCCAAGAAATTTTGGGTACCTAAAAATGCCATTGTGTATCCTTGTGTAATGTAGATATGTCTCCACACCAAGGAAAAAGGTAACTGTTGGTACCTTGATTTTGGATGCTCAAAACACATGACCGGTGATAAAAGTGTATTCAAAGAGCTAACTCTAAGAGATGGTGGACTTGTTACCATTGGAGACAACACAAAAATAAAGATCATCGGGCATAGAAAAGTTGGTAATGATTTCTCAGCCGTAGATAATGTATTGTTTGTACAAGGCCTTAAGCTAAATTTACTAAGTATAAGTCAACTTTGTGACAAAGGCAACAAAGTTACATTTGAAACCTCTCATTGTCTAGTTATAGACATCAAGAGTAACAAGATCAAGTTTGTTGGCCATAGACATAAAAATATCTATATTATTGATTTAAAATCCTTGCATTCCGCAAAATGAAAAATGTTTTCCAGCAATTAATGAAAATCCGTGGCTATGGCATAGAAGGCTTTGTCATGTGAACATGAATTTGCTTAAAATCATTTCTAGAAAAGATTTAGTCATTGGACTTCCCAAAATCAATTTTGAAAAAGACAAAGTATGTGATACTTGTCAAATGGGAAAACAAACTAGGATTTATTTTAAATCAAAGAATGTAGTCTCAACTACTAAACCATTGGAACTTTTGCAAATGGACTTATTTGGTCCAATAAGTATCATTAGTCTAGGTGGCCATCAATATGTTCTTGTTATTGTTGACGACTATCCAAGATATACCTTGGTTATCTTTATTGCTTGCAAGGATGAAGCTTTCAAAGGATTTGAAACCTTTTACAAAAAGGTTCAAAACGAAAAAGGAATTTGTATTTCAATCATTAGAAGTGATCATGGAAAAGAATTTAAAAACCAAAGTTTTTCAAAATTTTGTGATGAAAATGGAATTGATCACAATTTTTCAGCTCCTAGAACTCCTCAACAAAATGGAATTTTTGAGAGGAAAAATAGAGCTCTAGAAGAATTTGCAAGAACAATGCTTTGTGAAAATAGTTTACCAAAATACTTTTGGGCTGAAGCAGTAAACACTTCTTGCTTTATCTTGAATAGAATTTTAATTAGGCCTATGTTTGACAAAACTTCGTATGAATTATGGAAAGGTAGAAAGCCTAATATCTCATATTTTCGTAAATTTGGTTGTAAATGATTCATCCTAAATAACAATAAAACTAACTTTGGTAAATTTGACTCTAAGACCGATGAAGAGATCTTTTTAGGATATTCAACCTCTAGTAAGGCTTATAGAGTCTTCAACAAGAGAACTCTAGTGGTAGAAGAATCCGTACATGTAACTCTTAATGAGTCTAACCCAATTAGTAGTAGAGAAGTTTCTTTTAATGATGATACAGATTTTATTCTAAGAACAAAAACACCTACTCCCATTGTTGACCCAAAGGAAAGTCCACCTCAAACAAATGAAGAGATGAAAACTCTCAAATTGGACCAACCATCTACAAGCTGATAAGAGGATAGTCTTCCTAAATATTGGAGGTATGTAAATTATCACCCGATCACAAGGGGTAAGAACTCGTTCCTCTATTAGAAATATTTGCAATTATATAGCTTATTTGTCTCAAATTGAACCTAAGACATTTATTGAAGCCGAAAAGGATAATGATTGAATAATTACAATGCAAGAAGAAATAAATCAATTTGAAAGAAACAATGTTTGGAATCTAGTTCCTAGACCTAAGAATCATACAATAATAGAAACTAAATCGGTATTTAGAAATGAGATGGATGAAAATGGAATAGTAACTAGGAACAAGGCTAGACTAGTTGCTAAGGGATATAATTAAGAAGAAGGAATAGACTTTCATGAGACCTATGCTCCCATAGCTAGATTAGAAGCTATTCGAATGTTATTAGCCTTTGCATGCTTTAATAAATTTAAGTTATTTCAAATGGAAATAAAAAGTGCATTTTTAAATGGCTTTATAGAAGAAGAGGTTTATGTTGAGCAACCTCTTGGATTTGAGAATCCTAGTCTTCCAAATTATGTCTACAAGCTCTCTAAGGCTCTATATGGGTTGAAGTAAGCTCCAAGGGCATGGTATGAAAGACTAAGTAAATTCTTAATAGACAATAATTTTATAAGAGGTAAAGTAGACACAATCCTATTCACAAAAACTCACATAAATGACACTTTACTAGTCCAAATATATGTTGATGATATTATATTTGGTGCTACTAATGAATCTATGTGTCAAGAGTTTGCTAAGTGCATGCAAGGTGAATTTGAAATGAGCATGATGGGAGAGCTTACCTATTTCCTTGGATTTCAAATCAAACAATTGAAATGAGGTATCTTCATCAATCAATCAAAATACACTAAGGACCTACTAAAGAGATTCAGGATGGAAAGCTCAAAGCCACTTGGTACACCTATGAGCATATCTACAAAACTTGATCTTGATGAATGAGGTAAGTATGTAGATACTAAATACTATAGAAGCATGATAGGAGCTTTACTTTATTTGACTGCAAGTAGACCTGATATTATGTTTAGTGTATGTATGTGTGCTAGATTTCAGGTTAATCCTAAGGAATCACATGTAGTAGTAGTAAAAAAGATCCTTAGATATCTATAAGGAACTCAAACCTTAGGATTATAGTACTCTAGAGATTCATCTTTTGAGCTTATAGGATATTCAAATGCTGATTTTACTAGATGTAGGTTAGATAAAAAAAAGTACAAGTGGAACATGCCAATTTTTAGATGCAATGTTAACCTCTTGGTTTTCTAAGAAACAAAACTTTGTTGAACTATCAACCGCCGAGGCGGATATGTAGCAGCTGGAAGTTGTTGTGCCCAAGTGTTATGGATGAAACAACAACTAGAAGAGTATGGCATGAACTTTAAAAGTATCCTAATACATTGTGATAATACTAGTGCTATCAACTTAACCAAGAACCCTACTCAACACTCTAGAACTAAACACATAGAAATAAGACATAATTTCTTAAGAGACCATGCTAAAAAATGTGATATAAGATTAGAATTCATACATTCAGAAGATCAAATAGCTGACATTCTTACAAAACCTCTAAGTGAAGCAAGTTTTTGCAAAATTAGACTGTTAATGGGATTGTTAGATTGTGATAAACTGTATGTTTGATTGTTTTATCATTCATCATTTTGGATATTTAATATCTAGTGAAAGAGTATTAAACCTTATTTAATTACTCCCTCACTCAAGATGGCATAGATAAACAAATTTCGTGCCAAGACTCAAGATTTAAAATTTTCTTAAGGGTCCAGTCGACTGGTAAGTCTATCCTAGTTGATTGGTAAGTCTCTACCCAATATTTCAGTTGACTGGTAACACTATACTAATCGACTAGTACATCAAGAACTTGTTTAGAGCCATTTTTTGAAATTCAGTTATCAACCCAGTCGACTGGTATAAACTGCCGAGTCGACTGGTATCTATCTGCCAATTCATCCAGTCGACTGGTACCCTAATCCAGTCTACTGATATGCAAAACTTTTCATCTCAGCAAAGGACCCAGTCGACTAGTACCCTAACCCAGTCGACTGGTAATGCGATTCTATATATAGTCTCTTCATTTTTTTTTTTCAGATTTTTACGCCATTGTCAAAACCCTAAGCTTTTTCTCTCTAAAAAATTTTGTCCTTTTGATCAAAAAACCCTCAAAATACTTCCGAAACACCTTGATATACTTATCCAAACCATCTATTTCAACTTTCTACGGTTGAAATCTCTAATTTCCACTCAAAACCTTTTTTACAAAAAAAAACTCACTTTCTACCAAAATGTCCGATAGAATCCATATAAAAAACACTGTTGGGGGACCACATGCGCCTATTAGGCCAAAGTCCACCAAATCCAAGGCTCCAGATTCATGAGGGAAGGGTGTGGTAGGCTCATCAAGCAAGAAGCCCAAAATAGAGCTTGATGACTTTCTGTTCTCCAGCCCGGTAACGAAGGACAGGTATACTTCTGTTATCCACCATAAGAAAATCATGACGGGTAGATTCGTCGACTTCGAATCTATTCTTTATGATAATTTTGATATATTAACTGCCTTCGATGCCATTAACTTGACCCCACTGGTCAAGATACACGAAAATTTTTACCCGAAACTGATTCACTAATTCTATATGAACTTGGTGAAACCCAATCAACTGGCTCTGAGGTTCAAAACCACTGTCATGGGTGTTGAGTTTGAGGTCAACACTGACCTCTTGATAAGTATCCTGAGGATCCCTGTAGGAGGGATCCAATGGAGTCTGGACTAATGGCTAGACAATCTTGAGTATGAGGAGGTATGTTAGATAGTTAAGGGTGACCCTAACTATGTGTTTCGACCCACTACATTTCACACGTGTAGTGACATACCCCTTGACTCAAAATTGTTCAACCTCATTGTGAGTTGGACTATCCACCTTAGACTCGAGAATCGGGGGTATCTATCTAAAATAGATATTGTATTGATTTTGTGCCTTAAAACTGGGCACCACTTCAATATCTACCCCATACTACTCGCCAACATGATAAATGGTGAAGCAAGCGACTCAGGATACTTTCCCTATAGGATGCTCATCACACTCATCCTAGAGCACTTTCGGGTGCCTCTCCCCGCTTCCGAGGCTTAGGACATCGGCCTCAAGGACATCATTAACATCTCATCACTAAAGAAGATAGGATGCATAGTTCGAGATGGCTTCATCTACTCCAAGGACGGGAAGCACATTTCGATAGGACAGGACGACAGCAGCAATGATGAGGATGAGGGTTCAAATGCTGCTACTGCTGCTGATATGGATACTGATGATCGAGCACCTCCTATGGGTGACTCGAGTGCTAGTCAGGCTGGTTATGACGATCTACTTCATGCTATCACAAGCCTCCAGTTGAGTATACAGTCCAGCTTCCAGAGTTTAGGCTCCACAATCGGCGCCATACATCATGACCTCCGCTCTCTCCGGGATGACTTCGAGTTACACCGTAAGCATACCGAGGGTCTCTGGCTGAGTTTCAGGATCTCTCTCATGGTAGCTTTAACTCTCCCGCTCCTTAAGTCATTTTTCTATCTTCCTTTTGATGTACACATTGATGTAGTTTTTCAATTTTCTTAGCACGGACATATTTTCATAATTTATTGTATTTTGTACTTCTGTTTTGGCTCTACGAAGCCTATTTTGTATAGAATGGTGTTATATATGATAACAGTTCATGCTTAGACTTATTTCATGTACTTGTTTTACATATGTGTAATATAGTTGCATGCTTTATATCTCTTTATATTCGGATAAATGCTTTAAAATTGTTTCTGCATGTATGGAAATTTCAAGTTCTTTTCGGGAAGGCTTTTGAACTCCGAATGATGCCAAATTTTCACATAAAAGTTTGTTTATATATTTTCCTCATGTCTATGCTATCTAGATAGTTTATTTTTTGGTTTACTACCCCCTTTTCGGCTATTGTCAAAACAGGGGAGAAAAATGAGAAAATGAGAAAGAGAGGTGTAAACTCAAACTAGTGCATAGATTTAGGGGGAGCATTGATCCAAAGAACTTGGTATATGATTATATATGTTGGGTTGATTGGTTGGATTATATATAAACTGTTGTTTATCTTTTTACAGGTTGGTTTTATTCAAAAAACAGGGAAGATTCTGTCCGATTTTTCAAAAAAATCTAATACTTAGTTTTTAAAACTGTTTTTCTTTCATGAGTTTTATCATCATAAAAAATGGGGAGATTGTTAACCCTCACTTATATTTTAATGATGACAAAACACAACTCTTATTATACTAACTGTGTTATCTAAATGTATTAAGCAATAAAAATATTCAACAAAGTATCAAGGTGCAAAAACTAAACCCGAATCAAACACCAAGTCAAGATAGAAGATCTAGTATAGGGACAAGGTATTTAAACAAGTTGTAAATGTCACTTGTTCAGGTAGAAAGCTTGTCTTATGGTTCCTTTTGAAAAAGTATTTTTACAATACTTTTCAATCAAACGTTTTTAAGTTAAAAACATTTCAAAACATGAAAACTGGGTTGATAAGCAACCTAGTCGACTGGCTACTTATTCCAAAAGACTGATATATGGGACAGTGTGTCCCTAGTCGACTGGGTAATTCATACCAATCGACTAGTATATTAGACAGACTGTCCCCAGTTGTCTAGTATCTTTAATAGCCTTAAAAATAAAATTTTTAACTTGACCCAGTCGACTGGTACTAAGACTCAGTCGACTAGTAATTCAAAAAATATGATCATCGAGATGCGTGATTTCAGCACAAATTGCACCAAATCATACCAGAACAGTACAAAGCGGTCATATTACATCAAGGCTATACAAACCCACTCTATTGAGCATTTCAAGAAGTGAGAATAGACATTCAATCAAGTTTTTATTCATTGATACATAAAAGCTTTGAAATATTCATTGTTGAGCCATTCTTCAAGCTTTACCTTGAAAGAGAGATATTATTCAAGTGTATAAGCTTTCATTGTTGTCTCTCTATCATTTACTTTACAACATTTATTGTAAAGAGATTAGCTTCCGAAAGGAAGAGATTAGCTTCCGAGATGAAGGGGTTTTTGCTTCGAGAGGAAGGGATTTACTTCCAAGAGGAAATGATTGATTGTAAGCTTTGTGCAACACTCGTGAAGATGCATGACTAAGTTTCTTAGTGGATTACTTCAAGGAGGTTCCTTGAAGAGAGTAGACGTAGGGTCGGAACGAATCCGATATTGTCGAACCAATATAAACTGAGTTTGAATCATCTATTCCTTAAACTCTTTTGTTTACAATACATTATTTGTTTACATGCTTATGGGTTTATCTGTTTTTATAAACTTGTGTTTAATTAGTAAAAGTTTTTTAAAAACCCAATTCATCCTCCCTCTTGGATTGAAACCTCAGTCTATAGTTTTCTTCAGTGATTTCTAATTATATGTTTGGATGATCAGCCAAGAAATCAGCTAAGGCTTGTCCTTTAACTTCATTTTGAGGAATGTAAACTAAGTTGAATTCAATAATGGCTAGACTCCATTTAGCCATTCTACCACTAAGTATGGGCCGTGACAATATATACTTAACTAGATCAGTTTGAACGATCACATGAATTATAAAACTTAACAAGTAATGATGTAATTTAGTCACATCAAAATAATGTGCTAAACATAAATTTCAACTGAAGAATATTTGCATTTCGTTGAATATAATACACAGGTTAAATAGAAAATAGCTTGCTCAATGTTACATTCATTTTCCTGAGCTAACAAAATTCTTATTGAATCTACTATAGCCGATATGTAGAGCTTCAATGGTTTTCTATATTGAGTAGGAATCAAGACTGAAGGGTTTGAGAGACATTTTTTTTATCTCCTCAAAGGCCTTCTAGTGATGCTCTTTCTATATAAAAGCTTATTCTCCTTTGAGCTTCAATAATAGAGATAACACTTTGGTTTTACTTTCAACATTAGTAATAAAACACCTTAGAAAATTCACTTTCCACCTTTGAAGTTATTTCTTATTAGAAGGGGGTTTGGCTTGAATTATTGCTTTGGCTTTGTTTTGGTCAACTTCAATTCCTTGACTATGAACAAGAAATCTTAAAAAGTTTTATGTTTTTACGAAAAAGATTTAATTTTAGTTGGTGAATCCTCATTCTTTTAAATCCTTTTGAGAGAGCTTTGAAGTGTGAGGCAAAGTCTTATGATTTCACAACTATGTCATTTCTATAAATTTCTATAAATTTTTCAATCGTGTTATGGAAAATCATATTCGTAGCACGCTGGTAAGTTGCAATAGTGTTTTTCAATCCAAAGGGCATTACTACCCACTCGAATATCCCTAAGTTACCAGGAAAACAAAAGGCAGTTTTATGTATATTCTCTCGAGCTATAAAAATTTGATTGTATCTAGAGTACCCATCCATCAATGAGAGCGCTTGGTTATAAGTTGCATTGTCCACTAGTAGATTAGCTACTAGCATATGGTATTCCTCTTTAGGAGTTGACTATTCAAATTCCTAAAGTCCATACATACCTTGAGCTGGCCATTTTTCTTTATCATAGGAACTATGTTAGAGAGCCATTTTACATACCTGGCTATTCGAATGAACCCAACTTTCAATAGTCGCTCGATCTCTTTCTTGACTTTGAGGATGACTTTTATTGACATATTTCTAAGTGCTTGTTGGAATGGTCTGTAGCCTTTCTTGATGGGTAGTCGATGTTTTTACCATACGTCTGCTCAGTCCTGGCATCTTGTCGTAGTCCCAAGCGAAACATCCTTGTATTGTCTCAAAAGAGATGTGAGTTGCTCTTTCAATCTTTAGGGAAGTGATTTGCTGATGAAGGTTGGTTTTACTTAATCTCTATCATATAGGTTAACTTCTTTTATAGGATCTTGTGTTTCCTCCTTCAAGTATTTAAGTTTGACTGAGACAAGTTCAAGATCTTTCAATTCAATTTCGTTGAGGTTCTTCATACTCTCGATGTTATGTTGGTCTATCATTCTTTTTTCAGCCATATATATATCCAAACTTGATTGGGCCAAAGCTATGGCCTCTCTCTTGTCTCTACAGAGTTGACTATTCATTGTTTGCTCTGTATTCGATTAAGGGTGTCTCTGATCTCTTCTCTATTAAGCATGGCCTGTATAGCTTTTTATGGACCTGTTCGTGAGCCACTTCCTATGACTCTTATTTAGACATGGTTATCTCAGTGGGTTTCCCATGTTTGTCTCTTCCCAATATCTTTACACAGCCAATATTTTTCTTGTAAAAAGTTGCCTCGATGTTGTTTGAAGAAGCAATGAATGGCTTACCATTGTATACACAGTTGCAACCTGGTTATTATTATACAAGAAGAAAAGTGATTGATGTAACGATGATGGTACACAGTAATTGGAATAAATCCAATCTCGCCCTAATAAAGCGATATAACTTGAAGTTGAGTCAGCCATAAAAAATGCGGTTACTATGACTCGACTTACACTTATAATTTAAGGGGAATAGTTCCTCGTGTTTTTATTGTATTTATTGAAAATCCCCAAACAAAGACTTTAGAAGTGATTAAATTCTCTTTTATTTTTTTCAGTTTACGGAGCATGGTATGCAGTAGTATGTTGATTTATGCACCATTGTCAACTAATACTTGATTCATAGGCTTACCTTTTATATGAACCTTAGTATACAAATATTTAAGGTGTTGAGCTATACTTCAAGTAGGCTTTTCGATGATTATGGGAGTTATTTCTCTCGTCTTCATCTACTCTATCCCTGGCTCCTTTCTCCATATGCATACTATCTTTTGTGGTTGTTCCTTAATTGTTCCCATATCCTCGATGTAAACCTCTTCAACTTTAAGTGGCTGATTATGCACGGCTCGAAAAGAGGAATGCGAGAGGATGACCATGTTATAGTCCACAGTCATTGCTTGTTCTATTGAGTCATTCTTCTCAGGGTCTTTACCTTAATATTCTTCAATCGAGTGCTCTTCGTCTTCGAGGGAATCATCCTTAGCACTACTGTGGTTAGAATCTTCATAAGGGGTTTGTCCTTCTTATAAACTTTCTAAAATCCCTGATATTTGTTCTTATTGGTTGGTTGTCCCTACATTCGTAATATGTATGGGCCCTTCAATGACCATAGATTCTAACCATTCATTTATGAGTTTTCCTATAATAGGGTTGATATGAAACCACCCTTTTGAAATTGGGATAAACTTCTCATCCTGGGTAAGATTTCCTTCTACGTACACTCTTCCCTCATCGTCGCTTCCATGTGAGAAGGTCACTATTATCTCATTTATGTTTTGCGAAGTTAGCAACTTTTTTCTTCCCTTGTTCCTCCTAAGCTCAAGTGACTTCCTCTTTTTCCTTTAAGCTATGAGTCTTAACTTCTCTTTCAAACCTCTTGTGTTCCCTGACTCTTTGGGATGCCTCGTTGTTCTTCTCCTGTAACTTGCCTTTGTTTGGTAGCCTATTGGTGTAACCATCTTCTCCGCTGAGTTCAAGTCATGTTGGAAAAATTTGGGTTGTAGCTATATTTGTATTTCGACTTTAGATGTTCCTTCATGTTGGTAAGAAGGTGGTACCACTTTCCTGGTTTTGTGAGTGACACTTTAAAGGCTCTTGGTTTCCTTACCACAACCTGTGTTGCTTTTTCCCTTTGTTGACCAAATATCAGTTGTGTATAAGGCCTACTTCTCAAGGTGGCTCGGCCTATATTTTGCAAATATCTGTTCATTCTTCCCTTAGCACTGGTCATTCGCAGGCTTGATGTAGGTCGAATAGTAGCTGGCGGTCCTTTCGCTCGAGCTGGTTTTTTTCTTTTTACCTTTGCTACCTTTTCTGATCTTTTACCCTCATCTGTTCTATAAACAACTCAACCACTTTCTCTTGACATGCAGCGCATAAGATGTTCTCAGCATCAGGTTAGGTTACTAGGAAAATCGATCTAGGAATTGCAATTGTTGGTCTCGATGTTATAACCACTTTTGGCTCCAACTTTTCGTCTTCAACCATTGTTGGTTGGTCATCAAATTAATCTCCCCCATCCTATGGGTTTGATATAGAATGGCACGAGATTTACCACTTTGTAGTATGTGGCATAATAGTCGAACTTGTTTGAGGGCTCTCTTAACAGTTCAACTTCAAGATCCCTAACCTTATATCGTTCCTTCAGGATTTGTTGTTAAGTCTTCTTTTATGAAGTAGTCATGGTTATTCCTGAAAGTAAACATCGAGGATTAGTAAACCCTTTATTATCTTACGTCAATTGAGAAACATTTAAAGCAAGCATGGAGCATTGGGTCCATTGGACTCTTGCATTTGAGTTTTTTTTTTGTCAGAGCATCACACATTAAGAGTTCTTAACCTATAAACTCGACTACATCCACCTTGACATTGGGATCATAGTAGTATGTCCTATAAGACGAAGTCCTTTTTTTTGTTTTTCCTTCAATATATACTCATATCAAGCAACCATTTCTGCTAGCTCGAATAAGTCATGGAAGACCATTCCTTCAAACTTCTAATAGAATTCAAATCTCATCCCATTCTGGGCTTACTTTACATATTCAACTTCAGACAAACCAATATCACACTTGGCTCGAGCTTGCTTGAAGCGATTCAGATAATCTTTAGTGGTCTCATCCTCAATATATACTCATATTGAGCAACCATTTATGATAACTCGAATAAGTTATGGAAGACCATTCCCTCAAACTTCTAACGAAATTCAAATCTTAACTTATTATGGGCTAGTTTTACATACTCAACTTCAGACAAACCAATATCACACTTGGCTTGAGCTTGCTTAAAGCAATTCAGATAATCTTTAGTGGTCTCATCCTATTGCTTTTTCAATCTAGCTAAATCAGTCATGGAAACACCTATACTCGTTTGAGCAAACTGAGTTAGAAGCCTTTCTACATGTCATCTCGATTCATGATTAAATTTTGAGGGAGATTAATATACGACATGAACGTCTGTCCTGTTAAAGAATTAGGAAATAAACATAATTTCATAAAATCATGGTTAAAATATTCTCCACATTAGATAGTGAAATGCCCAATGTGCTCTAGATTCGTTTTCTCATCATCCCCGAAAAAATTCATGAAGTTAAGGATTTGTAGTTTCTAGGAAACTTAAACTGTTGGTATATGTAGTCTAGATAAGGTTTCTTACAAACAGGTCTCTATACCCTATGGATCCATTGCCTATACTGATTCTTGAATTGCTTAAGCCACCTAAGCGGTATTTGATATGGAATGTAAGGTTGATTACCGCGTGGAGGATCATCACGATTAGGAGGTGGTGGAACTTGATAAGCCTTATAGTTTTTAGGTGGTAATTTTTTAGGCCGAACTCTAACATATTCCATGATCTTTGGTTGTGCCAATGGTACATTGGGTTAGATAGGTTGCATTAGTGGTACATTGGGTTGAATTGGTTGTGTCAATGGTACATTGGGTTGAATCACTGCGATATTGACTTGAGTCTGCCCCTGTTGAATATTTAGTTATCCGTAGGGAACCTGCTGAATGAGTGACATATTAGGAAATCCTATATGATTCAACATGATAGGAGGATAACCTGATGCTTAGATCACAAGTCTAGGTGGCATCTGTACTCCAACAGGCCGGTGAACTTTAAGGGATGATTGTCCCTTAGCAGGTGGAGCATGCACGACCTAAGGTTTCATTGGTGCAGTAGTTCTTGCATTAGTTACCTGTATAGTATTCAAATCTTTAGTGAGAGTTTTTGTATTACTATTAGGTAAAACTCAAGAATAGGCTTTGGGCATGTCAGAATCACTTATTCTGAGGAATATCCTTGAGGATTCTGCTTCATGTTGTATAAAACCTCTCATATCAACGTTGTTTCTATGGATTTGATCCATCAACATGTTAAGCTTATCTAGAATTTGAGCCATTTGTTGTTGGCTCTGAGTCTATTTCTGAGCCATCTGTTATTGATATTGGCTCTGCGACTTAGTTATTTGTCTAGTTGTTTGGGTTAATTTTTTTCCTTGGTTTGACATTGTTTAGCCACCAACATATCCATTTGGTAGTGTAACTGCCCCATATCCCTATCCAGTTTATCTAAGCGATTTACAGAAACATCAGGAGTAAAAGTTTCTTCTGGATTTGCTAGAGTCTTCGTCTTTGATCTAGTAACTGGCAAATACTAGATTTTTTCCCACTGTGGTTGCCAGAAATTTTGTTGGTACAAGATTTAATTTATGCATCAATCGAGGTTGAAGTAGACTTAATTGGAACTGTACTTCTCTAGATGGGTTCGGTACTGCCTCATCTAAGAGGACTTTATGATATGCCGTTATAAATTTAAATAAAAAAATTTAATCTAGTAGTTAATAAGTAGAATAAATAACAAATGCACAGTAACAACAAACTCAATGTATTGATATTAAAAACAATTTTGATACAAAGTGTTTCAAAGGTTAAAACCTCAAAGTACCAAAATACAGACTACTTGAGCTCGTTGTATTATAGGCCAAGCCTTCAATGCAGCCCTAGCATGAATTAACTTAGAGACAGACAAAGAAAGAGGATGAAGAAGGAGGAATTACAACTAGGATTAAGGTACAACTATGCCTATTGCGATGGGAAAGTAAAGGAAAATAAATGTAGATAGATAATGATTGTTGGATGATTGTTTGTGTGTTTTCTTATGATTAATTATGTTGTTATTTATATTGCTCCAAACTTAGACTTGTGTTGATATTTCCTAAGGGTCTCTCATATTTCTACTTTTTCGCATTCTCTTGATTAAATACGCTAATCATGTCACGTGCCAAAATGGTTATTTCCATTATGTGAGCCGTATTTAATCATAACCACTTTTACCTTAACTAGTTAAATGTATGACTCTTGGGTTGTCCTCGACCTCTAAATAGTTTGATTAGTTGCTATGACTCATCTACCTTGCTCGAGGTCGAGGTATGGAACGTTCACTCGAGCTTATCAGCCTCAAACTCTTGAGTTATAGTATTTGTCTCGATGCTGTCCCTCGAATTTTTTTTTTGAAAGTTTTTCTTTCGCGGGCTTTTTTTTCAAAGATTGATCGTTTTATCACATTTAATACTCTATCATGTCTCATTATTTTTCAACTGTAATCTTAGAATCTTTATACGTAAAATTATTTTTAATATAAATAATAATATCGAGCCGAGTGACAATTTTGGACAAGTAAATCAAACAAAATTATCCATTACGGTATTCGTTGTCGTGGCGATTGAATCATCACAATGTTAAGAGAAACCACGTTGCCACTGTATCAGCCTCAATGGCTGCCACATGCCAAAGGATTGGTTAAAGATTTTCTTTTTAAAATAAATGGATGGTAGAAACAAATAAAGGAAAGAAAAATTAAAATGAATGGTAGAAACAAATATAATAAAAAAAATATGGAAATACTTTAATATATTATTTTATATTAAAGAAATTTTGGGACCCACGCAAGTGCATGGGCCACTTATCTAAGTAGTCATTAGCAATGGATGACCCTTGACCGTCCATGTGGCTATATTCCGTTTACACCCAAAAAAAGGGTCAGCCATAAAGAGCCAAGTCTTCCTATATATCTGATCAATAATGCTGCCCACACCTCATCGATCGTTTATTTTACTCTCTCCCAAAAGAAACACAAATCAAAGAGAGTCTCAGATCACAGCACACTGAAGCTTTTACTTCGATCGATCAATGGCGGAGAAGTGCTTCAAGTACGTGATCGTTGGTGGTGGTGTTGCTGCTGTGAGTTTCGCGATCCATTCTCTCTTTTATTTTTGTTCGTATTTTCATTCATGATTATTTATTTTAAATTTTCAGTGCATGACTTTGATTCATATTCTTTGAAATTGAATTTGCCGGAGTAATTTCAATTTGGAGCTCCAAATAAAAATTCATTGTTTGGGCCCAAGATTATGGTTTATGGATTTGAATTTCAGTAAAATACAGGGTGAATTAAAATTGCCCAAAAACTATTAGTTTAAATCCCTCTTAAACCCGTATATTTCAAATTAATACCAAACACGATCAATCGATTTTTTTCTCACATGTCGTGTTCACTCACCTTGCAACTCAAAGCACTTGGCTTCGGTCCAATCGGAGAACCCAACGGCGTAATTTGGGTCCTCGGTTCACTGATTCAGAGCACTGTCGGTGCTTTTGCCGTTTTAGTTTGTTTTGTCCAGTCCATGGGCTCTTTTTGGGTTGGGTATTATCTGAGTTTTATGGTGATTTCTAAGGTGATTATTTTTGGGTTTTCTTCTTTTTGTTAACCTTTTTTTCCTTGACATTATAGGGATATGCAGCTAGGGAGTTTGCCAAGCAGGGGCTTAAGCTGGGTGAACTTGCAATTTTTTCCAAAGAGGCGGTATGCTTTTTACTATTTTTAACAGATTAGTGTTTTATCATTACATGTATAGAAATTGTGTTCTTTTTTCTCACTCTTGCAGGAAGGAAGTATAATAGAATTTAAGGATTGGAATGCATGTTTCTATCTTTTTTTTTTTAATTTACAGCTAATGCAGTTTATGTATAGGCATTTTGCTTATTAGAGAGAGACTTTCTGCTATTATTTGTGTGCAGTGCGGATGAATTGTTAGTTTCTGCATCATTCTAGTTCTGTTTAGATTGAAAAAGAGTTCTGAGAATTAATTTTGAAACTACGTTGGCTGTTCTCCTTTAAAATGGTAATCACTGGAATAATATAATTTTGGACATATTATTGTAACGTGAAAACTATAGTCTATTGTTTTGTTGATTTCTAGCATCGTGCTTCCATTTTTTATATACCTCTAACCTACTTGGGTAATGCTAGATATGGACACATTGTAAATTTATAGGTTGTCAAACCTCATACCATCTCTTCAGTATGTGGTGGTATAGATGCTAGATATAACCGATAAACTATGTTAGGCTCTTCAGTTTACACTATTGTGTCTGTGTCAAGCGTGTAACCAAAAATATGGGTATGAATTTTGAACCCCCCAAATAATGAGTTAACTTACAAAAGATAAATGTACTTGACTCTCTTTGCCTACCCACATTTGACTCCTGTAACCGAGTCTGGGGTAAGATAACCAATAAATGTGCATTTTCTCTTATGGGTTTTACACTAGTTCATTGTTCCTCTGCACTGTAGTTAGGATCTTGGATAGAGTTGAGAAAATGATACTAATGTCATGGAAGTCTTGTGTTTTGAGCCTTTTATAATTGTTAGGTGCTAGGTGCCCTAATCCCCCTGTCTAAGGGGGCGGAGGCTCTCTTAGTTAGCGATTTTCGGGGATCAGCACAAATCTTTTGGAAATCCATGGATCTGCTTTAGTTAGTTTGCGTATTGACAAATCTGATCAGCGGATTTAGCAAGTTTTTCTTTTTTAATTAAAAATAATTGCAACATATGAAGCTTTCCCTCACGAAGCTGCTGGTGCTTCAGTCTCCTCCACCTTTGATTCAAAGCTTAATCTCTGTCAATGCGATTGGTGTTGCACTACCTTGAGAATAAAGGTGTCTTGATTGAGCTGTGTGTTTTTGTTTTCTGATCAATGTAACTAAAAAAAAAAAAAGAAGAAGAAAGAAGCTTAGAAGAGAGATTGCAGCATTGCCACTAGCAGATGCTCGAAGATTCTGAAAGCTGCAGAAAAATCGAGAGTTCCAAGTGGTAGAGATAAACAGGAAATGAGTTTTTATATCTAGGTTACAAATGAGGTGTTTGGTTATGTGGATAAAGTACTCTTGATCCATGCTAGTGGGTCATCTTTTTTTCTCCCGAGCGAATTTTAAAGATCCTTTTTCCATATTGCAAGAGACCACGTGGCATGGGATACTAAATGATCTTTGCTTTTATATTTTCCTTTTTCCAACTTAAAAAGGATCACAGTATTGTTTATAAAATTAGAAATTTTCAATTTTGAACTTCAAACCTTCTAATCATCTAAGGTAAATAAAATTATCTTACCTAGTAATTGATAGCTAGGTCTAGATTTTTATTTAACTAGTTGACAAATTTTTTAATATAACACAATCATAAATAATATTTGAATTTATTTTTTTATTATTATATTATAAAAAAATATATAATATATGCACTCTAAAGACACTCAATTTGTGAAATTTTAAAAGACAACGCTTTCACGCCCTCGCGTTCTGCTCTCGCTCCGCATATTGGTCACCTAGGTCAGACGTTCACGTCTTGCTTGGATCTGCTTATTCATGAAACCCTCCCCCATTATTCTTTTGAACTTTTGCTAATGTTACTATTATCTTCTACTGATCCAGTGGGCAATTAACTTAGCATTTCACGTTCTCTAATTATGCTATCTTACACTTATAGGTGGCTCCATATGAGCGTCCTGCACTTAGCAAAGGATATCTTTTTCCTGAGGGTAAGTCATGCTACTTGTGTATATGCTCTAGCTACATATATCGTACCTTATTGTTGTGTCTCTGGCTTTGACATGCACCCAGCTTTCTGCTGGAAATATACCTCGTTTCTTTGCCTTGTTCTGTGAAATAATCTTGATCCTTTTCTGTTCTTCAGGAGCTGCAAGACTTCCAGGTTTCCATACCTGTGTTGGAAGTGGAGGAGAGAGATTGCTTTCTGAATGGTACAAAGAGAAAGGTGATACTTGCCTTCCGACCCATTATTTTCCATATTTTAATCTAATGTGTGGGAGATTTTCTGAAACAGTGATAGATGTTTATGCTAATGCTATTACGCGAATTTGAGGGGTGCAGTCATTACTCATTTAATAGTTTACTGCATCTCTTCAAGTCAGTGGTGTTTGTGTCTAATTTACCATTCAGGAACCCATAATTGTTGGCCAACACATTTCTCTCTCATTGATGTTTGCAGGGATAGAGTTGATACTAAGCACAGAGATAGTCAAAGCAGATCTTGCTAGCAAGACTCTTGTCAGTGCCGCTGGAGAGGCCTTTAAATATCAAATTTTAATAATTGCAACTGGTTCCACTGTAAATACTATATCTCTCTGATTTTCCAGATAAACCATTCCCCATATTTCTTGTTCTGTGAAGATTAAAAACTTTCTCCTAATTTTTGTAGGTTATTAGATTGACAGATTTTGGTGTGCAAGGTGCTGATGCTAAGAACATCTTCTATTTGAGAGAAATTGATGATGCTGATAAGCTGGTAGAAGCAATCAAATCAAAGAAGAACGGGAAGGCTGTGGTTGTTGGAGGAGGTTACATCGGTCTTGAGCTCAGTGCAGTTTTGAAAATGAACAATCTTGATGTTTGCATGGTTTATCCAGAACCATGGTGCAGTAAGTGGAGATTTATGTTTTAAGCCTTTTTTTTGCATACCTATTGAGATCAGGTCATCTAGCAGTTGGTTAGCGTTCTGATATCCGTAGAGGTCCTTGGTTTCCTAATAAAAAGGTTGTTCTTGCAGTGCCTCGGCTTTTCACTGCTGGCATTGCTGCTTTCTATGAGGGTTATTATGCTAATAAGGGAATCAAAATTATTAAGGGAACAGTTGCTGTTGGTTTCAATTCTGACTCTAATGGAGAGGTAAGTATTTGGTTTTCATAATAGCTGTTTTTTGGTTATTAAATTATCTTGGGGCTTAAAGCCATTTTGTATGTTGATCTTGTCCCATCATTCAGGTGAAGGAAGTGAAACTTAAGGATGGAAGGGTCTTGGAAGCGGACATTGTTATTGTTGGTGTCGGTGGAAGACCACTGACATCATTATTTAAAGGGCAGATTGCAGAGGAGAAAGGTGGAATAAAGGTTTGTGTGACATCTATAATCTGTCAAATGATTTTCCTCTTTATATACCATGCGTAGTCTGAAGTTGCTTAATTTACTCATTCTTAACCGTCACAGCTGCATAGAATGTTGGTATTCCATGAAACTATTATTTTATTGTTCTCAGCTACTCCCGACATCTCATTTTGTGTCACTTTCCTAAAATGGATGTCCCAAATTGTGTCACATTCTAAAAGTAGAATACAAATGTCATGCACTTTACAAGAATTCCCTTAATATCTTAAATGAATGGTAAATGGGATAGATAGAGTATAATATTGTCGCAGAATACTCATTTAAATAGTACATTCTATTGGTAGAGCACTTAACCACATTTAGGTTCAATGGTAAATGCTTTTAGTTATCACATTCTAATTCAAAATCTATGTTGTCATTCTCACTGAAAAACTGTATCGTATTATCTTGGATACTATTTTCTTGACTTAACTAGCTTAATCGCAGACCGATGCGTTTTTCAAAACAAGTGTTTCTGATGTATATGCTGTTGGTGATGTGGCTACCTTCCCCATGAAACTGTATGGTGACATGAGAAGAGTTGAACATGTTGACCATTCCCGCAAATCAGCCGAACAGGCTGTGAAGGTATGTGTCTTAGTAACTCCGTCTTGCTCCTCAGTGAAAATGGATCTTTACTACTTGCAAGGTCTACTTTCGCAAACCAAAATTATTGAAATTTTCGGAGCATCAAAACACATGGAGTATCTTGAACCTTAAAATGTTTTTCTGAACGTGTTTTCAAGTTTCCTATATTTCTTCCAAATTGCTCTTATTTCTGTAGTGTGGTTACTTGTTTTGATTATTGATTGCACTGAATCTGTGAATGTTGTATCCCATTTTTGCAGGCCATTAAGGCGAGTGAGGAAGGGAAATCCATTGATGAATATGACTACCTTCCTTACTTCTATTCTCGTTCCTTCGATTTGTCGTGGCAATTCTATGGTGACAATGTTGGTGACAGTGTGTTATTTGGAGACAACGATCTAGCATCACCAGCGCCAAAGTTTGGAACATACTGGATCAAAGATGGAAAGGTCGTTGGAGCATTCCTAGAGAGTGGGACTCCAGAAGAAAATAAGGCTATTGCCAAAGTTGCAAGGCTCCAACCTCCAGTTAAGAGCTTGGATCTACTCACGAAGGAAGGCCTTTCCTTTGCCTGCAAGATATGAAACTTCCATATTTGAAAGGGGGCAGCATATATTGCGCTGATGCTATAAAAACCAACCAATGCGCAATCCTTTCTTTTAAAGGTTGGCTTTAAGTATTTTATTGGGTTGTTAGTGCAATTTGGATTTATTACGTCAATTATATAAGATTTGCTTTGCTTGTTTTCTTGATTTCTTCAACTTCTTCTTGATGACGTTAATTACAGCCAGGTCTTGTTTTATTTGGAGCAATAATTTGATTACCTCCCCACCAACTGTTTTCTCTGTTACTCTTCTATTATGGGGTTATTTATTGTCACAAAATTCGAAGGTAATCGGTTGTGTACTTGTGGATTAGTAAGATTGGCACTTGTTTTCAAGTGCCAACTGCATTATATACACTGATCTTTTGTTTCTTCTGCGTTTTTTTTAAATGGCCAAAAAAGGAGATAAGAGGCGTGTTCTAATGGAACTTAGTGTTGGGTAGCGACAAACAATGCCTTTTAGGTACTGTATATACTACTATCTAGGGTCTTCAGTTATAGTGCAACCATAGTATGCTTAAAAGGAGTGTGTTACATAATCTCAGAGACCCACTCAATTATTCAGCGAAAGTTAAAGATGGTTTCCTTTTTCTATTGCAAATTGTAATGTCATTCTCATCCTCTAGATGATTTGTTGTACTGCTGAGAGGTTTGTGATGTGCTGATTGGTGTGTTTCCCAAAAGAGTATGTTGGGGACAGTCACGATTGACAGTCTAGATGAGCTTGTGCCAGGTCACATTCGTGACTGATGCCCACAGGCAGCACGGTTCTATTATAAAATGTCAGTATAAGATAGCACTTCGCTTTCCAAAAATCTTGACCTTCGTTGATATTACCATCGGATATTCATGAAATGTCCTGTTAGTGATAGGGTGTGCTCGTTCATCCATCATTAACTAGTTTGGTTATTTAGGTTAAAAGCTTGAGGCCGATCTTATCACTTTAGCATTAAAGCTCTGTATGTATTGACCTTTACTCTTTCTCATAAATAAAATCAGTTTGATTTGCCTTTCAAAAACGACCTTTTAGTATGTTTCAATTTTAAATATATAGGATATTTAAAAGCTTTCCTTAAATTTCTTGATTCTTAGTAGTGTCAAGGATGCTGTCGGTGCAGAATACATTGCACTTGGTGAACTCGTTTCAGTTATTAAACACACGGAAATAAAGAATATTGCTTTAAGATGTGCGTTTGTGTGTGAGTTGAAGACATGAGGAGGTATTATGAAATCGAAGACAGATGTGGTGACATTGGCATATTAAGGAACGATAAGACTCGATAACCAGCCCCCTTGAAAAAAATGACGAGTTAACAGCAAACCAGTCTGTCATTGGTAATTTTTAGAAATTTCATTAGTAATAATAACTGAGCATGTATGGACAGTTATTAGTGAAGTTCTAAAAAATTATCAATAAACTTTTTCACTGCAAACTCTTGATTTGCACCTTGTGCAGGATCTTATGACCTGTATAAGATCCTGTAATATATATAATACACTATGACTCAGTCCCACCCGTCTGTTTGACAGCTCTAATAGTGTGGTCTGAAAAAAACAAGACAATTTAGATAAATAGACACCTCAAGATTGATTAACCATGAGACCCAATCAGCTGAAATTTTTGATAAGCAAGATGCATAAAAAAACTGAAATCATCGTTGCATCATGAATTCATGATACAAATTTGCTGAGGTTGCCATCCAACTACTTTCTTATGCTTACCCCAAAAAAACTATATAACATTAAAAAAAACACAACACATGCACCATTGTGTAATGCAACTATTTGCTGGTTTTATCAAGCAGGAAAGTTGGCATCCCTGCAGGTATTTCTGAGTTTCAATTATATGAATGTTTCTGTGGAAAACCTTTAATAGTTTCTGAAAACTGACATGAATCTATGAATTGTTCAGTTGAAACAAGTTAACCTCATGGTTTGGGGTGAATCATATTGGCCCATTCTTGAAGCAGCATGAGAACCTCCAAATATTGTATATATAATAGGAAGTAAACAGTAGTAATATTCAGTGCCACTTCAAGCACTTGACCACATCTGCAAATCAATGAATATTGTGAATTTGAACAGATAATTTTCACACATCCATGAGCACAAAAGATCAACCAAATGGACACAAGATATTGATAAAACAAAAATCAATTCAATATCACCAAATGGGTAGTCCCATTTTGCTAGTGTCTCATTTACCAATATATATAAGATCAAAAACTACATAGTAATCTAATACAAAACTTCAGGGGTCTAAGTAAAAGATTTGAATTGAGAAGAAATGACGCTAAGTAGTCAACCAATACTCTAGTCAAAGAGGCTGAAGCCCAAGTCCTGCAACAAGTTGAAAGAAATGAGAAAACAATTAGAACCAATACTCTAGTCAAAGCATATTGCATTATACAAAGTACTTCAAGTTATTTGCCCATGACTACCAAAGCAAATATTAATCAGTCATACAAATGATGATAAACTGAGAAGCCAATATTAGGTAGGAATTGTGGGATTAAGCACAAAGTACTGGCCAGGTGTTATTCTAAAAGAGATGCTGTTAATCAAAGGTTACCTCATCTGACTCGTCTTTCTCCTCAACCTTTTCCTCTTTCTTTGTCTCAACTGCATCTGAAGCAGGTGCAGCACCACTGCTACCACCAGCAGATACAGCAACAGCAACTGTACCACCACCAGATGGGACCGAGGCCAACTTCTCCCGGCCAGCAGCAATAAGCTCTGTTATATCTCTACCTTTAACTTCTGATAACAGACGCTCAATCATATCACCTTCAGCATCAGCACCGTGTACTCGAAAAGAATTTATATAAAAGTGTCATTCAACAATACACTTCATTTCATAGAATAAAGGACGTCATCACGTCAACACAAAATATCAATAGGCATTATTTATGTACTTATAGTTACAGATTTCCAACATATTACAACTTAGTAAAAAAATTCACTATAATCAAGAGAAGAAAGCATATATTATAAATGGATACCAAATTTGTGGGTAACTGAATCTCTGCATCAAGCATTCTTAGAACTTCACCATTCTAAATTGCCATAATCCACACGTCGAAATTAACTCAGTTTGCCCACATAGAATCATTGTTAAAGCCCATGATAATTTTGAAAAAATTCCCCATGTTGCGCTAAATGAACAATTAATAAATGGTACACAATCATCAAGATTATAATTGAACACTATGCCAGATCACTAGGTATACTCGGTCTAAAATCATATTTTTTTTCCAGGCATTTATCTAATACTATATAGCCCAACCAAAATGCAGGCTTTTAATCAAACAAATAATTTTCGTAATCCATTTCCATACTGATTCAACTTTAAGCATAGATGTTTAATATTATTCCAAAAAAAGAGGGAGAAAGCAAACACAATCACTTCATCAGTAACGTGCAACATCAAGTGAAGCACCCATTTAAGCTAGAAACAATAAACCAATAAACATATTGATCTACAAATACAATATATACAAACATACACCTAAGCAATGCGAAAACAGATACATACATATATATATATATATATATATATATATATATACACATATATGTATATATACACACATATATATATACACACAAACACACATGTGCATATGTTAAGAGAGAGAGAAAGATTGGGTACCACATCCAAGGATGTTTCTGATATCATCTGTAGAAGGGGTGCTGTTCCCTCCCAACACAGCCAACAAATACGCAGCAATCACCTTCATTTCTTCTCTTTCAACTCTCTCTGCTCTATAAAACAGAGACGCAAAGAATCATTAATGTTAATACTCTATCAAAGCATATACATATATAATGCATACCTATAGAGAGAGGGAGAGAGAGTGTACCAAGGAGGCTTTGGATCTACAGACTACAGAAGTAAGAAAAGCTCTTGGCCTGAATGGAAAACAACAGTTGGAGAAGGGTGGGCATAAATATAGAGCTAGGGTTTTAGTCGAGACTGACCCAACGCCTAGTGATTTGGGCTCATTTGGGCCTGTCCTAAATGTGAGAGTATTCCTTAAATGAAAAGACTTGCAATACTGGTATATATATATATATATATATATACTCACTCCGATCCCTTTTACATGTCATTTTTTTAAAAATGAATGTTAAAAGTCAGCACACTGAAAGTCAAAAAATCAAACCTCAACTTTCTATAATTACCGATAGGCTAAAAACGTTTTAAAAAATCAATTTAACGTCACATCTTTTTTAGGTTGGAAAACACGTGCTAGGATACTGCAGTCTTTCACTTTTATACCCAAGGGTCTTTACGAAAACAGGTGTACTAATTGCTCATGCCAGTAGCATAAGTGGCCCACAATTTCTTAAAATTCTTGTGTTTGTTCCGGTGACAAGAAAACCAAAACAAAGGGAGTATATATACGTAAATCTTAACTTACCCTTATGTCCCATCTTTTGAAGACTAAAATATCATTGAATACATGCAAAAAGTGGCCCGCAATGTCCACTCATGGCAGGCGGACACACACAGTATTCCGAAAGCCTTTCATCATCGGATTTCACAATCTTGTTGAACTTTGAAGTTCCGACACTGTAGTGGTGTTAGTTTTTCAAAAAATCCTTCGAACGTGTATATCTAGAAAAATGCGCTTTCAATTCGTGAAGGGGGTGTCACCGACACACGAGGGTGAAAGATTGGTGGTGGAGGAGACTTTTAGTCTCATTTAGTAGATCTTGATATTAATTGAAGTATTTTTTTTTTTTTTTTACTATCAATTAGTTTGTTATCGTCAAAAAACTTTAAAAGTAAAAAAATTAAATAGGCGTATTTATTGAATTATTTTATTATCTTTATGTTTGTGTTATGAAATTTGAATTATTAAGGGTATTTTGATCCACATAGATTGGGGTACATTCTTAACTTACTACAACAGTGGAGTAAATTAATATATATATATATATATATATGGGAATAGTTAAATAAAATTTCAAACTCATTCATAATTTTAGTAAATTTATTTAAAAAATATTGATGATTTATAGAGAAAAATAAATTTGTAATTTCTAGCAATCTCGTTTCCATAAAATGTATGTTTTTTTTTATTTCAACTTTGAAAAAGCGTATCTCTTTTTTAAAAAAATAAAAAATTATTCAAGAAACATATACACATTTCTAGTTATATAAAATTTAATTTTTAATAAACCTATTTGTTATTTTCAAATAACAAATTTACCTCATCGAGTTTCATCTTTAACTTCTTGTATTTTCATGGGCAAGTTCTTGTATTAATTCTTGCTTTAATGTTGTATGAGAAAGATAAATCTGATGTTTCAAGCTAAAAAAAAAATGTGGGTGTTTTTGTCTTGTTTTCAGAGCATAAAATTTGTTACGAAAAACTTTTTGCTAATTAAACTTGCAAGTTTTTAAACAGTTAAATACACAATGCACACAATCAAATAATATACTTGAAAGTAAAGGAGTTCAAAGGAAGAGAAAGTGTAAACTCTGTTTATAGTGGTTCGGCAATATCTGAATCCTTCCGACCCTACGTCCACTCTCTTCAAGGAACCTCTTTGAAGCAATCCACTAAAACTTTAGTCGTGCAACTTCACGGGTATTGCACAAACCTTACAACCAATCCCTTCCTCATGGAAGCTAATCTCTTTCTCCCGGAAGTTAATCCCTTCCTCACGGAAGTTGCTGTAAAGTAAATGATAAAGAGATAACATTAAGTGCTTTTACAAATGAATAATATCTCTCTTTCAAGAACAAGCTTGAAGAATGGCTCAACAATAAGTATTTCAAAGCTTTTGAGAATTAATTAACTTTATTATGAATTGAATGTGTTATCTTCTTCATTTAAATGCTCATTGAAGTGGGTTTATATAGCCTTGAATCAATATGGTCGTTTGACACTGACTTAGTAGGTTTGAGGTATTAAATTCTCAAGTCATACATCTCAGACGGTCATATTTTTTTAATTATCAGTCGACTGGTACAAGTACTAGTCGACTGGTCAAGCGAGAAACTTCATTTTTTAGACTATGGGAGAGTACCAGTCAACTGGGTCCTAACCACTAGTTGATTGGATCCTTAACACCAGTCGACTTGAAACCCTCTGTCCTATATCCCAGTTGACTGGTATATGGAGCCAGTCGAATGGGTTGTCTTTTAACCTAGTTTTTCGTATTTTAAAACTGTTTTTGACTTAGAAACATTTGAATGAATAGTTTTATCAAAGTTTTTTGTAAAATGAGCCACAAATCAAGCTAAATATTTGAATATGAGAGATTTACAATTGTTTTAATTACCTTAATGCCTATTCTAGATCTTCTGTCTTGTCTTGGTGTCTGAATCGAGTTAAGTTCTTGCATTTTTGTTTCTATACTGAATGATTTTGCTGCTTTAACACTTAGATAAAACTATTAGTGCAATTAGAGTAGTGTTTTGTCATTATTATAATCAAATATGGGTCAACGATTTCTAAGTTGGACGTGGTTTTACTGTGGAATTTGCTAACTATAACCAAATTTAATCTGTATCTTCTGATTTTAAGTAAGATGATAGAAGCAGCTGAAACAACTAAGGGTGGTTTGTCGTTCGATATACTAATTACTAATACCTTGGCTTATTTAAGATCCCACTTTATGCGGAAGAATCTCAAGATTTGGATCTATTTGATACTTTTGATTATCATACCTTTAAGAAGATGAAGTTTGTTGTTCGTGAGGGTAGGATTGAAGCAAAACCTAGTGTTAATGTTCCTGTAGCTGAGGACAAGGATAATGAAGAGGCTAGTGATGATGAGATTAGTGCTGAGGAAGCTAGTGATAGAGGTCATGAGAGTGGTGCAGGTGGATTGGATGCCAATGCTGATATTTTTAAAGCTTTGGAATATCTTCAACTATATGTAAATGGGTTGAGGAATTAGATTGGAATGGGTTTTCATACGATAAGGACTGACTTTGATTCCTTCCGGACAAGCATAGAAGCTTCGGTTCAAGCCCTTTGCAATTATTTGAAGGATTTTAAGACTAGGACCGAGGGATCTCTTGATAACCTCCAGGATCTCTTAACTCGTTATTGTGATTCAAAATCTTAAATCATGCAACCTTCCTTTTTGCTTTATCTTTTGAGAATTTTGAACTCTAAAACTCTTACAAGAACATCTTTTTTATTTTCTTAGCATGCATTTTATGTTCTTGTTTTGGCTTGGGGGAGCATTTCTATGATTGCTAGTTAAAACTTATGGATGCTTTATGAATGTCTTTTCTTGCCTCTATTGTTGGTTGTGGATGTTTTGGATATACATTTGCTCTTTTTGAAGGGGTTATATGAAAAAACAAGAGAAAATCTGCTCATTTTTTCGTAAAATTCTTATACTTAGATTTTATTTTTTATTATTGATGCTCACTTTTAGGGTGAGCTTGTTTATTAGTCTACCTTTTATAATGGTGTCAAAAAAAGGAGATAAAGAAATTAGTTTTTAGATAAACAAGTTAGGCCAATCATTATCTAGAAAGGGGGAGAAAAATTTACTTATGCTATGCTTTTTGGTTAATTCATTTACTATTTGAAATTGTTATTGTTTGGTTGGTATCTTCAATTTGCAAGAGGTTCTATTAAAACTTTAAAGGAAACTCTATCAAAAAAAATTCAAAAACTAAACACTTAGTCTTTATAATTAGCTTTTTAAGAAATTGTTTTATAATCATCAAAAAGAGAGAGATTGTTGACCCCATATAGCTTAATAAAAAAACTATATTAAAATGATCTAACTATCTTTTGTCTAAGCTTTATATTATTTGAGGTACTTTGTATGAACCTTAGAAGGTGCGCTCGCACTCTACAAGTTGTGCACGCATGCTCGTTGCCTCGTACACTCCATGTTTTAACACTTTGAGGCAATTTCAAAGACAAAGATGTTCAAGCTTAGAAGTTTTAAGGTAGTAGAATTTTATGTAATCTCCCTCCCAATTACACTCAATTTATTTCTCAAAATATCTTGCTTAAAACCCAAATATATTTTCCCAAAAGTTTGTAAAATTTGTTTAAGAAAAATTTATAAGGGTGACCACAATCGATCGGAAGGTCTGTCTAGGGTTTAACTCCAACTCTCTAGAAATCACGGGACAATCAACTGTAAGAATGTCACAGTCGACTACGTGAGAAACATCAAGGTTGTTAAGATTTTGACTCAATTCCCCACAAAGAAGACTTTTAATTGGTTTGGGAAAAGTTGTTTCCTATTTTGTAGTTGCTTGTTCTAGTAAGAATAGTAATAATTTCCTATTAGATTGTTGATTATACAAGTAGTAATAATCTACTATGATGTTGTTGTTTTTTTCTCTAATAGTATTAGGAAAATATCCTAGTTTGAGGCACACTCATAATTCCATATTAAGAAAATATCATATTTTTTGTTTGTTTTACCTATTTAATTATTGTGGTTGTGTTTTTTGCCTAAATTTTGAGTAGATGGATTTTAGAGGTAAAATCTCAACAAAAGTTTCCACTATCAACTAGACTAAGCCACAATCAACTGTACTAACGAATATAATGGTTATATTTCAAAAATATAGGCATGGGACAGAACATTAAATACACCAAACAATCATTTAGGTGATTTTTTTTAAGTGATAAGCGTTGAATAGTGAATGAGCAACTGAATAGTGGTTAATTAATATGAGACATTGTTCAAATGCTAAATAGTTAAGTATTTAAACTGTTTGATGATTGAATTTATTGAAACATTTGAATATATGTATTTTTTTTAAACCTCTTAACCACTAAATGAGTAAAATTGTTCAATACTATATGATTGTATTTTGTTTCTTACAAAAATGTGAATAACCCCATAAATGACTTTCACAAATACGTAAATAAGGAGAAGCCAAAGAAATTATAATGATTTGCTTATCCCAAGTTGATAAAATTAATTACAAAGTGTAGTGGACACAACTAAGTTCAATTGATAAGCGTGCAACCCTCGTGACAATTTTCTTAACTTTTCCTGGGTCGTAGATAATTGAATCTCTATTCGCGTGTTATGGTCTGTTTGTATATTAAGGTGAAACCAAAAGGGTAGGTAGGTAGGTATCAGCTTCCCAGAAAATCGATAAAAATTGAAATTAAGTAGACCGCAGACTTGCATGGCTGTCATTGTAGACTAAACCCATTGTAACTCGAGCTAAATAAGTTTTTTATTTAAGAGTCGAGTTTAATTTTTTTAATTTAAATTTAAATCTCTCCCTAAAGAAGAGTAAGAATAATTTAATTAATAAAAAAAAATGATCAGAGGTGTTAAAATGGAAAAATAAAAAAAGAATAATTTAGTCAATAAAAAAAATAAAAAGGAAAATATTATTGCTTGCTTGCTTTCTCATTTTGTCTCCATAGTTTTCTGTTGAAGTCAAAGTAGGATCAGTGGAGTTGAATCTCCTCGTATATCTCTTTCAAAGCAACAGGGAGGGAAGCTCCTTAATTTAAAAAACAAAAGCTACCTATTAAATTAAATAGACCACACCGACACCAAATTTTACCACGAATTAATGATTCTAAATTAAACATAAGATATTTAAAAATTCTTTTAAAAAAATGTTTTTGTTTATATTATTTGATACAAAAGTAATTATTAATTTTTGTATTCATAAACTTTAATTAGGATGCTTATTTTTTATTGGTTTATCGTTTACTTTTTACTAACTCTTTTTCTCATCAGATGGTTCAGTATTTGTATAGCTACCATTTTATAGTTATACAGTCAATTTAATTCATTCGATACATATAAATTGGGAGTCTCGTGATATTAATGATTATTGTAATTAAATATCTTTTTAAATTTTATTTATCATAAAATTTGATTTGTCTTTATTAATGAAGATTATATTATTTAAAACCAAACGTATTTAAATTAACACCTGTAATATTGTATTTGAGATTTTTTATTAAATAAGTAAAATAAAATATGATTAAAGAATAAATTATTGTAATGATATGAATACTCATATTCTCGTGCAAAAGAGTAGGGAGTAACAATATCTTATAGCTCTTAATATATCTCAAATAAAAAAATATAGAGATAAAAGCATGTTTATTAACACTTAAAGTTTTAAGGTGAACAATTTGATTGTATTTTTTTTAATATATAGTAATCTAAGTTAATTTACTACACATGTATATATCTTTAATTTGGATGTTTGTTCTTTTATTGTTTTATCGTGTGATTTTTATTAAATCTTCCTCTCTTCAAATGCTTTAGTATTTGTATAATTATAGTTTTATAATTATACAGTTAACTAATTTCAGTAGATATATGTGATTATTCAGTCTCGTATAGTTAATTGAATATTAAGGATTGTTGCAATTGAATATTAATTTTTTTTTATAGAAATTCTCACTAAATTTGATTTGTTTTTCGTTAGAAAAATATTATACGATTCAAACCTAAAATATTTTAATTTGTGCTTATTATATTGTATGTGAGAATTTTTTTTATCAAATAAATGAAAGAAAAGAGTAAAAAATAAACTAATGTAAGAAAAATAATATAAATACTCAAATCCTGATGCAAAAGAGTAAACAACAACAATATTTTATGATTATTTGATATATACAAATTGGTTTCACTAAAAAAATATAAAGATAAAAAAGTGTATGGTCTATGTTGAAACCCTCTTTGCTGAAATATTGTTTAATATTCAATTTTTTATATAATTTAAGTTAGTTTATTACATAATTTGATTGTATTCTTTATTTTAAGTCTTATATAAAAATATTTTGTTATTTTAGACTGGTATTGGGTTTATAGATTAGATTTATATATCCCACATAATTACAATTATTAAAACTAAATTGTATTAAAAATAAATAAATAAAAGTTATAGATATTAAGAATTGATGCTATTGAATAAATTTTTAAAAAAAATCATGGGACAATCGACTGTAAGAATGTCACAGTTGATTACGTGAGAAACAACAATGTTGTTAGGATTTTGGCTCAATTCTCAACGAAAAAGACTTTTAATTGGTTTGGAAAAAGTTGTTTCCTATTTTATAGTTGTTTGTTCTAATATGAATAATAGTAATTTCTTATTAGATTGTTGATGGATGTAGCCAAAGAGGTTGTTGAATCACATTAATTATTGGTGTTATTGCTTTTTGTTTGTTTTGCCTATTTAATTATTGTAGTTGTATTTTTTGCCTAAATTTTGAGTAGGTGAAATTTAGAGGTAAAATCTCAACAAAGGTTTTCACAATCGACTGGACTAAGCCACAATTAACTGTGCTAACAAATATAATTGTTATATTTCAAAAATAAATGTGTGGGACAGAGCATTAAATATGCCAAACAATAATTTATGTGACATTTTTTTTAAGTGTTAAACGCTGAATACTGAATGAGCAACTGAATAGTGATAAATTAATAAGAGATATTGTCCGAATGCTAAATAGTTAAATATTTAAATTGTTTGATAACTAAATTTATTGAAACATTTGAATATATATATATATATATATATACATTTTTTTTCTTTTTTAAACCTTTTAACTACTAAATGGGGAAAATTGTTCAATACTATATCATTGTATTTTGTTTCTTAATACGACAATGTGAATAACCCCATATATGAAATTATAGTGATTTGCTTATTCCAAGTTGATAAAATTAATTACAAAGTGTAGTGGACACAACTAAGTTCAATTAATAAGCGTGCAACCCTCGTGACAATTTTCTATACTTTTCCTGGGTTGTAGATAATGGTCTGTTTGTATATTAAGGTGAAACCAAAAGGGTAGGTAGATAGGTACGTATCAGTTTCCAAGAAAATCGTTAAAAATTGAAATTAAGTAGATCGCAGACTTGCATGGCTGTCATTGTGGAATAGACCCACTGAAATTATTACTCCATTTAATCCATATTTTTATTTCCACGTAAGGTATTTCTTCTCGAGCATGGCTCTTGTTGTTCATGTACTTTATATTTATTATTTTATTTTAAAATTTTAATTCAAATTTAAATTCTCAGTTTCAAATTGAAATTCAAATTAAATAAATTTTTTACTTACTATTTGAGTTTAAATTTTTCCCTAACTTAAAGATCGAATCCACCTCGAACTAGCTTAGAGTTGTTAAAATGGGAAAATAGAAAATGAGAATAATTCGGTCAATAAAAAAATAAAAAGGAAAATATTATTGCTTATTTGCTTTCTCATTTTGTCTCAATATTTTACCTGTTGAAGTCAAAGCGTATCTCTTTCAAGGCAACAGGGAGGAAGCTCCTTAATTTAAAAAACAAAATGAGATGACAGCTTAGGATACCCATCATAGCTACCTATTAAATTAAATAGACCACACCGACAGCAAAATTTTATCACGAATTAATGGTTTTAAATTAAATATATGGTATTTGAAAATTCTTTTAAAAAAATGTCTTTGTTTATATTATTTGATATAAAAGTAATTATTAATTTTTGTATTCATAGACTTTAATTAGGATGCTTATTTTTCATTGGATTATTGTCCACCTTTTACTAAGTCTTTTCTTTTGTTCATAAGATGGTTCAGTATTTATATAACTATAATTTTATAGTTATACAGTCAATTTAATTCATTGGATACATATAAATTCGGAGTCTCGTGATATTAATGATTGTTGTAATTAAATATCTTTTTAATTTTTATTTATCATAAAATTTGATTTGTTTTTATTAATAAAGATTATATTATTTAAAACCGAACGTATTTAAATTAACACCTATAATATTGTATTTGATATTTTTTTATTAAATAAGTAAAATAAAATATGATTAAAGAATAAATTATTGTAATGACATGAATACTCACATTCTCGTGGAAAAGAGTAGGGAGTAACAATATCTTATAACTCTTAATATGTCTCAAATAAAAAAATATAAAGATAAAAGTATGTTTATTAACATTGGAAGTTTTATGGTGAATTGTTATTTGATAGTATTTTTTTTAATATATAATAATCTAAGTTAATTTACTACACATGTATATATCTTTAATTTGGATGTTGGTTTTTTTTATTGTTTTATCGTGTGATTTTTATTAAATCTTCCTCTCTTCAAATCCTTTGGTATATGTATAATTATAGTTTCATAATTATACGGTTAACTGATTTCAGTATATATATGTAAATATTCAGTCTCGTATAGTTAATTGGATATTAAGGGTTGTTGTAATTGAATTTATTTTTTTTATAGAAATTCTCATTAAATTTGATTTCTTTTTCTTCAAAAAAATATTATACGAGTCAAATCTAAAATATTTTAATTTGTGCTTATTATATTGTGCATGAGATTTTTTTTTATCAAATAAGTGAAAGAAAAAAGTAAAATTTAAACAAATACTCAAATTCTTATACAAAAGAGTAAGTAATAATAATATTTTATGATTATTTGATATATTCAAAAGAGTAAACAAAAACAATATTTCATGACAATAAATGTTAACATAAAAGGTGCTTAAAACTTCAAGCATCATCATTTTGAAAAGGAAGAGGAGTCATTATCCACTTTATATCTAAATAAACATTCAAGATGGAGTTGTGTCTTGAGGAAAAAAATGTTTTGTTTATATATTTTATGGTGAAATATATATAAATTTAATAAATTTACATTTTTAAAATTAATAATAATAATAATAATTTTTTAGAAATAATATACTATTTTATTATTAAAAATATAAATTTTATCATTAAAAATATATTTTACCACATAATATATATATATATATATATATTTTAAGAAAACAAAGAAGCAGCTACCACAATTAAAATGCATTTTCTAGCGATGGAAGACGATGGTTATTAAAAGAAAAGTTTAATTATAAAAAAATATTTTGTGGTTGATTCTATTTTTAAAAAATTTTGTGGTAAAAAATATATTATGGTTGACTCTATTTTCAAAAAATACCCTGAGATTTTTTTGTAATAAAAAATACCTTACGATATGTTTCTGTTAGCAAAAAAAAAGGAAAATTATGTTTTATTCCTTGAGGTTTACCTAATGTTTCGATTAACCCATGAATTTTTAATTGTTTAGATTAACCATTTACGTTTTGACATTGCATCGATCAATTTTTAGGGTATACCGGCTAGTAAATTGAAATAAGCACTGATTGATGCAATGTCAAAGTATAAATAATTGATCTAAACAAATTAAAAACTTAGGGTTAATTAGAATATTGACAAACATCAGGGATCAGAACATAGTTTTTCTTAAAAAATACCATGTGATTGACTAAAAAAAACATATCACACGGTATTTTTGATTAACAGAAGCATACTACAATATATTTTTTACTATCAAAAACATATTATAAGATATTTTTTAACACGAAAAAAATTATAAAGTATTTTTAAAAATATAATTAAACATAGTGGTTTTTTTTAATTTAACTTAAAAGAAAAGGTGTCGTTGATGGGTCGTTTTTTAAATTTTAGTGGGTAAAGACTTAAGACAGGGACAAAACGTTCCTCGGTGCACCATTATTGAGCTAGTCCACAATCGATGGCAATGAGGTAAATTAAATCTCATGCAAGGCTATATATGTCAAAAATCACTCGCACAATGTATTACCGAACAGTACAAACTGACAAAACGTAGACTTTGCTATGGACTTCAAAGATATTTGCTTGGGTTTGGTAGCTTTAAATTTTTTTTTTTTTTTTTGTTGAAGTCTTCATAAATTTTAATAAGCTTAGTCAACTTCTTTACTATTTTTTTTCCTGTCAATTTTGGGCAACAGAAAACCGTGAAATATTCGCGCGTGGAGCCGACGCATACAAGGGGCCTGCATCAATCAGGGGCAGACCAGCGCGTTAGGACTAAGCAGACTAAGCTTCAGTTTCTTGAGAGAATTTTAAGGTTTGATTACATCTTTTGAGTTTTACAACTAATTCGGAGGAATTTTTTGCCCTATCAAATGCATAATTGAAAATTTGATAAGTAATATTTGTAATATTTAAAAATTTCATTAATAATAATTGATATACATAGTTATTTTTATTAATAAAATAATGACATTTTAATTCGTTGATATTATGAATTTATGTTGTAATCAAATTTATATATAATATAGTTTTAATAAAAAATAATTAAAATTAATTCTACTTAGTTTGAAAATTATATAATTTTTCTCAAATTTGTTGTTTGTGCATAATAAGTAAATCAATACGAGTTATCGCTATAGAATAGATGAAAATTGTCTAACATTATAACTTGGTTGTGTGTGATCATAAAAATAGTTGATGTATGCGCGATATTCAATTGATGTGTGCATGGTATCCAATTGAGGTATGTCGACGTGAACTCATCTATAGTTTAAGAGTGTTCATTAATTGGTTAATATCGATTAATCAAATCGTTTTTAACTCTTTAAGTAAAACGGTTTAGTTAACCGGTTAAATTGATAATATTTTAATTAACTGAATAATATATATCGATTAATCGGTTATAAATTTTTTTAACTGCTTCGATTGTTTAATAGATTAAAAAATTAATTAATATTAATAATATAATAAATATAATATATAATATATAAATATTAATTAATTGATCAAAATTATTTAATTAATTAATATCGAAAAACTTAAATTAATCTAATCTAAACGAATAAAAAATTAACTTAAAAAATCGATTAAAATGTTTATCGGATCGTACAAACTGTTGCACATCTCTAAAGCATCCAAACAATCTTTTCGGTCTTAAATTTGTACTTCACGTGATGCTTATTTTTATTCCAGTCGCCCCACCGTGATTCCGTTCCGCGACGGCTTGACCCTTTCTCGTCTGGTGACGGTCATTTGAAAACAGGCGAGTGCGTGTCTCACCTTAAATGGGCGCGTATCATACCGTACTCCAACCCCACAAAAAATAAATGCCATAAAATTGACAGATGCGTTTCCCGGGGAAAACACAGCCAATTTGTATTTATCCAACCATCCTCCTAAACTCCATAGTCCATATATTTCATAACCAGAATTCACCCCTCATTTCGTAAATATCGAGAACCTCTCATTTCCTTAATATCGAGAAACCTTTGATCTCCAGAGAGAGAGTCATTTGACTACTGTGTCACTATGAAGGTAGCGTCAAACTTTGATCTTCAGTCAAAGTCTCCGTTCCCTGCTTACTCTCTCGACGAAATGGGCATTGGTTCCTCGGACGCACCTCCGGGCGCGTACAGTGAGTCGATTAGAGATGCGGCCGTGAAGCTGCAGAAGACGTACAAAGGTTACCGCACCCGGCGAAGGTTAGCGGACTCTGCTATTGTCGCTGAAGAGCTCTGGTGGGTACACTGAATCTCTGTGTTACCTCTCTCTCTCTCTCTCTCTCGTTTTTTGTGTATGATAATTAACAAAACAATGGTTGATTTTTGTAAGGTGGCAAGCAATAGATTATGCGAGATTGAATCACAGTACGATTTCCTTTTTCAATTTCTTGAAACCTGAAAGTGCGGCTTCCAAGTGGAGTCGTATTACGTTGAATGCTTCTAAGGTAGCTATAGCTAGTAGCTACTTGTTTTCTTTTCAATTTTTTTTGAGGGGTTTTATTTTTATTTTTATTTTTAATGGTTACTGTTATTGGGATTTAACCTGGATTAATTATCGGTTTCTTGTCTTTTGGTTGTTTATTAAGAGAGAGAAGAAAAAGCGATTATTATTTGATCGAAAGTGTTAACGTTGTCCAAAATTTGGACCTTTTTTCGCAGGTAGGCAAGGGCTTATCGAAAGACGCCCAGGCGCAAAAATTGGCTTTTCAGCACTGGATTGAAGCTGTAATTACACTCTCTTCACTTAAATAATGTTATTTTATTTATTTATTAAAAAAAAAAAAACACTTGAGGAGAATATTGTCTGTTAAAATTTTACGAATTAATTTTAGCTGTATACTGAAACTATATCTGTCTATTAATGTGGGCTGTAGGTTGATTCACAACATCGTTATGGACATAACTTGCATTTTTATTATGAAGAGTGGTGTAAATCTGTTGCTGGTCAGCCATTTTTCTACTGGTAAGCTTTATTTTGCTGGTCCTTTATTTATTTTATTGGATATGGTAGTTGCTTACAGTACAATTGACAATGGTCTGAGGCGACTCACTGGCCTGTTTGTAGCATAATACACATGGAATTGAAAAAATTCCTTGAAATGTTTAAAAGATCGAACATGATGATTGCCGTGTTTAATGAGAATTACTCGAGAAACATTGAACTGATAAACGTATGAAGAAAATGTTTTGGAGGAGTAATTTTTTTGTCTGTCAATCTGTTAGTATTCAAGGTCATAATGCTGCAAATTTTATGTCTTTAGCTGCTTGCTGTCAAAGCAATGGCTGAAAGCTTTGTTATTTTTGTACTCTGTAGGTTAGACGTAGGAGATGGCAAGGAGCTCGACCTCAAAGAATGCCCAAGATCTAAGCTCCGAAAACACTGCATTAAGTATCTCGGTCCTGTATGTACTTTACACGAAACAGATTCCAAGTAGTTATAAACTGATTTAAAGTATTGGTTGATGTATGAAATTGCTGAGTCGAGTTCTAACAATTATGATGTGATTCTGTTTTCATTTCACTTCTCTAATTTTCCCCTATTTTATGATGGCTGGTATGAAATCAGCAAGAGAGGGAATATTATGAATACATTGTTTTCGAAGGGAAGATTATTCACAAACAATCTGGAGATCTCCTAGACACAAACCAAGCATTGCAAGAGGCTAAGTGGATATTTGTTATGAGCACCTCTAAGAAACTCTATGCTGGTGTGGTAAGAGTTTGATCAGTTAACACCTTTTGACAATTTTCTACTATTTTAACTTCCAGAAAATGTAATATTTTTTTCAATACTTATTCAGAAAAACAAGGGAATGTTCCATCATTCTAGCTTCTTGGCTGGGGGAGCAACGTTAGCTGCTGGAAGGCTAGCAGCAGAACATGGAATTCTTAAGGTACTGTTCATATTTTTGGTAGTGTGTTTCTATTTAATCTTTGCCCTTGTTAACCTGTGGATTGAAGTTGGTAATATGACCTACTCTGTGGATTGAAGTTGGTAATAGAACCTACTCTGTGGATATATGGATATATGTAAGCCAAGCAACTCTGTTAAGAGCATAGAGGTCGTCCCATTACCAATGTAGTATAATTAAGTTTTTATTAACAACCTAAAGCTTAAAGTTGCTTACATCTGAAGAGCCATTCATGAATTCCTATCGCTATGGTTACAGTACTAGTGTAGATGGTAGGTGCTCTAATGTATGTGCACACGCGTAAAATCTGTTGGCCACTCTTAATTGAAGTTCTAGTGTTATATATGTCGTTTGATTCTTGATTACTTTGACGTTTCAGACCATCTCTGCATATAGTGGACATTACCGGCCAACAGATGACAGCCTTGACATCTTTCTATCCTTTCTGAAGGAAAATAGAGTGAATCTTAATGAAGTTCAGGTAATCTTTCATCCACCATAGTTCTACTGATTTAAATCAAAACAGCTTGATAATTGGTTGGCAAACCAGAAAACATAAAAACCTTGATGGTCGCTTGGCCAGTTCCCAAAAATGCAGTTGTTTCAAGATCCCTCAGAAAACTTGCAGGATTTACTGGCCTCGAGTATGTTTTTCTCAAATATGCTGGCTCTGTGTCTTTGAAGTCCATGTTGCATTGGCACACAATGACACAAATGGATTTTGTAGTTTACTCCAGCATTCCTTGAATTTGGTCTGGATATTTACTCTAGTAATGCACTAACACTATTATCCTAGTGCTAGCATTTCCGCTATATTAAATTTGGCATCTTATGTTTTCAGGTGCGCAAGGCAGGTGAAGATTCTGATATCTATGGTGACGTAAAATCCAATGGAGTTAGGAGGATAGTTGAAGTTTTAACAAAATCAGAGGCTCCTGAACCAGAACTGTCGAAGGAAGAGGATAAGGATTTGTCATTGCAATCATATGAAGTCAACCAAATGAAGACCAAAAGTAGTTACACAAGAACTTTATCTGGTGGTCTTCAAAGCCCAAGATCTGAGGTGCCTAAAACTGCTATATTGCAAAGAATCAATTCTAAGAAGGCAGCAAAATCATACCAGTTAGGGCATCAACTCACCCTTAAGTGGTCAACTGGTGCTGGCCCAAGAATTGGGTGTGTTGCTGACTACCCTGTAGAACTGAGGATGCAGGCACTGGAGATTGTCAACCTATCTCCTAGAACTCCTCTCACCCCTGCCACACCATCAGCCAACAAGTGGGCTGTTGGTCTCGTGTCACCTACAGCTCAGCCCACGCCAGATTCCTGTAATGGTGATGGGACCTCTAGTGTTTAAATTTCATGTATCACTAGTTTGTGCTTTTAGTGTCGTCTAATGGAGGCTTTTTAGTGATTGTAAATATCAGATTTGCTACTTATATGACTTTAGCCTTTGTGTAATGGTTATAGCATTATCTTAGTTGCATCTGTCACTAGTTTGCTGTAGATGTAGTCATCAGATACATCGAGTAGCTACACGTAGATGTAGTCATTAGATACATCGAGTAGCTACACGTAGATGTAGTCATCAGATTCATCGAGTAGCCGAGAGTTAAAACAAACGTGTCCTTTTGACTTTGTAAAGCCATACCCAAATCATTTTCTCAAGATCTTAGCATCAGGTCAACATCTTAGTATCTGGCATGTGCACAACCCATCAAAATTTACAAGATTCAAGAAATAAACAAAAGAGGTCTTGTTACCACCACCCACCCACCCCAAAAAAGAAAACAAGGAAACTATCATATCGTCAGATTGCAAAGTGAAATATGCAGAAGCGGATCACCTTTGTGCACCAGCAATACATTCTACTGGTGAACTTGAAAAGCAAAAAAATAAAATAAAATCAAACATAATATTAATAAACATAGGTGAAGAATACCTGTTATCAATGTCCAATTGTTTATAATCTACCTGAACATTTTGGGTTACTGCCTTAACATTCACAGGCTCAAATTCTGGTTACACACCAAATGGTGAGGACAGGAATTGTAAAATTTCTTTAGAAGATTTCACAAGAAATAGTACTGTTACTAAGCAATCAAATTTGAAATTTTCCAGTCACATGAAATCTTCATCAAACATGATTTACTCATAAAGACTACTGTTCTGAGGCTCCAAGGTAACATTAGAACTCACTCTCACAGTCTAGGAACTACACATACTTCACTTTCAAAAAAAGAAGAGACTAGTTAAATTATCAATAATGGTAACTATTCTTCAAAACTTCATGTTGACCAAGCAGTAAATTGGCTATCCTGTCATCGTAGGTACGTCTCAATGTCAGAGATACTCTTCTGTAGCTGCACCATCAGAGTCCAGGAAGGGAAAAATACAGAAAAAAAAAAAGTTAGAACGATAAAATGCATCTATCTTAGAAAGACGTATACATTTAAGAGCTAGTAAATCTGTACATTAAAAAGAGAAGCCCGGAGCATTTCGATATGCTCTCATCAACTTTGTGTAGAAGTCTAAGGAAAATGGAAATTTCATGCACTTAAATTCATCAAAATGATTGTGCTATATAATTCTTGCAGTTCTCAGACAACTGTGAACAAACTAGTTTACAAGTTTAAGACCTAGCCAACTTCAAGGCTTCCAGATATATACAGTAATTACAAGTTTACTTATTAAATTGTACCACTATCCGTGGCGGAGTCAAGACTTCTGTTAGTGGGGGGAAATGAATAAAAAAACAAAACATTTTTAAATAAAAATATATAATCATATTATATTTAAAATATGAAGCATACATATTTTTTAGGGAAGCATACATATAATTGTAAAATAATTAATACATCTTTCTCAATAAAAGTGACTAAGCAATCATTCACAAAATATATCCCATTTGGCTGCGCAAGTGATTCTCCACAACATCCATTGAAGAAAATGCTCTCTTTTGCAAACTGACATAATCAATGCTAACTACCAGTAAATAAATTAAGGGATACACGATATCGATTTTGTCTCAACCAACAATATTGGTATTACTGAAATCGAAAGTGACTGGGTTTTATAGATTGTTTTTCTTTTAACGCTTGGCCATGTAAAATTCACTATACCTTGAAGGCTTGCCCCTCTCTTATTCTAGCTTCTTGTAAGTTGCACATTTATTAATGACCAAATAAAGCAGTTGATTTGTTGACAATTTAGGTTCCTTTTCACCGTTCCAAGAAATTTTTTCAAAGTTTAGGTTCTCTGCCTAGAAAAGTACCCTTGTTATGTTCAATTTCAAACAAATGGCAGAGAGAGGACTCGGAATCACAGGGAATCATTCTACCGCCAAACATCATAAAATTTGATGTATTGTTTCTATCCCTCTCCTTGGAAACCAAAGAGTTGTACAAAGAACTATACCACTCTGCTAATTAGGATCTTAGCAAGATGATAGGCGAAAGTTAAGGGGGGCTCTTTTTAGTATAAATTGTGCAGATAAACAAAACAAAAAATGTTTTATGCATTACCTGAACAAGGGTTCGAAATCTGCACCGTAAAAAGAAATATTCCTGTGTGATGTTATTCAATCCTTGCAGGCACCTATTAAGATGATAAATCCGTTAAACGAAACAAAGAAACAAAATAAAAAAAAAATGGGACTGCGGGTTCTTGGATATGATATATGTAAATTACATTCAATGATAGTAGAGGGAAACATCATAGTATTTGCATTGATAATAAGCCTCCGTTCTGTCCTATTAAGGGTTAAACATCATAGTATTTGCATTGATAATATGCCTTTTCGCCATTTCAACCCAAGCCATTTTAGGCAAACCCTTCCCTCTCTTCATCCTTCCACTTGGAGTAACTCACTCTTCCACACCAGTACATTCGTAAGTCTTGGTTCAAATCATCTCAAACAAACTTCCCTAACTTATACTCAGTAAGCACCACCTCTACCTTTTCACAGGCATTCACATTTTATTTGCCCTCTTGCTGTGTTTCTACATCCATCTCAACATCCTCATCTTAAGTCTCAACCACACTCATTTTATGGAAGAATTGCTTCTATGAATAGTGCACGGCAAAAAAAAATAAAAAAATATAAAAGTTCAATCAGTTTATAGAAAATTGATGCAATCAAAGATATGATTTACATTCTTGAACAAGAAAACATGTGCTATAAAGTTCCATAAGACATCGGATATAAACATGAGCATTACAATATGTTAATATATATTACTTTGGCATAGGTACCGGTATCATGTGTATGTAAGTGTATAACTTTATGCTAATCAATTTTCATACATTTTTCACAAATTTTCCATTGATTTGGTGTATAACTTTATGCTAATCAATTTTCAAACATTTTCCACAAATTTTCCATTGATTTGGTGTATCCGGTAGTTATATTCCTTTCACTCTCATATCCTTTCGAGAGGAGTACTTAAGGGTAAAATCAAGGGTTTAAGAAACAATGCTGTTAACAAATTACCAAATCAAATGACTACAACAAACAACAAATGGTAAGTAAAAAATGTATATCTACTCTTAGGATATCATTAAATCCTACAAATGATTGTTAGGATGTATTATAAAAAATCCTTTAAACGAGTAAAATAATTCTTTTTGGTGAAAATAAATATTTCTCACCCTTCCTTGTTTCTGACATCAGAAGCTTGGCGAACGTAAACACAAGCAAGTGTCAAGCGATGTGCGCCAATGCTGGATTACAAAATATGAAGAAATTGAGTAACTTCAATATATAATTATCAAAATAACTGGGAAAGAACCTGGAAAAGCTTCTAAAGTTATTATTTCCTTTTGAACAACAGAAAGTTCCATCATCAAACACAAAAGAAGAAAAATAAATTATGCTACCAGTTTGGTAGTCTCAATGTTGATTTATATTTACTTCAAAGATGTACCAGGAAAGGAAAGAACTTTAGTCGAGACAGACCTTTAAGCAGTCTTCTATATAGTAGCTAATGATAGTTAATATGAAAAAATTATTTTTTAGTCCGGGTCTATGAAAGATACATGGCACAATGGTCTATTTTACCATTGAATGAAAAAAAATCTCTTTTTCTCTTTTTTCTCATGTATCGATTGGTGAGATAAACTATTGTACAATGTATTTTTCATAAACATGTGCTAAGCAAAAACTTCTCGTTAATATGAGATGCATGAAAGTTGGATAAGTATGAACTTCACCGCTTGGTAAATCAAACTCTTGAAATGAAATTTTCAACTTAATGTTTAACATCATAAAGGATATCTAATTTGACGTCCTTGTAATTAACAACATATACAAATTCGCTACAATAAGCAACAAATATTGAGCACAACTAGCAAAGCCCATTATTAAATAGGTTTTTTTAGAAACACATCACAATAGTTGTCAAAATCATACTAGTCACGATTTGATTTTAGACCTAAACAATTTAAATTGGTGTGTCGAATCGGAGTTGATCTTGAATCGGTGTTGAATCTAAAGATTCAGTACGATTGAGTTTGTACAATTCAATAAAACCTATTTTTTTTTAAAAAATAATAGAATAAAGATTTAAGATAAGATTTAGGGCTAAAATAAGCTTAGTTCATTGGTTTTCCTTTTTCATTCAAGTTATTCTAAAAATTTAGAATTTTAAAATTTTTTATACCGAAATAAACAATATAGCATCCATATATTTGATTTTAATCCATAATACTATTTAGTAATACTATTATTTTATTTGATTACTTTATTATATTCTCTTATTATGCTATAAATCTTAGTTGTTATTTGTAATTAGTTGTTAGCAACCTAATATTATATGACTATAATATGTTAATTAGAGTAGATCATGGTGAATTTCAAACTCACATCACTTGCTTAAGGAAAATATCTTTCCAATTGGTCACATGATCATTCATTATACGTTAAAATATTTCATTTTTAATGTCTTTTGTTCAATTTACATATGTATTCATGTCAATTTAAATTGATTTTAAGAATTTATACTGAATTTTACTACTCAATTCGATTCTTGATTCACAAAATCGAGATTTTGACTAATGATTCGAATCTCAATTTGACAACTATGTATCATTCATAACATCTAAAATAAGATAATGAACTAGTATCTTACCTCGAGCTACTTCCTTTCAGCTGATGAAGATATCCATCAAACTTGGTGAAATCAAATTTTTTAGTAATCCTGTAAATATGTTATAAATTCATAATTAAAACAAAAAAAAAATCCACAGAACTTTAGATCCTGAATAAGAACATGAACAAAAACAGCATATAGTAGCATCTCAAGTTTGCGATTACAGATGTTTGTTCAATTCTATTATGATCCTTTCGGCCTCACTGCAGAACAAGGTGATCAGTTCATTAACGAAGTTAGGATTGCTTGCATCTTGCAGAGCTTGAACTTGAGCAAATTGGCTGTCCAACACTTCCTGCATATAATATGATCAACGCATTTCGCCAACAGAAAAACAGTTAGCTCCCAAGGTGATCAGTTCATAAATTCGATCAACAGATATGGTTTTATGGCTACAAGGGTAACATCAAATATTGAATCAAAGATTGAATTTGCAAAGAAGTTTAAGAAAATCTGTCACTAAGTCAACATCTTTATTGTTTTTGTCAATGAAAATATTCCACATAATTTTCCAAGTTAACAAAAAGGTGGGGCTGTCAATGCTAAATTAGTCCATAAAAATAACAATTCCCCATATATATGTAATCATATTTAAGGATGGCAATTCGTGGGTATTTCATGGTTAACCGATATGGATAGAAATAAATAACGTTTCCACGGTTACGGATAGTATTTCATGGTTTTTAACGGTATCGAGTTCAAATAGCCTGATAATTAAAGGGATACGATTATAGATATGACAAATTTGGAAGGTAAGCTGAGCATTGCCATCCCTAATCATATCCAATGTCAATGAACATGATGGAAAGTTAACCATCTAATAAAGAAATAAAGCAAAAAAATTGTTTTTTTTTTTTATGGAGCAAAAACAAATTGTTTAAAGTACGTACATGCAGTAAAATCCCAGATCCTAAGGTTCAAAATTTTATGAGGGAACAAAAAAAAAAAAAAGAAATCATCGATAACCATGTCCCAAATTATTGTGCACACTAACTCCCCCATCAATTTGAGATCTCAAATTTATCTTAAAGACCGTTTAATATGTCTCCATTCAACTTCAGCTACAGCTACAGCTACAGCTAGAAATCTTTAAAGAGTAATTAAAAATCTCAAGTCTTTACTAACAAAATCCAACATGGACACAAGGTTAGATAATAAATCAAGAAGATGAAAAATAAAATCTGAAAAACATAAGGAAAAAAAGAGATTAAGGATGCTTAGTTAGAACCAAACGTGGAAGATTTAAATACCTCGTCAAACATAGACTGAAGAAACTTCTTGTGCTGTGCTTTGAGCGCAGCTAATTCCATTTGACTCATTGATTTTAGAGATTAAAGTTAAACCCTAGTTTTAAAATAAGTGAAGATATCATTTTATATAATGGAGACTGGAGAGCAAAACCTCTGTTCTTTTTGGGCAAGAAAGTAGAAGGAAAGTCATATGGTCAAACAGTTTAGTTTCTCCAGAAGGATTTGGTGTGCCACTCCGCACGTTGGCACAATACTAAATCTAGCATGTGCCTTTCATTTACAGCAACTAGATTAGAGCCCCGCACCATGTGCGGGATTTTCTTTCTTTTTTTAGTTCATTTTATACTTTCTTTTCTTATTTTCCCTTACCACATGCATTGATATCCTTACCTTATTCATTATCAAATTTGCATATTGTGAATTAAATAAATAAGAAATAGAAAAAATTATGCGTGAAACCGTCTTATTTTAATATATAGTATAGACTATAGATATTTATGTTACATAGGCAAAATCTTTGTCATTAATATATATTTATATCTATAAATCTAATTATTTTAAAATATTATTTTTAAATTTAATATTTATGTGCATCCTCTTTATAATCCACCAAAATTACCTAGTTTTAGTTTTATAATTAAGTAGGAAGTTATCCGCGTATTAATGTTGTGGGATAGTAATTTATTTGTTGATTTTAATTATATAATTCAATGTGTAAATTAACTATTACATATGAATTTTAAGAATATGTAAGTATATATTTACAATATTGAATGGTTTTTTTTTTTAATTTTTTATAATAACACAATATTTTCAAGTTGCTTCTATTAGAAATTTTGGATGTGTAATTTCATGCAAAACGAATAGTCTATTTTTTTTTCTTCAAAATTAATCAATGCATGAGAGCTTAAAGAAGATGAGGGCAACTTGACTATTGAATCAAAGCTTTAATTTCTTGCATGATATTTTATTCTTTTTCTTTCCAAATATAGAGTTGATTTATGTCCATAAAAATAATCAAATAAAAGAATGTCAACTAAAATAATCGAAAAGCAGAAAATTAGAAATTTAAAAAACTCATTTCATATAGTACCATGTGAGACAATTAACTGTCACATATATATATATATATATATATTATTGTTTAAATTAAATAAATAATCATAAAAAATGTTTTCCAATTAGATTTTTAAATAACGTTGGGAAAAAAAATTACCTTGAAACATTTAGAAAAGTTTGGGATGTAACAGAAAAAAATAGAACATTAAAGACTTAATTGTTATTTTACTCCTAAACTTAGGGACCAAAAGTGATATTAGTCATTTATTTTTCTCTAGGTTGTGAGACCATAGCTAAGGCTTAGACCCACAATCTATATATATATATATAAAAGAAACACAAGAACAATAGCAAAACATACAGACTTAACAATGGACCTTCGGCTTCACTTGGAAGAAGGTTTGCAAGAGGATGTTCTCTTGGCTACCTTTGAGCTTAAAGGTGTTGAAAAATCAGCATCAAAAGCTGATTTTGAGTCATTTTAAAGTTTAAATTTAAATTAATTAATGAATATTAAAAGATTTTTAATTAGGTGCTTTTAATAAATCTTAAGTTGGAGATTTAATAGGCATTGATTTTGGTTCAAAATGAAATCTTAATAAGAGCAATTATTAAGCTTAAAATGAAAGTAAATGGTTGTTTAAAAACCCAAATTAATTTTGTCACCCATGATAAGAAAAGAAAAAGTAAAGTACTTTATAACCATTTACTTAGAATTTTTTTCTATTTGTGTTGTAAAGGAATATAGTGAAAGGCTTAAGGTACACTGTGCATGTGCCCGACCGCAAAGTCGATCGCATTAGCGCTTTAGACATATATGCGCATCTTCCCATAAGAGACCTTGCCTACGGATAAGCATTGATACTTTAAGTTTAAAATAACTAACAAGCATGTGAATGTCAATAAACTTCAAAAACATTTTCGTATTGAAAAATAAGACCCGTTAGACAACTGACATTTTTTTACTCGTACTCGTTGACCTGCTATCCGATCCAACCCGTCCGTTTACCACCTCTAAACAAAACCTACAAATCTAGTATATGAACAACAAATTAAATGACGGTAAGACATAACAACAAAACTTTTCTTCTTTTGAAATTATCATGGATCATTAAAAATAAGGACTAAGAATGAAAAAAAAAAAACAGTAGAAAAGAATGCAGATAAGATAAATAACTATCATAATCATAGAGCTTCTTGGCTGGTTCTGCTTTAAAAGAGTTGACAACTTATGATGATGACCGGAATGAGAGAACTGCAAAAGATAAATTTTTCCTTGTATATAATTACAAATAGAGTGAAGAAAAAAAATATAAAGGTACATAATTTCAGCTTTAAACAAATGACAAAAAGTTCAAAAATCACACCAACCAAAGACATATAAACCTAGAATGAGTCTGAACCCACCTTGAAAGCACTCTACCATGTAGCAGCAATTATCTCATGAAGAGCTTCAAACACAGTCATTGGAAGCAAAGAACACTTTTTGCTAAACCACATCACCAAATCAAAGCAGAATCCAATTCACTAATTACTCCTACAGTTGAAATCTGGTTTACCAAGAAAGTGTACAATATCCCTTAAACAATAATCATGAAATAATTAAAAACAAAAGATGCAAAAAAAAAAAAAATGAAATCTTGCTTAAAATAATACCGAGACAGAATATGCATACTTAAGATTAAATAAACTTCCTAGTTAAGACACAAACCTAGCAATTTTATTAGTAAAACCATAAATTAATTAAATAAAAAAATTGAAGCCGATGAGAAACAACAGGAATGATACCTAATTAATTTTGGATGTCTATACACTTACTTACATATTCTTTGACTAAATGAAATTTGTTAACACTCGACAATAACGATGAAAGACCAAATTGAACTCATATAAATCTTTTTATTCAATACTTTTTTCTTCTTTTTCTTCTTATTCTTCTTTTCTCTTCTCTTTCTTCTCTCTTATGTTCTTCCCCATTGCAATACCACCTCCAAGTCTTCTTTCTCTTCACTCGACGAAAAATCCCTATGAATCCTTTTCTTTCTTTTTCTCTTTCCTTTTTTTTCCTTCTTCCTTTTCTTCTCCTCCATTTCCCTTCTCTTCCCTACAACTCTCTCTCGGCATCACCACCTCTACACTCTGACCTCACCTTGCCAGACCTAGTTGGATTTGGTACGGATCTGACATTCCCCATCCTTGAGCAACTCATTCCTATTTAGTTGAATACCTTAATTTCGTATATTGTTTTCTATGTTTGATGAATGTGAATGTCGATAACGAGTAATGTCTGACTACCTATTCTTCTCTTTTTTCCCCTTCTTTTTTTCTTTCTTTGCTTCTTCTTCCCCTCCTTTATTTCCCTTCTAGCTCTTCTCGGAGTATTTTTCATCTAGAGAATGGATCTTGAGAATATATGGGCTTGATTGTTTTTAGTTTTGATGTTTTAATTTTAATAAAATTTAATGTTAGTTTTCAATTTAATGGTGGAAAGATTCATTCACAAAAGAAAGAAGAAGAAGAGAGACAAAGAAGAAAGATTGAAGAGAGAGATGAAGTAAGAGAATATTCGAGAAGACGATGACGACACTAGCATATACCTCCAAGGGATTAGAGAAGAGATTCTTGATTCCGACACTAGCATTGCAACTTGAGACTCATGTGAAGGTCAAGCTTGATGGCCATAAAATTCTTGTATAGAACCAAAATGGTAGGTTTCGGGCTGAAGACGATGACGACAAAGAAGAAGAAGTTTTGTTCGCAACGAGAAAAATAAGTTTGTGAATATTGAAGAGATGAAGTGTTCAAGATAAAGAACTTAACCCAACACCTCTTGTACTGTTAATTGTCCCAACCATTCACAAAATTGGTTGAAAAAGATATCTTTATGTACAGAGTTCGAGATAAATGGTTGTAAATCCGACATAAAGGGAGATATACGAGTGACATAAAAAAAATAACTTAGCTAGTTTTATTGTGGCGATTATTAGCTCTTCTCATATATAGAATGAAAAGGTTTTTTTTTTTTTTGAATAAATTACATCAACAATCGTTAAATTATGGGTATGTAGCACTCAAATCTTTAAACTACAAATTTAACATTGAAGATTTTCAAAATTCCATTCGGTTGTATGTAACTCTTTCATAGACTTGGTTGGAATCCTGTTTTGGAGTATTCATGATCTCAAAATGAAAAAAAATCATTAAATTGATGAACGGATAATATTACAACTAGTAATTTTTTTATAAAAAAAATGTGACACCAAATCTGTAAATTAGAATCCTAGATGGAATGAGTTAGAAAGTTTATAATAAATTTTATACTAGTTAATTTATTCTATTGTGATAAAATTTAATCGGTCTCTTGAACCAAATAAAAGACAAGAAGATTGGTCGGAATCATTTTTTGGTGCATTCGTTGTCTCAAAATGAAAAAAAAAATCATTATATTGATGAATGGGTACTATTATAATTAATAAAAAAAATTTAAAAAATGTGACGCCCAAATTTGTAAATTAGAATCCTAGATGGAATGAGTCAGAAAGTTTATAATACATTTTATGCTAGTTAATTTATTTTATTGTGATAAAATTTAATCAGTCTCTTAAGCCAAATAAAAGACATTAAGATTGGTTGAAATCCTGTTTTGGTGCATTCATGGTCTTAAGATGAAAAAAATAAAAATAATCATTAAATTGATGAACGGATAATATTACAACTAATAATTTTTTTTAAAAAAAAATGTGACGCCAAATTTGTAATTTAGAATCCTAGATGGAATGAGTCAGAAATTAAGCTTATAATACATTTTATGCTAGTTAACTTATTTTATTGTGATAAAATTTAACAAGTCTCTTGAACCAAATAAAAGACATCAAGATTAGTATTTCAATTGTTTTTTCAATCATGCGCCAATATAATTCTAATATAATCCCGCATTGATCCTTTCGAAACTGTGTACATTATGTTCTTTTTCTTTAACCACCTAACCACTTATGAGTTTTTTTTTTAAAAATGATTTTCATACCATTACTCTATTTCATTTATTTATTAATTTACTATAATTAATAATAATAACTTAAATATTTTTAATCACTTAAAACAGTAGTATAAAACTGTAAATTGTTGGAAAAAAATCAGCTCTAAGAGCTGATTTTAGACCATTTTAAGGTCTTAATTTGAGCTAATTAATGGCCATTAAAAACTTTTAATTAAGTGCATTAAATTAAACTTAATTTGGAGATTTAATAGATATTTATTTTGATTCAAAAGAAATCTTAATGTATGAGCTTAAAACGAGAATAAAGGGTTGCTTGAAAACCCAAATTGATTTTGTCCTACATTGATAAGAAAATGAAAAATAAAATGCTTTATAAGCATTTATTTGGGAATCTTATCTACTTCTGTTAAAAGAAAGGATAAAAGTGAAGGTTCACAGTGCATCGTGCTCGAGCTTGAGCTCGGTCGCGTCGTATTGGCGCTTTAGGTGCACTTCGTACCGAGCCCAGCCCGTGTCGGTTTTTGGGTTAAGGGGTATCCAAATTTTAGACAAAAGCCCATAAAACCCAAGATTTAATCAAAAATGTGTCAAATTAAATCAAAAGGCATCTGTTTAAATCTAAAGGTTGTCATTTAATTAGAGATATATACATAATCAGAAAGGTTTCAAATTAGTCAATTGTTTCTTTAACAAACACGGTCTGGACCGTGATCAAAAAGCTCATATTAAAATGTCCTGCCTCCCTTCACATTCAATATACAATTTCGTTTCTTTCTTTGCCATAGTATTTCATATTAAAATACCCTGCATCCCTTCACATTCAATATACAATTTCATTTCTTTCTTTGCCATAGTATTTCAATTATTTAAAAGCAGAATAAAATCTAAAGTTCTTCAGGTTTTGCTGTATGCAAACTTCTAGTTTAAGACTTAGTTGTATCCTTCAACCTTAAGACTTAGTTGTATCCTGGAGGACTATTTGTCTGTACCCATAGCAAACCTTTTTATTCAAGTGGGGACGAATAAAGACTTAAAGACAAGATTATGTTTTTGCTTACTACGTTGAAAATTTTTAATATGCTAGATCCGAATCTGCAGCCCATGATGATCTAGTACCTAAGGAATGAGAGCAGCCTCAAACAACAGTGATCGAACAATTACAATGTAATACACGTCTTCTTAAAGTAAGGGTAAAGAAGTAATTTGATAGATATTACATGAAATTAAAATAATATATACATGAAAGATTTACTATTAATATAATAGTTAAAAAAAACACCCGTAACCTTTTGCGATTGCAAAGAAAAAAGAGAGAGAGAGAGAGAGAGAGAGAGAGAGAGACACTTGGACACTAGCGTCCAGGTGTAGCTTTTGGCATTACAAAGAAGAAGGAAAAAAATGAGAGGAGGTGATACACCTGGATGTTTAGTCCAAGTGTAAGCTATACAAATAAAAGTGTCTTGCATGCAAGACACTTCAGAAACCAAAGAAAACGGTTTTGGGTATAAAGAAAAAAAATTAAGCTTTTGTTTAAGTTTTGTTAAAACTTGATTTACAATAAATTTCTTCCTCACTCTAAAATTTTATTCTCTCTCAAATTGCTCTCTTTCTTTAAATACCTGGGGACTGAAAGAAATGTTGAAAGATTGAAATTTTGAAGAAGTTTATGGGAGAATTTTAAAGGGATTCGAGGGAAGCTTTAAGGAAAACAAACGGTAATAATGTGAATTTTATTTTTGAAATTATGCATATATGAAATTACTCGGAAGTTGATGTAGAAATTTAAAGGTATGAATTATGGAAGAATTAAATAATAAATTAGAAAATTTAATATAAATATTATATCAGGTGTTGACGATCAGCCATCGGGTTAAATTGCTGAAAGGGGCTGGAAAGGCAATGAGGTGATCCAAGGGTAGCTTTAAGTGCTACGTGGTGACTTAGATTTACTTTTAATAAATGAGACCAATAAAAATATGAATTTATGATGTTTGAATAAATTATTGAATTATAATGATTTAATAATGTATTTTCTGTTATATATGATAATTGATTTATTTATTGATTAGGGATTAAATAATATGTTGAATATTAATTATAGAAGAAATTATATTTTAAAAAGGGATGGATTAATGAAAAATATAATGAGAAGTTATATGAAATTTCTGAAAATATAATTGAAAAATTGATATGATATATGATAAGACAATTTAATAAATATGATAAAAATAATAATTTTGAGAAATAGCTAGATAATTAAATTGAATGCTTTGCTGTATGCTTGCTTACATGTTATTGCTCATATGCATAAAAAGGAAGACCATGAAGGCAGCTGGTCTGGCTGAAAAGACCAAGAAGATAGTTGATTTGGCTTAAACATGTCGATACGTGGGAAAATGTTCCTAGATGATAATATAAAATAATGAGATGATATGATGAAAAAGAAAGAAAGAAAGAAAGATGATTTAAACACATGCATTTATTTATTTAGTTATTTTATTATTATTGATTAAGATTCTAAAGTATTAGTCTTGATTGTGAAATTATTGATAGACAAATGAGTCTCACAAAGAGACAGATATGATGAGAAAGAAATATGAAAGTATGATATGATAAAAATTATTTGATTGATTGATTATATGTTGTAAACCTCATAATGAGGTAAATAATGATGTTGAATTGATAATCTCAAGATGATTAAATATATGAGAAGAAAAATTAATATGTTTGATGATTAATTTAAGAAGAGATGGATAAATAGTTGGAATTACGATATGAGTAGTGATAATAGAATGTTATTATTGAATTATATGAGATAATAGATGAATTAATATTAGAAGATTATTTGGAAGAGTGAATTATTATATGTGAAGAAATAGATGATTAATATTGGTGAATTAGAAACGATTGAATTATAAGATGTGACTGGAAGTATATAATCGAGTACTTCTAGTAAATTTAATTCATTGAGCTTGTGAAACTCATTCTTTATTGTTGAAAATTTTCAGGCAGCGGGCATGACAGATAGAGTCTAGAGCTAATATCAGAGTAATTACCTTAAGTACGTCCCGTGGTCAAGTCTTCAAACATTGTAAGAAAGAAGAAAGAAAATTTGTAATAAAATCTTTTCATGCATTTTGTTATATTTATATATTGTTTCTGATAGGAGAATGATGATGTATCTCATCTGAAAAAAGTTGAGGATTGGATGTAATTTTTAATTTCAGTTGATATATTTTTATATTGTTACATATATGTGTCGTGCTAGGATTTCAAAACGTGATGACACCATCTCGGGGGTGGCCAACCCGAGATGGGTCGTTACATACAGAAAGAAAGGAAGAAAACAGAGGAAGATGAATTGCTGTGTCATGGGAATATTCTGAACACATTATCAGACCGTTTGTACGATCTGTTCATAGACATCAAATCGATTTGTGATATTCAGAATGCTCTTGAATACAAATACAAAGCAGAGAAAGAAGGTACAAATAAGTATTTTGTTTTCAAATGCTTTAATTTCAAAATGTTTGACAATAAACCTATCTTAGAACAAGTGCATGAATTACAAGTTATTGTCAATAAACTCAGAGCTTTAAAACTTGTTTTCCTTGAATCATTCTAAATGGGGGCTATTATAGCTAAACTTCCATCTTCTTGAAAGGATTATGGAAAAAGGTTGCTGCACAAATCTGATGACTACACTTTAGAACAAATTTAAAAACATCTTCGTATTGAAGAAGAGTCATGTTTACGTGACAAAAATAGTAATATTCAAAACGGTCATGTGGAGGCAAGCAAAACTAAAAAGCATGCTTTACAAGTGAAAGATGAAGGAAAATTGAAGAAGATTGGATGAAAATTTAAGAAAGAAAAAATGTTATGTGTGTGGTAAACCTGGACACTATGCTCACGAATGCAAATTTTGCAAGAGTATAGATATCAATAAGGCTAACATGGTTGAGGAGAACCTTGTAGCAATGATCATCGATCTGAGCATTGTTATTATGATCTCCGATGTTAATATGGAAAATGAGGTATCTGGATGGTGGTTAGATTCTAGTGCTATTGTCTATGTGTGCAATGACAAAGGAATGTTCAAGACATTTGAGGAAGTGACTAATGGACAAGAAGTACAAATAGGAAATGCTGCCAGAATCAAAGTTTGTGGCAAAAGAATAGTTGAGATTGACTTCACATCCAGAAAGTGTATGAGTCTTCTTAATGTTCTCTATGCACCAGAGATTCGAAAGAATTTAATTTTTGTATATCTTTTAGATAAAAAAGGATTTTGAGTTTTTGTTGAATCCAACGAAGTCATATTTTCGAAGAATGACATGTTTATCGGAAAATGATATTCTTGTAATGGCATGTATAAACTGAGTAATAATAATAATAATAATAAGACCATAGTTTCTACTTATATTGTTGAGTCTTCTTCTTTATTATATAGTCATTTAGCACATAATTATTTTTATTTAAAGAGCATCCCTAAGTTAGAATTAATAAATACTGGAAATGATGACATAGGAAAATATGTAATATGTGTTCAATCTAAAATGGTAAAGAAACATTTTTCTAAGGTACAAAGAGATTCATAAATTTTAAATTTAATACATTCTGACTTATGTGAATTAAATGGTATATTAACAAGAGGTAGAAAAAGATATTTTATTACTTTTGTGGATGATATAAGTAGATTTTTATATGCTTACTTATTAAGACCCAAAGATGAAGCTTTTGAAATTTAAAAAAAATATAAATCAGAAATAGAAAATCAACTTGATAAAAAGATTAAAATTCTACGTTCTGATAGAGATGGTGAATATTTCTTAAATTATTTTGATCAATTCTATGAAGAGCATGACATAATACATCAATGCACTGCACCTTACACAACAAAACATAATAATTTGGCTGAAAGGAAAAATCGTTCTTTAGTTGAAATGGTAAATTACAAGCTAGTTAATGCTAAATTACCTTTAAACTTATGGGGTGAAGCACTTTTTACTGCTTACCATATTCATTATAGGATCCAGGAAAGAAAACAAAATTGAGTCCTTATAAAATCCGGAAAGGTAGAAAGCTTAACTTAAATTATTTTAAAGTGTGGGTGTTTAGCGTATTGTAGAATTCCATATCCTAAAAAAACAAAATTAGGACCTATGCTACTAAATGTGTATTTGTTGGATATGCTAAACATAGCAAAGCCTATAGACTACTTGATTTAGAGTTTAACGTTATTATTGAGTCACGAGATATAGAATTCTTTGAAAATAAGTTTTCTATTGATTTTAAGATTATAGAAGAAGAGTTTCAAAGAGATGAGTTCAATGAAGGATTAAGACCATAAATTAATAATAGAAAAACTAATGTTCCTGAAAGGACTGTTGAACCTAAACGAAGTATTAGGGCAAGAAAAGAGAAGACTTTAGACTCTGATTTCATTTCTTCTTAATTGTTGCTATTTCTGGTTGAAGGTGACTAAAATAATAATGTATTGAATAAAATACCTATCATGTTTAACCTAGAAGAGGATCCTACAACCTTTAAGGAAGCTATAGCTTCAAGAGATGCTTCTTTTTGGAAAGAAGCTATTAATGAAGAGATAGATTCTATAATGGGTAACAATACTTAGGTATTAGTAGATTTACCCAAAGGATCAAAACCTATTGGGTGGAAGTGGGTGTTTAGGAGAAAATACATTACTGATGACACTATTCAAACTTTCAAAGCGAGACTAGTAGCCAAAGGTTTTAGACAAAAAGAAGGGATTGATTATTTTGACATTTATGCACCAATTGCATGTATTACTTCTATTAGAGTCCTTATAGCTTTAGCATCCATTTATAATTTGTATATTCATCAAATGGATGTAATTTTTTTCTTCTAAATGGGGATTTAAACGAGGAAGTATATATAGAACAACTCGAAGAGTGTGTTCTTCCAGGCAATGAAAATAAAGTGTGTAAATTAGTCAAATCTCTTTATGGTTTAAAATACACTCCAAAACAATGGCATGAAAATTCTGACTATGTTATTTTATCCTTCGGTTTTAAACATAACAGTGCTGATAGATGCATTTACTCTAAATTTACTAAAAACTATGGTGTGATAGTTTGTTTATATGTTGATGATATGTTGATCATTGGTACTAACATGGAAGGAGTAAATAAAACTAAGAAGTATTGTCTTCTGTCTTTAAAATGAAAGACTTGAGTGAAGTAAATAAAATCTTAGGAATTAAAATTAAGAAACATAGTGGGGGGTTGTGCTTTAAGTCAATCTTACTATATTGAGAAAGTGTTAACTAAGTTTAAACATCTTGGTTTTAAAGAGTATAATACTCTTTTTGATCCAAGTATTAAATTACAGAATAATTTTGGTAGAGCAGTGGCACAACTTGAATACACTAGTGCTATTGGTAGTCTAATGCATGCAATGCACTACACTAGACTTGATATTTCATATTCTGTGCATAAACTTAGTAGATCTACTAGTAATCCTAGTATAGACCATTGGAAAACCATTGGTAGGATAATGAGGTATCTCAAGAAGACCAATGCTTTGAGACTGTTTTACAACAGTTACCCAAATGTATTAGAAGGATACAATGATAAAACTTGGATTATAAGTGAGAGATAATAAATTCAAAAGTGGGTGGATATTCACCCTTGGTGGGGTGCAATTTCTTGAGTAAGCAAGAAACAAACTTGTATATCTCACTCAACTATGGAATCTAAATTTATTGCTTTAGTAGTAACTGGAAAGGAAGCCGAATAGATTAGAAATTTGTTGTTAGACATCAAATAATGGCATAGTCCAATACCTCTTGTTTCACTTTATTGTGATAGTGAAACTACTTTATCAATAACTTATAGTAGTACCTATAATGGTAAGTCTAAACATATCAGTTTTAGACATAAATATGCGAGACAATTGATACAAGATGGTATCATTATAGTTGCCTATGCAAAGTCAAGTAAGAACTTGGCTGATCCACTTACTAAGGCACTCGCAAGAGACCTAGTAAGTAGTACATCTAAAGAGATGTGACTCAAACCATTTAAAAGTCAATAGTGATGGCAACCCAACCTAATGCTAGTAGACCACTATTCCTAGGTTTTAATAGGTAATGACAAGTTATTGTGATTGACTGTTGATATTGTCATAAAATTGGCCCATGATTGAGAAAGATAATATCATCTGTTACATTTTAGAGGATGAGTTAAACTATTAATGAAGTTATAAAATGCTTTCTAGTAACGGAAACACAAGAGGAATTTCACCTATATGAACGAAGAAGTTGTGTCACTTTTTATAAAGAGTTATTGTTTTGCTCTCTTGAGGTTCATGAAACCAGGATATAGCACATGACCATAATAGTGCTATGTGAAAAATAAATTATCACCAGAATAAGAGAATTGTATGTATGTGGTGACTCCGGTCGTATCAAATAGGAATGTTGGTTTAATTTAAAGGACATCATTCATTTTGATATAACTTTGAGTTGTTTACATTAATAGAAGGTTTTAAATCGAAAGATATATTCTTTATGCATACAAGACTCAGAGATATTGTGATAGTATTTTTTTTTTTAAAAAAATGATTTTTTTAAACAAGTGGAGGTTTGTTGGAAAAATCAGCTTTAAGAGCTGTATTTGGGATTCTTATCTACTTCTGTTAAAAGAAGGGATAAAGGTAAAGGCTCACGGTGCGTTGCGGTCGTACAACAGCACACTGGCCATGGCCCAAGCTCGAGCCTGGGTCCGATCGTGTTGCAAAGTCGCATTGGTGTTTTAGACGCACTTTGCACGTGTGCATCGTCACTGAGGAGCCCTCGCCCCTCGCCCAGCTCGTGTTCGTTATTTGGGTTCGGGTATCCAGATTTTAGAGAAAAGCCTAAGATTTAATCAGAAATGTGTCAGATTAAATCAATTAGAGATGTATGATTTAAATCCAAAGATTATGACATAATCAGAAAGGTGTCAGATTAGTCAACTGTCTTTTTAACAAACACGATCTGAATCGTTTAAAATTAAGAGACATAATCTTGCCTCATTCCACATTCAATATATAATTTTATTTCTTTATTTCTTCTCTCTTTCTCTAAAAAAAATTTCTGACATAGTATTTCAATTATTTTAAAACAAAATAAAATCTAAAATTCATCAAATTTTGTTATGTACATATATATTTAAAAACATATATAAAATATATTTAAAAACATATATATTTGGAAGACGCTTTCGTGCTTAGTTTTTTCAGCACTCTTATTCGAGTTTTGGGTTAACAAAAATGAATTAAAGTGTTTTTAGTCCAAGCCATGGTTCATGGTCCTTTTAGAGTCAAGTCAATGCAAGTAAGGAGACCAGATAGCCAGTTATTTGTGACCAAGTGGACACAGCTGTCATCACCGCTGACATTTTTAGTACGGACCACCTACGCAATAACATTACTCCCCAAGTGAAAAATTTATCTCCAAAAATTTTCACTTTTATGAGTGACCATTAACTGTTAAAATTGGTAGAATTCCACTATTTTTTACCATCGCCCATCCTCTTGAAATGAAAAACGCAAGAATAATGGTAGTCCACGTGGCCATCATATATTCACCCACGTATGTCTCGCTTAGTAACCGAACCGTCTTTTAACATGTTCCCCGATATGAAGCCCGCTCCTCGCACGTGCAATTCCTCTCACGTGCTGTATTCCTACGTGGCAGAAATTAAAACGTGGCGAGAGGAGATACTTTCACCCTGGGGCGAGAGTTAGCATAGATGTCGTCTAGTGAGTTGGCAAGACACATGGCGCTCTCTTGCAATCTATGGGCTCCCTGGCTTACCAGTACTAATCGTTCTTTCTCTCGCCCTCGATCTCGCTCTCGCTCTCGCTCTGTCTCTTTCTCATTCTGTCTCTCTCCCTCTCCCTCTCCCTCTCCCTCTCTAGCGGTGCTTTACCCTTTCTTGTGGGAGTTACGGCTTCTTTGTAGCTTTGTTTTGTTCTTCTGTTTGTTTTCTATCGTTAGTTATGGGCATACGGAGAGGGTCTTTCTCGAGTACTCCATCGTCCTCGTCGCCTTTGTCGGCGGAGGATTCGGCGGATTTTACGGCGGATCGGATGGAACTGGAGGCGGCAGAGGCGCTGGCGGATTTAGCGCAATTAGCGATGCGAGAGAGGGTCTCTGAACCGGCCGCCAGATGGGGGAGCAAAGGGAAACGACTAAGGAAGCGAGTCAATAGGGAGTTGCCTCCCTGCGACTCGCGGTTGAACCAGGTTGACTCGGTTCCACCGAGTCCGGATCTCGCTGAGGTTGGCATGTGTTGGTTTACCCTCCATTTATAGTTTTTTCTTCAATTTTTTTGGTTTTTTTTCTTTCAAAAGTATGAAATGTTAGTGTTTATTTTGGAATAAGGTTGTTGTTGTTGTTTTTTTTGTTTTTTGTTTTTTTGTTTTTTTTTTTTATATATAAAGGTGGTTGATTTTTTTGTCGGTCCTAAAGGAGTGAGTCAAATTACTGAATTTAGAAATTATCTAGACATAATATCGAAGAGGAAGAATCGGATTTTATTGCTATTTTCTGAAAATGGTAGTAATAAAGTATGATACTTTCGTGATTCAAATAGCGGAAAACGATCTTTAAAGATGAATACTGAATTATAGAGCCTGTTCTCGTGATATGAGGAAGTTATGATGAAATTGTATTTATAATGAATTACACTGGCTTATCATCTGAATATAATCATTCATGAATTTTATTGTTTAACAAAGATGGTTTTTCCCCATAAATGTATGAAGATCCCTCGAGTGTTGAATATCTTATCCCTGCATATCAATTGATAAAAGAATTCTGGATCAGACTTCTGTAGTAATTCAGTTAACGACAGTAAAACCACCCAAACAACCATTTTATGTTAGGAAACATGTAGAATGAAAAAAGAGTTAAATTGCATGCATGTAAATTAGTCAAGTAGTGCAAAATATTTAAAATTAACAAAAAAAGTTTAAGAAACAAAGTATCTGAGGCATTCTTATAATGGGGCTCTCCGGGTACGTGCACTCTGGTGATGGAAATATGTGGAAACTACAACGTGTTCAAATTGGCTGAGGACTTCATTGGACCCAAGAGTAATTAAGAGAAACTACATGATTTGCCTTCGATGCAGCGTCTTTCCATGTATGAGAAAAGAACTTTGAAGTTGAATGGACAATCTAAATAGTTAGGTTCATTCTACTTGTCAAAAAAGAAAAAAATAGGTCCATTCTCTGAAGTTTAGGAGATTACATGAAAAACAGCTTTCTCACCCAGTTTGGAAGCCAATACTTAAGATAACATACCTGTTTAGGGTACTTGAAGAAAGACACTTTCCTTTTTATTATATTGATGAAAAGCTTTTCCTATTTTAGCCTTCCATGTAGAATAAAGCTCAACTCAAAGAATGTTAATGGTGATTTTTTATCAACATTCGAACGAGTTGCAGGTCAATATATCTTATAACATAAAGGAACCAAATGTTACATAGATATATTATGAAAGTTTCTTACATTCAAGCCAAAAGAGATTGTAGGGGAGCTCAACTTGAGCTTCATAGGACATTTAATTTGATTACCTTTTTGATCCGTGGATTCCTTGATGTGGAGGTAGTTGTCAGGGGAAAATATTTTGAATATATAAATTAGGTTCTGCTAGTTTACTATTATGTATGATCTTTGTCTGCATTAATGGACGTAACGCTAAAGTGTTTTTGTCGTATAGTAAACTGTACTTCGGATTTGTTTGTTTATGCTGTTTGTCTGGTTTTCTTTAAGTACTTCTCTTATTGAGTAATTCAGAATATTCTCTTCCCGAAAGTTAAGAACAAAGAATGGAACTTGTATAAATTGAAAGAACCATTCAAGAAAAATTTAAAACTCTCCCCGCCCTGTCTTTGATGTGGAGGTAGTGCTCGGGAAAATATTTTGAATATACATAATACAAATGAGGTTCTGCTAGTTTACTATTCTGTATAATCATTGTTTTCATTAATGCACATAACATAACGTTTTTTTGTCGTATATTAACTGTATTTCGGATTTGTTTGTTTACGCTGTTTGTCTGGTTTTCCATGAGTATAGAATATTCTCATTCCAAAAGTTGACGATAAAAAATGGAACTTGTATGAGTTGAGAGAATCATTCAAGAAAAATTTAAAACTCCCTCCTCCTCTCAACACCATTGCTTTTCTCCATACCTTTTCTGTTGAATGACGAGTAATCATCATAAACAAATGCGTGTAAGGGTAGCCAAGTTAGTTATGCCTTGTTTGATATTCTATAGCAATCTGTCACCAAGTCACATTATTCATGCAGAACTTAAGGATTTTCTAATTTTTTAATTTTAATTTATATTTTTAAAACAGGATCAGGCAGTGCAGCAGCAGGCTCAAGCAATCTGCAGAAATATAACAATAAAACCTGTAGAAATAGAGCATGATGCTGAATCCCTTGAGCCAAGTCCTGAATGTGCTCCAAGATACACATCGACTGGTGGTGGCAGGTCGAGACAGAATTTAACCGAGGTATGAAAAGAGTCTAACTTTGTCCTTCGTGGTTTTGTTCTGTCGATGCCCTTTATTTGCAACTGAAGCATTCCCGGTCAGGCTGAAAAAGAAGAAAGAAGAGTACGTAGGGTATTAGCAAACAGAGAGTCAGCTAGGCAGACTATTCGCCGGAGGCAGGTAAGTTTTTTGTTTAGTTTTAAGTTGATATCGTAAGGTGGCTGTGGTTATGGTTCACAATTATAGATTGATATCTGGTTTGGTCTTGCCTTATCTATATGCATTTAGTTTTGCGTAATGGGATGTCTGAGAAGGATGTTTGAGGGAAAACCTTCATTATTTATCTTCTTTTGGCTGTGGGAAGCACTCCTTATTCATTGTCTAGGTTTTGTTGTTTGCAACTATTGACTATGTCTTATTTGCACTATTATTATTATTATTATGGATAAATAAAGGGAATGATTTATTTCATAGGTAACAAGATGGTATCTCAATGAAGACTTCATCATTTACAAAATAATTTCCCTTAAACCAAAACCCAAAAGTATGTGATCAACCATCCTTGATGGAGGCTAAGAGTCTTTCCTTGCTACTCTTTTCATGCGAAATAATCCAAAAAATAGAGAGGGGTATCAAGGAATATTTTCTCATTTGTTTTGAAGCTCTCAACCCGCTTCAAGCCCGCACCTCTTCTTGGATAGAACCGGCAACCACCCATTGGAGTCTCTCCTCACTAAGAGCCACCTCTTATATCTGTCTAGTGAAAGAATATCCCAAAAGAAAATTATAAATGGATTTGGCCTCCTCTATACAAAGATGACATCTATTGACCAAAATTTTTCCTCTCTTTGAAGATTGTCAATTGTTATAATGCCACCCCAACAAGTTTCCCAAGCAAAGAAAGCAGTTTTCAAAGGAGTGAAGTTTTTCCAAATTGCTTTCCTAGGAAAATTGTCCTTTCCCACCTAAGAGTCGAGCAAAAGAAATCTTATAGTAAGACTTGACATAAAACTCGCCACCCGAATTCAACCTCCATATAGCCCTGTCCTCACCAAGCAAATTACTTTTTCCTTGGAGATGCTTTCAAAGAAAACCACATGCCTCATTTATCAATCATGAACATTTCGGCTCATAGCAATGTCCCAAAGAATCTCCTCATTATGAAGATTCACACTAGCACAATTGTTTGCACTATTATTATTCTAATATACAAGGCATATGATACTTTTATTTCTCCTTTTGAAAACAAGAAGAGAAAACAGTTATTACTTTGTTTTCTGTTAGGACCATATGTCGATAACTGTCATGGAAGAGTAGTTTTCAAGAACAGAAAAATAGTGAAACTTCATTTGGATAAATTGTTTTAGAGAATTGTCTTTCAGAAAAAATTTCATTTATTTTTGTTCTGATTTCAATGAATCCATTATTAATAATTATATTGGTAACAATATTAATGAGTATACAACAATGAAAAATATCATATAATAGGATCCCAATTATTTAATATATTACCATATATTAAATAGGATCCTGATTCACTGAGCTCCGGGATCCTATTTTAATATATGTTAATATATAATTTTTTACATCATTATTTAATATATCATAAGTTTGTTTTACATTATTTACTAGCATATAAGTATTGTATAATGTGTATAAAAATACAGCATATAAAAATATTAACAATATAAAAAAGGTGTCAACCTTATGTTTTAAGAATATCGAGCATATAGGAGCTCCACGTGTACTGTTTAGCAATAACTGTTTCCTTTATAATATTTTATTTAGAAAAAAGTAAATAATCTATTATCACCAATGCTACATGTGCATTAAGAATGCAGCTGTGCAAGTTGTCCTCAGGTTTTGCTATTCTTTTACAACACGTGTTAGGAATGAAGCTGTCCTATTCCCAAGGTCTTGCTATTCTTTATAGAAGAAACTCCATGTGTCCTTAGAGGTTTCCTAACCAATGCAAAATGTTTGAGAAAAGATTGAAATGTTGTTCTTAAAAATGGGTGATTTCGAGAACAATTCTAAAGAGTTTTGTTTCCAAGAAAGCTAACGAAATGATTTTATAAATTGAGAGCAGTTTTCTCTCTTTTTTTTAGAACAGAAAACTGTTCTCAGAAACACTAAACAAACAAGGAAGATAATTATTTGGTGATATAATAATTGACAGATGTTCTACTGCAAAAATCTTTTGACTCATGACCTTGTTGGAAACCACCACATATGCTTGTTACTTGGATTAATCGAGTATACTCTTACTGAACATTACGGGCTGCAGGTGAGTAAATTCTTTCTTTTGGTGGGGTGGGCAGGGAAGGGGAGGTGGAGGGAACTTGGGTATTAAAAGATGCTATTGAAGTAGGGGAAAACACTCATTATTTTCTAGATGACACATGTCCCAGGGAAGCTTCTTCATTATATTGAAGACACTGGATCTGGCCGTCTTTGTTACTCTTTTTTTATTCTCAGTCAAGATAAAATTGTTTTTATTCTATGATTTATGCTTCAATAAAATTATGTGGACACTTTAGAATGCATTAAGTACTTCTGATCGATTGAACATGTAAGGGTATGATAATGCATGAGACACTTGTACTATCGAACCCTTACCCACTCTGGCAGAGGAAGGCAGGTATACGTTCTTAGTCCTATGGAAGTTCTTGGGGAATTCTTAAAAGAAGTTTGTTTATTAACTTATTTACACCAATTCTTCTGGTTGAGTGTAGTACTAGCGTCTAATTATTTGTATAGAACCTTTATGTACCCTATGGTAGAGATGAAGAAATGAGAACTTTCTCAGAAAACTTTGGTCTAATGCTGTCGTAAGAGCTCTGAAAAAATCTAGCACAACAGTATCCGTCCCCATCTAACAAACTATGCATACCAATCTAAAACACATTCATCTGGGCTTCAGTAAGACCAACTTTGTAGCAATGTATGCATTGGTATTTTCATATTGAAGTAACTGTAAATATATCAGAATTTAGGGTTTGTTTGTGCTTGACAGCCATAGTGACTAATGTATAATCTGGCTGCATTAAGAAATAACAAGAAGAAATGGTGTGGAGGGGTCTATTGAAGAGTTCAAGTGTGGATAGATTAACATTTTGAATTTTTGATTTAATGATCTTTTTTTCCCTGTATGAGATTCTTGAGTTTATAGATTTGTTGTCCTCAAGATGACTTTTGTACAGGGGTTGGCACCCCCTTGGTCCTTAACTGAGTTTACTTTTATTGATAAAAATTAAAAATAAAAAAAACAAGAAATTCTCTTCAGTGTTCAACTCAACATGAGGTAGTTGTGATATAAAGGCTTACATGTGTCAATCGGAATCAGACTTATATACCACATCACAAATAATTAAGTTTTGAAGAAATTATGTTTCCCATTACAAGAAGGCATATTAGTATACATGCTTTCTTTTGGGGCATGGTTAAAATGTCAATGGATGGCAAAGTCCATATTCTTTTCTTTAATTAAGGTCATTAACTATTCCACTTCATCCACACTTGCCATATATTCATCATTGTTTTAAGGCTTACTTTAGATCATGTTTCCTTCCTTGTTTTAAGACTTACTTTAGGCCATGTTTCCTTACTTGTTTTAAGGCTTACTTTAGGCCATGTTTCCTTCCTTGTTTTAAGGAATGTCTTTTTCCTTTAACAACCTATATATACTCTTAATTGTATTCTCAATAATAAGAACTCAAGTAAGCATTTGTACAATCTCTTTACTCTCTTAAATTCTAACATGGTGTCAGAGCCGGTTGCTTAGGTTCTTCTCTCGCTTGTAATTTTTCTCGGTTTTGTGTTTCGGCGTGTTCTGTGTTGTTCTCGGTGAACTCGACATGAAAGTTTTTTTTGGTTGTTTTTCGGTCTTCTCTTTTTGGGTTGGTGTTGTCGGCACCTCCTATTTTTTTGGTTTGAGCAGTTTCGGCATTCACGACATCCTCTATTTTCAGAGAGGTGTTTTGTGGCTTTGGGTCTCAGATTTCTCGGTGTTTTTTTTTGTTCTCAGATCCCTTTGGCAGTTTGTTTTTTTTCTGCTTTGGGTGGTTTCGGCATTTTTTTGGTCGAGCTATTTTTTTTTGCACCTATTTGCAATGGACTCTGCACCTGTGTGTGTCAAATTTACGGGTAAAAATTACTCTACATGGGCCTTTCAGTTTGAAATTTTCCTCAAGGGAAAAGAACTTTGGGGCCATATCGATGGCACAGATGTTGCACAAACATCCAATACAGACCAATCGAAGGATGTCGGGTCTTCTCCTTCTTGGACTGTGCTTGATGCTCGGATCATGTCTTGGCTTCTTGATTCGATGGAGCTACATATTGTCACCAACTTGCGTACTCATCGCTCTGCTCAATCCATGTGGACTTATCTGAAGAAGGTTTATCATCAAGATAATGATGCTTATCGCTTTCAGTTAGAGCATGCAATTGCCACCTTTCAACATGGCAGTCTTTCCATCCAAGACTATTACTCGGCCTTTCTGATTCTTTGGACTGACTATACTGATCTTGTTACAGCGGCTGTTCTTGTTTCCACTCTTTCGACTATTCAACAACTCCACGAGACTAGATGACGTGATCAATTTCTTATGAAACTACGCCCGGAATATGAATCTATTCGCCCCTCTCTGCTGAATAGATCTCCTGTTCCTTCTCTTGATGTTTGTTTTGGTGAGTTACTTAGTGAAGAAGAACGTCTTAGTACTCAAGCCACTCTGGAGCAATCTTATGGTAGTCCAAGAACTGTTGCTTATACTGCCCAAGGACGCGGATCGTCTATGCATTCTAAAAACTTGCAGTGTTTTTGCTGTAAGGAATATGGGCATATTGTTGCCAATTGTCTCAAGAAATATTGCTCTTATTGTAAGAAGAAGGGTCGCATAATCAAAGAATGTCGTCTCCGCCCACAGAATCGTCAGACTCAAGCATTTCAGACTTCTGTTATTGTACCCTCCGCAGCTCCTAGCTCTTCTTCCAGTGCCTCCCCAGTTCTGGCACATTCTGCAGCGAATTACTGCACACCCGAAATGGTGCAACAGATGCTAATTTCAGCATTATCTGCAATGGGGTTTCAAGGTAAAAATTCTACCAAACTCTGGTACGTAGACTCGGGGGCCTCTAATCACGTGACGAATACTCCCACCGCTCTGTGTCATATTCGACCCTATGTTGGTCCATCTGCCATTCAGACTGCCAATGGCAGTTCTTTACCAATCGCTGCTGTCGGAGATGTCTCTTCTAAATTCACTGATGTGTTTCTTGCTCCTAAAATTTTTACGAATCTTATTTCTGTTGGTCAATTAGTTGATAACAATTGTGTTGTTAACTTTTCTGGTGATGGTTGTGTTGTACAGGATCAGGTAACGGGAGAGCTGATCGCGAAGGGACCTAAAGTGGGGCGCTTGTTTCCACTATTTTTATCTGTCCCAGCAATTTCTCCAGTTTCGTCTATTAAGTCTCTTGCTTGCAATAATGTTCCAAATCTGAGTATGGTGTGGCATCGTCGTTTAAGCCATCCCAATACTCAGATCTTATCTCATGTATTGCACTATGGTTTTCTTGATAATGAAGAACGTTCTTCTTTATCTCTTAAGTGTGATTCTTGCAAACTTGGTAAAAGCAAAATTCTTCCCTTTCCTTTACATGCTAGTAGAGCTTCTCACTGCTTTGATCTTATCCATAGTGATGTTTGGGGACCTTCCCCCGTTAGTTCACATGAAAAATTTAAATATTATGTGACTTTCATTGATGATTATAGCAGATTCACTTGGGTTTATTTTCTTCGCTCTAAATCTGAGGTTTTTCGTACTTTCACTAATTTTTTAGCGTATGTTGACAATCAATTTTCTGCGACTATTAAGACATTACGCATAGATTCTGGTGGTGAATATTTGTCTACTAAGTTTCAGGAATTCTTGGCTTCTAAAGGTATTATTCATCAACGTTCATGTCCTGATACTCTCCAACAGAATGGAGTAGCCGAACGCAAAAATCGTCATCTTCTTGATGTGGTACGTACTCTCTTGTTAGAATCATCTGTTCCATCAATGTTCTGGGTCGAGGCTTTGAAAACTGCTACTCACTTGATTAATCGTTTACCTTCCCAAATCTTACACATGGAGTCTCCCTATTTTCGCTTGTTTGCTAAACAACCTAGTTATGATAATCTCCGTATCTTTGGTTGTGTATGTTTTGTCCATTTACCTCCCCATGAGTGACATAAATTATCTGCTCAATCTGTTAGATGTGCATTCTTGGGATATAATGTGTGTCAAAAGAGATTTGTTTGCTATGATCCTACCTTACATCGTACACGTATTTCTAGAAATGTTATTTTCTTTGAAAATCAACATTTCTTTCCTGCGTCCTCTGAGCCCTCTTTTTCTACGGTGGTCCTCCCCTCCTTTGAGCAATAATTTTCAGATCTTCATCAAGTCAGCTCTCGCTTTAAACCAGGTATTGTATATACGAGACGCTCTCGCCCACAGTCTTTTCCGATGGCTCAACCGATATCTGATCCTACCATGCTCCAGTCAGTTGCAGCACCTTCAGAACACTTGGTACGTCGCTCTTCTCGAATATCTTTACCTTCGGATAGGTATGGGTGGTTTGCTTCTGCTCTTACTGCTGCATTGTCTAATTTTGATATTCCCACATGCTACTCACATGCTGTCAAGCATGATTGTTGGCGACAAGCTATGCAGGAAGAAATTGCTGCTTTAGAGGCCAATCACACCTTGGACATTGCACCTTGTCCTTCCATTATAGTCCCCCTGGGTTGCAAATGGGTTTACTTCGTCAAGGTTCGATCTGATGGAAGTTTGGATCGTTATAAAGCTCGGTTTGTTGCACTTGGAAATAAACAGGAATATGGTGTTAATTATGAAGAAACCTTTGCTCTTGTGGCTAAGATGACCACTGTTCGTACGATTCTAGCTCTTGCTGCTTCCAATGATTGGCCACTACATCAGATGGATGTCAAGAATGCTTTTCTTCATGGGGATCTTAAAGAGTGTATTTATATGAAGCCACCCCCGGGATTGTTTCCTTCTCCAAACTCACATGTGTGTAAGCTTCGTCGCTCCCTTTATGGTCTCAAACAAGCTCCAAGGGCTTGGTTTGATAAATTTCGAACTAATTTATTACAATTCTCATTCAAGCAGAGCAAGTATGACACTTCCTTGTTTCTTCGAAATTCAGACATGGGTATTGTTGTTCTTTTAGTTTATGTTGATGCTATTGTGATTATTGGTTCCGATTCTGTTTTACTTGGCCAGCTCAAGACCCATCTCTCCGAGTCCTTTCATATGAAAGATCTTGGGTCTCTTACATATTTTCTCGGTCTTGAGGTGCATCGTAGTCCGTCGGGTATTTCACTCAATCAACATAAGTATGCTAGTGACTTGGTGGCTACAGCTGGCCTACAGCAGGCCACTTCTGTTGATACTTTCATGGAATTGAATGTCAAGCTTCGCAAAGAGGAGGGTGATTTACTTGCTAATCCTAGTTTATACTGAAAGTTGGTGGGCAGTCTTGTCTACCTCACCATTACTAGACCGGACATTTCCTTTGCAATACAACAAGTCAGCCAGTTTCTTCAGACCCCTCGTCACCTTCATTTGGTTGCTGTCCGTAGGATCATACGCTATGTTCAGGGCACTTCTGCCCGTGGCTTATTCTTTCCTGCAGGCAATTCTCCTCGACTTACTGTTTATAGCGACGCTGATTGGGCTGGTTGTGCTGATACACGTTGCTCCATTACTGGTTGGTGTGTGTTCTTAGGTGATGCATTGATCTCATGGAAGAGTAAGAAGCAAGACAGAGTTTCTAAGTCATCTACAGAATCTGAGTATCGGGCGATGTCTCTTGCTTGTTCCGAAATTATTTGGCTTCGAGGTTTGCTTGCTGAGCTAGATTTTTCTGCAACTGATCCTACACCTCTACATGCTGATAATACAAGTGCTATTCAGATCACGGCCAATCCTTTCTATCATGAGCGCACGAAGCATATTGAAGTCGACTGTCACTCTATCCGCGAAGCATTTGAAGCTTGTGTTATCACTCTTCCACATGTTTCCACTGACCTACAAATTGCTGATATCTTCACCAAAGTGCTCACTCGCCATCGACATTGCTTCTTAAGCAGCAAATTGATGCTTATTGATCAACCTGCATCAATTTGAGGGGGGCTGTCAATGGATGGCAAAGTCCATATTCTTTTCTTTAATTAAGGTCACTAACTATTCCACTTCACCCACACTTGCCATATATTCATCCTTGTTTTAAGGCTTACTTTAGGCCATGTTTCCTTCCTTGTTTTAAGGCTTACTTTAGGCCATGTTTCCTTCCTTGTTTTAAGGAATGTCTTTTTCCTTTAACAACCTATATATACTCTTAATTGTATTCTCAATAATAAGAACTCAAGTAAGCATTTGTACAATCTCTTTACTCTCTTCAATTCTCACATCTCTTTACTCTCTTAAATTCTAACATAAAACATGTTTACTTTGATAGCTTTATGATGATGTTTTCCTGGTCTTTAAGTTTATAATTTGGGTCTAATTGAGCATGTCTTCTTTAAATTTTTGTTCAGGCTCTATGTGAAGAGTTGACCATAAAAGCTGCTGATCTGGCACGCGAGAATGAGATTTTGAAGAGGGTAGGCAGAACTCTCTCAAATTATCTCTTCCAATAAAGTAGCTATATTTTATCTTTTCCTTTCTCTTCTCAAAATGGACTAGAGCATTTTGTCTACTAGTAGCATCTCTCTCTCTATGTGTGTGACCTAGATATCATATAAAGTAATACATAATTGTATACACTTTTTGTAGCTGTGTTCTTCTTATTAAACTTATGCTAATATTGCCATATTAACTTGATTTGCATTTGATGAAATTTCTACTGGGAAGGAAAAGGAATTCGCCTTGAAACAGTATCAATCTTTAGAGACCATAAATCAGGACTTAAAGGAGCAGGTGAGATTGGGTTGATGTTGATGACAATATCAATCTTAGAAGTGTTGTTACCTTATCTGACATACTGTCACTTTTTGCAGATGTCAAAGGCAAAAAAACTTGAGATAGGAAAAGCTTCGGGAGAGCTCAAGTCAACTAATGTTGAGATATCTGCCTCTCCATCTACTACCTGCCCATTGTACTTGTATAATCAACATCCTTTCAAATCTCTTTGCTGGCCTCCTATCATTCAATCTTCACATCTCATGCAATCACAACATGGACCTCATAATGCCCTCATCATTCCATCCAGCATTCCTATGTCAGCTCCTGATAAGCTTGTCTCATCTCAGGAGCTGGAAAACCCTGTAAATAACAATGGACCAATAACTCCCCTATACATAGTTCCAGGCTCTTGGTTCTTCCCTCTTCCTGATCATGGGAATGGACTTCACCCTCAACCTGCATTCGGCATGAAAAATATAAAAGATAATATTTTGGTGAATAATCACTATAGTGCTATTTCTTCTTTAAATGTTACAGATATAGAGAGCCAAACTTCCCATTTTCCCATTAAAGTTAATGAAGAGGCTTCTGACTCAACTGAATTCAGGCTTATAAATGACCTTAATGAGGCTCCTGTTGGATTCCCTAATGATGGAAGTGGTCACCATATCGGTCTTCACCCTAAAGAAACGATGCTTGGGCGTGCACCTCAAAGTTCTGCCGGACCTACATTTATTGCAAAACGAGGGAGTGTGCTCCAGTCAGAATATGCTTCTAAAACTGGAGCTATTTCTGCAAAATCTGGGCGTGTCTTCAGTTCTTTGCCAAAGAAGAACCAAGGAGTAGTGGACCAGCCAAGTAAGAAATTAGTGGATACTGTTGCAGCAGCTGAGGCAAGAAAGAGGAGGAAAGAACTTACGAGGCTGAAAAGCATCCATGGCCGTCAATGTCGGATGCATGTTTGAGCTTATTAGCCAAGAATCAGGTAGGTTCTGTTACATTCAGGTAGGTTTTGGCGCTGAAACACACGTAGAGTCCTTTTAAAAGGAACAAAGACCAACTTGTTATTTTGTTTACATCTTCAAACTGTTTTTTAAAGTTTGAGGCTCTTATAATATCAAACTAGGGAGGTGGATGGAGACAGAAAATTTTGGTAACTTGTTCATTATTCTATGTAGCCAAAGGCTTTGAGAATCAGGTTGAAGTTACACCCTGAGATGTAATCTGTCTAAAATTCTCTTTTTCCCTGTCTGTATGCGGCTGGGAATTGTGGTGAGAAGATTTGTACTTATGTTTACAAACTCATGAGAATTTAGCTTCTGCTATGTTAAACTTGTAAGGTTTCTAGATACCCTCTTGCAGCAAGTAAAGTTTATCAGCGAGTCTGGGATGGAGTATTAAAATTTTTGTTCTGGTTTCTCTGCCTACTTTCATGACGGTTTGGCATTTGTTCAGTGTTGGCTGATATTGCTTTAGGTGCACTCGCATTATCTTTACAACCTATGTTTCCATTCTGAAAAGGGTTTAATGTTTTTTGTCTGATTACCTTATTGGTGAAGCTTTATCCTTGATCACTTATTGCTGGTTGTGTAGTAATTGTGATTATGATGGTGGCATTCTAGCAGCCGTTCCGGCTGAAAATTTGCCAAACCATGAGGAAAAGGTAAGGCTAGTGGGGTAAATGTTATACTGGTGCTCTTTGAAGTACTAGGATCCTACTTTTGTAGCTCTGATCTAGTAACAGTCTCAGTTAGAACATATTGAACATATTCCATGGTACTGATACAGTTATTGAACATATTGTCATGGATGTTAGATGCAGAATACTTGGTTTAAAGCTTCCTATTACTGAGTCTCTTGATAGTAGTTTAGCTAGTCTTTGGGGATTCTATCTCATCCCATGTACTTATGCCTTGTATCAGATTCTGCTTAGTGTACTGTTTTGGATGGAAATAAAATCTTACCTTATCCAAAAAAAGTCTTGGTTAGGAATGACAGCATAACTCAGATTTCGATTTTTTTCTTTAGTAAAAAGAAAAAAGAAAGAAGAAAGAATGGGTATCAATTGGAATGCTGATTAGCAAGTTCTAAAATATCTATGCTAAGTGCAGAAGCATAAATTATACATAACCTAATGACTTGAAAATTACAATAGGGCTTTTGACACTGCCCCTAGAGTCATCCCACTCGAGCAATGCTGAATGGATGTTGGTTCCATTCTTCATCTGACCACCCGTTACCACAACCTTGAAAGACAGCTCTTGATGCAAACGAGTAAATTTCAAAGTATTTGGGACAACTTTAATGGAAAGAGCCTTTGGCGATGTCACATTTGCTTTATAAACAGAATTTCCATACCCGACATTAGTCACAGTTCTGTAGAAAACGGCTGAAATCTTAGAATCTGAACTCTTGATCTGGGTGTGCATGGAAGGATAGTTAAGCCCATCAGAACCTTTTGCAGGTTTGAAATCCGAGCACTTGTATTTTTTCTTGCCACCAACAAGCAAGCCAATGGTTGTGCTATTGTAGCCTTCCTTGCACAGATATTGGATATAGGAAGTGAGGGAATCGTCATAGACAAGGCCAGGATGCACTGCCTTCACTGGGTTTATTTGGCCTGATCCACAACCTAACTCTGCATCTTCATCTTTGATTTTCATGGGTGTGGCTAAGAGACAAGAAACGAAACCCTTTTGTTAGAGAGCTGTCAATAAATTGTACTCCATATATGAAGGCTACATTTATAGAGAACTTGGTGAAACCCTTTTGTTAGAGAGCTGTCAATAAATTGTACTCCATATATGAAGACTACATTTATAGAGAACTTGGCATTTGCAAGATGTGGGTATTTTACCTGTGGTCATGAGAGCTGATTTGATTGCAGCCGGCGACCAATCTGGGTGGAAGGATTTGACGTAGGCGGCAGCAGCTGCAGCATGAGGGCAAGCCATGGATGTTCCTGATATTATGTTGAATAGAGTGTAGCGATTATCACCCGTTGACCCAGTTACTGAAGCTAGTTTTGAATAGGCAGCTAGTATGTCTAGCCCTGGTGCAGAAATATCAGGCTGTCCACAAGAAAATTAGTATTAGGTCTGGATTTTTAGCCTATTCTGTTTTGGTAGTTAGACTGCGAAATTTCTTTCTTTATTGTATTTCTAGGATATGAGTTTGTGACTTGTTATAATTGAGAAAGAAAGAAAGCAGAGTAGGGGAAAGACTTAATAAGAGGAGAGATCTTTTGCCTTGAGGATGTTGGGGCTGGTTAGTTGAGGTCCTCTGGATGAGAATGAAGCCACAAAGGGGGCACTCATGTTTAGTGCTCTTGTCTTGTATATAAGAGCCTGAGGATTCCTGTAATTTATTAAATCCCAAAATCAGAGAAATCAGTATTCTACATAATTTCTGCAAAAGCTATGATAAATGGACAATTCAATCCAATGAACAATTCTGCATACTTGGTAGAGTTGATGTACTGATCAATCTTTTTCCCATCTTTGGATACCACAAAGGTACCAGGGATAAGAGTAGTGAAGGCAATGTCCGTTGCTGTATCAAGGGCCATGATTACTCCAGCTCCATTCAAGTCTTTGATGTTGGTATCCTGTCCACCGTTCCCAAGGCAGTAGACAATCTTTCCCTTCACCTTGTCCACTCCAAGAGTCCCGTGATCACAGGCACTGTCATCAATTATAAACAACAGATATTAGGATTGTCAAAGATTGAACTTTGCATGCAATTTCTGGTAGGTTTATACTACCATTTTTGGAACGTAGGAGATTGAGAGGGGAGGGAGGAGGGTTTTGGGAGAAATTTAATGAGAGAGGGAAAGGAATCTGGAATCCCCTCCAAATGCCATATTTATTTTACCCCTCAAAAGGGGGCCATGGGAGGAGAGGGTATTGGAGGTCATAAATTTGTAATTTCTAGTTTCAATTTTAAACCCACTTTCCTTCCTCTTCACTCTTCTCCCAAATATGGGGAAAGTATATTACATCCTTCCCTTCCCTTCCCTTCCCTGCCCTTCTCCTCCCCTCTCATTCATTCTTAAATCCTTCCCTCCCTAACCTTCCAAACTTTCAAATAGTGTTAGTAAGCAGTAGTAGTATATTCGTACCTGGCATTTCCATAGGTCTCTCCAGTGATATTGGATGCAAGGGTTCCACTAGTAAGAGGGTACATCTGTTTTCTTGGTGCATACGTATTAATCGAAATTCCCTACAAAATAGACTAAATTCAGCACAAGCAACACAGATAAGAAGACGAAGAATATCCATCATTCAATAAGAGTTTAATTACAGAAGTTTTAATGCCATTGCCAAGCTTGACTGCTGTCTTGAACTGCCTATCAATGCTAGTAGCAGCAACAGTGAAGATCCATGGTGCAACATTTTGAACTGTATATAAACCAGGCCCATCATTCCCTCCTGAGCAAGAAGTCAGAATCCCCTTCTTCATCGCGTGGAAGGATCCAATGGCAATTGGGTCTTCAAAGAAGTTCCTGCTTGGCCCCCCAATCGAAACGGATAGCAAGTCGACCCCATCAGCAATGGCATCATCAAAGGCAGCTAACATATCCATGTCAGTGCAACCACCACCCCAGCATACTTTGTACATGGCTATACGTGCTGATGGTACGCCTCCTCGAGCAGTCCCTTTGCCTACGCCGTACAAGCTGGCATCCTTCACTGCTACACCAGCAGCAGTGGAGGAAGTATGTGTACCATGCCCATCATTGTCCACCGGGCTTGGTTCATCTATGACTGGATCAGTGTTGTCAAGATTGAAGAACTTGGCACCAATCACTTTCCTGCCCATAAGTTAGAAAAGATCAACATCAAGAACTTGTATATGCCAATAACGATATTGGTACGCCTCATTTTAAACTCCATCCCATTCAACGGCGAGTGGCAGAAAAGGGTTAAGGAGAGTTTTCTGCCATTCTGAGTTACCAATGAACTTTCCTGTAAGTTACCAGCGGAATTTCTAGAACAATTTAGGGGGTCTGAATGAGGAGTACCACAAGGTTACCAATAGCAGTACTCTATATATGCACAATTATGTTAAATGGATCACAATATAAAATTCAGCATGTTATGTTTTGTTAATTCTCTTTGGATCTTTTGTTGCATTTTTCATCTTCACATTTAGGCAATGAGGGAGACAGGATTAAGTACTTGTTGCAGCCAGTGAAGTTGGCGCCTGTAACACATTTGCCCTTCCATCTAGATGGGACAGGCCCGTAGCCTTCATCGTTGAAACTGGGAGATTTTGTCCAAATTCCTGCAAGAAGAATTTAGTCAAACAAACAAACAAAAGAAATAATTTTTATATACTTAATCTATGTTATCTGGATTTGAATATGAGTGTCGAATACATGTGTGTGTTTGAGTGTCAAATTCGTCTAGTTTTAATAATTTTTCTATTATTTGGAGTGTCATACCTTTGTCCAGTGTCGAGATTCCGACACGAACTCGAGTATAACTGGGTAAAGTAAAAAGTCCTGTAACATAGAACTTAATTACCTGTATCTAACAAACCCACTATGATATTGCTCTCTATATGGGGGTTCCTTTTCTCTAATTCTTCAGTCAAGCCTAGAAAATCCCATGATCTTGTTGTGTGAAGTTTGCGACGAGTGTTTGCAAAAACTGATAGCACACTATCTTCATCTGTAAAGTCATACAAATCATGAAGATCAAATGGATTTAAAAAATGGCATATTAATTATCAAGAATCAAGTGTTTTCGTATTTATAATTTTACGTACCTGATAGCCTCTTTGCTTCATGGGGCATCAGCCTCGCTACAAACCCATTAAAGCTCTTGCCATAGCTATAAATCTTGGCTTCTCTGGCTATTTTATCACTGAAAAAAAAAATGATTACATATTAAAATGATTTTAAACAATTTTTTTCAATGAAATGTAGAGGTATTTACTCTCCAATTGCTGTTGAAAGCAGATTGTGATGTACGTCCACCACAGAAGTTCCAGCCTCCGGTACTTCTCCCATGTATACAATGTATGGCTGTAGAGAAAGACATCACTAGTTAAATTCAAGAGCTGGTCAAAGTAGACAAGCTTAAATAGTACAAGTAATCGTTGTAGGAAATACTACAGACAGAACGAGTCTATGATTGGTAAAGATGAAAGGTAGGAGGGAAGAAAAGAGAAAGGAAAGCACTTTCATGTTGATTGGTAAGAGAAAAATATGGGAGGATCAACATTAATTTCTTCTATCTTTTCCTTCAAGTTATAATTGCCAATCATCTTATGGAAGGATAGGAGAGCTAAGAATAAAATGAGCTAATTTTTTTTTGTCATTTTTTTTTTCACTTTTCTATCATGTCTACCCAACAAAGATAAATGATTTATTTTCTCTTTCTTCTTTCCTCTCACATTTCTCTCATACCAATCATAGTTAAGTATAGATTTGTATCCAATTGTTTGATGCCAAAAAAATTGAAATGAGATGAACATGCATTGCCTGGCATTGAGATTGTGTTGCCTCTCAATGCCATAATGTGGAAGCTGCAATTGGACAAGTAACTAGATGGAATTAGAGAGGCTTTACCTTTCTTTCATTATCAGTTGATCCATGAATCAGAACAGTCACAAGATAGAGACTGAAGATCACAAACACTGGTAGAGTCCGTGTCACCTTCATTTTGTTGCTTTTTCTGTCTCTTCTCAAAACACAAGTGAAGTGAGTAATGTTTTGGTATAAATAGATGGAGAGGAGAGAGTTTCCAGCTCCTAGCTGTCATTGTAAAACAGCTTCTCTCTTTCTCCCTCTCTCTCTGTTCAGTCTGATCAAGACTGAGAGTTTGGTGGCTTGTATTTAGGATCTTCAGTCTGTTACTACATTCATCTAAATATGAAGACTTGTTCTTCTCACTTGCCTTAATCTTTGCTTGTATAGAATTATTTAATCTAATCCCTTAGATTGCTTCTCTAATGTTTTTCTTTTATTAATTACAGTATTAACTACCAAACTTGGACAAATATGGGCAGGTAAACAACGAGCTTTGTTATTTTATAATTCTTTATCAACATATATAATTCCCTTTCTAGTTTATTATTTATGTACCTCTACTGGATATATTTTTTTTGTGGGTTTCTGGAATGCACAATAAATTAGATAAAAATACCATTGATAATATTGTACTGTAATTATCAATTAAAGAGAGAGTTGGTTTTGAAAGTAAGATAATTTTCAAATTCATAAAAGAAACATTTCCCCATCTCATAATTGCTCAATACAAAAACCTGTAATAATAACTTATATATAAATCGAACAAATAATTCATACAATATAAAAATCGAATATAAGATTTTTTAATTCAAAGACCTCGATTTTAACCATTAGGTCAAGACTTTATTGGCAATTCTTTTGGGATTTCTTATGTCATAGTAAATCTTATATATATATATATATTCCAATCTTTTATATTGAACTCTATATTATTAAATTTATAAAGAAAATACAGATTGAAAATGATTAAATTTAGAATATTTGTCACGCATAATTTAATATTCAATTAAATTCTTCTCATATCACTAAATTCATCTAGATCATATGAATTATTTTTAAATTTGAAAACTACTTATCATTTCTTTTGTATGGAAGTCACATCATATTATCTTTTTTTCCCATTTTATACCAAAAAAAAAAATTAATCACATAAATTTTAAATCCAATAAGTGTCATCTTTTGTTGAGTCGACCGCCTTTACACTCACGAGAAGCGAGTTCGGTGAATAATATATGTCTGATTTTTTATTTTTATTTTTAAATTTTGAAAAATATGATTTTTCAAAAATATTCTCACTTTATTAATGTGGCAAATAGATATTTTGGTTCAAACAATATTTATCGACAAATCTTAACCATTAATTATTTAAAATGATTATATGTCTTTTTGTAATTAAAAATAAAAGAGAGATTATTTTCTTTTAATGAAAGTAAGGTAAAAGATGGAAGCCAAACCCGATCTGAAGTTGAAGTTTACCAAACCCTCTCTTATTACAAATGTCTCAAATCTCAATTATATTCAAGGATTTCCTTATCTGTTATAAAATCAAACAAACAAAAAAAATCCTTACCCTTTATTGAGATAGGTTTTTTCATAGAGGATAGAGCCAAATTTGCTTGACCTATTGCACATAATTCTTTAAAATCTCAAAAAGGTTTACAAGTAATTAGGCCTACCATATGAATTGGCTCACAAAATAGACAAATTTTTCCTATTTATGAAGAATAATAACCACGATATCACATTATCATTAAATATAAGGTACTTATCACAAATACAGATAAATAGTTCTTATCACATAATAATACCGATTATCATAAAATGATTTCAATTTACTAAATTTATCATCAAGTTATAATTTCTTTGTAATTGTTCAAGGACCTTAGTTGAACCCCACAAAATATTACTCCCTCTTTCTCTCTTATTGTTTGTATAAAGCGTACAATTTTGTCAAAAACACCTTTCAATGTATAAGTTCACAAAAAATATTTCTTTGACATAAAAAAAATTAAGGTAAAATCCTTAGTTTTTGTATAGATTTCATAAAAGAAAATTAGCTTTTGTATCTCATTTAAAAAATGAACAAATAATAAGATATATCTATTTTAAAAAAAAGATTGAGCAAAAATATGGGAGATTTTTCGTTACGTAATGGTCATCATCGGGATTGAGAGACGTAAATGTATAATTTTAAAGAAAAAAGATGTAATGTTATATTTGGTTATTTAGAATTGAATTTGAGGTGGAATCATATTTTTTTCAACATAAAAATAATTGAAAAAAATCATAGTTCTACCACAATTCCAATTTCAAGTTTCAATTCCAGACGACCAAACATAACATAGGTGTATTTTACGTTGATCGCATATCAACACCAGTCACTATTTTCCCAAACCTAAAGATTACCTCATGTAAGTCATGTTAGGTTAGCCTCTGATATGATCTGGTATCAAGCTGGAGAAAGGGGAAAGATATTGAGCTTGAGGAAGTTTTTGATATGGGTAGCTTGGCAAAATTCAAAGAATGGCCTAATGTTTTTCTTCCTTTGATGTTTCTTAAAAAGAAATTTGGTTATTTTAAGAGCTTTTTATTTTTCTGTTTTTGCCAGGCCCACCAATACCCATGATTTCCTATTGTTTATCTCTTTCCCTTCTAACTCTACCCTATGTAATCTTGGAAGAAAGTTTCATTTCTTTTATCAGAGTGAGAGAGATGCTGAAAGTTTCTCCTTTTGGTTTTTCATCTTCCTCCCTTTTCTTTACTTCTCCATGATTGGCCCATCTCATTCTTTTGCATCCTGGTAAGATAGATCTCATCCAACTTTTCTAATTTGTCATTGCTGCACTTGTTTTGTCATATAGATGTTGGGGGCTGGTTTTAGGTATCAAAGCATTCTGATTTCTTAGTTGTATTTTGTTAGATAGTGAACTATTAGTATCTTCTATTTTGGAAATGCTTTTCTTGCTTTTGAGAACAAAATCGAAAATTTTATTTTTCTTGCTTTTAGATAATAAAAAAAAAAATAGTATGCTTAAGAGAAATTATTCATGAAATGTTAAACAATAATATTTTATGCTAAGTTCATGAAATGATAGTATGTTTTGTCAGTTGATTATATAGTGGCTAAAATATGTTTTTCATTCTTAGGATTTATACTTGATTTCTTCATGTCTTTCTACTTCTGATCCATTCAATTGGTTCTTTGAATTTACAATCTCTAAATTGGATTATTCTATTTGTTAACGATAGTTGTTCCACAGAAGATAATAATAGAGAGAATGATCCCACTGAAATGAGATTGTAAATTTAAGGACTCAACTGAAACAAACGAAAAATGAAAAATGTAATAAAACAAATATAAAACTTAAGGACAAAATATATAATTTAACCTAAAAATATTGGATAATTGTTGCACGTCATTTGGATGATGATTCCTAAACATTGTAATCTTTTAGCTAGTTGTGGATTATATTGATGGACATAGAGATATGATGCCATTAATTCATTTTTATTATTTTGATGGAAAATATCTTTGGTTCTAGGGTTTGACATGATTAATATCCCTAACACTTTGTATTATTAGCAAAAATATTCTAACTTTAGTTAATTATTATGTGGTTACATTGTCAAATAAAAGATTTTGGCCAAGATCATAGCAACAGATTTTAGTTAATTTTTAAGGACACTACATTTAGTTGACTCGAGGTAGGAAGGGAATGAGCATTACATTCATACATTTGGTTGACCAAATTAGGTAAGAAAGGGAGTCGTCGTTTCGCTAAATTTAGAGAAATTCATACATACACTCAGTACAAACCACCATTTTTATATCGGGTGGAAACTTCGTTGGTAATTATCAGATAATTTAATTGATAACGTCTATACAATCACTATTCATGTTATCAGTGAAGTTACCTAACAATTACCAATAAAGTTTTCATTTGGTGTAAAAATAGTAGCTTGTACCGGATGCATGTAAAAATTTCTCATTGATTGAAATGTCCATTCCTTTAAAGTGGAGTACGGAATGCACATTCCATTTCAATCTAGAATGAACGAAAAGAAATAAAAAATTCAATACACATATTATAAGTAAAGCATTTGTGTCCTAATAAACATTTATATATATATATATATGTATATATATATATATATATATATATATAATTACAATATATAAATTGTGTGTCGTTTTATAATTTTTTATGCTCTTTCAATTTTTTTTTTTTATAATGTATGAATTATGATTGAATCATAAATTTAGCTTTACATGGGTGGTGAAAATCCAAAACCATCGAGACATTGGTATCAAGGAAAGTGTTCGTACTTGAGGATAGGGGTAGAAATTTTGGACACAACATGTGAACCCGACACGACATGACACGAAATAAAGCGTGTTAGTGTTGAGTATAATCGGGTTCGTGTCGTAATCGTGTCGACACGATTATGACATGGAATAATCGTGTCGTGTCGCGGATTGACCCGCCAACCCGAAATGACACGATTATGACCCATGACCTGTTTATGACCCATTTAAAAAATTTATATATTAAATTAAAAAAAATTTAGTATATATATAAATAAACCCTAAATTCATTAACACTCCCTGCCTCACTTCACTCTTCACTCTTCACTCTAGACTTCAGTAACCTAACCCTTACACGAACCCTAACTCCCTGCCTCTCTCAAAGCTCAATCACTCATGGTCACGGCCTCACCTCAGCCTTGCACCACCCTCACTGCACACTAGCATCAGCTTCATTTCATCTAGTTTTTTGCACTTCTCTAGGCTATCTCTCGACTTTATTACAAACCCAAAAGCCAAAATTGAACATCAGTACTTAAGGATAAATTTTCTTTCTCTGCCACCACCAGTTAGTGTAAGTTCTCTCCCCTCTCTTCCACTTCCTTTCTCTCGTTTTTTTTTTCTCCCCTCCTCACCATCCGCTCAACTTTCTCTCTCCCAGCAGGTAGCATCACAGCTTCTCATCTTCACATTTCTCTCGACTTTACCTACTGGCCACTGCCTCTTTCTACTCTCTGTCAACGACATCTCAAGCTTTCACTAGCGACGCAGTGTTGTTCTCAAGGTAAGTCCTTATATCTCTTATATTTTCTCTATCTTTCCTTGTGCACCGCTTCAATCTTCACATATCTCTAAGAGAAAGTAGAGTAATCCATGACCAAATCATTTTACCTGAATTAGCTAGGAGTATTAATGCAACCAGTTTGTTAATTATTTAGGGTCTTGTTAACCAATAACAGAGAACTATTCAAATCAGATCAAGAACCCTAGAAAATCTGGCTAGGTAAAATAATAGGGATTTGACTTATAATTACCAGAAATTTTGAGGAGATGTTAAGACAGCACAACAAATCAAAGTCAGTACCCAAGAAAAATAAAGACTTAACAAGATACATATCAGTACCAAAAGAATGGAACAATGTAATTTTCCAAAATGAGCAAAAATTGTTCTGTAATTAGGGGTAGTGCATCAAATAACCTGTAATTAAACGGGAAATCTAAATGGGCTTGGGTAGTAGGTTGGTAAATCGGTTTAGTTTATGGATATGTCAAATTTCATGTTGCCATCCCTGTTCCAAGCTGGCTTGCTTACCAAATCAAGAAATCTAGAAAAATTTCATAATTGAAACGAACTCACAGGACTTATTCCAAGCTCTTGGTTTGCTGCAAAAGAGACGTGCTTAGGAGGCGAATCCAATTCTTAAGAATATCATATGTTTTAGAAGGAATTTGTCTAATTGCTCTCTGAGTTCGGCTCGTCGTTTCAGTAATGTTGACTGGAGCTATTTTTTTCCTTTTTCCTATCTCAAGCATCATTTAAAACTTGTGCTTTATGCCTCGAGCTATTTTTTTAAGGTTTAAAATTAATTAAGCCATTGTTTGGATTGCATTATAAATTATATTTACTTTTTGATCCTTTATGAGGTGAAATTTCACCTTTATTTTTGCAGTTAAAGGAACAAAATTATTTCTGTTGTAATTTTTTCTTTTTTTTGTATTAAATCATATACTTTAAATATTAATGTGAAATAATGTTGTGTTTCTTGTAGTGGGTTGAAGTGAAAGCTTTAAAAAAAGAGACAATCAATTGACATGTACCACACTGAGCTGTTGAGGACTTTCTATTTCTCCGATCATGTTTCTCTTTCTTTTTCTAGTGCTTTAAGCATTAAACACGTGGCAGGTTGTTTTGATTAATTTCATTCAATTTTTCATGGTTCCAAGGGGAGTATAAGGATCTTTGTAACTATGGGCAGGTCTAGTTGCTTGTAAATTGTTCTAATTATGGTTAGTTGCATTGCTAAATCCAGAAGAGGGAGAGGGAAAACAAGAAACCATGATAAGGAGGTTGGGAAACATGATTGACCTTTCTACTTTATCAATACTTTGAATTTGGAAAACTATTATTTTTTGCTTGTGCAAGTATTGACATTTTTTAACATCCACTTGTCATCCTTTGATAAGTCTGGGTTAGTCTTTTATGGTTGGACATAAAAAGTTAAAGATCATGTTCCTGGAAGAATCTTGTGCAGAATGTGGGTTTACTTTTCTGTGAACAAGGCAAGAAATTCGCTTCAGATGCCAGATTCTCTGTTGGTTAGCAAACTTAGCATTATCTAAACTTTTAGTGGCACCATTTGGTACAATATTCTGTTTTCTTTATTTTTTCTCTACCTTTCTTTTTGGAAACTCCACATTTTCTCTTTAGTTGTTGCATCATCCAAATGTAAGAGAGCTGCAGTGGATGCAATAGAATCATTCGTTGAAAACAAAAGTTAAGAATACAACTAATTCTATGTAGACGAAAAATATACACGTTTCTTTGTTGTTCTTTTTTTGTAACTATTTTAATGTAATTATATCCCTTTTTATTTAGAATCTCATTTGTTAATAGTATTAGTTAATGAGAAAGCTATAAATGCTCAACACTACAAACATAGCCGCAACACTATATATAATTGAAGATGTGGAAACAAATGTTGCTGCATTGAATGTGACAACTAGAGATTGCTTGATAAAGGTTGCTTGATAAAGGGCAATCTCTTGACCATGACAGGAAAAAGAAAAAGAAAAGTGTTGTTTCTCCATTGTGATGCAAAATTCAAGTTACACTGTATATCATTATAACTTTAATTGATGATGAGAGAATCTCAAGTTAATGGATAGTAAATATTATCAGCTATACTTTGAAAAATATTCAGCAGAAAATTAATTACATCTTAAGGTTATAACTGAGCTAGTGGTGAAACAAGTACAGATTTTTGTGTCTCTTCTTTATGTAAGCTTACTTTTTTTGTTAGATGGGTAGACTATGGTGAATAGAATCACTTTGTGATTGTTTTAATTTTAGTGTGATGTAATTTGTTATTGACTTTATGGTTTAATTATTTCTTATGTTTGACTGTATATGTTTGTTTTTTAAATCTCTATTGTGTTGCTTTACATGTAGATCGATGAGGGATAAAGATAACATTATTGTTGAGGCTTGTGATAGCATGGATGTGCTTGATGAAGAAGATGATGATATAGTTGAGTTAGAGGAAGTAGTTGCTGCTATGGATTCTAAAAAAAAATGGAAAAGCGTAAAAGGAAACTTACCTCACCAGTGTGTAAGTTTTTTGACATGCTTCCTCTTGGAGATGATAAGAAAAAGAGATGCAAGTGCAAGAGGTGGGCAATAACATACATTTGTGATAGTAGGTTTGGAACAGGTAATATGAAACGTCATATGAAGACATGTGCTAGATTAGATACACGAGATGTGGGTTAGTTACTTTTATCACAAAGTAATGGTTCCATATCTTTATCTAATGATTCATTTGATCATGAGAAGTTTAGGGAGTTACTAACAGCAGCTATTATCATGCATGAATTTCCTTTTCAATTCACTGAATGGGTGGGACTTAGAGCTGTTTTTCTCTATTTGCGTGATGATTTGCATATTGTGACTAGGAATACTTGTAAGGTTGATTGTCTTAAGATGTATAAGAGGGAGAAGTGTAGAATATAAGAAATGTTAGAGGCAACACCGGGAAGGGTTAGTTTAACATCTGATTGTTGGTCTTCCATCACCATAGATGGGTATATTCGCTGATAGCTCATTTTATTGATAAAGATTGGAACCTACAAAAAAGGATTCTAAATTTTAGCTTTATGCCACCTCCTCATAATGACATATCTTTGGCTGAAAATATCCATACTTTTCTGGCTGATTGGGGGATAGATAAGAGAGTGTTTTCAATCACTTTGGATAATGCATCTGCAAATGATAAATCTATTGAGTGTTTACAAGATCAGTTGTTATTGGGGGGTGGTTTGTTGTGTGATGGAAAATTTCTTCACCTTTGTTGTTGTGCTCATATATTAAACTTAGTTGTTCAAGATGGGTTAAAAGAGATAGATGAGTCTATCCAAAAGATCCGTGAAAATGTCAAGTATGTGAAAGGGTCACAAGTTAGGAAACAAAATATTTTGGAATGTGTAGTTCATAGATCTCTTGATACTAAAAGAGGTTTGAGGCAAGATATCCTAACTAGATGGAATTATACTTTCATTATACTTGATAGTGCTCTTTAGTATAGCCATGCTTTTATGCATCTAGAGTTGAGTGATTCAAATTACAAGCATTGTCAAACTAGGAATGAATGGGATAAGGTTGGAAAGATTTGTACGTTCTTGTCATTATTTTATGAAATCACTTGTATCTTCTCTGGCTTTAAGTATCCAACTACAAATTTTTATTTTCCTTCAGTGTTTTCGACACATGTGAAATTGAAGGAAATAATGGGGAGTAAGGATGACTATTTGAGAAAAATGGCAGTTAATATGTATGCAAAGTTTGAGAAGTATTGGTCTGATTTTAGTTGTTCAAGATGGGTTAAAAGAGATAGATGAGTCTATCCAAAAGATCCGTGAAAGTGTCAAGTGTGTGAAAAGGTCACAAGTTAGGAAACAAAATATTTTGGAATGTGTAGCTCATAGATCTCTTGATACTAAAAGAGGTTTGAGGCAAGATGTCCTAACTAGATGGAATTCTACTTTCATTATGCTTGATAGTGCTCTTTACTGTAGCCATACTTTTATGCATCTAGAGTTGAGTGATTCAAATTACAAGCATTGTCAAAGTAGGAATGAATGGGATAAGGTTGGAAAGATTTGTATGTTCTTGTCATTATTTTATGAAATCACTTGTATCTTCTCTGGCTTTAAGTATCCAACTACAAATTTGTATTTTCCTTCAGTGTTTTCGACACATGTGAAATTGAAGAAAATAATGGGGAGTAAGGATGACTATTTGAGAAAAATGGCAGTTAATATGTATGCAAAGTTTGAGAAGTATTGGTATGATTTTAGCATGATAAAATCAGACCAATACTTCTCAAACTTTGCATACATTATATATATATTTCATTATTGTATCACAAAGTAATGGTTATAGCAAAGTTTCATTATTGTAGTTTTTCAATTGTTGTCCATTTGGTTTTGTATCTTTTTTATAGGAATTTATTTCATATCGAAGTCAAGAAGCTACCCCACAGAAATCACAGCTTGAGCTTTATTTAGATGAGCCAATTGTAAATAGCAATGTTTCACTGGATGTGTTGCAATATTGGAAAGTGAATCAATTTCAATATCCTGAAGTTGCTACGATGGCTCGTGATGTTTTAAGCATACAAATTTCAACTGTTGCATCAGAAAGTGCTTTTAATGTTGGTGGGAGGGTGCTTGATCAGTATCGGAGTGTGCTTAAGCCTGACACAGTAGAGGCTTTGGTTTACACAAGAGATTGGTTGTATGGAGAACAAGGTAACAAGTAATCACAAATAATATTATTGAACTGACCATGCTAATATCTTTATTTATATTTCTAATTTCTCTTCGAGTGTTTTTTTGTTTATGCCTTATATCATATTCAGATTTGCAAAGACTCGTGGCTTGCTTGTTTTAACATTTGTTTATTTTTTTCTTTGTAGAAATGGCTGCAAAAGCAATGGAGGAGTTTACTTCTGATGTAACGGATATGAATATGAATGAGAATGAATCATTTTCACCTTCATCTGAGGGTTCTGCTGCTAATTTGGTTGGCTAATGTTGTAATATTGTGTACTTGTAATTGGATGGCTTATAAGTTATGACTTAGGGTGTTATTGTTTTTTTATTTTTTTATTTTATTATTATGGTTGAACCAATATGGATAATAGTTGACAATATAATATTTATGTTAGACTCAGACAATATGAATGATTAGATGATAATTGTGTCATGTTGTCGTGTTGTCGTGTCGGATTATGAAAAATTAGGCATGTCGGGTCTAACACGACTCGTTTATTAAACGAGTTACGCGTGTCGTGTTGTGTTACCCGTTTAATAATCGTGTCGTGTTCGTGTTGGGCTTTCTTGACACGATTAATATTCGTGTTGGGCTTTCTTGACACGATTAATAATCGTGTCGTGTTCGTGTCGACCCATTTAGTGTTACAACCAACTTCGACACGACACGAACACGATCCGTCAACCCGAATTGTCACTCCTACTTGAAGCCCTCTCTTTTATCCTTTTAAACAATATATGGAACAAGAGAAATAGTAAGAAATAATAAGCGAAGATGTGTCACGCATGTTTAGCTATCTTCCAAACATATGAAGATTTTTGAGTTGGAAGCCAAGCATAATTTATTTTTTGGGTGTCAGGTTAAGATCTTGACGTCATGAAGGATGGATAGGCATGGTCTAAACCCTTACCATTTGTTGAGAAGATTTAATGTATATTTTGCAGTGCTTGTCAGTAGGATCGTATTTACTTGTTGATCCCAAGCTTGTTGTAGGTGAGAGTTTGCTTGTGCTAACATTGCTAAGAGTTTATCAATGACTGTGGAGTAAGTAGAAGATCTTGATTGTTCGTGATGATGACATCGATTCCAAAACATTGTTATGATGTGTCATGTGTGCTTTACACATTCAATTTTGAATTCTATATTTCCATTCGTTAGATATTATCTAGGCATCTTCTCCAACTTCAGTTTCTTGAGAAGCATTAAAGGGATTGGACATTCTGTACTGAAGGCCTTCTAAAGGGTTGATAGTATGAACCCAAAAAAGGGTATGTTTCTCAGGAGTTTGGGTAATGATTGAGCATGAAAACCGGTGAATCAAATCCAGATCGGTGTAATGAGTTGAGTTAGGTTTAAATTTTTAAAAATTAGATTGTAAGATTTAATAAATTTTTATATGGATTTAATTTTAAATCTAATGAATAATGAATAATTATAATAAAATATTTTTTTATGTAATGTGTTTTTATTAATTTTAAGTGAAAAAAATACTAAATCGATAACACAAACCGATTTAAATGAATTGGATTGGATTATGGTTGGATGAGTTCATAAGTTTAGTTGAATTGAGATTTTCTCAACTTGAGATGATTTTTTATGCTAACCCGACCCATACTCCCTCTTAGTGGAGGCATACATATTGAGATTAAGTACAAAAAAAACTTTTGTATTATGTTACCCATATTGTACGACTTGTTGGACTTAAAATAATTTAATTATTGCCATAAAAATATTGAAAGTGACTTATTTTTAATATGGGTATTTTAACGGCATAGACTGACTTTGATTAAAACTTAGAAAAGAACGTTCAAATAAATTACAAATTCGTTTTTATGTTTTTATTTAATTATAATTCAATCCTTTAGTTTGCAACTCGAACAGTCTACCTCAAAAGTTTAGCATGTATATTACAAATTATTCATTCTCATTAATTTAGGTTCCAAAAAAATCTAAAATGTTGACGTAGCATATTTAATTACAAAAATATCCTTAGTTAAACGGTCATATGCTATGCATAATTAATTTTATCATTTCCATGAAATCTTTGACCCATCCAGTTTTTAAAGTGAATTAATTATTCAAAAAAGACATGAAAATACGCTATTTGCATTATTAATACTGACATTTTATACCATCGCTCTGATTTATGTGGTTATATATCTCATATTTTGATTATTAAAATAACTCACCTTTAAAAAAAAGAAAAGAAATAAGTGTGCATTTTCATATCAAACTAGCGTTACACAGATAATTTACGAAATGAAAAATAATCATAATAAATCTAAATAAGGAAATGGATTTTTTTTTGTGTTGAAAAATCAAGTGTCATTGAAATTAGGATTTTTTTTTTTTCAAAAATTTGTGTATATAATACATGTTAGCCAAACATGCACTCATTGAGGCATGCCGTTGGGATGTTGTTGCCCCTCCTTTCTTGCGCTCAGTTCTTGTTTCTGACTTGGTTGGTGTTCAATAAAGTTCTTCGCATTCTCTAAAATACGATCCTCCTTTTCTTAATAAACTTCTCAAATGAATAAAATATAAAATAATTAAAAATAAAAAAGAAACATGGTAGATATTCCACCTTTTTTAAGGCTTTTCCAGGAGGCTGGAACATAGCAGCAATTAATAAGATTTCGTATTCACTCGCGATTGCCCAAGTAAAAAAAAAAAGTGCATTTTAGAAATTGGAAGCACTTTTAATGCTTCCATGACCTAACCCGAAAGCATGTGATAGCAACAAATGGCATCTTATTAACATAAATATTCATTTTGTACAAGTCTGGTCAGTTTCTTCCCTTCCTACTTGATTTCTTATCAATATCCGGCACTATAATCTCTTGACACCGCAAAATTCCAGCTGCTCCTCCAGAGCATAACCATCTCTCACTACCCTTGTTCATATTCCATCTCACTCTATGCATTGCTACTATTTGGCGAGGAAAAACTTCAATTTCATTCCCAGTTTCCCCTTTTCCACTCTCTTTCCCCTGTACATTTTCCAGCTCTTCTTCTATGCATACCAATGCTTCATCATCTTTTGCCTTTTTTGTGCTGCTACTTTTAGATTTTGGTTTCTTTTTGTTCCTAAGAGATATCAAGGTTTCCTCTGATCCAGATTCTATACCGGGATCATCATCATAACAAAGGGCTGCAAAAAGATAGACAATTTGATGCTTTGTTGTTAAAAGAAAGAACCGACGACTAATAACGTGAGGCAGTATTAAATTTTCAGAGCTTACCTATATGTTGATTATCTGAAAGTGGAGCCTTTGGCTTCTTTTCGCTTGTGCTTTTAGCCTGATTTGACTCAACTAACAACCTTCGCATGCATCTTGGGGTTTCGCCACAATCATTAACTGGTTTCTTCAATGTCAACGGAGTATTTGGGACTGGAGTGTTCACTATAATAGTTGATTCTTCCTCAGTCAGGAACCCACAGAGAAAATGGGGGGCTCGATGTCTATAATCTTTTTCCACTGCTTTGATTGTAAGCTAGCCCAAAAGACAGTTTCATACTCAGGAGTATCCAAATTTCAGACAGAACACCGTATATAGGCATGTTGATAATTCACATATGCAGGCAGGACCAACAACTAATGACCCCCTTCACTAAAAAAGGATAATCTTACACTAATCATATTTGCAATTTCGCTAAATCATCCAATTGGATGGCTTGGTCCAAAGCACTTTGCTGGACCATAGAATCACAGTAACTTTAGAATGCATGAAAAAAGTCTTCAATTTTTCAGAAAACTTTTTCATAAACTACCTTCCAAATACATAATTTTCCTGAAAAACTAGAGAACTGTTTTCTTCAAAGTTCTATTTATCATCATAATTAAAGAAATGATAGAAAGAAGACATTAGTATGCTATGGAAGGAAACTCATTAAAATTTAATATTATGATTGGAACAAATGAATTCTGTAAATTTTATAGAATTCGTTTTTAATTTCATACTTGTTATGTTTGTAAAGACAAAAAAAACTGTGAATCCATTATGAAATTGAGTTAGCTTGTTGAAAACCCTGTCAAAATTGATAGAATTTGCAAATGAATTTTAGAAAAATGAAGATGAAAAATTATGCTGACCAAAACTCTCATATAGTTGAACAAAAATGACAAAGTTCTCCAACGAAAAGGTTTAGAATCTAAATATTAGATTCAATCTCATTTATTTTATAAATTCTAAACATAAGAATTGGATTGAATTCTACAATTTTATATAAGAAAGCCAATCATACAAATTCATTTCAATTCATTTGCAAATGAGTTCTTTTTTCAATTCATTTAAAAATGAAATGATCCATTTACATTTGGTTCCAAACAGTGTAAGCATAAAACATAAAAATATAGCATTGATAGGGAGAAAAGTTTTTAAGGTGGCATTATGTATAGAGAAAAGCTAATACTAACCTGGAAGCGGAGAACAGTACCATCTGCACTACAATATGCAGCCATTCCTAAAATTCAGAATTGAAATTGGTTAGTTGCAGATATTTGTAGTGATGATTTCAGAAATGAAGCCATTAAAATGACCCAGTTGAATTATTGGAAAAAATGGATTACATTAAAATCCCACTTCAATTGTTGAAATGAGAATCATAACTGTCTGCCTACTTATAATTGTTTGTTCAGATGAATGAAGCACATAATGTTGCTGGAAATTATTGATTTTTCAAAATGAGTAGGCTAAAAACTTTAAACCAGAAAAATGGGGCCAAGCAAGACCATATGCAAAGAAATCAGAATCAAGGATATATCTACTTCTAGGATCCCTCGATTAAATTATTTTGTAATCTACTCATATCCTTTATCAGATGCATTTCCAATATGATATAACCAAACAAGTACCATCTTCACTGCAAAATCGCGTATGCAACCATGCCTCAAATTCAGAATTGAAATTGCTCAGTTGCAGATATTTGATAGTGATGACTTCAGAAATTAAGCCATTCAAATGAACTAGCAGAATTATTGAAAAAACTGGATTAGATTTTCCCACTTTTAATATTTAAAAGGAGTCATAACTAGACGCCTGCGTAGAATTGTTTGGTCAGATGAATGAAGCACATGATGTCACACTGGAAGTTATCAATTTTTCATTATGAGTACCTCAAAACTTAACCAGGTAAATGGCGCCAAACAAAATTTCAATAACACAGAATGATTGTGGAATGGAAAACAATCAAGTTAATTGATAGACCATATGTAAAGAGATTAGAATCTAGGATCCCAAAATCCAATTATTTAGTAATCTACACATCTATTGTCAGATGCATTTCCGAAATGATATAACACAACAAATTCAAATACTATATATGTCATGTATGAGTGAGTTTGTACGTGCCCTCAGGAGGGGGAACGCGGAAGCACCTTTCTTTATTAAGCTGGTAAGTAACTTGAACTCAACAACATAAGAAAACAAAGGTGAAAGTGAAAAACCTGTTAGTCGTGACACTTGTACACTCCAGATAGCAAAAGATGAATAGTAATAAGCACTCAACCCTTGCTGTTTTGTTCCGGCAAAAGGTTTTCCAGTAACAGGGGCGTCATATGCAGCCTTCACCAAGCTGAGGATTCTCATTGTTCCATCATCAAAGGATATGATTACACAACTAAAAACATGAAGGAAAAAACATAATGCTTCAGTGCAACGAGAAAAACACAATCAATATAAGGAGCATAACATTGTATTTCATCCAGCAAGATAGATTATACAGTTTACCTTGGATCTGGCAGCCAATCCAGACTATATATGAACCTTGGCACTGGGTGGATGTCCCATAAAGGACGGTATGGATCACTGTAAACAAACAAAGGTGTATTACTCTTAAGCAAGGCATGTAACCTCCCTACTTCCAACAATTTTAACAGGAATAAAGTTAGTTATAAATGCCTACTATCTCTCAAGTCCACATACATCTGGCTTGTAAGAATTTAGAGAAAAGTTTTATATAAACTATAGATTCCAAAAACTTTTAAATAGAAAAAAAAAGATGCCAAGAAGCACCTGAAATTGAAATGGAATGGATAATGGTGGGAATAACCATGAATATACCAAAACTGAAAGAAAAGGCACGTAGAAAAGAATTTAAACAAAAGCAAACGATCATATTTACCGTATGTCCCAAAACTTTAGACCTCCGTGTCCAGCAGTGAGTATTACATTCGCACTCTCCAGATCACTGAAAATTCAACAGCATACAGATATCAATCACCAAGAATATTAGTTTAAACATAAAAATTAGCCTTAACTACAAATTACACCTTGAGGTTTGGGAAGATTTTGTTTTAAACTCTAAGAAATTTGTCGCAAACAGCCTGTCCATTAGCTTAAGGGGTTACAGTGTTTATAATTTCACACGTGTTGACTTTCTCTCCAAATTAGAAAAAGAATAGAGGTGGTCAGATCTGGCCAGTGAGGGCCTCTGGTGAGCAAGGCTTCCAACAGCCTCAGCTGTGTGAAGTTGCAATGGTATTGATCTAGGTCTCAATCAGAGCTAGATTTTGAGGATAACAAAACATGCTTTGAGTGTTTAATATGTGTGTTTAATGTGCAAGTATGAATAAGAGCATAACATATCACTGACCTTTCAACTGGGGCCCATGCAACTGCCCTAATAGGAAATGTATCTGCACTGAAACAGAGCAAAGGCCTTGTATCTGCAGGGAAACGCAAGGAAAATGAAATAGGAAATATTTGGTTTGTACCAATTCCAACCTTTAGAATGAAAAATACCTAGAGAAAGAAGGTTAACTAAAGTGACAGAAATATTGCCATTACCTTCTGATGAACCACTTGTAGAGAACTTCCACAGAGCAACCTGAATATACAGTACACTTCATTAGTTCTATTACCATAATACTAGTAAAAAAAAGTTGCGTTACCATAATAAATGCAAAACGATATAAATATGTTGTATACTTCAAATTAATAAATGAATGGGATGAGACAGCATATGGCAAAAACTATTGACAGACATCACTTGCAGAATATACTAATCTTTGAAAACCCTGGAGCACATATCCATTTACCCAAAAAAAAATATCCTTCAGGAAAAGAAGGAAGAAGGAATACTTCTTCCTGTTTATTAAAAAGTAACGATAACTACTCCTCAAATAACTATAATGGATATTAAGACACGGGAAATAAAGGAACAAAATAGTTAATAAATTACTGTTCCATCATGGCACCCAGCAAGTAAGAAATCGGGTCGGGCTGAAGTTGACCACTCCAGTGTCAAAGGAATGCTGTATAATGAAACAGTGAAATTCAAATTAGCCAGATATCAAATAGAGAAAAATGCGAATAAGATCAACAAGGACAGCCGAACGTAGCGAACAGTCGAACTCATTAGAATTCTTTAAGATTCTGCAGCTAGATTAACTGACTCATTAGAATTCATTAAATCACTCTGTTGAATAGTCCCTGACTCTTGAATCAAGCCCTCTATAATGAAAGAAATGGAGATATGACTGAGAGAATTCCTTCAATAAAAGCCTTCTCGAATGTCAGACTAGCACATACAGAACCAGTTAGGTCTATATGCTAAATAGTCATGAAGGGGCAATTTTGCGTGTCTCTGGATATGTTAGGTCCCTTATATAGAGAGTACATGGACAAGGATGAATACTGAAGGCAGTCTTTCCATTTTTGATCCCTCCCCCACCCAAATGAACATGAACACAGTAGCTGGGCACATTCCCAACAGCTATCATGCCTGAACATGTGCTTCAACCTGCATTTTATGTCATGTCATGCTTAACTGAGCACTATGAGAGAAAGTGCAAGTAGATAGAGATGGCTGCACACCACGTAACAGATGATTATATTGTATTGAAAAGATTATACTTCTAACTCAAATCTTCTGGTATAAGATCTAGCTTACATCAATACTCAATTAGAAGTATTTACTACATTCTTTTAGACTGCCTCTATCAAATTGTGGAAATCCTGAAAAAATTCTGCAATAAGGTAAGGAAACTCTCTGGTACAAGTTGCCAATTCTCCAAAATTGTAACAAAGTACGGAAACATTTTTTTTATTCCCACTAAATTTTTAGTTATTTATTGAAGATATAGTAAACACAGATCCTACTTACCACTGTGTGTCACCACATTTCAAGATCGAGCATCTGAATACTGGTTCCAATTTCACAAAGCGAGGATCAATGTCATCTTTACTTGAAGATGAATAAATAACTTTCATCGTCTGAGGAAGGGGAACTTCCCACCTGCATTGGATAAGTGGGATCATGCATTGCTAATGATACATCATATAGAACACAACCTAGAACTGTTACATATATGGAAGTCTGACTCTGACCCACAGCCAACTAACAACATAACAAGATCAAAAAAGAAAAAAAAATAAAGGCCATTTTAAGCATTTTAATTATAAAATATTATTTTCGACTTACTACACTTCAACTTTCAGATCTGCACCATGTCATACTTTTTTTTTTCATGTTTCATTTCAAAATTATCACTCAACTCCTAATGATTTCAATATTGATATTTTCCCTAATATATTTATATTATTGAAACCTAAAATGACAGTCATACAGAAATCCTCATCCTTTATCCCCATAGTCAATATCTCCCACACTGACCAATATCATCAAACATTCACAATTATGGTGAAGTCAGCTACTCCTGTAATTCAAGAGGAATAAAGATGTATTGCAAAACCGGCTAAGAAAAATTAAAATGAGGGAAAACAAAGACAACACGAACAAGGGCATAAGATGTGACAGGACAGAGAATCTAAAATGAAGCAGATGTCTTACACTTCCAGAGACCCATTCCCCAGCAAAACAGCAAGATAGCCCATTTGTTGCTTGCATCTGGAATCACCTACAGTATAAGGCCGCCATTTCACATCCCAGGCAACTTTTCCATTGTGAGCTAGGCATAATACAACTCTTGGAAGAGCAATTTCCTTTTCAATAGAACAAGAAGCCAAGCCAACCTCCAAGGAACCACTATCTAACAGGTTATCAGAAACCAGAGAATCCTGTCCAGAGCTGTGATGCCTTTGATGATTTATAATAGAAGATCCTGTGCCTTCATTTTTAGCCAATGGCAGAACTATGTTATCACTGTTACTCCTATCCCTTGCCTTACATTTTAATCTTCTAGGCCGTATGGGCAGTTTAACAGCTGAATTACTCGAAGATGCCATTTTTTTGGACCCTTCTTTTTTATCTTGGTTTTTCAGTACAGATTTTTCTTGGGTATTCACCGAAACACCCTCTATTGCAAGTGGCACAAATGAATCTTCTGGATATTGAATAGCAAGAGCTGGAACAAACTGGTTGTAGCCATCCAAATTGTTATGAGAGTCATCAATCGGCTTCTTTCTTGGTCTTCCTCTTGGCCTCTTAGGTTGTGCTAATTTGTCCTTTGTGGCTTCAGTATCTATTGGCTTCTTTCTGGGTCTTCCACTTGGCTTCTTTGGTTCAGTTGATTTGTCCTCTATGGCTTCATTATTTTTGGATCGCCGTTTTAGATTTTTCTTTGGAGGAAGCACTACATCTTCATTACTACTGACATTTAGGATGCACCATATCTGAACAATACCCCTTCCAATAAGTGGAGCACCTATCTTGTGACAATAAGATTCAGGAGGATGAGCAGCAACAGCGATAAACTGGGGCATAAGGGAGAGAGAAAACAAGATGACACAAGAAAGGCAGTCAGTTAAGACTATAATATATATCTAATATTGATGAACTGTGACAAGAATTCTACCTACATCCATATATACAAAAGCAGAAAACGAAATAAATAACAAAATTACTAATGAATAAATGTAGCCTTTTATTTCTTATAGGCAAAGCAAAATTTATAATTTTTCCCCAAAATAATAAAAGTGCATCGAAATAATTTCTAGTACCTCACACTTGATATGACTATCAGGCCTTTCATGAACTCTGGGACACCAATCCAATGCCCAAACAGACCCTCCAACATACATCACAAAGTCTTTGCTGCAGCGAGAACCAATGAGAAACATTTGAAAATGTCAACATCAAAGCTTGATTAGGTGCAGAATGTGGTAGAAACCTTAAACTTGGACTATACATACTTCATAGATCCCAAAGTTCCCAAACACTAAGCTACAACATCAAATGCCACACATGACAATCACATTTAACAATAGAGTTTGTGGCAGTTCATTCCTATAGTAAGTGCAAAATTCTTTTTCATCGTCTTTCGGTAATCAAGATGAACCTTATACCTTCTCCAATCCTAGGCCACACAATCTCTTTACCGGCTGGCCAAGGACCAGGGACAGAGTGAACCCTTATTGCGCAAATGAAATTTCAATTATTACCTGGATTCTAGAGATGATGTGCCCCCATATGGTTCCTCATTCTGCATCAATAAGCAAAGCCAAATAATCAAAGAAAATGTCAAAAGCTTCTGATCAAGAAAGAAAAGACAAGGCTGGTAGATGGACATAAGTTAAAGAAAGTGGTAAAGATGGAGACCCTGTTGAAGAGGATGAAGAAGAGATAGCTCAAGATGAAACCATGCATGAGGTTGCAGTTGGCAAAGGATTACCAGGTGCATTGAAGCTGCTTAATGAGCGAGGAACACTCAAAAGAAAGTTAAGGAATGGTGGCCTTTTCCCCCTTTAAGATCTGTTGGTGACTGACATGTGAGTACAATTTGGGTAAGAAATTTTTTTGTTTTGAACACGCATGCTTTTAGAGCCAAAGGTTGAAGGGTACTTTTCGTCTACCGATTGGAAAGTTCACCATTTACAGTTTAAAATTGTACTTGTAACTGAGACAATAAGCGCATTGAAGCTGCTTAATGGGCGAGGAACACTCAAAAGAAAGTTAAGGAATGGTGGCATTTTTCTCCCTTTAAGATCTGTTGGTGACTGACATGTGAGTACAATTTGGGTAAGAAATTTTTTTGTTTTGAGCACACATCCTTTTAGAGCCAAAGGTTGAAGGGTACTTTTCGTCTACCAATTGGAAAGTTCACCATTTACAGTTTAAAATTGTACTTGTAACTGAGACAATAAGCGTGAGAATGGATGCTGTTCTTCATTACCAAAAAAATATCTAGAAATTTTTTGTAATTAAGAAGAGAAACACAAAATCACGAGGCGGGGAGAGGCCCTAAGAAAACCAAGATTATTAAACGCAAAAGATAACATCTACAGATGTACCTTAAGAACAGTTGCTGATGAAAATTGAGGTAAGCTTATCCCACTAACAGCATCTTTCCCTTGAGGGCTGCTTTCCGTTTCATTAACAAATTTCACGATTCTTGGTTCATAATTATAATGCCTCCATTCTCTGAAACACATGTATAACTCTAATTTACACATGCTTATAACATAATTAAGGACAATACCAAATAAAAAACAGGAGATAGTTGAAACTAGCAAAGGAATAAAGCAAATTAAAGCTATATAATATACTACACTACTACAGGCTTTTAGCACTAAAGTTAGGGGGGTCGGTTTGGTCTGTAGTTGTTTACTAAGCTTGTACTTTCTACTTTCTAGCTGTTCTTTGTTCGTGGATTAATAAAAATATCCAACCAAAAAGAAATAGTACTTCCATAACAGTTCAAAGACTTAACTATAAGCCAAACATAGTTACTCACAATCCTTAGCAAATAATCTATCGGTTAGATTAGAGTATATAATGAATTATAATACAGAAAGAAAGCACATTAAATACAAACCAAACTTAAACCCTTCAATTTAAGCTCCATTCAAGCATTTTTTGCTGATCAAAAACATCAAAACTAAACACACAAAAAATACATCAAAACTAAACTGGAACAAATGATTATACACACAAATCATATGTATAAATACAAGTGCGCGTACATATATATTTGATAATACACACACACACACACACACACACATATATATATACATTGCTCACCTTATAAAAGTAATTAAGGAAGAAAAGTGTTGGATTTCGCTTTCATTGAGATGATCACTCTCTGCTTCTTCACAGACCTTAGCAATTGTGTCCATTGCTCTTAAATGATTCTCCACCGAATAATCGAACAACGAAACATTAACCCCAGCACCATTGCTTCTTAATGAATCTTCTTCCATTTTTTTCTCTCTTAATTTACCTGTTTGATAAGAGCAATCCTCTAATTAACATGATGATAACACAAAAATAGATGGTCATAGAAAGTTTAGGTGATGGCGATACAAATGGAGGGAAAATGATGACTTGACCGAATAAAATAACGAAGTGGATTAAATTAAAAGAACCAGGGCTCGTTAAATGAAGGACAATGCTTTTTTTTCTTTTGATAAGTAAATAAAGGACAAGGTGCACGACTTGAGGAGAGTTTGTTAGTCAATTTACGTTTACTAAATGAAGTCATGAACCTGGTCCTCCATTTAAATCTTCTTTTCATATAGAAAACAGTAACAAATTTCTTTATATATCCCTCTGTCCTATATTTTTAGTCCAATTTCTATTTGCACAAAGTTTAATGCAAGTGAAAACGGCAACCCTTGGCTCAATGGTTATTGTCTCAAATCCAATGTACTTAGGTGCATTGAGGTCTTGAGTTCGATTCCTCAAGCAAACAACTCTCGTATGGATAAGGAAGGTTGTTGTGCAGGTGACTAAAGATTAGGGGTAGGTTAGATCATCGCTGTAAGTAAAAGAAAAAATTTAAATTTCTTTTGTCCAAAACACCCTTAAAAGTTAAAGTTAAGTTACGTACATGTGGGTCTTACAAGAATTGTCTTTGATATATATAAAAAAAGAAGACTAAGGGTATAATTGTAAAGTCATTGGCTTTTGTATCCCACCAATAGAAAGTTGACAAACAATATGGGACATCCATTTTAGAAAAGATGGACTAAAAATATGGGACTGAGGGAGTATTTTAGATTGAACCAATCAGCAAAAGTTGTAAACTTGTTCGTTCCACTTATAAGACTGATTTGTCTATGCTATATTACCAAAAGGGCTTATGTAACGGCAACAACCAAATTCCCAATCCTTAGCGAAGAACTTATTCCAATTCTTAGTGGCTATAAGAGGAACCTCTTATTTGAATTTAAACTAAAATAGAGCAACAATTCCCTCCTCAGAAAATCATCATATGATATGATCACAGATAAAAAAAAAAATTCACTCAAACCCCCCTAGAAAATCTAAATTAAATTCATATGCTTCAAAGAACCTAAATTTAACTCTCTCTATATATGCACCAATCACCATTGTGGCCTATCAGTATATACCAATTTGAGATTTTAAGAGCTACGAAAAATCATGTAACTATTACAGAGAAGTACAAAACACCTAGATGCAAATATCAAAGCCCAAATAACAACATCCCAGGAAAGGAAAAATATTTAAGGAATTTCTATTGAAACCAGCTCAATCCCAGATCAAAATCAGATAGAAAGGGATTGATTGTGCCTCCACATACTAAAAAATGAAAACAAAGAAACCTACAGCAGTTTTTGTTTCTATCACTCCAAATTAAAGCACTCTTATAATTAAAATCCTTACTGCAAGTTTCCCCTGATTAATAGAAACCCTTCAAAACTACTTGCATTTTATAAGGAGTAATTGATGCAGCTTTTTCCTAAACCTAAAGGCAATACACGGTCCTTTTATTCTTGCAAACTCTCCTATTTGTTCATGTGATTGTATTTATATATGATTTAAGGTAAAAATAAATTATTAAAAGGTTTTTAAGCTTTATTCCCATATTTGCTCATAAAAGAAACTGTTCAATGTTCATAGAAAACCATTGCTAAAGAAAAAAATCTATAGCAATTGTTTTCATTTTTTCATTTTTTTTAATGTTCAATGACTGAATTTTCATTTTTTTCTTTAGCAATTGTTTTCTATGAACATTGATCAATTTCTTTTATGAGGAAATATGGGAATAAAGCTTAAAAACCTTTTAATCATTTATTTTTCCCTTAAATCATATATAAATACAATCATATGTACAAATAGGAGAGTTTGCAAGAACAAAAGGACCTTGTATTGCCTATAGGTTTAGGAAAAAGCTGATCAATTACTCCTTATAAAATGCAATTAGTTTTGAATGGTTTCTATTAATTAGGGGAAACCTGCATTAAGGATTTTGATTATAAGAGTGCTTTAATTTAGAGTGATAGAAACAAAAACTGTTGTAGGTTTCTTTGTTTTCATTTTTTAGTATGTGGAGGCACAATCAATCCCTTTCTATCTGATTTTGATCTCAACACACTTCAATCACTTTTAACCCAACTGTCTCATTACATACATACTTATTTACTCAAACACCCATCCATTCTGAGCCAAGAATTTACATCGCTTTCTTAATCCAAATTTCCAAAATACACACATCCCGTATTATTTAGCCGAATCATGCTTAAGGATTTAAACCTCAATGAAAAACAATAGAGCTCATATTTTCCACTTAACTATTTATACATTACTCGTCAATTGAATAAATCCATAATTTTCAATTGATGTCATAATAGTATGTCAAAATTCATGAATTTATCAAATTTGATCTAACACAAGATAATACCCTTATTTCAACAAGAGAAAATGTGTATGTATATACATATCCAATTCGTCATAAGTTAACACCAGAATTAAATCCTTATTTCCATTCGGCATCCATTTTCTATGGGTTGATCATAATGGACCCACTATTCCTCAACCCACTGGTCATTCTTCATTCGTAGTTGTTAAATCGATTAAAACCTTGATACACCAATAAATTAAACTTCGCTAGTCAAATAAATTCTTAATAAAATCTATTTATCATTTCCCCATTTACAATTTATATTCAAATCATTTAATCATTCATCATCAATATCTTCAATCTATTATATAAATTGTTAGAACACAACCTACTTACCAAAAGAATCAAGTAACTCATTTATATAAATTGTTCCGACTTTTTTCGACCAACTTTGAGTCGGTCCCTAGTCGGTTAACCGACTTTTCACTGACTTTATTAAACTGCTTTAAACCATTTCCAACAAAATTCTAAACACTTAAAACACTGCCCCACTATAATTCTAAACACTGCCTTACAATCAGTCTTATTACCGCCTTGTAGCAACCAACTTTGGCAAGAGAATCCAAAAACTTTTCTGCCCAAAAATAAATTTCGCTCTGGTCCAGAGCATAAAAAAATTCTAGAAGCAAACATACCAGAAAACAGCACAGATCATACCAGAAAACACCATATCAAACAACCCGAGAAAATATAAGATTTCGCAGACATAAGATCAAATCATACCAGGTCACGGAAAACATAAGATTTCGCAGAAACAAAGCCAGAAAACCATACCAGATCACGGCAAAAACAGAGAAAATACAGAGAGAAATGCCAAAATCAAATCCATACATTGAGCATCAGACACAGAAAATATACAGAGAAATACCCAAATACAAATACAGAGAGAAATACCCAAATCAAATCCATACATTGAGCATCAGACACACAAAAAATACAGAGAAATACCCAAATACACATACATATAATACCCAAATCAAATCCATGTATCTTACCTTCAAATCTTTAGTTCAACGCGACTGGGGTGGACTGACGAAGGAGAGGTGCTGGTGTGGTGGGTAGTGGAGGTGAGTCTGTCGTGGTGGTTGGTAGGTGCGGGTGGGGAATGGTCCGAGAGGAGGCTGTGTCTGTGTGGACTGTGGACTGACGAAGGAGAGTGACAGGGTTAGGGTTAAATCTTGAAAGATCTAGGTCAGTCTGTCGTAAGGCTGTGAGGCTGTGTTGACTGTGGAGGACTGGAGGCCTGGGGTTCCTTACTTTCTTTGAGTCAAGACAGAAGGGAAGGGAAGGGAAGGGTAGGGAACGCCGTAGTGGAGGGCTCAGGGCTGGAGGTGGAGACGTGGAGTGGAGACGCAGCGTGGCTTCGCAACCCACTGCTGGTTGCGCAGCCGCCTAGAGTTGCAGAGGATTGAGAGAAGCAGTCTAGTAGAGAAAGAGGGAGCGCCAAGGGTTGCAGAGGATTGAGAGAAGCAGTCTAGTAGAGAAAGAAGAGGTGAAAACCAATAATTTTTTAATATTTTTATTTATTAAAATTATAGTTTAAATTCGAGTTTTGATGTTCATATTCGAACTTAAATAGATTAATTTGTTATCGAATTCGAATCAAGTCGCACTCGAATTTTCATAAAATTTATAAATCTCGAGCATGTTCATTTAAATTTCTATCTGATTTAATATTTTGATTTGAAAACTTTCAGAATTGTCAGAGTTTTGCACCCCTGATTATTAATGTCTCCAACTATATAATTATGCATGTTCACCCTGATTATCAATGTCCCCAACTATATAATTAGTCATGTTCACCAAACTTGGAATCAATGTCTTCAAATGAGTTTATCGATTTCCAAAAATTTCCTTAAACTTATATATTCAAACAATTAATTACTAGTTACAATTCAAAAAGAAATCTCAAACCCGCTTGTGTGTATATAGAGAGAGATACTTTCCAAAAGTTATTCTTGGTGATGTTCAAAGAAATGTTTCACTTAAGAGGACTGAATTATTTTGACTGCTACAATAATTAACATCACCCTAAGATTACAACAAGAGAAGAGTGTGAAAGAAGGATGAAGAAAATATATGCATTCTTCTATATCTCATGTGAACCTCTATGATCTTGATGTTAGAAGTTAAAAACACAACAATGTTTTATTAAAGATGCACATTTGGTACGCATGTCTTGGGTTTCAATTTATATTTTGTTTGAATGATGTACTTGTTAACACTTACACAATTAACACTATATGTCTTTGGGTTGTTAATTAGTATTATACTTTCTTTGTTTTATTATGAATGGTAAGGAGGAAAAGTGAGAGAGAAAAGAAAACAATGATACATTTTTCTATTGTCTTATAAGAAATAAATGTGAAGAAAAAAACAGATGATTGATGTTTTCTTTCGCATATACAAATTACAATCCAAGAGTGGAAGACATGAATTTTTTTTGTTATTATATTTTGTTCTCTCGCATTTTTATATTTTTACCAAACACATGATGAAAAACATTCATTTTCTCATATTTTTTTTCATCGTCTACTTCTTCTTTTTTCACTTTTCTTTTCTACCAAACAGAGCCTTAAAGTGGAAACATTGATGATGAGTAGAATTCTCAATAGGAATTTGCATGTTGAGCTTTCTAAGATGTGTTTGAGTCAATATTTGGGATCAGATAAGGAGCTTTGCTATACTTATTTCTTTTTTATGATGTTAAAACTTTTGTAAGGGTAAGCTTGTGGCAATATTTGTTTTGTGGTTCAAGATATTTTTTGTGTCTGAACATAATTTGAACTAGACAATAAGGGCTTATGTTCTTTCATTTACTTAAAAAGAAGATAAGATATAAAATGTATTTCTCTTCGAAACTACCTCCTCTCTTGTTTTTTTTGGGAGAGAGATTTAGTTATGTTTTTTAGCAGCAAGACGAGCTAAGAACATGTCAAAACATGTAAATAATGATGGAAAACAATTGATATCCTATGCACAAGTATAGCAAGGCTTTCCAAAAAGCCAACTGTTCCGACTTTTGATTTTATCAGGTTATCAAATATTCTTCTTCAACTTCTATTGGAGCTCAGTATATTGATCCTGAATGCAACTGTGTAGATCAATTGTACCATCTCTAAGTATATATGTTATAAGGAATGAAATTCGAATTTTTAAGAAGTCATAAACTTTTGTTTGTTTGTCTTCTTTCTTTTTTTCTTTCTTTCTTTTTCATTCTCTTCTGTGTTTTAAGCATCAATATATAATGTAACACTCCAATTGGGCAAAATGAATTATTGGACACCATTGTCTAAGTTTTAGCACATCATCTGGTTATTCATGTGTATTCTGCTTGCTTCTTATATTTACTACTAACTCCCATATCTATTGTTGGGATTCTACCCCTAAAATCCACTTACTCAAATTTTAGGTAATAAACAAACAAATATCAAGCACAAAATTATTTAATGTAGTTCGACAACCTCATTGCCTATGCCACCAACAAACTTACAATTTTATTAATATTTAACAACAACTTTAGGAAAAACAAAATTATTACCCTCGCAACCCAAAATCCCAAATACACTCAAAGCTCTCCACCTAGCTCTAGTAATAGTATTGAAATTATGAGTATTTCTCAAACCTTATTTAAGACCCCTTTATATAGATGATATTTTCTAATACTATTAGGAAAAGAATAACAACATAATAATAAACTACTACTACTATTATTCCTATTAGAATAAACAACTATCAAATAGGAAACCACTTTCTTAAACTAATTAGAAGTTATTCTTGTGGAGAATTGAGCCAAAATTCTAACAAATCTCCACTTTAGCTCAAATTCTCCACACCTCATCAACAAATTTAATTTTCTTCTTGGTTGGTGCAATCATTCCTTTTGGTTTTTCCATATCTGTTCCACCTAATTTTCCAAGCAAAACATTTCCATCTAGCACATAAAACCATTTTTTGTTCATAATAGCCTTCAACACTACATTTGATCCATTAAGACCTTGTAGCTTTCCATTGCCTTGCAGTCCATATGTATCTCATCTTATCGAGCTCCCCTAAAGAGATGATATTTATAGTGAGAGTGAAAACAAACTTTACCTTCTCAAGTGTCTTCACGCTTCCATCATGGAGCTTCAACCTTAGGCTTCCTTCACCATCAATTGCTTTATGTTCCCCACATCTGGTAGCAACTTTGACATGAGTAGTTTCTTTCATATAATCAAAGTACTTCTTCTTATTGAATATGTGAATGGAGGACGTCAAATCAAGTAGCACCATTTTACTATCATCAACTTTTTCTTTAGTGTGCTCAATAGCTAGCACTTCTTCATCACTTCCCTCAACAATATTAGCACTTTCACTCATTTTCCCACTAATCCTTCTCAACTCTTTAAAATCATTCTTCATGGCCTTACAATAATATTGTATGTGTCATATTTCTCCACAATAGAAACATTCATTCTTATTGTCATCTCTAGGCCTAGATTTGGATCTCCACCTTGAGCCATTATTCGCTCTCCATTAGCTTCTCTCTCTACTAGAACTCTCCACAACAAGTGCTTGACTACCGCTAGACAAGTTCTTGTTTCCCATCAACCTTTCATTCTCACACAAGAGTGTGGTCGCATCATCGCCCACCAACAATGTTTGCACTAATGATACGATAACAAGAGTAATGATTTCTCTTTATCCTTCAATGTTTATTCTGCATTCAACAATGGAGACACTAACTTGTTAAATTCATTCAAGTGATCATGAAAACTTGTACCTTCTTCCATCTTTAGAGAATAGAGGTCCATCTTGAGACGCAATCTTTTGGTCATAGACTTTGATGCATAGATGCTCTCGAGCTTATCCCACAAACCCTTGGGTGTAGTTTCCTTCAATACAGTATGCTTGACCTTGGGAGCAAGTGCTAACCTGATTGTACTAACAGTCTTTCTCTGAATCGATTGCCACTTTCTATCACCCACCTCTTCTAGCTTTTCTTCCTCTAAAGCTTGATCAAGATCTTATTGCATTAGAAGATCTTGAACTGTACTCTACCACAGAGTAAAATTATTGCTTCCATCAAATAAAGAAAACTCAAATTTAGGTATACTTATCAACATGGTGGTGCAGACGCAACAAATAGTAGCAAACAACTTCTGCAAATAGATGACCAAGCTCTGATACCACTTGTTGGGATTTTACCCCTAAAATCCACTTACTCAAATTTCAAGCAATAAACAAACAAATATCAAGCACAAAATTATTTAATATGGTTTGACAACCTCATTGTCTATGTCACAAACAAAATCACAATTTTATTAATCATTAACAACAACTTTAGGAAAAACAAAATTATTACCCTCACAACCCAAAATCTCTGATACACTCAAAGCTCTCCACCTAGCTTTAGTAATAATATTAGAATTATGAGTATTTCTCAAACCTTATCTAAGACCCTTTTATATAGAGGATATTTTCTTAATGCTATTAGAAAAAGAATAACAACAACATAATAAACTACTACTACTACTATTCCTATTAGAATAAACAACTATAAAATAGGAAACCACTTTCCTAAACCAATTAGAAGTATTTCTTTGTGGAGAATTGAGTCAAAATCCTAACATCTATTAGGGTGCATCGTGCACGACCTCATAGTCAGATATGTTTTGAGGCCAAAAGGGTGAAAGTTGCAATAGTAACTTGTGGAGGACTCTGTCCAGGTCTTAATGATGTCATTATACAGGTTAGCGAGCTAATAATACCAATAGCTTTCCAACATACTTGTTCATTACTGTATTTTGCACCCTTAAGTTCCAATTGGTAAAGAATAAAAGTGTGAGGAAGGAAGAAGGAGGTGATGAAAAAACAAGACGATTGATATTTTCCATTATGCGTTCGGTAAAGATTATGAAAAAGTTGAAAGAAGAGAGAGGAAAGAAAAGGGAGAGGAAGGAAAAATAAGAAGATTTGGTAAAGATGGTGGAAAAAATGAGAGGAAAGAAGAGAGAGACAAAAAAAAGAGTTTATTTTTGCTTTAACTCACCAGCCATTAGGAAGATTTTGATTTATGCATGTGATGAGAAAACATTAATCATCTCATTCTTATTTTCTTCACTTTTCTCTCTCTTCCTTCCACCCATTTTTTCTCTTTACTAATTATAACCTTGAAATTTGGACACATAATATAAGCTTCATTTTGAGATGCTATATATATACATATCTATTATGTTGGTGCATAAGGGAACAAGGAATTAAGTGCTTGATCTGTTGACATAGAAAAGCATCAATGGTTTTTTTTTACCATACTTATGCAGAATATTTTAACTCTCGAGCTTTATGGAGTGAAGAAAATTGTTGGCATCCAATATGGTACTATGGATTCTTTGAGGAGAGGTTACCCAATACTGCTGTGAGAGTTCTCTCCTTGATTCCTTAACATGGAATATTTCAGCTTTCTCGTCAAGTTGTTCAGAACATTAATCTTGCTGGTGGAAGTTTCTTGGGAATATCTCTCGTGGAGGTTCTGAAATCAAAGACATTGTTGATAGTATACAATTTACTTATATTTGCCTTTGTCATCCTAAAAAAGAGAAATAAGTTATCATTTCTTTTTGAATTTGTCTCAAGAGTTACACGTAAATCTAGGGCAGGGAAATTGATATCCTTTTCATACTTGGTGGTAATGGTACACATACAGAAGCAAATTCAATACACAACGAGGCAACTATATGATATTTATGCAGCTCTGGTAATCACAGTATATGTAGCCTTTCAGAAAATAATGATTGTTTCGTTTATTCTACGAATCAAATCAATAATGGAGTTATATGATTCTTTTAGATGTGGGTCTTTGATTTGCACTTTCAATTTTTATTTTATTTTATTTGAAAACTTTTAAAATATATGTATTTATACGTAAAGTTTTAAAAAAACTTGAATGAAATACTAAATTTATCAATTTTACATGTTAAAAAAGTCATTGAAGTAACTAAAACTAAGACAAAACTTTTTGGTGCCAATTAAAAGTTTTAAAAAAATACATTTTTGTACCATTTGATAGTATAAAAAAATTCAGTAAAAGTATCAATTTAACATTATACTTTCTACTAAAATGACATAGTAATTTAACTAAGTCACCTTAACTTAAGCACCAGATATTCACCCCTGCAATGAAGAACAACAATCCAATTAGTACAGCAAATTCAATAGCACGACCTTTAGATTTATACTAAAGCACAAACAAACGCGAGCGCTTGGGCACCTATAACCTCTCCCCCCCCCCCCTCCCCCTCTCTCCCTTTTCACAAAAATGTCTTGATTGATAATTTTTGAAAACTTCACTAGTAATGTTCGTATATACTCAATTAACATTATTAATGAAGTTCTAAAAAATTACTAAGTTTCCAACCAGTTCAAATCAAGAATTTGCACCCGATGAAACCAAGTATTTCTCCTCTTTCACCCGTAAGAAAATGCGCACACACACATAATAAAAAAAACCAAAGACATGCATTACAAAAAGCAATATGTTAAAATCCCAAATTTCAACTCCAATACAATTCCGACCATATCGACAAATATGCATCTAAATGCCAGAACTTGTGTCCATATCCACAAGTATTATCACAATTAACATGTAAATACAATTAACCAAGAGAATCACAATCCATTGCCGTCTAAATGATAAAGTTTGATCCATCATTTTCCAAAATCTTACATGTATCCAACTAACCACAACTTGCAGGAGTAATTAGTATCGGTACTTGGTGGAATAGTCCTTTGGAGCAATCACCAAACCACGACCTTTTCTTGCCCCGAGATAGATTGTTTCAACAATGTCAATGAACTCTTGCTTGTCCTTAATAGCCCAATTGATTTTGTTGTTGTTCCCCGTTCCAAGGTCAATCATAATGTGCTTGTTCCTAAAGAAGAACATTACCGTGGATGGATCATATAACTCATACATTGTGTTAAAATCAGGCACTTCAGTTATATCCACAAGATATATGACAGCAAAGTTCTTTAGTGTCTCAGCAACTGATGCCAGCACTTCATCCATCTGAAATCCAACACAAATTAACTTGGTCACAATAGATCGTAAAATACTCGAAAGAAAGAAAAACAACTCAATGATAACAGTTGCTTCCCTGAATACACAGTAAGTACAGTAAACTGACAGATACATTACATCACAAAGAAGAAAAAAGATTTTGAAAAGATAATGTAAATCAGAACCACAAGATATATGTGCATGCTTGCGTATATTACATATACTCAAACACGTCTTTTTTATATTAATCATAACCCTTCTTTCTCAAATCACTAAATCAGAACCAGCTTCTGGAGGTTTGCACGACCTTGATTATCACAAAATCTAGTTAAGTGCTTATATCTCGATTATTGAAAAAGAATTCAATTTCTTTCTTTAACCAAATGCAAATAAATTTATAAGTTATTATTGCCTACAGTTTAAGCATCATTTGAATGTAATTTTGATAAGAACTCGAAGATATTAGGCTAGATTAAAATCATTGTTGCATTTATTTTTTTCTTTTTTAACAATGACCATCTAAATCAGAATTGAGATATATTCTCAATAGAAAAGCTTTACAATCGGATTAAGTTCACAACCAACCTAAAATCCTTTGTGAAAAGCGTCTGGCGAGTTGCTGCTATCTACACACTAGTATTAAAAACAGTTATACCCTCAACTGTTTCTAAAAAGAAAAAGAATAAGGGTAAAAAAATAATTTCATCATTATCAATGAATTAAAATGCTTGTGAATTTATGACAATTTTGTTTTATGTGCTCAGAATTCCAGAGAGAGTTAAAAGGATTGACCATATGGTTACTAAACACGAGGCACTTCATCTTTTCGCTCTGCAACAGCCCTTCAAATTTCTTTGTTCCATCCAAACTAAATCACAAGTTTTGGAGACTAGAAATCATCCACAAACACAAATCAGAACATGGACAATCAGCTCATTGGATATCTTTCACAATACTAAATATTTCCTATCCAGTCCTATTCCCACTTACAAAAATCTTTCCCATTTTCCTTCAGCCAAAAACGGATCAGAAGAAAGGGGGAGGACAACAAACAGAAGACATAAAATGGCAATGATATATGAACTTGCACAAAATTATAAACTACAACATGGGATTTTTCACTTAAATCTACCAGCTCAGAGAAGTCAAAATTGAAAAGATTTAAAAAGTCATCAGCCTCATCTTATGAGAGCTTAAGAGGATGAATTGCAACTCCATTTCGAGCAGCTGGAAGACGCCCCCATCTTCCCAGACGTGGTTCCTGCGGTGAAGGTATTCAAAAGAGAAGATAATTAAGATACCACAAAAAAGTAGGTTATAAGTTATAACATAGGCACCATGACAAGGAAGAAACAATAGGAAATAAACTAAAGATCTGCATACCACTGTTGTGCTCCATAATGGAAAAAATGCTCAATAGCAGGTATTAAAAAGATTTTCTGAAAGACTTAGATGAAAAAGTCAAGTCTCAAATATTCGGTGAGAAGAAGCCCAAAATATACTTGAGCACTTTCTTTGTATGAGAAAGCCCCTTCCACAAAGAGAAGAAGTGGCCACTAAAATCCTGCTGAGAGATAGCACCCATTTCTGGATGGATTTTGGTACATTCTTGAACTAGCATGTTTTAGATAACACACTTAAAAAAAAAAGTTCTTGATCATGGCATCAAGAGATAGGGCTTTCATACACAACACCTTCATAAGGTGTTGATTTTCCAATTAATCCAAGGGAACACAGACTTATTATTATTTATTTATTTTCTCAATTTCATTAATCTAACTGGTTAAAGTTCTCAATGAGTTTTTTTGATTATACATTTTACATACGCAAATCTCATTCAAGATTTTGTGCATAATGTAAGTGACAAAAACAAATACCAGAATATTATTTGTTTTGAAAATGATGAAGATACCTTTTCAGACAAGTTCTCGTAAGCAATAAAGCTGCTGTAAAGTTTCTTTCTTGTAGACGCTTTTGTAATTGGGTTGCACCCCCTTCACGCCTTATTATTATATACCTTTACTTATCAAAAAAAAAATTAAAGCTCTAGGTCACTTTACTACCTTTTGCCACCTAGGCTCAAATTTAAGCTCAGCAAGCAACTTCAGCAACTAAGGGCTGGAACACTTCCAGTGCTACACTAGGATTAAAAGGTTAATGATTCAACACTAGGATTTACAGAAAATTCAAGGATCGGCTTTCTGCTGAACAAATTCGAGAACCTAATAGATCAAACTCATCCTTGACTGCAACGAAACATATTTGCTCAAGTTCCTCAGATTATTTGTTTTAATTTAAAAGAAATAAAAGAGAAGAAAAGAAAAACAGTAATGTCATAATGTGGATCTTAGTAAAGACAAATGCTTACCTGTCCAACTCCAGCAATGAGAAACTGTCCAGATTTTGCAAAAGCCAGAGAATTTAAAAAACCAGACTGTGATACACAAAAGAACTTGATAAGCAACAGACAAGATTTGCAGTGGCTTTACAAGAAAAAATAGTTATCATTCAACAAATATACGGGGAACTAAGCTAATTAGAAAGGGAGACTGATTACCACCCCCCAAAGAATAGAAAGATAAGGGGGGAAACAAGGCGGCAGCAGGAGGGGGGAATAGAATACCATGACCAAATTAAGGTCTCAATTCTAGCAACTGACATTTCAGGAAATATTCACACCCCTATTCTGTAAGCAAAACAGGTAACCACACAACATGCATTGTATTGCATTAACAGCTTATATGCAAGAGGAACTGATACTTCTTAGTTCCCACAGTGCCCTTGGTTATTAAATTTTAATACAAATCAACTTAAAATGGGAATGTTAACATCCTTCTACAATTAGTTTAAAACTGCGCACTTAAAACACAAATCCAAAAATTTGTTCTCTCCATGACCTTGATTTTTCCAAATATAATGCTAAAAATGGACAGTATTATTCTGCACATTTGAATATAGATGATTAAGAAACTTTTAAAAAGTTGAAAGTGGGGAGAATTTATGCAACCACAAGATGAATCAAAGATGGAAGTTCTCATCATAATGGCTATATCTAAAGGAGAACCCATGAAAAATTGTAGTAGATTAAGTTAACTAGGTCCATTAGATATGGCCTTTAACTTACCACAGGAAGGTCATATAAGGGTCGAATCTCTTTGGTCTCACTTTCAATAGCCCATAAATGGACGGAACCGTTACCAGCTCCTGATGCAGCAAGATCACTGCTTCTACATACAGCGACCGAACTGACCCAGGAATACGCTGATGTACAGTGATAGCTCTCAGGATTGTGACTACTATTTTCTGCAGCAAGGAAAATAAGAATCATATACTAAGAATACAAATTAACCAGACAATGTGCAGCGAGGTAAGAAACAAAACCGTAATGTTTTCGGTAGCAAGGAATTTCAGCTTTGGAGTTGGGATAGATTTGAAGTGGAGATCCATAAATTCTTCTTCTGAAGAAGACCACCAACCCCAATTCTAAGGCTGAATTCCATATTATCAAACACAGTCTTGAAGTGCAAGTATAACTAAATGCAAGTCCCTCTTGTTCTCCTCTCTTATGGAGAAAACATTCTAATAAACAATGCAACTAGAGAATGGAAAAAGGAGATCCACAAAACAACATAAGTTTAAGAAATTGAAAGAACCATTTAATATTTCAATGCTAATAGTAAAACTCAGAGTTCAAAAACAATGATAAGTAGGAGTAAATTATATGTCAATAAGGTGATTTTACTAGAGGTAAAATATAACAAAATCTGTACTTGCAAGGAATTTCAGCTTTGGAGTTGGGATAGATTTGAAGTGGAGATCCATAAATTCTTCTTCTGAAGAAGACCACCAACCCCAATTCTAAGGCTGAATTCCATATTATCAAACACAGTCTTGAAGTGCAAGTATAACTAAATGCAAGTCCCTCTTGTTCTCCTCTCTTATGGAGAAAACATTCTAATAAAGAATGCAACTAGAGAATGGAAAAAGGAGATCCACAAAACAACATAAGTTTAAGAAATTGAAAGAACCATTTAATATTTCAATGCTAATAGTAAAACTCAGAGTTCAAAAACAATGATAAGTTGGAGTAAATTATATGTCAATAAGGTGATTTTACTAGAGGTAAAATATAACAAAATTTGTACTTGCCACTAAGCCCACTCTTTTCCCAGACCCAGAAAAAAACATTAGAACTCAAGACATTACAGATTTACCTAAATGCCCGTTGGCGAATTCTCCACTGTCTTCTTTTTCAAGATCCTTGTGTGCAGCCAAAACAGGATGAGCATTCTTAACAATGCATACGGGCTTCTTTCGTAGCATGTTCCAAAGCTCAATACTTCCATCATCCGACCCAGATAAGAATTCATCATTACTGATAAAACAACAACATTCTAAAGATGATGCAGGAGCACGGAATATTAACCGCGACTCTTCAGGGACCTGTATAGTAGAATACAAAAAGAGATGTCAAAATCAAACATACTATGCAAGATTTCCATCCTCAAAATCATGCTCACAATATGACAAAAAGGGTACTACTGTCTAATGTTGCACACTTGCTTCTATGTATGTTTTCCGGTCGGGATAAATTGATATTATGTTTGGATCTTGAAGAAAACCTTGAAAAGGAAAATGAGGAAAAAGCAAAAGAAAAAAATTGTATTTCAAACCCATTTTTCACCTAGTCTAAATGGAAAAGTTTATTTTCCCTTTAATCCTTTTCTACCTTATTTTCCTTTCTTATGGTTTTACCAAGAACCACTGTTAATGTTCCAATTAGGCACTCAGCAACGAGTCATAAAAAAACTTGTTTACCTTAAACAATTGCATACACCGATCACGTCCAACAGTCAGCACCCGTTCTTTCCGTAGGCAATCAACGGCTAATACTTCACTCTGGTGACCAAATAATGTGTTCATGTAAGCCCTATCTTCTACATTCCATATCTTGACTGTTCGATCATATGAACCAGAAAAGAGTTCTAAAGTTCCTTGCCTAAAACTTAAACATGATACAGGTCCTCTATGACCCGGAAAAGCCTGTAATGCACACAATTGGAAGGTGAGAATAATATGTAAAATGTGAGAACCCTAAATTTCAAGATCAAATAGCAGCGACGAAGGAAAGTGATACAACAGACATCATATTAAATAAAATAAATGGGAAAGTGGTACAAGGGGTTGGCACTCCTTGGTTCCCATATGATGAAAATTACTTACTCAAAAAACAAATGGAAGTGCAAGTTGTAAAGATAGGCTACAAGAAGAATTTATCCAGTATAGGCAGCAGAGCTGCAAATGAGTAAAGCTGCTCTCAGCCTGCTTTGTTAGTTGGTGTCAAGGCCTGCCCTGTATGTTTAGATAACTGAGCTGAAGCCAAGCCTAAAACTAAGCCTTATTTATTACTTATTCTTGGATTCAAGAAGGGATTATGAGCATGCTTTTGGTTTTAAAGCTTAAGGTAGCCTGAGAACGAGGGATTTTACGGCCAACTGACTGGGGTTTCCTGTGGATAAACCGCTTAAGGTTTTCCTCACCTGTTCTCTCAGTTTATCTTGCTTATCACACCCCAGGGTCCTTTTTCTTTTTCTTTTCCAAATGTATTTTGATTTTGGTAAGGCCTTGCACAAAGATAGGGGTTGGTACGCTTAATTTCTCTCTGTCTCCTCTTCTCTTTATTTTTGGTTTAGAATTTAATTTTATAATCGTGCAATATATGAAAATCTAGTTTTCCTTTTCAATTTCCTTTATGTGGAAAATAAAACCTTTTAAAGCATGGGGTTCAGATGATGTTTTTTCCTTGTGTTTTTTCAACTAACAAACAGAAAAGAGGAAATTGGCTGAAGCTTAATTCTGTGTGAGGGGATTCCATGATAAGCTAGGTCAACTGAGCTGAGCTTGAGCTTCATGACAGTTTAATCTTGTCACAACATGAGCTTGAAAACCTAGTTTAATCGACACCTTTGTAGAAGACTCAGTGCTCTGAAAAATTAGCTGGAGATTGTAATCTTAGTATATGGCACACAGCTGAATTAACTACCAGAGATAACTAAACACCAAGTCCATCACATTTTGAATTTATAAAGGTGGATAATAAAAGGTGCATTTAATATTGAAAGGATTCATGTTGAAGACCCCATCAGCACTGGATTAAAGTTTTGTTGAGTTGAGTTAAATATTAAATGGAGCATCCAGGCCGGCCAGTCCAACCAATTTCAGTCAGTTAAAAATCCTAATGGTCTGAAAGGTCTTGCTTGCCCCCACAGTTTTCTTTCAAACTACAACCACTAAACGTTCAAATCACCCTGAATATTCCCAAACAAATGAGAAATATGTCAAATTTACCTGTATATGCTGTCGTGTACGAGTATCCCACAGATGAATATGACGGTCTAAGCCCCCAGTTGCCAAATACCGACCATCAAAGCTAGCAGCCAATGCTAAAACATGTCTGCTATGTTTTGAAGCTCGACCTTCTGGATCCTTGACCCCGTGGGACTTCAGAACTTCCTTAGTAGGCCACTGGTATTTCTCACCTTTTCCACAGTCTACATCCCAATGCAAAATAGTGCCATCTTTGGAAGCTGAGAAGCCTTTTGAATCATCCTCGGATAGAGACACAGCTGTAACAGATTGTCGGTGCTTAACTAAGATCCGAAATTCATCAGTAGTTTCTGGCTTTTGGACCCTGACTTGTGCACATTAAACAACATAAGCATCCCAAAAACAGTGTCTATAAGTAGTCAAACAAAAACACCAAATGTTCACTTCTGCTAAAAGACATCTACTAAAGAACATGCTCTTTAATTATTCAATATTTACAAATGTCATTTATCATGGTTTAAACCTACTGGACATAAAAAGAGTTATCTAATGTACAGGAAAGTTTCCAAATCCCATTATTATGGCATAGTCATAGTAGCCTTGTAAGAGTACCTACTAAAATTTAAAAGACGAAAGGAAAGTCTTTTGTTTTCCATTAAACTATATAAATATATTCATGCTGCAAGTGTCCAATAACTTAATTTATAAGCGCGTATAGAAAGATATCTTTGCTTAAGAGTTAAGACAGCCAAAAGCAACTGATCAATGCATAATTAGCACGTGATTAGAAAGCATCAATTTACAGTTAAAATCACATCAAATTAAAACTTACAATCAATCAAATGCTAGTACAAGCAAATTCACATACGATAGAGATTAACCACATAATTTACAGTTAAAATCACATCAATCTATTAGGAAACCTTGTTTCATATCCTTATCATTCTTACTCTTATCTTATATCTCTTCGTCTCTATATTCTTATTCTACTGTAAGTCTGTAACTGATGTATCAATCCTATGTAACCATTGTAACTATAGGTTGTTTGGATATAGTTAGCTTCCTTCTTTCATGGGATTATTCTAATCCTTTGAATGTCTGATGAATATATATAAAACTGATCAATGAATAAAAATAATTTAAAAGCCAACTTCCACATGGTATCAAGGCAAAAATAATACAAATTCAATCATTTATTTTCAATGGCTGATCCAACACTATCCCAGTCCTCAAATTCTTCCATAGCCAATAATGGTGATGCAAATGAAACTTCTTCTCCGTTTTATCTCTACCACTTAAATAACCCAGGAATGATTTTGTTCCCTCAAATCCTAACTGGTTAGAATTATCCCTTGTGGACAAGAGCAACGCAAACAGCGCTCGTGGCAAAGAACAAAACTGAATTTTTTTTTTTTGATAAGCAAGGACAAACTCGGATTTGTTGGCGGGTCTGTGCCTAAACCAGAAGTAAACTCAACCAATCTCACCGCCTGGGCACACTGCAACACCATGGTGTTATTTTGGATTAGGAATGCTGTTTCCAAAGATTTGACCAGCAGCATCATCTATTTCGATACAGCTCAAGAAGCGTGGACTGATCTCCAATAACATTTCTTACAAGGTAATGCTTCTCAGATTTACCAAATCAAGCGAGATAAATCCATGCACACTCAAGATGAGTACTCCATTTTAACTTATTTTACTATCTTGAGGGGTTATTGGGATGAACTAAATTCTCTTCGTCCTACTCCTACTTGTACTTGTGGTGCAATGAAGGACCTGAATAAACACTTGAAGGATGAGAAAGTCTTTCAGTTTCTCATGGGACTTAATGATGCGTTTTCTACTGTACGTAGCCAGATTTTAACCATGGATCCCTTACCTTGTCAAAATTTTATGCCTTACTACTTCAAGATGAAAGACAATGTGCTGTACAACCAAAAACATCTCAGCCTCTCGAAGGTGTTGACTGTTTCGAAGCATGATAATGCAAACTGGAACAAGGGTCCGTCCTTCAATAACCAGAACAACCAGTCTATAGGTCGTGTAGATGTCGTAGATTTTGAGGACAAGAAAGACCTCAATTTAGTTTTTTTTTTTTTTTGATAAGTTACCTCAATGTAGTTATTATGGCTACTGAGGGAATGTTCGTGATACTTGTCGCAAGTTAAATGGAAACTCTGGAGGAAATTATGGAAATTCCCCTGGTAACTGTGCGCCAAAGGTGTCAGCTGTTCCTAATGTTAGTTCTAGTGAGGTTCAAGAAGCTCCAATCTCATAAAACTCCATTGATCCACACCTATCCCATGAGCAACACACTAAATTAATCTCTTTTAAACATTGATCATAAGCACCACAACCTTGCAGGTATGGTTATATCATATGCTTCATTGCAGGCATGGCTAACTCTTGGGACATTGACTCAGGAGCAAACTCTCACATGGTAAATAATCCTTCTATGTTATTATCTTCCATTGAGTCTTCAAATTCTGATCAAGTTGTGTGTTTACCAAATGGAGGAAACTATTCAAGTTTCACATATTGGAAAAACCAAGATTTCCTCATCCATTGAAATTGCTGATATCTAATGCATTCCTTCTTTTAATTTAAATCTTATGTCTGCCAGCAAGATAACTATATCTCAAAATTGTGCCGTCATTTTCTTCCATGACTTTTGTGTATTTCAGGACCTTTCAACGAAGGAAGTGATTGTGTTGGATGAGGAAGAGGATGGGCTGTACTTCTATAAGGATCCTGGAATATTAAAGTCATGCAACCAACTTTCCCATTTTCAACTTTGGCATAATCATCTTGGTCACCTCTCCAATCAACGTCTTAGGAATTTACCTCGGGATATTTCTCTTTCATGTAATGAAAATAAAAATGACCTTTGTTTTGTTTGCCCATTAGCAAAACAAACTAGAATTCCTTTTCCTATTAGTATGCATAAAAGCTCTGTTGCATTTGAACTAATCCATTGTGATATCTGGGGTGCCTACAAAACACCAACACACGCTGGTGCACGATAATTTTTTAACTATTGTTGATGATTTTAGTCGTTTTACCTAGACTTTTTTTATGCACTTCAAATCTGAGACTTGCTCACTCTTGAAAAAATTTCTTTCCATGGTTAACTATCAATTTAATTTATCTGTTAAAATAATTTGCTCTGACAATGGATCAGAATTTTTTTATCATCATTTACAGGATTATTTTAACACTCATGAAATTCTTCACCAACGATCAACTCATTGTAGACAACATGCCCCTCGACCAACCAATATCACCAGGTTGGCTTGCTAACTATAAATGTTCTCAGGTTGCTTCATCTTCACCTCACCCATGCTGTCCAGACTCTTCCACATCCTCCATGAGAACACCCTATCCCTTGGCTCTTTTCATTTCTTATGATAATTTTTCAACTTGTCACCGCCTCTTTCCTAGCTTCTATCTCTTCTTGTGATGAACCCAGATCTTTTTCCAGTGCCATGAAACATGCTCATTGGCGAATTAAAACTTACAATCAAAAGCAAATTCACATACAATAGAGATTAACCACATATTTTTTAAAATAATAAAAATTTGCTCAAAATTCACTAATTCCGTCTAAACACCAAAAGTGACTAATACAGTGATAAAACAAAAGCAAAACTTGCATCGAATTAAACTGTCCAGATCAACAGAAACCGATCCAAATATTATTAACTCCCAACCGAAAAGAAAAATAGAATATCTTTCACTTCTACGTCCACATTTGCATCAAAGCTACACAGTTATCGTCGTCATAAATTAAACAAAAAGAATTTCAAACACAAAAACAATGAAATGGCATATTAAACCAATACGGCAATACGGCGTACTATAGCTACACACAAATATGTGTTTACCTTGAAGCAATGACTCTCCTGACGCGCCCATTCTCCTCAAGCTGCTCCTGCTGCAAAATCCTTGCTACACGAGAATCCCTCACCCCATCTTTTTCATCTTCTCTGCCTTCTTCTTCCTCATCCTCCTCATCTTCCCTCCCTCTCCTCGCAATCTCTCGCACCTTCTGCACATACTCCTCCGCCAGTCTCTTCCGCTTTTCGCCAGCGGTCTCCATCGCAAATTCTTCCTCTTCCTCCTGCTCGCCGCTGCCAGAACCCTCGAGAATTTCGTTCTCATTTTCGGAATCTCCTGACTCTATGTTGTCTTCATCGTCATCGTCGTCGTAGTCGATCTTTCGCCTCTTTTTCGATTCACCGTGAAAAAATGGGTCTTGGTTGATGGAGAATTTCCTGCCCATTTTGGTCCCCTTAAGGTCTGAGCCTTTCTTCTTCTCATTCTTGTACTTCATGAGCAAATAAGCAGCTGCTGATCGATGATAAATATCTGTGAATGGTATATGTGTAGTTTTAAAGAGAGAATAGAGAAGGGAAACGGTTGCGGGGTTTTGAGAAGGGAAACGGTTGCGGGGTTTTGAGAAGGGAAACAGGGTTTAAGGTTAGGGTTTTCCAGTGAGTGTAGCGGCAGAGAGAGAGAGAAAGAGAGAGAGGGTATATGTTACTGCGTAGAAAATGGGGTTTGGGCTTTAGGTTTTGTTTTAATAGGACCCCAGTTTGTCCTATTTAGGCCCATTTGACATTTTTTTTTTTGTGATTGAAAAAATAATTTTAAAATATTTTCGGGCAGAAATGTTGGACTTGAAACCTCATGTATACTCATCTACTCTCGATTATATAGAATTTTCTTGGGTTTCTTGATTTTATGTAAAAGAAAAGAAAAATCATGAATCTATTATATTTATAAAACAACATGTTTCCAAATACTACGTAAATCATAAGCATAAGATCAACTATATTTATATCACTCAAATTTTCAAAATCTTAATTTATTTTAAAATATATTAAATTAAATTTGTAAAGAAATTTACGTTTTATAAACAAAATATGAAAATTATCTAAATCATGAACACACACTCACACATACACACACATTCGATCACTTTTCAAAAATATTAATTAATTTAAATATGTATTAAATCAACTTTTAAATAACTTTCATTTTTATCGAATAATAAGTCAAGTTTTTAAACTAAATTTTACTTCCAATTTTTAAACATTTTAATTGTTCTAGAAAAAGATTGCACTATTTTTTGTAAAAAGAAACTTTTGTTTCATAAAAGAAAATATTTAGAAAACATATTTTAAAATACGCTTTCCATTTAAATAAATAATTCCCCATAAAATATGATAAATCTCATCATTGGATTTACCACATAATTGTACGATGGAATAGTTATATAGCATAAATAGACCAATTTACGATTGTTTTTAAATGACTCTTAATTATCTTATTTGTTTAATAATATGTTTCACATGTTCTCAATTCATTCTAAAAAATTCAATATTATTTTGTTCAAAATTTACATTTAATTTTTAAATAATCTTTATATTTACACAACAAATGAAACATAGTATTTTAAAATAGAATTATTTTTAAATAAAACATTTCATAGATGTTCATTTTCTCAAAAATAGACAACACCTGTTTTATATTTACTTACAAATAAAGTCATATATATATATACACACACACGTATATATAGAGAGAAAAAGGAATATGATATGAAGAATAAAAAGAATCTCACTCATGGTTCATGGCACAAATTTACTAAGAAATTGCATCTAAGTTTTACTATTTATACTAACAAACAAATTTATGAATTCATTTAATTCTTAGAACTTGTAAATTTAAATTGTACTGAAAAATTATAATATTACAAATCAAGTTTAAAACTTGAATTAATTTACGAAATTGTGAAATCTCTTAAACTTTTCATTGCATCCAAACCTTTTAAAGTAATTTTAAATTTAAATACACGTATTTCAAATTGACGAATCTAAATAAAAATTAATATTTTTACTCATTCATTCTCTTTTCTTTTTATCTAATTTCTATGTTTCACTAAATTGAGTATAGATAAAATTCACAAGGCTTAATCTACTTATAGGCCACAGAGAAAAATACAATCATCTTTTACAAATTTTCATAAGTTTTGTTACTAAGTGTTTGTTTTGCCAAGGTATAATTTATGTTCATTTAAGTAAACAAAGATGGACTTACCAAACAAAAGTAAATGAAGATGGTAAAAAATTGTTATTAATTGACATTACCACCATAAAGAGATCTATTTGACATAGCTTATGTTTATGCTATAAGGATTCAAAATTGTTGTTAAGAAGTTTCATATATATTGTTGTTAAGAGTTGTTTAATGTGTGCAACTACTATTTTTTAGCTTTATAACGCCAAAAAAGGTGATAAAATGAAAAAATACACTTTGAAAACCAAACCTAAAAAAAGTTATGAATGAGGAAGAGCGCAAAGAGCTTTCCACTAAAGAACAAGATCACATTAATCGCAAAAAGAAATAAGGCATCCTTGAAATCCCTATGGATGAGTGCCAAGATCCATTGCTCGAGGGTAAGAAGTCACACGATGAGGGATTTTCTACAAACCTAACCCTAGTTAACCAGTGCCTAATACTACAATTCTCCTAAAGAAGTCCTTTAAAGAAACCCTAGTGTTTAATTCAAGTGGGGAATGGTTATCCTGGATGAAGATGATATAATTGATGATGATGTCCTTTTCGATGACGGAGATATCCCTACAATTACTTTTTCTACGAAGAATAAGCGACCGACGAGAGTGTCATAGAAGAAGGTTGTCATTGTGAAACTTTTAGGCAAATAGATTGGATATCCTCTACTATGTGAAAAGTGTGGAAAAGCTCTAGCAACTCCAAATAGAATATGATGCCTTGGATCTGAGAGGTGGATATTATGTTTTCAAATTCCGTCTTGATTAAAATTTCAATTCTTTACTAGAGGGCCTTGGTCCCTGCTCTAACACTATCTTGTGGTCCAAAAATGGAAGCCCAACTTTCAGCCCTCCATTGTTATTCTCTCCCACACTATCCTTTGTGTTATGTGCCAAAGCTTCCATGTGAGTATTGTGATGAGGAAGGCCTTATCTCTTTGGTCAAATGCATCGGAACTCCGACCAATATAGACCTTGTGACCACTTTGGGAACTAGGGGCAAGTATGTGCGGCTCTGTGTTGAAGTGGATCTCTCCAAACCATTGGAGAGAGATTTGATGTTTTACAAGAAGATTTAAGCACTGAAAATCTTGGTGAACCAAATCTGCAGCTAGTGTTGGCAGGAAAGTTGGATGAAAGTAGCCTTGACCAACCCGGGTCCAACAAGTAAGGTCCATAAAATCCACCTAAAAAGATTGCGACCCAAGTTGGCCAAGGCTCTAGCCCAACCAATCGCAAGCCTAGCAATCTAAGTCCTTGAGGGCTCCTCATGTTAAAGTAAATTAGATTCGAACAAAGAAAATGTCTCGGTTAATCTCCCTCACTTTTTGAATCATTCTATGCCATTAACTTCTCGATCTCTGGATGTTATATTGCCTACCCCAAACCTGAGTGAGCTTATGAGTATTTTTAAAGAGGTTTTTGCCAAAGCTGCCACTATTGGTCAGTGTTTAGGTCTAGTGATGAAAGCCGCATACAGCATCACAGTCATAGCCCTTGGAGGTAGATCAATGAAAATGCTCTTTGTGAGTGTAAGCTATAGTACTAGTGTTATTCCTATAGTCGTAAGTGTTTTGCCATTTCTCCTCTTTCATAGTCATTTAATCATGATTGTGATTTCATAGAATTTTCGAGGTTGTGGTAATCCTCGGTTCAAGAGGCCTTTTAAGGAACTTTGTGGGAACCAAAGTTCTAATGGAAACGAAAGCTATAGATTTAAGATTGGATGATTATAAGAGAGCAATAGGTTTTGACATGGACTACAGATGTTTTCTCAAGGTTTCTTAGGTGGTTTGATGGTTATTTTTGGAATCTCGGGCAGTTAATTTAGTACTCTTATATTCTGATTCTCATTCAGTCCATGTTCTTATCAAGAATTCTCTTGGTCATGATTGGTGCATCTCTTTTGCATATGTCAAGTCGTGTCTCCAACATAAGAAAGATTCTTGGGAGAGGCTGTCTAACATTGCATCATTCCTTAGTCTCCCTTAGCTAGTAATGGGGGATTTCAATGATTTGGCTGCTCTAAGTGAGAAGTATGGTGGAAACAACAACTATTTCAATTAGTGTGCTCATTTCAATAATTAGGTTAATTGATGTAACCTTATTGATTTGGGTGGGATTGGTCATCGGTTCACTTAGACTAATGGCCACCATGGCATAGGTCTGCGTAAGGAGCGTTTGTACTTGGTACTTGCAAGCTTGGAAATGAAGCTTAAGTTCACTAATGTTAAGGTACAAGTTCTAACCAACATTCACTCAGACCATAATCATTTGCTTGTGAACATTACCTCAATCTTTGGGCTTAACCATATCATGGGGCCATTTAGATTTGAAGTTGTCTTGTTGATTCACCTAGAATTTACTAGCCATTTCAATGATTCTTGGGATCTTAATAGGGAGTCCTTAGTCAATATTATTAGTGCCCTCACATCCATTGTCAAGGATTGGAATCATAACATGTTTGACAATATTTTTTTTCACGAAGAGACAGTTGTTGGCTATGTTAGATGGGATCCAGCATAGTTTAAACTCTGCTTTCTCCATCTTTCTTGTGAACTTGAAGGCAAAAATGAATGATGAATACAATGAGTTAATCCATCTGGAAGAGTTGCATTGGTTTTTATAAATAACGGGTGAAATGGATTAGTGAGAAAGATTTGAATACTAGTTTTATCACACGTCCACATTGGTAAGAAGAAGCAAGAACAAAATCACGACTTTGAAACTAAATGATGGCTCCTAGAGCTAAGATAAGGATGAGTTATGCTCGCATGTCATGAACTGTTTCAAATAATTGTTCTAGGCTCCATTAAACTTGGGCATTGACCAGCTTATCAGGACCGATCTTTTAAGTCTCCATTCGTTATGATCAAGACATAATCTGCACTTTGCCAACATTAAAAGAAGTTACGGTAGCTTTGGGGCTGGATGTCATCCATGAGGGATCTATCAGAATAACTGGGATATGGTGGCTCATACCTTACTCTTTTTTGTTCAGAATGTTTTCTTCTTAAGCTCATTTCCAGTTGATTTGAATAAAACTCATATCACCTTAGTGCTTAAAATCAGTAAGCCTATTACAATTTTGCAACTTCGGCCAATCAGTTTACGTAATGTAAGCTATAAGATCCTTACTAAATTGATTGCCAATCAGATTCGGTCGTTCTTGTCTAACATTGTGAGGCTTTTTTAAGCAAGTTTTATTCCTGGAAGAACTACGCCTGATAAGATCATTCTGGTACAAAAAGTTATTCATTCGATTAGATGGAAGAATTGCAAGTCTAGTTATATAGCTTTCAAGGTTGGTTTTGAGAAGACATGTGATAAAATCAGTTGGGATTTTTTTTATGCCAGACTCTCATTGACTTCAAGTTTCCAACGTCTCTTGTAAATCTAATCATGCTCTATGTCTCTACGATAAGTTTTTTTGCTTATGTGGAATAAGGAAGCTCTCCCTAGCTCCTAACCAGGAAGAGGTCTTAACCAGGGAAAACCTCTCATTCCTTATCTATTTGTATTGTGTATGGAGAAGTTGTCTCTAGTAATCAACCAGAATCTTGTTGACCGACAATGGAAACCTATTCATTTGTGTATAAGAGATTTTACATTATCTCACTTTTTTTCATAGACGATCTTATTTTGTTCTCTCACGCCTCTCAATCCCAAGCCAAGCTAGTTATGGAGGTGTTGATCTCGTTTTGTGATTCTTTTAGTGAAGTGGTGAGTCTCATTAAACTAAAGTTGTATGTCTCTACAAATCTATATATTAATGAAGCTAAGACGACTAGTAATGCCTGCTACATCCCCTTAACTAATAACTTGGGTAAGTATCTCGATGTTCCAAGGATTTATTTGGAATGATTCACTAGTTGAACAACATCTAAATTTAATTAATTAGGAAACTATTTGCAAGCCTAAGTCCATTGGTGGCTATAGACACCTTATTTTGTATCCATTTAATTGATAAGTATCATTCTGACAATTATGGCTACAAGCATGTGTCAAACCTAATAAAAATGAAATATCGACAAAAGGTAAAAAAGAATAATAGGTTTAAAGCATGGAAAAAGAATAAAGATCATGAACAATCAAAACTGGGCATCTGCACAACTCTAGAGTTACACAAACCACCCCTCTAGAGTTACGCAAATCACCCTTATGCAACTCTAGAGTTGCATAGTTTTGCACAACCTTAAAATAAAAATTTTGAGTTAACATATAATTTGGGGACTAAAATGGATTTAAGCCAAAAATCAAAGCTTAAGACCTCATTTTCTCTTTCCATCACTTAAAATATAATTTTCCATTTTACGATTATACTGCATCTCTCTCATCAAATCTCGTAGATCCAACCACAATGGTTGTTTTCGATAACTTTTAGCCACTGGATCTAAAAGGTAAACCCCCCTCATCTTCCTTTTCTTCTCTCTCTTCTTTATTCCTCTCGTTTTCCCTTTTCTTGACACTTATTTCTCTCTCTAACTACTGTTCTCTCTCTTTTTGCGAAACTTGGCAGCATCGCCTTTGTTCAACCACCGTCCGGCAATCACCATCACTCCAGTAATCCTTGATTCAATTTGGGTAACCACAATCCTTTTTTGGTCGAATCTCACTCTGCACATGGTTATAAAGAACAATTCAAATTTGTTTTACCAGTAAAATATCCTACCATATATAATTGGGTAAATTGCGTTAACCTACCCGAGGTTAGTCCATTGCTACACTTACCTCACATAGTTTTTAGAATATACACTTACCTCACCTAGTTCAAAATGTTTACAAAATATTTTTGACAAAAACTTTTGAACTTAAACTTAATTTTATAAGTTTTATTAAAACAAGAAAAATCTTTTTCAAACGATTCAGTTGACTGAATTAAGGTCAAGTTTTTTTTGCTTAAAGACTTAATCGATTGAATGAACAGTCCAGTCGAATGAATGAGGGACATAGAGTTCCATCACTCTGATCCAGTCGACTGAATGGATTGTTCAGTTGGTTGAATGGTTTTTACCTGAAACTTTTTTTAATTGACTCAGTCGACTGAACAAGCATCCAGTCGACTGAATACTCGATAATAATGACTATAATTTAAATTTAGGAGTGTTGTTAACAATTCTCTTTAACTACTTCAAAACGGGATTTTTTTTGTGAGTAACGGCTATATGGATTTAAGACTATATAAACCCATTATAATTGAGCAAACCTAACCATCCAAGAATAATTAATTTATTCTTGATCTCCTTTATAACTCATCAAATCTTTCAAAATTCTTCTTGAGTCAATCTTAAAGCTTTGTTCTTGAATGAGAGATAATCTTCGTCTTGTAATGCATTAATTGCTATCTCTCTTGTACTTTTACAAATCTTCAATTCCAATCATTGTAAGATAAAGAGTTGGTATAACTCTTAGAGGTGTTTAGGTGTTAAACACTTTGCGTACTCTTCTTTAATTAGAAGAGATCTTTGTAAGGTTTGGTAACACTAGTGAAGTTGCTCAACTATTATTAGTGCAATGCTTCAAGGAGGTTCCTTAAAGAGAGTGGACGTAGGGTAACAAAAATTCTGATTTGTCGAACACTCGAACCACTATAAACGAAGTTTGTATTTTCTATTCCTTACTACTTTAAATTCTAGCATTATAACTTTGTTGTTCATGGTTGTTTTACTAAGTGTTTAAAACTTGTTTGTTGTTTGCAAAAAGTTTTAAAGCTCAATTCACCCCCCCTCTTGGGTTGCACATTGGTTTACAGGAACTAAAATGGATTTAAGCCAAAAAACAAAGCTTAAGACCTATTTTTCTCTTTCCATCACTTAAAACATAATTTGTCATTTTACGATTATACTACCTCTCTCTCATCAAAATCACGTAGATTTGGCCATAGCAATTGTTTTTGATAACTTTTAACCACCAGATCTAAAAGGTAAACCCCCCTCATCTCCTTTATGTTTTCTCTCTCATTTGTTCTTCTCATTTTCCCACTTCTTGCCACTTATTTCTTTCTCTAACCGGTGCTCTCTCTCTCTCTCTCTCTCTTTATGTGAAACTTAGCAGCGTCGCCATGATTTAGCCACCGTCTAGCGACTGTCATCACTCCAGCAATCCTTGATTTGATTTGGGTAAGCATAATCCCTTTCTTGGCCAAATCTCACTTTACACCTGGTTATAAAGAATAGTTCAAATTTGTTTTACCTGAAAGCAAATCCCACCATATATAATTTTCACTTACTAAAAAATTCCTACCCATGAAGCAAAGGAAATGTTTGAGCTTTATTATCTATTTTTTCTTGTAAATATGATGAATCTTTTTTTATTAGCAAATTTTGTTTTTTAAAATATTTTTTTATTAATTTCGTTAGTCCAATTGGACGAAAATTAGACGATTATATCATATTGCAATAATGTGCCAAAATTAAAAACCTAAGTGCATGACCTCAAATTTGGTGACTATTGACCCCTAACTTGATTTTAATGATAACAAAACCAATTTAAGTTAATCTAACCAAATTTTCTAAGTATTTTAGTAGTTAAAAGTTTTTATTCAAAGACACACTATTTAAGAGAAGATTGAAGAAAAAGATTAAAAGCTACTACGTAGTTTATTTGATTGTAAATCTTCTCTCAATTTTATAGCTTTAATTGTGGCTAAAAATGTTTATATAATTTTTTTGACAAAAACTTTTGAACTTGAACTTAATTTTATAAGTTTTGTTAAAACAAGAAAAAGACTGTTTCAAGGGATTCAGTCGACTGGATGAACAGTTAAGTCAACTGAATGAAGGATAAAAAGTTCTGCTATTTGATTCAATAGACTGAACGAAACACTTAATCGGTTGAATAAAGGTCAAGTCTTTCTTGCCTAAAGACCCAGTCGACTAAATGAATAGTCCAGTCGATTGAATGAGGGGGAGAATTTCATCCCTCTGATTTAGTCGACTGAATGGATTGTTTAGTCAACTAAATGGTTTTTACCTAAAACTTTTTTTAATTGACACAGTTGACTGAACAAGCATCTGGTCGACTGAATGCTCGACAATAACGACTATAGTTTGAATTTAAAAAGGGCATTCAGAAATCTCAATGCTCCAAACTACTCCAAAACATGATTATTTTGTGAGTAACGACTATACGGGTTTAAGATTATATAAACTCATTATAAATAAGCAAACCTAACCAGCCAAGAACAATTAATTTATTCTTGATCTCATTTATAACTCATCAAAGCTTTAAAAATTCTTCTTGAGCCAATCTTAAAGCTTTGATCTCGAAAAAGAGATAATCTTCATCTTGTAATGCACTAATTATTATCTTTCTTGTACTTCTACAAATCTTTAATTTCAATCATTGTAAGAGAAAGAGTTGGTGTAACTCTTAGAGGTGTTTAGGTGTAAAACACTTTGTGTACACTTCCTTAATTGGAATAGATCTTTGTAAAGTTTGAGCAACACTCGTAAAGTTGCTTGACTATTATTAGTGGAACACTTCAATGATGTTCCTTGGATAAAGTGGACGTAGGGTCGAAGAAATTTTGATATTGCCGTCCCACTATAAACAAAGTTTGCATTTTCTATTCTTTACTCCTTTAAATTCCAGCATTATAACTTTGTTATTTTTGGTTGCTTTACTAAGTGTTTAAAACTTGTTTGTTGTTTTCAAAAAAGTTTTAAAACCCAATTCACCCCTCTTGGGTTGTACATTGGTTTACATGGACTAAAATGGATTTAAACCAAAAATCAAAGCTTAAGGCCTCTTTTTTTCTTTTCATCACTTAAAACATAATTTGTCATTTTAGAATTATACTGCCTCTCTCTAATCAAAATCGTGTAGATCCGGCCACAACGGTTGTTTTAACTTTTAGCCACCGAATCTAAAATGTTAACCTCCCTTATCTCTATTCTCTCTCTCCTTTGTTCCTCTCGTTTTCCCACTTCTTGTCGTTTATTTCTCTCTCTAACCGGTGTGCTCTCTCTATGTGAAACTTAGCAGCATCTCCTTTATTCAGCTATCGTCCGACGATCGCTATCAGTCTAGCAATCCTTGATTCGATTTGGGTAAGCACAATCTCTTTTTGACCGAATCTCACCTTGCACATGGTTATAAAGAACCATTCAAAATATGTTTTACCTGCAAAAAAAAAATATCCCACCATACATAATTTTCACTTACTAAAAAATTACTACCCATGAAGCATAGGAAATGTTTGAGCTTTATTATCGATCTTTACTTATGAATATGATGAATCTTTCTTTTTATTGGCAAAATTTATTTTTTATAATATTTTTTTATTATTTTCGTTAGTCCAATTGGATGGAAATTATACGATTATATCACATTGAAATAATGTCCCAAAATTAAAAACCTATGTGCGAGACCCCAAGTTTGGGGACTGAAATTGATTTAATCTAAAAATCAAAGCTTAAGACCTCTTCTCTTTCCATCACTTTGAACACAATTTGCCTAGTTTTCGATTATACTGCCTTTCTCTCATCAAAATCTCGTGGACCTGACCACAATAGTTCTTTTCAATAACTTTTAACCACCGGTAGGGCTATGCACTGTTTAGATATCCGATCTGAACAAGGTATTTTTGAACCGATCCAAAATTTTTGGTTCAACAAAAATTAAATCTGAATTCGATTTGTAAAGTTCGGATATTCGATCAATCGGTTATCCGTCGATTCGGTTCGAATATCCGATCCAAACCGTTTTTTCACCTGATTTAGATTTGAACAAAGAAAGTGAAAAAAAATTAATTTTCAACCAAAAGTTGCATTCTTTCCAATGATAATCTTCCATGCAATTTTCAACCAACTGATACAAAAAAGTTCAAAAAATTTTCAACCAACAAAGTTCAACAATTTTGCAAAAATATAAACTAAACAAATTTTCACTAATGGATTATCCTCGCAAACTGTAGTGTACAAGACTACAGCATTACAATAACCATATGATGCAACTAAACCAGAAAAAACAGCACATATAATTCAGAAAAAATTGCATTCTCTCCATGATCATTGCTCAATCATCAATGTTGAGGAGTACATATCCCGATGTCAAGATTGACATATCTACAATAAAGTTTAGAAGATAACAAATTAGAATCTATATAAAACCAATAAATTTGGAAAGGAACAAAAACTATAATCTATATATGCTCAATAAATATGTAAAGGAAGATAAAGTAATACTTGGTTTTGAAACTCATTTGATTCCATCTTTCAAGATCCTCCAAAATCTCTTCAACATTAAATGGCCAATGTGTAGTTCAGATTCAATCTTGTGTTCAAATAAGAGCTTCCACGATTCTTGAAGTTAAAGAACTACGAAATGAGTCAAGCACACGACCCCCGACACTAAAAGCTGACTCTGATGCAATAGTTGATACGAGCATATCCAACAAATCTTGTGCCATGAAAGAGAAAACTCAATATTTTTTACCAGCTGATTTCCACCAAATCAACATGTCAAACTTAGGATCATTGGTCTCACACTCATCGGTCATATATTTATCCAATTCCGATTTGGTATCTCCGTTTTTTTGTTAGCTTCTTATACATTGAAATCATAAAATCACCAACATTGTCTATATTATCAACTTCTATCGAACTTGTTACTTTAGACTGAAGAGTTGATTGCACATTAGAAGATGTATCATGTGAAGCATAGAACTCAAAGATTGAATCAAGAGCATCTTTCCCTTTTTGACACAAAAGTCCAGCCTTTACACCATTATATGACTCACCAATAACCCAATACACATATTCTAATTTATAACGAGGGTTAAGTATCATGGCAATAAACAACATCAAGTTCTCATTGTCAATATTTTTCTAATATTTGCCATGTTTCGTTTTCATCTTTGTAGCTATTAGACATACATTTATATCATCACTCAAACATCTTTTAGAAATTACCATCCCCACCCCATAAATTCCTTGCATATACATATTACCAATTACATAAGAGAACCAGACAGTTTCAAAGTAGCATCATAAAAGGTTTTAAGAAAAGGCAACAAACCATGAGCATAATCTCAATCCTCCTCATCAGGCAAATCCGTTTGCTTTCCAAGATCCTCCCTATACTTAGTATCTTGGAGCTTTAACAAATCAAATGCTTTTTGAAACTTCACAATAGATTACAACATCAAGTAACTGGAATTCTATCTAGTTTCAACATCTAAGCAAACAAAACTTTTGCTATCAAATTTTTCTTGCTCCACACAAGTCTTAAACCTTTGTAACCTAGCTAGAGAAGATGTCACAAATTTCACTACACTACATATTCTAATAATAGAATTCTCTACATCTTTCAAACCATCTTTAACAATTAAACGTAAAACATGTGTAACACATCTCATGTGTAGAAACTCACCCTTCAAGATACATTCCTTCCAATTAGTAAGTCTCTTTCTTAAGTATTGAATTGTTGAATCATTGTAGTTATATTATCAACTGTTACAGTGAAAACATTGCCAATACCCCAATCAAGTAAACATCTCTCAACTGCTTTACCAATCATGTAACCAGTATGACTAGAAATTGAACAAAAGTTCAAAATTCTTTTGTACAATATTCATTCATCATCAATAAAGTGAAACTAGGAATTACAATTCTTGACTCTTGAGAATTTCATAGAGATATTAATTAATCCTCCCTGTAGTTGCCCAAAGGAAAATTCAACGCCAGTATTGAAAAAGACAAATATAAAATAAAATATCCATTTAAATGCATAAAAAAAATCAAGATATAACAAAAACTAACCGAACTAACCTGCTTGGATAAGGAGGGGTTTCTTCGTCCGCAAGCAGAATTGCGAGTTGCCACATCGAATTCAATAAAACTTAATTATCAACTTATTAATACTTATTAGAACCAATCAAGTAACTAATTATTAACTAAGAAAGGATATATGATATGCTATTCTTTTCCTCAAAGATGGACAAATAAATGAAATATTTTTTTGCCAGGATAATGCTTGAAACTGTTGGGATTTTTGACATCTAAAATAACTATGCAATCACAATAGCAAAAATAAAGAAAAAAATATAAGAGTTTTTAACGTGGTTCGACACCTCTTGCCTATATCCACGAGCCAATCATTATTCCACTACTTTTGCAACTTTTGGATAAAGAAAAGCTTCTAAAACCCACTACACCACAATACATAATTTTTTTTAGACAAAACTGTGTGAAAACTCTCCCTAATCTCACAACCCAAAACCCCAATACACCTAATATTCACTCAACCCTTGGATCCATATATTGGTGTTTGGTTGCTACATTTTCATCTGACCAAGTATTCTTGGTTAAGGAATATTGGTGAGGAATTATATCTCTTGATGCCTATATTTATAATAACTAGTACACACATCCTTTTGACACATAAACGATGTGGACTAAAACTACTTATAATAAAACTTTTATTCAATATAGGATTTGAGAAGCATCCCAACAAATTCTCCCCTAAACTCAAATCCTCAAACACTTTGATCCCCAAACATTTCGATCCTTTGTCTGGATTTGCCTCCACCTAATCAAAACCTCCTTGTTTTAATTGGGTTTTCAATACCGCTTAATAAGATTTTGGACCTAATACCATTAGTCATCCACCTAGCCTTAAAATATAATCTTTAACAACAAATCTAGCTTGCTTCTTCACCGCATCAATTCCCTAAGTTTTTGTCATTGTCGAACCCACTTTGATCCCTATATTGGTGTTTGGTTGCTACATTTCCATCTGACCAACTATTCCTGGTCAAGGAATAGGGGTGAGGGACTACGTTTTTTTATGCCTATATTTATAATAGCTAGTACATGCATCCTTTTGACACATAAACGATGTGGGACTAGAACTACTTATAATAAAACTTTTATCCGAGGTGGGATTTGAAGAGCATCCCAACAGAAACAATAGAATTGCAATTCTTGACTCTTGAGAATTTCACAGAGATATTAATTAATCCTCCCTATTTGTTATCTAAATGAGAATTCAATGCCAGTAATTAAAACAACAAAAACCAAAACAAATCAAATTAAATTTTCATTTAAATGCTTAAAAAACAATTAAGATGTAACAAAAACCAAGAGAACTAACTTGCTTGTAGGGGTGGCAATTCGGGTTGACAGGTTGTGTTCGTGTCGTGTCGAAGTTGGGTGTAACACTAAATGGGTCGACACGAACACGACACGATTATTAATCGTGTCAAGAAAACTCAACATAAACACAACACGATTATTAAACGAGTAACACGACACGACACGCTTAACCCATTTAATAAATGGGTCGTGTTAGACCCGACACGACACGATTAACCCGCCATGACCTATTTATTATATAAGCAAATATAAATTATCATCTAATCATTCATAATCCAAATTTCAACATATTCATGATCCAAATATACATATAAAAAAAAAGTTATCATCGAAACAACGGTTCAACTATAAGCAAAAAAAAAAAAAAAAAAAAAAAACAGTAACACCATAAGTCATAACTCATAAGCCATCCAATTACAAGTACATAATATTACAACATTAGCCAACCAAATTAGCAGCAGAACCCTCAGAAGGAGGTGCAAATGATTAATTCTCATTCATATTCATATTCATATCCATTACATCAGAAGTAAGCTCCTCCATTGCTTTTGCGGCCATTTCTACAAAGAAAAAATAAATCAAATGTTAAAACAAAATCCATTGAACTATATATAATTATATAAAGCTGAAATGGTATATGGATTTTGTTGAATAGGTATTGTCTAAATAATTACTTAAAAGTACACAACATATTTCATAAACAAAGCTCCTTTGAAAAACACAGCATATTCTCTAAGCTAGTAAAAATAAAAGTATGAATAATAGACAAAGAGTACTATTTATCTTTTGGAAATTAATGAAATTTCATTAGTTCAGCACTAGTACTACTTATGTACTGATGATGTACATGGTATTCTTCATCTATACCCTTTATGTAATGCTAAAATGTTACAACACTTTTTTGCACTCTATTCATGCTGAAGTTATTTCAGCTAAAATGAGTATAGCTTGTCAGCCTCGCATTAGGCATCAACAAATAGAACACATATTCTACACACAGAACAAAAGACACTGCAATAGACCTCTGTAACCTAACCTAAAGCAGGTATGTCGCACAGGGTGACATATTCTATCAAGAATCAACCAAGAAGCTAACCATGATTAACACACACTAGTATGCCTAATTAGGTTACAGAGGTAAACAGAACCAGAAAACTGCAGACTTGATCTCCAACAGATCACAAGTGATACTCCATCTCTAACATAATTTTTGTTACAACAAGAGCATTCAAACCTTTTCCCCGGCCCCATAATCCTCTATATTTATTTACCATCAATTATAGCTCGAAAAATAGCTTCTTGATCATGTATACTTTGCTTATGCCACCTTAGCTTCTTTTCTTGTTACATGTGAAAAATAAAACCATACCAAGCAAGCTTTAAGAGGAAAAAAAAAGAAGCAAACTCTTTCCTTTGAGTGAATTATTTTTCCAATCAAGCCCTCACTTCACGAAGACACACCAATTAGATAATAGTTGTTCCCCTGCTTCTGCTGCTTATCCTTTGTTGCGAGTGCAATTTTAGTGGCTAGCCAACCAATGATGGTGTGTTAAGGAATACAACCAGAAGACTAGATGAATTTACACCAGTCAACAAGGTCTGACAACTTCTCCAGAATTACAATTTTCAATGAATAAAACAAAACAACTAACAAAAAGTTTCAATCCTACCCAAATACAGGTTTCCACAAAATACCCATACAAACAATTTAAAGAAAACCAAAACCCTAAAAGCATACAACAATAAGACAAATCCAAGTAATAACCCTAGCAAAAATCAAACTGAACTACTTAAACCCACCAACAAAACATTCAAATTCAATTAAATCACCGAGTCCAAAGATCTATCCATGAACACATCGAACCCCTAATACATTAATCGCCAGCCTAACCCAGCATATATTCTAAGGTTTCAAACCACTTACAACAAGTTTAAAAAACTAAACTCCAAAAATTATTTAAAAATTATAAGAACTGTAGTGAAAAGAGAGAGAATGAGAGATTTTTTTTACCTCTTAAAAGCTACTTTGAATCCAAAGAGAGAAAGTAACGAGAGAGAGAATGAGAGAGAGAGAGAGGCTCTTTATTGTTTTGAGAGAGACAGAGAGCAAAAGGAGAACGCAAAATATAAGGAAAATGAAACAATACGATGGCGTGGTCGACGACTGGACTGGTACGACAGCGTCTGGAGATCGAGAGAGAAATGGAGAGGCGAGAAAGGCGGGTGTTGCAGTCTTTCTGTGTTTGTGTTTTGGCTTGTAAAATTAGTATTAGGGTTTATATATATATATATATATATATTAATTTTTTTTTTAATTTAATAGATAATTTTTTTTAAATGGGTCATAAACAGGTCATGAGTCATAATCGTGTCAACACGACCCATCAACCTGCGACCCATTAATCGTGTCATTTCGGGTTGGTGGGTCAACCATCGATATGACACGATTATTCCGTGTCATAATCGTGTCGACACGATTACGACACGAACCCGATTACACTCAACACTAACACGCTTTATTTCGTGTCGTGTCATGTCAGGTTCACGTGTTGTGTCCAAAATTGTCACCTTTACCTGCTTGGATGAGGAGAGGTCTCTTCGTCCGCAAGCAGAACTGCCACTTGTTGCATTGAATTTGATAAAACTTAATTATCGATTATCAATTAAGGCACCATTCTCATAGAGAGATTATATGGTGGTGGCGCCGCTGTTAGAGAGATAGAGAGACCGGGCAATAAAAATGAGGGAGTTGGGAGGCCGATGTGGTGTGTCACGCAGCTGAAAGGAGGAGGGAGGCTGATGTGGTGTGTCGCGCAGCTGAAAGGAGGAGAAAATTTTGTGGAGTAACTGAATAAAAATTGACTAAAGGTGGGTGATATTGAGAGATGTGGGTGATGAAAGAGGGGAGAGATACATAGTTAACTGAAACAGAAAGTGGGGAAAAGAAGAAACGTGAGTTGAGAAGGAAACATGGATTGGCTCCTGCTTATATGAGTTCAATATATTTTACAGTTTTACCCACACCTTAAAATTTTTAATATTTTGTTTCTTTACATAGGGAAGAGGTTAAATTGAGGTTTTAGTTATGGCAAATTATGATTTTAGACTTGATAACACAAAAATTAATAATTATATAATGGTTTTTTCATTTTTTCAATAGGAATGACACCAAAAAGGTGCTATGCCTTTATTAATAGTATAAATAATTTCCTATATGATTCCAAATATCATAATACCTTGGATAACTCCTAGTATAATATTTTGGATTTTATTTGCGTGTATAAAACTAATATATGAACATGAAGTCTTCATAATACTTGAGTAAGCTTATTACTTTGAAACTTTGAATCAAAACCTTTTTATAGTTGATTGTGAAAAGTTGATTTGGAGCGTGTATTCTCAGCATATTGGATTATTGTGGCTTGAAGAATTTTGGAGCTATTTGATTGAGCTTGAATATGTACGCGAGGGATGGGTTACAGTTTGATTTGAATTGAGTTTGTGGACTCTTACCAGTTGGAAAATTTGGAAAAAAACCATGGACTATGTCGGAGTTTTTACAGAAACTTTATAGAGGGTAGTTTTCATGTAGTGGCTATTAATTAAAGATATAGTTGGGGACATTGATAATTAGGGATGTGCAAAAGTTTAATAATTTCAGTTGTCCGATCATTTTTAAATCGAAATGTTAAATTAGATAGGTTAAATCGGAGAATCATAATGGTTGGTTATTTCTCATTTAAAAGTCTGGAAATTGTGTCGGAAGTAAAACAGATTTTTAAAAGTCGGTATAACGATTAACTGAATTTCATTAAATTAATAAATTAAATTATTAATATATATATATATATATATATATATATATATATATATATATATATATATGGGGTCATAGAGTCAGAAGCCCTTAAACTAAAATCATTTGCACCTCCCTTTCTCTACTCGACTACTTCTCTCTACCCCCTGGAACCCTAGGCGGCTGCGCAACTAGCAGCGACGCTGCGACTCCACTCCACGTCTCTACCTCCAGCCCTGAGCCCTCCACTACGGCGTTCTATATGTATGTGTCTTTGGGTATATCTCTGTGTCTGTTGCTCAATGTATGGGTTTGATTTGGGTATTTCTCTCTGTATTTGTATTTGGGTATTTCTCTGTGTCTGATGCTCAATGTATGGATTTGATTTTGGTATTTCTCTTGGTATTTTCTCTGTTTTTGCCGTGATATGGTATGGCTGTCTGGCTTTGTTTCCTGGAAATCTTATATTTGCCGTGATCTGGCATGATTTGATCTTATGTCTGTGAACTATTATATTTTCTGTGGTTGTTTGATATGGTGTTTTCTGGTATGTTTGCTTCTAGATTTTTTTTATGCTCTGGGCCAGAGCGAAATTTATTTTTGGGCAGAGAAGTTTTTGTATTCTCTTGCCAAAGTTGGTTGCTACAAGGCGGTAATAAAACTGATTGTAAGTCAGTGTTTAGAATTATAGTGGGGTTGTGTTTTACGTGTTTAGAATTTTGTTCTTACAAAAAAAGTGTTTAGTTGTTGGAAATGGTTTAAAGCAGGTTTAATAAAGTCCATGAAAAGTTGGTTAACCAACGACCGACAAAAAAGTCTGAACAATAAACTAAAGTTGGTCCGGTCTTTTAACCGACCGAGTGCACACCCATATTGATAATACAATGAGGGGTTTAAGTTTTATGGTTCCAATTAGATGATGCTGATGTTTGGGTAGAAAAGTTTTTGGTTTCTCTTGCCAAAGTTGGTTGCTACAAGGCGGTAATAAGACTGATTGTAAGGCAGTGTTTAGAATTATAGTGGGTCTTTGTTTTAAGCGTTTAGAATTTTGTTGGAAATGGTTTAAAGCAGGTTTAATAAAGTCAGTTAACCGACTACTGACTGACTCAAAGTCGGTCGAAAAAAGTCGGAACAATCAACTAAAGTCGTTCGGTTCGGTAGAAAAAATTTTATACCGAAAAAGTTTGTTAATTTTTTTAACCGACCAGATCCACACCCATATTGATAATACCATAAGGGGTTGAAGTTTTATGGTTCCAATTAGATTATGCTGATGGGTAGTGGAAAGTAGAGTCCAACTCCAAAAACAGTGGCTATGAAGGAAAACCACAATGAAAGCCAATTTAACAGTGACAACACCTTTTTTCTCTCCAAAAAACAGTGATCCCAGCAAGTTGAGTGTTTTTTTTTTCTTTTCAAATTGATTGTTTTGTACAACATAGTTAGTGATTATCGGGTGTTTGATTAGTTTATAATTAACAAACAGTGAGCCCAGCAAGTTGAATGTGGATGATCCCTTTGTGTTTTGTTTTTTTCTTCCCCTTAAGTTCTCACTTGCAGGAAGCCTAAAAACTGAGAAATTCTTGTTTGCACTAAGTGTAAAACTCATTTTTAAATGGGTGAAAACTTGACTGGTAATTTTGGGAACTTCACTGGTAACATATATTCATAGTCAATCAATGTTACAAGTGAGGTTCCCAAAAATTATTAGTAAAGTTTTTACCCCGATGTAAAAATAAGTTTTACACTCAGTGCAGGTAAGAATCTCTCCTAAAAACCTTATACCAATTGCCGATGTGGCAGGTGACCTGGCACTTAATTGCAAAATTTGGATGGCAAGTTAACGAAATCAGGTGGAGGGGTTGAATTGCTCCAAAATGTAAAACACATGATTTAAATTGCTCCGTTTAAAAGCTGGGGAAATTTGCCACCTAACCTTAAACTTGGGGGGTAAAAGTGTAACTAGTAATTAATTGTTTGAATATATCAGTTTAAGGAACTTTTGGAAATTGTTCAACTCATTTGAAGTTTGTGGTTAAATTTTTAACTGATTCCAAGTTTGGTGAACATGCATGCATGCTCATGGCATTACACGAGCATCTTTTAGTGAGTCTTCGTGGTTGGAAGGCTTATATTAGTTTATCCTTCTTATTGGTAGCATATCAAAAGCAGGTCTGAGTATCCTTGCTTATTGAGAGGAGGGAAGGATGTCGTACCTGCTACCGCACCTGCACTCTGGATGGGCCGTGGATCAGGCCATCTTAGCCGAGGAAGAGCGTCTTGTGGTCATTCGATTTGGCCATGATTGGGACGAAACATGCATGCAGGTACACCTGATCCTCTTCCCACCTCCTCTATCTCACTTAGAAATGGTTTCTATTTTTTTGGGCTAGCTTTATTCCTTTCAGGAAGTGGATTTTTTTTCGTATTGTTGTATTATATTTAATTATTTCCAATTTCTCAGTTTATAAGTTTTAACTCTAGATGATATTCATTTTTTTTTTCATAATTGATTAGTATAACCTAACAAACGTCTGATCATGTTTATGCTAAAAAAATAATTTTGGAATTATCATTTTTTTATACTTAAAAATAGTATATATATATATATATATATATATATATATATATATATAAAAGCTTAAGAGAGTGCAACCCATTTACAAAAGACTATCTTATCTGCCAAAATCTAAGAAATCATCCTCATTATCAAAATTTCTTCCCTTGAACCAAAAACCAAGGGAGCTAAACCGTCACTCTAATTGTTTCTCTCGACTTTCTTCCCCAACAGAAGCCTTATTGTTCCTCTCATTCCAAACAAGCCAAAAGACGGAAAGGGGAATCAAACAAGAAGCCTTCTTAATCTCCTTAGAAGCATGAGGACCACTCCAAGCCTAAATTGCATCTCTTACGGAACCGGCAGCAACCCAAGAAATACCCAAAATACAATAAGCCATATCTCATAGACTATGATCCAACGGACATTCCAATAAAAGATGAAAAAGAGACTTGGCATATGCTTTGCAAATGAAACATCTATTAAGGACTATCTTCCTTTGGAGATTATCATTTTTATTTGTTATTGATTTTCAAATATATTAGTAATCAATTAGGAAAGTTATAGGTTACGTAAATAGTTAAGCATATTTATGTGATGATTTTTAGCCAGTTTATACCCTTAGAAATAAAAAGATTATGTTGTTTGTGGTAGTGAACTAGGAGAATTAGACAACGTTATTTTGCTACTCTTTTTGATGAAATTGCCTGTCTAAGTTGTACTTTCAGCCATTGAACATCTAACTTGGGAAAATTTGTGAGTATGAGGATTGTATTCAACTTCTTTTCACTAATTTAATTTAGAAGTTCACTGTTTTTTATTTGGATGATATGAGATAATCAAGGTTGTGACAACCTCCAGAAGCTGGTTCTGATTTGAGAAAGAATGGTTATGATTAACATAAAAAAACGTGTTTGAAATTTGTATATATGTAATATGCACAAGCATGCACATATACGCATATACACATGTTTGTAGCTGGTTCTGATTTAGTGATTTGAGAAAGAAGGGTTATGATTAATATAAAAAAGACTGTTTGAATATATGTAATATACGCAAGCATGCACACATACTTATATACACATGGCAGTTGCTCTTTGATAGCGACATCCATTTACATTATCTTTTCAAAACCTAAATATTAGATGAAGATGTTATATCTTTTTTCTTCTTTGTGATGTGATGTATCTCTGTCAGTTTACTGTACTTACTGTGTATTCTGGGAAACAACTGTTTTATCATTGAGTTGTTTTTCTTTCTTCTGAGTATTACGATATATTGTGACTAAGTTAATTTGTGTTGGATTTCAGATGGATGAAGTGCTGGCATCAGTTGCTGAGACACTAAAGAACTTTGCTGTCATATATCTTGTGGATATAACTGAAGTGCCTGATTTTAACACAATGTATGAGTTGTATGATCCATCCACGGTAATGTTCTTCTTTAGGAACAAGCACATTATGATTGACCTTGGAACGGGGAACAACAACAAAATCAATTGGGCTATGAAGGACAAGCAAGAGTTCATTGACATTGTTGAAACAATCTATCGCGGGGCAAGAAAAGGTCGTGGTTTGGTGATTGCTCCAAAGGACTATTCCACCAAGTACCGATACTAATTACTCCTGCAAGTTGTGGTTAGGTGGATACATGTAAGATTTTGGAAAATGATGGATCAAACTTTATCATTTAGGGGGCAATGGATTGTGATTGTCTTGGTTAATTGTATTTACATGTTAATTGTGATAATATTTGTGGATATGGACACAAGTTCTTGCATTTAGATGCATATTTGTCGATATGGTCAGAAATGTATTGGAGTTGAAATTTGGGATTTTAACATATTGCTTTTTGTAATGCTTGTCTTTGTTTTTTTATTATGTGTGCGCGCTCGTTTTCTTACAGGTGAAAGAGGAGAAATGCTTGGTTCCATCGGCTGCAAATTATTGATTTGAACCGGCTGAAAACTTGATTAATAATTTTTGAGAACTTCAATAATAATGTTAATTGGGTATATACGAACATTATTAGTGAAGTTTTCAAAAATTATCAATCAAGTCTTTGGTATGGTTAAGATTTTTTCGTGAAAAGGGAAAGGGGGAGAGGTTATAGTTGCCCAAGGTCTTGCATTTGTTTGTGTGAGTATAAATCTAAAGGCTCATGTTATTGAATTTGTCGTACTAATTGGATTGTCGTTCTTCATTGCACGGGTGAATATCTGGTGCTTAAGTTAAGGTGACTTGGTTAAAGTACTGTGTTATTTTAGTAGAAAGTATAATGTTAAATTAACACTTTTATTGAATTTTTTTAACTTTTAATTGGTATGAAAAAGTTATGTCTTAGTTTTAGTTACTTCAATGATTTTTTTAACTTGTAAAATTGATAAATTTGGTATTTCATTCAAGTTTTTTAAATTAACTTTACATATAAGTACTTACATTTTAAAAGTTTTTAAATAAAAAATAAAAAAAATTGAAAGTGCAAATGAAAGATCCACCTCTAAAAGGATCATATAACTCTATTATTGATTTGATGGGTGGAATAAACGAAACAATCATTATTTTTTGAAATGCTACATATACTCTGATTACCAGAGTTGCATAAATATCATATAGTTACCACGTTATGTATTGAATTTATGTGTATCATTGCCACCAAGTATGAAAAGGATATCAATTTCCCTGGCATAGAATTGACATGTAACTCTTGAGACAAATTAAAAAAGAAATGATAAATTATTTCTCTTTTTTTTAGGATGACAGAGGCAAATATAAGTAAACTGTATGCTATCAACAATGTCATTGATTTCAGCACCTCCATGAGATACTCCCAAGAAACTTCCACTAGCAAGATTAATGTTATGAACAACTTGATGAGAAAGCTGAAATATTTCATGTCAAGGAATCAAGGAGAGAACTCTCACTGCAGTATCGGGTAACCCCTCCTCAAAGAATCCACGGTATCATATTGGATGCCAACAATTTTCTTCACTCCATAAAGCTCGAGAGTTAAAACATTTTGCATAAGAGTGGTAAAAAAACCATTGGTGCTTTTCTATGTCAACAGATCAAGCACTTAATTCCTTGTTCCCTTATGCACCTACATAATAGATAGGTATATATATATATATAGCATCTCAAAATGAAGCTTATTTTCTGCGTCCAAATTTCAAGGTTATAATTGGTAAAGAGAAAAAATGAGTGGAAGGAAGAAAGAGAAAAGTGAAGAAAATAAGAATGAGATGATTGATGTTTTCTCGCCACATGCATAAATCAAAATTTTTCCAATGGCTAGTGAGCTGAAGCTAAAATAAGCTCTCTTTTTTGTCTTTTTCTTCTTTCTTTTCACTTTTTCACCATCTTTACCAAACATATGATGGAAAACATCAATCTTCTTATTTTTCCATCCTCTCCCTTTTCTTCCCTCTCCCTCTTCCTTCCATTTTTTCATAATCTTTACTGAACGCATAATGGAAAATATCAATCTTCTTGTTGTTTTCATCACCTCCTTCTTCCTTCGTCCCATTTTTCTTCTTTACAAATCGGAGCTTAAGGGTGTAAAATACAGCAATGAACAAGTAAGTTGGGAAGCTATTGGTATTATTTGCTCGCTAACCTGTATAATGACATCGTTAAGACCTGGACAGAGTCCTCCACAAGTTACTATTGCAGCTTTCACCCTTTTAGCCTCAAACTATATCTGAGTACGAGGCCTTGCACGATGCACCATAATAGATTAGGATTTTGACTCAATTCTCCACAAGAAAGACTTCTAATTGGTTTAGGAAAGTGGTTTATTATTTTATAGTTGATTATTCTAGTAGGACTAATAGTAACAGTTTATTATGTTGTTATTTTTTTCCTAATTGTATTAGGAAAATATCCTCTATATAAAGGGTCCTTAGATAAGATTTGAGAAATACTCATAATTTCAATATTATTACTAGAGCTAGGTGGAGAGCTTTGGGTGTATTGGAGATTTTGGGTTGTGAGGTTATGAGAGTAATAATTTTATTTTTCCTAAAGTTGTTGTTAAGGATTAATAAAATTGTGAGTTTGTTGGTGGCATAGACAATGAGGTTGTCGAACCACATTAAATAATTTTGTGCTTGATATTTATTTGTTTATTGCCTGGAATTTAAGTAAGTGGATTTTAGGGGTAAAATCCCAATAAGTGGTATCAGAGCTTAGTCGTCTATTTGAAGAAGTTGTTTGCTGCTATCTGTTGCGTTTGCGCCACCATGTCGATAGGTACACCTAAATTTGAGTTTTCTTTATTTAATGGAAGCAATAATTTTACTCTATGGCAGAGTACAATTCAAGATCTTCTAGTGCAATAAGAACATGATCAAGCTTAGGAAGAAAACCAGAAGAGGTGACTGATAGAAAGTAGCAATCGATTCAGAGAAAGGCTGTTAATACAATTAGGTTGGCTCTTGCTCCCGAGATCAAGTATATTGTGTTGAAGGAAACTACTACACCCAAAGGTTTGTGGGATAAGCTCGAGAGCATCTATGCATCAAAGTCTATGACCAATAGATTGCGTCTCAAGATAAACCTCTATTCTCTAAAGATGGAGGAAAGTACAAGTCTTCATGATCACTTTAATGAATTTAACAAGTTAATGTCTCAATTGTTGAATGCAGAAGAAACATTGAAGGATGAGGAAAAATCATTGCTCTTATCATCTTTACCAAAATCTTATAAACCATTAGTGTAAACTTTGTTGGTGGGCAAGTTGACATTGAGCTTAGATGATGTGATCACGCTCTTGCGTGAGAATGAAAGGTCGATGGGAAACAAGAACTTGTCTAGCGGTAGTCAAGCACTTGCTGTGGAGAGTTCTAATCGAGGGAGGAGCCAATGGAGAGCGAACAATTGCTCAAAATGGAGATCCAAATCTAGACCTAGAGATGACAATGAGAATGAGTGTTTCTATTGTGGAGAAATAGGACACATATAATATTATTGTAAGGCTATGAAGAATGATTTAAAAGAGTTAAGAAGGATTAGTGTTAATATCACTGAGGGAAATGATGAAGAAGTGCTAGCTATTGAGCATATTGAAGAAAAAGTTGATGAGAGTAATACGGTACTACTTGATTCGACGTCCTCCATTCACATATTCAATAAGAAAAAATACTTTGATTATATGAAGGAACCTACCCATGTCAAAGTTGCTACTAGATGTGGGGAACACAAAGCAATTGATGGTGAAGGAAGCCTAAGGTTGAAGTTACATGATGGAAGCGTGAAGACACTTGAGAAGGTAAAGTTTGTTTCAACTCTCACTACAAATATCATCTCTTTGGGGGAGCTCGATAAGATGGGATACACATGAACTGCGGGCAATGGAAAGTTGCACGTTCTTAATGGATCAAATGTAGTGTTGAAGGCTACTATGAACAAGAAATGGTTTTATGTGCTGGATGGAAATGTTTTGCTTGGAAAATTAGGTGGAGCGGATATGGAAGAACCAAAAGGAAGGATCGCACCAACCAAGAAGAAAGTTATATTTATTGATGAGGTGTGGAGAATTTGAGCCAAGGTGGAGATTTGTTAGGATTTTGGCTCAATTCCCCACAAGAAAGACTTCTAATTGGTTTAGGAAAGTGGTTTCCCATTTTATAATTGCTTTTTCTAATAGGAATAGTAGTAGTAGTAGTAGTTTGTTATGTTGTTGTTATTCTTTTCCTAATAGTATTAGGAAAATATCCTCTATATAAATGGGCCATAGATAAGGTTTGAGAAATACTCATAATTCCAATATTATTACAAGAACTAAGTGGAGAGCTTTGAGTGTATTAGAGATTTTGGGCTATGAGGGTAATAATTTTGTTTTTCCTAATGTTGTTGTTAATGATTAATAAAATTGTAAGTTTGTTGGTGGCATAGGCAATGAGGTTGCCAAACCACATTAAATAATTTTGTGCTTGATATTTGTTTGTTTATTATCTGAAATTTGAGTAAATAGATTTTAGGGGTAAAATTCCAACAATAGACATAGGAGTTAGTAGTGAAAATAAGAAGCAAGAATAATACATATGAATAACCAGATGATGTGCTAAAACTTAGACAATGGTGTCCAATAATTCATTTTACTCAATTGGAGTGTTGCATTGTACATTGATGCTTAAAAAACAAATGAGAATGAGAAAGAAACAAAGAAAAAGAGAAAGAAGACAAACAAACAAAAGTCTATGACTTCTTAAAAATTTGAATTTCATTCCTTATAACATATATACTTAGAGATGGTACCATTGATCTACACAGTTGCATTCAGGATCAATACATTGAGCTCCAACATAAGTTGAAGAAGAATATTTGATAAAACCAAAAGTCGAAACAGTTGACTTTTTGGAAAGCCTTGCTTTACTTGTGCATAGAATATCAAGAGTTTTCCATCATTATTGACATGTTTTGACATGCTCTTAGCTCATCTTGTTGCTAGAAGTAGATCTCTTCCCCCCCCCCTTCCCCCCCCCCCCCCCCCCCCAAAAAATAACAAGAGAGGAGGTAGTTTCGAAGAGAAATACATTTTATATCTTATCTTCTTTTTAAGTAAATGAAAGAACACAAACCCTTATTGTCTAGTTCAAATTATGTTAAGACACAAAAAAATGATCATGAACGACAAAACAAATATTGCCACAAGCTTACCCTTACAAAAGTTTCAATATCATAAAAAACAAATAAGTATAGCAAAGCTTCTTATCTGATCCCAAATATTGACTCAGACACATCATAGAAAGCTCAACATGCAAATTCCCAGTGAGAATTTTACTCATCGTCGATGTTTCCACTTTTAAGGCTCTGTTTGGTAGAAAAAAAAGTGAAAAAAGAAGAAGTATATGATAAAAAAAATGAGAAAATGAATGTTTTTCATCGTGTGTTTGGTAAAAATATGAAAATGTGAGAGAACAAAATATTGTGACAAAAAAAAATTTAAGTCTTTCACTCTTGGATTGTAATTTGTACATGCGAAAGAAAACCTCAATCATCTATTTTTTTCTTCACATTTATTTCTTATAAGACAACAGAAAAATGCATCCTCACTTTTCTTTTCTCTCCCACTTTTCCTCCTTACCATTCATAATAAAACAAAAATGTATAGTATTAATTAACAATCCAAAGATATATAGCATTAACTGTGTAAGTGTTAACAAGTACATTATTCAAACAAAATGTAAACTGAAACCCAAGATAGATACTTACCAGATGTGTATCTTCAATCAAAATTTGTTGTGTTTTTAACTTTTAACATCAAGATCATAGAGGTTCACATGAGATACAGAAGAATGCATATATTTTCTTCATCCCTCTTTCACACTCTTCTTTTATGTTAATCATAGGGTGATGTTAATTATTGCAGCAGTCAAAATAATTCAATCCTCTTAAGTGAAACATTTCTTTGAACATCACCTAGAGTAACTTTTGGAAAGTATCTCTCTCTATACACACACATGTGGGCTTGAGATTTCCTTTTGAATTGTAACTAGTAATTAATTGTTTGAATATATCATATTAAGGAACTTTTGGAAATTGATCAACTCATTTGAAGTTCATGGTTAAATTTTTAATTGATTTCAAGTTTGGTGAACATGCATATTATATAGTTGGGGACAGGGGTGCAAAAGTTCGGCAATTCCGGTAGTTTTCGAATCAAAATGTTAAATTGAATCGGTTAAATCGAACAATCTATACTGGTCATTTATTTCAAATTTAAAATCATGTAAGAATTTAAATGAACAGTCTCGAGTTCAGCTCGATTCAAATTCGATAACAAACTAATTGAATCTGAACTTTACCCATTTGAACTTAAATTTAAATTATAATTTTAAATTAATAAAAATATTAAATAAATATTAATTCGAATTCAAATATAATAATAATTTATCAAACAATTCAGTAACTTTTTAAGTTTAACTTTAAAATATGGATTTGATAAATTATTTAAACCAAGAGCTTTGACCGAACTGATGTAAAATAGTTGGAGAAAAGCTCCGCTTAGAATCAGAAGCCCCAGAACTAAAATCATTTGCACCTCCCTCTTTCTCTATTTGACTACTTCTCTCTACCCTCTGGAACCCTAGGCGGCTGTGCAACAACCCGCTCCGACTCCACTCCACGTCTCCACCTCCAGCCCTGAGCCCTCTTCTACGGCGTTCCCTTCCCTTCTCTTCTGTCTTGACTCAAAGAAAGTGAGGAACCTCAGGCCTCCAGTCCTCCACAGTCCACACAGCGTCACAGCCTCACGACAAACTGACCTAGATCTTTCAAGATTTAACCCTAACCCTGTCACTCTCCTTCGTCAGTCCACAGTCCACAGTCCACAGTCCACACAGACACAGCCTCCTCTCGAACCATTCCCCACCGGCACCGACCAAGCACCACGACACTCACCTCCACTACCCACTACACCAGCACCACCACCTCTCCTTCGTCAGTCCACAGTCCACCCCAGTCGCGTTGAACTAAAGATTTAAAGGTAAGATACATGGATTTGATTTGGGTATTTCTATATGTATGTGTATTTGGGTATTTCTCTGTTTTTTTTCTGTGTCTGATGCTCAATGTATGGAATTGATTTGGGTATTTCTCTCTGTATTTGTATTTGGGTATTTCTCTGTATATTTTCTGTGTCTGATGCTCAATGTATGGATTTGATTTTGGCATTTCTCTCTGTATTTTCTCTGTTTTTGCCTCGATCTGGTATGGTTTTCTGGCTTTGTTTCTGCGAAATCTTATGTTTTCCGTGACCTGGTATGATTTGATCTTATGTCTGCTAAATCTTATATTTTCTCTGGTTGTTTGATATGGTGTTTTCTGGTATGATCTGTGCTGTTTTCTGGTATGTTTGCTTCTAGAATTTTTTTATGCTCTGGACCAGAGCGAAATTTATTTTTGGGCAGAAAAGTTTTTGGATTCTCTTGCCAAAGTTGGTTGCTACAAGGCGGTAATAAGACTGATTGTAAGGCAGTGTTTAGAATTATAGTGAGGCAGTGTTGTAAGTGTTTAGAATTTGTTGGAAATGGTTTAAAGCAGGTTTAATAAAGTCATTAACTGGCTACCGCGGAACAATTTATATAAATGAGTTACTTGATAATAACCATGAGGGGTTGAAGTTTTATGGTTCCAATTAGATAATGCTGATGGGTAGTGGAAAGTAGAGTCCAACTCCAAAAACAGTGGCTATGAAGGAAAAAACCACAATGAAAGCCAATTTAACAGTGACAGCACCTTTTTTCTCTCCAAAAAACAGTGAGCCCAGCAAGTTCAGTGTTTTTTTTTTATCAAATTGACTGTTTTGTGCAACATAGTTAGTGATTATTGGGTGTTTGATTAGTTTATAATTAAAAAACAGTGAGCCCAGCAAGTTGAATGCAGATGATCCTTTGTGTTTTGATTATTGTTTTTTTTTCTTAAGTTTTCAAGTACAGGAAGGCTAAAAACCTTGTACCAGTTGCTGATGTGGCAGGTAACCTGGCACTTAGTTGTAAAATTTGGATGGCAAGTTAACGGAATCAGGTGGAGGGGTTGAATTGCTTCAAAATGTAAAACACGGGTTAAATTGCTCCGTTTAAAAACTGGGGGAAATTTGCCATCTAATCTTAAACTTGGGGTGGGGGGAATTTGCAATTAAGCGTTAAATTTTCCTTGACACATAAAGAGAAAAGAAGAAAAGTTTATGTTTTAAGAAGGAAACTGAGTTTTTGATCTTATGTAAGTTTATGTTCAATGACGAGAGGCCCAGCAACATCTCTGTTTAGAATCCATGCATCAAAGGACAGTGTCTCTTGGCTTAGGGTTTTGTTATCAAATCAATATTTCCATTCTTTTAGACTATTTGACAACTGGGTATTGGAGAAATGTCAAGTTAGTTCAACTCTTGATGTGCCCAAACGCCAATTTTCTACGAGCTTGATTGACCTCATTCGTCCTCAACTGCCGTCAAATAATCCTGATTTTTCAGAATTGAACTTAGTTAACTTGAGATTGTTTTCATCAACGGTTGAAAATGGGGTTAAGGTTGATGGTAGTGGTGAATGCGACTCAAAAGTGGAGGTTTTAGAAGGAAATAATAGCGTGAATTTTGTAGAAAGTGTTGGTTATGTGGATGTCAATAAGGCTGAAGGCGGGGTTGATGATATTAGTGAGAAAGTTATTTATAATTCGATACTTGCTGAATCAGAGCAGAGTAATGAGGATGTGGGTGATGGTAAGATTTCTGGGAATGTACACGTTCCACTTCGTGATACTGTGGAATTGTATCGAGAGCTTCGCAATGCTGAAAAGCATGCAAAGCTGAACCGATCGGATTGGGAGACACTACAGGAAGTTTTCAGTTTCTTTATGAAATCAGGATGGGCGGCTAATCAGGCCCTTGCAGTTTACATTGGCATGTCATTTTTCCCCACAGCTGCTCACAAGTTCCGTAACTTTTTCTTCAAAAAGTGTTCTGCTGATGTTGCCCAGTATTTGGTGTCACTTGGTCCGTCTGATGTGGCAGTTAAGTTTCTTTTCTCTATATTTGTTGAGTTTTGTATTGAAGAGTTCCCTGATGAGATTAAGCGATTTCGGGGTATGGTTGAATCGGCAGACCTTACAAAACCTCATGCATGGTTTCCTTTTGCACGTGCAATGAAGCGTAAGATTATTTATCATTGTGGTCCGACAAATAGTGGTAAAACTTACAATGCCTTGCAGCGATTTATGGAAGCAAAAAAGGGCATTTATTGCAGTCCATTAAGGCTATTGGCTATGGAAGTATTTGACAAGGTGAATGCACATGGAGTTTACTGTAGTCTTCACACAGGGCAGGAAAAGAAATGTGTTCCATTTTCGAATCATGTTGCTTGTACCGTGGAAATGGTGTCAACGGATGAATTGTATGATGTAGCCGTGATTGATGAAATCCAGATGATGGCAGACCCCTGTAGAGGTTATGCATGGACACGTGCATTGCTTGGATTGAAAGCTGATGAGATACATTTGTGTGGAGATCCAAGTGTCCTAGATGTTGTTAGAAAAGTTTGTTCAGAAACGGGAGATGATTTGCATGAACACCATTATGAGAGGTTCAAACCATTAGTAGTCGAAGCCAAGACCCTGTTGGGAGATCTTCAAAATGTTAGATCTGGGGACTGTGTGGTTGCCTTTTCTAGAAGAGAGATATTTGAGGTAAAATTGGCAATTGAGAAGCACACTAAACACCGTTGTTGTGTTATTTATGGTGCCCTACCGCCAGAGACTCGTAGACAACAAGCTAACTTGTTCAATGATCAAAATAGTGAATTTGATGTGCTGGTCGCTAGTGATGCTGTGGGGATGGGGTTGAATCTTAATGTAAGAAGGGTTGTCTTCAATAGCCTTTCAAAGTACAATGGTGACAAAATTGTGCCAGTTCCAGCATCACAGGTGAAGCAGATTGCTGGTAGAGCTGGTCGTAGAGGAAGCCGTTATCCGGACGGACTCACAACAACCTTACACTTGGAAGATTTGGATTATCTGATTGAGTGTTTGAAACAACCTTTTGAAGTAGTTAAGAAAGTGGGTCTATTTCCTTTCTTTGAGCAGGTTGAGTTATTTGCTGGACAACTCTCCAATGTTACTTTCTGCAAGCTGCTTGAGAAGTTCAGTGAAAATTGCCGTGTAGATGGATCATACTTCTTGTGTCGACATGATCATATAAAGAAGGTAGCAAATATGTTGGAGAAGGTCCCAGGATTATCTCTAGAAGATCGATTCAATTTTTGTTTTGCTCCCGTTAATATTAGAGACCCTAAAGCAATGTACCATCTTCTTAGGTTTGCTTCAGTCTACAGTCAAAATGTTCCTGTTAATATTGCTATGGGCTTGCCTAAAGGTTCTGCTAAAAATGACTCAGAGCTCTTGGATCTTGAGAGTAGGCATCAAGTGTTGTCTATGTATCTATGGTTGTCTCATCAATTTAAGGCTGAAAAGTTTCCTTATTTTGAGAAGGCTGAGTCAATGGCAACAAATATTGCTGAACTGTTGGGTGAGTCCCTCACTAAAGTCTGTTGGAAACCAGAATCAAGGCAAGCAGGGAAAGCAAAACCTCAGCAGAAGGAAGAGGGACATGAGAGGCCAATGTCACTCATCAAATTACATGCTAAGTAAGTTTTTGTAAATCAAGTTGATTACATGACTTCTAATGAAATAGTTTAGTTTTATATTTTCTCAGAATTAGCATTCTGGTTTATGTTTTAGCTTTGTACTGTGTTCTGTGTTATATTTGCTAATGCTACTGTTGCCCGCTGATGTCAGCTTACCATATTGTTTGGATTTCTTTAAAGATTATGCTTAGTTGCAGAGTATAGATATTAGACGAAACAAATACTTTGAAGATAGGTTATGTTGTATATTTTTTTGCAAGAAGCTTTGTAGAACTTATTTTGGTTCTATAGAAGTGAAATTGTATCTCTCCCATCTATATGTCAAATTGGCAATGAACTTTTTTCTCAAATGGGGTTTTTTGCTTTAAGCTAATTGCAGGTTCTTCCTGTTTGGTGTTATCCTCTAATCATTTTCTTATGTTTGGACATATGATGTCTTAGCATTCACACGGACTTCATGCCAGTAGGAAAAAAAAAATAAAAATAGAAAATAATGCACATTCTTATATTACAGTTTTGGTTTATACTCATCATATACATGAACGTTTTCACACAAATATCTGATCCCCTTTTCTTTTATTCTTATTTATTTGATTGGGTATGTAAAGCAATCAAGGAGTACAAAACTGAAATATTACAAATAGAAATCTGAATGAATATTTTGAGAATAAGAAACGGGGTGTGGGAAGAAGGAAAGGTTAAGTTTATGGAGATGGAAACTCTTTAAGCATATGAGAATCAGGAGAAGTTTATGGAGATGGAAACTCTTTAAGCATATGAGAATCAGGAGAAAGAGTATAATTTATAACATAGGTTTGGGAATAAATCTAATAATTGTCAATTTATTTTAGAAACAATCTGGACTCTTAGTGTTGATCCTAAGTGCCAACAATTTCCTTTGCTTCCTGCAGGAGGAGGCTAGAAAAAAATTCACGGCAGGACCATTCAGAGAAGATAGCAGCATAGTGATCTGCTGGTAATAAATTTGTAACATAGGTTAAATAAGTCTAATAATTGTCGATTTATTTTAGAAACAATCTGGCCTCTTAGTGTTGATACTAAGTGCCAACAATTTCCTTTGCTTCCTGCAGGAGAAGGCTAGAAAAAAATCCACGGCAGGACCATTCAGAGAAGATAGCAGCATAGTGATCTGCTGGTTCTTCTACCTCTACATATCTCCATTTCAATTTTTTTGCTTTATCGTGTTACCATTGCTGCTATGCTCTAATAAATTGGTAACTACTTTACTCCCCTCTGCTTTTCTAGTTGGGGGGCATCGGAAGCCAGAAGGGAACAAAAGGTTGTAGTAATTCTGGAGCTTTCGTTTTGGATCCCGCATTTGAATGGAAATCAAATTCTAAATTATTCAATGTGAAACGAATATAATGTCCATTTGATATGATTATATGCCTTTATTTGATGTGATTTAAATTGGAAGTCTTAAGTCTTGAACTTGGGTAGAGGAATAAGGAATTATGTAATAAGCTTTGATTAGATTAAATGATTAATTGTCTTAATTTGATTTATGTTAGTTCACCTCTTTGTAGTTTCTCTCAATGGCACCAAATCTTTAGCTTTTCTTTGGACCTTATGTTTGAAGAAATTTCATTTTGGATTCTTTCAAAATTGCAAATTAGATACGAGGACCCTTTTTCACTGCATCTGCAGATAAGCATCTATCTAACTAATGCATTATATGCGTGTTTTTATTGCCTATATATCTTTTTGTGATCACACAACGCAATCCCAGCTTTGCACATTGCCATTAATTTTATGAGACCATATATCTTCTAGACCTCCTTTTATTACTCATAAGCACTATGCTTCTTTGATGATGGCATTTTAAGCAGTCTATGTTCTTATTATTAGATGGTGCTTGTCTAGTATCTTCGATTATTCTGTGAATGTTGCATCTCAAATTTACTGCATTCCTTGTTAGGGTTGGGAGGCAGGTGGTCAAAATCCCATCTTTCATGGTCAGGATGGATTCACAAAAGAACATTGATTTCTCTCTTACTAGTCCCTTCGGAGGTGGACACCCTGGAAGAGTGAAGAGAAGGAACACGAGAGCAGCTGCCAAGAAGGCTTCTGTGGTTGAGACGGAGATGAAGACGATGAGGAATGAACCTTAGGCTAGTACCATCCTTAAGAACTCTAAAGCTCTTGTTTGTGCCTCTCATTTTTCAGTTCTAGTTTTCTTTTACTGATTTTGGAGTTTGAGTGTAGTGGATGTCTGGACTAGAACATATAATCGTGTCATTTATGATCAAAGTAGTTTAAATTTTGGTTTTGACAAAACTTGCATTGATGGTAGCATTATGATTTTATTCGCGAATGATAAACGAGTGGACCATATGAGGCTGGACTAGTAATTTTTGATATTTGACGGATTTTTTTCTTAATGAATCGTTGTAGCAAGTAGATATAAGAGGGTTCACTCGAAATGGTGAGTCCTCTTTCTGAGATTAGATGAGCCTGTATACTGTGGGGTAACAGCTTCCCTATCGTTGCGTCCCCTATCTTTCTCTTGTGCACGCGTGGAAAGTCTAGTCAGAACACAATAATCATGTGAGCAATTTTAAGATCAAGACAACTACGAGTCCACACCTGTTAACCTAGGTTGCAACTGTGTTTTCACCACGTATGCTTAAATATACAAATTCAGCATCAACTTCCCTTTACGAATAGCACAAGAAACGTAACCATTTTCAATCTGTAACGTGAAGTACGATGCCACGTGTACCCACTCTTGCTGAATAAAATAATATGAAATAATTGAAACTCCTAATTATTTCATACTGGATGTGGCACTCGACCAAAGATTCAAAATTCCGATGCTAATGGAACGGCAACGATTTTTGACCTTAGACCAGGCAAAAACCGAGTTTTCTTCTCCACATGTCCTATCAATCAACACGCGATAACCCCTTTTCTCTAACTCCTCTTGACACGTGTCGCGCACCGAAGGTATCTTTTATAACGTAACTAAGCCAGATACATCCAAAACTCACCGTTTCACCACTCCGTCTGTGACTATAAATCCCACAACAAAGAGAATCACGCATATTATTCCTCTCAAGACTCAACCTCTCTCCGCTAATTCGCGACCGATGAAAGAATCTCAAGATCGAGTCTCCGTTTCTGTTCTTGAACAGAAACCGAAGGTATTCTTCTCTTCCCCAGAGATGATGGTGTATTCCGGCGAAATCTCCGGGAAGATCGCAGAGGATACGGAGACGGAGAGCGGGGGATCTTCGGAGGAGACGGAGTCGCCAAAATCTGTGGGGAAATGGAGGAAGGAGTGCGTGCATATCCAGGTGTTGAGGATCAGAGAGGAGGACTCGCATCTCGGCGAAGATAAATTTGCGAATTGCGGTAGCTGTGGTGCTTACCATGATCATCATGATAATCATCGTTATTATCTCAAGCCTCGTGTGGATTTGGTGCTGTTGTCGAGGCCGATCTTGCCTTGCTCGCCTCTCAGCTACAAGACAACCACCGCCAAGGCTTTACAGTGAATGTCAAATCGGTCAATCGATCGGGTAAGGCTCGTTCTCTCATCTGTTCTTCTCTCAATTTCTCTTTCGTTGGTGTTGAAGATCGTTTTGATTATATTTGATTCTTGCTTTGTGTTTATGTGATTTTTTTTTGGGTTGATAATCTGTTTGGATGCTGAGAAAGCATCTGAAAGTGAAAGAAAATGGTGTTTTGAATATTTTCTTGGTAATATTGTCGTTTTCAAAACAAAAAATATATAATGCATTTTGGCACAATTAATTACAGTTTTAAACCTTCTATTCTAAGGAAATGAATCTTCGAATCTTTTTCTTTATATTCTTATAAGACCTTTAAGTCTTCTTTTATACAAGGAAATTTTTTTTGAGTCAAATAGCTTGAAAAAAGTTTTGACTTTTTTTCTTCTATTTTCCTTATCCTTTTCTCAGTAATCAAATTAAGTACGATTCGTTTCTTTTTAGAGTTCTTTTTCTGTTTGATTCCCGAGAAAAGAGGGGGGAAAACAAATGCAAACAATATGGAAAGTTTTGAAAATATTTCAAAGATCTCTTTTAAGTTTATCTCTTCTATTTCGCGTTTTCCCTCCTTTTGTTCCTGCCCCGCTCTACCCTACTGGTTACCGTGAACAGTAAGTTAGTAAATTTCCTTTTACTGATC